>CM070637.1:27737111-29233777 GCA_036346255.1 Ampelocalamus luodianensis
GTTTTAAACTCAAATTAGAGTAAGATAAGAGTAGAAGGCTAAGATAGGTGAGTAAAATCTAAGAATCTGCCTAGGTTTTCATAAACCCTTTTATACTTTGAAATTAAGCTTTTTCAAAATATCCTAAAGACGACTATGCTTGGTTGCTACGGTCGAATGGCTCGATACCAACTTTGTGAGGACCCAGTTTATTTGGCTTGTAATGTAACCAACCACCTGTCCTAGCATCACAAATCAAATAAAGCGATCCTCGAGATATGTATACTTCGAGCGTTATACACACCTCGGTACAAAATTAGACATCAACTCCATTCCAAACATAGAGTCCAAACACTACACTACCAAACGGAAGATAAACAAATAGAAGAGTTATTACAGCAGAAAGGCCGACAGGCCAAGATACACAAATAAACAAGAACGGCAATGAAGCAAAAGTGCCATAAGATGGCTATAAACAAAGCCAATCGGCGTGCCTTCAACCCACAAGGCATCGGACCGACCGACCAAGTCTAGTCGTCCATGAAAGCGGCCACACTCACGTAAGTGAGGCCCTTGGGGCTCACCTTCTTCCTCTGCAACAAAACATTAAGCAAAGCACCGAGTACAAAGATTGTCTTTGTACCATAAAACAGACGATGTGAACTAGCGGACCTATTCATAAGCTACATGCGGGCTTATTTGGTGGAGGCCATATGTTTCATTTGCATAAAGCCAATTTTCATTTGCAATAAGGTATCTGATTTTAAAGGCAAGTTTGCAATTCATTTTTAAGATTGAAATAACGATAAGATAATAATAACAAGCGAAAGATAAACAACCTAGAAGTGACCATCCCAATAGTCACCACAACAATATACGAATCCCGATTCGTACCACCCATCAAGTTTTAATTTAAATGTTGTAGTCTAACTCTCGATAAGCTTACCCAAGCGTGTCCATCACCTAGACGAGGCTATTGAATAGTTTTTAAACCTGTGAGGTGTACCATCGTACCCACACTTGAGACCACCTTTAAGCCAAAGCACACTTAGAAGGTATCTTTGTATGACTAAGTCCTACGAGACTTTTCCAATATTGTGTATTAACTACAGCAGCTCGTATGGATAGAAATCCATACGCTTACATGGTAAAGCCGAAAAGACAACTACCCACTCAGGATAAAGCTTTTCGGACAACTACCATGCTCCCACCTCCATCCCTCCTGCGACCTCCTGCGACCCGGAGCCAATACACGCCAAAGTACTAGGTCAAGAGAGGTCCCATACCCTCTAGTGTGGTTAGCTTACGAAATGCACGGATAACGAAACTCACAAGATGTTCGGTCCTTAATTGACCGGGCACCTTTCGATCACACCCAGATCACACCAATCTTACCGTTGTGCCCGCGTCTAAATCATTTTTGTTTTCATTTTTAGTTTTGCAATTAGACATAGCAGAAGCTGAAACGTAAAGTTATAGTAGATTTTGTGTGATCAAGGCTACCGACTAAAAGTCGATAACGCTTGATTCTACCGATAGCTAAGCATGTCTAAGCAAGTTGACCGGACCTACTAAGTGACAAGAGATCATCCAGCGACCTCTAATCACAGCAAATAACCTAGGCTCGGTAGTAGAGATCAATATTTTGTCTACGGGATATGCAATTACGGCTTTAACTAATCAATTTAACACAAATTAAGCGATGCATACATACGATTGAAACAAAATATTAGACTTTAAAATCTTTGGGATAAACATGATCAAACTGCTTGCAGTGCACGTTGCTCAATATGTTGCGGAGGATCGTTCTCGGGGTTGCCGCAAATATCGAATCCTAACGATTGAACAAAACAGCGAATAAGAACGAATAACACCGGCAAAAATCAAAGATCACAAACCAACACCAATTTATACACAAAGGCTAGACTATCACAAAAGGAATAACAAAATAGTAGCTACAGAGATGATTCAAATAGACATGCTTTCATGATAGATCTCCACTCACTTGATTTACCAAGATAACCACAAAATCAATCCTCTTATATGTTTTAATCTTTCTACAGACTTTGATGGTGATTGTGTGCACATCTATTATTTAATCATCAAGTTAACACATCAAAAACAACTAGCTACTCCAAAACAACCATTATTAGTTGAGAGCACAGAACATACAAGAGGGTATTAAAAACACTAACTAGATAATTAGCCAACTATTGGATGCTAACAATTTTCTAATTAAGGATGGGCTTTAATAAAATTTCAGCTACTAACACACCTAAGCAACATACCAACATATTGTAAGGTTATCAAAATTGACATGCTACTACTCCAAATCTTACAAAGACTGATAAATCAAAAGTCTGAGGCGATCCAACATGATCATCTAACTATCCCTTTGATCAATCATGACAACGAGTTTTGAACTTAAAGATGATAACTAAATGATTTCATGCTAACCACTACAACAAAAGGAGTCATCGACACTAAACAAGAATCCAAAGCATGAGCATGAAACTATAATCTGCAGTTCGCGACCACGAAAGCGACAACAAGAGGCAATTCTGAGAGAACAACACTAAATTACTTTCAAACTTCCAATACAATTTTAATCATGCAATGAGTGAACTAATGAACAATCATAAGCATGATAAGCGACTAACTACAAAGCCTTAGGGAGGTGGGTCCCAGCGGATGAAAGCGAGAGATGAGCACACCAAGAAGCGAGAGGCTCGGGCTACTCTGTACCAAAACCGCCGGCGAAGAGTGGCGGCGCGGTCAGGCGACGCCAAAATGGTCGCCAGGGTTGCTGAAGCTAAGGGTGGTCGCGGGCGTGGAGATGCAGGTGGCGCGGCGGCGGCGAGCACGCGCGGCGGTGGGGTGACAGTGCGCGGTGCACGAGAGGAAGACAATGAAATTTAGCGCGGCGCATGGGCATCGGTGAGTTACCGGTGAACTCACCGGAATGACGAGCTCAAGAGGCTGCCGGAGATGGCGGCGAGAGCCACGGCGGCGAAGGTGGTTAACGACGGAAGGAACAACTGAGCAAAAACAGGAGAAAGGGAGATGGAGATAGCTCGGTGAGTGCACTAGATAGTCTTTGGTGCGAGCAATTGCCCAAAGAACCAACTCACCGGAGATGAGGGCGATAATCCCACTTTCGCGAAAAAGAGGACACCAAAATTCAATGGCCCCTGCGAGTGAAACTCAAAATTAGTTGAGGAAATCGATAGGGATGCGGAACACGATATGACGCGCAAAAGAAGGGATGATCTTCAGCGGTTGCGAGGATGACACGGTGGAGCGGCACACGCGTGAACGAGCTCGAGCATTACTACGATTTGAGCTCGGAAGGAGCAATGGTGATAGGAGTTGGCTTAATGGTGTCTAAGAAGGAAGAGGAGCTTTGGGTGAGCTTAAGTAGTAGGGCGGAGGAAAATGGCGGCGCGTTTCGGCGCCGTGGAGCTCAAGAACGGTGCCGACAAAGCGGCGAGCGGAAAAGTGGATGATTGGCGCTGCTCGGGGCATGGTCTCTCGGCGGAAGATGCGGCGAAATGCGCCTGAAAATCGGAAGCGGTGACGCGAGGCGGGGGGCGAGGTGGCGTTCATGTGCGCCACCGGCACTCGGCTCTTGGCGCAAGGTAGGTGACGACGACATGTGGGCCCATCGTCGGCGGCAGCGGCCAAGCGGTGCGGACGAGAGCGCGCGGTGCGATTAGGTGGTTTGACTTCGATCGTGAATGTGTCGGCCGTTGGATCCGAGATGGGCGGTCGAGATTGATGTATGCGTTCGGACCAGTCGGTTGCATGCGCGCCGCGTGGATCGTTCGATTTGCATCGGGCGGTCACGATCGATTGGTCTCGCGCGGTGCAGCTAGTTGACGCGGCCGAGTCAATTGGCGCGGTCGGTTTGAGTCGGGCTCGGGTTGAGCACGACAAGCAGCGTTCGATTTTTGATTTTAAAAGCTAAGAGAGTTTAGGAATTTTTAGAGATAGATCCAGCTCCAAAATTCAAAATTTTTATGGTAGCTATTTGAGACAGAGAAAAACATTGCATAAATTTTCCCGAACTTTTATGCACTGAAAAGTTCTGCAGAAAATTCACAAGCATCTTGACCTAGGATTTGACAGATTTTCAACTAGTTTGACTTGGCCATTTGAAATAGCAAATAAAATCTAAAAATTGTGAAATAATTCAGGGAGGTAGATAGGATGATCAAGATGATAGGAAAAATAATTTCAGAGGATGATCACAAGTTTGAAAGCTAAGAATCTGATAACAACAATTTCCAATCACAAGAATTAAATTCTAAAAATTGGAAATTGCTAGGGAAAATTGTAGAAACCCTCAAATGATTTCATGAGGCATCAAAAGTTTTTTATTCCTCCTCATAATTTACATTTGAAATACAAACCCTAAGTTAGGGCTGTTACAGTTTGGTCCCAGGGGCAGCGCCCACTTCGCGTCCACCGTTTCCGCACGGTTGAGGCAAGTATCTTGATTATAGCTTAATTGTGATTGTTTGATTGTGATTGCTTGCGTTTTATTCATATGAGCTATACATGGATGATAGTGTGATGAGTTTGAATTAATCTTGGTGAATGCATGTTTATGGTTAAAGATTAATTATGTATGTTGATAATGCTCTACATGTTATTATTTATCGAGATTTAGTATGAACTTGTGCATTTACTTGTGGTTGAAAGTTACATTCTAGTACATACGCATGTTGAGCATATATCGGACTTGGTCACGTGGTGACCAAGTATTTCTGATTGAGTCCCTGTCATGTAAATGGCGGGCTTGAGTCCCACATTCGTGGAATGTGGGTAATGAATAGAGGTCCCCATCATGAAGATGATGGGCAAAGGTCCTATACTTGTGGAGTATAGGCTCTTGGTCCCTGTGCGGAGGGCACGAGCAAGTGTGTACATCGAGCGGTTGTATACCCGCATTACTGGTAAAATACGAAAGAGATAAAGATTAAAAGATACATTGCATGTTCGCATTACATAAGCATGGGAGTTATCTCTAGTGTAATGTTTCTTATGATTTGATGATGCTATAGCGTGAGTTATTGTTTCTTTATTGATACTTGCTAAGTCTTTGGGCTCACTCTTACGTTGTTGTGTTTTTGGGTACCACAGGCAAGAACGACATGCATGGGAGGGAATAGTTTTGTTTGGATGCACTCACTACCATACATCCTAAAGAAAGAATAACATTTAGATCATGCTATAATAATAAGCAAACTGCTTAAGGACTTAGTTATGGCTATGCTTGGATGCATTGGTTTATTTGTAATAATGAGAGTAGCACATTTTGATTATGCTTGATATTGCTTTATCATAATAGACTATCTTGCATGCTTGAATGGATTTTGAATGATGAGATATTGATTAGAACTTATAAAATTGTTGGAACCTCAGGTATACTTAGTTATACAAAGGGGTTACATCGACATTAAATTATGCCTTGTGTTTAAATTGTTTAATTTATTTAGTTAGTAGCATTCAGGCTCTAGTTGGGATGGGGTGTTCTGATTGATATCGAGCTGTAGTGTAGGTCATATAAATGTTTCATATTTGATCCTAGCCTATGTAATGTCCTTCTCATTTGTGGATGTGCCCTCATGAATTTCTAAGAGCATAGTCCATATCTCATGAGTAGTTTCAAGGTTGCTCACTCGATAGAACTCATCTATGTCCAAAGCTCCAAATAGTGCATTCATCGTTTGAGCATTGAGGTGGGAGTTTCGCTCCTCGATATCTGTGGGGTGTGTAGGATCAAGTGCCATAACGAAACCCTCACTAATAATTCTCCACATGCTTGGGCTCATGGCCTTTAAATAAATGGATATTCTAATTTTTGAATAAGCATAATTTGATCCATCAAATAAAAATGCCTTGCCTATTGACATTCTCTCGCTTGCCATCCTTTCTCTCCTAGATGGTTAAGTCTAAAACTAGAGAGGCCAAGCTCTGATACCACTTGTACGATCAAGGATAACTGACTAGAGGGGGTGAATAGGAGGTTTTTAAGAACTACTATGATTTTTAAGACAATTATAAGCTTATGTCACTATTAGATACAATTTTAGTTAAGCAAATCTTCACAAGAAAAATTGCTAGAAATGTAAATATGCGGAAATAGTAGAGACAAGGAATAAACCACAATGGAGACAAAGATGTTTTCCTGTGGTATCAAAGACTTGCCGATCTTCACTAGTCCATATTGAGGTAGTCTAAACAAGTTGGACCGGCTCCAGGAATTAAGCCTTAACCCTCGATCACTATCGTTGCTCTTCCTCCTCTTTGGAGATGGTGAGCACGCAACCACTTCATAATTTCTTGCTGGTCACTTCACAAGCTTCTTTGGAGTGATCACGCACAACTTCTTCTCAAGCCGTCTAGGTGCGGCAAGCACCAAGAGTAACAAATCGTAGTGCTCGCAGAAGACTATTAAGTGCCAAAGTGATCAACTAATGATGCAAGGCACTTAAATAGCTCTTAACTACATCAAAATATGAATTCAATGCAATTGAGTAGAAGAGAGAGCAACAAAGCCTCAAGTATATTCAATATGGCCAAAGGTACTAAGCTTGGTGCGGTAGGAGTATTTATAGCCCCCAACCACAAAACTAACCATTTGAACTAAGTTCCTAGAAAAAATAGCATGTCTTGATATCTGCCGTTCATACATTACTCTTGCTCGACATGATCAACACGTTACTACTACTTAACATGATTAACGGTTTAAGCGGTGGCATTTAATGCTCTAAGCTAGCGTTCACGAAAAGGTGCGGTACTACCGCCAACTAAAAATTGGTACTCTTTTAGCGATAATGTCGCCTGACTAGATCGCATGCTCGATTTCCAAAGGATCAAAATCACAAGAAAAACACCATCTCTGGAAATAACGTACCGCCATGTAAAATTCGGTTCTACCAATTTATGGTAGTACCGCTCAAGAAATGTGGTCATACCGGTTTTGGAATTTCAAGAAAAACTTCAAAAACATACTCTCTGGAAAATACATACCGCCAACTAGATTTCGGTAATACCACTCATCACGTGCGGTCATACTGTAATACTCCAGAGTAGAAATCGGGAGAAAATTAAATATATTAAATACAAAGTATTAATTCGAAAGAGATTACGTTTGAATTAGGAGAAAGAACTTATATAAAATAGTTTAATCAGCGTTTAGAGGAGGGGTTTTCTGCTTAAGTTGGGCAACTTGGGCACAGGCCTTGGCCAGTGGCCATGTGGTGGCCGGCCAAGGGGCGCCACCCTCCCCAAAACCCTAGCCGCCCCTTTCCCCTCCGCCCACTTGTGGCCCCCCATCCCTCCTCCTTCCTCCCCCTTTGGTGCCTTCACTTCCTCCTCCCACACCACCTCCTGCTGCTCCTCCCCTGCTGCTGTCCAAGGAGGTGCCCCCCGTTGCCGGTGTCGAGCAGGAAGAGGGAGGACCGCCCGGGAGATCGCTTGGCCAAGAAGAAGGAGAAGAAGAAGGAGAGGAGAGGGGGAGGGAGAGATCGTGGCCTGCGCTGGGAGTTCTTCACGTCCGGCGGTGTTTCGTCAAGGGTAATACCCGTTTTTCCCCGAGTAGATGCATCTTTTGATTGTTGTAGCAATGTCGGTATTTCTGTCTCCTCAGGAGAGATCGCGTTATACGGACGTTTTGATGTAGTTAAGTGCGGATTCAGTCTTGGGCTTCTCCTAGAGAGTTGTAGAGGTCGTCAATAGCTTTCGATGAAGTGCTAGATCATATTATTTGGACCTCTGTAGCAGAAGTTATAAATTATTTAGTGTGACTGTTCTGCGAATCTGTTAGCATTTTGACAGGTTTTAGTAATCTGACTTGTGCGATAAGTTAAAGAGAGAATTAGAGGATCTCAGTATAACAAAAGTTGTAGATCATTGTCGTAGCTTTCAGGGAAGCACAAGAACGCAAAATTTGGATGAACGAGCTAAAAGTTATGTTAGTTTTAGTGATCTGTCCAGAAAGTCTGACGTGAAATCAATGTTTTGTTAAACAGCTTAAAAGTGATTTTAGATGGCCGAATCAGGGAGGTTCACCAACGAGGTTTAGTTGGGAAATTTGATAACCTTTCAATGAAGTACAAGAACACCTAATTTGGATCCTGTACGAAAGATATGAATTTTAGAACATGACTGTCCACAGGGGACAAAGCGACATCTAGAAGTTGGGGCTGGGTTCCGCTAAAGGAACTTTGTGAGTCCGTGTTTACTTTTATGGTTTGAGCAGTCCTCTATTGCTGTCTTAGCATTTGTTAATTGAATGTTTAGGTGGGAACTGGTTCCGAGGCGGCACCCTCTTGCGTCCTTCGTTCCCGCACGTTGAAACAAGTGCATCGTTTGATCCTTATTTGTGATTGCTTGAACGTGAATGCGGGTTTGATGCTTGTTAATGTCGTGTGGCTGTTGATAAGTGTGCATAATCAGAATGGTGAATGTGCAAACTATGGGTATGCTTTATTCATGAAAGTTGTTATTGCCTTTATTTATGAATGTTGTTATCGCCTTAATTCAAGAATGTTGTTATTGCCTTTATTCATGAATGTTGTTACCACCATTGGTGCTTGACGTTGAAAAGAGATGGTGCATATGCATTTTTATATCATGTTGAGGCCTGGTCTTGTGATGACCAAGCATGCACATCTTTGAGGTCCCCGTCATGAATGTGGCGGGCTTGAGATCCACACTCGTGGAGTGTGGGCATGAGTCCCCAATACTTGCAGTATTGGGCAGGTTGGTCCTGTGCGTGCGCGCCTGAGCATGGGTATCTTGGCGGCGGTTGCATACTTTGCATTACGGTGTAATGCACAAAGAAAGTTAAAGAGAAAGGAACCACAGCATTGCATTTGCATGTGAGTTGTGTTATTGTTGATCTCCTATATATGGATGTTGATGTTATGGATTGAATTATCGTCTTTTATTTATGTACTTGCTGATGCAGTGGACTCACTCTTGCTTTCTTGTTGTTTTTAGGTACCCAGTTCAAGCGCAGTATGCATGGGAGGGAGTAGCGTTATGCTTTGCACGCACACTGTCATGAACCTAAATTCTCGGATCATGCCTTATTAAATAAGCTACTGATCAAAGATTTGACCTGTTTATGTTACCGTATCGGATTATTTGTAATAATGAAGAGTAGTCTAGTTGGAAGTTTGAGGATTTGTTCAGTCGATTAGTAAGATCTTGAGTATTTATAGTTGATCTTGAATATTGCAGTACTTCGTTATAACTCCCTTTTAACTGTTGAAACCCATGTGATGTAGAAATACAAAGGAAACTCTGTCGAAATTTAGTAAATTATCTTAGTTTAGTTTTGTGTAAGGATACTGTAGTAGCATTCTTGGCTCTTGTGGAGCTGGGGTGTTACAGTTGGTATCAGAGCGGGCAGTAGGTCCGTGGTGACTGGATTTACAACTTAGGCAACTTAAATTGCTAAAATTCTGTAATGGTTAATAAACTTAAAAAAATTTGACACACTGGTGCACAGTAGAATGGGAATGGGCATATCATTGCATTTTTGTTTCCGTTATATCGTATTGGTGATTGCTGGTATGAATTGAGTATGTTTGCTCATTAATGGATTATATAATTATTAAGTGTGGAGATAACCCTTGTTGAGAGGTTGAAGTCGTGGTTGTGGCCCTGGGTTTTACCAGGTTACACCACCGTTCGCGGTATGAGAATAGGGAAGTGGTTACCCCGGAGATCGTGATACATGCATTGATAGCAAGTATATATATTTAGAAGAGTTGTTCTCTCCCTTGAAATTTGATTTGGTCAACTCTTATCCGGTTGTGATTGATGAGTTTCTCTTGGGTATTAGTTCATCCCGATTGATGGGTTGCTTTGAATTAGGTTTCTATTGGCTTAACTTGTCCTTAAAGCAATTATTGTTTTTCCTATTGTTGAGTTATTCTTGTGGTGGTGGACTTGGTTAGTGGTAAATCTGACTTTTGTATTGGGGTTTCGTCTTTCTTCTTGGAAAATATGACCTATTTATTTATTTGGATGATTTGGATAATGAAAGTTTCCTTTTGCAAGTCTGTAGTGCGTGGAGGCTTTGACTCAATGTATCTCTCTTGAGTATTTGGAGTGTTGAAGCTTGATGGTTCTTTTATGGAAGAAGTTGTTAAACCCTTTAGTAGTGTTTTGGCTTGGTTAAGCGAGAGGTTATAATCAAAGCAATTAATGGAAAAGGTATGGATTATCGGGTTAGGTGCGTGGTGTGGTGTATAATCGATCCTAACTAAGATCACTGGAAGGAAAGTTGATTAATTTGATGGTGCCATATAGTAGTTCTTGTTGAGCGGTGATTAAGGGTATGGCTAAACCTAATTGGAATCAATAGAGTTATTAAAAGATGTGGAACTTTGATGAAAAGGTTGATCATTAGAGTCGTTTAGTTTACTAAACTTGTTAGATTATTTGATTTCAATGGATTAATCTAACTATGTAGGAAGGAAGTATAAGGATGTGTTTGATCGTTGTCTTAATAGATGATAATATGTAATTATCTTTAATTGGCTATTTGATGATTTTATTTTTGCTCGTGAGAAGGCAAATAGAAAAGGACCATCAATTTCGTCTAAGGTTGAATAATCATCAATGGTTTAGGATGAGATTTAATAGGTGACTTGTGTTTGTGTGATGGTGAAATTGTCGGATAATAGTATGTCTTTGATGAAAGGGTTTTGGTGTAATCTTTTAAATTTTGTAGTAGATTCCTCTAAAAAAAGTAGTTCTTTGTAGTGAGGTTATAAGAATTTGGTGTACTCTCATTTGAGGACGAGATGATAAAGTGATATGTAACAGTTTGGTCAGCTTTTGGGGATTTTATAAAGGAAGGGTTGATAATAACAAACCTTGTTAAGAGTGAATTATTCTTGATGTTAGTAATAAGGTCTACAAGAGATTGTGACGCGTCGGAGTGGTGATGATTCTTCTAGAGAGAAAGTAAGTTGATTGTTTTAATGACGGTTAAATGAAATGTTTGGAGTTTTGAATTCGTGATCTTTTGGGGGTTCATGATTTATGTAGTAGATGAAATTAGTTGAGCAATATGACATATGGAAAGGTTACATTTGGTTACGAAGTGATGAATGTGATTTGGTATTAAAGGCATCTCTTGTTTGGTTTGGCAAGTAATGTTGTAATCAAAGACTTAAGAGTTTCTTGGGATTGCATAGCAATGTGTTATTAAGATTTATGGAGGTGGAAAAAAAATTCTTCATGTGGGACTTGTGCCCTCGACTGTGGACTCGTATTTTGTTTTCTGAGATCACTACTATTTGACTGTTTCTATTGGTCTCGTGCTTACTTCGAGGAGCCACGATTTCTTGTGCGTTGAACCTTGTATCTTTTTATTTCTTCCTTTTGAGTAAGGTATTAACCAAGTTCTGTTGCCTAGTGTTATAAAGAGTATTATGGTGATTGGTTGGAGGTGGTCAAGTATTTGGAACTTGTTGAGATTTTTCGGGAACCAATCTATTTGAAGAGCAGTATAAAGTGAATTGGTTTCGATTTACAACACTTGGAGAGAATTCTATTTAAATGGAAAGTTGTCGATGAGATAAAAGTGATTAGTATTAGAATTAGTGGAACCTATGACGAATTATGATCCAGTAACCTTTGTCCATGATGGAATATTGGGATTATCGAAATTATGGACTCCTGACAAACTTATCAGAAATTCAGAATATCGCAATTCGATACTTAGTATGATTGTGCAGAAGTGTTGTGGTGGTGAAGTTTAATGAGAGTAGCGGTGTGGAGGAACCTCAGTGTCATGCTAATTAGTGGAATAGCAGGAATTGTTGAGCTTTTCTCAAGCATTACTCGGCCTCAGTAAGTAACCCTATGGGAGTTAAATTATTTATAAGGATGTCTTGGTCAAAGTATATATTTATTTATTGACGTTAGTGATTGGGTATGTTTGAATCTTGGTCAATCGGTTAGGGTTTTGTGAGCGGGTATATTGTGGTTGTGTGGCGAATTGGATTGGTATGGATTAGAGAGGTCTAAGACACTGTGAAATAAATCGCCTTGGGGCGGTTACTCCATTAGTGAGAAACGTGGATGTTAATGATTGAGGTTATTGTGGAGCTATGGGAAATTTTAGTAAACGAATTTGAGGATTTCCTATGAATCATACCAAATTCATTGTAGGAGACTTGAGGTTGGTTTTGGGCTTTGCATTCTTAGGTTAGAACCTTGGATGCTAATGATTATATGTAGAAGTGGTAGAATAAGAGTGGATTCCTAGTGGGATGATCATTGATAATATCCTTTGAGGCTAGTATATGAGTGTGTGTTGTGAATTTCAAATTGTTCATCCTTAACGGATTAAGGGATGTGGCGGTGGGTGAAATCTATATTGAGTTGTGTTGGAAATTATTTTGACAAGTAATTCATTGAGAGGGAAGTTGGCTAGAGTGCGATATTGTGGATTGGAAGAATCTCCTGCATAAGTGTGGACTTTGTGTTCGGTAGAGCATAGGTTTGAGGTTGCCAATTTAAGAGAAATGAGTTAATGTGTTATGCGATGATTTGGGATCCTATGGTCTAAGAGAAAGTAAAATTCTTAAAGAAAGATTGTGGTAAAGGTGCGATCTTGGATAGTGAGATTGTAACACCCCAACTCAAAGACAGAGCAGAATGCTACTATCCTAAGCTAAACCACAAAATTTAATGAGAACCTCTTTGGTATACGAAGATACCGAGGTTCTTCACATGAATTCATAAAACAATAACAAAATCAGTTATAAGACTTATTCATAAATCCTAATTAACCAATTAAGGTAACACCTTGGCTATTCGAAGCCAAGATGCTAACTACCAACAACATAAACCATACAGATAAATTTTCTCAACAACATCAATCAATCCTCAAAGATCATAAAAATTACCATCCATGACTAGATTTATTTATTACAATCTGAAAGTTAACATAATAGAGTCTTTAATCATTCTTGCAATGGAACTAAGGTGAAGTGCATTATTCGAGTAGTGCATGTCTACTCCTCCCAAGAGAACCTCATCAACGATCACCTAGAAATAGATAAACAAAGCAGGGTTGAGTCCATGACTCAGCAAGCACAATGATTAAAGAAACATTTATCAATAAGAATAAGACCTACTCGGCATCAACATTGATCATAGCACAAATGAGTACTTATGAAGACATGAAATGAATGCTTAAAATCAAGGGAATGGTGCACACACACATATACCGGTATAGTCAGTGAAACACCCGTCGGTGTTCACTCAAGCCCGCATCTTAACAAAAATGCGGGGATCCACTTCCCGTATGAAGAACGTTTCATACGGGTGTCCAACATTGCCCATCTTGGAATTAATGGGTCTTACTCAACCATCCACAGAATTGATGGTCTTCTCGTCCACTCCGTGGGCGGCAAATGATAATGAATGCATGAAACAACTTATTGAATATAACATTATCATCATTTCTATTCATGAATTCAACACAGAGACAAAACATGGATATTTCACTTCATACTACACAAGAGTTATCACAGCACGCTCATATCAATAACCACAATGCACAAACATTTAGATTAACAAAGTACTTGCCTTCGCGTTGAGGCGCGTTAGGCGCGGCGATGGCGTTCCTAAACTCGAAGCTCAGCGCCTAACCAATGAAATAAATTCAATAAGAACACCAAAAATACCCATTTCTACTAACCGACGTTATACATTGCTTCCCTGATGACTCTAGTCATTAATACAAAGCTTAAACTAAAATCAATGTTTTCAGCTATAAAACTGTCCCTGGACAGCAACAGGACAATTAACGTATCTCAGTGTCAGGAAGTCAAAAAGTGGTAAACCCAATTTCTGTAGCTTCTTAACTGACTAATCTACAATACTCTAGTTGACGTCATAAACCAATTTGGCCAATTTAATAGGTTAATAATTGTTTGAACTTTCGGTCCAGAATCTGTCCACAGAACGAACAGCAAAATTAAAAAGATCGTAACTTTTATTACGTAACTCCAAATTGAACGTTCTTTACCAATCTGAAAAGGTCATCGAATCCTCTACAATAACCTAGTTGGGTGAACTTTCAGTTTCAACCAATTTCCCTTTCATAATTTAGGAAATAACCAGACAGTTTATTCTCGTCAGGTTTCTGGCAGCAGGTACTAAAACATCCATAACTTTTGACTCAGACCTCGGAATCAAGTAAACTTGGTGGCCACTGAAACTTAAGAACGAGGCCTAGATATCTCTAGGACACCAAACCTTCAGATTCTGCCTAAAAACAACCGAAACAACCCCTCCAACATACTGGACAGAACTGAGCAAGCGCGGACAGACTGGAATTTAACAAAACTACTCGCTCACTTAACGAATGACTTCTAGAAATCCCATGAACACATCGTTACCCTTGACGCGTGGGAGATGATGCTGGCGAGCCTCGAAGAAGAAGTTGGTGGTGATTTCCTCTTATTGTTCCACAGCCCACGATCGTCGTCCCCGATCCTTGCGAAGACCGGCAATGGAGGGACACCAACACCGCAGTGGGGAAGACGTCTTGAGGGTAAGCACAACATGAGAACACCAGGAGGAGGAGGTAGGCGCACGAGGAAGGGGAGGCCAAAGGGGCGGCCAAGGGGAGGCGACCAAAGAGGGAGAGGGCTAGGGTTTGGCAAAGGGGAGAAAGGGGTGGTGTCCCCCTTGGCGACCACTAGGGGTCCAAATGGGCCTCTAGCTCACGCCCAGGTTGGCCAAAAATAGCAGAAAACCCCTCCTTTCCAGAGACAATTCACTAATCCCATTGTTTCCTCTCCCTAAAGATCAATTTTCATTCTCAAAGTTTTATCCAGAATATTACACTCTACCCCTTAACGAGATTAGACCCGAATCTAAACGTCATCCTACAAAGAAGATAGCGGAATTGAACTTAGGAATTAAGGTTACACACTGTCGGAACAAGTGC
Organism: Ampelocalamus luodianensis; assembly: GCA_036346255.1. Taxonomy (NCBI): domain Eukaryota; kingdom Viridiplantae; phylum Streptophyta; class Magnoliopsida; order Poales; family Poaceae; genus Ampelocalamus; species Ampelocalamus luodianensis. The sequence continues at coordinate 27,752,089 of CM070637.1, forward strand.
GGATCTGATCGCGCATGCAGATTCCGATTCCCAAGTGGCTTCTCTCTCGATCGATGGGACCAAAGTACCTTGACAAACTTGAGGTTTTATTTCTCGAACCGCTCGACTCCTCTAGAATCTTCTCGGTCGTGACTCAAAAGTAAGGTCTGCTCAATGTTCAAAGGCTCTAAGGGAATTGCATGCTCGGGTCTCTTAAGAACTTTCTCGGCATAGACCGTGAAACACATTATGAACTCCACGCATGGACTCTGGAAGATCAAGCGATAAGCCAATTTCCCAATTCGTGCCACGATTGGGAATGGTCCAATGTACCTCGGACTAAGCTTTCCTTTGGTACCAAACCGCACGACACCTCACGGTAGCGATACCCTCGAGAAGAACCTCGTTTCCCGCCAATTCCAACTCTGCCTTCTCACATACATAACTCTTACATGGGCTCTGGCGGCTGGCGATTCTTCACGATCTCTGCTACTCTAGCCAAAGTTTCTTGAACCAGTCGGGACCCAAAACAGCCCGCTCTCCAGCGCATCCCAACACAATGGAGATCTGCATCTCCGCCCATAGAGAACCTCAAATGGTGCAGCTCAAATCTGGGCGTGATAGCTATTGTTATAGGCGAACTACGCCAAAGCGGTGATCTTCCCAACCACCCTTCCGAGATAAAACACAACACTGAGCATATCTTCTAAGGTTTGGATTATGCGCTCAGGCCGACCATCATGCGTGGGTGGAATGCGTACTAAGGCGGAGTTGCGTGCCCAAAGCACTTTGCCGCTCTCCCAAAACTTGGAAACAAATTTGGCATCTCGGTCGGAAACAATAGTCTTTGGCACCCGTGCAACGTACTATCTCTCACATAGAGTGGAGCCAAATCGCTTGCGAGTGGTTGTTCGAATAGGAATAAAATGTGCGACTTCTTGAACCGGTCCACTATAACCCAAATAGCATCCTTCCTCGCTGAGTGCGAGGTAATCCAACTACAAAATCCATGGAGATATCATCCCATGGCCACACCAGAACCTCTAAAGGTTGCAACAATCCTGCCTGTCGCTATGTTCATTTCTTAACTCTTTGGCGATTCCACACGAGGCCACATCTTGCGCAATATCGACTTTCATTCTCTTCCACGAAGCTCTTCTTCAAATCTTTGTACATTTGGTCTCACTGGATGTATTGTATCGGATTATGCAGTGTGCTTCCTTTAGAATCTCATCTTTAACTTTGCCCCGTGGCACACAAAGCGACCTTTAAATCATAAAGCACCAGAATCATCTATACCAAAATGGCCTTGCTTGCCTTCATCTAGGCGCTTTCTCACCATGGAGCATCCGATCATCTTTGTTGTGCTTCCGTACTCGTTACGGAATGGTGACTCAAGAAGAAAACGGGTCTCGGTCTCGACGGTACATAAAGCAAAAGATATATCCATACGCTCAAAATCACCGACAAGACAGCGAGGGTAGGAGGGGTGCCTTACGACTTAGAGCATCTGCTCTGACATTCACCCTCCCTAGGTGATCTTGAATAGTGAGATCATAGTCTTTTATCAACTCTAACCACCTTCTCTGTCTCATATTCAAATCTTTTGGGTAAAGTTGTATTTCAAACTCTTGTGATCGGTGAAAATGTCACAAGACTCGCCATTACAAGTAATGGCGCGGATCTTTAAAGCAAGTACTCTGCTGCAAGTTCTAGGTCATGAGTAGGATAGTTACTGTTCATGTTTCTTCAGCTGCCATGATGCATAGGCAATCACCTTGCCATCTGCATAAGTACACAACCAAGCCCAACTCTAGATGCATCGAATAAATAGTGAACCGCTTCCTGGTTCGGGAAGAGTGAAATTGCAGCGGTCACCAATCTATCCTTCAAAGTACAGAAACTTCGTTCACACGCGTCAGTCTACTGAAACTTGACCCCTTTCTGTATTAACTGTGACATTGGTCTAGCAAGGGTAGAGAAACCCTCCACGAAACGCCGATAATAACCAGCTAAACCCAGAAAACTCCTCACTTCTTTTATATTTGTAATACCCCGAAAGTGTGTTAAGCGATTAGTCGGAGAGATTAATTTTATTTCGGGAGAGGTCGATTATTCGGGGAAGGATCAAGCGGGCGTCGGGAGGGACTAATTGGATTGTTGTCGGTGCTGCAGTTTTTGAGGGGGAAAGAGCAATTTGGCGGCAACTTGGGCTGGGCCATGGCCCATCCGGGGTGGCCGACCAGGGGCTCCCTCCCCAAACCCTAGCCTACTCCCCTCCTCCCCCTTTCCTCCTCCCACTCCCAACCGGCCGCCCCTCCCCTCTCCCCTCTCCACCTCTCCACCTCCCTTCCACCCTCCTTGCGCCTCTCCATCTCCCCACCACCTCCATTGCTGCTGTCCAGGGAGGAGAAGGAGCTCCCTTGCAGCCGGCCAAGGAGGAAGAAGAAGGAGAAAAGAAGAGAAAGAAGGAGAAAAGAAGAGAAAGAAGGAGAAGAAGAGAAGGAAGAAGAGGGAGAAGAAGGGATCCATGGCGGAGGCGTGGTGGTCTTCATCCCGCTGCGTGCTCTCTTCGTTTGGCAAGGGTAACCCGTGGTTCTTTGCTTTAGATCATTTTCTAGTTGTCTAATTTTCGGGTGTCAGTTCGTCGGTATTCTGCAGCAGTGAAGTTTGTCGGTTTTGATTAGGTTAGAGGCAGATTTGGGTCTGGGTGTCTCCTAGAAAGTTGTAGCTATCGTAGTTACCTTTCATTGCCGACAAGAATCAAGTCATTCGGACTTCGGTAGCCAAAGTTATGAATTTATTAGTACTTCTGTGTTTCTGGAGAGAAGCAGATTTGCTAGTGTTAGTTAACCTGATTGAAGCGCTTATTTAGAGGCGTTTCCATAGGGTCTCACCATAACGAAAAATGAGGCTAATCCTCTTAGCTTTCAGGGAAGCTAAAGATCACTGAATTCAGACGAACGTAGAAAGTTATGATAGTTTCTTTGTCGCTGTCCAGAAACCCGACGTGAAATATTTGCTCTGATTAATTAGATTGGTAGGTCTGGTAGATGGCCGAATCAGAGGTCTCCCAACTAAGTTTATTTAGAAATTTCAATTACCTTTTCAGATTGTCCAAGATCATCCTATTTGGACTCTTGAGCAGAAAGTTATGGATTTTGAAATCTGCTGTCCGCAGTGACCGTTCGCTAGAAATTAGAAAAGCTAGGCGTGATAAGAAGATTAGCGATTTCGATTGTAATGTGATGTAAGATTTTGGTCCAGTATGCTATTCTTAGTTTGGGGTTATCTTCTTGTCCAGGTGGCAGAGATCCCAAGGGCAACACCCACTTGCGTCCGCCGTTCTCACACAGTTGAGGCAAGTATTGGGTCTATGTGTAGAATTGGTTGCATGTCATGATTGGTTGGTGTATTGTTCATCAATGCCATGTGAATGTGTTGTGGAGATGATTCTAGTTGTGTTGATGCTTGCGAGTTATGTTTAAGGTTCCTTCATGATGCTATTGTTTACATACCACGACTACATATTGAGTTATGATATTGAAAATATGATGTTGTAGTATTTATGCATGTTGGAGCATCGAGGCTTGGTCACGTGGTGACCAAGAGTTTTTGTTGAGGTCCTGTCATTGTAATGACAGGCTTGAGGTCCCGCATTCATGGAATGTGGGCAATGGATCTGAGGTCCCGTCATTGTGATGACGGGCAAAGGTCCCTATACATGTGATGTATAGGCTCTTGGTCCCTGTGCCAGAGGGCACAGGCATGGGTAATCATTGACGGATGAATACCCCGCATTACCGGTAAAATGCGAAGCGAGATAAAGATCAAAGTGTGCATAGCATTATCATCATGTAAATATTTGAAATGTCTTAACGGTGTTGAATAAAGTTGTTTTTAGATGTTATGTCTATGTGAATGTTGCAACCTTGTTGATACTTGCTGAGTCGTATGGCTCACCCTTGCTTTGTTTTGTTATAGGTACTTCTGGCAAGAACGTCATGCATGGGAGGGAGTAGGCATTGGAAAGCACGCACTACCTCACCACATTTACGCAATTGCTATTTAGTTTCACCTCGGAATAAATAACTGTGTGGAGACTATCTATGGATGTTTTATGATGTTGGTTGTTGGATTATTCATAGTCATGAGAATGATGTTAATTGTTTACAATCGTTAGATTATTTCTTATGCTTGAAAGATTTGGAAATAATAATAAATGCCATGGTCATCTGTTAATACCTCGATTTTGTTGTTCATACAAAGGAAGTTCTGTCGAAAAATTTATAGAATGTTCTCGTTGGTTTAATTCTTGTAATATTCTAGGCTCATGTGGAGCTGGGGTGTTACAGTTGGTATCAGAGCGGGCTGTAGGTCCGTGGTGACTAGATTAATTAAAATTTGCTAATGGCTAATCAACTTAAAAATTTGACACACTAGTGCACAGTAGGATGGGGATGGGCAAAGCATTGCATTTACGTTTCGTTTATCTTATTGTTGATTCTTGATTTGATTTGAGTATGACCGCTCATTAAGTGACTATATGATTGTTATGTGTGGGGATAACCCATGTTGAGAGGTTGAGGTCGTGTTGTGGCTCGGCCTTTACCAAGCTACACCCTCGTTCGTAGTTTGATAATAGAGATTATCATTAGAAAGCAGTTTTCTCTTCCTTGAATTTAATTTGGTCACTCTTGTCCGATTGGGTTTGTGAATCTTTCTTGGTTAGTAGTTTTATTCATGTTGATATGTTTCCATTGGCTTGATTTGTTGATAAAGCAATCATTGTTTCCCCAACCGATGAGTTATTCTTGCGGTAGTGAACTTGGTTGATTGTCAAGTTTGACCTTTATATTGGAGATATGTCTTTCTCATTAGAAAGTATGACCCATTTATTAAACTTGATGTTTTGGTTAATGAAAGTTTCCTTTTGTAAGTCCTTGATGCGTGGAGGCTTTGACTTAATGAATCTCTTACAGGTATTTTGGGTGTTAAATGTGAGGACCCAGTTTATTAGGCTTGTATCTTGTTTAACCATCCACTTGGTCCTAACAGTACAAATCAAATAAACCAAGCCTCGAGATATGTATACTTCCTAGAAATGCGATATACACACCCCTACAAAATCATGCATCAATTCCATTCATACACATAGAGCAAGCAAAAGCAACAAGCGAAAGACATAGATAATATAAGAGAGTTATTACAAAAGAGAGGCCGACCGCCAAAATTCATAAAGATAAGTAAATACAGTGAAGCAAAATGGCCATAAGATGGCGATGAACAAAAGCCAATCGGTGTGCCTTTACCCACAAGGCAACCAACCGGACCGCCAAGCTAATGCGTCCCAAGCAGCCGCAACTTGACTCACAAAGTGAGGCCCTTGGGGCTCACCTTCTTCCTCTGCAACAATTAATATTAAGCAGCGATGAGTACAAAACTTGTTTTTGTACTGCAAAACTGACGTGTGAGATAATGAACTATAATTAACTACATGCAAGCTTTATTTAAGTGGATGAGGCTTTGGACATATTTTGACATAAAGCAAGTTTTCATTTACAATAAGGTAATAGATTCAAAGCAAGTTTTGCAATGCGTTTATTGTTCAAATAAAGAGAGACAATAATAACATAGATAGAGAACAACACCAACCTAGAAGTGACTAACCCATAGTCACCACAACAATAGCATGAAGTACCCCTTCATACCACCCATGTCAAGTTTAAGTTTTTAAAGGTTGTAGTCTAGTTCTTGTGGGAAATAACCAAGCGTGTCCATAACCTAGGGCGAGGCTATTCGAATAGTTTTAACCTGCGGGTGTACCAATGTACCCACGATAGACCGCCTTTCCACCACCACGGTTAGCACACTTCCTTTGGTATGCGGGCATGGCTAAGTCTAACAAGGCGCTTTCCAATGGGCGGCGCTAATTAGAGCGCAACCCACGGAGAAAGACACATTAAACAGCCTAACCGGTGCTAATGCTCCCCTCAACACCACAAACACACACACACGGGAACACACCCACCAGCTCATAATTAACACCTCCCAAAGTACTTAGTCAAGAGGTTCCATATCCCCTCGTGTGGTTAGCACGCAATAATTGCTTGGATCAATGGCACAAGTAACTTTCGGTCCTTAGGGACTTAGGCACCATTCCACACACCCAACCGATCATCAACATACCATTGTGCCCAAGTCAAGATATAGTTTTGTTTTCAGTTTTGGATTTGTAAATCAATAAAACACAAGGGTTGGACATAATGGAGTAGTATAAGTAGTTGTGTGATCAAGATCACCGACTAAGTCGATGATCGCCCAATACTACCGATACTAGGCATGGCTAAGCAATATTTATTCGAAATCTACTAAGTGACAGAGCTCATCCAACGAACTCTAATCACAGCAAATAACCTAGGCTCGGTAGTAGAGGATAATTATTTACCTACAGATTATGCAACTAGAGGATTAACTAATCAATTTAACAACAAAATAGCAATGCATACATAGAAGTTAAACAAAATATTAGACTTTAAAAGTAATGGGATCAATGGGAAATGATCAAGCGCTTGCACTGCTTTGTTGCTCAATTTGTTGCGGAGAGTCGTTCTCGGGATTACATAAATATCGAATCCTAAGTGAAAGAGCGAAAACAACCAATAAGACGAGCAACACTTAAACAAAGAGCAAGCAAAAATTATCCAAATGTGTGAAATTTATACACAAGGTAAAATACGAACATACCTAGACATAGAAACTGGAAAAACTTAATTTGGATTTGTGGTGCAAAAGATATTCTCTAAAAACCTAATTTCGGCCATAATTAGCACTTTAGCAAAAATATTTTCTAGAAAGATTTTGAGGCTGAAACTTTTATGGTAGCTACCTACGGGTATAGTGGTAACCCATATAAAATTTCAGGCCATTTGGAGTTAAAATGATTTAGTTATGATTTTCTAAGTTTTAAATCTAAGACATGATTAATTTCAGTATTAAAGACTCTGCAAAACCTATACTAAGCTAAAGTACTTTAACAGATGCATTTATAGAACTTTAGTTTGTTAAATTTGAGCTCTGAGAAAAGATATGAAATTTTGAAGTTTAAACCAATTAATATGTGCACTTAAAAGCTCTCGGGACTAAATCTGGAAAACCAACAAAAGCGGGAGGTCGTGGGCGTTGATCAAAGATCGCCACGGCTCACGAGCTCTGATGCTAAAACCCTTACGAGCACCGGCGCAAAGACCTCATCGCGCCTAGGGAGGTCTTAACCGTTGATATTGAATCAACGGCTCCGACCACCGGATGCACGCGCGCACGCGAAGGAGCTCCTCGCGCACTAGGAGGTCGTGGCCATCGGATCGGATCTGCGGCCCCGAGCTCCACGAGGAGGTCTACGCTATCCAACTAAGGGAAGGTGCAGGCGGTTAAGATCTCCAGGGAGGTCTTAACGGTCTAGATCTGAGCGGAGAGAGACCTAAGCGGTGCTTAATGGCGAGAGGTCTTGGCGGCTAGGATTTCAGGAGGTCCTAACGGTCTAGATTTCCCTCGGGAGGTCCTCCAACACGGTGCTTTAAGAGAGAGATGCGGATGGCTCGGATCTCCATGGGAGAAGGTCTGAGTGGTCGGATCTAGGCGGGAGGTCCTCACAGCTAAGACCATACGAGGAGGTCCTAGGGTTCTTTTACAAAAGACCAAGGGTGGTCTTTGCAAAGAGGACCACAGGGGTGGTTTTGAAGGTTTTCTTTAATAAAGGCGGGGTGGTCTTTTGCAACGAGGACCTCGAGAGGTGGTTCAAGAGGGTGGTTTTGACAAAAGCGGCCGAGGTGACCTTTTGCACGAGAGGACCTCAAGGAGGTCTTTTGCAAAGAGGACCCCAAGGCGGAGGTGATCTTAGTGGTGGGATTTAACCTACGGAGGTCTTTAACGGCGAGATTCTATATGGTGGGAGGTCCAGAGACTTAGGATTTTTGGAAAGATCCTAAGGCGGATCTGAACTTGGAGAGGTCGTGAGCAGCTAAGATTAGCAGGAGAGGTCCTAGAGTGGTTTTAATGGTGCGGGACCTCCGGACGTGGCGGCTAAGACACTTAATGCATCTAATGATTGACCATAAATGAATCTAACGGAACACTTAATGACTAAGGCCACGCCTACACGATGATGACTCCACGGCACAAATTAGGACACAATTAATGCACCAATGATGAGCAATGATTTGAGCATTAAAGTGGTCCTAAGAAGATAACGAAAATGGGATTCGCGAACGGCAAAACCGGCGTGCACTGGCTTGCGCGGCGGCGTGGACCTCGTCGGCGAAACCAAAGGCACGAATGAGCTCCAAATAGGACGGAGAACCTAAGGGTGCCAGCTACACAAAGCACCACCAACCGGCTAGCTAGGAGATAACCGCCGAGGACCAATGCGGCTAAAAACAAAAACCGAAGAGGTCTAATGGGATCGGGTTTTGGGCTGAAGTACTCACCGGGATTGAAAGAGAACCGGAGTGGTCGTGATAGCTCGGTGGAGTGGAAGTCGCGGAGATGAAGAAGACGAAGCCCCGACCACGAGCAACAGCGCCCACCTCGTCAACCTCTGTGAAGGTCAAACAAAGCGAGTTAGGAGGCTTGAGGTGACCAAGGAACAAGATGGCGCCACTATTGCAATGTTGAACCACTTTGAAGCTCGGAGGTCGCCGGGAGCTCCAATGTCCAAGCAATGGTGGCAATGGCTTTCGGTGTTTGAGCACAAGAGGGTGAGATGAGCTAGGGTGCAAGAGAGTGACTAAAGGAACTATGAGAGGAAGCTTGAGCTTCAAATATAGCCGGTGGGGAGGATGGCAAAGTCAGTGGTGCCCGAGCCCAAGTACATGAACGATGGGAGTAGGTTGTCGGGAGACTTTTGAGCAAAGGTCTTGCGGACATTTAATGTTGGCGACACATAGCCGTTTGTCGACCCAAAAGTTGACAAGGCCCGCTCTCCACCGCCATGCACAAATTTGATAACGCCCATGCCCACCCGACGGTGAGAGGACCAGGTCAAGGAGCTCAACGGCTAAAATCCGCACCGAGCCCCACTAGGGAGGTCGTGGTGATGGATTGAAATCCAGGGCTCGGATCTTGAGCCCGGTATTGAGGTCCTAACACTAGGGAGGTGCAGTCGCAGATCTCAAGAGAGATGGCCCACGATCACCCAAGCGCTAGGGGTGGTCATGGAGGTCAGAGGAGGTCGCCGAGGTGGTCTTTGCAAAGGTGCAAAGGAGGTCACGGGGAGGCCCTCGAGGTTGTCTTTGTAAAAGAACACGAGGAGGTCGTGCGGGTGGGAGGTCCTTTACAAAGACCGAGGATGTCTTTGGCGTCGGTTTAAGATCCAACGGCCCGGACCACCCGCCCAACTGGCCGAGGCAGGCACGGCTAAGCGGCTCGGTGTGACCAAGACACAGGTGCGAGTCCAAGTCGACTCGGACCGGGGCTTGGGGTTTAATTGAACTGAATCTTGAAGGACTTTTAGAGCTAGCAAACTAGCTCCAAATTCTATGAAATTTTGTGATAGCTTGCTAACCTTGAGTTGGACCTTGTATAAAAGTTTTAGGAGTTTTTGTGCTGTACATTTTCCCCAAAATTTATACATTGTTCTGGTTTAAGTTTTGACTGCCCTCTAAAATACTCAAACAATTTCTAAAAATTGTGAAATTTTCGGAGAGGGCCACATACCATCCCAAGATCTTAGGAAAAATATTTACAGGAGATGATCAAGATATTCGACAAGATTGTTTTTGGAGGATCAAGATTTGGATCCAAAAGACTTGTGACTTTGTATTCCCACACTCTTGTACAATAATTGTTTAGTACACGCAGGAAATACATGATGTAAGAAAAAGTTTTAATTTCTACTCATTTTCTTACACTTACACCACAAGTTAAAATTGGGGATGTTACATTAAAGTTGAACGGTTCTCTTTTATGAAAGAAAATGTTAAACCTTTTAGCGTTGTCTTCTCGTGGTTAAGTCAGAGGTTCTAAACAAAGTAGTTGATGGATATGATATGAGTTATCAAGGTGGGACTGTAGTGTAGTTGATGTTGTCCTCTAGCAGTTCTTGAGGAGCTGTGATCAGGAGTATGACCACACTTAATTGGAATCAGTAGAGTTATTAAGAAGTGTGGAAGATTGATGAAAGGGTTGACCCTTAGAATTGTTTAGTTTGCTAAACTTGTTGGAATATTTGGTCTCAATGGATTAATGAAGCTGTGGGAAGGGAAAGTTGAGGAGTTCCTAGATTAATTACCCTAGTAGATATTAATCTTGGAGTTATATTTTTCTATAGATACTTGGTGACCATATATAGCTGCTAGATATATATATTTCTTACCATGATTAATTGTTGGATTTGTGTACAAAAGATTTAAAGAATTGAGTATCGGTGGATCTAGAATTATGGGGGAAGTTATGGATAATTCTTCTATATAGAATGATGTCATGAAATTGGTTTTAGTGTTGTTGATACTTTTGGTTGATGGAATATTTTGATTCTTGAAATTTTAGTATGATTTTGCACCAAATTATGAACATGAGATGGAACGGTTAAATATGTGGTTGCACATATTCATGTGATTTAGAAAGGAAAAGTAGGTAGCATCTAGATTTTCATGATGAAGCGATTGATAACAACAATGGTTGGAGTGCAATTGTTGTGTGTTGAAGTTTGGTGTTGAGCATCGCTAAGAGTTAAATTGATATGATTTAATAGATGGCTTATGCTTACATGATTGTAGAATTGTCGGATGATAGCATGTCATTGATGAAAGGGTTTTGGTAAAACCTTTTGATTTGTGTAGTAGACCTCCGCTAGAATAAAGTGGTTGTTGTAGTGAGGTTGTAACGTTTTGGTGGACTCTCAATAGGAGATGAGATGATAAAGTAGTATGGAATAGTTTGTTAAGTTTTGGAGAGTCGTATAATGGAAGAGTTGGCGATAACGAGTTTTGTTAAGGGTAGATCATTCTTGATGTTAGTAAGATTATCTGTAAGAGATTGTGACTTGTGTGTGTGGTGATGATTCTTTTAGAAATAAAGTAACTGGATAGTCTTTCATAATTTTGATCTAGTGAAAGTGTTTGAGTTTTGCGTTTGTGATCGATGGACCTCATGCGTTATGTGGTGATTGAGGTTGTTTCAAGCAAAGTGATATGATGAAAGATTTTATTGGCTCTTGAGTGGTTCTGTGATTTGGGTTTTAAGAGCTTATCATGTTTAAGTGGCAAAAGTGACATAGCAATCACAGAATAACTATCCTTGTTAAAGGAAGGAGAGAAGTTAAGTGCTTGAGATTTAAGTCATTTCGCAACTTGCGGTTTATTTGAGTATGCTTAAACCTTATGCGATGTTCCATAAGAGTTTATCAATTTTCAAAGGCAATACCCTTTTCTTTTTGGGGTTCGATCTTCCCTTCGTGTGGGACTTGTGCCCTCAAGCGTTGACTTTCTCTTTTGTTATGCGAGTTCTTTGCCAATCGACTATTTCCCTTGGTCCTCTGTTCACTTTGCGAGTGGTAGATGTTTCTATGTGGTGAAAATTATTTTCATTTGTCTTTCTTTTGAGAAGGGATTCATCGATTCGTTTCACAAGGGTCTTTCGAAGTGTTTATTCTATGAAGTTGTGAAACTTTGGGTTGGAAGTTATTCGATGAGCATTGGAGGATGAAATAGTTTCATAATATACTTCTTTGAGAGAAGTTTATCTCAATAGAAGATTGTCTTTGGAGGTTAAACTGATTGCATTGTTACAACTAATAGAACCTATAGTGATTGTGATCCAAGATCTTTTGTTCACTTGGTGGAACATTAGAATTACCGAAACATGGAAATCTTGATCAACTATATAGAGTATCGCAATTTGGTAGTATTGCGAGGTTGCGAAGGATATTCTTGATGGTGTGGTTTAATGAGAGTGGGATTACAAAGTAATCGAATCGTCATGTCGATTAATGAGATAGACGGGATGGTTGTATTATTGCCAGGAAAGACTTGGACTTAGTAAGTAACTCTTTAAGAGTTAGAATCTTTATAAAGATAATTGGGTCAAGAAGATATTTTCATGTTGATGTTAATGCGCGAGTATGTATGGACTGTGAGAATTTTAGGGATTTTAATCGGAGGTTTTCCCTATCTTCTTTATGAGAAGTTCATTGTAGGAGTTTTGGAGTTTAATTTGGGCCTTGCATTATTTTTATGCTAGAACTTTGGTCGCCCAATGATTATGTGTAGAGGAAGTAGATTAAGGGTGTAACAGTAGGATGATGGTTGATAGAACCCTTTTTGATGAAGTATATGAATGTGATAGCTGGGAATTCCAAGTTGTTTATTCCTAAAAGATTGAGGTGATGTGATTGCGTGTGTGATCTATTTTGAGATGCATTGGAAGTCATCTGTCAAATTAATCATGTCGATAGAGGAGTTGTTGAGAGAAAGTTTTGGTGGAGTCGTTAGAGCCTTTATCTGAGGTGTGGATGATGTATTTCGACTTGAGCGTAACGTTGAGAATATCAAGTTAAGAGAAGAGTTAGTGTGCTATGCTGCTTGCTGAAATTCCAAAGTTGAGAGAGATTTTAGTCCTAAAAGAGAAGCGATAAATCGTTGTTTCCTCAAGAAGTGAATCGTTTCCTTGATTCTCGTTTGAGTTTTGTGTTGTTGACCAATGTCTTTCGTAAGTTGAGTTTGACTTGATTTTGGTATGTGTGGTTCTTATCGGTTCGGGAAGAATAAATGAAGTTTTGATTTGGGCATTTAAAATGATTCCTCCTTTGGTTTTGGACGCTTATTCGCAACTGCCACTTGTAAAGTAGAAGGGTTTCCTTGATGAAATTCAATTTCTAGATTTGACCTGTAATACTTGAGTCAGTAACGCATAATGGCGATGTGAATCTTTCTTATTTAGATGGGTTTTGTCGGTAAAGAGTTGCTTAAAGGGAATTGGTTGTGTGTTTAGTTAAAGGAGGTGATTCTTGTTTCATTGAAAAGTTCAAGTGAGAGGTGAAACAAGAGTTCCGTGTTCTGTGTGCATGTTGTGTGGTTGATTGAGGAAGGTTAGCCCAAGGTACTTTGGTTTATTTTAGTTAGCTACGGAATTCAAAAGTTGGCGTATCGTTAGGACCGTCTCGGGTCCATACGCGGTGTCACGCAACATCGGGCGTGTTTGGTGCCTAGTGAGTACACGAGAGATATGGAGGTTGAGTTTCATTAACGTTGTTGACCTTGGCGGATCTTACCTCGAGACTCTTTTGATGAATATTCTCGAAATGCCGAGTTGAGCGTTAAATGCGGACGTCGTTTTACGCCACAGTGTTGTGGTCTCATCTATTTGAGAGAGGCCACTTGAAAGATTGGAGTCTCGCGTGGCGAGTTTAGCAAGAGTTGATCGCGTTGGTATCATTGTTAAGTTCTAGTCGCGGGTTACTTTGTGTAGATCGGCGCTTAGATTGAGGTCGAATCTGGTTAAGGGGTAGAATATAATACCCGAAAGTGTGTTAAGCGATTAGTCGGGAGAGATTAATTTTTATTTCCGGAGAGGTCGATTATTCGGGAAGGATCAAGCGGGCGTCGGGAGGGACTAATTGGATTGTTGTCGGTGCTGCAGTTTTGAGGGGGAAAGAGCAATTTGGCGGCAACAGGGGCTGGGCCATGGCCCATCGGGTGGCCGACCAGGGGGCTCCTCCCCAAACCCTAGCCTACTCCCCCTCCTCCCCTTTCCTCCTCCCACTCCCAACCGGCCGCCTCCCCTCTCCCCTCTCCACCTCTCCACCTCCCTTCCACCCTCCCTTGCGCCTCTCCATCTCCCCACCACCTCCATTGCTGCTGTCCAAGGAGGAGAAGGAGCTCCCTTGCACCGGCCAAGGAGGAAGAAGAAGGAGAAAAGAAGAGAAAGAAGGAGAAAAGAAGAGAAAGAAGGAGAAGAAGAGAAGGGAAGAAGAGGGAGAAGAAGGGATCCATGGCGAGGCGTGGTGGTCTTCATCCCCGCTGCGTGCTCTCTTCGTTTGGCAAGGGTAACCCATGGTTCTTTGCTTTAGATCATTTTCTAGTTGTCTAATTTTCGGGTGTCAGTTCGTCGGTATTCTGCAGCAGTGAAGTTTGTCGGTTTTGATTAGGTTAGAGGCAGATTTGGGTCTGGGTGTCTCCTAGAAAGTTGTATCTATCGTAGTTACCTTTCATTTCCGACAAGAATCAAGTCATTCGGACTTCGGTAGCCAAAGTTATGAATTTATTAGTACTTCTGTGTTTCTGGAGAGAAGCAGATTTGCTAGTATTAGTTAACCTGATTGAAGCGCTTATTTAGAGGGGTTTCCAGAGGGTCTCACCATAACTAAAAATGAGGCTAATCCTCTTATCTTTCAGGGAAGCTAAAGATCGCTGAATTCGGACGAACGTAGAGAAAGTTATGATAGTTTCTTTGTCGCTGTCCAGAAACCCGACGTGAAATGTTTGCTCTGATTAATTAGATTGGTAGGTCTGGTAGATGGCCGAATCAGAGGGTCTCCCCAACTAAGTTTATTTAGACATTTCAATTACCTTTTCAGATTGTCCAAGATCATCCTATTTGGACTCCTGAGCAGAAAGTTATGGATTTTTGAAGTCTGCTGTCTGTAGTGACCGTTCGCTAGAAATTAGAAAAGCTAGACGTGATAAGAAGATTAGCGATTTCGATTGTAATGTGATGTAAGATTTTGGTCCAGTATGCTATTCTTAGTTTGGGGTTATCTTCTTGTCCAGGTGGCAGCGAGATCCCAAGGGCAGCACCCACTTCGCGTCCGCCGTTCTCGCGGTTGAGGCAAGTATTCGGTCTATGTGTAGAATTGGTTGCATGTCATGATTGGTTGGTGTATTGTTCATCAATGCCATGTGAATGTGTTGTGGAGATGATTCTAGTTGTGTTGATGCTTGCGAGTTATGTTTAAGGTTCCTTCATGATGCTATTGTTTACATACCACGACTACATATTGAGTTATGATATTGAAAATATGATGTTGTAGTATTTATGCATGTTGGAGCATCACGAGGCTTGGTCACGTGGTGACCAAGAGTTTTGTTGAGGTCCCTGTCATTGTAATGACAGCTTGAGGTCCCGCATTCATGGAATGTGGGCAATGGATCTGAGGTCCCGTCATTGTGATGACGGGCAAAGGTCCTATACGTGTGATGTATAGGCTCTTGGTCCCTGTGCGGAGGGCACGAGCATGGGTAATCATTGACGGATGAATACCCGCATTACATTAAAATGCGGCGCGAGATAAAGATCAAAGTGTGCATAGCATTATCATCATGTAAATATTTGAAATGTCTTAACGGTGTTGAATAAAGTTGTTTTTAGATGTTATGTCTATGTGAATGTTGCAACCTTGTTGATACTTGTTGAGTCGTATGGCTCACCCTTGCTTTGTTTTGTTATAGGTATACAGGAAGAACGTCATGCATGGGAGGAGTAGGCATTGGAAAGCACGCACTACCTCACCACATTTATGCAATTGCTATTTAGTTTCACCTCGGAATAAATAACTGTGTGGAGACTATCTATGGATGTTTTATGATGTTGGTTGTTGGATTATTCATAGTCATGAGAATGATGTTAATTGTTTACAATCGTTAGATTATTTCTTATGCTTGAAAGATTTGGATTATAGAAATAATAATAAATGCCATGGTCATCTGTTAATACCTCGATTTTGTTGTTCCAACAATTTGCAATATGGCAAGCTGTAGAAATAGCTTCGGCCCAAAACCTACTCGGTGTGCTATACTCATCTAGCATTGTCCTAGCCATCTCGACTAAGGTTACATTCTTCCTTTCCACAACGCCATTACGTTGAGGGCGTGGAGAAGGGAGCTGGTGCTCAATTCGCGCTCGGCACACAAAAAGGCAAGCGAGGCATTCTTGAACTCCGTGCCATTGTCACCGGATCGCTCTCAAGGCACGAGAAAATTCATAAGCCAAGCGAAGAACAAGATCACGATAAAAACCAAAAGCTTCATCCTTGAAGCAAGAAAGAACACCCAAGTGTATCTCGAAAAATCATCAACTATGACAAGAATGTACCACTTGCCACCAATTGGCGAACCTAGCGGGACCAACGGTATCCATATGAAGCAAGCCGTCCCGATCAGTCGGTCATGACCAAAGTCACTTTGAAGGGTGTGAGCGGCAACTTGCTTGCCATGCCTACGAGCGCACATACTGACATCCTTGACGGCTTTGAGTTTGGGCAAACCTCTCATGAGATCAAGGTTGCTAACTCGCGTCGATAATCAAAACCAATGTGCCCCAAGCGTCGTTGCCAAAGCGAACTCGAAGAAGGAGTAAACAAACATTTAAGAGAACCAGAAGAGATTCGGAAAAATCAGCTCCAAAGATCCTAGCAACTCTATAAATCCCAAAAGCAGCTCACCAGAGAATCAAGCACCGACAAGCATTTTTCTTAAAAATAGTCTCATAACCATCATCAAGAAGTGTGGAGACGAGAGTAAGTTAAACCTAAGCTTGTCCACAAGGGCAGCGTCCTTTAGGATAAAATTGTCGTTCACCACGATTGTTCTGTTCCTTCAATCCGCCCTTGAGTATTGTCTCCAAAGGTGATGAGGACATCACCTATCGACCGCGTGAAGGAGGTGAACCATTTTGAGTCTCCGGTCATGTGGCGTGAGCGGTCGGTCGGCGAACCACGTGTCCTTCCTTCCGCGGCGATCCACGAAAATCAAGGCATAGAAGAACGAAGTGTCTCAATACTGGGATTAGTTAAACATGACTTGGGAACCCAGTACTGAGACACACGTCTGCGAGTAGTATCCAAAGCAGAAGTGCTATCCTTGATTCTATTTGAAATTACATTGTGAGCAATGGTTACTTTAACATGAGAGTTATCCTGTCTAGGAGCATGAGCATGATTAGCATGTGAAATAAATCCTAGACCAGGTTTCTTCCTTTCTAAATTACCATGTCTCACAAAAGCTCTAGGTTGATTAGATGACATTCTAGCAAGATTTTCTTAGCATTTTCAACCTACGCCATGAGAACTCAACCAAATGCCCATCCTTCTTGCAATAGGTGCAATGGTACTTGGTACCAGCGGGAGAAGCACCTTTTGGTGAGCAGATGTTTGGGCAAAACCGCAGATTTGAAAGTGATCTTTGCGGGTTGGGTATCAAATTCAACTAAGCCATTTCTCAAAATTTGAATATTATTAGATTTATCACAGGCAAAGTTGTATCCTAACCCTTGCTTCTTATAAGGAGTTTTGACTTGTCAAGAATCATGTTTCTTGTTTCTTACCTTTAGAAAATCTTTCTAATGTGTCATTAAGGTAAGCAATTTATTTTGTAAGGTTAACACATGAATCACAAGTTTTAGCATTAAACCTCTTCTTATAAAGAGCAACTTCAAGCTTAAGAGCTTCACATGAAGCACAAGTAGCGAATTAATCTGTCCTTAAGCTTGGCATATTTAGCTCTAGCTGCTTCTACAACATCATGTAATTCACGTTCACGTTCTAAGCAGACAGAGCAAGAGCTAGATTCAACCACATCAGAAACAACCAACATGCTAGACTTTAAGCATTTTTCACAAGGAGCAGATTTAACTTCAATTAGCTCAGTTCTAGCATTTTCAAGTTGTTGCAAAGCAATATCATGAGTTGATTGCAGTTTAGCAAATTCAGAATGTAAAGCATAGCAGGATGAACATTCATCAGATTCAAGACTCTTAGCATTCACAAGTTCTAATGTGAGTTTCTTTACTTGTGACTCTAACTCCTCATTCTTAGTCATGATGAACTTTAAAGCTTTATCGACCTAGCATTTGCTCATGACGGTTTCACATCTAGCAAAGAGAACATCATAAGAAGGAGATACCTCATTGTTGTCATCGATGTCGTCAGAGTCGACCATGAAGCACATCCTGGGTGAAGTCCTTGGCCTTCCCTTCTTGTCTTGAGGAGCTCCTCCTCCTTGTCCTCCTCGCTCCCGAGTCCACATCACTCAAGGATCGATCTCCAAGAGCGGCAAGAACCGGTGAGCAACCTTCCGAGCTTGGCATCATCAAACTGGACTTGCGCCCGAGGCTTCTTCCAAGTGGCTTTCATCCTTGTGGTTGCTCTTACCTTTCAGCTTGGGGCAATTTGCCCTGATGTGATTAAGCTCTCACATTCATAACAAGTCACGGGGCGCCTCTCTTTTGTTTCTCATATTGTTGTAGGCCCGTGTGAACTTCTAATCAAAAGCGCCATCTCGGGCTCAGGAATACTCTCAAGATCCTCTTCTTGGATTGCAGATAAAGAAGCAAGTGAAAAACCTGAAGAGGACTCAAACGACCCATTAGAGGCTCTCTTGAGCGGGTCTTCTACCAAAGCCATGTTACCCTTCTTAGAATGGTCAGCTTTCTGGATCTCATGAGTCTTGAGCTTGCTATAAAGCAGCTCAAAAGTTAGATCAGAGAAGTTGACATTTTCCTGAATGGTGGTAACCTTTATCTCCCACTCCCTGGTGTTGATTGCAGCCAGGAGATGGATGGCATTTTCGGTGTGTAAATTCAATACCAATGAGACTTCATCGATTTATCAACGTGTTGCGTGGATGAAAATGTCATCGATACTCTCACCAGGCGCATCTCGAATTTGTTATATTCTCTTTTATACACTGTTGACGCACTTGTTTGATTTGGGAAGAACCCTCATGATAGGTTTGAGGTCTTCCAAATCTCATGTGCGATCTCGAGATTACAAATCTGTCATATTCGGTCTACCAAGCCCACCATACGAAAAATTCTTTGTCTTACGGTTATTAGCCAAAAGAGCTTCAGAAGCTGGCGTAGCAACCTCAGGCAAGATAAGCGGACCTCGAACAGCCTCCCAAATACCTCGTGGTTCGCTCTCAAGAAAGACACGCATGCGGTTCTTCCAAAAGGCATAGTCGTGCCCATCGAAGATATGCGGTTTGGAAGAGTATTTATCCATCGCCAAGTTCAGTGACCGGTTATGATCAAGATTGAACTAACCACACTCTAATATCACTTGTTTGACCGAAAAGGCGACTAGAGGGGGGGTGAATAGGAGCACGATCTCTTTTTCTCCCGAATTCAATTCAATACGAATCTCACTCCAATAGCTATGAAAGCTATGAAGATCAATTAATCATGCACAGCGGAAGACTTGTATTGAATCAACTCAAAACCCAGTAAAATCAACACAAAACCAAAACACGAAGGCTGGCGGTCGACCTCTCACGGGCGGTCGGACCGGCCGGCTAAGATCGATCCAGTGAAGCGGTCGAGACCGATTCCTCGGCGGTCGGACCGTGGTTCGATGAGCGAGAAAACAGCGAAACAAACCGAAACGCAAATTGATCAAACTTTTGATTCGTGCGTCCAAACTTCGTGAAATTTGACACACACCTACCTAAGTATGTCAGGAACCTATTCCAAGCAACGATCGTGATAATTCTTGCCAAGATTCTGACCTTCTATAGTTTGAGCGAAGTTAGGTCAAAAACCGAGTCAAAACGAAAATATGATCTTGAGACTTGCTCGTGGGTGATTGATGATATTGATGATCCTAGATGTATTCCCACACGTCACAACAAGCTAGATCACGTCCAGAAACTAAGCAAAAACTCGCGGATCAAAGAAAGACTTAAATCATCAAAAAGAGAGAAAGAAAGCAATTGACCTCATCTTGAAAAAACTTTCTTTGGATTGATTTGATATGGTATTGGTTTACAGCCACTCCATCAATGGATGACAAAGACTGAATACATGAGCACGAAATCCAATCCAACTCTCTAGAACCCTAACCTCCGCTCCTCCTCTCCCTAAGCAAATTAGGGTTTCAAAAACAATGAAAGGGTCGAAGGGGGTGCAACCACCTCCCTCCTCTATTTATAGTGGAGGCCTAGGGTTTCTAATAGAGTCTCCCTAATGGGCTCCCGTTAAGGCCCAAAACAAACGGGTGACACACGCATGCCTTTTAAAGCGCCGTGTCCAAATTGTGCGAAGCACTTGCTTGCTCCGCCACGTGTAGGTTGATCCAACGGCTCTCATCATGTCGGCAAGTCTCTCCCATCCGGCTCCCACCGAAACCACCATGGCACTTGCACCGACCCCCGCGACGCATGATTCAACCAGTCGCACCGAACTGCCCATTCGGTCACCTTTGTCCATCTTGCACCATACTTGAGTCCAATGACTTCACCCGGCATCGTCGATCGTTTTGAACCTCAGCTCTCAAAGCCTAGTCCCGATCATCCTCGCCGTTGACCGTCGTTGACCACCAAGCAACCTGCACAACAATAGACAAGAAAATTGAAATTGGAAACAAGTTCTTCACAACTTGACCCACGTTAGTCAAAACATGCATCATGCAACACATATGACATGAAACCCATGAACTTGACCTAATCAGCAACCATCGCCACCACACGGTGACGGCGTAAGTGAAAACCGGTCGGATCAGCCACCTTGGCCGGTCGACCGCCACCGCGGTCGACCGCCAATGTAAGGCGTCGGCGACCGCCACCAAGGACTTAGCCAAAATTTCAACACCAAATCCGCAACCTCTCTGGAAATTTAAAGCGAATAGAACTTTTGACTAGAGGCTCCAAAATTATGGGACCAAGTGCGTAGAATCTCCTCACTTGCCTACACCCTCTATTTTTGGCCCGACCTCAAATTCCAAAACGACTTTCATGGCGGTCGACCGCTCGGTGGTAGCGGTCGGGCCGTCTGCACCGGTCGATCGTCATCGCCGCTCGGCGGTTGGACCGCCGACTTGTTCACCGATACACCACTTGAGGCATGGCGGTCGGCGCCACGGGGCGGTCGACCGCTGAGCTGACAGAACACGAACTTTGCCGAAACTCGTGTTTACGCAAACCTTTAACGTCATTGCCAATTGACACATCATCCTAAGATCATGAGCATATCCCCATGATATCCACACAAATCGTGTCTATTTGAGACCGTCTTTGGGCAAGACTTCATATGAGCTTCGTTTTGGTAGAAAACCCTCTGTTTCTCATTTTCGAGTTTTGGAGCTAAGTGTTTCATTCTTAAGACAGAAATCTAGATAAATTTGAATCAAGGACTTTTGATGGTTTATTTAGGTTATCCCGCACATTCGAGGGTTTCGGGTTTTTAATGTTGAAACTAACATTGTCCAGAGACATGCAATGTCACTTTTGATGAGACTATCCTCGAGCTAGATCCGGCATTTCGTGTGATTCACGGTGACAAAGCATTTTTGTGGAGGAAGATGATGGCGAAGCGATATTTGTCCTCCACTGCTGCGGTGAGGCTCTGTCCAAGTTCCGAGAACACGCTCTGTTGCTTCACCTCCAATTGAGGCTCTGCTGTATCTTCTTCATCGCCAGCACATGCAGAGGTTGAGGAGATATTGTCTCCCGGGCGCTCCACTTCATGTTCAGAGGCATCATCCTCGGATCGGATGATTGGTAATCTTAATGAGCGAGTCACTCGCTCCGGTATCACGATCAAGTCTCTATTCTCATTCGCATTTGTTGCTTCTTTGAACCCGCGATATATCACATGCGTTATCGATTCTAGTTGGTTAATGCCATGCATGAGAGTTAGAGAGTTTTGAGAGGAATAAGGTGCAGAATCTAGTAGAACCTCCTAGTGGTCATAATGTGATAGGAACCCGTTGGGTGTTCAAAAATAAACAAAATGAGGATGGTTACGTGGTTAGAAACAAGGCTAGATTGGTAGCTCGGGGTTTTAGCCAAGTTGAGGGTTAGACTTTGATGAGACATTTGCTCTGTTGCTAGATTGGAAGCCATTCGCATTCCTTTGCATTTGTGCTTCTAAGGGCTTTAGATTATATCGGATGGATGTTAAGAGTGCCTTTTGAATGGTTTTATAGAGGAGGAAGTATATGTTAGACAACCCCAGCTTTGAGAATCCCAAGCATCCACATCATATTTTCAAGCTATCCAAAGCCTTGTATGGTCTTAAGCAAGCCCTAGAGCACAGTATGATAGACTTAAGACATTTACGCTAAGAATGATTTTGAGATGGGTAAGGTAGACAAGACCTGTTCATCCTTAGGCGTGGCAATGACTTCCGCTTGCTCGATTTATGTAGATGATATTATCTTTGGTGGTTCTTCTCATGCTCTTGTTTCCACTTTTACGAGACCATGTCCAGGGAATTTGAGATGAGTATGATGGGAGAACTCAACTACTTTCTGGGGCTTCAAATCAAGCAATGCAAGGAAGGGATCTTCATCCATCAGACGAAGTACACCAAGGATCTGCTCAAGCGCTTCGAGATGGGTGACTGCAAGCCGATTGCCACTCCCATGTCGACTTCGACTGTTTTTGATCCAGATGAGGAAGGAGAAGCCGTGGATCAACGCGAGTACCGCAGCATGATTGGCTCCCTTCTGTACTTGACGGCCTCAAGACCGGACATCCACTTCGCGGTTTGCCTCTAGCGAGGTTTCAGGCGTCTCCGAGGACTTCCCATCGCCAAGCCGTTAAGCGCATCTTCAGGTATTTACACTCTACCCTCCAGTATGGCATTTGGTATTCCTGCTCTTCGTCCTTGTCCATTCGGGGGTTTTCTGATTCTGATTTTGCGGGCTGTCGGCTAGATAGGAAGAGTACCTCAGGCACTTGTCACTTCCTAGGCACTTCTCTTGTCTCTTGGTTTTCTAGGAAGCGGTCTTACATTGCACAATCCACTCTTGAAAGTTGAATATGTAGTCTTTGCTAGTTCTTTGTAGTCGATTTTGTGGATGGTGTCCACTCTTAAGGATTTTGGGTTGGTATTTGATAGTGTTCCTCTTTTACGTGATAACACTTCTGCGATTAACATTGCTAAAAACCACATGCAACACTTTAGGACCAAGCACATAGACATTCGCTATCACTTTCTTAGAGATCATGTCGAGAAGGGTGATATTGTCTTGCATTCGTGAGTCCGAGGCTCGGTTGGTGATATCCTCACCAAGCCTTTAGATCCAACTAGGTTTGCAACCTTGAGAAGTGAGTTAGGGTAATTTATCCCTACGGTTTTGTTTGAGGGGAGTTGGCTCTGTCCGAGCAGTTCTTGTTCATTTGAGCTTTTGTTTTTTCGATACCTTCTTCTAGTGGTATTTTCTTTTGATCTTTTGATCTTTTAGGCTCTTTAAGTTTTGTGCATCTCATTGTTTCATACTGCATTCATATGAAAAACCAAAAGATGCATTGTTATATAAGCTTTTACCTTGTCTTTTAAAATTGATGAAGCTTTGCTTATTACCCTCTTGAGCTTTAGTATTTCAATTCTGCTCAATGCCATGTCTAGTTCTTTGACTTGCTAGAATTATCATGCTTTCACATATGTAGCTAAGTCTTTGCTGAATGAGCTAGAACTTTAAGACAACTTGAACTAAAAACTGCAATTTGTGGATGTTTTAGCTAGTTGCGCAATTAGTGCTCCTTTTGTGACATTGGCCCTGTCAAAATTGCTGTGTTAGCTCTTGAATCTAGTATTGATCATTACTTGAGCTTCTTGTTCTTTTAAGAATCTAAATCTGCTCTTGTGAACAAAAAAAAAGGGGAGGTCTCTTTTGTGCGAAAAAACCGATCTCACCAATTCTTTTTCATGAGACGGCTTGCCATTGTACTAGGCATGAACTCAGGGGGAGTTTTCGATGACCTAGACCATTCTTTTAAGCTTTTTGTGCTTAAGATGGTCGCGGCAAGGCTTGAGATCTAGCACATGGATAAGAAAATGAATTATCAAAATTGGTAGAAGCTTAGGAAGAGTTTGTGGATGGCTCCTAGTCCAGGATCTTCTTCACTAAGATATACCTTTAATCAACTTCAATATTCATTTGAAATGAAAAACTGTTGAAAAATGGGCGTTTGAGACAATTTGAGCAAAATGATTCAATTCAGGACCTGTTTGTCTCTTAATGTGGTCTTTGTTAGCGTCTTGATCTCACATTGACATTTTGACATGGCCAGTATCATTTTAGGATCTCTGTTGATGAACTTGCTAGATTTGAAGCTTTGCTTAAAATGCTAAAATTTATTGCTTTACATTGAGCCTTCTTGCTTTAGCTTTGTTATATATGTCTTATCATGATCTTGCTAGCGCATTCAGGCTGATATGGTGTTTATGCAAAATTTGAGATGCTAGCTTGTTCTTTTGGGTAATCTCGAAAGCTTCTTGTAATCCAAAATTGAAAAATACAAAAATATGAAGCCACTCCATTGCATTTCATGCATGCTCCTTCTTATGCTTTTTCCTCATTCTGCATTTGTTATCTCTGGAATAGAGGAAGGCGTGATTCCTTGATGACTCCATTGTCAAAGGGGGAGAAGATATTTCAAGATGTGTAAAGGGAGAGGATTTGAAAGTATTCAAAGAGGAGAAAATTGGAGAATTTGAAATTTTCGAAATTTGAGGATCATAGTGAGGGGAGGTTCTTATTTGCATTCTTATGGTCTTATTGCTCTTTCACGAACTTGAATTGCAATTCTTGATCCTCACCATGATCAAAGGTCATTTCAACAATTGTTCTTTCATATGGACCTTAAGTGAGATTTTTGACTCTTCTTTGAAATTGAAGCTTTCTTGCTTTCTTTTGCCTTATCTCACTTGCCGATGCTATTCGAAGCCAGCTTGGTCATTTCCATTGCTTTCTCTTGCATTTGGACCAAGTTGTGCCTTTGCTTGAAAACGTTGAGTTTTACTTTTCAAACCTCAAAACTTGCATTTGTGGGGAATTGTCAATGTGTTCATCAAGGGAGATTGTGGATATCATGGGGATATGCTCATGATCTTAGGATGATGTGACAATTGGCAATGGCGTTGAAGGTTTGCGAAACACGAGTTTTCGGCAAAGTTCGGTCTGTCAGTCTCAGCGGTCGGCCGGCCATGGTGGCGGTCGACCGCCCATGCCTCAGTGTTTTGTCTTGGCGGTCGGCCGGCGGTCGTGATCCGACCGGCAGGTAGCGATCCGACCGGCTTCGATTAGCGGTCGGACCGGCAAGTTGAGTGGCATTGAGTTTGAGGCGGGCCAAAAATAGAGGTGTAGGCAAGTGAGGAGATTCTCGCACTTGGTCCCATAATTTTGGAGCCTCTAGTCAAAAGTTCTATTCGTTTTAAATTTCGAGAGGTTACGAATTTCGGTGTTGAAATTTTGGCTAAGTCCTTTGGTGGCGGTCGACCACCTTCTATTGGCGATCGGACCGGTGGTGCGATCGAACGCCAAGGCTGGCGGTCTGACCGGTTTTCACTACGTCGTCAGCCCGTGTGGTGGCGATGGTTGCTGATTAGGTCAAGTTCATGGGTTTCATGTCATATGTGTTGCATGATGCATGTTTTGACTAACGTGGGTCAAGTTGTGAAGAACTTGTTCCCGATTTCGATTTTCTTGTCTATTGTTGTGCAGGTTGCTTGGTGGTCAACGACGGTCAACGGCGAGGATGATCGGACTAGGCTTGGAGAGCTGAGGTTCAAAACGATCGGCGATGCGGGTGAAGTCATTGGACTCAAGTATGGTGCAAGATGGACAAAGGTGACCGAACAGGCGATTCGGTGCGCTGGTTGAATCAAGCGGCGCGGTCGGTGCAAGTGCCATGGTGGTTTCGGTGGGGCGGATGGGAGAGACTTGCCGACATGATGAGAGCCGTTGGATCAACCTACACGTGGCGAACAGCGAGTGCCGCACAATTTGGACACGGCGCTTTAAAAGGCGTGCGTGTGTCACCCGTTTGTTTTGGGCCTTAACGGGGCCCATTAGGGAGACTCTATTAGAAACCCTAAGCCTCCACTATAAATAGAGGAGGGAGGTGGCTGCGCCTCCCGACCTTCGACGTTCATTGTTTAGAAACCCTAATTTGCTTAGGGAGAGAGGAGAGGAGGTTAGGGTTCTAGAGAGTTGGATTGGATTTCGTGCTCATGTATTAAGTCTTTGTCATCCATTGATGGAGTGGCTGTAAACCAATACCATATCAAATCAATCCAAAGAAAGTTTCTTCAAGATGAGGTCAATTGCTTTCTTTCTCTCTTTTATGATTTGAGTCTTTCTTTGATCCGTGAGTTTTGCTTAGTTTACGGACGTGATCTAGCTTGCTGTGACGTGTGGAATACATCTAGGATCATCAATATCATCAATCACCCACGAGCAAGTCTCAAGATCATATTTTCGTTTGACTCGGTTTTGACCTAACCGCTCAAACTGTAAAAGGTTAGAATCTTGGCAAGAATTATCACAATCGTTGCTTGGAGTAGGTTCGTGACATACTTAGGTAGGTGTGTGTCAAATTTCACGAAGTTTGGGCGCGAATCAAAAGTTTGATCAATTTGCGTTTGGTTTGTCGGGCTGTTTTCTCTGTTCATCGAACCAATGATCGACCGCCGAGAAATCGGTCGACCGCTTGGATCGGTCGACCGCTAGACCGACGATCGGCCGCCCCGTGAGAGGTCGGACCGCGTTGTCTTCGTGTTTTGCTTTTGTGTTGATTTTACTGGGGTTTTGAGTTGATTCAATACAAGTCTTCCTCTGTGCATGATTGATTGATCTTCATAGCTATTGGAGTGACATTCGTATTGAATTGAATTCGGGAGAAAAAGAGATCGTGCTCCTATTCACCCCCCCTCTAGTCGCCTTTTAAGTCCAACAGACCCTGAGTCAACGTCGTGAGATGCTCCATCTTCTCAATGAAGGAATCCGGATAGTACTTGGCTCCAAATTGCCCCACAAAACTTCCCAAATGGCGGTCGGTCCCGCACTGGGGTCCTAGCGCATGAACCCCTTCCCACGGATATCGCTTGGCCCTTGGTTGAAAGGCCACAAAGCGAACCTTTGCTGAGTTCATCTCCAACGCATCAAATCGCCGCTCCATGTACGGAGCTAATCGCTGCCTGGCAGGGTACCGCCCATCAAAAGTGTCAAGTCGGCGACATCCACTCGCGGAGACTTATTCTAGTCTCGGGTGGAACCGCCGCACGATGGACCCTGCGCGAGACAAGCGGCAGCGGCGGGAGCGAGGAACATCGGCGAGAACAGCAGCGGGATGAGCCGCGCATCTGCAGCGAGCTGCTCGTTCTCCCTCGAAGATTCTGAATAATAATAGCCGCGCCGCTGGGCATCCACGGCGCGCGGCTTGAGCCTGCGGTGGGTGGCGGTGAGGCAACCTCCTCGGTAGCTCCACCAGCGGCCTCTTCTGCGGAGGTTGCGGCTCGCAACCGGACCACGTCCACGACGCGACCACGGCCCTGCAGACGACCACGTCCTCTACCTCTCGCCATCTAAGAACACCACAACCGAGCAAAACTAAACACTTAACTTAGCAATTCAGAAGAAGCACGAAACTAAACAACAATTGCACAACAAATAATGCATAACAACGAAATTGCGGAAACAATGAATTACCCAACCCAACCCATCGTGCACGCGGTGTCAATTTTAATAATTTTATTTTAACCACGGACCTAAAGCCGCTCGATACCAAGCTGTAACACCCCAACTCAAAGACGAGCACGAATGCTACTATCTAAGGTAAACCACAAAATTTCGAGAACCTCTTTGGTATACGTAGATACTGGAGGTTCTTCACATGAATTCATAAAACAATAATAAAATCAGTTATAAGACTTATTCATAAATCCTAATTAACCAATTAAGGTAATACCTTGGCTATTCGAAGCCAAGATGCTAACTACCAACAACATAAACCATACAAATAAATTTTCTCAACAACATCAATCAATCCTCAAAGATCATAAAAAAATACCATCCATGACTAGATTTATTTATTACAATCTGAAAGTTCACATAATAGAGTCTTTAATCATTCTTGCAATGGAACTAAGGTGAAGTGCATTATTCGAGTAGTGCATGTCTACTCCTCCCAAGAGAACCTCATCAACGATCACCTAGAAATAGATAAACAAAGCAAGGTTGAGTCCATGACTCAAAAAGCACAATGATTAAAGAAACATTTATCAATAAGAATAAGACCTACTGCATCAACATTGATCATAGCACAAATGAGTACTTATGAAGACATGAAATGAATGCTTAAAATCAAGGGAATGGACTGCACACACACATATACGGTATAGTCGGTGAAACACCCGTGGTGTTCCTCAAGCCCGCATCTTAACAAAAATGCGGGATCCACTTCCGTATGAAGAGCGTTTCATACGGGTGTCCAACATTGCCCATCTTGGAATTAATGGGTCTTACTCAACCATCCGGAATTGATGGTCTTCCTCGTCCACTCCGTGGGCGGCAAATGATAATGAATGCATGAAACAACTTATTGAATATAACATTATCATCATTTCTATTCATGAATTCAACACAGAGACAAAACATGGATATTTCACTTCATACTACACAAGAGTTATCACAGCACGCTCATATCAATAACCACAATGCACAAACATTTAGATTAACAAAGTACTTGCCTTCCGCGTTGAGACGCGTTAGCTGGCAGCGATGGCGTTCCTAAACTCGAAGCTCCGCCGCCTAACCAATGAAATAAATTCAAAAAGAACACCAAAAATACCCATTTCTACTAACCGACGTTATACATTGCTTCCCTGATGACTCTAGTCATTAATACAAAGCTTAAACTAAAATCAATGTTTTCAGCTATAAAACTGTCCCTGGACAGCAACACGACAATTAACGTATCTCAGTGTCAGGAAGTCAAAAAGTGGTAAACCCAATTTCTGTAGCTTCTTAACTGACTAATCTACAATACTCTAGTTGACGTGATAAACCAATTTGGCCAATTTAATAGGTTAATAAAGGTTTGAACTTTCGGTCCAGAATCTGTCCACAGAACGAACAGAAAAATTAAAAAGATCGTAACTTTTATTACGTAACTCCAAATTGAACGTTCTTTACCAATCTGAAAAGGTCATCGAATCCTCTACAATAACCTAGTTGGGTGAACTTTCAGTTTCAACCAATTTACCTTTCATAATTTAGGAAATAACCAGACAGTTTATTCTCGTCAGGTTTCTGGCAGCAGGTACTAAAACATCCATAACTTTTGACTCAGACCTCAGAATCAAGTAAACTTGGTGGCCACTGAAACTTAAGAACGAGGCCTAGATATCTCTAGGAGACCAAACCTTCAGATTCTGCCTAAAAACAACCGAAACAACCCCTCCAACATACTGGACAGAACTGAACGAAACGCGGACAGACTGGAATTTAACAAAACTACTCGCTCACTTAACGAATGACTTCTAGAAATCCAAAGAACACATCGTTACCCTTGACGACGTGGGAGATGATGCTGAGCAAGCCTCGAAGAAGAAGTTGGTGGTGATTTCCTCTTCTTGTTTCACAGCCCACGATCGTCGTCCCCGATCCTTGCGAAGACCGGCAATGGAGGGAGACCAACACCGCAGCGGGGAAGACGTCTTGAGGGGCAGCACCACGTGAGAACACCAGGGAGGGGAGGAGGCAGGGCGCACAGGAAGGGGAGGCCAAAGGGGTGGCGGCCAAGGGGAGGGGCGGCCAAAGAGGGAGAGGGCTAGGGTTTGGCAAAGGGGAGAAAAGGGTGGTGTCCCCCTTGGCCGGCCACTAGGGGTCCAAATGGGCCTCTAGCCCACGCCCAGGTTGGCCAAAAATAGCAGAAAACCCCTCCTTTCCAGAGACAATTCACTAATCCCATTGTTTCCTCTCCCTAAAGATCAATTTTCATTCTCAAAGTTTAATCCGGAGTATTACAGAGATGTTTTCTTAGTTCTTACTTGAACTATGTGGTTATGACGGATGTCAATTACAAATTGAGTTGGTTCTTGCCGGTATGTGTGATTCCTTTCAGTTAAAAAAAATGGTTAAACTGGTTTTTTGATTGATTTCGCTTTTGGCTTGTGTGGCATTTATTTCTAAACTGCCTATTTGGAAAATGGAAAAGATTTCGTGGTAAATCCATTGTTTTTGGATTGGGTTTTTCTAAGAGAAGATGACTTTGGGTTGGATGCATTTTGATTCCTTTGTTTTTTCGATTGAGTTTTTCGGATTAGTGAGTCGATAGGCGAGTTCTTTGTGCGTCCCTTGTTAAAAGAGATGCTGCTTGCGTAGATAAAGTGATCGGCTGAGTGTTGGAACAAGAGTTTCATGTATTTTGTGCTGACGGTGTACTTCGGTAACAAAAAGGAAGTGTAACCAAAGGTGTGTCGGATAGGTTCCTCGGTCATGGGAATTTGTAGATTGGCGTATCGCTAGTACCATCTCGAGTACTTGCGAGGAGTATGCAGTGTCTTATACATTTCGGTGCTGATAGAACACCTGAGATCGGGAGCTTGAGATTTTGTTAGAGCTGTTGGCCATCGAGTAAAACCTTACCTCTGAGCCCTGTGTGTTAAGTGTACCAGTAAAAGTCAAGACTAGTGTTGAGGTGCAAGGCGTTAGTTTTGGATATCCGTCAAGGTGATGTGGTCCCATAAGTCCGAGAGTGAAGTGACTAGTGAATTGGTGTCTCGCATGCGCACGCAATATCTGGAGTTACTCACAGTAGTCATGTGGTATTGTTGGTAAGCTTTAGCTGTGATTATACTTTGGCGTAAGCGTGGATAGAATTCGAGGACGAATTCAGTTTAAGGGGGGTAGAATGTAACACTCGAGAGTAGAAATCGGGAGAAAATTAAATATATTAAATAAAAAGTATTAATTCGAAAGAGATTACGTTTGAATTAGGAGAAAGAACTTATATAAAATAGTTTAATCAGCGTTTAGAGGAGGGGTTTTCTGCTTAAGTTGGGCAACATGGGCCTGGGCCTTGGCCTAGGTGGCCATGTGGTGGCCGGCCAAGGGGGCGCCACCCTCCCCCAAAACCCTAGCCGCCCCCCCTTTCCCCCTCCGCCCACTTGTGGCCGCCCCCCCCCATCCCTCCTCCTTCCTCCCCCTTTGGCCGCCCCACTTCCTCCCCTCCCACACCACCTCCCTACTGCTCCTCCCCTGCTGCTGTCCAAGGAGGTGCCCCCCGTTGCCGGTGTCGAGGAGGAAGAGGGAGGACCGCCCGGGAGATCGCTTGGCCAAGAAGAAGGAGAAGAAGAAGGAGAGGAGAGGGGGAGGGAGAGATCATGGCCTGCGCTGGGAGTTCTTCACGTCCGACGGTGTTTCGTCAAGGGTAATACCCGTTTTCCCCCGAGTAGATGCATCTTTTGATTGTTGTAGCAATGACGGTATTTCTGTCTCCTCAGGACAGATCGTGTTATACGGACGTTTTGATGTAGTTAAGTGCGGATTCAGTCTTTGGCTTCTCCTAGAGAGTTGTAGAGGTCGTCAATATCTTTCAATGAAGTGCTAGATCATATTATTTGGACCTCTGTAGCAGAAGTTATGAATTATTTAGTGTGACTGTTCTACGAATCTGTTAGCATTTTGACAGGTTTTAGTAATCTGACTTGTGCGATAAGTTAAAGAGAGAATTAGAGGATCTCAGTATAACGAAAGTTGTAGACAATTGTCGTAGCTTTCAGGGAAGAACAATAACGCGAAATTGAGATGAACGAGCTAAAAGTTATGTTAGGTTTAGTGATCTGTCCATAAAGTCTGACGTGAAATCGATGTTTTGTTAAATAGCTTAAAAGTGATTTTAGATGGCCGAATCAGGGAGGTTCACCAACTAGGTTTAGTTGGGAAATTTGATAACCTTTCAATGAAGTCCAAGAACACCTAATTTGGATCCCTGTACGAAAAGATATGAATTTTAGAACATGACTGTCCACAGGGGGGACAAAGCGACATCTAGAAGTTGGGGTTGGGTTCGCGCTAAAGGAACTTTTGTGAGTCCGTGTTTACTTTTATGGTTTGAGCGGTCCTCTATTGCTGTCTTAGCATTTCTTAATTGAATATTTAGGTGGGGAACTGGTTCCGGAGGCGGCACCCTCTTCGCGTCCTTCGTTCCCGCACGGTTGAGGCAAGTGCATCGTTTGATCCTTATTTGTGATTGCTTGGACGTGAATGCGGGTTTGATGCTTGTTAATGTCTTGTGGCTGTTGATAAGTGTGCATAATCAGAATGGTGAATGTTCAAACTATGGGTATGCTTTATTCATGAAAGTTGTTATTGCCTTTATTCATGAATGTTGTTATCGCCTTAATTCAAGAATGTTGTTATTGCCTTTATTCATGAATGTTGTTACCACCATTGGTGCTTGACGTTGAAAAGAGATGGTGCATATGCATTTTTATATCATGTTGAGGCCTGGTCTTGTGATGACCAAGCATGCACATCTTTGAGGTCCCCGTCATGAATGTGATGGGCTTGAGATCCCCACACTCGTGGAGTGTGGGCATGAGGTCCCTAATACTTGCGGAGTATTGGACAATTGGTCCCTGTGCGTGCGCGCACAGGCATGGGTATGCGGCGACGGTTGCATACTTTGCATTACCGGTGTAATGCACAAAGAAAGTTAAAGAGAAAGGAACCCTGAGCATTGCATTTGCATGTGAGTTGTGTTATTGTTGATCTCCTATATATGGATGTTGATGTTATTGATTGAATTATGCGTCTTTTATTTATGTACTTGCTGAGTCTGTGGACTCACTCTTGCATTCTTGTTGTTTTTAGGTACCCAGTTCAAGCGCAGTATGCATGGGAGGGAGTAGCGTTATGCTTTGCACGCACAATGTCATGAACCTAAATTCTCGGATCATGCCTTATTAAATAAGCTCTTGATCAAAGATTTGACTGTTTTATGTTACCGTATCGAATTATTTGTAATAATGAAGAGTAGTCTAGTTGGAAGTTTGAGGATTTGTTCAGTCGATTAGTAAGATCTTGAGTATTTATAGTTGATCTTGAATATTGCAGTACTTCGTTATAACTCCCTTTTAACTATTGAAACCCATGTGATGTAGAAATACAAATGAAACTCTGTCGAAATTTAGTAAATTATCTTAGTTTAGTTTTGTGTAAGGATACGGTAGTAGCATTCTTGGCTCTTGTGGAGCTGGGGTGTTACACATACCGACTTTGGAATTTCAAGGAAAACTTCCAAAAACATGCGCTTTGAAAAATACATACTGCTAACTAGATTTTGGTACTATCGACTTGCGATAAAACCGCTAATCACTTCTGGGCATATCGATTTTTCTGAACATTTTTCCAAAAGCAAAACAAATGCAATGCATGACTTCTAGTTGATCAAGATGGCACATAAATAGATCCTTAAGCCACTAGCCTTGATCCCTCTTAATAGTACGGCGTCTAACCTATAAATCCGGTCTTTTCTCCAAACACCGAGACTGGTAAAAACTATAAAAGGATCCTTAGGCTACATGATACCTTTACCTTGAGCCATGTCGATCTTTTATCATCTTTGCATTGCCATATCCATGTCATCATTCACACACTAGGACTAAACCTTTAAATATCTTAGCACACATGTTAGTCCCACAAAAACATTATTGACATTAATTATCAAAATCATTTTTAGGGCCATAGATGCTTTCAAATGATTCCTACGTATTCTAGGGGCCATCTAACACCTGGTAGTGGTGTCAATGAAATTACCATCGGTCGAAGGCGAGGCAAAAATGATGAAACTCAGCATACGATCAAGAATCCACCGGATCAGGCTGAGTCCACCACAAAGCCGACCGGAGGTGGTAATCTCAAACCATTCCCCATCGTCGATGCTCCTTGCTGAAGTAGTGGAAGGCTCTCCCTTAGTTACGATGGGAGCTCATCGGGATACTGTTGTTGGAGACACGAAGTTGACATAATCGGTGATACCAATCAAGATGTCATGCAGGATCCTCCAGAGCATAACCCGCCAACACCCGTTGGTGGAAATGGTGCACGTACTCAAGTACCAACCCGAGATGGCGGAGGTGATGGAACTGGTGGACATTCATTAGTTAATTCATCTATTTCTACCCCACTACGCATGATGGGTCAAACAAGACAAGTTAGAGGGTCCAAGGCGACTTCGAGTCATCAGACACCTCTGCTAGTGGGAATCCTCCCAGACCATCGGCAACATTTCAAAACCTACAACGAGTTTGTGATATTTTAAATAACCCAGACCCTGCTCTGGCAGAGACTCCAGGGTATGTTCAGCTTGTAGGACAGGTATCGAAGATCCTTCTGCAGACCTTGCAACATATAGAAATATACAGGGAACAAAGGAATTCACAAAGTCATACTTTGACTTCGTCTCAGTGTTCCTCCCTTAGCAGGGGTCGGCCTGGTCGGACTGGAGATCCTTTTATACCTAGACCTACTCAAAGATTCCAACAAGCGAGCCACGAGGGAAGACGACTTTTCCATGCACCACTCCTCCCCATCGTCAAGAGGAGTGACTGCTTGGCTCGTGTGATCTTTGGCATCACCTAAACCAGGTGGTCGATCAAAGGTGACATACAAACGTCCACGACCGGATAGGGATACCAGATACTCGGTATGCAAACCCGAGGAATCGATCCCCAATCGACTACAATCTAGCTCCATTTCAATGTAGATGCCATGACTCGATTACGGGCTGTCGAGCATTCTCGGTAGGACTCCAAGTAGTATACTGGCTGGACAAGTTATGGCCAGCAAACCGGGAGAAGTTCAATGGAACTCAAAACCCATTAGAATTTCTTCAGATCTACGCTACCAACATTAGAGCTACTGGTGGTGAGGACAATGTCATGGCAAACTATTTGTCCATGGTACTCGAAGGATTTGTCCGGTTGTAGGATCAAGGATAACCGACTAGAGGTGGTGAATAGGAGGTTTTTAAATTTTGACTAATTAACAATTTTAAATAATATTGTCTTAACAAACCTTGCTAGCACAAATGTAATGAATGAACTACTAAGCTTTTTAAGATTATTATGAACTTATGTCCAAACTAGATACAATTCTAGCTAGGAAATTCTACACAAGTAAATTGCTAGAAATGTAAATACGGAAGTAGTAAAGACAAGAATAAACCACAATGAAGACAATAAAGTTTTTTCCATAGTATCGAAAACTTACCGGTCTTCACTAGTCCACGTTGAGGAGACTTGAACGAATCAAGCCGGCTCCACAAATTAAGCCTCAACCCTCAATCACTAGAGTTGTTCTTTCTCCTCTCCGGAGTTAGTGAGCACAACACCAATCACAATCTTACCGGGACTCTTCACAATCTCCTTGAAGAGCTCACCGCACAATTTCTTCCTCCAAGCCGTCTACGTGCCGGCAAGCACCAAGAGTAATAGATTATGAGATTTTCTTGGGGAACTACAAGTGCCTAAATGATAAACTAATGAATCAAGGCACTTCAATGCTCTCAACTACCTCAAGAATGAGAAATCAATGCAAATGAGTAGTTGAAGAGTGTATATGAGCTCAAGAGAGTTCAATGCAACAGTACAATGCTCAAAGGTCTCTTGAGTTTATGCTAGAAGGCAGGTAGGAGGTATTTATACCCCTCACTAATAAATCTAGCTATTATAACCTCTTTTCTGGAAAAATTAGAATTTGCAGTAGTACCACCGTTGAAACCCGAAAAGGAGGACGATGTCCATCGGATCCAGGAAGAGCCCAATCAAACTCTTTGCAGTACATTGAGAGGTTCAGCCAGGTTCAAAACTATTTGTGAGGTCATGTATTCATCTGTTATTCAGGCTTTTAAAGCAGGGTTAAGGAACCAACGGTTTACGGAGGATATCATAAAGAACCCTCCTCCATGGACGATCGTCGATTTGTTCAACATTGCCGATAGGTACGCAAGCGCCAGTGAGGTGGTCGAATGGAACAAAGCCATCGATCGAAAAGAAAAAAAATCCCTCAACCTGGCCTAGATAAACAAGAGAAGAAACATAAAAAGGCTCTCAAGGGTAAGAAGAATCGCAAGCCCAATAATAAAGAGGTCCTTGTAATTCCCGAGAAGTTTACCAAGGGCAAAAAGGATTATTCAGGTCATGGCAAGGCAAAACCTCCGATCGATGAATATAAAAAGAACAAAAAGTGGTGTCAACTTCATCAGGCAGTAGGGCATGATCTGCGCACATACCGAGCCTGGTAGAAGAAGTTAGAGAACTATTATTCAGGTAAAGATCATTTTCCTTCTATACAGGAGCTTGGGGAGCCAAGCTCCAAAAAGGACATGGATGGCGACAAAGAAATGGAGTATCAGGAGCCAAAACACACCGTCGATATGATCTTTGGAGGATCCTCCTCATACGAGTCCAAGCGCCATCTAAAGGCAATGGAACGGGAAGTGAACCTTGCCGAACCTCCGATCATCGTCAAGCCATCCAGATGGTCGGAGATAGTCATCTCCTTTAACAAAGAAGACTGCCCCATCCCTTTAACTCGACCGAGTAGGTTTCGTATTGTTGTAGAACCTTATTAATAATTGCAAAGTCAATTGAGTTTTAGTAGATGGCGGTAATTCTTTAAATATTTTGTCTATAGGAGCATTAGAAGAAATGCAAATTCCCAAGTCAAAAGTAAAGCCTGTGAAATATGCCTTCTGTGGTATAGTTCTAGGGTCTACTAGTAAACCGATAGAGCAACTCTCCCTACCGGTTAAGTTCAAAAGACTAGATAACTTTCGAACAGAGAAGATATCATTTGATGTAGTGGATTTTGAAACTGCATACAACGGAATTCTTGGTTGTTCAGCATTTTCAGAGTTCCTGATAGCTACGTATTATGGCTATCAGAGTTTAAAAATGCTAGGACCAAAAGGGGTCATTATGGTTTGAGGGGATAGAAAGGTGGCATATGCATGCGATCGTAAATACCTAGAACTGGTCGATGAACTTCCTACCAGGGATACTAATCCACCTTCCACACAGGTCAAGCACTAAAGACCAAAGATGGCTCAAAACCCTCCAGACCAAAGAGGTTCCACTAGACAAGGACGCCTATCCGGAAAGCCTCAAAATGTCATTTGGGCTTAGAATTGCTAGTGCAATTTCCCAAAAGGTACTGGTAGGGGTAGGACTTATTCCTAAATAGGAAGAGTCACTCATCTCCTTCCTCCGAGTGAATTTGGATGTATTTGCCTAACAGACGTCCGACATGCCCAGAGTCCATAGGGAGGTGATCGAGCATAGGCTACCTCTCCAGCCTAACAAGAAACCGGTCAAGCAAAAGCTAAGGCACTTTGCAACAGATCAGAAGGAGGCAATTTAGTCGGAGATCGACAAGCTTCTCAAGGCTGGATTCATTCGTGAGGTCCACCACCCAAAGTGGCTTGCTAATCCTGTAATGGTTAGAAAAAGTAACGGGAAATGACGAATGTGCATCGATTTCACAGATCTCAAGAAAACTTGTCCAAACGATGACTTTCAACTTCCACACATTGATCAACTTCTAGACTCTACTTTCAGGTATGAGTTCTTAAGTTTTTTATATGTGTATTCAGGGTATCATCAGATTAATATGAGTAAAAATGATGAAGAGAAAACTTCTTTCATCACACCATATGACACTTATTATTATGTTAAGATGCCATTCGATCTCAAAAATGCTGGTGCTACTTTTCAGAGGCTAATGCAAAAAAAACCTTTAGTCCGTAGATAGGTCAAAACTTAGGGGCTTATGTTGATGATCTGATCGTAAAGAACATCAATGCTGGAGATCATGTCTCTGATATGCAAGAGACTTTCAATAACATAAGAAGGCATAACCTTAAGTTAAATCCTGAGAAGTGTGTGTTTGGAGTTAAATTCAACAAAAATAGCAGCCATCGACCAAATGCGCCCTCCGACCACAAAGAAAGTGGTCTAAAAACTAACCGGTTGTATGGCAGTACTAAGTCATTTCATAGCACAATTAGGAGAAAAAAGATTGCCTTTCTTTAAGTTTCTTCGGAAACATGAAAGATTCAAATGGACTAAAGATGCAAACGATGCCTTTGAGGAGCTTAAAAACTACCTTACGAATGCTCCGATCTTAGTATCTCCAAGATCGGAGAAACATTGCTGGTATACCTGGCTACGACGCCACAGGATGTCAATGCTATACTGGTCATTGAACGTGACAATATCCAACAACCATTATATTATGTAAGCGAGGTCATACATGGACCAAAGAAATGATATCCACAAGTACAAAGTTGCTATATGGTCTCCTTATGGCTTCAAGGAAATTAAGGCATTACTTTTAGGCCCACAGAATGGTCATACCTACTAGATATCCTCTTGGTCAAGTTCTCATAAACAAAGAATCATCAGGATGAATAGAAAAATGGGAGGTCAAGCTTGGGGTGTTCGACCTCCATTTCATGTCACGAATAGCAATTAAGTCCCAGGCTTTAGCAGAATTCATTGCTGAATGGACGAATCTTAAACCCACCCAAGGGCCTGAGTACGAACACCATGAAGGGTGGACCATGTACTTGTGACGACCCGGGGTATTTAATTAGTAATGCTTAACCTCCAAATGGTTCCATCATTACCAATTAAATATCCTAAGTCTCGATGGACATGTGTTTCCCAGAATTGCAGCACACATACATCAATACAAAATCATGCATCATTTCCATACATCTTACAATACCAAGTCTAACAGAAGACATATATAATATAGAGTTATTACAAAAGAGCCGACCGGCCAAATGACATCAAAGTAACATATAACAGCGGAAGCAAAAGCGCCATAAGATGGCTATAAACAAAAACCAACCGGTTAGCCACACAACCCACACAGCAACTGACCGGGCCGCCTAGCTAGCCGCAACCACCGCAGCAATACTCACAAAAGTTGATCCCTTGGGGATCCACTTCTTCCTCTACAACAATAAAGCAATGCAAATGAGTACAAAAATATACTCGCAAGACTTACGAGTAACAAGCCTATACATAGCTACATGTAAGCTGAAACAAAGGAGATGGTTATATGGTTAATTGGACGCATAAAGCAATTTTCATTTGCAATAATGTAATAGATTGAAGACTGTAATATCCCGAAAGGCATTTGTCGATTTTTTGGTCAAGAGCAGTGTTAAGGACTATGAAAAGAACTATAAGGAAAAGACCAATTAGAGAAGTATCTGGGGGAAAAATCGGAAAGTTTGGACAGCGTGGGCTAAGGCTTTCGGCCCGCTGGATTTTGGCCCGAGAGGGGAGGTGAGTGGCCGCCCCCCCCCCCTTGCGCCGGTTCCCTTTCACACCTCCTGTGCCGCCCCCTTTTCTCCTTCCTCGTGCGCCCTCTCCCATTCCACTTCCCTGCTCCTCCATCTCCCTTGCACCCTCCCCTAGCCCCTTGCTGCTGGTCATAAGAAGGTGGAAGGCCCCCCCTTGCTGGCTGGCCAAGAAGAGGAGAAAAGAAGAGAAGTAGAGGGGTTCGCAACCGGGAGAACTTGGTGATCGTCGATCCGCTGCGTGTACTCTCCGTTTCGGCAATGGTAACTTGTTGATCATAGTTTTGGGTCGATTTCTAGTTGTCTGATTTTCGGATATCAGTTCGTCGGTTTTCCGCTGCAGTAAAGGTTGTCGTTTTTGGTTGGGTTAAATGCAGATTTGGGTCTGGGCTTCTCCTAGAAAGTTGTAGATATCGTAGCTACCTTTCATTTCCGACAAGAATCAGGTCATTCGGACTTCGGAAGCCAAAGTTATGAATTTCTTAGTGTTATGTTGTTTCTGGAGGGTAGCTGATTCGACAGTATAGGCTTAACCTGACTTAAACGCAATGTTAGAAGTGCTTCCAAAGGGTCTCACCACAACGAAAATCGAGGCTAAACCTCTCAGCTTTCAGGAAAACTAAAGATCACTAGATTCGGACGATCGTAGAGAAAGTTATGCTAGTTTCTTTAGTTCTGTCCAGAACTTGTCGCAGTTTGGTTGCTCTGAGTAAAGGGGTTAGTAGAGCTAGAAGATGGCCGAATCAGAGGGTCTCCCCAACTAGGTTTATTTAGTAAATTTAATTATCTTTCCAGAAAGTCCAAGATCATCTTATTTGGACTCCCGAGCAGAAAGCTATGAATTTTAGAAGCCTGCTGTCTGCAGTAATCAATCGCTACGAATTAGGAAAAAATTAGAAATGCTAAGAAGTTAGCAAGTTCAATTCTGATGTTGTGATTGATTTTGGTCCATATGCTAGTCTTAGTATGGGGTTATCTTCTTATCCGGTGGAAGCGAGATCCCAAGGGCAGCACCCACTTCGTCGCCGTTTGCTGCACAGTTGAGGCAAGTATTCGGGTTTAGTGGAATTCTTGTTGCATGCCATGATTGAGTTGTGTAATGTTCATTGTTGCCATGTGAAAATGATGTGAGAGGACTCTAGTTGTGTTGGTGTTTGCATATTGTGATTACAGTTCTTTCATGATGCTATTGTTTACATGCTCAAAGTACATGTTAAATTCTCTTAAATGAGAAGATGTAGATGTAGATGTATTAC
This sequence comes from Ampelocalamus luodianensis, assembly GCA_036346255.1. Taxonomy (NCBI): domain Eukaryota; kingdom Viridiplantae; phylum Streptophyta; class Magnoliopsida; order Poales; family Poaceae; genus Ampelocalamus; species Ampelocalamus luodianensis. The sequence continues at coordinate 27,792,419 of CM070637.1, forward strand.
TCAAGCATTTCTGAGCATTTTGAAACTTGGTCATGTTGCAACCAAGCGAAACAGTTGAGGTCCCTGTCAGGCAATGACAGGCTTGAGGTCCCCACATTTACGTAATGTGGGCAATGTGTACAGAGGTCCCCGTCATTTTGATGATGGGAAAAGGTCCCTATACATGTGATGTATAGGCTCTTGGTCCCTGTGCCAGATGGCACAGGCATGGGTATTCATTGATGGATGAATACCCCGCATTACCGGTAAAATACGAAAAGAGATAAAGATCAAAGAGTGCATAGCATTATCATTTTTTTTTAGTATTTGAAATGTCATGATTGATGCTGTTAAAGATGTTTACGTTGTTATGATCTTATGATTGATGTAACCTTGTTGATACTTCTTTGAGTCGTATGACTCACTCTTGCTTTGTCTTGTTATAGGTACTTCTGGCCAGAACGTCATGCATGGGCGGGGGTAGATGATTGGAAAGCACGCACTACCTCACAACATTAATGCAATTGTTATTTAACTTCACATAAGAATAAATAGACTGCTGAGAAACATCCTTGGATGTTTTATGATTCTGAATGTCGGTTTAATTATGGATGTGAGAATGGTGTTACTTGATTACAATCTTATGATTATCTCTTATGCATGAGTGAATTGGATTATGAAATTATTGTTGAATACCATGTTTATTTGTTAGAACCTCGATTTTGTTGTTTACACAAAGGAAGCTCTGTCGAAAATTTATAGATTGTTCTAGTTAGTTTATTTCTTGTAGCATTCTAGGCTCATTTGGAGTTGGGGTGTTACAGTTGGTATCAGAGCGGGCTGTAGGTCCGCGGGCATCGAAATATTAATTTTGACACACTAAGCACAGTAGGTGGGATTGGGTTTCTTTTGCATTGCACTACGCTACTGTCATTGTATGATTATTCTTTAATTGTTGATACTAGTTTTTCTTGTGCTTATTGTGTTATTTCTTGTTGTGGTTTTCAGTGATGGCAAGAGGCGGCGGTCGTGGTCGTGGTCGGCAGGGTGCCGGGCGAGGCCAGGCAATGCCCCCGCTAGAGGTTCGAGTGCAGTTGGGGAAGCTGGTTCTGCTTGAGTCGAAGAGGAGGTCGCTTCAGCAGTTCAAGAAAACCAGGCTCCACCGGCTGCACCGATCCCTGTCCCATTGGTGGCTCCCGCGGTAGTACCCGCGGCAATTAATATGGGATTGCATCAGTGGAACGCCCTGCGCCTTGATACTTTTGATGGCTTGGGCACTCCAGTGGATGCGGCCAACTGGCTGCGTCACTTGGAGAGACACTTTGGTGCTTTGGGGATGGCGTCTGAGATGCGGGCACAGTTTGTGGCTTTTCACCAAGGGCAGCGGATATTTGGTGGGGGAGTCTTGACAGCTAGGACTGCTGCTCATGGCCCTGTTACATGGGAGTTATTCGTGGAACAGTTTCGGAGGAGGTTTTACCCAGCGTCCTTCATAGAGAGAATGGAAGTCTCGCTGCAGAGCTACAAGCAGGGTAAGATGTCAGTGTCGGAATATGAAGCGGGTTTTAACAACCTGATCCGCTTTGTTCGGCAGGCTCTGATGAGGTAGAGAAGGCTAAGAGGTTTCGCAGGGGGCTCATGCAGGAGTTCCATCAGGTTCTGGGAGCGCTAGAATTACGTGACTTTAGCTCCCTGGTAGAGCAAGCCAGGGGCATGGAACTAGAGATGCAGCTTGGGGAGGATCTACCAGGTACAGGAGGTACCATGGTCGAGATGGGGCTAGTGGCGATCGAAAGAAGAATTTTGGAGGAGGAAGTGGGTCATTTACGCCGCCTTTCAAGAAGTTCAAGGGCCCGCAGTATTCCTTCAAGTCCAGAACCACAAGGCCACAGTCATCTTTTACTTCCAGATCATCAGTGAGTGGGCCTAGGTTGCGCCCAGTTCCAGGCCAGGGTATGAAGTGCTTCAAATGTGGCAATGAGCATCGTGCGTCAGAGTGTTCTTGGTCAGGATCTTGTCGCCATTGTGGTCGGAGGGCCACAAGGCATTGGTTTGTCGGCGAATCCCGCCATTATCAAGTGGGAACGAGCCGGCGTCGGCACGGAAGCGGCGGCGTCTTGCGGATCGATCGAGATGTTAGCAGCGACTCCTACTCAGTCTTGGGGTCAGCCTCAGCCTTATCATCCTTATCCTGGGGGGATTCTACCGCCGGGGTACTTTTGGCCACCAGTTCCTGCAGCGCCGTTTCGATTCTGGCGCCTTGACACCTCTTGCGGTTGCCACACCCCTTATCGAGTGTTGGAGTTTCTTCCGCCCACAGTAGAGTTTCCTATGCCATGCCGACGGCAGAAGTCGGCGAGTCGTCCCGATGTGGTGACAGGTACACTCTTAGTGGACTCAGTGGAGGCTTATGTTCTTTTTGATTCAGGAGCTACTTTCTCTTTTGTATCGTTAGAGTTTGCTAGTCGGGCCAATTTGAGAGTGCAATCTATAGCTCGATCAGTCCTAGTTAATTCTCACGGGGAATTCTTTCTAGCTCCACAACGATCAAGGTTGTGTGATCTCTTTGGATGGGGAAGAATTCATTGCTAATTTGATGGTCTGAAAATGGAGCCATTTGATGTTATTTTGGGTATGGGTAGTTACATAGCTATCGAGCGATTATTTCATGCTTTTGGAAGACAAGTCACTCTGCGAGGCACCTTTGGGGCTTGAGGTAGTTTTTCAGGTGGTGCCCTTCCTACTCTCTTTGCGTGTTGGCTAGTTCAGATCCCGTGAGCCGAGCTACGAAGAGTGGATTTCTTTTGTCTCTAATGGGAAAGCCGAGTTCCTCTTTGGTGCGCATTAGTTCCATGGTTCGGGAGTTCTTAGATGTTTTTCCAGCGAGTTGCGGGATGCCCTCCTGTCCCGTGGAGTTTGATTGAATTGATCTGGGTGCTCAACGGTTTCTATGACCCGCACCGTCAGCACGTCCTTTCGGGAGGAATTAAAGAAACAGTTGGATGATCTAAAAGCGAAAGATCTTATTCGACCTAGTGTGTCTCCGTGGGGAGCTCCGATTTTGTTTACCAAGAAGAAGGATGGTAGTTGGCGCATGTGTATTGATTACCGTGCTCTCAACCAGCTGACCATTAAGAATAAATATCCTTTGCCTCGCATTGAAGACTTATTTGATCAGTTGAGACGGGCAAAAGTATTTTCCAAGATAGACCTTCAGTCGGGTTACAATCAAATTCCTGTCCGAGAGGAGGATATTGAGAAAACGGCGTTCTAAACGAGGTATGGGCACTTTGAGTTCAAAGTTATGTCTTTTGGACTAACAAATGCCCCTGCTGTTTTTATGGAGACTATGAACAGGATACTGCATGAGTATCTGGATGACTTTGTCGTAAATTTTATTGATGATATTTTGATCTATTCAAAGACTGAGGTGGATCATGATACTGCATGAGTTCAAAGTTATTGATGATATTTTTTACACAGAGGGACCTGAATCTAAGACAGCGAAGATGGTTAGAGCTGATCAAAGATTATGATCTCACAATTCAGTATCATCCTGGCAAAGCTAATGTCGTGGCTGATGCTCTTAGTCGCAAGGCGACGCCGGCTACTCTGGATTGTCTTATTGCAGATCTTGACCGCATGGAGATATCTTATTGCTATGCGAGGGCTCGCTCATCTTTGAGACACTGACTGATTTTGGGTCAGCCATTCCACAATGAGTACAAGAAGCGCAACAAAATGACCCATTTCTGCAGAGGTCGAAGCGTTTGGATCAGGGAAGGAAGGAATTTCAGTTTGGATGGGTGTGGAGCATTGCGATTCAAGGGACGATTATGTGTGCCACGAGCGAGGAGTTAAGGATGACATCTTAAAGGAGGCACATCGCACTCAGATATCTCATTCATCGAGAGAGCGAAGATGTACCGTGATTTGAAGCAGAATTTCTGGTGGAAAAGAATGAAGGTTGATATTGCCAATTATGTAGCTTCATGTGGTGTTTGTCAGCAGGTGAAGGCTGAACATAAACGTCCTGCGGGGTTATTGCAGCCTTTGGAGGTACCCCAATGGCCATGGGATGATATTTCTATGGATTTTGTTGTTGCATTGCCTCGTTCACCGCAAGGTAGGGATGCAGTTTGGGTTATTGTGGATCGGTTCAGCAAGTCCGCACATTTTATTCCCGTCCGCTCGACTAACTCAGCTAGTGACTTGTCCCCTATCTATGTACGTGAGATTGTGAGATTGCATGGAGTGCCAAAAACCATCATTTCTGACAGGGATGCTAAGTTTGTATCCAAGTTTTGGGAGAGTTTGTAGAATGCTTTGGGCACACAACTCCGTTTGAGTACCGCTTTCCATCCACAAACAGATGGACAAACAGAGCGCACTATTTAGACATTGGAGGATATGTTGAGAACCTGTGTCTTATCTTGGAAGGGTAGTTGGGAAGATCAGTTGCCTTTGGCAGAATTTGCTTATAATAACAGTTATCACTCTAGCATAAAAGCCGCTCCGTTTGAGGTTTTGTATGGGCGTAAGTGTAGGTCACCCTTTCTTTGGGAAGTGGGTGAGAAGGCGATTCTAGGCAGTTGGGTACAAAAGCGGTGGAACAAGTGGCCTTGGTGAGGCAGAACTTATTAGCGACTCAGCGCGACATGAAAAGCTATGCGGATGTAAGGAGGAGGACTTAGAATTTGAAGTGGGTGACCAGTACTCTTGAGGTGTCTCCCACAAAAGGTGTAGTGAGGTTTGGTACCAAAGGAAGCTTAGCCCGAGGTACATTGGCCCTTCGTGATCCTAGCCCGGATTGGAAAGTTGGCATACCGCCTGGACCTCCCGGAGTCCATGAGGGGTGTGCACAACGTGTTTCATGTTTCCATGTTGAGGAAATACCTGCGTGATCCGGAACACCACATTTCACTAGAACCTTTAACTATTGAACAAGATCTGTCCTTCGAGTCCAAGCCAGTGAGAATTTTGGAAAAGTCAGAAAAGGCATTAAGGAACAAGACCCTGAAGTATGTTAAGGTACTTTGGTCAGCAGATCGAGCGGGAAGCTACATGGGAGTGGAATCTAGCATGCGCGAGCTTTATCCGGAATTATTTGCATCATGTGTGTATTCTCTGTTACTAAGTTTTTAGCTAGTTTATCTCGTAATCGTAGGCGTTTAGAATTCGGGGTCGAATTCTGTTTAAGGGGGGTAGACTGTAATATCCCGAAAGGCATTTGTCGATTTTTTGGTCAAGAGCAGTGTTAAGGACTATGAAAAGAACTATAAGGAAAAGATCAATTAGAGAAGTATCCGGGGGAAAAATCGGAAAGTTTGGACAGCGTGGGCTAAGACTTTCGGCCCGCTGGCTTTTGGCCCGAGAGGGGAGGTCAGTGGCTGCCCCCCCCCTTGCGCCGGTTCCCTTTCACACCTCCTGTGCCGCCCCCCTTTTTTCTCCTTCCCTGGTGCGCCCTCTCCCCTTCCACTTCCCTGCCCCTCCATCTCCCTTGCACCCTCCCCTAGCCCCTTGCTGCTGGTCATAAGAAGGTGGAAGGCCCCGTCTTGGCCGCCAAGAAGAGGAGAAAGAAGAGAAGTAGAGGGTTCGCAAACGGGAGAACGTGGTGATCGTCGATCCGCTGCGTGTACTCTCCGTTTCGGCAAGGGTAACTTGTTGATCATAGTTTTGGGTCGATTTCTAGTTGTCTGATTTTCGGATATCAGTTCGTCGGTTTTCTGCTGCAGTAAAGGTTGTCATTTTTGGTTGGGTTAAAGGCAGATTTGGGTCTGGGCTTCTCCTAGAAAGTTGTAGATATCGTAGCTACCTTTCATTTCCGACAAGAATCAGGTCATTCGGACTTCGGAAGCCAAAGTTATGAATTTCTTAGTGTTATGTTGTTTCGGAGGGTAGCTGATTCGACAAAGATAGGCGTAACCTAACTTAAACGCAATGTTAGAGGTGCTTCCAAAGGGTCTCACCACAACAAAAATCGAGGCTAAACCTCTCAGCTTTCAGGAAAACTAAAGATCACTAGATTCGGACGATCGTAGAGAAAGTTATGCTAGTTTCTTTAGTTCTGTCCAGAACTTGTCGCAGTTTGGTTGCTCTGAGTAAAGGGGTTAGTAGAGCTAGAAGATGGCCAAATCAGAGGGTCTCCCCAACTAGGTTTATTTAGGAAATTTAATTATCTTTCCAGAAAGTCCAAGATTATCTTATTTGGACTCCCGAGCAGAAAGCTATGAATTTTAGAAGCCTGCTGTCTGCAGTAATCAATCGCTACGAATTAGGAAAAAATTAGAAATGCTAAGAAGTTAGCAAGTTCAATTGTGATGTCGTGATTGATTTTGGTCCAGTATGCTAGTCTTAGTATGGGGTTATCTTCTTATCCAGGTGGAAGCGAGATCCCAAGGGCAGCACCCACTTCAAGCGTCGCCGTTTTCGCACTGCTTGAGGCAAGTATTCGGTTTAGTGGAATTCTTGTTGCATGCCATCATTGAGTTGTGTAATGTTCAATGTTGCCATGTGAAAATGATGTGGAGAGGACTCTAGTTGTGTTGGTGTTTGCATATTGTGATTACGGTTCTTTCATGATGCTATTGTTTACATGCTCAAAGTACATGTTAAATTCTCTTAAATGAGAAGATGTAGATGTAGATGTATTACTCAAGCATTTAGAGCATTTTGAAACTTGGTCATGTTGCGACCAAGCGAAACAGCTTGAGGTCCTGTCGACAATGACAAGCTTGAGGTCCCCACATTTACGTAATGTGGGCAATGTGTCTGAGGTCCCGTCATTTTGATGATGGGCAAAGGTCCCTATACATGTGATGTATAGGCTCTTGGTCCACTGTGCGGAGGGCACGGGCATGGGTATTCATTGACGGATGAATACCCCGCATTACCGGTAAAATGCGAAAAGAGATAAAGATCAAAGAGTGCATAGCATTATCATTTTTTTTAGTATTTGAAATGTCATGATTGATGCTGTTAAAGATGTTTACGTTGTTATGATCTTATGATTGATGTAACCTTGTTGATACTTGCTGAGTCGTATGACTCACTCTTGCTTTGTCTTGTTATAGGTACTTCTGGCCAGAACGTCATGCATGGGCGGGGGTAGATGATTGGAAAGCACGCACTACCTCACAACATTAATGCAATTGTTATTTAACTTCACATAAGAATAAATAGACTGCTGAGAAACATCCTTGGATGTTTTATGATTCTGAATGTCGGTTTAATTATGGATGTGAGAATGGTGTTACTTGATTACAATCTTATGATTATCTCTTATGCATGAGTGAATTGGATTATGAAATTATTGTTGAATACCATGTTTATTTGTTAGAACCTCGGTTTTGTTGTTTACACAAAGGAAGCTCTGTCGGAAATTTATAGATTGTTCTAGTTAGTTTATTTCTTGTAGCATTCTAGGCTCATTTGGAGCTGGGGTGTTACAAAGACAATTTGTCAAATCTATTTTTAAGTGTTGAAATAACAGCGGGGTAACAATAATTAACATAAGTAACCACCTAGAGGTGACTAACCCGATAGCCACCACAACATAGCACGAATTACCCATTTGTACCACCCAATCAAGTTTTAGTGAAAATGTTATAGTCTAATTCTCACGGGGCGTATCCGAGTGTGTCCATAACCTAGGACGAGGCTATTCGAATAGATTTAACCCTGCAGGGGTGTACCAATGTACCCACACTTCAGATCGCCTTTTTGCCACTAGATCAAGCACACTTCCAGAGGTATGCCGGCATGGCTAAGTCCTACGAGATATTTTCAATATTATGTATCAACTACGAGCCGCTCGTATAGATAGAAACTCATACGCTACATTGTAAAGCCGAAAGACAACTACCCACACGGGGTAAAGCTTTCAGACAACAACAATGCTCCCAAACATCTACCTCCAACAACCTCCTGCGACCCGGAGCTAACACACACCGAAGTACTAAGTCAAGTGAGGTCCCATTTCCCTCTAGTGTGGTTAGCACGCAAAATGCTCAGTACGGTGGCGCAAGTAATTCGGCCCTTGTTGACTCCGGCACCATTCACTACAACAAAACAGGCCATACCAGATGCCTCATCACAGACTGTGTTGAACTTATACAGACCGTTCACTTTGGAACCGTCTGTGATATGTGCCTCATCACAGACGATTCTTATTACCAACCGTCTGTGATATATGACTCATCACAGATGGTTCTTGTTACCAACCGTCTGTGATATGCCACCCTTATGAATATCAGGACCCGATAGACCCCCTACCCTAGCGGCTTGTTTGGAATAGAGGGGCTTGAGAAGGTTTGCTCTGTGGTGGCTGTAGGAGGCTTGCTTGTTTTGCTTGCCTTGTTCTTGGTTGTGGGTTGCCCTGGCAACTTATGGCTCTTTGGCTTGCATGCTTGCTTTGTGAGGCTTGGCTTTGGTGGTAGCTCTCGGTTTGGGTGTTGTGAATGAGTGCTTTATTTTGGCAGTGGGTGTTTTGTGAGAGGGAGAAGCTTATGGGGGAGGTGCATTTAGGCTGTGGCTCTTCTCTTGCCCTGTCCACTTTGCTCTCACATTGCACTGTGGTCTGAAGGAGAAGGCCAGTGAGAAATCTCGCAAGATATTTGGAATTTTCGTCGTGAGCTTCGAGGGTAACGATCGGTAACTCCTTATATTTGCTCTAGGTTAATCTTTAATTAATTTTTAGTGTGTTTGGTTAATAGGAGGAGTAACGTATTTGCAGTTTATTAATATAATTTAACACTACTAATTTCTTACGTGCGTAGCGTAGATGGATCGAAACTGGATGTACGGTGCGAACCGTGTGAGTGAAGAGTATATTAATGACTTGTTTGCTTTTAAAAGAGCCGCTGAGCAGGATATGTTGAATAAGGGGATAGAATTTATGTACTTTCCATGCATTGATTGGGGTAATCTGAAAATGTTTAACAACCCGGCGCAGATCGTAGGGCACTTGATTCGAAGGGGTTTCAAAAAAGGGTATACATGTTGGACCAGTCACGGTGAAGAGCAGATTATACAGGAAGTTAATATGACGACATCGCCGAGGAAGTTAATAATGATGACATCACCGAGGAAGTCAACGATGTGCCGGATGTGGACTGTGCTTTTGATGAGGATAGGTCGCACGATGACAATCTGGATCAGATGCTACGTGATGCAGAAGAGAACTACAGTGAGAGAGAGTTTTGTAAATTCGAGCGCTTAATGGAGGATTCGGGGAAACCTTTGTTCCCTGACTACAAGCCGAAATACACAAGGTTGTCTACTATACTTGAACTGCTGAAATTGAAGGCAAGCAATCGTTGGTCCGACAAGAGTTTCACGGCGTTGTTAGGTCTCCTAGCGGACATCCTTCTGGAGGGAAACGTGTTGCCCAGCACCGCCTACCAAGCCAAGAAGGTTCTTTGTCCATTGGGAATGGAAGTAGAAAGAATACATGCACGTCCGAACGATTGTATCCTCTACCGTAAAGAGTATGCAGACTTGCATGCATGTCCCGTGTGCAAAGCATCCCGATACAAGTGTAAGAATACTGTTAAGGTGACAAAGAGCCTGGAATGGTACTAAAAATTACATTAAACCAATTTGAACTAAGACCAAATACAAATTTTCGGCAGAACCTCCCTTGTATAGTTAACTATACCGAGGTTCCGACAATTAACCATAGCAATTAACAATAAATTCCATATTCTAGTTCATCCAAGCATGTAAGATAATCTAAATAACATAAACAAATCGTACTATTCTCATCATTAAAATTAATCTGAAACTCAAGACCATCCTTAAGTGATTCTCAAGCAGTTCATTTATTATTGGAATAAAACTAATGGCAAACGCCTTAAGATTGTGAGCTACTGAGTGCATCCAACGTCTAATCCCTCCCATGCATGTTGTTCCTGCCAGATGTACCTAAAACATATAAAAGCAAAAGTGAGCCCAAAGACTCAGCAAGTATCAACAAGGTTAAAGCAAAGATCACAGTTATAGCATCAACACTCCACAACATCATTACATTAATCAAAGCTTTCATACTTATGGAATGCGACCAAATGCAATGCACCTTTTGAACTTTATCTCTTTCGCATTTTACGTGTGCGGGTATACATCCGTCAATGTATACCCTTGCTCGTGCCTTCTAGCACAGGGACCAAGAGCCTATACACCACATGTATAGGGACCTTTGCCCATCATCTCAATGATGGGGACCTCTTTCTCACTTGCCCACATTCCGCGAATGTGGGACCTCAACCGTCATTGCATGACGGGACCTCAACAAAGTATACTTAGTCACCACGTGACCAAGACCCAAACATGCACAAAACATGCATATGCACTATGACATCATCTTTCATACATACGAATTCAACGTGTACACAATAACATGTAAGCATTAACATCATACGAAGGAAACTTTAACCATAACTTGCATTCATCAAGATAGATGGAAGCTCATCACATTAACATCTATGCATAACTATTACGAGCAGGACACAACACAATTTCAGCATACAATCATAAATATGCAATAACCCGAATACTTGCATTCATCAAGATAGATGGAAGCTCATCACATTAACATCTATGCATAGCTATTACGACCAGGACACAACACAATTTCAGCATACAATCATAAATATGCAATAACCCGAATACTTGCCTCAACTGTGCGAGAACGATGGACGCAAAGAGGGTGTTGCCCCTAGGATCACGCTCCCACCTGAACATAAAGATAACCCCAATCTAAGGCCAACTTACTGGACTAAAAACATAAGTAACATCACAATTGAACTCGATAAACTCCTAAGCGTTTTCTAATCTTCTAATTTCTAGCGATCGATTTGGTGCCCACTGCGGCCAGTCAACTTCTAAAATACATAACTTTCTGCTCAGGAGTCCAAATAAGATGATCTTATACTTTCTGAAAATTTAATTAAATTACCTAAATAAACTTAGTTGGGGAGCCCTTTTGATTCTGCCATTTACTGCCCCTAGCAAGCCAATCTATCAGATATCAGAATTCACATCAGGTTCTTTGGACAGTACACTAAAACCACTATAACTTTTGCTACGAAAGTCCAAATCTTGCGTTCTTTATCTCTATGAAAAGGTATGGAAATTAACTACATTTTTCGTTATATCAAGATTCTCTTATTTCGTCTTTAACTAATGGTTTAACCCCGTTTCCTACAGACTGTCCAAAAACTGACACATCAATAGGACAGCAACACTAAAAAAATTCATATCTTTTGATCTGTAAGTCCAAATCCGGTGATCTTGGCGGCCACTGAAAGATAAGTGAATTATCTAAATATCTCTAGGAGATGGGATCTCCAGATTATGCTTCTAAGGACACAAAAACTGCCCGCCAAATCTCTGGACAAAAAGCAATCTAGAACCGACATTGCTAAGATACACAAATCTTTGACTTTAACGAAAGATGAACAGGGGTTACCTTTGGAGAACCCGCTGTAGAACACGATGAACATCACCAGATCTTTCTCCTTCCCTTCTCCCACTTCTTGTCCCTTTCTTTCTCTACCTTCCTCCCTCTTCTTGCTTGGCCGGCGGCACACAAGAACAGCAGGGTTGCGCCTCGGAGGAGATGGCAGCAAGGGCCAAGGGGGTAGCACTGTAGCACCGTGGTTACTGTAGCACTGACAGCAGCATTGTAGCTGGTGTGGAGGTACTGTAGAGGATTAGGGTTTTGCCCTCTCCCACTTGTAGGAGGCTGCTCCCTCTCCCACCTTGGGGCAAAATCAAGTGGGCCAAAAGCCCCAGCCCAGGTTGTCTACCTTTTGCAGAAATCCCCCTCTAATCCTCTATTAAATCGCTTTGCTAATTGGTCATTCTCTCTAATTTATTTCTTCTCAGCAAATTAAATTTGGGGTATTACATTCTACCCCCCTTAAATGGAATTCGACCCCGAATTCTAATCACGCTTAACGCCAAAGAAGCATACAATTTACCAACAATACCACAGACTGCTTGTGAACAATTCCGGATATTGCTCTCGCATGCAAGACTCCAACTCACAAGTCGCTTTCCTCTCGGTCTTGGGGGACCACATCACCTTGATGGATATCAACGTCTTACACCTCAACATTCGACTCGACCTTTACAGGTACAATCAACACACAACTCTCAAAGGTAAGGTCTTACTCGTTGGCCAACGTCTCTAACAAAAACTCAAGCTTCGGACCTCTTAGTTACTCACTCCGCACTGGAACATGTAAGAAATTGCATACTCCGCGCATGGACTCGAGACGGTCCTAGCAAAACGCCAACTTACAAATCCCCATAACTATCAGGACCTATCCAACACACCTTTGGTGAAACTTCTCTTTGGTACCGAATTACACCGTCTGCACAAAACACACGGAACTCTATTTCCAACTCTCAGTCGATCACTTTACCTATGCAAGCAGCATCTCCTTTAACAAGGGACGCACAAAGAACTCGCCTACCAACTCTCTTATCCGAAGAACTCAACTGAAAACAAAGTAGTCATAATGCAACCAACTCAAAACCATGTTCCCTTCAGATAAGCCCAATCCAAAATCTATGGATTTAATATGAAAACTTTTCCACTTTTCAATTAGGGAGTTTGCAAATAACACCACGTAAGCCAAAGGAGAAATCACTCGGATGCACAAATCAATCTTTTTTTTCTAAACCAGAAAGAATCACACATGTGAACATAAAGCCAACTCAAATTGCAAACGACCTCTGTCATAAACACGCAGCTCAAACAAGAATCAAGAGCGCATTTTATTACCCGAGGAAACATTCTTTTCTCAATCCTTTCTTTTAAGAATTTAACTTTCTTTAAACCATGGGATTCCGAGTCATTGTACCACACACTAACTCATTACTCTTAAATTGGCAACCTCACGCGATGCTCAAACCGAATACGTCATTCACCTCTTGTAGAGAGACTCTACTGACCCCACCAAACATTCTCTAGCCAACTCCTCTAACAACGGAGTTACTTTGGTAAATAATTTCTAATGCACCTCAGCATGGACTTCGCCCACAAACACATCACCTCAATCTGTTAAGGATAATCAACTTCAAATTCACATCACACATTCTCATTTATTATATCAAAAATATTCTACCCATGATCAACACACTATTCAGGATCCACTGTTGTTCTTCTATTTCTACATATAATCAAGGAGCGACCAAGATTCTAGCATAAACCACAAGCCCCATTTCGACCTCTAAGATTCCTACAATTAAATTATAGTGTAAAAGATTGGGAAATCCTCAGATTCGAGTACTAAACCCCCACAATCTAAACATACTCAATCCTTAACATCATCATGTAAACATATTCCCGACCAAATTATCTTTAGAAAGATTCTAACTCCTAGAGGGTTATTCACTGAAACCAAGTTATACCTAGTAATAACTCAACAATCCCTACTATCCCATTAATCAGCACGACGCTTAGATTTCTCCACATCGCTATTCTCATTAAACTTCACCATCATAACTCTTCTACAATCTTACTAAGTATCCAATCGCGATACTCTAATAAATTTATCAAGAGTCCATGCTTTCGTGAATTCCAACATTCCAACATAGACAAAGGTTATTAGATCATAATTTGCCATAGGTTCCACTAGTTGAAACACTTTTATTTCAACGCCAAAACATTCCATCGAATCCTCTCCAGCTGTTAAAGGTCAAAACCAATCCACTTTCTACTGCTCTTCAAATAGCTTGGTTCCCAAAATCTCACCACTATCATATACTTGTCCACCGCCAACCAGTTGCCAAATTACAATTTAAAAGACTCTGCAACACAAGTTGGTTAATTCCTTTCTCAAAAGGAAGAAACAAAAAAATACGAGTTTCAACACACAAGAAAACGTTGCTCCTCAGAGTGAGCACAAGACCAAGAGAAATAGTCAAATAGAAATGCACTCGGAAAACAAAATACGAGTCCATAGTTGAAGGCACATGTCCCACAAGAAGGAATTTCAACCTCCAAAAAAAAATCATGATAAAACATTGCTATTGAAATTGCAAACTCTTAAGTCAGAACACAGAAAAGTTGCAAATTACAATTCCTAACTACAACCTCAAATACTTAAGGTACACCTTTTCATTAACAGAAAGCAATTTCCTTTGATTACAACATCATTTAGCCAACTGAAAATAAAAGAGCCTCTAAGTTCAAATCACATGAATCACTTAAGAATCAAATAGAACTTTTCCAACACTTCGCTTTGCTCAACAAATTTCAGCTACTACCCGAACCATCTCATACTCACGGTCTTACTAACCTCGTCATTATATACTCTTAGCATGAATCATCATAGCCTACTACCCCATCATAAACATTTCCAAAAGAACACAATGACTTATTTCAATTTTTCTTTCAATAAGATTGCAACAATCAACTTGTTCAAGAGAATAACTCATGCACAAACTACCTTATCGAAGTAAACCTCTTTTAATAAGGGCATGCTGCCCCAAGTCATCCTCGCAAAACACAGATACATATATTACTTTTATTGTCCACCATTCACCTGTTAGCAAAAGCTCAATACCAATTTAGTGCGCACTAATTCCAATCTAGAGGCTATTATAAACAATTGGTGACTATTCCATCATGTAAACAAAGATCACCAACTAGATCCCATCAGTTCATCTCTTAGCGATACTCAACATCATACTTCGATACATTATAATTGCACATAGCAATTACATATGATCAGTACTTATCCATAAAAGATAACTCCAAGATTAATATCCAATATGACAATAATCTAACACCTTCTGGACTTATCCATCCCAAAGGGCTAGATTAATCTGTTGAGACCCGCAAATCCAATCTAACCGAGAAGCTTACCCAATTTATCATCCATAGTGATCAAACCAGTTTCATCAACGTTCCATACTTCTTAATAACTCTTCTGACCCCAATTAGGTAAGGACATACTCTTAGTCACTACCCATCAGGTAATTACTCTATGTAAACATCAAATTAATCAACTTCAATTCCAAGGATCCGGGTTAAGACCAATTATGCACCACACTACAAATCTGACTTGATAACTCAAACCTTATCAATGAACTTCTATGTTTAACACCTCTCGTTTAAACATAACAAGACCTCACAAAAAGATTTTAACTCCTTTCAGAAAAAGGGGCATTAACTTCAACACTCGAAATAATCCAAAAGAAATACATAAAGCCAAAACCTTCACATGATAAAGAACTTGCAACAGAAAACTTTTAGTATCCATAATACCAAGCGAATAAATGAATTAGATTTTCCAATAAGAAGGGCAGAACTCCCGTGACACAAATAGGGACTAAGTGAAATCCCAACCACTGCCTTGTAACCAAGATCCCAAGAAAATTCGCCATCCTCGTTTATACCCAGAATTGGCCTAAATCAAGCTCAAGAAGAGAACAACTTTTCTAAAAGAATTCACCCACAGTACCTATAGCTATGGTACTCAGGGTAATCACTTCACTAATTTCATACCACGAACGGTGGTGTAACCTGGTAAAGCCCAGAGTCACAACCACGACCTCAACCTCTCAACATCAACTATAGTTACATAACCATCATAATAATCAAATCATAAGCATTCATATTCAATTCATAACAGCAATGATCAATGCGTTAGAACGGAAACGTAAATGCAATGCTTGACCCCAAACCCCAACCTACTGTGCATGGTGTGTCAAGTTTAACAATTCTATTACCACGGACCAATAGCCCGCTCTGATACCAACTGTAACACCCCAACTCACAAAGAGCCTGGAATGCTACTAAAAATTACATTAAACCAATTTGAACTAAGACCAAATACAAATTTTCGGCAGAACCTCCCTTGTATAGTTAACTATACCGAGGTTCCGACAATTAACCATAGAAATTAACAATAAATTCCATATTCAAGTTCATCCAAGCATGTAAGATAATCTAAATAACATAAACAAATCGTACTATTCTCATCATTAAAATTAATCTGAAACTCCAGACCATCCTTAAGTGATTCTCAAGCAGTTCATTTATTATTGGAATAAAACTAATGGCAAACGCCTTAAGATTGTGAGGTACTGAGTGCATCCAACGTCTAATCCCTCCCATGCATGTTGTTCCTGCGGATGTACCTAAAACATATAAAAGCAAGAGTGAGCCCAAAGACTCAAAGTATCAACAAGGTTAAAGCAAAGATCACGCTTATAGCATCAACACTCCACAACATCATTACATTAATCAAAGCTTTCATACTTATTGAATGCGACCAAATGCCATGCACCTTTTGAACTTTATCTCTTTTCGCATTTTACCGTGTCACGGGGTATACATCCGTCGATGTATACCCTTGCCTCGTGCTCTCTAGCACGAGGACCAAGAGCCTATACACCACATGTATAGGGACCTTTGCCCATCATCTCAATGATGGGGACCTCTTCTTCACTTGCCCACATTCGCGAATGTGGGACCTCAACCCGTCATTGCATGACGGGACCTCAACAAAGTATACTTAGTCACCACGTGACCAAGACCCAAATATGCGCAAAACATGCATATGCACTATGACATCATCTTTCATACATACGAATTCAACGTGTACACAATAACATGTAAGCATTAACATCATACGAAGGAAACTTTAACCATAACTTGCATTCATCAAGATAGATGGAAGCTCATCACATTAACATCTATGCATAACTATTACGAGCAGGACACAACACAATTTCAGCATACAATCATAAATATGCAATAACCCGAATACTTGCATTCATCAAGATAGATGGAAGCTCATCACATTAACATCTATGCATAGCTATTACGAGTAGGACACAACACAATTTCAGCATACATCATAAATATGCAATAACCCGAATACTTGCATTCATCAAGATAGATGGAAGCTCATCACATTAACATCTATGCATAGCTATTACGAGCAGGACACAGCACAATTTCGGCATACAATCATAAATATGCAATAACCCTAATACTTGCCTCAACTGTGTGAGAACGGTGGACGCGAAGAGGGTGTCGCCCCTAGGATCACGCTCCCACCGAACATAAAGATAACCCCAATCTAAGGCCAACATCTGGACTAAAAACATAAGTAACATCACAATTGAACTCGATAAACTCCTAAGCGTTTTCTAATCTTCTAATTTCTAGCGATCGATTTGGTGCCCATCACGTGCAGATCAACTTCTAAAATACATAACTTTGTGCTCAGGAGTCCAAATAAGATGATCTTATACTTTCTGAAAAGTTAATTAAATGACCTAAATAAACTTAGTTGGGGAGCCCTTTTGATTCTGCAATTTACTACCCCTAGCAAGCCAATCTATCAGACATCAGAATTCACGTCGGGTTCTCTGGACAGTACACTAAAACCACCATAACTTTTGCTAAGAAAGTCCAAATCTTGCGTTCTTTATCTCTATGAAAAGGTATGGAAATTAACTACATTTTTTTGTTATATCGAGATCCTCTTATTTCGTCTTTAACTAATGGTTTAGCCCCGTTTCCTATAGACTGTCCAAAAACCGACACATCAACAGGACAGCGACACTAAACAAATTCATATCTTTTGATCCGTAAGTCGGAATCCGGTGATCTTGGCGGCCACTGAAAGATAGGAGAATTATCTAAATATCTCTAGGAGATGGGATCTCCATATTATGCCTCTAAGGACACAAAAACTACCCGCCAAATCTCTAGACAGAAAGCAATCTAGAACCGACATTGCTAAGATACACAAATCTATGACTTTAACGAACGATGAACATGGGTTACCTTTGGAGAACCCGCTGTAGAACACGATGAACATCACCAGATCTTTCTCCTTCCCTTCTCCCACTTCTTCTCCCTTTCTTCCTCTACCTTCCTCCCTCTTCTTGCTTGGCCGGCGGCACACAAGAACAGCAGGGCTGCGCCTCGAAGGAGATGGCAGCAAGGGCCAAGGGGGCAGCTACTATAGCACCGTGGTGCTCAGAGCGATGATGACGACACTCAGAGCAGTGCGGAGGCATCTGAGCGAGTTAGGGTTTTGCCCTCTCCCACTTGTAGTCGGTGCTCTCCTCTCCCACCTTGGGCCAAAATCAAGTGGGCCAAAAGCCCCGGCCCAGGTTGTCTACCTTTTGCATAAATCCCCCTCTAATCCTCTATTAAATCGCTTTGCTAATTGGTCATTCTCTGTAATTTATTTCTTCTCAGCAAATTAAATTTGGGGTATTACAATTGCTGCGTTGGCACTCGAAGGAGCGTAAGAAAGATGGAAAGCTAAGACATCCTGTTGATTCTACCTAGTGGAGAAACTTTGATCGGACCTTCAAAGAGTTCAATGCGGAACCGAGGAACATAAGGTTAGGATTGAGTACAGATAGAATGAATCCTTTCAGTAACATGAGCAGCTGACATAGCACCTAGCTCGTGAATCTATGTATGTATAACCTTCCTCCTTGGCTATGTATGAAGCGAAAGTACATTTTGATGTCACTATTTGTCCAAGGGATGAAGCAACCTAGGAACAATATTGATGTGTACCTAGCACCATTACTGGATGATCTTGTGACACTGTGGAACGAAGGGGTATAAGTATGGGATGCGTACAAACGAGAGAACTTCTCTTTACGCGCCATGTTGTTCTGCACTATCAATGATTTTCCTACCCTTGGTTACTTGTCGGGCTTCGGTAAGAAAGGAGCCAAAGCCTGTCCGCACTGCTTAGATGCTACGGAGAGTGTATGGCTAAACAACTCGCGCAAAACTGTGTATATGCATCACCGTAGGTTCCTTCCCTGGAGTCACCCATACCGCAAGATGAAGAAACAATTCGACGGAAATAAGGAGGACAGTTGAGCTCCAAGGGATTTTAGAGGGAAAGAGGTCTATGATATGGTTAAGGATATCGATGTTGTGCTTGGGAAGGGACGTAAATTAAAACCCCGTCAGAAGAACATCTGGAAGAAGCGGTCAATTTTTTGGGACTTGCCTTATTGGGAGCACTTAGAAGTTTGTCACTGAATCGAAGTCATGCACGTGGAGAAGAATGTATATGATAGCTTGATTGGTCTCTTACTGAACATTAGTGCAAAAACAAAGGATGG
This sequence comes from Ampelocalamus luodianensis, assembly GCA_036346255.1. Classification (NCBI taxonomy): domain Eukaryota; kingdom Viridiplantae; phylum Streptophyta; class Magnoliopsida; order Poales; family Poaceae; genus Ampelocalamus; species Ampelocalamus luodianensis. The sequence goes on from CM070637.1 coordinate 27,811,526, forward strand.
TGTTAACGCACGGCGTGACTTGGTTGACATGAACATAAGGACCGAGTTAGCACCGAAAGAGACTGATAAAGGACGAACATACCTTCCACCAGCTTGCTACACTATGTCCAAGGCCGAGAGAAATGAACTGTGCCAGAGCTTGCATGGTGTCAAAGTCCCGTCTGGTTACTCCGCTAACATTAAGAAACTTGTTTCTATGCAAGATTTGAAATTAATTGGTATGAAGTCTCATGATTGTCATGTGCTGATGACACAAATACTTCCTGTTGCAATTAGAAGTATCTTGTCGAACAAGGTCTGAGTGGCAATCTTGAGGTCGTGTTATTTCTTCAACTCAATTGCTCACAAGGTCATCGATCCTCAAGGACTAGATGCTCTACAGGCCGAGGTGGTGACGACTCTATGTCATCTTGAGATGTATTTCCCTCCGTCATTTTTCGATATCATGGTCCATCTCATTGTTGATCTTGTGAAAAAGATAAAGATATGCGGCCCTGTGTTCCTACATCATATGTACCCGTTCGAGAGGTACATGGGAATTCTCAAGTCCTACGTCCGGAATCGATCTCGACCGGAGGGCAGCATCATCAAAGGTTATGCCACAATTTACAGTTGTCACATGGCAAGGATACAACATTAATGGGTACACATTTTATACGGCATCTCAGTATAGGAAGAGCACAGTCCAGAACAGTGGTGTCCGCATAGATGCATTCAGTACCGATAGGCTGAGGAGCTCGTACTATTGGCAAATAAAGGAGATATGGGAGCTCGACTACGTGCTTTTCAAGATCCCCCTATTTCGGTACTGTTGGGTCCATCTCCCACAGGTGAAGGTCGACAAGTACGGCGTCACTACCGTGGACCTCGAACGTGTCGGATACAAAGACGAACCATTCGTACTGGCTAACCAGGTTGTTCAAGTCTTATATGTAACCGACTCGGCAAATAAGAAGCGCCACGTAGTTCTTCATGGAAAAAGAAGGATTGTCGGAGTTGAGAATATAGTGGACGAGGAAGAATACAATCAATTTGACGAGTTGCCTCCTTTCGAGACGACATCGGCTCGAGGAAGAACCCATGAGGAAGCTAGCTATATGTGCGTCGATCATCATGAAGGGCTATATTTTAATTAAGAATTTACTCCATTGTAATTAATTTATTGCATTGTCATGTGTTAATGTATTATGGACTTGTCATATTTAATATATATTGATGGCAATATGGACGTTCATTGTAATTTGGAGTTGAGTTGATTTAGATATGAATTTTTGAAGTCAAACGAATTGTCAGTGGATAAATTGATTTTCAGTCAAATTATTTGGAGATTCGTTATGTCATCATACTTGTCACTAGGTTATTCATATGGACTTGTCATGATTGCCATCATACTGGTTACCGATATCACAGACGGTTCTTTAATAGAACAGTCTGTGATATGTCCCACATCACAGACGATTATTTAATAGAACCATCTGTGATACATATCACAGATGGTTCTATTATGCAACCGTCTGTGATAGGAACCCTAGGGCTCGCCTATTTATCTCCCGGCCCATTTATTCTCCCCAGTGCCCACCCATTCAGCCCCTTCGCCTCCTCTAGGGTTCGTCGTAAGCCCCGACGTCGCCGCCCCCGACATCGACGACGCTGCCGCTGCCTCCCTCTACACCAGCCTCCTCCCCGCGTCGTCCTCCTCCCCGTGTCGGCGCCCTCCCTCTGCACCGGCCTCCCTCCCTTCGCCGTCGACCTCGTGTCGGCCTCCTCCCTCTACACCGGCCTCCCCGTGTTGGCGTCCTCCCTCTGCACTAGCCTCCTCCCCGCGCCGTCGACCCCGTGTCAGCCTCCTCCCCCCGGTATTCTACCCTCTAGTCCTCTCTCTACTCCTTCCCTTGCTCTGTGATGGGTACCGATGAATGTGAGGACTCGATCACCTTTCACCTTTCAAGAACATTACGGTTTGCTAGTTCTTGCTGGATCTTTTTCGTTCCCACTAGATGGTAGGATATTGAAGGGCACTTAATAGCACATGACTGTTCCATCAAAAGCCTCGCTCTCCATTCTAGGAAACTTTGTTTTCAGTCAAGTTATGAGATAGAAATTCGCTGTCTAATGAGAAATGGTGTTGGCTAAACAAATGTAGTAGTACATACTGTTTCTAAAGGGTAATCATTTGGCGCATTGTAATACCCTGATAGTGTGAAAAGCATTTGAATCTGGAGAGATTATTTATTCGGGAGAGATTAATTAATCGGGAGGAGGGTTCTTTTAGAAAATCGCCAAATCAGGAATTGAGGGGGTTTCGCGTTTAGTGGGCAACTGGGCTTGGGCCTTGGCCCAAGAGGGACCAAGGTGGCCGGCCAAGGAGAGGGGGCTGCCACTTCCACCCCCAAACCCTAGCCGCCCCCTCCCCATCTCCCCTCCTCTCCTCTCCCCACCTCCCCTTTCGGCCACCACCTCCTCCCACCTCCTCCACACCTCCCCTCCACCCCCTTGCGTACCTCTCCACCTCCCCTCCACCTCCATTGCTGCTGGCCAAAAGAGAAGAGGAAGCCCTTTGCAGCCGGCCAAGGAGGAAGAAGAAGGGGAAAAGAAGAGAAGGGAAGAAGGAAGAGAAGAAAGGGAGAGGGAAGAAGGATCCGCGACCGGGAACTCGTGGTGATCATCATCCGCACAGCGTGCCTTTGTCGTTTCAGCAAGGGTAACCCGTGATTCTTTGTTTTGGGGTCGTTTTCTAGTTGTACATTTTCGGATGTCAGTTCGTCGATATTCTGCAGCAGTGAAGTTTGTCGTTTTGATTAGGTTAGAACCAGAATTGGGTCTGGGTGTCTCCTAGAAAGTTGTGGGTATCGTAGTTATCTTTCATTGCCGACAAGAATCAAGTCATTCGGACTTCGGTAGCCAAAGTTATGAATTTTTTAGTATTTCTGTGTTTCTGGAGAGAAGCAGAATTGCTAGTGTTGGTTAACCTGATAGAAGCGCATATTTAGAGGGGTTTCCAGAGGGTCTCACCATAACGAAAAATTAGGCTAATCGTCTTAGCTTTTAGTAAAACTAAAGATCACTAAATTCGGACAAACTTAGAGAAAGTTATGATAGTTTCTTTGTCGCTGTCCAGAAACCCGACGTGAAATGTTTGCTCTGATTAAATAGATTGGTAGCACTGGTAGATGGCCGAATCAGAGGGTCTCCCCAACTAAGTTTATTTAGACATTTTAATTACCTTTCCAGAATGTCCAAGATCATCCTATTTGGACTCCTGAGCAGAAAGTTATGAATTTTTGAAGTCTGCTGTCTGCAGTGACCGATCGCTAGAAATTAGAAAAAGTTAGAAATGATAAGAAGTTAGCGATTTCGATTGTAATGTTGTGTATGCTTTTGGTCCAGTATGTTGGTCTTAGATTGGGATATCTTTATGTTCAGGTGGGAGCGTGATCCCAGGGCAGCGCCCTCTTTGCGTCCACCGCTCTCGCACGGTCAAGGCAAGTATTCGGGTTATAGCGTATTTTCGGTTGTATGATATGATTGTTTGGATTGCTTGTTGTAGCCTTGCATGAATGTTAGTGTAATGAGTTTTCCTTATATCTTGATGAATGCAAGCTATGGTTAATGTTTCCCTTGAGCGTGGCCAAATCTTACATGTTGTTATGTACATGTTAAATTCTTGGGTATGAAAGACGTGGGTATGGAGCATTTGCATGTTTCAAACGTGTTGGAGACTTGGTCATGTATGCATGTTTTTGATATATGATAGCGAAGTAAGGTTGCTTACATGATAATGAGATTATGATGTATTCATGTTTATAAATATGTTATCATGATGCATATGCATGTTGAGAGCATACAGTGCCTGGTCACATGGTGATCAAGCACATTCAGATTGAGGTCCCGTTATGTAGATGACGGGCTTGAGTCCCCACATTGGTGGAATGTGGGCTATGAACAAAGAGGTCCCCATCATTAATGTGATGGGCAAGGTCCCTATACATGTTGTGTATAGGCTTTTGGTCCCCTGTGCGGAGGGCACGAGCAAGGGTATATCTGACGGTTGTATACCCGCATTACACGGTAAAATGCGAAAGAGATAAAGTTAAAAGGCGCATTGCATTGGTTGCATTCACATGAGCATGAAGGCTATACTTTGGTGCATTGTTTATCTTGGATTATTGATGCTATGAATAATAACTTGCTTAGCCTTGTTGGTACTTGCTTGAGTCTTTGGGCTCACTCTTGCTTTGATGTGTTTTAGGTACAAGCCGCAAGACCGGCATGCATGGGAGGAGTAGATGTTTGGATGCACACACTACCACTCCATCTTAAGAATTACTTATGGATAGTTTGAGTTTGATTAAGCAGTAATAATGAGAATAACAAATTTTGGTTATGTTTATGAGATTATCCTGCACGCTTGAATGAACCTGATTATGAATATATTGATAAATACCTTGATTAATTGTTGGAACCTCGGTATAGTTGACTATACAAAGGAGGTTTTGTCGAGATTTTGTAATTGGTCTTGGTTTAGCCTAGTTTAATTTAATTTTAGTAGCAATCCGGGCTCAATCTTTGAAATGTGGTATTCTGATTGGTATCGAGAGCGGGTCAGTAGGTCCGTGGTGACTAGGTTATAAAAAAATTGCTAATGTTAATCAACCTAAAAGTTTGACACACTGGTGCACAGTAGGATGGGGATGGGCCAATCATTGCATTTACGTTTCCTTATATCGTTTTGATTATTGCTGATATGAATTGAGTTTGGCTGCTTATTAATTAATTATTATGATTATTATGAGTGGGATTAGTCGTTGTTGAGAGGTTAAGGTCGTGGTTGTGACCCAGGGCTTTACCAGGTTACACCACCGTTCGTGGAGTGGGAATAGAGAAGTGCTACCCCGGATATCTTAGTATAGGTGTCGATAGCGAGAATCTTTAGAAGAGTTGTTCTCTTCCTTGAATTTGAATGTTGGTCAACCCTTATCCGGTTGCGATTGTTGGGTTGCTTTGAAATTATTGGTGTTTCCATTGGCTTAATTTGTCCCGTAAATCAATTATTGTTTTTCCCAACCGTTGAGTTATTCTCGATTGGTGAACTTTGCTAATTGTCAAGATTGACTTTTGTAGGGAGTTTTGTTTTTCTTATTGGAAAGCATGACCTATTTATTAAACTTGATGTTTTGGTTAATGAAAGTTTCCTTTTTGCAAGTCCTTTAGTTCATGAAGGCTTTGACTCAACGTATCTCTCTTGGGTATTTTGAGTGTTGAAGATTAATGTTTGTGTTATGAGTTTCAAGTTGAGTCCGTAGTGTGTGCATGCTCGATCTTAACTAAAGTCCTTATCAAAGAAAGTTGAATGAGTGGAGGTTGTCCCTAGTGGTTCTTGATGAGTGTGACTATGAGTATGACAATATTTAGTTGGAATCAATAGAGTTATTAAGAGGTGTGGTATTTTGATGAATTGTCCGATCGTTAGGATTGTGGAATCAGGTAGATTTATTGGATAGCATGGAGTAATGTATCTCTATGGATTAGCTTACCCATTAGCGATGGTTATGTTAAGAATGTGTTTGAACGATGCTTTAGAGGATATCAAATTGGAAATTTTTCGTAAACTAGTTACTTGATGGTCATACATAATTGTTAGATTGAAACATGTATATTAGATTAGACGAGCGTTGAGGTAGCATGTTGTGAAACCACTGTATACAGTGATGAGATTATTAAATGTTGTCTTTGTGTTTATAGATGGTTATGTGACTACAAATAGAAGTAGGACCCTATTTGTATACATGATACATACAATTGACAATTGTTAATGACAGTTGGAGCGGGTGTGAGTAACACTAATGGTTGAGTGGGTGATTGAGTATGTGGCCTCTGATAGTGTGCTTTGCGAAAGTATCATTTGATAGTATGAACTAGTTAAAATAGGTTTGTTTCAACCTTGTGGCTTGTGTTTCTTTTGGAGAAATTTATGATGGGATAAGAGGCTATGATGAGTCTCGCTAAGAGTGTATTATTACGTTACTAATGTGATTGTCAGTAAGGGATTATGATGATAATATTGAATGTTTTGTATAAAGGGACTGGATCGCTCGCCAGATGTTGATTAATTGAATATGTTTCTAGTTCGCATTTGTGATCTTTCAGACCTCATGTTGATGTGATAGCCGAATTTGTTTAGAGCAAAGTGACGTGTTGACAGGTGTTATTAGTTCCTAAGTGGATTAGGTGTTGTGATCTTCAAATACTCTTCGTCGGAATTGCCATGGTGATGCGGTAACCAACAAAAGTCGAGTGAAGTAGAAGTGTTTGAGATTGAAGTAAAGTTTCATAACTTGCAGATTATTGAGGATTGTCTAAAACTTTTGTTCTTGCCCATAAGAGTTCTCCCGAATTCTAAAAGCAGTGTTTTATTCTCGTTCGAGGTTTGATATTCTCTCGATTGTGGGGCGTGTGCCTCAACTTTGATCATATCTTTTGGTTTTGAGAACAGTTTCATCGATTGTTTCTCTTGATCTTGTAACTCACTGTAAGTGGTAACGTTTTCCTTTGTGCTGAAATTTATTTCTATTTGCCTCTTCTTCTAAGAAAGGGTTAACCGATTGTATTGTAAAGTCTCGTAGGTGGTGTTTTGGCATCTAGGCAGTGGTGGTCTAGTAGATGGTTTGGTGAACCCTTAGGTGTCGGGTTGTCCGAGAGGCCTGGAGTAATAAATCAATTTATTAGAATAACCCTTGGAGAGGATTTGAGTTAAAAGAATAATTGTCTTTGGAGCTACAGATTTCGTTGTCGCAACTAGTAGGACCTATAGCGAGATGTAGTCAAGATTTGGTGTTCTTTTTGACCGAGCATTAGAATTAGCAAGTATGGAAATCGGATCAATTTATTAGAGTATCGCAATTTGGTAGTATTGCGAGCCTATGAAAGTTATTCTTGATGATTTGGTTTAATGAGAGTGAGATTACAACGTAATCGAATCGCCATGTCAATTAATGGGATAATGAAAATGTTGAGTAACGTCAAGAGTGATTTGGCTTTAAATGAGTAACCTTCGAGAGTTATAATCTTTGTAAAGGTAAACCGGTCAAGAAAAGATTTTCATGATGATGTTAATGAGTGAGTATGTTGGAATTGTGGGATTTTACTGATTTAATCGAGGATTTCCTATATTGTTTATGAGAAGTTCGTTGTAGGAGTCTTGGAGTTTAATTTGGGCTTTGCATTTTATGCTAGGACTTGGGGCACCCAATGATTATGTGTAGAGGAGGTAGATTAAGTGTGGGTTTCGAACAGTGAGATGATCATTGATAGAGCCCTTTTAGAGAAAGTATATGAATGTGAGAGCTGTGAATTCCAAGTTGTTTATTTCTAAAAGATTAAGGAGATGTGATTGCGTGTGTAATCTATTTTGAGATGCATTGGAAGTCACCTGTCAAATTAATCATGTCGATAGAGGAGTTGTTGAGAGAAAGTTTTGGTGGCGTCGATAGAGCCTTTATACGGAATTGTGGATGATGTATTTCAACTTGAGTGTAACGTTGAGATTGTCAAGTTAAGAGAGATGAGTTAGTGTGTTTCGATGAACTGAAACTCCAAAGTTGAGAGAGATTTTATTCTTAAAGAGATCTTGAGAAATTGATACTTCCTCAAAGGAGTGAATTGTTTCCTCGATTCTCGTTTGAGTTTTGTCTTTGTTGACCAATGTCCTTCGTAAGTTGAGTTTGACTCGATTTTGAGTACGTTTGGTTCTTATCGGTTCGGAAGAATAAAGAAAGTTTTTGATTTGGGCATTTAAAATGATTCCTCCTTTGGTTTTCGTGATGTTTATTCGCAAACCGCCACTTGGAAGGTGGAAGGGTTTTCGTGATGAAATTCGATTTTTGGATTTGATTCCTTAGCACCGCTACTGTAACGCTTTAGTTGCGATATGAATTTTTTTAGATGGGTTTTGTTGGTCAAAAGTTTGCTTAAAGAGAGTTTTGTCGTTTGATTCCGGTTAAAGGAGGTGGTCCTTGCTTTAGTGAGGAGTTTATTTGAGAAGGTGGAACACGAGTTCGTGTTCTATGTGCATGTCGTGTGGTTCGTATCCTTGGGAAGGTTAACCTAAGTTACATTGGGTTGTTCTCGCTAGATGGCGTATCACCGGATCGCTCGAGTCCGTCTTGTACGTAACGTCTTGTATGTTCTAGTGTTGAGTGAGTACCTGGGAGATCCAGAGTTTGAAGCTTCGGTTGCACCGTTGACCATCGAGTGAGATCTTACCTTCGAGTCTTGACCGGTGAGTGTACCTGGAAGGTTGGGTCGAGTGTTAGATCAGACGTTGTATCCCGTCTTTGTGTTGTGGTCCTCAGTCCAAGAGAGAGACCACTTGGGAAGTTGGAGTTTTGCGTGCTGGAGCTTTAACCGGTGTTGTTCCCAACGGGTACGTGGTTACCGTTGTTCGTTCTCAATCGTGGTTGTTCTTTCGCTTAAGCGTGTTTAGATTCGGGGTCGAATCCTGTTAAGGGGGGTAGAATGTAATACCCTGATAGTGTGAAAAGCATTTGAATCTGGAGAGATTATTTATTCGGGAGAGATTAATTAATCGGGAGGAGGGTTCTTTTAGAAAATCGCCAAATCAGGAATTGAGGGGGTTTCGCGTTTAGTGGGCAACCTGGGCTTGGGCCTTGGCCCAAGAGGGACCAAGGGTGGCCGGCCAAGGGAGAGGGGGGGCTGCCACTTCCACCCCCAAACCCTAGCCGCCTCCCCATCTCCCTCCTCTCCTCTCCCCACCTCCCTTTCGGCCACCACCTCCTCCCACCTCCTCCACACCTCCCTCCACCCCCTTGCGCACCTCTCCACCTCCCTCCACCTCCATTGCTGCTGGCCAAAGAGAAGAGGAAGCCCTTTGCACTGCCAAGGAGGAAGAAGAAGGGAAAAGAAGAGAAGGGAAGAAGGAAGAGAAGAAAGGGAGAGGGAAGAAGGATCCGCGACCGGGAACTCGTGGTGATCATCATCCGCACAGCGTGCCTTCGTCGTTTCGGCAAGGGTAACCCGTGATTCTTTGTTTTGGGGTCGTTTTCTAGTTGTACATTTTCGGATGTCAGTTCGTCGATATTCTGCAGCAGTGAAGTTTGTCGGTTTGGATTAGGTTAGAACCAGAATTGGGTCTAGGTGTCTCCTAGAAAGTTGTGGGTATCGTAGTTATCTTTCATTGCCGACAAGAATCAAGTCATTCAGACTTCGGTTGCCAAAGTTATGAATTTTTTAGTATTTCTGTGTTTCTGGACAGAAGCAGAATTGCTAGTGTTGGTTAACCTGATAGAAGCGCATATTTAGAGGGGTTTCCAGAGGGTCTCACCATAACGAAAAATTAGTCTAATCCTCTTAGCTTTCAGGAAAACTAAAGATCACTAAATTCGGACAAACTTAGAGAAAGTTATGATAGTTTCTTTGTCGCTGTCCAGAAACCCGACGTGAAATGTTTGCTCTGATTAAATAGATTGGTAGGACTGGTAGATGGCCAAATCAGAGGGTCTCCCCAACTAAGTTTATTTAGACATTTTAATTACCTTTCCAGAATGTCCAAGATCATCCTATTTGGACTCCTGAGCAGAAAGTTATGAATTTTTGAAGTCTGCTGTCTGCAGTGACCGATCGCTAGAAATTAGAAAAAGTTAGAAATGATAAGAAGTTAGCGATTTCGATTGTATGTTGGTCTTAGATTGGGATATCTTTATGTTTAGGTGGGAGCGTGATCCCAGGGCAGCGCCCTCTTTGCGTCCACCGCTCTCGCACGGTCAAGGCAAGTATTCGGGTTATAGCGTATTTTCGGTTGTATGATATGATTGTTTTGATTGCTTGTTGTAGCCTTGCACGAATGTTAGTGTAATGAGTTGTCCTTATATCTTGATGAATGCAAGCTATGGTTAATGTTTCCCTTGAGCGTGGCCAAATCTTACATGTTGTTATGTACATGTTAAATTCTTGGGTATGAAAGACGTGGGCATGGAGCATTTGCATGTTTCAAACGTGTTGGAGACTTGGTCATGTATGCATGTTTTTGATATATGATAGCGAAGTAAGGTTGCTTACATGATAATGAGATTATGATGTATTCATGTTTATAAATATGTTATCATGATGCATATGCATGTTGAGAGCATACAGGTGCCCTGTTCACGTGGTGATCAAGCACATTCAGTTGAGGTCCCCGTTATGTAGATGACGGGCTTGAGGTCCCCACATTGGTGGAATGTGGGCTATGAACAAAAGAGGTCCCCATCATTAATGTGATGGGCAAAGGTCCCTATACATGTTGTGTATAGGCTTTTGGTCCCTGCCGAGAGGGCACGAGCAAGGGTATACAATGACGGTTGTATACCCGCATTACACGATAAAATGCGAAAGAGATAAAGTTAAAAGGCGCATTGCATTGGTTGCATTCACATGAGCATGAAGGCTATACTTTGGTGCATTGTTTATCTTGTATTATTGATGCTATGAATAATAACTTGCTTAGCCTTGTTGGTATTTCTTGAGTCTTTGGGCTCACTCTTGCTTTGATGTGTTTTAGGTACAACCGGCAAGACCGACATGCATGGGAGGAGTAGATGTTTGGATGCACACACTACCACTCCATCTTAAGAATTACTTATGGATAGTTTGAGTTTGAGATTAAGCGTAATAATGAGAATAACAAATTTTGGTTATGTTTATGAGATTATCCTGCACGCTTGAATGAACCTGATTATGAATATATTGATAAATACCTTGATTAATTGTTGGAACCTCGGTATAGTTGACTATACAAAGGAGGTTTTGTCGAGATTTTGTAATTGGTCTTGGTTTAGCCTAGTTTAATTTAATTTTAGTAGCAATCCAGGCTCAATGCTGAGCTGGGGTGTTACACGCATACCCACTTCTGAAGGGTAATCATAGTAGTACATACTGTTTCTAAAGGCCCCATGTCCATGATGTTAATTGTGATCATAAGTAGTAAAAACAAATGCTCACGAAACCCAACAATAGTTTTCCAAATTAATATCAAGCATACATGTTGATAATTATTGTTTTACAAACAATAAATCAGAAACTGAACAAGAAATCACTATATTAGAAAGCTATATGGATGAGAAGAGCATGTGTACATAGATAAGTTGTAGATCCAGCTTAGTAGTGGCTTAATTTTTGTCATTTTAGAGGTTGATATTAGGAGGGAAAAGAAAAGACATGGTACAAGGATATGATTCCTTCAAATGATTGATGAGTCCGTACTATTAGTCATACATATTTCTTTCTTCAGGTTGAACCACCATCATACATGGCAGTGAGGATGTGTTACAGTGGGCTTTGTTGACATGCTCTGTGATGAACTTTGTCTTATACTGAGATTGAATGTGATAGTTAGTTCATTCTTGAGCTCTATTGTATTACTTGCTACTGTCAGTTTGATATACTGTTAATTGGTTACTTTCGGTTGAATGCTAGTTTCCGATTCTTCTGGTTCGCTCTATGATGAACTTTGTCTTATACTGAGATTGAATGTGATAGTTAGTTCATTCTTGAGCTCTATTGTATTACTTGCTACTGTCAGTTTGATATACTGTTAATTGGTTACTTTTGGTTGAATGCTAGTTATTGTGATTCTTCTAGTTCTTTTCATCTCTAGCATTTAAATTGACTGAAACTGTGACTTCATGTTCAATTTGATTCTTCTAGTAGTCTGTTTGACTGGAAGTTTAATCTGTTTTCGGTAACAATTGAGATCATTTGACAGTTAAGCAAAGTATTGTTTAGAGCTCATAGTTTGAATTTATATTATCATATTCATTTAATGAAGAGTATAGACAATAGGATTAAGATGGCAAAGACTTATTCTTTTGCAACTCTCATTCTGAGAGCACAAACTATCATGCATAATTTTCATCTACTTGCAATTTATCTATATATAGCCTGCTCTGATTTCAGTTATGGACCAAACATTGATCACTGATCGCCTTGTTAGCATAAATTTAATATCTGAAATTACATATTAATTTATGTACAATCTTATATTATTTCTGTACATATTATTTTACATCCCTTTTGCTTGTGCTACTACTGACATATAGTGTCATTTGAAATCTTTAAAAACATTTTATTGTATGATGTAAAGGAACATTGTGCCAACTATTTTTAGTTATTTATATAGATAGCAAATAAGCGACATGGCGTCCGCACCGTCTACGCCGCCGTCATCGACGTCGCCGAATGCGTCTAGACCTTCGAGGAAAGTGGTACGTACACGGGATGGCAGAGGAATATCGAAAATTCCTACGGGCCTAATGACTGTCACGGAGGTCAATGCCAATGGGATCCCTGTGAGTCCCCCCAAAGCAGCGACGAGATTCGGACCATCTGCAGGATACTTGGAAGGGAACGGGTCCCCATCACCACACTAAGCTGGGACACTGTGTCGGATGATCAGAGAGGCGAGCTGTGGAAAGAAATTTTAAAATCGTTCACTTTCCCAGAAGCAGACATGGCACGCGTGGAACAGCAGGCATTGCTCGCGATGGGAAAGGTGTGGAGGACCTTCAAGAGCACGCTTGTCATGAAGTACGTGAACACAGGTCGAACACCCTTCACGACGTATAAATTCTTGTCGCGGGATATATGGGACGCCTTTGTGCAAATGAAGACGACGACCGAATTTCATGAGCAAAGTGTGGCGTACAAGGCTCTCCAGACACTGAACACTCACCCCCACAAACTTGGCACCGCTGGGTACGCGGGTAAAACCGCGCAATGGGCGGCGAAGGACGAGAACAAAACAAGGTCATTTGCTGAGATCACAGACGAGCGCGCTCTCTCCTAGTTAAGAGTGAGGGCATCAGCCACGTCTTCGGGTGGAATATCTTTCACAAACCCAGCATACCAGGAGGTGGCCAAACGTGTAGTAAATATGTCGAACTACCTAATTGTTAATAAGCCCATAACTTCATAGTGTCTATAATAATATGAGGACCTCCTTGAAGCAAGCATTAACTTCTGCATGTTCCGGAGGCTCCTTCCAATCAGACAGGGAGAAGGATATACTATCTATGGCCCTGGGAAATAAGGAGCACCCGGGTCGCACGCGAGGCAAAGGGGTTAACGTACCTTGGAGGGATGGATTCGCAGACGACTACTACACGTACAGAAGTAGGAAGAGATCCAAGGTCGAGTACGACCACCAGTTGGAAATGAGGCTTACTACAAGATTTGAAGGACATATAGCAAGATCGGAGGATCGAATCAATAACCTCCTCAACCAGTCGCAAGGCGCCCCCGTTATTTTGGGAGCCAGTCCTACTCAACATCGGAGTAGCGTCGCGTCCACGTAAAATTCTAAGCATAATGACGTCCAATTACCTATCGACGCCATCAAGGTAATGTACATCTCTGGAATGCTCCAAAGATAGACCTATAAGACGCCTTAGCTAATTGAGTATCGTTTTGTAGGAGGCGACCCCCTGCACGCTCAAAGTGAGGATGGCTGGGTTGTCCATTGAGGCTGGGCGGGGGATGGCATATCCATGCTAGGAACGAATAGTGCAGCACGGGTCCCAGGTGGCTCAGGGTTACGCCAAGGTCCAAGTGGACATGGTACATGAAAATTTAACGGCCATCCCGCTGGAGATTTGCCCGAATGAAGAAATCAGAACACTAGGGGATGCCTTGTACACTTTTATCCATTGGCCTAAGAAGGACATCGCCCTAGACCCTACAGTGCCGCCTCAACCTTCAATTTAGAAGGCCTCTCCAACAACACCCTCGATGACTCCACCTCAACCATCTCGACACGACCATGCCTCTCCAACAAGACCCTCGATGACTCCATGTCAACCATCTCGACACAACCCTGCAGTGGCACCTCAACCTTCGGTTCAGAAGCCCGCCTGATCGGTTCTCGTGGAGAAGACGCTGAAGGAACCAGAAAAGCCTGCCACCATATCGGTTCCTGAGTCGTCTCACAGGAAGACACGTAGCGGGCAAGTCCTTAAGTCCAAGTCGAAATCGCAGAACATTAAGGCGCCTCCGCCTCCCAGGAAATACACCTTCGGAAGTCCGTTGGTAAGCAACACAGTATTAGCCTACGCTGGACTAGGTTGTCAGTCTTTGCATACCTGGTACATGCGTAAGACCAAAGATAAAGGGTCTGATTCTAGAATCATTGTCAAATACACGAAGGAGCATTTCCTCCACGAGCCGGGCCACTTCGTCGTGGGCTTCAACGACTTATTCGACCTATTCAACCTCCAAGCCCTCGACGCCTCGCTTCTATGATGCTGGACACTGTAAGTGTGTACAAGCCATTGCTTATGTATAGATACATGATGAAAATATCACAACTCATTGCTTATATACATAAATAAATGATGAAAAATGCCCGGGGATGCGGAGAACCGGTGGGTTTCCTCAACCCACACGTGGTCTCTGAGCAAACCATCAAGGAAGACGCATCCTACGTCGTGAAATACATAACGGCGGGATTGCTTGCTCAGGACGACAAGGACTACATACTGGTGCCCTACGACCAGAAGTAAGTGCTTCACTACTTGCTATACAAATTTCATTTGTACTTTATAAGTAGCACGAACTTAGGTTTAATGACTATAGTGACATACATGATCGTAGCTTCCACTAGATCCTTTTAGTCATTGTACCAAAGAGGAACAAGGTAATATACCTTGATTCCCTACTCAGCAAACCGCACGACTTCACCCTTGTGCAAGGAATACTCGACAGGTGTAACAGCCCCAATTTTATAAACAGTAATAATCTGCTTTATGAACAGTAATGGGACACTGTTCATCATATTACTGTTCATAATTAACAGTTTGGAATTGCTGTTACCAATTGAAACCTTCCTTTTCTAGCCAAAGTCCAAAAACCCATTTAAAGTCTCAAAAGAAATACAAGATAAAACTTGTATTATGACTGGGAAGTGTTTTCATTAAAGCTTAGATAAATTATCTTGGCAAAAAAATCAATTTTGTTGAATTTTTAGAAATTATTTTGGCTTGCAGGAAAATATTTGTTTTTAAATAAACATTTTCGGGCTAAGATAATTATTTATGTATTTTACAAAGTGATAATGTGATACTTTAAAATTTATCTAGGAAATATATCATCCCAGTAGCCTCCAGTAAAAATTTCATGATTTTACAAATTTATTTGCTATTTTTAAAAGCCCAGTCAAACCTTTGAGCATTTGAATAGGGTCTGGTCAATTAACCTGGTCTGAACCTAAACCCTAGCACTATAGCGACTCGGACCCATAGGGTTGGGTCTAACCCTTTCATTTTGGTCCGGCTCAGTCACATTCGGGCGCGAGCCCAACCCCCTCGCGCACTGTGAGCCGTCAATCTTCAATCGAACGGGCGAGGCTGCGACGTCACGCGAGCTATCCATGTGTGCGCCACCCTCCCCACCGTTGGATCTTAATCGGACGGTCAAGAGTGGTGTATGCATTCGGACGACTCCGGAGCCCCTCACGATCTCCACCGTCCATTCTCGATCCAACAGCGTCGCCCTTTTCTTTTTGAACTTAAAGGTGCGTTTTTCTTTGGGCAGTCGGATTCAAATCCCACGGCGTTCCTTTTCGACCGCGTGTGGTTAAGGCCCAAATTTGGTGGACCGTTGGATTCTAATCGAAGGGCCCAGATTGTGTAACACCCTGGCCCGACATGAGCTAGGAATGCTACTAAAATTAAATTAAACTAAACTAAACTAAGATCAATTACAAATTTTTGGCAAAACCTCCTTTGTATAGTCAGCTATACCGAGGTTCCAACAATTAATCATGGCATTTATCAATACCTTCATAATCGAGTTCTTTCAAGCATGCGGATAATCTCATAAACATAATCAAAATTTGCTATTCTCATTATTACAGATTAATCAAACTCAAACCATCCATAAGTAATTCTTAAGATTGAGTGGTAGTGCGTGCATCCAAACATCTACTCCTCCCATGCATGCGGGTCTTGCAGTTGTACCTAAAACACATCAAAGCAAGAGTGAGCCCAAAGACTCAAGAAGTACCAACAAGGCTAAGCAAGTTATCATTCATAGCATCAATAATCCAAGATAAACAATGCACCAAAGTATAGCCTTCATGCTCATGTGAATGCAACCAATGCAATGCACCTTTTCAACTTTATCTCTTTCGCATTTTACGTGTCAATGCGGTACACAACCGTCATTGTATACCCTTGCCTCGTGCCCTCGCACGGGGACCAAAAGCCTATACATCACATGTATAGGGACCTTTGCCCATCACTTTAATGATGGGGACCTCTTTATTCATAGCCCACATTCCACGAATGTAGGGACCTCAAGCCGTCATCTACATGACGGGGACCTCAACTATATGTACTTGGTCACCACGTGACCGTGGGCACTGTATGCTCTCAACATGCATATGCGCCATGATAACATATTCATAAGGGATTACATCATATTCTCATTATCATGTAAGCAACCTTACTTCGCTATCATATATCAAAAACATGCATACATGACCAAGTATCCAACACGTTTGAAACATGCAAATGCTCCATGCCCACGTCTTTCATACCCAAGAATTTAACATGTACATAACAACATGTAAGATTTAGCAACGCTCGGAAACATTAACCATAGCTTGCATTCATCAAGATAAAGGAAAACTCATTACGCTAACATTCGTGCAAGGCTACATCAAGCAATCACAACAATTTTATCATACAACCGAAAATACGCTATAACCCGAATACTTGCCTTAACCGTGCGAGGCGGTGGACGCAAAGAGGGCGCTGCCCAGGATCACGCTACTACCTGAACACAAAGATAACCCGGACTAAGTCCAACATACTGGACCAAAAGCATAAGTACAACACAAACGAACTCGCTAAACTCCCAAGTGTTTTCCAATCTTCCAATTCCTAGCGATCGCTTTGGTGATCACTGCGGATAGTCAACTTCTAAAATACATAACTTTCCTCTCAGGGGTCCAAATAAGGTGTTCTCAGACTTTCTGGAAAGGTAATTTAATTACCTAAATAAACTTAGTTGGGAGCCCTTTTGATTATGCCAACTACTACCTCTACCAAGCCAACCTACAGAGCAACAATTATCACGTCGGGTTCTCTGGACAGATCACTAAAACCATCATAACTTTTGCTACAAAAGTCCAAATCTTGCGTTCTTTATCTCTATCAAAAGGTATGGAAATTACCTACATTTTTCGTTATATTGAGGTCCTCTGATTTCGACGTTAACTAGCAGATTCATCCCATTTTCTACAGACTGTTCTAAACTGACAGATTAACAGAGCAGCGATACTAAAAAATTCATAACTTCCTGACCGTTAATCGGATTTGGGTGATCTTGGTGGCCACTGAAAGCTAAGAACAAAATCTACATATCTCTAGGAGACCAAACCTCCTAATTCGGCCTCTAAACACATGAAACTGGCCGCGCAACGTTCTGGACAGAATTGCAACTTTAACAGACCGACTTCAATCTTGCCAAAACTACTCGATTTGGATCTCGACTAAACACACAACAACAAACGAAGCTAGTTACCCTTGGCGCAGCTGAAGATCACGAACTCGGATGGGATCCGCTTTCTTCTCTTCTTCCTTCTCTTCTTCTTCTTCCTTCTTCTTGGCGGCCACAAAGGGAGGAGGGGAAAAGAGGTGGAGATGCAATGGGGAGGAGGGCTGCTACAGTGGCGGCGCTACAGTGCGTGCTACAGTAGCATGGCTGCCCCCTCTACTTGGATGGTTGCCCTAATGGGCCAAGGTGTTGTGGGCTTTCAGCCACAGCCCAAGTTTTCAATTACATAAAAATCCCGAACTTCATTAAAACCACTCCCTCTATTCAATTCTCCTCCCTACAATCTTTCTTCTCATTTAAATAAATATTTGGAGTGTTACATTCTACCCCTTAAATGGAATTCGGCCCGAATTCTAACCACGCTCTACACCAAAGAACAATCACAACTAGAATTTACCAACAATACCACACACCTGCTGTGAACAATTCTGGATATTGCTCGCATATGCGAGACTTCAATTCCCAAATTGCTTTCCTCTCGGACTTTTGGGACTAACGCACCTTGATACAACTAATGTATTATACCTCATCACTCGTACCGACCTAACCAGAATCACTCAACGGACATGACTCGAAGATGCGGTATTACTCACTGGTCAACAGCTCTTATGAAACCTCACACTCCAAATGCCTCAAGCATTATATCAACACCGGGTCATACAAAACGTTATATACCGCGCTCTAGGACTCGAGACAATTCTAGCGAATTGCTATCTTCCAAAATCCCTGCAACTTCCAGAACAAGCCAAATATACTCTAGGCTATCATTCCCTTTGGAGACCAAACCACAGAACTTCAACATAAACATATGTAACTCTTGTTTCATCTCTCAGTCGACCTCTTCATCCTAGTAAGGAGAACCTTTGTTAAGCAGGGACGCGCAACACAACTTATTTTAAACAAACTTTAATAATCGAGCTCAAAGAAAACAAAAATTCACAATGCCACCCACTATTAACCAACTTTCCTCTAAAAACACTCAAATCCAAAATTGAAGATTCATCATGAAAATCTTTTCACATTCCAATTAGCGGTTTGCAAATAAACACCACATAAGTCAAAAGAGAAATTGTTGGAATGCCCAAATCAAACACTTCATTTATTTTCCGATCGGAAGGAACCGCCTTGCCGACATAGGGTCAACTCAAGCGTAAGTGTTCTCCGTCATAAAACCCAACTCCAACAAGAACCAATAGAACACTTCTCTCTGGAGAAAACATTCTTTTCGAGATGTCCTTTTAAGAAATAAACATTCTCCAAAATCTTGGATTTCCAAATCATCAAACTTACTCCTTCCTCTTAACCGACAACCCCAAAATGATCCTCAAACCGAAAGAACAACCACACTTATCTAGGGGACTCTATTAATCCACACAAGGATTCTCTAGTCCACTCCTATACCAAAGGAATTATTTTTGACAACCTGGTTCCCAACACCTCAATAAAGATTTTTCACCCATAACCACATCACCTCATTCATTAAAGATAATCAACTTGAAATTCTCAGCGCACATACTCATTTACTACACCAGAAGGATTCTATCAATGATCAATACTATTCGAATCCACTTTTGTTCTTCTTATTCTACACATAACATTGGGCATTGAGGTCCTAGCATAGAAAGGCAAGTCAAATTTAACCTCCAAGTCTCCTATAATGAATTTACGGTATGATCGATAGGAAATCCTCAAATTCTTTTACTAACTTTTCACACACTCAACAATAACCTCGATCATTAATATCAATATTCCTCACTAACCAAGTAACTGCCTAAGCGTTTCATTTCACCAATCTTTGACCTTCACTCAACCACACCAATTAATTTTCAGCTACATGACCACAATATACCCATTCGCAATACCCTCACTAATTGACCAAGATTCAAACATACTCAATCACTAACATTAATAAATAAATATATTCTTTGACCAAGATATCCTTAGAGATAATCTAACTCCCATAGGGTTACTCACCGAGGCCGAGTCATGCTTGACAATAGCTCAACAATCCTGCTATCCCGTTAATTAACACGACGATTATAATTTTTTTCCACCTTGCTACTCTCATTAAGCCACACCATCATAATTCTTCTACACAATCTTACCGAGTACCCAATTGCGATACTCTAATAAATTTGGTCAAGATTTTCATACTTTCTAATTCTAATGTTACATCAAAATGAACAAAAGATCTTGGACCACATCCCTTTATAGGTTCTACTAGTTGCGACACGTAATAAGTTAGCTCCAAAGACAAACATTCTATTTAAATCGAACTCTCTCCAAGGATTAATCTAATAAATCAATTTACTCAATGCCTCTCAAACAACTTGACACATAAAGGTTCACAAAATCATCTACTAGACCACCACTATCTAGTTGCCAATTCACAACCAAGGGACTTTACAATCTGATTGGTTAACCCTTTCTTAGAAAAAGAGGCAAACATAAATCATTTTCAGCATATAGGAAAAACGTTACCACTTACAATAGTTACAAGTTCAAGAGAAACAATCAAATAGAAAAGATCTTAAAAACAAAAGAGTGATCATAGTTGAGGGCACACGTTCCACAAGCAAAGTGTATCAAACCTCAAGCGAGAATAAAACATTGGTTTTGGGATTCAGGAAACTCTGTTGGGCAAACAAAAAGCTTAGGCAAGAATCGATAAACTGCAAGTTACAAAGCTTGACTTCAAATTGAAATACTCCTACTTCACTCTTTCCTTTAACAAAGAAAACGACTTCCGTTGGTTCTGACATCACCATGCCAACACTAACAAGAATAGATTTCAAGTCCACAACACATAAACTACTTAGGAACCGATAAAACCTCTCGGACGTCACTTTGTTCAAAACAATTTCAGCTACCACATCAACATGAGGTGCGAAATATTACAAGCAGCGTGACTAGAAGCATTTTCATTTAATCAATGTCGGTGACGATCCAATTCCCTTATACCAAACATTCAATAGTATCATCATAATCCCTCATCGACAATCTCACTAACAATGAAATAATACACTCCTAGCGAGAATCATCATAGCCTCTTATCCCATCATAAATCTCTCCAAAAGAAACACCTTCAACTATCATTGACAATTGACAATTGTCTCTATCACGTATACAAAATAGGGTCCTCTGCTATTTATAGTCATATAACCATTTATAAACACAGAGTCAACATTCCATTTTATGCTCGAGTTTAATTAAGGATTTAATAACATCATCTCCTTTAAACACCGGGTTTTGCAAGGTACTACCTCAACATTCATCTAATCGATATACATGTTTCAATCTAGCAATTTAGTATAATCATCAAGTTGTCACTTATGAAAATTCTTGGATTGATATCTTTGTAAGTCATTGTTCAATCACATCCTTAAACATGACCATCACTAATAGGTAGATTAATCCATTGGAACACATTACTCCAAATTATCCAATAAATTTACCAAATTCCACAATCCTATGATCGGACCAAATCATTAATATCTCACACTTCTTAATATAATTGTGGATTCCTAGTATGTATAGTCATACCATTAAACAAGTTCATCATGTAACTACTCCATGACAACATCAAATCTTTCACTTCACTTCCAAGGATCTTGGTTAAGATCGATTACGCATCAAACTACGGACCCAACTTGATAACTCATACATTATCAATTTATCTTTTATCGTGGAACCTCTCACATAACACAACAAATATTTCAAAATAGTTTTTGATATTTTCTTTCTCAAAGAGGATGCACGAAATTTCAACATTCCAACTACTCCAAAAGAAGTGCATAAAGTCGAAACATACTTCAATGGAGTTGGTAAATGATATCTTCCATCATAAAAACTCCAAGCGAATAAATGGGTCAAGTTTGCCAACAAGAAGGTAGAACTCTCTGAAGAGGAACAATATTGCCAATGACAACGTTTACAAGTAGCAAGAATAGCTCAAGAGTCGAAAAGATAATATTTGCTCAGAAACAAATACAAACCAATTGAAACCCATCGATTGCATTGCAACCACTATCCAAAGAAGGTTCATCAACATAAGCGGCTCAATAGTTCAAAAAACAATGTTCATTTTAAGATTTAAATTAAATAAATGGAAACAAATCGAGTGGAATAAGAACTACTAACCCCAAGAGAAATTTATCAAGTCCAAGCTGGACAAGAGTTAACCAAATTCAAATTCAAGGAAGAGAACAACTTCTCTAATGATACTCACTATCACGCTTGTACTAAGATATCCGAGGTAACCACTTCACTAATCTCTTACTACAAATAGTGGTGTAACTTTGTAAAACCAGGGCCACAACCACAACCTCTCAACATCTATTATCCTCACATATAACAATCATATAATCAGTTAATAAGCAATCTTACTATATTCATATCAACAATTATCAATGCGATATAATAGAACCATAGATGTAATACAATAACCCAACCCCACCTACTGTGCACGAGTGTGTCAAACTTTTAAGTTGATTAGCCATTCGCAAATTTTTAATTAATCTAGTCACCACGGACCTCTGACCCGCTCACGATACCAAGCTGTAACACACTGCCCGACATGAGCTAGAATGCTACTAAAATTAAATTAAACTAAACTAAACTAAGATCAATTACAAATTTTTGGCAAAACCTCCTTTGTATAGTCAGCTATACCGAGGTTCCAACAATTAATCATGGCATTTATCAATACCTTCATAATCAGGTTCTTTCAAGCATGCAGGATAATCTCATAAACATAATCAAAATTTGCTATTCTCATTATTACAGATTAATCAAAACTCAAACCATCCATAAGTAATTCTTAAGATTGAGTGGTAGTGCGTGCATCCAAACATCTACTCCCTCCCATGCATGCGGGTCTTGCAGTTGTACCTAAAACACATCAAAGCAAGAGTGAGCCCAAAGACTCGACAAGTACCAACAAGGCTAAGCAAGTTATCATTCATAGCATCAATAATCCAAGATAAACAATGCACCAAAGTATAGCCTTCATGCTCATGTGAATGCAACCAATGCAATGCACCTTTTCAACTTTATCTCTTTCGCATTTCTACCGGTAATGCGGGTACACAACCGTCATTGTATACCCTTGCTCGTGCCCTCAGCACGGGACCAAAAGCCTATACATCACATGTATAGGGACCTTTGCCCATCACTTTAATGATGGGGACCTCTTTTATTCATAGCCCACATTCCACGAATGTAGGGACCTCAACCCGTCATCTACATGACGGGGACCTCAACTATATGTACTTGGTCACCACGTGACCGGGGCACTGTATGCTCTCAACATGCATATGCGCCATGATAACATATTCATAAGCGGGATTACATCATATTCTCATTATCATGTAAGCAACCTTACTTCGCTATCATATATCAAAACATGCATACATGACCAAGTATCCAACACGTTTGAAACATGCAAATGCTCCATGCCCACGTCTTTCATACCCAAGAATTTAACATGTACATAACAACATGTAAGATTTAGCAACGCTCGGAAACATTAACCATAGCTTGCATTCATCAAGATAAAAGGAAAACTCATTACGCTAACATTCGTGCAAGGCTACATCAAGCAATCACAACAATTTTATCATACAACCAGAAAATACGCTATAACCCGAATACTTGCCTTAACCGTGCGAGAGCGGTGGGCGCAAAGAGGGCGCTGCCCCGGGATCACGCTACTACCTGAACATAAAGATAACCTGACTAAGTCCAACATACTGGACCAAAAGCATAAGTACAACACAAACGAACTCGCTAAACTCCCAAGTGTTTTCCAATCTTCCAATTCCTAGCGATCGCTTTGGTGATCACTGCGGATAGTCAACTTCTAAAATACATAACTTTCCTCTCAGGGGTCCAAATAAGGTGTTCTCAGACTTTCTGGAAAGGTAATTTAATTACCTAAATAAACTTAGTTGGGAGCCCTTTTGATTATGCCAACTACTACCTCTACCAAGCCAACCTACAGAGCAACAATTATCACGTCGGGTTCTCTGGACAGATCACTAAAACCATCATAACTTTTGCTACAAAGTCCAAATCTTGCGTTCTTTATCTCTATCAAAAGGTATGGAAATTACCTACATTTTTCGTTATATTGAGGTCCTCTGATTTCGACGTTAACTAGCAGATTCATCCCATTTTCTACAGACTGTTCTAAACTGACAGATTAACAGAGCAGCGATACTAAAAAATTCATAACTTCCTGACCGTTAATCGGATTTGGGTGATCTTGGTGGCCACTGAAAGCTAAGAACAAAATCTACATATCTCTAGGAGACCAAACCTCCTAATTCGGCCTCTAAACACATGAAACTGGCAGCGCAACGTTCTGGACAGAATTGCAACTTTAACAGACCGACTTCAATCTTGCCAAAACTACTCGATTTCGGATCTCGACTAAACACACAACAACAAACGAAGCTAGTTACCCTTGGCGCAGCTGAAGATCACGAACTCGGATGGGATCCGCTTTCTTCTCTTCTTCCTTCTCTTCTTCTTCTTCCTTCTTCTTGGCCGGCCACAAAGGGGAGGGGAGGGGAAAAGAGGTGGAGATGCAATGGGGAGGGGAGGGGCTGCTACAGTGGCGGCGCTACAGTGCGTGCTACAGTAGCATGGCTGCCCCCCCTTTACTTGGATGGTTGCCCTAATGGGCCAAGGTGTTGTGGGCTTTCAGCCCACAGCCCAAGTTTTCCAATTACATAAAATCCCTGAACTTCACGTAAAACCACTCCCTCTATTCAATTCTCCTCCCTACAATCTTTCTTCTCATTTAAATAAATATTTGGAGTGTTACAGATTGTGTATGCATTCGGACCATCCGGATCCCGCGTTAATCCCGACCGTAGAAATTCAATCGAACGGTGCCGTGTCCTCCCGTTTAAGGGTGACGTGTATCCTTTGAGATGGATCGTTGGATTTCAATCCAACGCCCCTATTTGAATGTGAACTCCCGAAATCCCGTAGGGTCCCTTTTTAATCTCCATCCTTCATTCGAGATCGCACGGCTCGTATTAAAAGATGCCGATTAAAGTCTTTTAACTCCTCTATTTATCACAGCCGCCCATTTCTAATCGGACGGTTGTTGTTCTTTCGCGATTTAGGAGGCGCGCGCGGCTGTGGCTGACATTGGGACCCACATGTCAGAAGGTTCTTGTCTTCTTCTGTAACAGCCCTAACTTAGGGTTTGTATTTCAAATGTAAAATTTTGAGGAGAAATAAAAACTTTTGTTGTCTCTTCAAATCATTTGAAAGTTTCTACAATTTTCCCTAGCAATTTCCAATTTGTAGAATTTAATTCTTGTGATTGGAAATTGTTGTTATCAGATTCTAGCCTTCAAACTTGTGATCATCCTCTGAAACTATTTTTCCTAGCATCTTGATCATCCTATCTACCTCCTGAATTATTTCACAATTTTTAGATTTTGTTTGCTATTTCAAATGGCCAAGTCAACTCTGTTTGAAATCTGGTCAAACTCCTGTACAGCAGCTTGTGAATTTTCTCTAGAACAATGCAGTGCATAAAAGTTCTGGA
Organism: Ampelocalamus luodianensis; assembly: GCA_036346255.1. Classification (NCBI taxonomy): domain Eukaryota; kingdom Viridiplantae; phylum Streptophyta; class Magnoliopsida; order Poales; family Poaceae; genus Ampelocalamus; species Ampelocalamus luodianensis. The sequence goes on from CM070637.1 coordinate 27,836,700, forward strand.
AAAATTATACAAGGTTGTCCTCTGTCCTAGTAGCTACCATAAAAATTTCAGAAATTTTTGGAGCTCAGGAGCTACCTTTAAAAATTCTCCAAACTCTCTCAGCCTTTAAAACCTCAAATCGAAAACACTTGTTCCTCGGGCCGAACCCAACTCAGGGCTCGAGTCCGACCACGCACCACTTGACTCGGTCACACCGCCTAGCTGCACCGCGCGAGTCCAATCGATCGTAACCGTCCGATGAAGATCGAACGATCCACGTCGCGTATGCAACCGACCTGTCCGAATGCATACACCAATCCCAGCCGTCCGTTTTAGATCCAACGGTCGGTGTGTTGCTGATCAAATCAAACCACCGGTTCGCACCGCTTCGTTTGTCGCTGACATGTGGGTCCCACCTGTCAGCATCAACCTCGTCTTCTCCGCACCTCACCGGAGCTCGCGGCCGTGCGTGCATGTTTGCCACGCACTGTCGCTGCCACCTTTATGCCCTCGTGTCCGGCTGGGAGGCATCGCCGTGACTTCGTAAAAGCCCTGAGCTCATCCACTTCTTCTCCTTTGCGTTCTCGTGTTATCTCCGCCCGATTTCTTGTTTCGGCCGGAGAAGGAAACGCGGCAGCACCGCCGCGTTGGAGAAGCCCTTGAGCTCGCAACCTCACCATCGTGAACCACACTCGGTGCGCATCCATTTTTCCCATCCCGAGCTCGTGGCATCCGGTGAATCGTCCGAGCCACTTCTTCGTCCCCAACTCCGTTGGTCTCGGCTCTGCAAGCTTGCTAGTGCTCTGGTGAGTTTCCAGCTTCGACACTTGGTCCCTTCGGATCGCATTGATGCACTGAAGCTAATGATGGCTTCATTTTTGTCTTTGGTGCATCGTTGAGGCTGCGCGACCCTTTCTTCTCCAATCACGGTGTTCCGCCGCCGTGGCAATTCCGCGCTCGGACCTTCTTCTTCGACGTTATCTTGTGCTTATTGCTCCTGGAGTCGAGGCGATTCCGTGGCGCACCTTCCCGAAGCTTCTCGAAGTCTGCAGCGTCTTCTGCGAGAGCCGTAGCTTCTTCTCCGCCTCCGGCCGTCGTGAGCCCATCTCCGGCGACCATTGGGCTCCGCGTCACCGTCACCGGGTTCGTGAGGTCTTTGCGAACCTTAAGGTACCACTCACTCGTCTTGAAACTCACTGGTTTGCTAGATCACTGTAGCGCGCCGCCGCCCCGTCGCGTCTTGACGACGAGCCACGCCGCTTAGTTATCGCTAAACCTGGTTCTGTTAGGTCACTGACTTGTGGGCCCTCTCGTGTTAAGTCTGGTTTTAGGATTCAAATCTAATCGTTTTAATTCTCTGAGTCTCTGTTATGTGGGCCCAGAATGTCAGTTAGGGATTGTGTAGTTTTGTTAATGCGTTTTCTCTTTCATGAAGCGTATTTTGCTGGGCATATGTGTTAGGATTACGTTCTGTTAAGCCGAAGACGTATTCTTTGAATACGCCTTCGACGTTGTAACATCCCCATTTTCAACTTGTGTTTCAAATGTAAGAAAATGGGTAGAAATTAAAACTTTTTCTTACATCATGTATTTCCTGTATGTACTAAACAATTATTGTACAAGAGTATGGAAATACAAAGTCACAAGTCTGTTGATCCAAATCTCGATCCTCCAAAAACAATCTTGTCCAATCTTGTGATCCTTCTCGGGGAATATTTGCCCTAAGTTCTTGGGATGGTTGGTGACCCCTCTGAAAAATTTCACAATTTTTTTTAGAAATTGTTCGAATATTTTTAAGGGTCAATCAAACTTGTTTGACTTGTAGTCAAACCCTAGCTCAAAGCATTGTATAATTTCTGGAGAAAAGTGCTCAGCATAAAAACCTCTGGAAATTTTATACAAGGTCCATCTCAAGGTTAGCAAGCTACTGTCAAAATTTCATCAAATTTGGAGTTAGATTGCTACCTCAAATAAATCCCCAAGTCTCAGCTTTTAATTTCAAAGTCAAGTTTGGATTCCTGTTCCTCGGTCCGCACAGTCCAGCTCGTGCAAGCTGCTCAGTCAAACCAACTAACAGCACCAGCCGAGCCAGTGCAACCTCGCCACCTTGCCGCCCTTGGATCTCAATCCAACCTCAAAGACCTCCTCGGGTCTTTGTAAAGGACCTCCCACCCGCACGACCTCCTCGATTCTTTTACAAAGACAACCTCGAGGGCCTCCCCGGGACCTCCTTTGCACCTTTGCAAAGACCACCTCTGGCGACCTCCTCGGACCTCCACGACCACCCTAGCGCTTGGGTGATCTTGAGCCGTCCATCTTGAGATCTGTGGCTCAGGACCTCCCTAAGTGTTAGGACCTCTAATACTTAGCCCAAAATCTGGGCCCTTGATTTCAATCCAACGACTCACGACCTCCTGGTGGAGCTCAATGATTTAGCCGTTGAGTTCATTTGACCAGTCTTCCTATTTCTCTCCACTGTCGGGTGGGCACTGGCATTATCAATTTTGTGCATGGCAGTAGAGAGCAGTGCCTTGTCAATTCTAAGGTGACAAGCGGCTATGTCTTTGCAACATTAAATGTCCTGCGGCACCTTTTGCTCAAAAGTCTCCCGACAACCTACTCCCATCATGTCATGTGTACTTTGGCTCGATTCTGCCATTGTCTTTGCCATTTTCCCACCAGCTATATTTGAAGCCCAAGCTTGCTATCTAAGTTTCTTTAGACACTCCTTTTCAACCCTAGCTCCTTTCTCGCTCTTGTGCTCAAAACACCAAAGCCTCTCGCCACCATTGTTGAACTTGGAGCTCCCGTGACCTCAGAGCTCCGGTGGTTCAATATTGCGATTGTTGGCTGTCTTTTGTTCTCTTGGTCACCTCCAAATCTCCTAATTTGCTTTGTTTAAACCTTCACAGAGGTTGACAAAGTAGGAGCCTGTTGTTCGTGGCGGGAGCTTGTCTTCTTCACCTCCGGCGACCTCCACCGTCACGGAGCTCCTGCGACCATTCTTGGGCCTCCTTCGTTCCACAGTAAGTACCTTAGTGTTGAAGCCCGGTCGCTTTGAACCTCGGTAGCTTTTCGTCTTGCTGTATTTAGCCTCCTTCGGTCATCTCGGCCAGCGCGGTAGGTGCGCTTTAGCCTAGCTGTTGGCACCTTTAGGTTCTCCTCCTATTTGGGACTCATCCGTGTTCTTGGTTCCCGCCGACGAGGTCCACGTCGCCGGCAAGCCAGGAACACGCCGGGTTTTGTCGGCCAAAACCTCCGTTTCGTCATGTTCCTCGGACAACTTTAATGCTCAAATCATTGCTTATCATTTGGTGCGTTAATGGTGTCTTAATCGTGTCGTGGAGTCACCGACGTGTGGGCCATGGGTTTAGAATTAAAGTTTGAAATCATTAAGTGTCCCTTTTAGTTTCATTTATTGTCAATCATCCGGAGCATTTAATTTGTCTTAACCGCCGCTTTTGTCGTTGTCCGGAGGTCTGCGCCATTAAAACCACTCCAGGACCTCCGCGCGAAATCCCGGCCGTTAAGACCTCCGTGGGTTAAATCCCACCGCTAGGATCACCCTCCTCCTTGGGGTCCTTTGCAGAGACCTCCTTGAGGTCCTCTCAGGCGAAAAGGTCACCCCGGTCGTTTTGTCAAAACCGCCTCTCGGACCTCCTTGGGGTCCTCTTTGCAAAAGTCCTTCCTTAGTCGTTTTGAAAACCACCCCTGAGCCACCCCACCAAGGTCCTCTTGTGCAAAGACCACCGGTCATTTGTAAAGAGAACCTTCAAAACTACGCTTAGGGTCCTCTTTCCAAAAAGACCACCTCCCTTTGTGAAGAAGTCGAGGACCTCCCTCCGCTCGATCCGACCGTTCATGACCTCCCCACGGAGATCCGGGCCGCCGGACCTCTCTCGTTGAAAACTCATCGCGTAGGACCTCCCCGCGAAGATCATGGCCATCCATGACCTCCTCGGTGAAATCCTAGCCGTCCCGACCTCCCTCGCTTCATCTTAGCCGTTCAGGACCTCCCACTGGAGATCGTGACCGTCTAGGACCTCCCTGCGACTACGGACCGTTAGATTTAGATCTAACGGGCTGACCTCTCGGTAGATCTCAACCGTCCAGGACCTCCTATGGGAGATCGAGCCGTTAAGATCTCGCCTCGATCAATCGTTGACCTTTAGACCTCCCCTAGTGCTCGGGACCGCGGATCTTGATCCGCGGTCACGACCTCTGATAAGCGCGAGGACCTCCTTTGCGTCTTGCGTGCGTGCACCTGTCGTGAGCCATTGATTCAAGATCTACGGCTTAGACCTCCTCGCTAGATCTTGCCGTCTAGGACCTCCTCGTTAGATTCAGACCATCAAGTCTAGATCTAACGGCTAAGACCTCCCCTAAGCGCGATGAGGTCTTTGCGCCGGGTGCTCGTGCGGGTTTTGGCATCTGAGCTCGTGAGCCGTGCGATCTTTGATCAACGGCCCACGACCTCCCCAGTTTTTGTTGGTTTTCCAGATTTAGTCCCGAGAGCTTTTAATTGCACATATTAATTGGTTTAAACTTCAAAATTTCATATCTTTTTCTCTGTAGCTCCAAATTTAACAAACTAAAGTTCTATAAATGCATCTGTTAAAGTACTTTAGCTTAGTATAGGTTTTGCAGTAGTCTTTAATACTAAAATTAATCGTGTCTTAGATTTAAAACTTAGAAAAATCATAACTCTTTCAATATAACTCCAAATGACCTGAAATTTTATATGGGTTACCACTATACCAGTAGGTAGCTACCATAAAAATTTCAGCTTCAAAATCTTTCTAGAAAATGTTTTTGCTACAGTGTTAATTATGGTAAAAATAGGTTTTAGGGATTATCTTTTGCACCACAAATCCAAATTAGGTTTTCCAGTTCCTATGCCTAGGTATGTTCGTATTTTACCTTGTGTATAAATTTAAGTCACGTTTGGATAAGTTTTGCTTGCTCTTTTGTTTAAGTGTTGCTCGTCTTATTAGTTGTTCTCGCTTCTTTTGCTTTTAGCTTAGGATTCGACATTTGCGGTAACCAGAAATCGACCCTCCGCAACAAATTGAGCGACGACAAGCGGTAAGCAGTTTGATCATTTCCCATTGATCCCATTACTTTCAAAGTCTAATATTTTGTTTAACTTCTATGTATGCATTGCTACTTTGTTGTTAAATTGATTAGTTAGACCTCTAGTTGCATAATCTGTAGGTAAATGGTTATCCTCTACTACCCGAGCCTAGGTTATTTGTTTGTGGTTAGAGTTCGATGGATGAACTCTTATCACTTAGTAGATTACGAATGAATATTGCTTAGCCATGCCTAGTTATCGGTAGTATTGGGCGATCATCGACTTAGTCGGTGATCTTGATCACAAAACTACTTATACTACTCCATTATGTCCAACCTTTGTGTCTTATTGATTTACAAATCAAAACTGAAAACAAAACTATATCTTGACTTGGGCACAATGGTATGTTGATGTGATCGGTTGGGTGTGTGGAATGGTGCCTAAGTCCCCAAGGACCGAGTTACTTGTGTCACTAAGCCAGCGCTTATTGCGTGCTAACCACACGAGGGGATATGGGACCTCTCTTGACTAAGTACTTTGGGAGGTGCTAATTATGAGCTGGTCGGTGGGTGTGTGCGTGTGTGTGTTTGTGGTGTGCGAGGGGAGCATTAGCTGTCCTAGTTAGGTTGTCTAATGTATCCTTCTCCGTGGGTTGCGGCTCTTAATTAGCATCGTCCATTGGAGCGTCTTGTAGACTTAGCGTGCACTGCATACCAAAGGAAGTATGCTAACCGTGGCTGGTGGAAAGGCGGTCTATCGTGTGGGTACATTGGTACACCTGCGAGGTTAAAACTATTCGAATAGCCTCGTCTAGGTTATGGACATGCTTGTAAGTCGTGCAAGAACTAGACTACAACCTTTTAAAAATTTAAACTTGACATGGGTGGTATGAAGGGGTACTTCATGCTATGGTTGTGGTGACTATGGGTTAGTCACTTCTAGGTTGGTGTTGTTCTCTATCTATGTTATTATTGTCTCTCTTTATTTGAACAATAAAAGTTAATTGCAAACTTGCTTTGAATCTATTACCTTATTGTAAATGAAAACTTGCTTTATCTTTGAAAATAAGTCCAGAGCCTCATCCACTTAAATAAAGCTTGCATGTAGTTAATTATAGTTCTTATCTCACACGTCGGTCTTGCAGTACAAAAACAAGTTTTGTACTCATCTACTTTGCTTAATATTAATTGTTGCAGAGGAAGAAGGTGAGCCCCAAGGGCCTCACTTTTGTGAGTGTGTTGCTGCGTTGCTTGGGGACGATTAGCTTGGCGGTCGGTTGGTTGCCTTGTGGGTAAAGGCACACCGATTGGCTTTTGTTTCTCGCCATCTTATGGCCATTTTGCTTCATTGTGTATTTACTTGTCTTTATGAATTTTGGCCGGTCGGCCTCTCTTTTGTAATAACTCTCTTTATATTATCTATGTCTTTCATTGTTGCTTTGCTTCGGCTCTATGTGTATGAATGGAATTGATGCATGATTTTGTAGAGGTGTGTATCTGCATTTACAGAAGTATACATATCTCGAGGCTTGGTTTATTTGATTTGTACTGTTAGGACCAAGTGGATGGTTAAACAGTACAAGCCGAATAAACCGGGGTCCTCACAAAGTTGGTATCAGAGCCATTCCGACCGTAGTAACCCAAGCTTGGTCGTCCTTAGGATATTTTGAAAACCTTATTTTCAAAGGGTCAAATGATTTGAAAAGCTTAAGTAAGTTCTCGGATTTTATTCCTTACCTATCTTAGCTTTCTTCTCTCGTCTTGCTCTAATTTGAGTTTTAAAAAGTGTTTTCCCCTTTCCTTCTCTCAAAAGATAGTCATTATCGATTAATTGGGTTTTGGGACCAATGAGCTTGGCAAATTGAAATGTTAGCCGCCCTCTACAAGGTTTTGAAACTTCCGAAGTTGAAGATTTCAATTAGGAGGCTTGGATGCGAAATCTGGACAGCGATCATTCAATTTCCGGACAGCAGGCTCAAAGGTTCTAAATAGGGTAGAAAATGAGAGGTTAATCAACTAAAACTTGTGGGCATAAAAGGGTAAGATGTGATATTAGTTGGCTAAGTATCTAACACCCCTTATTAGTGATTTTACCCCGTTATTTAGTTATGATAAGACTTAAGTGGTGTGCTGAAATTTGCATTCCTAAACCGATTGCTCGTTCTTTTCATACGAGTTAGTAAATGCAGGAAGTTACTCTTGTGGTTGAAACCTTGTGCTGATTTTGTGGTTGTTTTTGGGCCTTTTGAGTTCATCTCCTAATGAGTTATTGTTTCTTTGCCTTGAGCTTTCGGGTTTAATCCTTGTCCATCTTAGAATCTATCCCCACTCCAACTTTCTGCCGAACTCCCTAGTCCTTGGCTTTTCTTTTCGCCTTTCACTTCTAGTTTCGGGTTGCGTTGCTAACCCATCTCTTAAATGCGAGGATGTCGGGACGGACCCGAGTGACGGAGTTTGGTCACGTTACCCGAGGACCGGCGGTTACCTCCCTTTTGTTTAGGCTGTGGTGAAGAGAGCCACTGCGAAGGTTGTAACTGGGAAGGTCAAGGTCCGCCGCCGTGGTGAGGAAGGACACTCTGACAATGAGTGTACTACATACCGCCCAAAGCGCGACGAAGACCACTTGCAGAAATTGCCCGATTGCGAATCACTTGTTTCCTCTGCGAGGGAAGCAATCACTGTCCCAAGGAGTGTAGCTTGAACCTGGCGATCGCCAAGTCACTAGAATTTCAGCGACTACTTCTTCGGTCATCCACAAATATCGCAGTCGCCGATGCCTCCGGACCAGAGAAGTTCTCGAATGATTTGTCTAAGGAACTGCATGATAGATTACCAGTCTATACCTTCCCCGACTTTCAGATTGTGGTGGAAAATCCCGTTGTTGCTAAAGGCAGAAAGGGAAAGCCAAAGGATCGTCACAAGCATCAACAGATAGCCGATGTCACTTGTTTCTTCTGCAACAACAAGGGTCACTATACGTATAATTGTCCTAAGGAGAGTGCAGCCACCCCTCACCCTCTGCAGGCCGTGCCTCAATCACGTGCACCTGCGAGTCAGCAGCGCGGCCCCCGCAATCTCGCTGATGTCACTTGTTTCTTTTGCAATAACAAGGGCACTATGCGCTAATTGTCCTAAAGAGAGTGCAGCCACCCTTGTCCTCCAAAGGCCGTGTCTCGATCTTGGGCACTGCGAGTCGTGAGCGGCCTCTGTAACCTAGCCAAAGTCACTTGTTTCACTGCAAACTCGTGGTCATTGTGCTTTTAATTGTCCTAAGGACCTTGCAGCAACCTCTCGATTCTTTCGCGGCCTGTGATTCGATCGCATGCACCTGCGAAACATCGTGACTGGAGGGTCGTCCGTGCTCAAGTCAATCCTATCTCTGTTGGGAAAGCTCAGGAGGTACCCGACGTCGTGTAAGGTACACTTCTTAGCCCTTACCCTAATACTATTGTATTCAATCCGGAGCATTTCATTCCCTTGTATCCCCATCTTTTCTTTGCTTTTGTGGCATTTGTTTCGCTCTTTATCCGGTGCTCGCACCTCCCTAGTTTCAAAGGTCTTGCTAATCTATCTCAAACCCCAATATACCTTCGGATTGTCGTCGTTTGTTTGACTAAGCGGTACTCTTCCTTCCTTTTTATCCTAGGGCATCACATGTCGCTTTTGCCTCAAATCCTGCGACCCCAAAGGGCATGCAGCTCCTCTAATCAACTAGCTCCGGAGGATGACTCAGTATAGCTAGTTAACCGACCCGTGGTCTTGTTCGTTAGTGAAGTAACGGACAATTTGCTTCACCAACTAAGGATGACCATAGTCACTCTAAGATAGCTAGTGCGGAGGATGACTCAGTATAGCTAGTTAGCAGTGAGTGTGAGGACCCTGGCTTATTTGGTTTGTAATGCTTAACCAACCACCTGGTCCTAGCATCACAAATCAAATAAAGCGATCTCGAGATATGTATACTTCCTGAAAGTATACACACCGGTACAAAATTAGACATCAACTCCATTCCACACATAGAGTCCAAACACCACACTACAAGCGGAAGATAAACAAATAGTAACAATATTACAGACAATGGCCGATCGCCACAAGATACACAAATAACAACAAAAGACAAATGAAGCAAAGTGCCATAAGATGGCTATAAACAAAGCCAATCGGTGTGCCTTCAACCCACAAGGCATCCGAGGACCGCCAAGCCTAGTCGTCACCCACGGCGGCGACAAGACGACTCACGTAAGTGAGGCCCACGAGGCTCACCTTCTTCCTCTGCAACAAAACATTAAGCAAAGCACTCGAGTACAAAGATTGTCTTTGTACCGCAAGGCAGACGTGTGAACTAGCGCACTGTTCATATGCTACATGCAGCTTGTTTGGTGGAGGTCATATGGTTCATTTGCATAAAGCCAATTTTCATTTGCAATAATGTAATACGGTTTGAAGGCAAGTTTGCAATTCATTTTTAAGATTGAAATAACTTGTGAAGGATATTAATAACAATAGCGAAAGATAAACAACCTGGAAGTGACTATCCCAATAGTCACCCCAACAATAGCACGAATCCCAGTTATTCGCACCACCCATCAAGTTTTAATTTAAATGTTGTAGTCTAGTTCTTACGGGCGTATCCGAGCGTGTCCATAACCTAGGGGCGAGGCTATTCGAATAGTTTTAACCTGCAGGGTGTACCAATGTACCCACACTCGGATCGCCTTTAAGCCAAAGCACACTTCAAGGTATGCCAGCACAGCTAAGTCCTCGAGACTGTTTCCAATATTGTGTATCAACCCCGAGCCGCTCGTGTGGTAGAAACACCATACGCTTACATGGTAAAGCCGAAAGACAACTACCCACTCGAGATAAAGCTTTGGGACAACTACCATGCTCCCACCTCCATCCCTCCTGCGACCTCCTGCGACCGGAGCCAATACACGCCAAAGTACTAGGTCAAGAGAGGTCCCATATACTCTAGTGTGGTTAGCACGCAAAATGCTCAAGATCACGGTGGCGCCGTAACTCGGTCCTTAATTGACTGGGCACCTTTCCAGTCCACACCCAGCAGATCACACCGTCTTACCATTGTGCCCAAGTCTAAACCATTTTGTTTTCATTTTTAGTTTTGCAGATAAACATAGCGAAATGCTAAAACATAAAGTTATAGTAAATTTTGTGTGATCAAGGTTACCTACTAAAGTCGATAACCTTGAGTTCTACCGATACTAAGCATGTCTAAGCAGCTGAAATCGTATCTACTAAGTGACAAGAAATCATCCAAATGATCTCTAATCACAGCAAATAACCTAGGCTCGTCAGTAGTAGAGATCAATATTTTGTCTACAGGATATGCACTACTGATTTAACTAATCAATTTAACACAAATTAAGCAATGCATACATACAATTGAAACAAAATATTAATCTTTAAAATCTGGGATTAAACATGATCAAATCGCTTGCACTGGATCTTTGTTGCTCAATAAAGTGCGGAGGATCGCCCTCGGGGTTGCCAAATATCGAAGCCTAACGATCGAACACAACGGCAAATAAGGACGAATAACACCGACAAAACTTAAGCATACAACAACATCAACTCATGCCAAAATTCACACAGCAGCTAAACAAGATATAACAAAATTTAGAAACAGAGAACAAATCATTTTAAGATGCTAATAATTTTCTATGAATTTTCTAAGCTAAAAATACAACATGTCACTAGTTAGTTACTTAACAACTTTTCATAAACGAAGCAGTGTATAAAACCTATCCTAACAGTTAGTATACTGAAAATGAAATTTTACAAAACTGGTTCATTGAATTTGGACAATTATTGGAAAAGATATGCATTTTCTAATTTAGAAGATACATAAGACATCATTTTATTAGATAACAGATTTTTGCTACAGAGACATGGATGAAACTAATTTTAGTAAGTAATACATTTAAAATGAAAAATAACAAAGACTGGTTTCATGCAATTTGGATAAAAATTGAATTAGTTATGCATTTTACAAGTTTAAATGATTTAACGATTAAATGAAAAGCATTTGAAATACTAAAGCATTTATACCCTTTCCTACCGACACGAACTAACCCCGGACACGGCGGCGGGCCCGGCGAAAGTCTTGACCAGGAATAACCACGCGCGGCGGCGTCGTCGGCGTATTCTAAGAATACGTCTTTGACATATCAACGCCGCAAACTTAACCTACTCTCACAAAGAAATACGTTTCCCAACGGAGAAAACGCATTATCGATGCTACACAACTAACAAGCGACAGCGATGGGCCCACATGGCGATGACCGGAGAACAAATAGCGATTGGATTAAGCGATTTCTAAACGTGATTACCAGAGAGGGCCACAAATCGAGACTCAAAGAAGACATGATTAGAGTTAAACTAATCTTCACCGGCGGTTCATCGGCGAGCGCTGCACGGCGCGGCGCGCGGTGATCTAGCAAACCGGTGAGTTTCAAGGCGAGTGAGTGGTACCTTCGGTTCGCAAGGACCTCGAGAACTTCGATAGCGGTGGCGGAGTCACGGAATCCGGGCGGCGGCGGCGAACGGAGGCGGAGAAGAAGATGCGGTGCTCGCGGAGAAGACGCTACGGGCCGAGAAGACTCGGAAGGTGCGCCAGCTCCGCCTTGATCCGGGAACAATAAGCACAAGATGATGGCGGCGAAGGAGGTTCGAGGCGGCGGAATCACCACGCGCGCGAAACACCGAGCTCGGAGAAAAATCGGTCGCCTGGCTTCCATGATGCACCAAAGACGAAGCGAACCCACCGTGAGCATCGGTGGAGCATTGCGATCAAGTGGAACCAAACGCCGAGGCTTGAGACTCACCGAGCGCTAGCAAGCTCGCGGGGCGAGATCGCGGAGGCGGGGGCAGCGATACCGCCCGGTGATCCACTGGGCGCCAAGGACCCGGAATAGGCAAAATGGGCGCGGCGAGGAACAGAGGCTTGTGCGATCGGCGGCTGCGCTCAAGCGGCTCGGCTCGAACGGCGCGCTATCGCTCGAGTTCTTCTCGCCGAGAGAAAATTTGGGCGGAGAAGGTGAGAGAGCGAAGAAAAGCGATGGCCAATGAGTGCGGTGAGGTTATGAAGCTCTGGCGATGCTCCACGGACGGAACCACGAGGGCAAATAGGTGGCGTGGCGAGGTGCGTGGCAAGCATGCGCGCCGCCGCGAACTCCGGTGAGTGCGGAGAAGACGAGTGGACTGGCGGTAGGGTCCACACGCGGCTGACGGACGGCGGTGCGAGCCGGAGGTTTGGCTTGGTTGAACGCACCGCCGTTGGATCGAAATGGGCGGTGAGATTGATGTATGCATTCGACAGGTCGGTTGCACGCGCGACGTGGATCGTTCGATTTGCATCGAGGCGGTCACGATCAATTGGACTCGCGCGGTGCAGAGATAGTTGGCGCGACCGAGTCAAGTGGCGCGGTCGGACTCGAGCTGAGTTGGGTTCGGGCGAGAAACGATTTTAGATTTTGATTTTAAAAGACAGAGAAGGTTTGGGGAATTTTTAGAGGTAGACCCAGAGCTACAAAAATTTCGAAATTTTATGGTAGCTACTAGGGACAGAGGACAACCTTGTATAATTTTTCCAGAACTTTTTATGCACTGCATTATTCTAGAGAAAATTCACAAGCTGCTGTACAGGAGTTTGACCAGATTTCAAACAGAGTTGACTTGGCCATTTGAAATAGCAAACAAAATCTAAAAATTGTGAAATAATTCAGGAGGTAGATAGGATGATCAAGATGCTAGGAAAAATAGCTTCAGAGGATGATCACAAGTTTGAAGGCTAGAATCTGATAATCAACAATTTCCAATCACAAGAATTAAATTCTACAAATTGAAATTGCTAGGAAAATTGTAGAAACTTTCAAATGATTTGAAGAGACAACAAAGTTTTATTTCTCCTCAAAATTTTACATTTGAAATACAAACCCTAAGTTAGGGCTGTTACAAATCTCCCCCTTACAGGAATCTCTACAGAGATTCGATCCTGGGAGAAGAAGGATGGGTAATCTGCTCGGAGACGATCCTCCCGCTCCCAAGTGGCTTCATCCTCGAGTGGTTCGACCACTTGAACTTTAAGGAACTTGATCACGGTTCCTTGTTCTGCGTTGACTTCTTCGAGGATACTGAGCAGGCGCTCACGATAAGACAGATCTTCACGCACATCAATATTTTCCAAGGGCGTTTCTCACCGGAACACGGAGGCACTTCTTCAATTGTGACACATGGAAAACATCGTGCACCCTCAAGTGTAGCCGCAACTCCAACTTGTATGCAACGGCTCCTACTTTATCGATGACACGATATGGTCCAACATACCGAGGGGCCAACTTGCCCTTGACAATCAAACGGCGATGTCCCTTCAAAGGTGAGACTTTGAGATACACAAAGTCATTGGGTGGAAACTCAACTCACGGCGGCGCCGATCGCATAAGCTCTTACGCTGGATTGAGCTACGCGCAAGTGCTCACGAATCAAGCGCACTTGACTTTCGGCCTCATTGATGGAATGCGGGCCAAAGAAGCGCCTTTCACGATCTCGACCGGTTCAGCGGTGTTCTGCGGCGCCGTCCATACAAAGCCTCAAGCGGTGCCATACCAAGACTAGCTTTGAAAGCTGTTGTTGTAGGAGAACTTCGGCAAGTGGTAGGCACTTCTCCCAATTCTTCCCATAGGAAAGAACACAAGCACGAGCATGTCTTCAAGCACACGGTTGTGGCGCTCCGTCGACCATCGATCGAGGATGATAAGGTGAAATGAGCGAAGGCGGTACCCATGGCCTCCTGCGAGCCGTGCCAAAATCGGGAAGTGAAAAGAGAGCCACGATCGACACTATCGTTCGTGGCACACCATGCGGACTCACAATGCGGGATATGTAAAGATCCGCTGGGTGATTCACATCAATCTTCGATCGCCTTTGGAAGGAAATGGGCCACCTTCAAATCGATCAATTATAACCCATAATGCATCCTTCCACGAAGAAGTGCAGGCGGACCGGTGATAAAATCCATGCCTCGAATCCCACTTCCATTGGAATAGGTAAGGGTGAAGAAGACCGCTGACGGCCGATGCTCGGCCTTGACGCGACAACATACGTCACATCGGCCACGAACACAGCAATCTCGCGCTTCATGCGAGTCCACGAGAATCTCGGCGAGATCTTGGTACATCTTGGTAGCCGGGATGGATGGACAAAGGCGAATCATGGGCTTCTGAAGGATCAAATCCACGCTTCGGGGATCTTTGGGACCACGAGGCGCTGCCCAAACCATACAACACCGTGTTCATCTTCTCGTGAAACACTTGGTTGAACCATCACGATGTTACGCTTGATTTTACCACGCCATCATCGATTCTTTGTCTTTGCCTTGATCGATCCACCAAGGTTGGTTGCACAACCAAGGCGGCAAAGGAACCATGCTCAACCAAACCCAAGTTGAGGCGCTGGAATTGCAAGAAGCGCGAGTTCTTTGCTCTTGGATCATCAAAGTATTGCAATACACCTTTCGACTAAGTGCATCAAGAACCACATTGGCTTTGCGAGATGATCACGAATACCCATGTCATAATCTTTGATTAATTCTAGCCATCTCCTGCACTTTGAGGTTGGATCTGGTGAGTGAATAAGTATTTCAAACTCTTGTGGTCGAATACACCTCACACGATTACCGATCAAATAATGCCGCCAAATCTTGAGTGCATGAACCACGCAAGCTCTAAATCATGGGTGGGATAGTTGAGCTCGTGAGGTCTCAGTGCCTAGATGCATAGGCAAGCGCCTTGCCTTCTTGCATAAGAACACACAGAGTCCCCGGCGAGAGCATCACAATAAATATCGAAGTTCTTGTGGATGTCGGGAAGAGTAAGGACCTGAGTGAAGTCAATCATTGTTTGAGCTCACAAAGCTCTCATCACAGCAGAGGACCACACAAACTTCTTGTCCTTCTTAAGCAATTCGGTCATCGGCTTTGCGATCTTGGAGAAGTTCTCGATAAAGCGCGGTAGTAGCCAGCTAGACCAAGAAAACTCCGCACATCGGTGGCGGACTTTGGTGGCCCCAAGATAGAACATCGGCCCGACTTTCTTTGGGATCTCTGACTATTCCTCCATTTGAAAGAACATGGCCCAAAATGCCACTTCCTTCAACCAGAACTCACATTTCTTTGAACTTTGCATACGGTGATGCTCCATAACTTGCCCAAAATAATCTTGAGATGCTCAAGATGCTCTGCTTGATCTTGGAATAGATAAGAATATCATCAATAAAGACCACCACAAATTTGTCCAAATACTCCATGAATCTGAATTCATAAGGTTCATGAACAAAGCCGGAGCATTGGTTAGACCGAAAGACATGGCGGTGTACTCGTATAGGCCATAACGAGTAGTGAAAGCCGTCTTGGAATATCCTCACCACGATCCGGACTTGATGATAGCCCGATCTCGGATCAATCTTGGAGAACACTTGAGCTCCGCACAAGCGGTCAAAAGATCATCAATGCGGGCGGAGGATATTTGTTCTTCACCGTCACCTCATTGAGAGGGCGGTAATCAACACACATGCGCAAAGTCTTGTCCTTCTTCTTCACAAAGATCACGGACAACCCCAAGGAGATGGCGGGGACGGATGAAACCCTTTGCTTGGAGCTCACCAAGGCGCTTCTTCAATTCTTCTAGCTCATTGGGAGGCATCCGATCGGCGCCTTGAAATCGGAGCGATGGGCAGGCACAACTCGATGGCAAACTCCAGATCTCGAACCGAGGCATCCCGGTAAATCTTGGAAAGACATCCCCAAAGTCGATACTATGGGAACATCCACGAATCGCAAGGTGGCCGCTTCTATTGCACATAGATGCGCCCCGGCTGCGGGCGAAAATCCGACCGCTTTCGCTTGAAGGCTGGTAAGATAGACAGTCTTCTGGCACAATCAATCGCCCCAAGTCTTTGGGACAACCAATCCATGCCAAGAATCACATCCGACTTCTGAGCAGAGCGAGAATAAGATTTGCTAAAAATCCCACCCTTGACTATGATAGGAACATCCGGCATTGTAAATCGGCTCTCATTTCCGACCCGGAGGCGGATGAGCAAAGGAACTTCTAAAGGAACACAATGAAGACCACTAGCAGCAAAAATGATCTTGAAATAAAAGAATGCGATGCTCCGAATCAAATAATACTGCAGCGGGGCGAGAATTAACAAGAAGTGTACCAATCACGACATCAGCGCCTCTGAGCCTCCTCGGTGAAGGTGGTTCACTCGACATTGCTCGCACTCTGGTCTTCAATAATCTTACAGTCGGGCGGGTGACGCTCCCCGCCAAGCGTCCTCCATTAGGGCGAGGGCTGCACAACACTCGAGGAGCGAGCATTCGCATAATGGCCCTTGTTGTGGCGGCGAAAACAAATCACCTCGGCCGCGGATTGCGGAGACCGCTCTGCTGCTGGATCGCGGCGCCGCGTGCTGGCTGCGGCTGCGGTGGGCGAGCTGGTGCAGATGGTCTCGGCGCGGTGGAGCAAAAGAACGGACCATTGGTGCCGCTCGGCCGAGACGAGCGAGGCGGTGTGAAGCGATCGATCGCCTCCCATTTGCGCTATGGACTCACCGGCGCCGCCTTATGCTCGGCAACAATGGCCTTATCTACCAAGGCACGAAAGTCCGAGAAGTCCACAATGGATAGCTTGTCCTGCGCAGCTCCTCGGACAAGCCATCCATAAACTTCTCTGCTAGCCTCATCCGAGGCCACCTCACCCGAGCATAACGAGCGGATGATTGAACTCGTAAGGTACTCAGTCACGGACTTGCGCCCTTGCTTGAGCGCGAGGAACTCCTTTTCTTGACTTCATCGGGCCGCTCGGGATGTGGGCCCGACGAAAGCGGCGGAACTCCTCCCACGCGACCACATGGCCCGCGGGCTGCATGGCGAGATAGTTCTCCCACCATGAGTGCCGCGCCCTCAAGGCGGTGGGGCGCGAAGAGCGCCTTGTCTGCGCTCGCATCGAGCTATGTTGAGCTTCGCTCAACCATGCGCGACCAATCGTCCGCATCGAGAGGTCCTCGAGCGGAGAAAGTCGGCGGTGTGTGCGGAGGAACTCGCAAGTCCCCACGGTCCGGTGGCGCCACCACCGGCGGAGTGGAGGTATTCCTAGCAATAACCTCCAAGATCGTGTCACGGTCCATGCGGTTTCGCTCGATCGGCGAGAACCTCACCATGGTCGGAGGAGGAAAGCTCCTCATCATGACCCGACTGTGCGCGCCACGCGTTCTCCGGCCATCTGTTTTACTAAGACAAGTTAGCAACAAATTTAAGAGCAAGAAAGCCAAAATTCATGAAAGCAGTCGAGAAACAAACACAAGGCGGGATAAAGTTCGACCAAAGCAAAAATCGGACACATAACTACTCCTTTACATCTTACCTATTATCCCCACAAGTTTTAGTTGGATTAAACTTCATGGTTCTCCCCAAACTAATTCCACAACTAAGTAACTACCTTTTGAAAGGAAGAGAGAAACCAAGTTCTCAAAACTCAAATTAGAGTAAGGTGAGTAGAAAGCTAAGATAGGTAAGAATAAAATCGAGAATCGCACTAGGTTTCATAAACCTTTTTATAATTTGAAAATAAGACTTTCAAAATATCCTAAGGACGACTATGCTTGGGTTACTACGGTCGAATGGCTCGATACCAACTTTGTGAGGACCCAGTTTATTTGGTTTGTAATGCTTAACCAACCACCGGTCCTAGCATCACAAATCAAATAAATCGATCCTCGAGATATGTATACTTCCCTGAAAGCGATACACACGGTACAAAATTAGACATCAACTCCATTCCACACATAGAGTCCAAACACCACACTACAAGCGGAAGATAAACAAATAGTAACAATATTACGACAATGGCCGATCGCCACAAGATACACAAATAACAACAAAAAGACAAATGAAGCAAAAGTGCCATAAGATGGCTATAAACAAAGCCAATCGGTGTGCCTTCAACCCACAAGGCATCGGCCAGGACCACCAAGCCTAGTCGTCACCCACGACGGCAGCCTGACTCACGAAGTGAGGCCCCGAGGCTCACCTTCTTCCTCTGCAACAAAAACATTAAGCAAAGCACACAGTACAAAGATTGTCTTTGTACCCGCAAGACCGACGTGTGAACTAGCGGACTGTTCATATGCTACATGCGGGCTTGTTTGGTGGAGGTCATATGGTTCATTTGCATAAAGCCAATTTTCATTTGCAATAATGTAATACGGTTTGAAGGCAAGTTTGCAATTCATTTTTAAGATTGAAATAACGATAAGGATATTAATAACAATAGCGAAGATAAACAACACGGAAGTGACTATCCCAATAGTCACCCCAACAATAGCACGAATCCCATTCGTACCACCCATCAAGTTTTAATTTAAATGTTGTAGTCTAGTTCTTGGGCGTATCCGAGCGTGTCCATAACCTAGGGCGAGGCTATTCGAATAGTTTTAACCTGCAGGTGTACCAATGTACCCACACTTGGACCGCCTTTAAGCCAAAGCACACTTCCGAAGGTATGCCAAGCTGACTAAGTCCTACGAGACTGCTTCCAATATTGTGTATCAACCCCGAGCCGCTCGTATGGGTAGAAACACCATACGCTTACATGGTAAAGCCGAAAAGACAACTACCCACTCGGGATAAAGCTTTTGGACAACTACCATGCTCCCACCTCCATCCCTCCTGCGACCTCCCTGCGACCGGGCCAATACACGCCAAAGTACTAGGTCAAGAGAGGTCCCATATACTCTAGTGTGGTTAGCACGCAAAATGCTCAGATCGGTGGCGCAAGTAACTTTCGGTCCTTAATTGACTCGGGCACCTTTCGGTCACACCCAACAGATCACACCAGTCTTACCATTGTGCCCAAGTCTAAACCATTTTGTTTTCATTTTTAGTTTTGCAGATAAACATAGCAGAAATGCTAAAACATAAAGTTATAGTAAATTTTGTGTGATCAAGGTTACCTACTAAAGTCGATAACGCCTTCGATTCTACCGATACTAAGCATGTCTAAGCAATGAAATCGTATCTACTAAGTGACAAGAAATCATCCAATGATCTCTAATCACAGCAAATAACCTAGGCTCGGTAGTAGAGATCAATATTTTGTCTACAGGATATGCGACTACTGATTTAACTAATCAATTTAACACAAATTAAGCAATGCATACATACAAATTTGAAACAAAATATTAATCTTTAAAATCTTGGGATTAAACATGATCAAATCGCTTGCCGGATCTCGTTGCTCAATAAGGTGCGGAGGATCGTCCTCGTGGTTGCCGCAAATATCAAGCCTAACGATCGAACACAACAAAGAAATAAGGACGAATAACACCGACAAAACTTAAGCATACAACAACATCAACTCATGCCAAAATTCACACAAAGAGCTAAACAAGATATAACAAAATTTAGAAACAGAGAACAAATCATTTTAAGATGCTAATAATTTTCTATGAATTTTCTAAGCTAAAAATACAACATGTCACTAGTTAGTTACTTAACAACTTTTCATAAACGAAACAGTGTATAAAACCTATCCTAACAGTTAGTATACTGAAAATGAAATTTTACAAAACTGGTTCATTGAATTTGGACAATTATTGGAAAAGATATGCATTTTCTAATTTAGAAGATACATAAGACATCATTTTATTAGATAACAGATTTTTGCTACAGAGACATGGATGAAACTAATTTTAGTAAGTAATACATTTAAAATGAAAAAACAACGACCTTGGTTTCATGCAATTTGGATAAAAATTGAATTAGTTATGCATTTTACAAGTTTAAATGATTTAACAAAGGCAACAGAAAAGCATTTCGTAAATACTAAAGCATTTATACCCTTTCCTACCGATGCACCAACTAACCCCGTACAACGACAAGTGGCCCGCGAAAGTGCTGACCAGAATAACCCGCGACGCCGGCGACGCGTCGGCGTATTCTAAGAATACGTCTTTGACATATCAACGCGCAAACTTAACCTACTCTCACAAAGAAACGTTTCCCAACAGAAAACGCGTATTATCGCTACACAACTAACAAGCGACGAAGATGGGCCCACATGGCGGTGACCGGAGAACAAATAACGATTGGATTAAACGATTTCTAAACGTGATTACCGAGAGGGCCCACAAATCGAGACTCAAAGAAGACATGATTAGAGTTAAACTAATCTTCACCGGCGGTTCACCGGCGAAACGGCACGGCGGTGCGGCGCGCGGTGATCTAGCAAACCGATGAGTTTCAAGACGAGTGAGTGGTACCTTCGGTTCGCAAGGACCTCGAGAACTTCGATAGCGGTGACGCTGGAGTCACGGGAATGCCGGCGAAATGGCGCGAACGAGGCGGAGAAGAAGATGCGGTGCTCGCGGAGAAGACGCTACGGGCTTCGAGAAGACTCCAGAAGGTGCGCCACAGCTCCGCCTTGATCCCAGGAACAATAAGCACAAGATGATGGCGACGAAGGAGGTTCGAGACGGCCGGAATCACCACGGCGGCGAAACACTGAGCTCGGAGAAAAATCGGTCGCACGGCTTCCATGATGCACCAAAGACAGAAACGAACCCACCGTGAGCATCAGTGGAGCATTGCGATCAAGTGGAACCAAACGCTGAGGCTTGAGACTCACCAGAACGCTAGCAAGCTCGCGGGGCCGAGATCGCCGGAGGCGGGATTTACGATCCGCCTCGGTGATCCACTGGACGCCAAGGACCCGGAATAGGCAAAATGGAGGCGGCGAGGCGAGAGGAACACGACTGTGCGGTCGCTGGCTCAAGGGCGGCTCAGAAACGGCGGCGCTACGCTCGAGTTCTTCTCCGGCCGAGAGGAAAATTTGGGCGGAGAAGGTGAGAGAGCGAAGGAAACGATGACTGAATGAGTGCGGTGAGGTTATGAAGCTCTGGCGATGCTCCACGGACAGACACGAGGGCAAATAGGTGGCAGCGGCGAGGTACGTGGCAAGCATGCGCGCACGGCCGCGAACTCCGGTGAGGTGCGGAGAAGACGAGGTGGACTCGACGGTAGGGTCCACCGCCACCCGACGGACGGCGGTGCGAACCGGAGGTTTGGCTTGGTTCGAACGCACCGACCGTTGGATCTGAAATGGACGGTGAGATTGATGTATGCATTCGGACAGTCGGTTGCAGCGCCAAGACGTGGATCGTTCGATTTGCATCGAGCGTCACGATCAATTGGACTCGCGGTGCGGTGCAGATAGTTGACGCGACCGAGTCAAGTGGCGTGGTCGGACTCGAGCACGAGTTGGTTCGGGCCGAGGAACGAAGACTTTTAGATTTTGATTTTAAAAGACAGAGAAGGTTTGGGGAATTTTTAGAGGTAGACCCAGAGCTACAAAAATTTCGAAATTTTTATGGTAGCTACTAGGGACAGAGGACAACCTTGTATAATTTTTCCAGAACTTTTTATGCACTGCATTATTCTAGAGAAAATTCACAAGCTGCTGTCACAGTGGAGTTTGACCAGATTTCAAACAGAGTTGACTTGGCCATTTGAAATAGCAAACAAAATCTAAAAATTGTGAAATAATTCAGGGAGGTAGATAGGATGATCAAGATGCTAGGAAAAATAGCTTCAGAGGATGATCACAAGTTTGAAGGCTAGAATCTGATAATCAACAATTTCCAATCACAAGAATTAAATTCTACAAATTGGAAATTGCTAGGAAAATTGTAGAAACTTTCAAATGATTTGAAGAGACAACAAAAGTTTTATTTCTCCTCAAAATTTTACATTTGAAATACAAACCCTAAGTTAGGGTCATACACCGAGATTCCGTTGTTAGTGGAATTAACCGGACAAATCGCTCCACCACTAACAACGGCCCTGCACTCACCACCCTTAGAATCAAGAGAGATCTCTCAATCTGTCAATCCTTGTTATATCTGGACTGCAAGTTTCCTCGTGTCGACTAAAGTGGCACGCTTCCTACCAGTCCAACCAAGGTTCATCTGCGGTCACCTAGCGGAGCTCTATATCGCCAGATCATGAGCTTGCATGGGGTGCGAAGACGTCGCTTTCGATCGTGGTTCCATCTTCACGTCTCGGTTTGGCATAGCTCGCAAGAGGCTATGGGAACTTCGCCTTTCTTTTCTCGAAGATTTCACCCCAAATGGATGGTCGGGCGAGAGGGTCAACCAAGTATTAGAGGACATGTCGAGCTTGTGTTCTTTCCTATGGGAAGCACTGGGAGAAGTGCTTGCCATTCGCCGAGTTTTCTTACAACAACGCTTTCTGCCGGTCTTGGCATGGCACCATTCGAGGCCTTATACGGGAGAAAGTGTAGAACCCGTTGAACGATGCGAGACCGTGAAAGACCTTTCTTTGGTCCGACTCAATTAATGAGGCTGAGGGTCAAGTCCACTCATTCGCGGATCGCTTGCGCATGCTCAATCCAGCGTAAGAGCTATGCGGATCGTCGCCGCCGTGAGTTGAGCTTTGAGCCCAATGACTTCGTTTATCTCAAGGTTTCTCCTCCGAAAGGTCACCAGCGTTTTGGTGTCAAGGAAAGTTAGCTCCTCGATATGTCGGCCCCTACCGTATTATCGAGAAGAAGGAGCCGTTGCCTACAAGTTGGAGTTGCTGCTGCACTTGCGGGGTACATGATGTGTTCCATGTGTCCCACTCAAGAAGTGCCTCCGTGTTCCAACCGAGGAAACTCCGTTGGAAACTCTTGATGTCCGTGAAGATTTGACCTCATGGCGTCCTGTTCGCATACTCGAGGAAGTCGAACGAAGAACGAGGAATAAGACCATCAAGTTCCTTAAGGTTCAGTGGTCAAACCATTCCGAGGATGAAGCTACTTGGGAGCGAGAAGATCGTCTCCGTGCAGACTACCCCTCCTTCTTTTCCGAGTGAACCAAATCTCTGGCGAGATTTTTGTAAGGGGGGGAGGTTTGTAACATCCCCATTTTCAACTTGTGTTTCAAATGTAAGAAAATGGGTAGAAATTAAAACTTTTTCTTACATCATGTATTTCTGTATGTACTAAACAATTATTGTACAAGAGTATGGAAATACAAAGTCACAAGTCCGTTGATCCAAATCTCGATCCTCCAAAAACAATCTTGTCCAATCTTGTGATCCTTCTCGGGAATATTTGCCCTAAGTTCTTGGGATGGTTGGTGACCCTCTAAAAATTTCACAATTTTTTTAGAAATTGTTCGAATATTTTTAAGGGTCAATCAAACTTGTTTGACTTGTAGTCAAACCCTAGCTCAAAGCATTGTATAATTTACGGAGAAAAGTGCTCAGCATAAAACCTCTGGAAATTTTATACAAGGTCCATCTCAAGGTTAGCAAGCTCTCACAAAATTTCATCAAATTTGGAGTTAGATTGCTACCTCAAATAAATCCCAAGTCTCACTTTTAATTTCAAAGTCAAGTTTGGATTCCTGTTCCTCGGTCGCGCACAGTGCGGCTCGTGCCAATCGGCTCAGTCAAACCAACTAACAAGACACCGGCCAGAGCCTGCAACCTCGCCCGACCCGTACGCCCCTTGGATCTCAATCCAACCTCAAAGACCTCCTCGGGTCTTTGTAAAGGACCTCCCACCCGCACGACCTCCTCGTATTCTTTTACAAAGACAACCTCGAGGGCCTCCCCAGACCTCCTTTGCACCTTTGCAAAGACCACCTGGCGACCTCCTCGGACCTCCACGACCACCCCTAGCGCTTGGGTGATCTTGAGCCGTCCATCTTGAGATCTGTGGCTCGGACCTCCCTAAGTGTTAGGACCTCTAATACTTAGCCCAAAATCTGGGCCCTTGATTTCAATCCAACACTCACGACCTCCTCGGTGGAGCTCGGCCACTGATTTAGCCGTTGAGTTCATTTGACCGCCTTCCTATTTCTCTCACTGTCGGGTGGGCACAGGCATTATCAATTTTTGTGCATGGCAAGAGAGCAAAGGTGCCTTGTCAATTCTAAAGGTCGACAACGGCTATGTGCTTGCCAACATTAAATGTCCTGCAAGACCTTTGCTCAAAAGTCTCACGACAACCTACTCCCATCATGTCATGTGTACTTTGGCTCGATGCACCGGCTGCCTTTGCCATTTTTCCCACCAGCTATATTTGAAGCCCAAGCTTGCTATCTAAGTTTCTTTAGACACTCCTTTTCAACCCTAGCTCCTTTCTCGCTCTTGTGCTCAAAACACCAAAGCCTCTGCCACCATTGTTGAACTTTGGAGCTCTCCGGCACCTCCGAGCTCCAAAGTGGTTCAATATTGCGATTGTTGGCTGTCTTTTGTTCTCTTGGTCACCTCAAATCTCCCTAATTTGCTTTGTTTAAACCTTCACAGAGGTTGACAAAGTAGGAGCTCTTGTTCGTGGTCGGGAGCTTCGTCTTCTTCACCTCCGCGACCTCCACCGTCACACGGAGCTCCTGCGACCATTCTTGGGCCTCCTTCGTTCCACGGTAAGTACCTTAGTGTTGAAGCCGGTCGTTTTGAACCTCGGTAGCTTTCGCCTTGCTTGTATTTAGCCTCCTTCGGTCATCTCGGCTAGCCGCGGTAGAGGTGCGCTTTAGCCCCAGCTGTTGGCACCTTTAGGTTCTCCTCCTATTTGGGACTCATCCGTGTTCTTGGTTCCCGCCGACGAGGTCCACGTCGCGGCAAGCTGTGGAACACGCCCGGTTTTGTCGGCCAAAACCTCCGCTGCGTCATGTTCCTCGGACAACTTTAATGCTCAAATCATTGCTTATCATTTGGTGCGTTAATGGTGTCTTAACTGTGTCGTGGAGTCACCGACGTGTGGGCCATGGGTTTAGAATTAAAGTTTGAAATCATTAAGTGTCCCTTTTAGTTTCATTTATTGTCAATCATCCGAGCATTTAATTTGTCTTAACCGCCGCTTTTGTCGTTGTCCGGAGGTCTGCGCCATTAAAACCACTCCGGGACCTCCCGCCAAATCCCGGCCGTTAAGACCTCCGTGGGTTAAATCCCACCGCTAGGATCACCCTCCTCCTTGGGGTCCTTTTTGCAAGAGACCTCCTTGAGGTCCTCTGTGCGGTAAAGGTCACCCGGCCGTTTTGTCAAAACAGCCTCTCGGACCTCCTTGGGGTCCTCTTTGCAAAAAGTCCTTCCTTAGTCGTTTTAAAAAACACCCCAGAGCCACCCCACCAAGGTCCTCTTGTGCAAAGACCACTCTGGTCATTTGTAAAGAGAACCTTCAAAACTACGTTTAGGTCCTCTTTCAAAAAGACCACCGCCCTTTGTGAAGAAGTCGTAGGACCTCCTCCTCCGCTGATCCGGACCGTTCATGACCTCCCACGGAGATCTGAACCGTCGGACCTCTCTCGTTGAAAACTCGTCGCATAGGACCTCCCCGCGAAGATCATGGCCATCCATGACCTCCTCGGTGAAATCCTAGCCGTCCCGACCTCCCTCGCTTCATCTTAGCCGTTCAGGACCTCCCACTGGAGATCGTGACCGTCTAGGACCTCCCTGCCAGCTCTGGACCGTTAGATTTAGATCTAACGGGCTAGACCTCCTCGGGTAGATCTCAACCGTCCAGGACCTCCTATGGGAGATCTGAGCCGTTAAGATCTCGTCTGATCAATCGTTGACCTTTAGACCTCCCCTAGTGCTCGGGACCGCCAGATCTTGATCTGACGGTCACGACCTCTGTTAGGCGCGAGGACCTCCTTTGCGTGCGCTGTGCGTGCACTGGTCGTAGCCATTGGATTCAAGATCTACGGCTTAGACCTCCTCGCTAGATCTTGCCGTCTAGGACCTCCTCGTTAGATTCAGACCATCAAGTCTAGATCTAACGGCTAAGACCTCCCCTAGGCGCGATGAGGTCTTTGCGCCCAGGTGCTCGTGCGGGTTTTAGCATCAGAGCTCGTGAGCCGTGCGATCTTTGATCAACGGCCCACGACCTCCCCAGTTTTGTTGGTTTTCCAGATTTAGTCCCGAGAGCTTTTAATTGCACATATTAATTGGTTTAAACTTCAAAATTTCATATCTTTTTCTCTGTAGCTCCAAATTTAACAAACTAAAGTTCTATAAATGCATCTGTTAAAGTACTTTAGCTTAGTATAGGTTTTGCAGTAGTCTTTAATACTAAAATTAATCGTGTCTTAGATTTAAAACTTAGAAAATCATAACTCTTTCAATATAACTCCAAATGACCTGAAATTTTATATGGGTTACCACTATACCAGTAGGTAGCTACCATAAAAATTTCAGCTTCAAAATCTTTCTAGAAAATGTTTTTGCTACAGTGTTAATTATGGCCAAAAATAGGTTTTTAGGGATTATCTTTTGCACCACAAATCCAAATTAGGTTTTTCCAGTTCCTATGCCTAGGTATGTTCGTATTTTACCTTGTGTATAAATTTCGTCACGTTTGGATAAGTTTTGCTTGCTCTTTTGTTTAAGTGTTGCTCGTCTTATTAGTTGTTCTCGCTTCTTTTTGCTTTTCGCTTAGGATTCGACATTTGCGGTAACCCCGAGAACGACCCTCCGCAACAAATTGAGCGACAGCAAGCAGGCAAGCAGTTTGATCATTTCCCATTGATCCCATTACTTTCAAAGTCTAATATTTTGTTTAACTTCTATGTATGCATTGCTACTTTGTTGTTAAATTGATTAGTTAGACCTCTAGTTGCATAATCTGTAGGTAAATGGTTATCCTCTACTACCGAGCCTAGGTTATTTGTTTGTGGTTAGAGTTCGATGGATGAACTCTTATCACTTAGTAGATTACGAATGAATATTGCTTAGCCATGCCTAGTTATCGGTAGTATTGGGCGATCATCGACTTAGTCGGTGATCTTGATCACACAACTACTTATACTACTCCATTATGTCCAACCCTTGTGTCTTATTGATTTACAAATCAAAACTGAAAACAAAACTATATCTTGACTTGGGCACAATGGTATGTTGATGTGATCGGTTGGGTGTGTGGAATGGTGCCTAAGTCCCCAAGGACCGAAGTTACTTGTGTCACTAAGCCAAGCGCTTATTGCGTGCTAACCACACGAGGATATGGGACCTCTCTTGACTAAGTACTTTGGGAGGTGCTAATTATGAGCTGGTCGGTGGGTGTGTGCGTGTGTGTGTTTGTGGTGTGCGAGGAGCATTAGCTGTCCTGTTAGGCTGCCTAATGTATCCTTCTCCCGTGGGTTGCGGCTCTTAATTAGCATCGCCCATTGGAAAGCGTCTTGTAGACTTAGCCGTGCACGCATACCAAAGGAAGTATGCTAACCGTGGTGGTGGAAAGGCGGTCTATCGTGTGGGTACATTGGTACACCCCGCAGGTTAAAACTATTCGAATAGCCTCGTCCTAGGTTATGGACATGCTTGGTAAGGTCGTGCAAGAACTAGACTACAACCTTTTAAAAATTTAAACTTGACATGGGTGGTATGAAGGGTACTTCATGCTATGGTTGTGGTGACTATGGGTTAGTCACTTCTAGGTTGGTGTTGTTCTCTATCTATGTTATTATTGTCTCTCTTTATTTGAACAATAAAGTTAATTGCAAACTTGCTTTGAATCTATTACCTTATTGTAAATGAAAACTTGCTTTATGCTTTGAAAATAAGTCGAGCCCCATCCACTTAAATAAAGCTTGCATGTAGTTAATTATAGTTCGTTATCTCACACGTTGAGTCTTGCGAGTACAAAACAAGTTTTGTACTCATCCGCTTTGCTTAATATTAATTGTTGCAGAGGAAGAAGGTGAGCCCCAAGGGCCTCACTTTTGTGAGTCTGTGTTCTGCGCTGCTTGGGACGATTAGCTTGGCGGTCCGGTTGGTTGCCTTGTGGTAAAGGCACACCGATTGGCTTTTGTTTCGCCATCTTATGGCCATTTTGCTTCCATTGTGTATTTACTTGTCTTTATGAATTTTGGCCTATTTACTCTCTTTGTAATAACTCTCTTTATATTATCTATGTCTTTCAGCTTGTTGCTTTGCTTCGCTCTATGTGTATGAATGGAATTGATGCATGATTTTGTAGCGAGTGTGTATCTGCATTTCTGGAAGTATACATATCTCGAGGCTTAGTTTATTTGATTTGTACTTGTTAGGACCAAGTGGATGGTTAAACAAGACATGCCGAATAAACCGGGTCCTCACAGACGTCACCTTATGCGGCGATCCGCTCTGTCAAGATTTTCGCGGGCCCGCTGTCGATGGTCGGGCTAGCCGTGCGCCGATGAAGAAGTATTAAGTGCTTTAGTATTTCTGAAATGCGTTTCATTAATCGTTAAATCAATTAAACTTGTAAAATGCATAACTAATTCAATTTTTATCCAAATTGCATGAAACCAGTGCTGTTAATTTTCATTTTAAGTGTGCTACTTGATAAAATTAACTTCACCCATGTCTCTCAGAGTAAAAATTTGTTAGTTAATAAAATGATGTCTTATGTATCTTCTAAATTAGAAAATGCATATCTCTTCCAATAATTGTCCAAATTAAATGAACCCAATTCTGTAAAATTTCATTTTCAGTATACTAACTATTAGGATAGGTTTTACACACTGTTTCTGTTCATGAAAATTTGTTAAGTAATTAACTAGTGACATGTTGTGTTTTTAGCTTAGAAAATTCATAGAAAATTATTAATAACTTAAAATAATTTGTTCTCTGTTTTTAAAATTTTGTTATTTCATGCTTAGGCTGCTGTGTGAGTTTTGGCTTGTTTTGATGTTGTTGAATGTTTGAGTTTTGTCGGTGTTATTCGTTCTTATTTGTTGTTATGTTCGATCGTTAGGCTTCGATATTTGCGCAACCCCGAGGACGATCCTCCGCACCATATCGAGCAACGAGAACCGTGCAAGCGCTTTGATCATGATTAATCCTGATTTTAAAGTTTAATATTTTGTTTCAATTGTATGTATGCATCGCTTAATTTGTGTTAAAATGGTTAGCTAAATCAGAGATGCATATCCCAGTAGGCAAATATTGGTCTCTACTACCCGAGCCTAGGTTATTTGTTGTGATTAGAGGTCGCTGGATGATCTCTTGTCACTTAGTAGATCCGGTCAACTTGCTTAGACATGCTTAGCTATCGGTGGAACAAGGCGGTTATCGACTTTAGTCGGAACCTGATCACACAAAATTTACTACAACTTCATGTTTCAGCATTTTGCTATGCTTACTTGCAAAACTAAAACCAAAAACAAAAATGATTTGGGCGCGCACAATGGTAAGAATGGTGTGATCTTTTGGGTGTGATCGAAAGGTGCCCGGTCAATTAAGGACCGAACATCTTGTGAGTTTCTCGTTATCCAGCATTTCAGTGCTAACCACACTAGAGGGTATGGGACCTCTCTTGACCTAGTACTTTGGCGTGTATTGGTCCCGGTCGCAGGAGGTCGCAGGAGGGACGGAGGTGGGAGCATGGTAGTTGTCCTAAAAGCTTTATCCCGAGTGGGTAGTTGTCTTTTCGGCTTTACCATGTAAGCGTATGGGTTTCATCCATACGAGCGGCTCGAGGTTGATACACAATATTGGAAACAGTCTCGTAGGACTTAGTCAGTGCCGCATACCTTCGGAAGTGTGCTTTGGCTTAAAGGCGATGCAGGTGTGGATACTGATGGTACACCCTGCAGGTTAAAAACTATTCAATAGCCTCGCCCTAGGTGATGGACACGCTTGGGTAAGCTTATCGAGTTAGACTACAACATTTAAATTAAAACTTGATGGGTGGTACGAATCTGGGATTCGTATATTGTTGTGGTGACTATTGGGATAGTCACTTCTAGGTTGTTTATCTTTCGCTTTTGTTATTATTATCCTTATCATATTTCAATCTTAAAAATGAATTGCAAACTTGCCTTTAAAACGTATTACCTTATTGCAAATGAAAATTGGCTTTATGCAAATGAAACATATGACCTCCACCGCACAAGCTCGCATGTAGCATATGAACAGTCCGCTAGTTCACACGCTCGGCTCTTGGGTACAAAGACAATCTTTGTACTCGTGTGCTTTGCTTAATGTTTTGTTGCAGAGGAAGAAGGTGAGCCTCGGGGTCCTCACTTCGTGTGTGTCTTTGCCGCCGTGGGTGACGACTAGTCTTGGCGGTCCTGGCCGGATGCCTTGTGGGTTGAAGGCACACCGATTGGCTTTGTTTATAGCCATCTTATGGCACTTTTTGCTTCATTTATCGTTCTTGTTATTTGTGTATCTTTTGGGCGGTCGGCTGTGTCCATAATAACCTCTTCTATTTGTTTATCTTCCGTTTGGAAGTGTGGTGTTTGGACTCTATGTGTGGAATGGAGTTGATGTCTAATTTTGTACCGGGGTGTATATCGCTCGGGAAGTATACATATCTCGAGGATCGATTTATTTGATTTGTGATGCTAGGACCGGTGGTTGGTTAAGCATTACAAACCAAATAAATCGGGGTCCTCACAAAGTTGGTATCGAGCCATTCTCGACCAGAGTAACCCAAGCATAGTCGTCCTTAGGATATTTTGAAAGTCTTATTTTCAAATCATAAAAAGGTTTATGAAAACCTAGCGATTCTCGATTTTATTCCTTACCTATCTTAGCTTTCTACTCTCATCTTACTCTAATTTAAGTTTTGAAACTTGGTTTCTCTCTTCACCTTTCAAAGATAGTTACTACCGTGGAATTAGTTTGGGGAGAACCATGAAGTCTAATCCAACTAAAACTTGTGGGGATAATAGGGTAAGATGTAAAGGAGTAGTTATGTGTCCGATTTTTGCGGGTCGAACTTTATCCCGCCTTGTGTTTGTTTCGGTTTGCTTTCATGAATTTTGGGCTTTCTTGCTCTTAAATTTGTTGCTAACTTGTCTTAGTGAAACAGATGGCCGGAACGCTACGGCGCCAAAGCAGTTTGGTCATGATGAGGAGCTTCTCCTCCGACCATGGTCGAGGTTCTCGCCGTGATCGAGCGAAACCGCATGGATCGACGCGCATCCCGGAGGTTATTGCTAGGAATACTTCCACTCGCCGTGGTGGCGCCACCGCACTCGCGGGGACTTGCAGAGTTCCTCCGTGCGCAGCCACCGACTTTCTCCCGCCTCGAGGACCTCTCGATGCGACGATTGGTCGCGATGGTTGAGCGAAAGCTCAACATAGCTCGATGTCGCGCAGATAAGGCACTCTTCGCGCCCCACCACCTTGAGGGCGCAAGACTCTCATGGTGGGAGAACTATCTCGCCATGCAGCCGCGGGCCATGTGGTCGCGTGGGAGGAGTTCGATCGCCTTTACGTCGGGCCCACATCCCCGATGGCCCGATGAAGTCAAGAAAAGGAGTTTCGCGCCAAGCAAGGGCGCAAGTCTGCGGACGGAGTATCTATAACGAGTTTAATCACTTGGCTCGTTATGCTCGGGTGAGGTGGCCTCGATGAGGCTAAACAGAGAAGTTTATGGATGGCTTGTCCGAGGAGCCGCAGGACAAGTTATCTATTGTGGACTTCTCGACTTTCGTGCCTTGGTAGATAAGGCCATTGTTGCCGAGCATAAGGCAAAGGCGCTGGCGAGTCCCGCAGCGCAAATGGGAGGCACATCGCCACTTCACGCCACTCGTTCGTCCTTCTGGCCGGGCCAAGCCAGATGGCCCGCTTTTGCTCCACCGCGCCGAGACCATCTCGCACCAGCCGCCCCACCGCAGCCGTGAGCCACACGCGTGCGCCGCGATCCAAAGACAGAGCGGCCTCGCAATCCGGCGGCCGAGGTTACTTGTTTTGCCACAACAAGGGCCATTATGCGAATGCTCGCCGAGTGTTGCAGCAAGACCTCGCCCTAATGGAGGACGCGGCGAGTGGTCACCGCGCCGACTGTAAGATTATTCAAGCCCTGTGGTGCGAGCAATGGTCGAGTCAACCATCTATCACCGAGGAGGCTCGTGGAGGCGCCGATGTCGTGATTGGTACACTTCTTGTTAATTCTCGCCCCGCCGCAAAGATATTTGATTCGGAGCATCGCATTCTTTTATTTCAAGATCATTTGCTGCTGTTAGTGGTCTTCGCGTGTTCCTTTGGGAGTTCCGCTGCTCATCCGCCTCCGGATCGGAAATGAGAGCCGAGCCAGTGTCGGGATGTTCCTATCATAGTCCAAGGAGGGGGTTTTTAGCAAATCTTATTCGCTCGGGCCAAATGAGTCCGATGTGATTCTTGGCATGGATTGGTTGTCCCAACATTTGGGGCAAATCGACAGTGCAGAAGATTGTCTACCTTACCACTTTCTTCAAAGTAGCAAGTCGATTTTCGCCGCACCGCAGGGGCCACATCTATGTGCATTAGAGACAAAGCCGCCTTTGCATTCGTGGATGTTCCCATAGTATCCGACTTTGGGATGTCTTTCCGAAGATTTGCTCGATGCCTCCGTTCGAGACCTGGAGTTTGTCATCGAAGTTGCTGCCCAGATCGCTCGATTTGGCGCGCCCGATCGAATGCCTCCCAATGAGCTAGAAGAATTGAAGAAGCGCTTGGTGAGCTCCAAGCAAAGGGTTTCATCCGTCCCGCCATCTCCTTGGGTTGTCCGTGATCTTTGTGAAGAAGAAGGACAAGACTTTGCGCATGTGTGTTGATTACCGCCCTCTCAATGAAGTGACGTGAAGAACAAATATCCTCCGCCCGCATTGATGATCTTTTGACCGCTTGTCCGGAGCTGTGTGTTCTCCAAGATTGATCCAGATCGGGCTATCATCAAGTCCGATCGTATCGAGGATATTCCAAGACGGCTTTCACTACTCGTTATGGCTCTGCATTTAGTACACCGTCATGTCTTTCGGTTTGACCAATGCTCCAAATATTGTTCATGAACCTTATGAATTCGTATTCATGGAGTATTTGGACAAATTTGTGGTAGTTTTTATTGATGACATTCTTATCTATTCCAAGATCAAGCGAGCATGCCGAGCATCCAAGATTGTTTTGGGCAAATTGCGGAGCATCACCGATGCGGTTCAAAGAAATGAGTTCTGTTGAAGGAAGTGGCATTCTTGGGCCATGTTCTTTCAACTGAGGCATAGCCAGTGGATCCCAAAGAAAGTCGATGTTCTATCTTGGGGCCAGCCAAGTCACCACCGATGTGCGGAGTTTTCTTGGTTTAGCTGCTACTATCGCCGCTTTATCGAGAACTTCTCCAAGATCGCAGTCGGCGACCGAATTGCTTAAGAAGGACAAGAAGTTTGTATGGTCCTCTCGCTTGTGATGAGAGCTTTGAGCTCAAACAACATTGACTTCACTCAGCCTTACTCTTCCGATATCCACAAGAGCTTCGATATTTATTGCGATGCCTCTCGCCGGGGACTTGATGTGTTCTTATGCAGAAGGCAAGGCGCTTGCCTATGCATCCAGCAATTGAGGCCTCATGAGCTCAACTATCCCACCCATGATTTAGAGCTTGCTGCGAGAGTTCATGCACTCAAGATTTGGCGGCATTATTTGATCTGAAACCGCCGTGAGGTGTATTCACCACAAGAGTTTGAAATACTTGTTCACTCAACAGATCTGAACCTCGTGCAGAGAGATGGCTAGAATTGATCAAAGATTATGACATGGGTATTCGTGATCATCCGGCAAAGCCAATGTGGTTGCTGATGCACTTAGCCGAAAAAGTGTATTGCAATACTCTAATGATCCAAGAGCAAAGAACTCGCACTGACAGTGCACTTCAGCGCCTCAACTTGGGTTTGATTGAACATGGTTCCCTTGCTGCTTTGGTTGTGCAACCAACCTTGGTGGATCAAATCAAGGCAAAGACAAAGAATCGATGATGGTGTGGGTAAAATCGCTGTAATATCAAGGGTGGATCACCAAGTGTTTCACGTAAGATGAGCACGGTGTTGTATGGTTTGGGCAGCGCCTTGTGGTCCCAAAGGTCCCTGGAGTTGCGGATTTGATTCTTCAGAGGCCCATGATTCGCCTTTGTCCATCCATCCCGGCCACTAAAATGTACCAAGATCTGCGCGCGAGATTCGTGGACTCGCATGAAGCGCGAGATTGCCTGTGTTCGTTGCCGATGCGACGATGTTGTCGCGTGAAGGCCGAGCATCGGCCCAAGCAGTCTTCTTCACCCTTGCCCATACCGGAGTGGAAGTGGGATTCCTGGTATGGACTTCATCATCGGTCTACCCCGCATTTCTTCTGGGAAGGATGCTATCCGGGTGGTTATTGACCGATTGACAAAAGTAGCACATTTTCTGCCGGTGTGTACCGCCTTTAGCGTCAGAAATTGGCGATCTCTATATCTCCGCATTGTGAGTTTGCATGGTGTGCCACGAACGATTGTGTCGATCGTGGCTCTCTTTTCACTTCTCGCTATGGCACGCTTTACTGAAGCCATGGGGACCCGCTCTTTCTTTAAATTCCACCTATCATCCTCGGGATCGATGGTCGACGGAGCGAAATCAACCAAGTTCTTGAAGATATGCTCCGTGCTTGTGTTCTTTCCTATGGAAGAATTGGGAGAAGTGCCTACCGCTTGCCGAAGTTCTCCTACAACAACAGCCTTCCGTGCTAGTCTCTGTGATGGCACCGCTTGAGGCTTTGTATGGGAGGCGCCGCAAACACCATTGAACTCGTCGAATCGTGAAAGGCGCTTCTTGGCCCGGATTCGATCAATGAGGCGAAAGTCAAGTGCGCTTGATTCGTGAGCACTTGCGCCGTAGCTCGCCCGTGCGTAAGAGCTATGCGGATCGCCGCTGCCGCGGAGCTAAGTTTCACCAATGACTTTGTGTATCTCAAAGTCTCACCTCGGGGCATCGCCGCTTCGTGTCAAGGGCAACCGCCTCGATATGCTCGGGCCGTGACGCATCATCAAGAAAGTGGAGCTGCAGCATACAAGTTGGAGTTGCCACTACACTGGGGTGCATGATGTTTTCCATGTGTCACAATTGAAGAAGTGCCTCCGTATTCCAAATTGAGGAAACACCATTGGAAAATATCGATGTGCGTGAAGATCTGCCTTATCGTGAGCGCCCGCTCGTATCCTCGAAGAAGCTGAACGCAGAACAAGGAACCGTGTGATTAAGTTCCTTAAAGTTCGAGTGGTCGAACCACTCCGAGGATGAAGCCACATGGGAGCGGAAGATCGCCTCCAGCAGATTACCCGCCCTTCTTCTCCTGAAGGATCGAATCTCTGGGCAGATTCTGTAAGGGGGAGATTTGTAACAGCCCTAACTTAGGGTTTGTATTTCAAATGTAAAATTTTGAGGAGAAATAAAACTTTTGTTGTCTCTTCAAATCATTTGAAAGTTTCTACAATTTTCCTAGCAATTTCCAATTTGTAGAATTTAATTCTTGTGATTGGAAATTGTTGTTATCAGATTCTAGCCTTCAAACTTGTGATCATCCTCTGAAACTATTTTTCCTAGCATCTTGATCATCCTATCTACCTCCTGAATTATTTCACAATTTTTAGATTTTGTTTGCTATTTCAAATGGCCAAGTCAACTCTGTTTGAAATCTGGTCAAACTCCTCAGACAGCAGCTTGTGAATTTTCTAGAACAATGCAGTGCATAAAAGTTCTGGAAAATTATACAAGGTTGTCCTCTGTCCCTAGTAGCTACCATAAAATTTCGAAATTTTTGGAGCTCAGGAGCTACCTTTAAAAATTCTCCAAACTCTCTCAGCCTTTTAAAACCTCAAATCGAAAACACTCGCTCTCGCCCGAACCCAACTCGTGCTCGAGTCCGACCGCACCACTTGACTCGGCCGCACCGCCTAGCTGCACCGCGCGAGTCCAATCGATCGAATCGTCCGATGAAGATCGAACGATCCACGCCGCGTATGCAACCGACTGTCCGAATGCATACACCAATCCCACCGTCCGCTTTAGATCCAACGGCGGTGGTGTTGTCGATCAAATCAAACCACCGGTTCGCGACCGCTGTTTGTCGCCGACATGTGGGTCCCACCGCCAAGATCAACCTCGCCTTCTCCGCACTCACCGGAGCTCGCGTCGCGCGTGCATGTTTGCCACGCACTCGCCGCCGCCACCTTTATGCCCTCGTCCCGGCCGAGGCATCGCCGTGACTTCGTAAAAGCCCCGAGCTCATCCACTTCTTCTCCTTTGCGTTCTCGTTATCTCCGCCCGATTTCTTGTTTCGCCGAGAAGGAAACGGCGTAGCACCGCCGCTGGAGAAGCCCTTGAGCCCGCAACCTCACCATCGTGAACCACACTCGGTGCCGCATCCATTTTTCCCATCCCGAGCTCGTGGCATCCAAAGGAATCGTCCGAGCCACTTCTTCGCCCCCAACTCCGCTGGTCTCGGCTCCGCAAGCTTGCTAGTGCTCGTGAGTTTCACCGACACTTGGTCCTTCGATCGCATTGATGCAATCGGGCTAATGATGGCTTCATTTTTGTCTTTGGTGCATCGCTGAGGCCGCGCCCTTTCTTCTCCAATCACGGTGTTCCGCCGCGGCAATTCCGCCGCTTCGACCTTCTTCTTCGACGTTATCTTGTGCTTATTGCTCCCGGAGTCGAGGCGATTCCGCGGCGCACCTTCCCGGCTTCTCGTCCAGAGCGCTCTTCTCGCGAGCCGTAGCTTTTCTCCGCCTCCGCCGCCGTGAGCCCATCTCCGCACCATTGGGCTCCGCGTCACCGCCACCGGTTCGTGAGGTCTTTGCGAACCTTAAGGTACCACTCACTCGCCTTGAAACTCACCGTTTGCTAGATCACCGCGCGCGCGCCGCGCCGCCCGTATGCGTTTGACGAGCCGCCGCGGCTTAGTTATCGCTAAACCTAGTTCTCATTAGGTCACCGACTTGTGGGCCCTCTCGTGTTAAGTCTGCTTTAGGATTCAAATCTAATCGCTTTAATTCTCCGAGTCTCGCTATGTGGGCCCGAATGTCGCTTAGGGATTGTGTAGTTTTGTTAATGCGCTTTCCGTGGAAGCGTATTTGCCGGGCATAGTGTTAGGATTACGTTAGTTAGCCAAGACGATTCTTTGAATACGCCTTCGACGCCACCTTATGCGGTGTGCCGCCCCGTCAAGATTTTCGCGGGGCCCGCTGTCGCTGGTCGGGCTAGCGATCGCAGAGAACAAGTATTAAGTGCTTTAGTATTTCGTAATGCGTTTTCTGTTCGATAAATCAATTAAACTTGTAAAATGCATAACTAATTCAATTTTTATCCAAATTGCATGAAACCAGTCTTTGTTAATTTTCATTTTAAGTGTGCTACTTACAAAAATTAACTTCACCCATGTCTCTGTAGCAAAAATTTGTTAGTTAATAAAATGATGTCTTATGTATCTTCTAAATTAGAAAATGCATATCTCTTCCAATAATTGTCCAAATTAAATGAACCCAATTCAGAAAATTTCATTTTCAGATACTAACTATTAGAATAGGTTTTACACAATCGCTTCTGTTCATGAAAATTTGTTAAGTAATTAACTAGTGACATGTTGTGTTTTTAGCTTAGAAAATTCATAGAAAATTATTAATAACTTAAAATAATTTGTTCTCTGCTTTTAAAATTTTGTTATTTCATGCTTAGGTCAGTGTGAGTTTTGGCTTGTTTTGATGTTGTTGAATGTTTGAGTTTTGTTTGTGTTATTCGCTCTTATTTGTTGTTATGTTCGATCGTTAGGCTTCGATATTTGCGCAACCCCGAGGACGATCCTCCGCACCATATCGAGCAACAAAGAACCAAAAAGCGCTTGATCATGATTAATCCCAGATTTTAAAGTTTAATATTTTGTTTCAAATTGATGTATGCATCGCTTAATTTGTGTTAAAATGGTTAGCTAAACTCAGAGATGCATATCCCCGAGGCAAATATTGGTCTCTACTACCGAGCCTAGGTTATTTGTCGTGATTAGAGGTCACGGATGATCTCTTGTCACTTAGTAGATCCGGTCAACTTGCTTAGACATGCTTAGCTATCGGTAGAATCAAGCGTTATCGACTTTAGTCGGAACCTTGATCACACAAAATTTACTACAACTTCATGTTTCAAAGATTTTGCTATGCTTACTTGCAAAACTAAAACCAAAAACAAAAATGATTTAGACTTGGGCACAATGGTAAGAATGGTGTGATCTTTTGGTGTGATCGAAAGGTGCCCGTCAATTAAGGACCGAACATCTTGTGAGTTTCTCATTATCAAGCATTTCGCGTGCTAACCACACTAGAGGGTATGGGACCTCTCTGACCTAGTACTTTGGCGTGTATTGGTCCCGGTCGCAGGAGGTCGCAGGAGGGACGGAGGTGGGAGCATGGTAGTTGTCCAAAAGCTTTATCCCGAGTGGGTAGTTGTCTTTTCGGCTTTACCATGTAAGCGTATGGGTTTCTATCCATACGAGCTGCTCGGTTGATACACAATATTGGAAACAGCCTCAGAGGACTTAGTCAGGCCAAGCATACCTTCTAAGTGTGCTTTGGCTTAAAGGCACCGAGTGTGGGTACATTGGCACACCTCGCAGGTTAAAACTATTCGAATAGCCTCGCCCTAGGTGATGGACACGCTTGGTAAGGTCTTCGAGAGTTAGACTACAACATTTAAATTAAAACTTGATGGGTGGTACGAACTGGGATTCGTGTTATTGTTGTGGTGACTATTGGGATAGTCACTTCTAGGTTGTTATCTTTCGCTTTTGTTATTATTATCCTTATCAGTTATTTCAATCTTAAAAATGAATTGCAAACTTGCCTTTAAAATCAGATACCTTATTGCAAATGAAAATTGGCTTTATGCAAATGAAACATATGACCTCCACCAAACAAGCTCGCATGTAGCATATGAACAGTCCGCTAGTTCACACGTCAGCTTTGCGGGTACAAAGACAATCTTTGTACTCGTGTGCTTTGCTTAATGTTTTTGTTGCAGAGGAAGAAGGTGAGCCTCGTGGTCCTCACTACGTGAGTCAGGCTGCCGCCGTGGGTGACGACTAGTCTTGGCGGTCCTGGCCGATGCCTTGTGGGTTGAAGGCACACCGATTGGCTTTGTTTATAGCCATCTTATGGCACTTTGCTTCACTGCCGTTGTTGTTATTTGTGTATCTTTGGCCGGTCGGCCTATGTCCGTAATAACCTCTTCTATTTGTTTATCTTCCGCTTGGAAGTGTGGTGTTTGGACATACTATGTGTATCGGAATGGATCGTTGATGTCTAATTTGGTTACAAACCAAATAAATTGGGTGTGTATGGATCTTAATCTCGGGAAGTATACATATCTCGAGGATCGATTCAAATTTTTCGATTTGATTTGTGATGCTAGGACCTAGATTGTGGTTGGTTATCCTTTGAGATGGATCATTACAAACCAAATAAATGTGAACTCAAATCCCGGGGTCCTCAATCATCTTCATTCGAGATCGCACGGCTCGTATTAAAAGATGCCAATTAAAGTCTTTTAACTCCTCTATTTATCACACCGCCATTTCTAATCTGCCATTTAGGAGAGCGCACTGTGGGTCGTGAAGGTTCTGTCTTCTTCCTGCCTCGTAGCAGAGGAGAGAGATTTATCCAAAGATTATGCAACTAATTTTTTTGATGTTTAGCCCTAAATGGACACCTCATCAACTCTAGACCCTTCCACTTTGCCCTGTAACTCAACATCTATATATAAACCCTAGCTTTTTGCTGCTACCAGTGTTGACCAAAGGAGCTCTTCATCCTCCATTGCTGTCCAGTGGAGTATCTTGCTCCTGTCCATTGCTTATCCATCTTAAGCACTGGTTTCACCTTGCAATAAGGTTTTAGCATCTTTTGTAGGTTAAAAACAAAGGTGTTATCTCTCATGAGCGTAATCGGTTTTCAACTTTTGGTGTTTCTCTTAACTTGCTGAGTTAAAGCCCTAGTTTTAGACATCTTAAGTGCACCAAGCATTTTTATAGTTCACATGGATCATTCACTTGTACATCAAGAGCTCCAACTTTCTTTAAACCAAAAGTTGTCGTTGTACCTTTCTGGTCTTTCATATCGCTTTCAAGAACTAGAGTTTCTCCCGTCAACTTATCATCCTATTTAGGTCTCAACCAACCCTAGTAGCATAACAAGTTGTTCTTTTAATTCTTGTCATCATCTATTTAGCTTGATAGCGTAGATCTGTCTCTGTTTTCTTTTGTCGCTTAACCGACAATATAGGTTTCTCTTTAGCCTTTGTAATCTAACCGATTAGGGTTAGGTTAAGGTTAGTTTGGAGTATTAATTACATCTAAAAGATCAGCTAAGCTTCATTTAGAACCTTTGCTTGATCTAGTTTTTTTTCCCAAATCAGCATTTCTATCCTGCTTCGTTTCTCTTCAAAATCAAAATCAAACTTTGTACTAAACCCTAGTTTCGCCATTTGAAATCGTGAGGTGGTAATGTGGGTTAATATCTTTATTAGAGTATGTATAACTTAAGCATGCTGCTAAACATGCATTTCCATATTGATCATACATGTTTCTTTCAATCTGCACTTATTGTCGATTTTGGTATTTATTGATTTTATTGCTTCTTTTAGAATCTGGTTCCGCTAAAGCATTTGAATCTATTTCGAGCAACCCGAGCTCGCAACCAAGTTTATTATTATCAAGGCAAGCATCCTCTTTGCACCATGTTGATCCCAAATTTTATACAATTGCTTTTCCAAATCCAAAGACATCTGTGGCATGCTACTTTTCTCAAAATACAAATTGTGACCGTTAGTAGCTACTTATGACCTAACATGATGGATTACCTTAATTATAACCATACACTCAACCTTAGCGTAGTAATCGTATGCTATAATATATTTTCAGATTTGGCTTAGACATGCGCCTAGAGAACTTTAGAGTTTGACAAGCATATCTTGTCAAACATGGGCATCACAAATGGATTTGCTATTTTGAACTCTTTGTCCAGCTTTACTTATGTCGAAATGAATTTTATATTTAAATTGATCTCGACAAGAGGATGCTAGTGATGGTGCTTTTGTGCACTAGATTGGGATTTGTGGTGGACTTGTTTGGACCAATTAAGGACCGAACTCGATTATTCAATTCAAGTCCCCACGCATTTCCACATGCAAGTATGGGCGCTATTTGGTTAAGTAATATGTTAAGACTATTGGGTTGGAAACAGAGAGTAAGGATATGTGTATTGACCTTGTATGGCATAGATGCTTTGGTCTTATGATCGCTTTATGCCATGTGAGCTTGTATGTCAAGATCGATATTCTTAGAAGGGTGAGGGCGTATATGTGCT
Organism: Ampelocalamus luodianensis; assembly: GCA_036346255.1. Lineage (NCBI taxonomy): Eukaryota > Viridiplantae > Streptophyta > Magnoliopsida > Poales > Poaceae > Ampelocalamus > Ampelocalamus luodianensis. The sequence goes on from CM070637.1 coordinate 27,877,955, forward strand.
CCGCCGCATGTACATACCTTAAAGATGCCGATTGCAAACTAATATGGGCAGCGAACCCGCTTGCATTTAATTGTTTGGGTCGGCATTCTCGACGCAACATGTGTGCCCTGCTAGCGGATGCTACCACGTTGTTTAGGCGAGATCGCCACACATGGGGTCCAACTCAATAGTGTTAGCTTGTTGAAAATACCAAATCTTGGTTTCCCGGTCGGTATACCAAAGGAAGTATGTCATCATTCGAGGCATCCAAGGCACCGCTAGCTAAGTCGTGTGGGTAAAGTTGTACACCCTCGCAGGTTATCAAACTGTTCAATAGCCATGTCCACTGGCCATGGATGATAACTTGAATTGATGTCACCAGATAGAAGTTTTGTTTTGAAAATCATGTTTGGTTTTTGGTTCTCGCATGAGGGATTCATGCACTCGTGTCGCTTACAATTATTTCATTTACTTACTGTTCTAGTCCAACTTTAATTTACTAAATGGCTTTGTTAAAATCTAGTCTTTTAGGTTAGGTGTACCGCTTATGCAAAACTTAACCATTATACCCTCCTCGTTGCAACCTTATGCATGTACAAATTCTACTCCTTTGTATAGGCTCTAATAAACACTTTCTTTTATTAGTTTGTGTAAGACTTACTGAGTACCTTCCGTACTCAAGGTGCTATAACCTAATGTTGCAGGTGAGGATGGTTATTTATATGAACTGCCCGTTAGCGCCGATCAGGGTGACGCTAACGAGTAAAGCTACTTCTTTCCTCCACGCAATCGCCTGCGGGTGGATGGGGCCATTGGTGGATGTTGCCATTTTATTTTGCTTCCGCTGTTAGACTTTTGAAGTGACCAAGTCACTTAATAATGTAGCACTGAACCGAAATTTGTAAACTTATGTTTAATTATGTAAATAAATGACTTGTATGTGTTTGATGCAATGTTGTTGAAGGATATATATGCAATGGTCGTTGATCCTGGGAACCATTGTGAGATATATATATCCGGGAATCCTGATTATTGGATTGGTTACTTGTTAAATTTATACTTCTAGCATGATCTTTAATGAAGGGACAGTACTGTTCCTTGATTAAGAATTGTGCTACAGTATGAATTTGATTAAGTACATTTCAATACCCGGGTCCTCCCAAATACTGGTATCGAGCATACGTTGCCTGTAGGTTAGAAGTAGTTTGGCCGAAGGAATTAGAGAGTCTTCGGATAAAATTATTTTCAAGCAGTAATATAAGTTCGACATTTTAAGTATGACATCTTTTATTTCTTATCCTCCTTAATATCAATTCTTGCCCCAACTTTCTGTTGGTTTTTCCAAAGTGAATTGTTCTCTTATCTTGTCTTTTTGTCTATAGATGAGCGGGTGGTATTTGGTCAAGGAGACCCGAGCTGAGGATATTGATGGGTTTCCGGCTTTATTGCGGGACATGATGTGGCGAGCCAATTTCACCTACCACCGAGTACGCCATCTATCGACGAGACCGAGGCCCGTGGATGGAGGAGTACCGTGCCTTCATCAACGCCATCGCTAGGCATGTAGCCGCAGTTGTTCTCATCAGTGTCAAGCACTTGCCACTTCGAGGCTATGGCTATTCAGAAGTCGCTAGTAGGATGATGAGCCTACTGGCCATGATTTGACGGAATTGTCTCAACCACCCTATGATCACTTCCGAATCAAGGCCCTACCGCGTATGAGCATGTTTGATGAGATACGCTTTGGAGAAGACCTCAGGTGCGATAATTGGCGAGGATGGTCCGCATCATGGACCAAATCCATCGCCGCATTGTGAGGAGTTGTGGGAAACTCGGATCGCCTTAATGAGGCCCGTGAGTACCGCTACTTGAGTCAACATGAATCGCGCTCGCAACGTGCTTTATGGTGATAACGAGATCTCTCCCCGCCGCCGCACCACCACTTTACCGACTTCTAGAAGTGGCCTGATGCGTGCTGCTTATGGACAGCGCGCCAAGCTCGGATGATCGCGGCTTTCTCGCACTTTACTGATCGCGCCTCCAGGAGGTCATCACCATCGTTAGGTTCCCCGAGGCGCCTCATTATCCTTTGGATCTCATTGACACAGTTCCTCCGAGCTCATCTTTTGAATGAGTTTCGTGAAATTTAACCGGATCTTTATGCTAGTATCTCGACAATGAATCTCGTGATAGGTGTCTTTTTGTCTAGTAGTTGCCCTTAAATAAAATGTATGTAATAGGCAAAGTGGTATTTTGTAAAGAATTTGTAAGTTAAACTTTTGGGTTTGTAATATGACCTTTATGGCCGACTTTTATATGGGGTCGAACCGAATCTCTTTGTTGTATATATGAAGTTTATGGTTTTGGTGTTAATCAATGCATGACATAACATGATGCATTATATGTATAGTGTTTTTTCTTTCCTAATTTCAATCTTGTTTGTGTTTGCCGAGTATATCCTTGTTATGTTGTTAACTATGATGTGGTAACAGATGACAGACCTACTACTGCAAGAAACCCAACAAGGAAGTGTAATGACCCAAATTAGAGTTTGTATTTTATATATATAAAAGTATTAAAATTTGAAAACTTTTGGTTGTGTCTCTTGATCATGCTCCTGGTGCTCCAAAAATTTGTGCACAATTTCAAATTCTTGCTATTTGTATTTAATGTTGTGTTGAAAATTCAATTTTCAAAGTTGATCATTTTGATTCTTTTAAATTCCAGAAAATTGTAGGAACAAAAATTTCTAAAAATAATTTATTCAAATACTAGATTATTTATATTGAATTTTAATTATTTTTACCAAATTTTTAGAAGTCATTTTGCCTTCCCCAAAATTCAAAACAAATCCCAAATGCCGATTTGAATATGATTTTATTCCAACAAATTTTAATATACAAAATGTTTAAAATTATTTTTCCTAAGTCCTTTGAGAACCTAAGAGTGCCCACAAAAATATTTAGAATTTTTCGAATTTTATTTCTAGTTCAAACTGCCCGGTCAAACTCATTTGTTTTCGGTCAAAAATTAAATCCAAACCCTAGCTCCTAGCAATCGCTCCTCCGAACGAACCTAAACCCTAAACGACTGCTCGACCGCACCAACCTCGCCGCACTCCAAGTCCGACCGAACTCATCCGCCACCGGTCTAGCCGAACCACCGCCCGAGCCGCTCTTTCTCCCTCTCACTGACTGCCTGGCCCCACCCGTGAGGAGCTCTTCTCCACGCGGCGCTGCCACGCCGGCCGCCAGCCAAAGACACCGCCGCCGCATGCGCGCCACCGCGGCCACCTCATCGCTCGAGCCCCTGCACCCATCTTTCTTCTCCGTAAGAGCCGCGCCCTCGCCATCCTCTATCTCTCTTCCGCCGCTTCCCCTGCTCGCCGCCACGCCGCGCCATGCGCGAAGCCACCTACGCCTTTGCGCCGCTTCCAAGCTATCGTGCCGCCGATCCCGGCCACCTCTCGCCAACTTTTCACGAGTGCATCACCCACCATTGTCTCTCCGCCTGCTGCATACAAAGGGGCCAAGCCCGAGCGCTCCTTTTCTCCACCGAAGGCAAGCGCCGCACCTCTTTCTCCTTTCCTCCACCGGTGCCAAGCCGCCGCCTCCTCTTGTGGTGCCGCACTTGCCCCGGCTGCCTCCAAATTTCCCCATCTCCAAGCTCCCGGCCTCCCACCGAGCTCTTCCCTTCCACCGAAAGCAGCGCTGCCGGCCCTCTTCCCTCCCGGCCGCTCCACCACCACCTCGTGCTTCCTCCTCCTGCGCCAACCGCCCGGCCTTTTCTCCACTCTGCTGCCGCACGCCGCCTCGTTCCATGGTGCCGCCGCTGCCTCCATCCCAGCCTCCTTCCGTCTCGCCGGCTTCAACAAGCTGCCGACACCTCCTCTGCTTCGCTACTACCAAGGCGGCTCGCTCCGGCCGGCCACTCGACCCGAGCCGCCTCGCTCCTCCCGGCGCCTCGAGGCCGTGGCGCTCGAGCCTGCACTGCTGCCCACCGCCGCTGCCGCGGCCGCCTGCGCGGCTTTGCTTCCATCGGCCCACCAAGGCCGGCCGAGCCGCGTGCCTGGCGCCGCGCTTTCATCACCGTGATGTCCTCCCGCCCGATCAAGGCCGACATCGCCTCCACCGACCGCCCGAGCATGCCTCCCGCAGCCTAGGAGCTCACCACAACCCCAAAGATGACCGCCGCGACCTTCGACCGCGGCGATAAGCCAATGCCGAGTCACCTTCGCTTCTTCTTGTTGCCCTCACGTGTTTGTGTAAATACCTCAATGCATGTCTTTGTGTTCGCAGATGGGCTCGCCGCCACCCCTTGTCCCTTGCATCCGTGCTCAATCGCCGCCGCCGACCCTCCTCACCGCCAAGCCATGCCCGAGCCACTCTGCCTTCCCGCGGCCTTCACCGCTTTGTGATGTCTCTCTGTGTGTGTATGACTAGGTGAGCGCATGTATGATCAAAGAAGGTTTTGTTGTCGTAATGATTGATTAGTAGGTTAATTGTGATGATGCAAATTTGTATGAATGGATGAATCTGATTGACAAGATTTTCTGCTAGCATGCTTATATCGTGTTACATCAATTAGTGATTAGTTGGGTTATCATCTAGGTACACAGATCAAGTTGCATTTTGATTGTTGGGTGGTATAAGAGAAAACTTGCTGTAGATGGTACATGAGCAGTAATCTGGGAATTATCAAATTTCTCATTAGGTCATGACCTTGCTTAGTCGAGTAGTTAGAAAACGTCTTTGTTTCGTATAGCTAAGAGTGCTGTGTTGATGGCTTAGGTGTTCAGATTAGTGGATGAATCGGATTTGTGGAAATTACTACTAGCATACGCTTATACCTCTTTTACATCAATTAGTGTTTGGTTTTAGAAATCTAAAGATTGTCAGTAATAGCAAGTTATCAATTACAGAGTAGTAAGGCCATAAAGTAACATCATGCTGAAAAAGTTAGTTAGCATTCACATGTAGTTGAGTGGTGTTTCGGATTGTGCGTAATTAAGTGTCAGTAAGGCCAAAGTTGGTTAGAAATCTGATTAGCAATTATTAGTTCGCTAGTGAGCTAGTCGGCTTTCCAATAGCAAATTTGTAGGTCTAATGAACTTATCACAGTGAAGATTGCATAAAATAGTGAGCTACTTAAAATGTGGTAATTTGCTGCTTAGTTAATAGATGTGCACACAATCACCATCAAAGTCTGTCGAAAGAATAAAATATATAAGAGAACTGTTTTTGACTGTATGATCGTCGTGGTTGTATGCATAGAATGCCCAGCGAGAGAATGCTTGTGAGTATTTGGTGGTCTGTTAAGGAAAATAGCATCACCGAAGCTCTAGGTATCGTCCGTCGTCATTCGCTCTCGTGAGCAATAACATGACAATTTTCAGATTTACGAACCCTAATGCTACTAAACAACCTCTAATAACTCTAGACTAGACAAAAATAATAAATTTCTACAGTAACCTCCTTGTAAAGTTAATTACATGAAGGTTCCAACACACGTAATAATCAAATATTAATTAAACTTCCATTCCAAGTCATCAAAAGATAATCGAGACATGCTAAGAATCCATCATAACTAGAGAGGTATAAAATTCCACTACTCCTCATTATTACATTTAATCCATAGTATAAAACAAAACATAATATTCTAAGATCAATCACTCAAGATCATTCATCTTTATTTAGTTCATGTGGTATGTGTGACTAGCAGTCTACTTTCCCCATGCATGTCATTCTTGGCTCGTACCTAAACAACAAGAAAGCAAGAGTGAGTCCATAGACTCAGCAAGTACATTAAGAAACCATAGCAATAACACACATATAAAGGAGATCAACATTAGAACATCTCAATGCAAATGCAATGCTCAAGGACTTTATCTTTAACTTTATGTGTGCATTACACCGCATGCGCAGTATGCGCACCGCCGCCGCATATTCCATGCCTCAGGCGCCGCACGCAGTGGACCAATTGCCCGCTACTCCGCAAGTAACGGGACTCAAGCCCACACTCCACGAGTGAGGATCTCGGCCCGCCATAATTATGACGGGAATTCTCAAGGAAAACACACTTGGTCACCACATGACCAAGCCTCAATATGACTTCTCTATGCAAATGCTTATCATGTAATCATCATCAAATCACCAAAAGACAACATCACTTAATCATAGTAAAGCATGAGCATCATTTGAGCAATAACCATACTTAAGCATTCATTAAGTATACCATCTTGCTATGCATCCATATAGCAAATAACACACAAATTAGCCAATCATTCAAACAACAATGCACTTGCCTTCAACCGCATGCGAAGGTGGATGTCGGGAATGAGGTACTGCTCCCGGAGCCAAACCCACACTTGGACAACAATTGAGACAAGCTAAGGCTACCATAAGGGTCTAATAACAAAATCATAAACACAACCTCGAGTACATCGTCCACTAAACGCAATCCCCAATGTTAAAGCTGGCTGTCGATTTCTTTTCCAGAGAACAGCCCCTTCGAAAAATCATAACTAAATGTACAGAAATCCAAATGGAGTGATCTTGGACAATCTGAAAAGTTTATTGAATTCCCTTCTAAACCTAGTTCGTGAGGTTCTCTGATTCGGCCATTTACTAGCCCTACCAATCTAAACAACAGAGTATCAATTCTCGTCGGGTCTCTGACAGCAACAATGAAACTATCATAACTTTCTCTACGTTCGTCCGAATTTCATGATCTTTAGTTTTCCTGAAAGCTGGAAGGATTGTCTACAACTTTCGTTATACTGGGGTTCTCAGATTTCCAATTTAACCATCACTTTTAATTGGTTTTCTACAATCTGCCTGAATACTGACAGAGCAGTGAAACAGCAGTCTTAGAAAAATCATAACTCTCTAACCGTTAATCGGATTTGAGTGAACTTGGCGGCCACTGAAAGCTAAGACAATAACCCAAGTTTTCCTAGGAGACCATAAACCCAGATGCTGCCTCTAACAGCGCGAGAACCCTCGTCCAAAATTCTGGACAGATTGCAATCTACTAAAAGACAGGATCCGATATACCAAACATCAACCAAAACATCTAATACGGTTTGAGCAGCGAGGTATACCAAGGTTACCCTTGAAGATCCGCAGCAAGACGTAGAAACCTCCCGCGGTTGACCTCCTTCCTTGCCTCTCCTCCTCCTCCTATGGCCGGCAATGGAGCTCCAAGGCCGACGGCGAGCACTCATCACGGCCTCAAGATGGCGCAAGGGGGAGAGGAGCCAGGAGGTGGGCAGCCAAGGGGGTGGTGCAAGGGGGAAGGGACAGAGGTGGGGCGGCCAAAGGGGCGGGGAGCTCGGCTAGGGTTTGGGGAAAAGTGGTGCCTTCCTCCTTGGCCGCCACCTAAGGCCTCGTTGGGCCGAGCCTGTGCCCAGTTGGCGAAACGCGCTTTCACCCTCGAGCTAGCTGCAAAATAAACTATTTCCTTTTGATCCTTTTACTAATACCGAGAAGTCTCTCCCAAACTCTTTCTCGAACTTCTCGAACTTTTGGGACATTACACTCTACCCCCTTACACAATCATCCGATTCTAACCCACCACGCCAAGGGACGATACGAAAGACTTAAAGCACAACACGCACTGTAGAGAATAATTCCGATATCGCCGCGCATGCGGCCTCCAACTCCTGTGGCTTCTTTCTGATCATGGACCAAAGAACTTTAACATATTTCAGCGCTTTGTTTCTCAAAACCTTCTCGATTTCTCCAAGATCCGTGACCGGCTTTGACTCAAAGGTCAAATCTTGCTCTATGAGTAGAGGCTCTAGCGTACATGATGCTCCGATCTCGCAAGTACTTCCTCAAAGATGGATACATGAAAACATTATGCAATCCCCGCATGGTTTCGGAAGGTCCAAGCGGACGCCAATTCCCTAATCTGCGTTAAGATAGTGAAAGGTCCAATGTACCTCGGGCTTAGCTTCCTTTGGTACCGAACCTTACTACACCCTTGGTGGGAGATACTCAAGAGCACTTGATCCCCACTTCGAATTCTAAGTCCCTTCTCCTCACATCCGCATAACTTTTCTGTCTCGCTGGGCTAGCAAATTCTGCTTCACTAAGGCCACCTGCTCAATCGCCCTTTGGACCCAATCCGACTCAACACCGCTTTCACCCATCGCTCCCAACATAGTGGTGACTGCACTGCGCCCATAGAGAACCTCAAACGGCAGCCTTAACACTGAATGGTAATCGTTGTTGTAAGCAAACTCTACTAGCGGCAATGATCCTCCCGCTACCCTTCCAAGACAAAACACAAGTCCGCAACATGTCCTCCGTGGTCCGGATGGTACGCTCCGCCCGCCCATCCGTCTGTGGATGGAATGTCAGACTCAGACGGAGTGTGTGCCCAAGGCACTCAGAACTTTCCCAAAACTTGAGACAAACTTGGCATCTCTGGTTGAAATGATGGTCTTGGCACCCCATGTAATCTCACAATCTCCCGCACATAGATGGGAGCTAAATCACTTGCCGAGTTAGTAGTGCGACTGGTATAAAGTGTGCGATTTATCGAGACGATCCACTACCACCCACATCGCATCCTTACCCCTTGGTGACCGGGTAACGAACTACAAAATCCATAGAAATATCGTCCCACACCATTGCGGAATCTCTAAAGGTTGCAACAACCCCGCAGACGCTTGTGTTCGCCTTCACCGTTGACAAACACCACATGAGGCCACATAATTAGCTATGTCCACCTTCATCCTTTCCACGTAAGTTCGCTTTAGATCACGATACATCTTCGCTTTCACCTGATGAACAAAGTACGGTACGATGTGCCTCTTTCGAATATCATCCTTGACCTTCGCTCGTGGTACGCAAAGGCGGCCCTAAACCGCAACGCACCACACTCATCCAAACTGAAATCTCCGTCCTGCCCAAATCCACCGCCAACCCTTTGCAATAATGGATCTTCCCTTGTGCTTCCCGCACTGCCCGGTATGGTCGACGCTAAAATCAATTGTGTTTCAACACTTACAAAGGCCCGCATAGCAAAAGATATCCCCATACGGTTAAAATCAGCAATAAGATAATCCATCAGAAGCGCGCGCCTTGCGACTAAGAGCATCACCACCACATTTGCCTTCCCGTGATGGTATTGAATAGATAGATCATAATCCTTAATTAGCTCCAACCACCGCACGCCTTAAATTCAAATCTTTCTGTGTGAAAATATACTTGAGACTCTTGTGATCTGTATAAACATCACAACCTCACCATACAGATAGTGTCTCCAAAGCTTCAGGGCAAACACTACAGCTGCCAACTCTAAATCATGAGTTGGGTAATTCTGCTCATGCTTCTTCACCGCTTCGACGATAAGCTATCACCTTCCCTTCCTCGCATAAGGACACAACCCAACCCAATCCGAGACGCATCGTAGTACATCAGAATCGCCTCCTGTGCTCGGGAAGTGTAAGGACAGGCGGTCACCAGCTTTTCCTTAAGGGTTTGGAAACTACGCTCACAATCATCATCCCACCTGAACTTCACATCCTTCTGTGTGAGTCTGGATAAAGGTTTAGCAATAATGGAGAAATCTCGCACAAAACGCCGATAGTATCCCGCCATGCCGAGAAAGCTTCTCACTTCTTTGACATTGGTTGGCGCTCTTCCATTCTACCATCGTAGAAATCTTACTTGGATCAATCTGTGATTCCTTTATCATTGATGACATGCCCGTAAACCCCACTCGACGCCCAAAACTCGCACTTTTTCGCTTTGGCATAAAACTTATGCTCCTTAGTGTTTCCAACACAAGCCTCAGTGTCGCCATGTTCACTTTCTTCTTTGAATATATCAAAATATCATCTATAAAGACTACCACAAAATCATCCAGTATTCATGCAACATCCTGCTCATAGTCTCCATGAAAGCAAGAGGGCGCGTCGTTAGTCCAAAAGACATAACTTTAAATTCAAAATGTCCATACCTTGTAGAGAATGCCGATTCTCAATATCCTCCTTTCTGACAGTGGATTTGATTATAACTCGATTGAAGGTCAATCTTTGAGAATACCTTGGCCCTCTCAACCGATCAAATAGATCTTCTATGCGAGGCAGAGGATACTTATTCTTGATGGTTAGCCGGTTAAGAGCACGATAATCAATACACATGCGCCAACTACCATCTTTCTTCTTGGTAAAAGAATGTGGCTCCCATGGAGACACACTGGGACGAATAAGATCCTTTGCTTTTAAATCATCCAATCGCTTCCTTAGTTCCTCCCGAACGGACGGGCCAACCGTAGGGGTCATAGAGACAGTCGGGCGCTCGTACCAAATCAATTCTCAACTCTACGGACGAGGTGGCGGCATCCTGGTAGCTCTGGCTGAAAACATCCAGAACTCCCGAACGACCAAAATATCTTCTCGCTGCTGCATGAACTCAGCTTCTCCACTAGAGACAAAAGAAACCCATTCTTCACAGACGGCCACTGTGAAAGGCTAGCCATCACAAAAAGTGAGTGAGATGGAGCGCTACATTGAATACTATATCCGCCTGCACGGAGCTTGCAGGTTATTGTCTTCCAAAACAGAAATGACAAAGACGGTAATTATGCAACCACCCATCCCCAAGATAACATCAAACGGCTCCATCTTCATAACCATGAGATTAGCAATGAATTCTTCTCCATCTAACGAAATCACACAACCTTGACATGCATCAGAGCTAGAGAGAATTCCTCAGAGAATTAACTAGAACTGATCGAGCTATTGGTCGCAACCTCAAATTCGCCTTTACTAACAAAATCTAGTGATACAAAAGAATAGGTAGCCCCAATCAAATAGAACAAGTGCCTCTATCGAATCCACCAAGAGCGCACTCGCCACCACATCAGACGACTCACCGACTCTGCCAGGCGGCATAGCGTAGAGACCGTCACAAGGCGTAGGGGCTCCAACACCTGTACGGAGGTACAGAACTGGCCGGAGGTGCCGACGGTGCCCTCATCGAAATGGGGCCACGGAGGGGGCGGCTAAAGTACTCGCGTGGGGCCTCCAGAGCGTGGAAGTAAGGCGGCGGTGCCTGTAGGAGTAGGAGTAGCCGCAGCATCCGCACCGACCGCGAGAAGAAGTCGCCGCGCTGCACCGACATCGAACAAAGTTCCCACTTGATGATACCGTGGATTCGCCGACAAACCAATGCCTTATGGCCCTCCCGACCACAATGGCGCAAGACCCAACCAATCGCACTCAAGCTCTATGCTCACGCCGCACTTGAAGCACTTCATGCCTCGCCTCGGGACCGCCAGAATTTAGGTGCACCGCCGACGCCACGAGGTGAAAGAAGATCGTGCTCGCTTGGTCTTGAATGATTTCGCGCCCTTTGAACCTCTTGGAAGTGGGCCTCGAAGGTCCCACCCCACCGCTAAAACCCCTCTTCTGGCCGCCACCGCCTCGATACCACAGAGCCTTCCTCCCGGCAGCTCCTCACCAAGCTGCATCTCCGCTTCCATGCCCGGCTTGTTCGACTGTGAGAGCTGAAATCCCGCAACTCCAATGCTCCCAATACCGCCGAACTCTTGCCCGAGCCCCGCTAAACCTCTTGGCTTTTTCCTCATCATTTGTGGCCACACTGAACAAATGAACCAGTTGTTAAAACCCGCTTCATACTCACATCACTATCTTACCCCGCTTGAAGTTCTCAAAGAGACTTCCATTCGCTCCACATATGAAGTCGGATAAAACATCTTCCCGAAATGCTCAACAAAATACTCCTGTAATCGTCCATGAGTCGCTTGTCCCGCCATCGTGACTCCTTCCCACCGATATCCGCCGCCTTCAATTGAAGGCCACGAACCGAGCCTCATTTCGATGTCATCCCCAGAGCTCCGGCGTTCTCCATGTGTCGCAGCCAATTAGTCTGCGCCGACAGCGTGCTCGACCTGGCCGAAGGTGTCCACCTCAAAGCGCTCCATTGATGTAACCCCATGGCATACACCGCAAAGCATCGCAGGGGCCACCACAGAGCGACAACAGCGCACTGGTGGGGCTCGGTTCTCTGCATCTGAAGCAACCTCTTCCTCCGACTCGCAGGCTAGCTTCTCCCACTGCATTCACTCAACTCGGCGGGCGATGCTCGCCTCGCCGGCCCCCGCCGGCCTCGACCACGACCTCGGCCTCCACCCCTGCCATATCTAAACATCACAGCAAAACAATCAAACAATAAGCAATTACATCATCTAGGACCACAAGAGTAGTCTAACTAGCAGCTATCACACAAGAGAATTCAAATCTCAAAAGCGAGATAATGCAATGCATTAACCCATTCCCACCTACTGTGTATAGTGTGTCAAATTTAACCTTTCATATTCCACGGACCTCACCCCGCCTCGATACCAATCAGAACACCTCAAATCAGTCACGAACCCTAATGCTACTAAACAACCTCTAATAACTCTAGACTAGACAAAAATAATAAAATTTCTGTAACCTCCTTGTAAAGTTAATTACATGAAGGTTCCAACACACGTAATAATCAAATATTAATTAAACTTCCATTCCAAGTCATCAAAAGATAATCAGAGACATGCTAAGAATCCATCATAACTAGAGAGGTATAAAATTCCACTACTCCTCATTATTACATTTAATCCATAGTATAAAACAAAACATAATATTCTAAGATCAATCACTCTCAAGATCATTCATCTTTATTTAGTTCATGTGGTATGTGTGTGACTAGCATCTACTTTCCCCATGCATGTCATTCTTGGCTCGGTACCTAAACAACAAGAAAAGCAAGAGTGAGTCCATAGACTCAGCAAGTACATTAAGAAACCATAGCAATAACACACATATAAAGGAGATCAACATTAGAACATCTCGAATGCAAATGCAATGCTCAAGGACTTTTATCTTTAATCTTCGTGTGCATTACACCAGCACGCCGAGTATGCACCGCCAAGATACTCCATGCTGTCTTGCGCGCACGCACTGTGGACCAATTGCCCGCACTCCGCAAGTAACGGGACTCAAGCCCACACTCCACGAGTGAGGATCTCGGCCCGCCATAATTATGACGGAATTCTCAAGGAAAACACACTTGGTCACCACATGACCAAGCCTCAATATGACTTCTATGCAAATGCTTATCATGTAATCATCATCAAATCACCAAAAGACAACATCACTTAATCATAGTAAAGCATGAGCATCATTTGAGCAATAACCATACTTAAGCATTCATTAAGTATACCATCTTGCTATGCATCCATATAGCAAAATAACACACAATTTAGCCAATCATTCAAACAACAATGCACTTGCCTTCAACCGTGTAAGGTGGATGTCGGGAATGAGGTACTGCTCCCGGAGCCAAACCCACACCTGACAACAATTGAGACAAGCTAAGGCTACCATAAGGGTCTAATAAAAATCATAAACACAACCTGAGTACATCGTCCACTAAACGCAATCCCCAACGTTAAAGCTGGCTGTCAGATTTCTTTTCCAGAGAACAGCCCCCTTCGAAAAATCATAACTAAATGTACAGAAATCCAAATGGAGTGATCTTGGACAATCTCAAAAGGTTATTGAATTCCCCTTCTAAACCTAGTTGGTGAGGTTCTCTGATTCGGCCATTTACTAGCCCTACCAATCTAAACAACAGAGTATCAATTCTCGCGTCGGGTCTCTGGACAGCAACAATGAAACTATCATAACTTTCTCTACGTTCGTTCGAATTTCATGATCTTTAGTTTTCCTGAAAGCTAGAAGGATTGTCTACAACTTTCGTTATACTGGGGTTCTCAGATTTCCAATTTAACCATCACTTTTAATTGGTTTTCTACAATCTGCCTGAATACTGACAGAGCAGTGAAACAGCAGTCTTAGAAAAATCATAACTCTCTAACCGTTAATCGGATTTGAGTGAACTTGGCGGCCACTGAAAGCTAAGACAATAAACCAACTTTTCCTAGGAGACCATAAACCCAGATGCTGCCTCTAACAGCGCGAGAACCCTCGTCCAAAATTCTGGACAGATTGCAATCTACTAAAAAGACAGGATCCGATATACCAAACATCAACCAAAACATCTAATACGGTTTGAGAAGCGAGGTATACCCAAGGTTACCCTTGAAGATCCGCAGCAAGACGTAGAAACCTCCCCGCGAAGTTGACCTCCTTCCTTGCCTCTCTTCCTCCTCCTCCTATGGCCGGCAATGGAGCTCCAAGGCCGACGGCGAGCACTCACCACGGCCCGAAGATGGCGCAAGGGGAGAGGAGCCAGAGGTGGGCAGCCAAGGGGGTGGTGCAAGGGAAGGGACAGAGGTGGGGCGCGGCCAAAGGGTGGGGAGCTCGGCTAGGGTTTGGGGGAAAAGTGGTGCCTTCCCTGGCCGGCCACCTAAGGCCTCATGGGCCGAGCCTGTGCCCAAGTTGGCGAAACGCGCTTTCACCCCGAGCTAGCTGCGAAAATAAACTATTTCCTTTGATCCTTTTACTAATACTGAGAAGTCTCTCCCGAAACTCTTTCTCGAACTTCTCGAACTTTTGGGACATTACACAAGCAGTTTGATCATATCCACTCAACCCATTACTTTTGAAATCTAATACTTTGTTTTACTCGTACGTATGCATGCTTTTGTGTCAATGATTAATTTTGTCGATTAGAGGTAGTTAATCCCATTGCATTGTTGCCCTGAAAATTGTTCACCCCTGCCACTACCTTAGGAATATTATTCTCACTAGTGAATTAGAGCCCGGTGAATGAGATAGGGCCTTTTTATTTTGTCTTTACGATATGATGCTTAGCCATGCTTAGATACCGGTAGAATTGGGCGGTTATCGACTTAGTCGATAACCTTGATCACACAAAATTATTATAACTTACACTTTCAGCCTTTGTGCTAAGTTATTTGTGAAAACTAAAAATGAAAACAAAATGATTTGGACTTGGGCACAATGGTAAGATGGTGTGCTTTTGGGTGTGACTGGAAAGGTGCCCAAGTCAATTAAGGACCGAGTTACTTGCGCCACCGTACTGAGCATTTTGCGTGCTAACCACACTAGAGTATATGGGACCTCTCTTGACCTAGTACTTTGGCGTATTGGCTCGGGTCGCAGGAGGTCGCAGGAGGGATGGAGGTGGGAGCATGGTAGTTGTCCAAAAGCTTTATCCCGAGTGGGTAGTTGTCTTTTCGGCTTTACATGTAAGCGTATGGATTTCTATCCATACGAGCGGCTCATAGTTAATACACAATATTGGAAAACGCCTTGTTAGACTTAGCCGTGCCTCGCATACCAAAGGAAGTATGCTAACCGTGGTGCGTGGAAAGGCGGTCTAAAGTGTGGGTACATTGGTACACCCCGCAGGTTAAAACTATTCGAATAGCCTCGCCCTAGGTTATGGACACGCTCGGATACGCCCATGAGAACTAGACTACAACATTTAATTAAAACTTGATGGGTTGGTATGAACGGTGTTCATACTATTGTTGTGATGGCCATTGGGTTGGTCATCTCCGTGATTTATTTATGTTACTACTTCATCAGATCGCCGTTATTTCGCAAATAAAAATTGAATTGTTAAACCGCCTTCAAAACTATTACATTATTGCAAAAGAAAACTTGCTTTCGCTAAAAGTAAGTCCAGAGCCCTCCACTTAAATAAAGCTTGCATGTAGTTAAATTATAGTTCTGTACCCTTACACGTCAGTCTTGCAGTACAAAAACAATTTTTGTACTCGCTGCTTTGCTTAATGTTTTTATTGTCGAGGAAGAAGGTGAGCCCCTAGGGCTTTCCTTTTGAGATGTGTCATGGGTTTGACGACTAGCTTGATGTCTGGTTGGTTGCCTTGTGGGTAAAGGCACACTAATTGGTTTTTTATTTATCGCCATCTTATGGCTTTTGCTTCCATTGTAGTTTGTTATTTTTTTATCTTGTAAGTTCATTCTGTTGTATTTATTGAAGTTTTATTATTGTAACCTCTCGTATGGTTTTGATGCATAATTTTGTTACTGGTGTATATCTGCATTTGGAAGTATACAAACTCGAGGCTTGGGTTTATTTGAATTGTGATGCTAGGGTCAATGGAAGGCTAAGCATTACAAGTCGAATAAACCGGTCCTCACAAAGTTGGTATCAGAGTCAGATCGACCGTAGAAACCCTAGCTTGGTCGTTATTAGGATATTTTGAAAACCTATTTTCAAAATGTCAAATGGTTTATGAAAACTTAAGTAAGTTCTCGATTTTTCTCCTTACCTATCTTAGCTTTGCTTCATCTTGCCTTATTCTTGTTGAGTTTTCAAAAGGTTGTTCCTCTCTCTCTCCCTTCAAAGTTAGTTGGTTATCGGTTAAATTCGGTTTGGGGAATAATGAGAGTTGAAAATATGAAGTGTTAGTTGTTATTTAATGAAGATTTGAAGCACTCGAGTTGAAGCACTCATCTCGAGCTCTGATACAAAATCTGGAAAGCAAGTACAAGTTTTGGATCATGAGCACTTAGTTCATTAGGGTTAAAAATGAGATGATAAATCAACTAAAACTCATGGGATTAAAAGGGTAAGATGTGATATTAGATGGCTAGTGCCTAATGCACCCTTATATGGTTTTTGTCATGCCTTTTAGATGCGTTAGAACTCGAGTTGTGTTCTAAAATGTTATCATCCTAAACGATTGCTCGCCTGCTCAATACGAGTTAGTCGTACCGGGAAGCAAATCTTTGGCTTTGTGGTTTTGCGCTGGTCTTATGCTTTCATACAAACATTTGAAGTTCATTTCTTGTTGTGTGTTTGCAACCGGGTTAGGGTAATGTCTATTTTCCCTAAACGATGCCCTATTACGATATTAGGATTAAATTAGGGTTTATTCTTAGAATATATACGCCCTAATGATATTACTTAGCTTGTAGACGTGGGATTTTGTAATCGTTTGCTCTCCTTGTTCCAAATAGTTGCGTATCGCCTACAGGCGGCATGTATAGCAACTATATCAGAAAACTAATTGTGGTTTATCGTATCTCATTTTAGTGATTTTGGAATGCTTAGTGCATGCTAGAATTAAATTGCATACCCATTGCCCTTCCCTCACCTTATGCCCATTCTTTCCTCAACTTATCTTTCATGTACCAAAATATTTAAGGGGGTAGAAGATACCTCGAAATACTTGTTAGGCATCTTGATTCTTATCCTTTGATCATGCATATAGTTTCCCAATTAACTCAAGCATAACATGCTACTCAAGGTGTATAAAACAAAAAGCATGGTAAGTAGTTCATCTTAGTAATCAAAAGCATGAAAATGACTAATATATAAAGGTATAAATTGAAATTGTCCTTGATTTTCTTGTCTTAAAATGTTAACCAACTTGAAATTTGACAACTTGCTGTGCTCACCTAACAAAAAATGAAATTGTTATGTCACATTGATAGGAGCATATAAGCATGCATATGAGCATTTGCACTCTCATTAACCAAAATTTAAAACTTGCCTTAGGACTAATTTGCACACATACATCCCCTCATGCATTCACCCTGTGCATTCCCTTTTTCCCAACTAGGCAAATAGAACCAGAGAGGCAATGGTTAGTAAGACCACCATAAACCTTGCTTTAACCCTTCTTCCCTGCTCTTTAGGTCCGAAAGTTTCGGATCTGAGCCCTCTCTTTAGGTAACCTTTCCCACGCAAGTAGTTGGTAGTCGTTTGTCCAACGGGAAGGTGACGTGAAGCTTGATATATTTGAAGTACCTTCGAATCAAGAAAGGAAAGGTTAAACAAAGCAATGGAAAGGAAAAGGTATCAGCAACGTCAAGATAGTGCGTTAGGATCTCCCAGCACTATCTTTGAAGGAAATCAAGACAACAGATGGTGCATTTCGTTAGAGTTGAAAGGAACCACTTCGAAAACAATTAACAGAAGGGCATTAGAAATCCTTCAGCAAAGCCTCCCACTTTAGAACCTAAACCTTCTAAAGAACCTCTCTGGACTCAGATTTGAGTTCGATTCGCATCGAAATCCGAAAAGTGACGCCGTGACCAAACCCACCTAGGTTGCCACACCTTTCTCCGACTGAACTCCCTAATCTCTGACGAGATTCTCATATGTAGATTTGTAATGACCCCAAATTAGAGTTTGTATTTTATATATATAAAAGTATTAAAATTTGAAAACTTTTGGTTGTGTCTCTTGATCATGCTCTGGTGCTCCAAAAATTTGTGCACAATTTCAAATTCTTGCTATTTGTATTTAATGTTGTGTTGAAAATTCAATTTTCAAAGTTGATCATTTTGATTCTTTTAAATTCCAGAAAATTGTAGGAACAAAAATTTCTAAAATAATTTATTCAAATACTAGATTATTTATATTGAATTTTAATTATTTTTACTAAATTTTTAGAAGTCATTTTGCCTTCCCAAAATTCAAAACAAATCCCAAATGCAGATTTGAATATGATTTTATTCCAACAAATTTTAATATACAAAATGTTTAAAATTATTTTTCCTAAGTCCTTTGAGAACCTAAGAGTGCCCACAAAAATATTTAGAATTTTTTGAATTTTATTTCTAGTTCAAACTGCCTGGTCAAACTCATTTGTTTTCGGTCAAAAATTAAATCCAAACCCTAGCTCCTAGCACTTGTTCCTCCGAACGAACCTAAACCCTAAACGACTGCTTGATCAGCACTAACTCGCCGCACCCAAGTCCGACCGAACTCATTCGCCACCGGTCTAGCCGAACCCACCTCGCCGAGCCGCTTTTCTCCTTCTCACCGATCGCTGCCCCACCCGTCGTGAGCTCTTTCCACGCGGCGCTCGCGCAAGCCACCGCCGGCACCTGACACCGCCGCCGCCGCATGCGCGCCACCGCGGTCACCTCATCGCCCGGAGCCACGTGCACCAAACTCTTTCTTCTCCGGAAGAGCCGTGCCCGCCATCCTCTATCTCTCTTCCGCCGCTCTCCTCCGCTCGCCGCCACGCCGCGCCATGCGCGAGCCACCTACGCCTTGCGCTTCCAAGCTACTTGTGCGCCCGATCCCGGCCACCTCGCCAACTTTTGCCGAGTGCATCACCCACCATTGTCTCCTCCGCCCGCATACAAAGGGTCAAGCCCGAGCGCTCCTTTTCTCCACCGAAGGCAAGCGCCGCAGCCCTTTCTCCTTTTCTCCACCGGTGCTGCCGCCTTCGCCTCCTCTTGTGGTGCCGCACTTGCCCCGGCTGCCTCCAAATTTCCCCATCTCCAAGCTCCTGGCCTCTCCACACCGAGCTCTTCCCTTCCACCGAAAGCAGGCGCCGTCGGCCCTCTTCCCTCTCCGGCTGCTCCACCAACCGCCCTGGTGCCTCCTCCTCTCGCGCCCACCTGCCCGGCCTTTCTCCACTATCGCCGCTGCCGCTCCTCGGTCCATGGTGCTGCCGCTGCCTCCACTTCGCCTCCTCTTCCGTCTGGCTTCAACAAGCCGCCGGCTCCTCTCCTCGCTCGCGGCCGCCACCTCGCCCTCTCCGCTCAACCTGCCCGCCGCACTCCTTCCCCGGATCCGGCAGCCACCCCAGCTTCTTCTTCCTGCCGCCCTCGGCTTCCTTCCGCCTCAGCCATGCCTACGCGGCTGCTCCCCGGCCACAGACTCGAGATGCCTCGCCTTCCTCGCACTGGAGCCTGTGCGCTCGAGCCTGCACTCCGGCTGCTCCATCGCCGCGGTCGCCGTTCGGCCGCCGCTGTTGCGCCGGCTTTTCTTCCATCGCCCTAACCGCGCCGGCCGAGCAACAGGCCCGAGTGCCGCGCTTTCATCACCGCGACGCCCTCCCCGCCCGATCAAGGCTGATATCGCCTCCACCGACCGCCCTGAGCATGCCTCCGCAGCCTAGGAGCTCACCACAACCCCAGCATGACCGCCGGCGACAAGCCAATGCCGAGTCACCTTCGGTTTCTTCTTGTTGCCCTCTACGTGTTTGTGTAAATACCTCAATGCATGTCTTTGTGTTCTCGCAGATGGGGCTCGCCGCCACCCCTTTGTCCCTTGCATCCGTGGCTCAATCCGCCGCCGACCCTCCTCACCGGCGCCAAGCCATGCCCGAGCCACTCCTGTCTTCCCGTCGGCCTTCACTGCCTTGTGATGTCTCTCTGTGTGTGTATGACTAGGTGAGCGCATGTATGATCAGCAAGGTTTTGTTGTCAGAATGATTGATTAGTAGGTTAATTGTGATGATGCAAATTTGTATGAATGGATGAATCTGATTGACAAGATTTTCTGCTAGCATGCTTATATCGTGTTACATCAATTAGTGATTAGTTGGGTTATCATCTAGGCACACAGATCAAGTTGCATTTTGATTGTTGGGTGGTATAAGAGAAAACTTGCTGTAGATGGTACATGAGCAGTAATCTGGGAATTATCAAATTTCTCATTAGGTCATGACCTTGCTTAGTCGAGTAGTTAGAAAACCTCTTTGTTTCGTATAGCTAAGAGTGCTGTGTTGATGGCTTAGGTGTTCAGATTAGTGGATGAATCGGATTTGTGGAAATTACTGCTAGCATACGCTTATACCTCTTTTACATCAATTAGTGTTTGGTTTTAGAAATCTAAAGATTGTCAGTAATAGCAAGTTATCAATTACAGAGTAGTAAGGCCATAAAGTAACAAAGATGTCAAAAGTTAGTTAGCATTCACATGTAGTTGAGTGGTGTTTGACAGTGCGTAATCATGTTAGTAAGGCCAAAGTTGGTTAGAAATCGATTAGCAATTATTAGTTCGCTAGTGAGCTAGTCGGCTTTCCAATAGCAAATTTGTAGGTCTAATGAACTTATCACGTTGAAGATTGCATAAAATAGTGAGCTACTTAAAATGTGGTTATTTATCGCTTAGTTAATAGATGTGCACACAATCACCATCAAAGTCATTCGAAAGAATAAAATATATAAGAGAACTGCTTTTGATCGTATGATCGCCGTGGTTGTATGCATAGAATGCCCAAGAGAGAATGCTTGTGAGTATTAGGTGGTCTCATTAAGGAAAATAGCATCACCGAAGCTCTAGGTATCGTCCGTCGTCATTCGCTCGTGAGTAATAACATGACAATTTTCGATTTACCGATAGGATTATGCCTTGTTAGTGTAGTAGTTAGATATGTTTCAGTCACTTAGTTGGTTGACTATTATCCGTAGTAGTAACCAAATCTGAAAATAAGCTTCGCTTGGATCTTCATAATCAAGCAAATAAATCTTTGTTAATGTGGAAAATGTGAGTTTGGAAAGAACAATCGTAAGAAATCCTAACTAATTTAAATAATCTCCAATCACTAATTTGTTGTTCCTAAATTCATAATCTATCTTCTGTGTGTTTGATTTTTTATTACTGTTGGCTTTCTGGTGTTTATTCGCTGTTTTTCGCTTTTGGCAGTTTTTATCGTTAGATGACGTTGATATCGAGTGGTCCTCTCGCAATAAGTCGAATATCTCAAACAAGGCAAAGGCAGCAGTTTGATCATATCCACTCAATCCCATTACTTTTGAAATCTAATACTTTGTTTTACTCAGACGTATGCATGCTTTGTGTCAATGATTAATTTTGTCGATTAGAGGTAGTTAATCCCATTGCATTGTTGTTCGAAAATTGTTCACCCGCCACTACCTTAGGAATATTATTCTCACCGTGAATTAGAGCCCGTGAATGAGATAGGCCTTTTATTTTGTCTTTACGATATTATGCTTAGCCATGCTTAGATACCTAGATTTGGGCGTTATCGACTTAGTCGATAACCTTGATCACACAAAATTATTATAACTTACACTTTCAGCCTTTGTGCTAAGTTATTTGTGAAAACTAAAAATGAAAACAAAATGATTTGGACTTGGGCACAATGGTAAGATGGTGTGCTTTTTGGTGTGACGAAAGGTGCCCAAGTCAATTAAGGACCGAGTTACTTGCGCCACCGTGATCGAGCATTTTGCGTGCTAACCACACTAGAGTATATGGACCTCTCTTGACCTAGTACTTTGGCGTGTATTGGCTCGGGTCGCAGGAGGTCGCAGGAGGGATGGAGGTGGGAGGATGGTAGTTGTCCAAAAGCTTTATCCCGAGTGGGTAGTTGTCTTTTCGCTTTACC
Organism: Ampelocalamus luodianensis; assembly: GCA_036346255.1. Lineage (NCBI taxonomy): Eukaryota > Viridiplantae > Streptophyta > Magnoliopsida > Poales > Poaceae > Ampelocalamus > Ampelocalamus luodianensis. The sequence goes on from CM070637.1 coordinate 27,900,014, forward strand.
ATGTAAGCGTATGGATTTCTATCCATACGAAAGCGCTCAGTAGTTAATACACAATATTGGGAAACGCCTTGTTAGACTTAGCCGTGCCTGCATACCAAAGGAAGTATGCTAACCGTATCGTGGAAAGGCGGTCTAAAGTGTGGGTACATTGGTACACCCCGCAGGTTAAAACTATTCGAATAGCCTCGCCCCAGGTTATGGACACGCCTGGATACGCCCGTGAGAACTAGACTACAACATTTAATTAAAACTTGATGGGTTGGTATGAACGGTGTTCATACTATTGTTGTGATGGCCATTGGGTTGGTCATCTCCGTGATTTATTTATGTTACTACTTATTGTATCATGTTATTTCGCAAATAAAATTGAATTGTTAAACTGCTTCAAAACTATTACATTATTGCAAAAGAAAACTTGCTTTCGCTAAAAGTAAGTCCAGAGCCCTCCACTTAAATAAAGCTTGTATGTAGTTAAATTATAGTTCTGCTACCCTTACACGTCATTTTGTAGTACAAAAATAATTTTTGTACTCAGTGCTTTGCTTAATGTTTTATTGCAGAGGAAGAAGGTGAGCCCCTAGGGCTTTCCTTTGTGAGATGTGCTGGTTTGACGACTAGCTTGGCGTGTCTGCTTGGTTGCCTTGTGGGTAAAGGCACACTAATTGGTTCTTTTATTTATCGCCATCTTATGGCTTTTGCTTCCACTGTAGTTTGTTATTTTTTTATCTTGTAAGTTCATTCGTTGTATTTATTGAAGTTTTATTATTGTAACCTCTCGTGTATGGTTTTGATGCATAATTTTGTTACTGGTGTGTATATCTGCATTTTGAAGTATACAAATCCTGAGGCTTGGGTTTATTTGAATTGTGATGCTAGGGTGAATGGAAGGCTAAGCATTACAAGTCGAATAAACCGGGGTCCTCACAGGAAGGGCATGCCGACTTCAGTGCCCCATTCTCGTGGAGGCACTCGAACCTTCCAAACTCTCAGTGGTCCTCAAGATGGTCCCCAGAAGAGGAGCTCTCCACCACCTTCTATGGCCGATGTGCTCATGCAAATTGAGCGCAATCGAATGGACCAAACACGCATCTTGGAGCAGATTGCGCGCAATACTTCTTCCACTACTACCCCATTGCCGCCGAGCCGAGGTCATCATGTGCGTGGCGCCTTGTCGACTTCCATGGACTAACCCGCCAAGTTGTTCTCCTCTCAAGATCCCATGGAAGTCGAGGACCGCTTCGGACCATTGAGAAGAAGCTGCTAATTGCTCAATGCTCCGAGAGGGAGAAGGTCCTTTTTGCCAGTTATCAACTTGATGGGTCGGCTAGCATATGGTGGGATAACCTTCTTGCCATTCAACCTACTGGACACGTCCCTACTTGGGATGAGTTCGTGGAGGCTTTCCGCGAAGCCCATATTCCTGAGGGAGTTATGATGATCAAGCAACATGAATTTCTCGCTCTCAAGCAAGGGCGAAAGTCTGTGACTGAGTATGTGCATGAATTCAACTTCCTTGCCAGATATGCTCCTGATGATGTTTCGACTGACCTTCGCCGTTCGAACCGATTCTTGAATGGGCTCTCTGAAGAATTGCAGATGGTCAGAAGCTTTGCATGACTTCAGAAACTTCTCCCATCTGGTCAACAAAGCTATTGTGGCCGAAAACAAGAGCAAGGCTTTGAGGAGTCACGCAAGCGACGCCGACTTCTCGCTTGTTCCTAGTGGCGCTTCGCCAAGGCTCTCATGTGGGTGCCTAGACCACCGCGAGTACCACTCCATGTTCACCAAGGCCGCAGTTGTTGCCCCTCGTCCATCCTCTTCCACTAATCAACCAAGACTCGTGGAAGCCGCCACCGATCGCTGTTACCGGCTGCCGGAGTTATATGCTACCATTGTGGGCGCCTGTGGCATTTCGCCAATCGTTTATGCTAAGGCTCAAGGGATACCACCTATTTCACCTTCCCGCCTATTGTGCGCCCCGCACCACCTTCCCGATCAGGTCAAGCCCACCCCTGCTCCGGTTCGAGGTCGCGTGAATCGATTATCGCCGAGAAGCACCGCCACTCCCGTCGCTCTGGTATGCTCCTAGTTAATTTCAGCATTGCCTGCTTTATTTGATTCGAGCATCCCATTCATTTGTTAGTAGGCGCTTGCTACTCAACATCATTTAATTGTGCATCATCTTTATCCACCCCATATCATCCACTCACCGATCACCTTTTATGACCGATCAAGTTCGCCTGTGGTGTCAATATAAATATTGAAGGGTAGACTTTTGGGCGGATTTGATTGTGATAGATTCCAAAGGATTGATGTTATCCGGGAATGGATTGGTTATCCAAGAACTTTGGGCAAATTAATTGTGCTCACAAATCTATTTCTTTAACTAATGAATGCGCACTCACCATGCTTTTCAATCCAGACAATGGGTTCTTATCTTTGTACTCACCAAGTTGATTCCACTCCTTCCTTGGAGTCTGCACCAATTGTTTGTGAGTATGTTGATGTCTTTCTCAAGACCTCCCGCTTGCCACCGGATCGGAAGTGGAATTGTGAATTGATTTAGTTCCCGAACCGCTCCTATATCCGTAAGTCCTTATCGAATGCCTCACAACGAGTTGGTCGAATTAAAGACACAACTTAGAGAATTGCTTGACAAAGGATTTATTCGACCGAAGTTCTCACCTTGGGGTACCCGGCCTTATTTGTCAAAAAGAAAGATAATACTTTACGGATGTGTGTGGATTACCGTCCGTTAAATGAGGTCACCATCAAGAACAAGTATCCTTTGCCTCGCATTGATGATCTTTTTGATCAATTGGTTGGAGCCCGAGTCTTTTCAAAAATTGATTTGCGATCGCTATCATCAAATTAAGGTTCGAAATGAGGACATTCCAAAACAGCTTTCTCTACTCGTTACGGTTTGTGCAGTATATCGTCATGTCCTTTGGTCTCACCAATGCTCCACCATATTTCATGAATCTTATGAATTGGTGTTCATGGATTTCTTGATAAATTCGTTTATCGTGTTCATTGACGACATCCTTATTTATTCCAAGTCCGATAAGGACCATGAACAAAGATTTGAGACTTGTGCCGAAACACTTCGACGACATCGATTGTTTGCTAAATTTAGCAAGTGTGCTTTCTGGCTCAGGCAAGTTGCATTTTTGGGACATGTGTTATCCGAAAGAGGTATTGCTATCGATCCAAGCAAGGTACAAGATGTACGGATTGAAACAACCCAAGAATGTTATCATATCCAAGTTTTCTTGGACTTATGGTTATTACCGAGGTTCATTGAAAATTTCTCCAAAGTTGCAAGACCTCTAACGCAGCTTTGAAGAAGGAGAATAAATTGAGTGGTCACTAAATGTGAGGAGAGTTTTCTTTTGAGAACTCTCTTGACTAAAGCTCCAGCTTCTCACTCTTCCTGATATTCATAAGAGCTCGATATTTATTGCGATGCATCTCGCCATGGACTTGGCTGTGTGCTTATGCAAGAGGGCCGAGTTGTGGCATATGCATCTCGTAGCCATGACCTCATGAAGTTAATTATCCTACTCATGATTTGGAATTGTCAGTAGTCCATGCATTGAAGATTTGCCACATTACCTTCTCTAATCGCTAGTGAAATCTATACGATCATAAAGCCTAAAATACATATTCACTCAAGCTGATCCAATATGAGGCAGAGAAGATGGCTTGAATTGATCAAGAACTATGATATGGGTATTCATTATCACCTTGGAAAAGCCAATGTTGTAGCAGACGCTTTAAGCAGAAAGTCACAATGCAACCGCATGTCCTCTCTACCACGACCAATAATTTGTGTGCTGATTTTACGCCTAAATTTGGAAATGGTGGCGTAAGGTTTTCGCAGATTACAAGTGGAGCCTACCTAAGCTCTCACTTCGAGGCCCGTAAAACGATCTTGAGGTAGTTGAGATCAAGGAAAATTTAGGCGAGTAAAGCCAATGAATTTTTCAAGATGATCGCGGATGATTCGATATCGCAACCGTTTGGTAGTACCTGTAGATCCTCCACTAAGGAGTCTAATTCTCAGAGAGACTCATAATTCCAAGTTTTCTTTACATCCTGGAAGTACCAAGATGTATCAGGATTTGAAGAAAACATTTTGGTGGAGCCAAATGAAGAGGCAAATTGCTCAAGATGTTGTCGAATGTGATATTTGCCAAAGGATTAAGGCTGAACATCTAAAGCCACCGGTACTCTTCAACCTTTGCCTATTCCACGATGGAAGGGAAGAGATCGGATGGATTTTGTTACCGGTCTTCCTAAACTTCCAATGGCTCCGATGCCATTTGGGTAATCATCGACCGCTTGACAAAGGTGTCTCATTTTATTCTCGCAAAACCATCTTCGATGGCAAGCGCTAGCGTAACCTTATATTGCTAGGATTGTTTGTCTACATGGTGTTCCCAAGGTCATTGTTTTAATCGTGGCCCTCGGGCCACTTCCCATTTTTGGAATTGTCTTCATCGTGCTATGGGGCTCGAACTCTCTTTCAAGACCGCTTATCATCCTCAAACTAGTGGTCAAACTGAGAGAGTGAATCAAGTAATGGAAGATCTTCTTCGAGCCTATGTACTAGCCTATAGCAAAGATTGGGAGAAATCTTTGCCATTTGTGGAGTTTTCTTATAATAACAGCTACCAAGCAAGTTGTGAGGACCCCGGTTTATTCGGCGTGTACTGTTTAACCATCCACTTGGTCCTAATAGTACAAATCAAATAAACCAAGCCTCGAGATATGTATACTTCCTAATTGCAGATACACACCCTGCTACAAAATCATGCATCAATTCCATTCATACACATAGAGCCAAGCAAAAGCAACAAGCTGAAAGACATAAATAATATAAGGAGAGTTAGTACAAACGAGAGGCCGACTGCCAAAAGACATACAAATAAGTAAATACACAATGAAGCAAAATGGCCATAAGATGGCGATAAACAAAAGCCAATCGGTGTGCCTTTCACCCACAAGGCAACCAACCGGACCGCCAAGCTAATCGTCCCAAAGCAAATGCCGCAACACACCACAAAAGTGAGGCCCTTGGGGCTCACCTTCTTCTCTGCAACAATTAATATTAAGCAAAGCGTATGAGTACAAAACTTGTTTTGGTACTCATAAGACTCGACGTGAGATATCGTAACTATAATTAACTACATGCAAGCTTTATTTAAGTGGATAAGGCTCTGACTTATTTTCAGATAAAGCAAGTTTTCATTTGCAATAATGTAATAGATTCAAAGCAAGTTTGTAATTAACTTTTATTGTTCAAATAAAGAGAGACAATAATAACAATAGATAGAGAACAACACTAACCTAGAAGTGACTAACCCATAGTCACTACAACAATAGCATGAAGTACAACTTCATACCACCCAGTCAAGTTTAAGTTTTAAAAGGTTGTAGTCTAGTTCTTGACGACCTTACCAAGCATGTCCATAACCTAGGACGAGGCTATTCGAATAGTTTTAACCATGCAGGTGTACCAATGTACCCACACGATAGACCGCCTTTCCACCACCACGGTTAGCACACTTCCTTTGGTATGCGTGGCATGGCTAAGTCTAACAAGACTTTCCAATGGACGATGCTAATTAAGAGCCGCAACTCACTGGAGAAAGACACATTAGACGGACTAACCTGGTGCGCTAATGCTCCCCTCCAACACCACAAACACACACACACAGAACACACCCACCGACCGGCTCATAATTAACACCTCCCAAAGTACTTAGTCAAGAGAGGTTCCATATCCCCTCGTGTGGTTAGCACGCAATAAGCGCTGGCTTAGTGACACAAGTAACTTTCGGCCCTTGGGGACTTAGGCACCATTCCAAACACACCCAACAGATCACATCAACATACCATTGTGCCCAAGTCAAGATATAGTTTTGTTTTCAGTTTTTCATTTGTAAAGCAATAAAACACAAGAGCTGGACATAATGGAGTAGTATAAGTATTTGTGTGATCAAGATCATCTACTAAGTCGATGATCGCCCAATACTACCGATAACTAGGCATGGCTAAGCAATATTCATTCGTAATCTACTAAATGATAAGAGCTCATCCAACGAACTCTGATCACAGCAAATAACCTAGGCTCAGGTAGTAGAGGATATTTATTTCCCTACAGATTATGCAACTAGAGGATTAACTAATCCATTTAACAACAAAATAGCAATGCATACATAGAAGTTAAACAAAATATTAGACTTTAAAAGTAATGAGATCAAATGGAAATGATCAACCGCTGCTTCGCTTGTCGTTGCTCAAATCATATGAGGATCGTTCTCTGGTTATCGCAAATGTCGAAGCCTAAGCGAAAAGCAAAAAGAAGCGAGAACAACCAATAAGACGAGCAACACTTAAACAAAAGAGCAAGCAAAACTTATCCAATTATGACTAAATTTATGCACAAGGTAGAATAGGAATACACCTAGACATAGAAACTGGAAAACCTAATTTGGATTTGTGGTGCAAAAGATATTCCCTAAAACCTATTTTTCATATAATTAGGTACTGTAGCAAAATATTTTCTAGAAAGATTTTGAAGCTGAAACTTTTATGGTAGCTACCTACTGGTATAGTGATAAGCCATATAAAATTTTAGGTCATTTGGAGTTATAATGAAAGAGTTATGATTTGTCTAAATTGTTTAGGGTATTAAACTAAAATATGATCCTTATGATTTTTAAAAACAGTAAAATTTGTGAAACCAATTTTCCTAGCAAATACACTATCAGTGGAAGCTAATCCAATTGGATTCATACAAAAATCGGCTATAGATAAAAAGATATGCATTTTACAAGTTTGCTAAAAGTTCTGAAAAACAGTATTAAGTTCACTTGTTTAATATTTTTGAAAAAGGTTTTCCAAGTTGGATCATGGTCTACAATTATTTTTCTAATTAAGTTCAAGGTATAAGGAAGCTAACAAAATTGGAATCATCTAATTTGGATCTATAGTTACAGAGATACAAAAATGACAAGACCCTAAAGTTCTGCAGTTTTTGGACTTAGCATTTTCGGGGATTTCCCCCACACCCGGAGATGTGGACGATTGAGAGCCGTCGATCTCAGATCGGACGTCCCTGGTTGAATCCGGCGACACGAGCAGCGAGCGCAGAAGAGGGCGGCGACGTGGAGAGTCGAGGCGTAGATCTCTAGATCGGACGACCACTAATGAGCCACGCCGCCCGACACGAGCTCGCCCGGCAACAGAGGAGTTCCGCCGCGAGCTTGCTCGGCTCGTCGCCGGCGAAATCGCCATGGCGGCGCCAAGGCCAAAATGGGATCCTAGCACTATTGCGCACTGATGGCACCAGGGCGAGGCCAACGGCGACTGCGCGCAGCGCGAGAGAGGCGGGGAGTGCTACGGCGAAAACGAAACGACGACATGGCTAAGCTATGCGCAAATGGGCCGAGTGCAAAAGCTATGACGGGTCCTATGGACTTATCGCCCAACCGAGTCCATATGGTAGCGGCGGCGCAGCCGAGGGTAACGCGGCGGTGGCGGCGATCAAACAGTGGAACCACGGCCGCAGGTGCGGAAGCTAAACGGGAAGAGCTTAAGCTCACGGGGTTCATCGCGAAGATGATGACGGGGTTGGGGTGGACGGAGGATGAACGGAGCAGCCCGGCGACGAGATCGGCGGCGCGGGGATGCCTCAACGCGAGGGGCCGACACAGGCCAAACCGAACACCGGTGGTACCATGAGCTTCGCAATACCACAGAGAAGCTCCAGGAGGCAGGGATTGGGAAATGGGGGTCTTACCGGCACCGGAGAAGAAAGGGGGCACTGGCGGCCGCGAGCTCCAAAACTCCAATCCCCGCTGCCTCTGTAGAGGAAACCCAAAATAGGGTGAGGGTTAAGCACCACAGAGGTAAGAGGAAGGAGCAGGAGGAAGAATCGGGCGAGGGAGCCACTGGAGCACCGTCGGCGGCAGGGCTCAAGCTCGGCAATGGCGGAGATGGGCGCTGGGTGGTATGGGCTCGCTCAAGCTCGGAGGTGCAAGAGAGAGCTGCGGGGAGAGAAAGGAAGCCAAAGGAGGTGACCAGGGGCTTAAGTAGCGGGAAGAGCGCGGGCACCGTTGCTCGCCTCGGAGTTCTCGCTGCCGCTACTGTCCGCCGTGGCGGCGGGAGCGATTGAGACGACGACTAAACAGGCGGTGGGTGACGGGCATTTAATGCGCTGCAGACACCGTTGCGCAGGTCGCCGGATGGGACGTGGCAACGCTGCGCCCACGCCGGCTCCGCCATGGCGCAGCGTCGCGCGAGCGAAGGAAGGCGACGACGGCGGCCGTCCGACCGCATCAAGGGCTAACACGCGATCGAGTTGAAACGGCGTCGGGCAGCGCCAACAACCGCCGGTTGAAATCAACGGCCGAGAATGAGAGGGCAATGGGAGGTCCGAATGCCTACGGATCTGGCCGTTCGATGGACATCCAACGGTCGAGCGAGCGCGCGCGCGCCGCGATGTGGTGCGATTAGTTGACTCGGCCGAGTCGGTTGGCTCGAGCAGTCGACTTCACGAGGAACAAATGAAAACCAGTTAGGGTTTGATTTTTAAACTGAAACTTTGGGGATTTAATTGAGGTATCAAACCAACTCCAAAATTTATGAAATTTTAACTGGAGCTAGCTGACTTTAGGATTAACCTTCCATAAATTTTCCAGAGATTTTTGTGCACTGGGATTTTCTCAAGAAATTCCAGAAAGTTATTTCAGAGGTTTGACCAAGGTTTGACTTGCCTCTAAATTATTCAAATAATTTCCAAAAATTATGAGATAATTTAGAGGTGTCACAAAGCAACCTTAGAACCAAGGAAAAATTATTTCTATGGGCTTGACACAAGATTCACCAAGGAGGTGGTTGACTTGAGATAATTTGAGGATTTTGATTTTGGATTTTCCAAAATTCTTTTACAAGAATTCCAGAAAAGTTCAAAAGCACAAGGAGGTAAGAAAAGTTTTAATTTACCCTCAATTTCTTACATTTGAAACACAAGCCAAAATGGGGATGTTACAAACCTCCCCCCCTTACAAAAATCTCGTCCCAAGATTTGGTTCACTCGGAAAAGAAAGAGGGGTAGTCTGCACGGAGATGATCTTCTCGCTCCCAAGTAGCTTCACCCTCGGAATGGTTTGACCACTGAACTTTGAGGAACTTGATGGTCTTGTTCCTTGTTCTTCGCTCAGCCTCCTCGAGTATGCGAACAGGGTGCTCGCGATAGGTCAAATCTTCCTGAACATCAAGAGTTTCCAACGGAGCTTCCTCTGTTGGAACACGAGAGCACTTCTTAGCCGGGACACATGGAACACATCATGTACCCCGCAAGTGTAGCAGAGCAACTCCAACTTGTAGGCAACGCTCCTTCTTCTCGATAATACGGTAGGGACGGACATATCGAGGAGTTAACTTGCCCTTGACACCAAAACGCTGGTGACCTTTCAGAGGAGAAACCTTGAGATAAACAAAGTCATTGGGCTCGAAGCTCAACTCACGACGACGGCGATCCGCATAGCTCTTTTGCTCGGATTGAGCCATGCGTGGCGATCACGAATGAGCTGGACTTGACCTTCGGCCTCATTAATCGAGTCCGGGCCAAAGAAAGGTCTTTCACCGGTCTCAGACTAGTTCAACGGGATCCTACACTTCCTCCCGTATAGGGCCTCAAATGGTGTCATGCCGAGACTGGCTTGGAAGCTGTTGTTATAAGAAAACTCGGCGAATGGCAAGCACTTCTCCAAATGCTTCCCATAGGAAAGGACACAAGCTCGAAGCATGTCCTCTAATACTTGGTTGACCCTCTCGGTCTGACCATCTGTTTGGGGATGAAAAGCTGAGCTGAACGAAAGGTGAGTTCCCATAGCCTCTTGCAGGCTATGCCAAAATCGAGACGTGAACAGCGAACCACGATCTGACACAATTGTCTTTGGCACACCATGCAAACTCACGATGCGGGCTATATAGAGCTCTGCGAGGAGACCCACTCGAAGGTCCGTCTTGACAGGGAGGAAATGAGCCACTTTAGTCAATCGATCGATGACCACCCAGATGGCATCATTCTTCTTTGGAGACCGGGGTAGACCAGGTGATAAAGTCCATCGGACCGAATCCCACTTCCACTCGGATTGGTAAGGACGGCCGGCCGCCGACGGCCGATGTTCGCCTTGACACGACGACACACGCCGCACTCCTGCAACGAACCTTGCTATCTCCCTCTTCATTCGGGTCCACCAAAATCTCTGCCGAAGATCATGATACATCTTCGTCGTCCCGGGATGAATGGATAACGGGGAGTCGTGGCTTCGCGGAGGATCAACTCCGCAACTCCATGTCCTTTGGAACTACAAGGCGCGTGCCGAACCGCACAACACCAAGCTCATCTTCGGAGAAGCACTTAGATTCCATTCTTGACATTTTCCTTGATGCGGTTCACTCCAACATCCGATCTTGGCGCGCACTGATCCGATCCACCAAGGTTGGTCGTACAACCAAGGCGCGAGGGAACCATGCTCAACCAAACCCAAGTTGAGGCAAAACTCCTCGGAAGAGTGGTGAGGCTCCTTGAGCAAAGAATGCATTGCAATGCGTTTTGCGACTAAGCGCATCCGCAACTACATTGGCTTTGCCCGGATGGTAGTGAATACCCATGTCATAGTCCTTGATCAACTCCAACCATCTCCTTTGCCTAAGGTTCAGATCTGGATGGGTGAACAAATACTTTAGCTTTGTGATCCGAATACACTTCACAACGATTCACCGATTAGGTAATATCGCCAAATCTTAAGTGCATGGATCACGAACTAACTCAAAGTCATGGGTAGGATAGTTGAGTTCATGAGGTCTCAATTGCCTTGATGCATAGGCCACTACCTTGCCTTCTTGCATAAGGACACAACCGAGTCCTCGGAGAAGCGTCACAAAAGATGTCGAGCTTCGACGGACATCGGGAGAACAAGAACGGGAGCGGTGGTCAATCGCTTCTAAGCGCTTGAAACTTTCCTCGCAATCGCGGACCACGAGAACTTCTTGTCCTTCTTGAGCAACTCCGTCATCGGCCGCTATCTTGGAGAAGTTCTCGATAAAGCGACGATAATATCCCGCTAAACCAAGAAAACTCCGAACTTGGCCACCGTGGGCCGACTCGGAAAGCACGTCACCGATCTTGCTAGGATCCACGACTATGCCTCCTGCCGAAAGAATATGGCCTAAGAAGGCTACTTCCTTCAACCAGAACGCGCACTTGCTGAACTTCACATACAGCTTGTGCTCGCGAAGCTTGCCCAACACAAGCCTCAAATGCTCGGTGTGTTCCTCATCGCTCTTGGAGTAGATAAGGATATCATCGATGAAGACCACAACGAACCTATCCAAATACTCCATGAACACCGAATTCATGAGGTTCATGAACAAGGCCGGAGCATTGGTTAAGCCGAATGACATGACGGTATACTCGTACAAGCCATAACGAGTAGAAAAGGCCGTCTTTGGAATATCCTCAGGTCGAATCCGAACCTGATGATATCCCACTCTCAGATCAATCTTGCAGAAAACTCGAGCTCCAGTTAATTGATCGAAGAGATCGTCGATACGGGGCAAAGGGTACTTGTTCTTTACCGTTACTTCATTAAGTGGACGGTAATCAACGCAAATGCGCAGCGTCTTGTCCTTTTTTGGGACAAAGATTGCTGAGCATCCCCAAGGAGATGAGCTAGGGTGGATGAAACCCTTCTCTTTGAAGCTCACCCAGCTGCTTCTTCAACTCCACCAACTCGATTGGGTCCATCCGGTAAGGCCTCTTCGAAATCGGGGCGGTACCGGGAACCAACTCAATGACAAACTCGAGGTCTCGAACTGGTGGTATCCCTGGAAGGTCGTCGGGGAAGACATCAACAAAGTCACATACCACTGGGACTTCACTAATATCTAGAGCATGCTTCGCTTCGGCCGAAGAGATGGATCCTGCAGCCTTCGCGGCGAACTGCTCGCGGTAAGGATCGTGAGGTAGATGAGCCTCCTAGCGCAATCAATTTGTCCCATGTGCTGAGACAACCAATCCATGCCTAGGATTACATCTAAGCTCACCGATCGAAGGAGGATAAGGTTTGCTAAGAATCCTACCCCTTCTATCTCAACAGGGACATCCCTACACTCGGACTCAGCCCTCAACTCCAAACCGGGAGAGCGAATGAGCAGTGGGACCAACAATGGAGTAAACCGAAGACCCCCCACAGCAGCAAAAGACTCAGAAACAAACGAATGAGATGCGCCTGAATCAAACAAAACCGTAGCAGGGAAAGAGTTAACAGAAGGGTACCCAACACGACGTCGGGTGCCTCCTGCCCTCCTCCGCGGAGATGAGGTTGACGCGCCACTACCCATGCCTTGGGTAGCGGGGACAACCTTCTGATCCTGGGGAGGACCACCTCCCTGCCCACGTCCTCCATTAGGACGAGGGGCCACTCCAGTCCTGTTAGGGCAAGTGTTTGCATAATGCCCCTTCTGGTTGCAAGAAAAGCAAGTAACCCCAGGCGGCGGATTGCGGGGCCACCTCGCTTGTTTGCAGCGCACGTGATCGGGCACGGCTGCGGAGGCGAGGAGCCGTGCTTGGCGGCCTTGGTGGTAGTGAAGCCACAGGACGGGCCCCTGGGGTAGGCCCGACACGGGGGCGAGAGAGGCCGGCCTGTGGAGACCGCTGGGCCTCCCACTTGCGCTTGCGGGACTCGCCCAGCGCCTTGGCCTTGTGCTCAGCAACAATGGCCTTGTCCACCAAAGCCTGAAAGTCAGCAAAGTCCACAATGGAGAGCTTGTCTTGCAGCTCCTCAGACAAGCCCTCCAGGAACTTCTCCTGCTTGGCCTCATCAGTGGCCACCTCAGATGGAGCATAACGAGCCAAGTGGTTGAACTCGTGCAGTACTCCATCACCGACTTACGCCCTTGTTTGAGCAGAAACTCCTTCTTCTTGACTTCATCAAGCCGGCAGGGATGTGAGATCGACAGAACGCCGTCCGAACTCATCCCAAGAGACGCGGTGGCCGGCGGGCTGCATGGCCAAAAGTTCTCCCACCAGAGAGTGCCGCCCCTGCGGTGATGGGAGGCAAAGAGTGCCCTGTCTGGTCCAGGACATCGAGCAACGCCGAGCTTACGCTCAACTGACGCAACCAGGCCATCCGCGCCCAATGGGTCCTCGGACACGAGAACGTGGGGCTGAGTCTGAAAACTCACCAAACCCCACGAGATCGATGTCCGCCCCTGCCGGATCCCGAGGCTCGGCAGAGGCGGAGGTGTTGCGCGCAATAACATCCAAAGCAGACCCTCCGTCCTCCGAGCAGTTGCGCTCGATCCGAAGAAGGACCTCGACCATGGTCGGAGGAGGCGGAGCTCCTCATCCAAACCAGTTCGCGACCACGCCGCTACGAGTACCTCCGACCATCCTGGTTCAAGAAATTTAGGTTAGAAACCAAAGCATTAATACTAGAAGTTGATGAAAGCGAAAAGCTAACGATTAGGGAAGGAGATATCACCTAACCGAAAGCCAAGAACAGCAAGTAAACAAACTTTAAATGTTTCCAAAGAAGCTCCAAAACATGCAAGAAAACTCCAAACCAAGCTCAACTTCTCAATGCCATCAACCCGTATTGAATGAACGAGCAATGGTTTGAGAAGATAAAACTTCAGCACACTACCTCAAGTCTAACAGTACTCAAGAGCAAGATTAAAGCGATAAAAATAACGTTAGATACTTAGCTAACTAGTATCACATCTTACCCTTTTATTCCCACAAGTTTTAGTTGATTAACCTCTCATTTTCTACCCTATTTAGAACCTTTGAGCCTGCTGTCCGGAAATTGAATGATCGCTGTCCAGTTTCTGCATCCAAGCCTCCTAATTGAAATCTTCAACTTCTAGCTTCAAAACCTTGTAGAGGGCAGCTAACACTTCAATTTGCCAAACTCATTGGTTCCCAAACCCAATTTAAATGATAATGACTATCTTTTGAGAGAAGGAAAGGAAAACACTCTTTAAAACTCAATTTAGAGCAAGATGAGAGAAGAAAGCTAAGATAGGTAAGGAATAAAATCTGAGGATTCACTTAAGCTTTCATAAATCATTTGATACTTTGAAGATAAGGTTTTCAAAATATCCTAAGGACGACCAAGCATGGGTTACTACGGTCGGAATGGCTCTGATACCAACTTTGTGAGGACCCCGACTTATTCGGCTTGTACTGTTTAACCATCCACTTGGTCCTAACGGTACAAATCAAATAAACCAAGCCTCGAGATATGTATACTTCCTGAGTGCAGATACACACCTGTTACAAAATCATGCATCAATTCCATTCATACACATAGAGCCGAAGCAAAAGCAACAACTGAAAGACATAGATAATATAAGGAGAGTTAGTACAAACGAGAGGCCGACCGGCCAAAAGACATACAAATAAGTAAATACACAGCGGAAGCAAAATGGCCATAAGATGGCGATAAACAAAAGCCAATCGGTGTGCCTTTCACCCACAAGGCAACCAACCGGACCGCCAAGCTAATCGTCCCAAATAGCGCCGCAACACAGCTCACAAAAGTGAGGCCCTTGGGGCTCACCTTCTTCCTCTGCAACAATTAATATTAAGCAAGCGGATGAGTACAAAACTTGTTTTTGTACTCAAGAAACCTGACGTCCGAGATAACAGAACTATAATTAACTACATGCAAGCTTTATTTAAGTGGATGAGGCTCTAGACTTATTTTCAGCATAAAGCAAGTTTTCATTTGCAATAATGTAATAGATTCAAAGCAAATTTGCAATTAACTTTTATTGTTCAAATAAAGAAAGACAATAATAACAATAGATAGAGAACAACACCAACCTAGAAGTGACTAACCCATAGTCACCACAACAATAGCATGAAGTACCCCTTCATACCACCCAGGTCAAGTTTAATTTTTTAAAAGTTGTAGTCTAGTTCTTGCACGACCTTACCAAGTATGTCCATAACCTAGGACGAGGCTATTCGAATATTTTTAACCTCGCAGGTGTACCAATGTACCCACACGATGACCGCCTTTCCACCACCACAGTTAGCACACTTCCTTTGGTATGCGAGCATGGCTAAGTCTAACAAGACGCTTTCCAATGGACGATGCTAATTAAGAGCCGCAACCCACGGCGAGAAGACACATTAGACAGCCCTAACCGGTGCGCTAATGCTCCCAACACCACAAACACACACACACGAGAACACACCCACCGACCAGCTCATAATTAACACCTCCCAAAGTACTTAGTCAAGAGAGGTTCCATATCCCCTCGTGTGTTAGTACGCAATAAGCGCTGGCTTAGTGACACAAGTAACTTCGGTCCTTGGGGACTTAGGCACCATTCCAACACACCCAACAGATCACATCAACATACCATTGTGCCCAAGTCAAGATATAGTTTTGTTTTCGCTTTTTGATTTGTAAAGCAATAAAACACAAGGGCTGGACATAATGGAGTAGTATAAGTATTTGTGTGATCAAGATCATCGACTAAGTCGATGATCGCCAACTAAGCTACCGATATCCACTAGGCATGGCTAAGCAATATTCATTAGTAATCTACTAAATGTGTAACACCTCGCTTGTCGTTGCTCAAACGCTATGAGGATCTATCAGGAAGCCAAGATGTCACCTAAAACATCTAACATACATCCATAATGCGGAAGAACTTGAAACAAGTATATCAACTAAAGACAACATTAAGATAAACAGGACATGGTGAAGGTATCCTTCCTTCACCTTCTAAGTTATTTAATACGAACATCAATAAAGAAGGTTCACACGCATAAATAAATCAACATCCGTGGAGAAGGTATCCTTCCTTCTCCAATTATAATTTAATTATTACAGTTCATCGTTAACGAATGAAATATGGAACTAAAATTTAGACTTGAACATGAATTTGATGTTGTGAACAAGTAGTGCGTGTCTACTCCTCCCAAGAGCCAACATCGGGGTTACCTAAAATAAACAAACAACGCAAGAGTGAGTCCATGACTCAGCAAATCTGATTATCAATAAGATAATCATTCAATATGAATAAGACAAACTCATCATCGAGTTCGATCACATCACAATTACAAATGAAAACATGATATGAATGCTCAAAATCAAAGGAATGGATCGCACACATGCATATACTCGTATAGCGATGAAACACCCGTCGGTGTTCACTCAAGCCCGCATCTTAACAAAAATGCGGGATCCACTTCCCGTATGAAGAACGTTTCATCACGGTGTCCAACATTGCCCATCTTGGAGTTAATGGGTCTTACATGCCCATTCGGAATTAATGGGTCTTTCAAATCCACTCCGTGGGCGGGACATGACAATGTCCAACACGCCCACATTGGAATGGTGGGACTTGCAATCCACTTTCGTGGATGAAACATGCATAATGAATGCATAGAATGAAATACTGAATATTGAAAGACATGATAACAAAACATGGATTCAACACATATGAAAGAACATAGACAATCCATCTTCTCTCGTATCATACCAAATCACAAAGATGACCATATAAACATTCATCAATCACAATCATTAAGGGTGGCAATGTACTTGCCTTCCACGATCTGACGCGTTAGTCGGCAAAGGTGATACTCCTAAACCCGAGGCTTCACCTCCTAAACAAGTAAAATAATTTCAATAAGGACATAATATACCCAACACTACTAATCGATGCTAAACATCTTGCTTCCCGATGACTCTAGTCATTAATACAAAACTTAAAATGAAATCAACAATTTCTGACATAACTTAATTCTGGACAGCAGCACGGTAATTGACATATCTATTGGTCTGGAACTCGGAATGAGGTGAGACCAATTTCCATGGATTCTTAACTGACATATCTACAATACTCTGGTTGGGCAAAAGTTCAGATTTTGCCTCTAATAAAATTTGGCCCAAGGCTCAAATCTGTTGACTGAATTAATAGACAGAAATATCGGCTAAATTAAAATATCCATAACTTTTGTTGTACAACTCCAAATTGGACGTTCTTTAACAATCTGAAAAGGTTATGAAATTATCTACAATAACCTAGTTGGCACGACATTCATATATTGTATTTAACAAAAAGTGGCACACGGGTCAAAATTAAAGATAGAAACTGACATACAAACTGGACAGACTGACATACAATCTGGACAGTCACAAAGAAAAGTGCATAACTTTTGATCTATAAATCCAAATGAGGTGTTCTTTATCAATCCTGAAAGGTAGTGATATCACCTTCAAAATTTGTTATGGGCAAGACCTCTGAATCACCATCTAACTAGGCCATAAATCAACCTATACAGAGACTGCTATTTCTCGTCAGGATTCTGGACAGCAGATAATAAATCTAACATAACTTTTGACTCGAAAGTCGGAATGAGGTGATCTTGGCGGACACTGAAAGCTAAGAACCAGACCTAAAGAACTCTAGAAGGTGGACAACTCAAATTCTGCTTCTAAGATCACGAAACCGACCCCGCAACCTACTGGACAGATCTCACTTTCAGTTCGCAGCAATCTGTTCTAATCAAATACGAACCAAATCGCATCTACCACTAATCAAACAACGAGGATCGGTATTCGTTACCCTTGCAGCAACCAGGAAGTCGCTGTTCAAACCCCATGAAGAACTCCTCCTTCCCCGATCCTTTCCTTTCACGTTTGGCGAGCACTCCCGCTGCTTCTCCTTCGCCCACCGTCTTGGACAGCAGCTAGGAGGCACCACCAATGGAGGGGAGGTGCTGGATCTTGGGGACAGGAGGAGGTGGCTGCCTAGGGGAGAGGAGGGGTGGCGGCTCAAGGGGGGAGAGGAAGAGAGGTGCGGCAAAAGGAGGAGGAGAGGGGGAGGGGGCTAGGGTTTTGGGGAGGGTGGCACCTCCCCTATGGCCGGCCAGGCCTCATGGGCCAAGGCCCAGCCCAGCTGCCGAAAACACAGAAAACCCCTCTAAACTCCCCGACAAACGTTTTCCAAAAGAAACCTTCTCTACCGATTAATTGTTCTCTCCTGAAAATTAATTCTAGCACTATTGGAGAATTACACTAATTCTCTCTCAATTTGTATTGCACTCTCAAAAGAAACTCGGATATTACATTCTACCCCCTTAATAGGATTCGACCTCGAATCCATACCCAACTCTCGTGAAAGAACAACCACGATCGAGAATGAACAACGGTAACCACGTACTGCTGTGAACAACACCGTTAAAACTCACGCACACGAAACTCCAACTTCCCAAGTAGCATCTCCCTCGGGATGAAAATACCACAACACAACGACGTAACGCGACGTGCGAACTAACACTCAACCCGCACTTCCAGGCTACACTCATCGGAGAAAACTCGAGGTAAGATCTCACTGATGGTCAACGGCGCAAACGAAACTCAAACTCGGATCTCCTGTACTCACCCAACACGATAACATACAAGACGTTACGTACTCCACGCATGGACCCGAGACGGTCCTAGCGATACGCCAACTAGCTTAAAACAACCCAATGTACCTTGGGTTAACCTTCCCATTGAAACGAACCACACGACAAGCACGAAGAACACGAAACTCGTGTTCCACCTTTCAATCGAACTCTTCACTAAAGCAAGGATCACCTCCTTTAACCGAAACACACTATCGAAACTCTTTTACCCAAAAACATATCTGAATAAGAAAGATTCACGTCACAACTATACGTTACCAATCGGAGTAATCAAGAGTAAAATCCATAAATCGAATTTCATCAAGAAAACCTTTCCACTTTCCAAGTGGCAATTTGCGAATAAACGCCACGAAAACCAAAGGAGAAATCATTTTAAATGCCCAAATCGTAACTTCCTTATTCTTCCCGAATTGATAGGAACCACACATACCAAAATCGAGTCAAACTCGACTTACGAAAGACATTGGTCAACAACACAAAGCTCAAATGAGAATTAAGAAAAACTTCACTAATCAAGAAGACATTTTTTTCCTTAGTTTCACTTTTT
Organism: Ampelocalamus luodianensis; assembly: GCA_036346255.1. Classification (NCBI taxonomy): domain Eukaryota; kingdom Viridiplantae; phylum Streptophyta; class Magnoliopsida; order Poales; family Poaceae; genus Ampelocalamus; species Ampelocalamus luodianensis. The sequence goes on from CM070637.1 coordinate 27,919,078, forward strand.
GGAATAAAACATCTCTCCAACCTTGGAATTGAATTCATCGCATACCACACGGTCTCAACCATCTTCATTTAACATCCTCAAGTTAGGCTTAAACCGAAATACATCTTCCACACCGTTGTAGAGAGACCCTATTGATTCCATCAATACTCTAGACGACTCATTCAATCGATGACATTAATTTGATAGAAGGCACCAAAGCACCTAAAAAAACCCCATACAATCTCATCACCTCCAACTTTCAAGAATAACACATCGAATCCTCGATACACGCTCATGAACTACATCAAAGGGTTCTATCGACAATCATTCCACTACTCGAATACTCCAGTTTTCTATCTCCTCTACACACAAATCTTTGGGCGACTAAAAGTTTAGCATGAAAATGGAAAGCCCAAATTTAACCTCCGAGACCTCTACAACGAATTCCTCTTATAACAAATAATGAAATCATGGATTAAATCTCTAAGATTTCCTCAATTTCGACATACTCACTCATTGACATCATCAGAATCATTCATACAACATCACGATACTTTCAATAGAGTTACTCTATAAAATTGATTACGGTTTCCAAACATTTGATAATCCCCAACATTCCAACATGAACCAAGGTTCTGAACTACACTATACCATAGGTCCTACTTAGTCGAACAATATACAATTTTACTTGAAACCATACATTCCATCCGAATCAACTTCCTCCAAGAGATTCAGTCAAAACCAACTCATCTTCTATTACTCCTCCAATAGCTGGGTAGCAAAATCTCACCCTACAATCAATTAACCACCACCAAACAAACAACAACATACGAGTTGTAAAACTTACAAAGACAAAACGGTTGATCCTTTCTCAAAAGAAAGAGGCGAACAAGAACAAATTTCACAACACAGAAAATGTTATCTGCTTCACGGTGAGCACGAGACCAAAAGAAATAACTGTAACGAAGATCCGGAAAACAAAATTGAGTTCACTGTGGAGTGCACGCATCCTCTCGAAAGGAATAGCAAATAACCACCAACAAGAAGAATGACATTGCGATTGAAACTCGACAACTCTTGAGTGAAAAGAGCAAAAAGTTTATGAACAATTCAAATAACCACAAGTTACAAAACTTGACTTAATTCTCAAATATTCATAATGCACTCTCTCCTTTAACACTGAATTAATTCTTTGACTAACATCACTTTGCCACAAAGAACAAGATAAGGTCTTTAGTCCAAACCACAAGGACTAATTAAGAACCAATAAAAATTCTTCCATACGTTATATTTAGTCGAATAGTTCAACTACACAAGAAACATGAGATCCAAATAATCTCAAACCACCAAACTCAAACATTTCCAATTACAGATTTCGAAAAGCAAGTAGATTATTCTCCTCTTAAAGGAACCAACATAACTTCTTTGGTTGCAACCTCGCGTTGCAACTCAAACCAAAGAGCCTTTAGAGTTAAACCACACAAATCTCTTAAGAAGCAACAGACAATCCAATACCTTAATTTATTTAAAATAATTTCGATTACGGAAGATTTAAGAGCTCAAAGAAAATATCACGAAAGCTAAACTTGAAATATTCACATCCGAACGATATCACCAAGGGCGATCAAATTACTATGGGTATTAACATCAATTTCACAACAACAATTAGAAAACACTTCAAAAGACCCACGTGAAAAGAATGAGTTGATTCTTTCTCGAAAGAAGAGACAAATGGAAGCGATTTTCACCAACTAAAAACTCATCCACCACTCAGACTCAACATGGGACCAAGAGAAGAAACCAATTAAGCAATGAACTCACAGAACATAAGTGGAGTCCATAGTTGAACGCATAAGCCTCACAAGAAGAGAATATCGAACCTTAACGGATAAGAACAAATAAGTATTCAAAATCGAAACACTTGCATCATCAAGAACCATTGCAACATTGTAACATATCGTTACTCGATAAACTTCATTTACCACATAAAGCTCCAACCCCAAAAGATCATGAATACAAATTCAAATTTGATCATTTAGGAAATATCACCATGGGTGATCAAATTACTACGAGAATTAACCTCATTATCACATTTTTGACTATTTAATAACATCGACAACATACATAGTACCAAGAATCATCAAACTTTATTACTCCATCCTAAAACTTCCCAAAGGGAACACAAACCACAAGGTTGAAACAAATTTATCATAACAAGTTTATGCTAAGCAATAACAATATCACAAGGCACGCTAACAAAGACTACTTACGAAATTCATCTACTCAATTGTTGGTGTTGCTCAACACTTTCTTCAATACTCATTAACAAATGATGATTGTACTAACCACGCATATACATACGGTACTAATTCTATTTGCAATCACATAACCATTTATAAACATAGATTCACATTTCACCTTTGTTCGAAATCATTTCAAAACATGATTAAAGATTCACTAACATAATTTCCTATAAACAAGGTTTCATGAGTCGATACACAGCACCCATCCGGTACTTTATACAAGTTTCAACAATTTTAGCATACTAGGAAATAGATAAATCTAGCTCTTATGTAAGATCTATAGGTTACGAATAGATATTGATGAGTCTTTATTTAATATACACCATGAATCAAATACAAGGACATATCAAATTAATCGTTTCACTTCTATGGATGGTAGTTAAGAGTAATTGATTTGCACTATGCTAATAACCCAACTTGGTAACTCATATCATAACAATTTATTCGCTTAATCATAAATTCTCAATTTAAGCATGGCAAGACATCACAAAGGATTCTAACACCTTACTACAAAGAAAAGAGAGACTTCAAACCTCAACGCTCAAGTAATCCAAAGAAACACATAAAGCCAAAGCTTTCCCCAAGCAACCGAACTTACAATGGAAAACTCTTCACTAATCAAGTTATCAAATGAGTAAATGAGTCATTCTTTTCAATGAGAAAGAAGGAGCAACCAAGAAAACATCAATCTTGCCAATTGACAACGATCACAAGTAGTAGAAACAACTCAACAGTTGAAAGGCAATATTTGTTTGAGAGAACCAAGAGGGATCTATGGAAAACCATAACTATCATGGACCACAAATCCGGAGAAGTTCATCAACCACCACAGACATGAATTGCCAAATTCAAAATCAAGAAAGAGAACAACTTTCTAAAGCAACTCACGCTTCACACGAAACTATGGTACTGGTAACTACTCCTCTAACCACGTTCGCGAACGGTGGTGTAACTCGTGAATCCTGAGTAACAACCACGACCTCCACTTCTTATCATTTGATAACATCACGCCTCACCGAAATACTCAATTATGATTACACAGATCATCTCATGACAATCATAGTATTAGTTCATAGATATTGAATATCATAGCAGATCATATATTACCAACAAGGATGATAATACAAGCAATTCAACAATTGCTCTACCAAATGAAACATAATAACGAGATATTGCGGAAGCAATGTACTTTTCCAACCCCACCTATCAGTACACAAGTGTGTCATTTTAATGTTCTTCTATTAACCACGGACCTAAAGCCCGCTCGATACCAATCGAACACATTGGCTATCCTAAGCCAAGATGTCACCTAAAACATCTAACATACATCCATAATGCGGAAGAACTTGAAACAAGTATATCAACTAAAGACAAGATTAAGATAAACAGGACATGGTGAAGGTATCTTTCCTTCACCTTCTAAGTTATTTAATCACGAACATCAATAAAGAAGGTTCACACGCAGTAATAAATCAACATCCGTGGAGAAGGTATCCTTCCTTCTCCAATTATAATTTAATTATTACAGTTCATCGTTAACGAATGAAATATGGAACTAAAATTTAGACTTGAACATGAATTTGATGTTGTGAACAAGTAGTGCGTGTCTACTCCCTCCCAAGAGCCAACATCGTGGGTTACCTAAAATAAACAAACAACGCAAGAGTGAGTCCATGACTCAGCAAAGTACGATTATCAATAAGATAATCATTCAATATGAATAAGACAAACTCATCATCGTTCGATCACATCACAATCGATTACAAATGAAAACATGATATGAAGGCTCAAAATCAAAGAAATGGACTGCACACATGCATATATCAGTATAGCCGGTGAAACACCCGCGGTGTTCACTCAAGCCCGCATCTTAACAAAAATGCGGGATCCACTTCCGTATGAAGAACGTTTCATACGGGTGTCCAACATTGCCCATCTTGGAGTTAATGGGTCTTACATGCCCATTCGAATTAATGGGTCTTTCAAATCCACTCCGTGGACGGGACATGACAATGTCCAACACCGCCTACATTGGAATGGTGGGATTTGCAATCCACTTTCGTGGATGAAACATGCATAATGAATGCATAGAATGAAATACGAATATTGAAAGACATGATAACAAAACATGGATTCAACACATATGAAAGAACATAGACAATCCATCTTCTCTCGTATCATACCAAATCACAAATGACCATATAAACATTCATCAATCACAATCATTAAGGGTGGCAATGTACTTGCCTTCCACGATCGACGCGTTAGTCGGCAAAGGTGATACTCCTAAACCCGAGGCTACACCTCCTAAACAAGTAAAATAATTTCAATAAGGACATAATATACCCAACACTACTAATCGATGCTAAACATCGCTTCCCGATGACTCTAGTCATTAATACAAAACTTAAAATGAAATCAACAATTTCTGACATAACTTAATTCTGGACAGCAGCACGGTAATTGACATATCTATTGGTCTGGAACTCGGAATGAGGTGAGACCAATTTCCATGGATTCTTAACTGACATATCTACAATACTCTAGTTGGGCAAAAGTTCAGATTTTGCCTCTAATAAAATTTGGCCCAAGGCTCAAATCTGTTGACTGAATTAATAGACAGAAATATCGCTAAATTAAAATATCCATAACTTTTGTTGTACAACTCCAAATTGGACGTTATTTAACAATCTGAAAAGGTTATGAAATTATCTACAATAACCTAGTTGGCACGACATTCATATATTGTCTTTAACAAAAAGTGGCACACGGTCAAAATTAAAGATAGAAACGACATACAAACTGGACAGACTGACATACAATCTGGACAGTCACAAAGAAAAGTGCATAACTTTTGATCTATAAATCCAAATGAGGTGTTCTTTATCAATCCTGAAAGGTAGTGATATCACCTTCAAAATTTGTTATGGGCAAGACCTCTGAATCACCCTCTAACTAGGCCATAAATCAACCTATACAGAGACTGCTATTTCTCGTCAGGATTCTGGACAGCAGATAATAAATCTAACATAACATTTGACTCGAAAGTCGGAATGAGGTGATCTTGGCGGCCACTGAAAGCTAAGAACAAGACCTAAAGAACTCTAGAAGGTGGACAACTCAAATTCTGCCTCTAAGATCACGAAACCGACCCGCAACCTACTGGACAGATCTCACTTTCAGTTCGCAGCAATCTGTTCTAATCAAATACTGAACCAAATCGCATCTACCACTAATCAAACAACGAGGATCGGTATTCGTTACCCTTGCAGCAACCAGGAAGTCGCTGTTCAAACCCCATGAAGAACTCCTCCTTCCCGATCCCTTCCTTTCACGTTTGGCGAGCACTCCCGCTGCTTCTCCCTTCGCCCACCGTCTTGGACAGCAGCTAGAGGCACCACCAATGGAGGGGAGGTGCTGGATCTTGGGGACGGAGGAGGTGGATGCCTAGGGAGAGGAGGGGTGGCGGCTCAAGGGGGAGGAGAGGAAGAGAGGTGCGGCCAAAAGGAGGAGGAGATGGGGAGGCGGCTAGGGTTTTGGGGAGGTGGCACCTCCCCCTATGGCCGGCCAGGCCTCATGGGCCAAGGCCAGTGCCAAAGTTGCTGAGAAAACACAGAAAACCCCTCTAAACTCCCGATTAAACGTTTTTCCAAAAGAAACCTTCTACCGATTAATTGTTCTCTCCCGAAAATTAATTCTAGCACTATTGGAGAATTACACTAATTCTCTCTCAATTTGTATTGCACTCTCAAAAGAAACTCGGGATATTACAAAATGATAAGAGCTCATCCAACGAACTCTGATCACAGCAAATAACCTAGGCTCAGGTAGTAGAGGATATTTATTTCCCTACAGATTATGCAACTAGAGGATTAACTAATCCATTTAACAACAAAATAGCAATGCATACATAGAAGTTAAACAAAATATTAGACTTTAAAAGTAATGGGATCAAATGGGAAATGATGAAGCTGCTTGCTCGCTTTGTTGCTCAAATCATGCGAAGATCGTTCTCGGGTTACGCAAATGTCGAAGCCTAAGCGAAAAAGCAAAAAGAAGAGAACAACCAATAAGACGAGCAACACTTAAACAAAAGAGCAAGCAAAATTTATCCAATTGCGACGAAATTTATGCACAAGGTAGAATAGGAATACACCTAGACATAGAAACTGGAAAAACCTAATTTGGATTTGTGGTGCAAAAGATATTCCCTAAAAACCTATTTTTTGCCATAATTAGGTACTGTAGCAAAAATATTTTCTAGAAAGATTTTGAAGCTGAAACTTTTATGGTAGCTACCTACTGGTATAGTGATAATCCATATAAAATTTCAGGTCATTTGGAGTTATATTGAAAGAGTTATGATTTGTCTAAATTGTTTAGGGTATTAAACTAAAATATGATCCTTATGATTTTTAAAAACAGTAAAATTTGTGAAACCAATTTTCCTATCAAATACACTATCAGTGGAAGCTAATCCAATTGGATTCATACAAAAATCGGCTATAGATAAAAAGATATGCATTTTACAAGTTTGCTAAAAGTTCTGAAAAACAGTATTAAGTTCACTTGTTTAATATTTTTGAAAAAGGTTTTCCATGTTGGATCATGGTCTACAATTATTTTTCTAATTAAGTTCAAGGTATAAGGAAGCTAACAAAATTGGAATCATCTAATTTGGATCTATAGTTACAGAGATACAAAAATGACAAGACCCTAAAGTTCTGCAGTTTTTGGACTTAGCATTTTCGGGGATTTCCCTAACACCCGGAGACATGGACGATTGAGAGCCGTCGATCTCAGATCGGACGTCCCTGGTTGAATCCGAGCGACACGAGCACCGCGCGCGCGAAGAGGCGGCGACTTGGAGAGCGAGGGCGTAGATCTCAGATCGGACGACCACTAATGAGCCACGTCGCCCCGGGCACCGAGCTCCGCCCGACAACGAGAGGAGTTCCCGCCGCGAAGCTTGCTCGGCTCGTCGCCGGCGAGAATCGCCATGGCGGCGGCAGCCAAGGGCTAAACGAGATCCTAGCACTATGCGCACTGATGGCACCAGGCGAGGCCATGGCGACTGGCGCGGCGGTGCGGCGAGAGCGGAGGAGGTGCTACGGCCAACGCAAACGATGACATGGCTAAGCTATGCGCAAATGGGCGGTGCAAAAGCTATGACGGGTCCTATGGACTTATCGCGCCAACCGAGTCCATACGGTAGCCGCGAGCCGAGGCTAATGGCGGCGGCGCGCGGCCAAACAGCAGGGAACCACGGCCACGGTGCAGCTAAAGCTAAACGGAAGAGCTTAAGCTCACGAGGGTTCATCGAAGATGATGCGGGGTTGGGGTGGACGGAGGAAGAACGGAGCAGCCGGCGGCGAGATCGTGGCGGTGCGGGATGCCTCAACGCGAGGGGCCGACACAGGCCAAACCAAGCAACACCGGGTGGTACCATGAGCTTCGCAATACCACGAGAGAAGCTCCAGGAGGCGTGGATTGGGAAATGGGGTCTTCAAGACCGAGAAGAAAGGGGGCATCTGGCGGCGCGAGCTCCAAAACTCCAATCCCACTGCCTCTGAGAGGAAACCCAAAATAGGGCGAGGGTTAAGAACCACGAGGTAAGAGGAAGGAGCGGGAGGAAGAATCGGGCGAGGAAGCCACGGAGCACCGTCGGCGACAGAGCTCAAGCTCGGCAATGGCGGAGATGGGCGCTGGGTGGTATGGGCTCGCTCAAGCTCGGAGGGTGCAAGAGAGAGCTGCGGGGAGGAAAGAAGCCAAAGGAGGTGACCAGGGGGCTTAAGTAGCGAGGAAGAGCGAGAGGCACCGTTGCTCGCCGGGTTCTCGCTGCCGCTATGGTCGCTGTGGCGGCACGGGAGCGATTGAGACGACAACTAAACGGGGCAGTGGAGTGACGGGCATTTAATGCGCTGCAGACACCCGTTGCGAGGTCACCGGATGGGACAGGGCACTGCGCGCCCACGCTCGGCTCCGCCATGGCGCAGTCGTCGCGGCGAGAGGAAGGCGGCGACGGCCACCGTCCGATCGGCAACCAAGGGCTAACACGCGATCGAGTTGAAACGGCGTCGCGAACGTCGATCGCCCGATTGAAATCAACTACCGAGAATCGAGGGCAATCGGAGGGGTCCGAATGTCTACACGGATGCGAGCCGTTCGATGGAGATCCAACGGTCGAGCGCACGCGCCGCCGCCCGCCGGCGAGTGCGGTTAGTTGACTCGGCCGAGTCTGTTGGCTCGAGCGAGTCGACTCGCACCAGGAACAATGAAAACCGTTAGGTTTGATTTTTAAACTGAAACTTTGGGGATTTAATTGAGGTATCAAACCAACTCCAAAATTTATGAAATTTTAACTGGAGCTAGCTGACTTTCGGATTAACCTTCCATAAAATTTCCAGAGATTTTTGTGCACTGGGATTTTCTCAAGAAATTCCAGAAGGTTATTTCAGAGGTTTGACCAAGGTTTGACTTGCCTCTAAATTATTCAAATAATTTCCAAAAATTATGAGATAATTCAGAGGTGTCACAAAGCAACCTTAGAACCAAGGAAAAATTATTTCCAAGGGCTTGACACAAGATTCACCAAGGAGGTGGTTGACTAGAGATAATTTGAGGATTTTGATTTTGGATTTTCCAAAATTCTTTTACAAGAATTCCAGAAAAGTTCAAAAGCACAAGGAGGTAAGAAAAGTTTTAATTTACCCTCAATTTCTTACATTTGAAACACAAGCCAAAATGGGGATGTTACACAAGTATTCAAATGTCACCTTTTGAAGCCTTGTATGGAAGAGCTTGTAGGACTCCATTGAATTGGTCCGAGTCTGGTGAAAGATCATTCTATGGTCCAGACTTGGTGATGAAGGCAGAAGAGCAATTTCGTCTGATTCGAGATCGTTTGAAAGTTGCACAGTCTCGTCAGAAGAGCTATGCTGACCATCGTCGTCGTGAATTAAGCTTTGAGATAGATGATTATGTCTATCTTAAAGTGTCACCAATGAAGGGTACTCATCGTTTTCAGGTGAAAGGAAAGCAAGCACCTCGTTATATCGGACCATTCCGAATTATTGCCAAACGAGGAGCTGTAGCTTATCGATTGGAACTACCTGAATCCCTCTCTGCGGTGCATGATACTTTTCATGTATCTCAATTGAAGAAATGCCTTCGTGTTCCTATTGAGGCAACTGCTTATGAGCATCTTGATCTCCAACCTGATCTTTCCTATCAAGAACGACCAGTGCGTATCCTTGACGAAATGGACTGCACGACAAGAAATCGTACTGTCAAATTCTTGAAAATTCAGTGGGCTAATCATTCTGAGGATGAAGCCACTTGGGAGCGCGAAGATCTGATGCAGATTGAGCACCCCCATCTCTTTGCTGTTTAGAACTTTCCTTTGAATCAAGAAAGGAACGTTTAAACAAATCAATGTAAATAAAGATGTAATAATAGCCCTATCTTATTATGTAAAGTCTTTCTTTACTATCTTTGAAGGAAATAAAGATAACAGATGTTGAACTTCCTTTAAAATCAGCTCAATTTCACCCTGTCCCATCTTCCATCTTTTCTGAAATCTCGGGGACGAGATTTTCTTAAGGGGGGGGTAGGTTTGTAACAGCCCCAATTTTATAAACAGTAATAATCTGCTTTATGAACAGTAATGGGACACTGTTCATGACATTACTGTTCATAATTAACAGTTTGGAATTGTTGTTACCAATTGAAACCTTCCTTTTCTAGCCAAAGTCCAAAAACTCATTTAAAGTCTCAAAAGAAATACAAGATAAAACTTGTATTATGACTGGGAAGTGTTTTCATTAAAGCTTAGATAAATTATCTTGGCAAAAAAAAATCATTTTTGTTGAATTTTTAGAAATTATTTTGGCTTGCAGGAAAATATTTGTTTTTAAATAAACATTTTGGGGCTAAGATAATTATTTATGTATTTTACAAAGTGATAATGTGATACTTTAAAATTTATCTGGGAAATATATCATCCCAGTAGCCTCCAGTAAAAATTTCATGATTTTACAAATTTATTTGCTATTTTTAAAAGCCCAGTCAAACCTTTGAGCATTTGAATAGGGTCTGGTCAACTAACCTGGTCTGAACCTAAACCCTAGCACTGTAGCGACTCGGACCCATAGGGTTGGGTCTAACCCTTTCATTTTGGTCCGGCTCAGTCACGTTCGGGCGCGAGCCCAACCCCCTCGCGCACTGTGAGCCGTCGATCTTCAATCGAACGGGCGAGGCTGCGACGTCACGCAAGCTATCCACGTGTGCGCCACCCTCCCCACCGTTGGATCTTAATCGGACGGTCAAGAGTGGTGTATGCATTCGGACGACTCCGGAGCCCCTCACGATCTCCACCGTCCATTCTCGATCCAACAGCGCCGCCCTTTTCTTTTTGAACTTAGAGGCGCGTTTTTCTTTGGGCAGTCGGATTCAAATCTCACGGTGTTCCTTTTCGACCGCGTGTGGTTAAGGCCCAAATTTGGTGGACCGTTGGATTCTAATCGAAGGGCCCAGATTGTGTATGCATTCGGACCATCCGGATCCCGCGTTAATCCCGACCGTAGAAATTCAATCGAACGGTGCCGCGTCCTCCCGTTTAAGGGCGACGTGTATCCTTTGAGATGGATCGTTGGATTTTAATCCAACGCCCTATTTGAATGTGAACTCCGAAATCCGTAGGGTCCGTTTTAATCTCCATCCTTCATTCGAGATCGCACGGCTCGTATTAAAAGATGCCGACAAAGTCTTTTAACTCCTCTATTTATCACGGCCGCCCATTTCTAATCGGACGGTTGTTGTTCTTCGCGATTTAGAGGCGCGCAGTGTGGGTGACATTGGGACCCACATGTCGGTTGGTTCTTGTCTTCTTCCTTGCCTCGTGCGTCGCGCCATTTACGTGAGCGAGGAGAGGATTTATCCAAAGATTATGCAACTAATTTTTTGATGTTTAGCCTAAATGGACACCTCATCAACTCTAGACCCTTCCACTTTGCCCCGTAGCTCAACATCTATATATAAACCCTAGCTTTTGTCGCTACGGTGTTGACCAAAGGAGCTCTTCATCCTCCATTGCTTTGTCCGATGGAGTATCTTGCTCCTGTCCATTGCTTATCCATCTTAAGCCTGGGTTTCACCTTGCAATAAGGTTTTAGCATCTTTGTAGGTTAAAACCAAAGGTGTTCTCTCTTGAGCAGAATCGGTTTTCTCAACTTTGGTGTTTCTCTTAACTTTGTGAGTTAAAGCCCTAGTTTTAGACATCTTAAGTGCACGGGCATTTTTATAGCTCACATGGATCATTCACTTGTACATCAAGAGCTCCAACTTTCTTTAAACCGAAAAGTTGTTGTTGTACCTTTCGGTCTTTCATATCGTTTTCAAGAACTAGAGTTTCTCTGTCAACTTATCATCCTATTTAGGTCTCAACCAACCCTAGTAGCATAACAAGTTGTTCTTTTAATTCTTGTCATCATCTATTTAGCTTGATAGCAGAGATTTGTCTCTGTCTTCTTTTTCAGCTTAACGACAATATAGGTTTCTCTTTAGCCTTTGTAATCTAACAGATTAGGGTTAGTTAAGGTTAGTTTGGAGTATTAACTACCTAAAAGATCAGGCTAAGCTTCATTTTAGAACCTTTGCTTGATCTAGTTTCCTTTTCCCAAATCAGACTGTCTGTCTGTTTACTTCTCTTCAAAATCAAAACTAAAACTTTGGACTAAACCCTAGTTTCTGCCATTTGAAATCAGTAGGTGGTAATATGGGTTAATATCTTTATTAGAGTATGTATAACTTAAGCATGCTGCTAAACAAACATTTCCATATTGATCATACATGTTTCTTTCAATCTGCACTTATTGTCGATTTTGGTATTTATTGGATTTTATTGCTTCTTTTAGAATCTGGTTCTGCTGAAGCATTTGAATCTATTTCTGAGCAACCTGAGCCTGCAACCGAAGTTTATTATTATCAAGGCAAGCATCCTCTTTGCACCATGTTGATCCAAAATTTTATACAATAGCTTTTCCAAATCCAGTGACATCTGTGCGTGCTACTTTTCTGAAAATACAAATTGTGACCTGTTAGTAGCTAGTTATGACCTAACATGATGGATTACCTTAATTATAACCATACACTCAACCTTAGCGTAGTACTGTATGCTATAATATATTTTCAGATTTGGCTTAGACATGCAGTCTATAGAACTTTAGAGTTTGACAAGCATATCTTGTCAAACATGGGCATCACAAATGGATTTCTGTTATTTTGAACTCTTTGTCCAGTTTACTTATGTCAGAAATGAATTTTATATTTAAATTGATCTGGACAAGAGGATGCTAGTAATGGTGCTTTTGTGCACGAGATTGGGATTTGTGGTGGACTTGTCTGGACCAATTAAGGACTGAACTCTGATTATTCAATTCAATTCAACTCTGTTTGGTTAAGTAAAATGTTAAGACTATTGGGTTGGAAACAGGAGAGTAAGGATATGTGTATTGACCTTGTATGGCATAGATGCTTTGGTCTTATGACTACGTTTTATGCCATGTGAGCTTGTATGTCAGTATCAGATATTCTTAGAAGGGTGAGGGCGTATATGTGCTCCGTCGCATGTATGTACCTTAAAGATGCTGATTGCAAACTAATATGGGCAGCGAACCCAGTTGTAATACCTCAGATTTATTCTTGCAAAGGAAGTATCCAACAGAGATTTAGACATCAGGAGAAGGGGGATTATGCAGTTTTTCGCCAACTGGGCCTCGGGCCTTGGCCGGGAGAGGCCCAAGAAGGGCCGCCACCATAAAAGAAGAGGAAACCCTAGCTTGGGGTACTGTAGCTACAGTAGCGCCACCGCTACAGTGCGCGCTACAGTATCCTTTCCCCTCCCCCCTCAAACTCCATTGCTACCATCTCTTCGAGTTCTCCTGCAGCTAGCCGGCCACAAGGAGGAGGAAAGGGGAAAGGAGAAGAGGAGATCTTCTTCGGGGTTTTGATCAGTGATCTCTAGCAGTTCTCCAAGGGTAAGCGTCGGTTGTTGTTGTTTGTTTAATCGTAGAAGTGTTTCCGATTAGAATCGTTTGAATCAAAGTCTGTCAGCATTAATTTTGAATCTGTCCAGATTGTTGCGTGGGTAATTTCGTGTATTTAGATGCAGAATTTGAGGATCCCATCTCCTAGAGTTATGTGGGATCCGTCGTTATCTTTCAGTAGCCGTAAAGATCACTCAATTCCGAGTTACGGTTAAAAGTTATGTTGATTTTAGTGCTGCTGTCCCGAAATCCTGACGAGATTCTGCAGTCGTCTTGTTTATTATTTAAAGGATTGTTAGATTCCGAATTGGGGGTTTCCATCTCCTAGAAAGTTGTAGATAATGTTCTTAGTTTTCAGTGAACGCAAAGAACACCTGAATCCGATTTACGGATCAAAAGTTATGGTCGTTTTACCTCTGCTGTCCAGAACTCTCATAATAATGAACTGTCAACTTGTCTCTAAGAATAAGATTAACTTAAAGGAAAAATCAGAGATTCCACCCAACTAGGTTATTGTTGAATTTTCGTAACCTTTCTAGATTGGTAAAGAACACTTAATTCGGAGTTGTAGATTAAAAGTTTTGATCGGTTTAGTAATTACTATTTGTTGTTTAGGGCAGATTTCTGTTCTGAAAGTTCATCTGTTCAATAGCATATTAATTTGGCGAATTGGTCTATCTTGTCAACTTGAGAATTTTAGATATGTTAGTTATGAATCCACAGAAATTGGATTCACCTCATTTCGAGTTCCAGATCATTAGATATGATTTTCACCGTGCTGCTGTCCAGTATCGGTTGTGACTGATTTGTCGATATTTCAGATTAGGCTTTGTAGTTAAGTCTTGAGTCACCGTGGAAGCGTTGTAGAACGTTGATTAGTAGTGCTGGGTACATTTTGTTCTTATTGAAATTATTTTACTTGTTTAGGCGGTGAAGCCTCGAGTTTAGGAGTATCACCTTTTTCGGTTAACGCGTCGCATCGCATTGCTATCTTATTGCTTGTGATTGATGAATGTTTATGTGATTGTGTTGTGATGTCTTATGACACAAGAGATGATGAATTGTCTATGATATTTCTTATGTGTTGAATCCATGATTGGAGATGATGTCATTATTCATTCGATAAGTCATTTCATGCATCCATTGTCATTTACCATCCACGGGAGTGGATGAGTGAGCCCATCAATTCCAGGATGGGTGCGCATGAGAGCCCATCAATTCCAGGATGGGTGCGCAAGTCCCATTAATTCTAGGATGGGCAGGTGTTGGACACCGTATGAAACATTCTTCATGCGGAAGTGGATCCGTATTTTTGTTAAGATGCGGGCTTGAGTGAACACCGACGGGTGTATCATCGCTATACGGTATATGCATGTGTGCAGTCCAAATTCCTTGATTTTGAGCATTCATCTCATATCAACATAAATAATCACTTGTTGTATGTTACGAGTGGTGACGAGATTGTCTTATTCATATTGATTGCCTATTCTATTAGTCATTGTACTTGCTTGAGTCGTGGACTCACCCTTGCCTTGTTTATTTATTTATTTTAGGTGATCGTTGATGAAGTTTCTCTTGGGAGGAGTAGACAAGCACTACTCAACACACTTCACTTGCTTTAGTTTCAATAACGTAACTATCACTATTCTTCTTTCATTAATTGATGGTGTAATAAATAAATTCAGTTTGGGATGACTCCTTCTCTATCGTTGAGTTCGTTTAAATAACTGTTTACGTTCATTGATTATCTGTTGATAGAATTATCTAAATGGATCCATTATTACATTTCCGTTCATGTTTCGTTTGATGTTGAAATCTGTTTAGCTTTGTTGATGATTTATTGTTGAAAATTATTCCAATATAAGGTTGCATGCTAGATCCTTAGGTAGCATTCGGCTTCCAAATAGCGAGTGTTACGATTGGTATCGAGCGGGCTTCGTGTCCGTGGCAATTAAGTTATTAAAATGACACACTTGTGCACAATAGGTGGGGTTGGAAATCCATTGCTTCCGCATCTCTATTGTTATGTTTTATCTGTTGAGCAATTGTTGAATTGCTTCTATACTATCCTTCTTCTTTGTTAATCTATGATATGATGTGATGTATTATATCGTGAATTTATTCTATGATTGTCATGAGATGATCATATGTATACTCATAATTGATTATGTGTGTCAATAACGGATGATAAGAAGTGGAGGTCGTGGTTGTTACTCTGGGATTCACGGGTTACACCACTGTTAAGTAGTACGTGGTTAGAGGAGTAGTGACCCGAGTACCATAGTTTCGGTGTTAAGCGTGAAGTGCTTTAGAGAGTTGTTCTCTTCCTTGATTTCGAATTTGGCGATTCTTGCCTGTGGTGGTGATGAATTTCTCACGGGTTCGTGGTTCATGAAAGTTTATGGTTTTCAATAGATCCTTATTGGTTCTCTGAAACAAATAGTGCTTTTCATTTGTTGAGTTCTTTGTTACTACTTGTGACCATTGTCAATTGGCAAGATTGTTGATTTCATGGTTGCTCCTTCTTTCTCATTGGAAAGAATGACTCATTTATTCGTTTGATAGTTTGAATAATGAAAGTTTTCTATTGCGATTCGTTAACATGTGAAAGCTTTGGCTTTATGTGTTTCTTTTGGATTATTTGGCGTTGAGGTTTAAAGTCTTTCTTTACTGAAGGAAGGTGTTATAATCCTTTTGTGATGTCTTATCATGCTTAAAATGAGATGTTATAACTAAACGAATAAATTGTTACGGTATGAGTTACCAAGATGGGTTGTTAGCATAGTGAAAATCAATTATTCTTTAACTACCATCCATGAAAGTGAAATTGATGAATTTGTGATGTCCTTGTATTTGATACATGGTGTATCTTAAATAAAAGATTGTCCATATCCGTTCAAAACCTATGGATCTTTCATAGGTGTTAGATTTACCTATTTCTGATATGCTAAAATTGTGAAACTGTACAAAGAACCGGATGGGTGCTTTGGTGTATCGATTCATGAAACCTTGTTGATAGAAAATTATATTAGTGAATCGTTAACCTGTTTTGAAATGATTTCGAACAAAGGTGAATTGTTGAATCTATATTTATAGATGATTATGTGATTGCAAATGGAATTAGTACCGTATGTACACCCATGATTAGTACAATCATCATTTGTTAAATGAGTCTTGATGGAGGTGTTGAGCAACACCATCAGTTGAGTAGAACAATTTTCGTAAGTAGTCTTTGCTAGTGTGCCTTGTGATATTGTTATTGCTTAGCATAATCTTGATATAATAAACTTGTTTCAACCATGTGGTTTGTGTTTCCTTTAGGAAGTTTTAGGATGGAGTAATAAAGTTTGAGGATTCTTGGTACTAGGTATGTTGTCGTTGTTATAAAATCGTCGAATGTGAGATTGATGTTAGTTTTCATAGTAATTTGATTACCTATGGTGATATTGCGTAAAGAGAGTAATTCAAGTTTTGCTTTCATAATCTTTTGGTGTTCTAGATTTATGTGGTTATTGGGAGTTTGTCGAGTAAAGCGGCGGTTCGCAAAGTTCTATTGGTTCTTAGGTGATTCACACGATTTGATCTTAATTGTCCGTTTGTTATTATCTATTAAGGTTTGATAATCTCTTCTGTGAGGTCTATGTCCTCAAATGTGGTATCGTCTTATATTTTCCGAGTTCTTTGTCTAATTGATTATTTTCCTTGGTCCTGTGTTCATTGCGAGTGATAAATGATCATCTAGTTAGTGAAAAAATTGTTTCCATTTGCCTCTCCTTTTGAGAAAGAATCAACTCATTTTTTCACGTGGGTCTTCGATGTGTTTTCTAAATGTTGTTGTGAAAATTGATGTTAATATTGGTAGTAATTTGATCGCCTTTGGTGATATCGTTCGATGAGAATATTTCAAGTTTAGCTTTAGTGATATTTTAGAGCTCATGATTCATCCGTAGCTGAAATTGTTTTAAATAAATTGAGGTATTGAATTGTCCTGTTGCTTCTTAAGAGATTCGTGTGATTTAATCTTAAAGGCTCTTTGGTCTGAGTTGGCAATGTAAGGTTGCAATCAAAGAGAATTATGTTAGTTCCTTTAAGAGGAGAATAGTCTGCTTACTTTTCGTGAAATTAGTAAATGAAAATGTTTGGAGTTTGGTGGTGAGATCGTTGGATCTCATGTTTCTTGTGTAGTTGAACTGTTAGAGCAATTATGACGTGTTGAAGAATTATATTTGGTTCTTAGTTAGTTCTTGAGGTTTGGACTAAAGACCTATCTTGTTCGTTGTGGCAAAGTGTTGCTAGTCAATGGATTAATTTTAGTGTTAAAGTAAAGAGTGCAGTAGGAGTATTTGAAAATTTGATTCAAGTTTTGTAACTTGTGGGTATTGGAATCGTTCCTAAACTTTCTCTCTTTCCGCTCAAGAGATGTTGAGTTTCAATCGCAATGTCTTTTTCTTAATGGTTGTTATTTGCTATTTCCTTTTGAGTGGTGTGTGCCCTCAATCGTGAACTCACTTTCATTTCTCTAAGATCTTTGTTATCAGTTAATTCTTTTCGTTTCGTTCTCATTGTGAGGAGCAACATTTTCTTGTGTAACAAAACGACCTTGTTCGTCTCTTTCTTTTGAGGAAGGATCAACCGATTTGTATTGCAAAGTTTTACAAAGCGTATTTTGGCAATTGTTTGGTGGTGGTTAAATAAGGGTAGTGGTGATATTTTGCTACCAAGCTATTGGAGGAGTAGTAGAAGATGAATTGGTTTTGACTTATACCTCTTGGAGGAAAGTTGATTCAAATGGAATGTTTGGCTTGAAGTAAATCGAGCAGCATTACATTGAGTAGAACCTATAGTATAACAAAATTCTAGAACTTCAATTCATGTTGAAAGGTTGGGGATTATCGAAGGTATGGAAACCTTGATCAATTTTATTGAGTAACGAATTGGAAGGTATTACGATAATGTGTGGATGATTCCTGATGATGCCAATGAGTGAGTATGTTAGGTTTGTGGGGATATTAGAGATTTAATCCGATGATTTCACTATCATATATAAGAGAAATTCATTGTAGAGGTCTTAGAGGTTAAATTTGGGCTTTACATTTTTGTGCTAGACCTCCGTCACCCAATGTTTATGTGTAAAGAAATATACAAATTAGATAATGGTTGTTCTGAGAAGTAGAATGATCATTGATAGAACCCTTCGTGTAGTACATAAGCGTGTGCCGGGATTTTGAGTTGTTGTTCTTGAAGTTGGAGGTAATATGATTGCATGGAATCTATTTTTTTGTGGTGCTTTGTGTGCCTTCTATCAAATTAATTTCATCGTGAGAATGACTTGCCTAGAGTATTCGGTGGATTTGATAGAGTCTTCCCACTATGGTGTGGATGATGTATTTCAGTTGAGTATAATTTGAGGATATTTAATTATGAGGTTTAAGCTCGTGTGGTAGCGATGAATTCAATTCAAGATTCGAGAGAGATTTATTTTCTAAAAGACAGATGCGGAAAAACGTTTCCTCGGGGATGAAGCATTTTCTTGTTTCTTGTTTGAGTTTTGAGTCGTCATTGGTATCTTCCGCACTTTGGGTTGGTACTTTCTTGGCATGTTTGAGTCTTTCCAATTGGGCAAACCAAATGAGGTATTTGGTTTGGTTATTCGAGTGGTTTCTCCTTTGGTTTCGTGGTATTCAATCGTAAAGCGCCCTTTTATTGGAGAATTAGTATTGCGTGGTTACGATGAGAACTCTCTATTTCTAGTTGAATTCTCTTTGTGAATCGGTGGTTTAAGAACCATTTATGTTGTGCATTCTTGTTTAAAGGAGGCGACCTCGTAAGATGAAGAGTTTGTTTTTTTATCATCCACCTTCACGCATGAGCGTGTGGGACAGGGCAAGGGCATATGGCGCATGGCGCGTGTGGTCCTGAAGTGGACATACGACATGGCATATGTGCTGGCACTGGACGCACGAACGTGTACCGAGGGGTGGTTCTGGACTTTTGTTTTGTGTTCTTGTACGAAAGGAGTTTGATCCAAGTGTGTTGGTTCGTTTGATAGTTGTAGAAATTAGGAAGTTGGTATATCGCTTTGACCGTCTTGGGTCCATACGGCGTCGCACGCAGCGTCTGTTATGTTCGATGCTAAGAATGTAGCTAAGCAATTCAAAGCTTGGGGTTTCGTTAAAGACGTTAATCATTGAGTCGGATCTTACCTTTGAGTCTCGTTCGATTAGTGTACCGGAAATGTGGGGACGAGTGTTAAGGCGGACGTTGGTTTACGTCAAGCTGTTTTGGTCTCATTAGTCTAGGAGAGAGGCCACTTGGGAGTTGGAGCCTCGCCTTCAAGAGCAGTATCCAGATTTGTTAACGGCGGATACATGTTTATCGTTGTCAAAATTCCAGTCGCCAATTTTCTTTTGGGTAGATCGGTGTGTAGATTCGGGGTCGAATCATGTTAAGGGGGGTAGAATGTAATACCTCAGATTTATTCTTGCAAAGGAAGTATCCAACAGAGATTTAGACATCGGAAAAGGGGATTATGCAGTTTTTCGCCAACTGGGCCTCGGGCCTTGGCCGGGAGGCCCAAGAAGGCCGACCACCTATAAAAGAAGAAACCCTAGCTTGGGGTACTGTAGCTACAGAGCGCGCGCCGCTTCGATGCTGCGCATCAGATCCTTTCCCCTCCCCTCAAACTCCATTGCTACCATCTCTTGAGTTCTCCTGCAGCTAACCGGCCACAAGGAGGAGGAAAGGGGAAAGGAGAAGAGGAGATCTTCTTCAGGGGTTTTGATCAGTGATCTCTAGCGGTTCTCCAAGGGTAACGAACGTCGGTTGTTGTTGTTTGTTTAATCGTAGAAGTGTTTCCGATTAGAATCGTTTGAATCAAAGTTTGTCAGCATTAATTTTGAATCTGTCCAGATTGTTGCGTGGGTAATTTCGTGTATTTAGATGCAGAATTTGAGGATCCCATCTCCTAGAGTTATGTGGGATCCGTCATTATCTTTCAGTAGCCCTAAAGATCACTCAATTCCGAGTTACGGTTAAAAAGTTATGTTGATTTTAGTGCTGCTGTCCCGAAATCCTGACGAGATTCTGCAGTCGTCTTGTTTATTATTTAAGGGATTGTTAGATTCCGAATTGGGGGTTTCCATCTCCTAGAAAGTTGTAGATAATGTTCTTAGTTTTCAGTGAACGCAAAGAACACCTGAATCCGATTTACAGATCAAAAGTTATGGTCGTTTTACCTCTGCTGTCCAGAACTCTCATAATAATGAACTGTCAACTTGTCTCTAAGAATAAGATTAACTTAAAGGAAAAATCAGAGATTCCACCCAACTAGGTTATTGTTGAATTTTTCGTAACCTTTCTAGATTGGTAAAGAACACTTAATTCGGAGTTGTAGATTAAAAGTTTTGATCGGTTTAGTAATTACTATTTGTTGTTTAGGGCAGATTTCTGTTCTGAAAGTTCATCTGTTCAATAGCATATTAATTTGGCGAATTGGTCTATCTTGTCAACTTGAGAATTTTAGATATGTTAGTTATGAATCCACAGAAATTGGATTCACCTCATTTCGAGTTCCAGATCATTAGATATGATTTTCACCGTGCTGCTGTCGATGATCGGTTGTGACTGATTGTCGATATTTCAGATTAGGCTTTGTAGTTAAGTCTTGAGTCACCGTGGAAGCGTTGTAGAACGTTGATTAGTAGTGCTGGGTACATTTTGTTCTTATTGAAATTATTTTACTTGTTTAGGCGGTGAAGCCTCGAGTTTAGGAGTATCACCTTTTTTCGTTAACGCGTCGCATCGCTGAAGGCAAGTGCATTGCTATCTTATTGCTTGTGATTGATGAATGTTTATGTGATTGTGTTGTGATGTCTTATGACACAAGAGATGATGAATTGTCTATGATATTTCGTATGTGTTGAATCCATGATTGGAGATGATGTCATTATTCATTCGATAAGTCATTTCATGCATTCATTGTCATTTACCATCCACGGGAGTGGATGAGTGAGCCCATCAATTCCAGGATGGGTGCGCATGAGAGCCCATCAATTCCAGGATGGGTGCGCAAGTCCCATTAATTCTAGGATGGGCAGTGTTGGACACCCGTATGAAACATTCTTCATACGGGAAGTGGATCCCCGTATTTTTGTTAAGATGCGGGCTTGAGTGAACACCGACGGGTGTATCACTGGCTATACCGGTATATGCATGTGTGCAGTCCAAATTCCTTGTGTAACACCCTGGCTATCCGGAAGCCAAAATGTCACCTAAAACATCTAACATACATCCATAATGCGGAAGAACTTGAGACAAGTATATCAACTAAAGACAGCATTAAGATAAACAGGACATGGTGAAGGTATCCTTCCTTCACCTTCTAAGTTATTTAATCTCGAACATCAATAAAGAAGGTTCACACGCAGTAATAAATCAACATCCGAGTGGAGAAGGTATCCTTCCTTCTCCAATTATAATTTAATTATTACAGTTCATCGTTAACGAATGAAATATGGAACTAAAATTTAGACTTGAACATGAATTTGATGTTGTGAACAAGTAGTGCGTGTCTACTCCCTCCCAAGAGCCAACATCAGGGGTTACCTAAAATAAACAAACAACGCAAAAGTGAGTCCATTACTCAGCAAGTACAGTTATCAATAAGATAATCATTCAATATGAATAAGACGAACTCATCATCAGGTTCGATCACATCACAACTGATTACAAATGAAAATATGATATGAATGCTCAAAATCAAAGGAATGGACTGCATGGATGCATATATGGTATAGCGATGAAACACCGTCGGTGTTCACTCAAGCCCGCATCTTAACAAAAATGCGGGGATCCACTTCCGTATGAAGAACGCGTTTCATACGGGTGTCCAACATTGCCCATCTTGGAGTTAATGGGTCTTACATGCCCATTCGGAATTAATGGGTCTTTCAAATCCACTCCCGTGGACGGGACATGACAATGTCCAACACTGCCCACATTGGAATGGTGGGACTTGCAATCCACTTTCGTGGATGAAACATGCATAATGAATGCATAGAATGAAATACGAATATTGAAAGACATGATAACAAAACATGGATTCAACACATATGAAAGAACATAGACAATCCATCTTCTCTCGTATCATACCAAATCACAAAGATGACCATATAAACATTCATCAATCACAATCATTAAGGGTGGCAATGTACTTGCCTTCCACGATGCGACGCGTTAGTCGGCAAAGGTGATACTCCTAAACCCGAGGCTTCACCTCCTAAACAAGTAAAATAATTTCAATAAGGACATAATATACCCAACACTACTAATCGATGCTAAACACTGCTTCCCTGATGACTCTAGTCATTAATACAAAACTTAAAATGAAATCAACAATTTCTGACATAACTTAATTCTGGACAGCAGCACGGTAATTGACATATCTATTGGTCTGGAACTCGGAATGAGGTGAGACCAATTTCCATGGATTCTTAACTGACATATCTACAATACTCTGGTTGGGCAAAAGTTCAGATTTTGCTTCTAATAAAATTTGGCCCAAGGCTCAAATCTGTTGACTGAATTAATAGACAGAAATATCGGCTAAATTAAAATATCCATAACTTTTGTTGTACAACTCCAAATTGGACGTTCTTTAACAATCTGAAAAGGTTATGAAATTATCTACAATAACCTAGTTGGCACGACATTCATATATTGTCTTTAACAAAAAGTGGCACACGGGTCAAAATTAAAGATAGAAACTGACATACAAACTGGACAGACTGACATACAATCTGGACAGTCACAAAGAAAAGTGCATAACTTTTGATCTATAAATCCAAATGAGGTTTTCTTTATCAATCCTGAAAGGTAGTGATATCACCTTCAAAATTTGTTATGGGCAAGACCTCTGAATCACCTTCTAACTAGGCCATAAATCAACCTATACAGAGACTGCTATTTCTCGTCAGGATTCTGGACAGCAGATAATAAATCTAACATAACTTTTGACTCGAAAGTCGGAATGAGGTGATCTTGGCGGCCACTGAAAGCTAAGAACAAGACCTAAAGAACTCTAGAAGGTGGACAACTCAAATTCTGCCTATAAGATCACGAAACCCCCATACCATCTCATCACCTCCAACTTTCAGGAATAACACATCAGAATCCTCAGTACACCCGCTCATGAACTACATCAGAAGGGTTCTATCGACAATCATTCCACTACTCAGAATACTCCAGTTTTCTATCTCCTCTACACACAAATCTTTGGGCGACCAAAAGTTTAGCATGAAAATGGAAAGCCCAAATTTAACCTCTGAGACCTCTACAACGAATTCATCTTATAACAAATAGTGAAATCATCGGATTAAATCTCTAACATCCCCACGATTCCGACATTCTCACTCATTGACATCATCAGGAATCACTCACACAACATCGCAATACTTTCCAGTTGTGTTACTCTGTAAAATTGATTAAGGTTTCCATACATTTGATAATCCCCAACATATCCACATGAACCAAAGTTCTGGAACTACACTATACCATAGGTTCTACTTAGTCAAACATTATACAGTTTTACTTCGAAGTCATACATTCCATCTGAATCAACTTCCCTCCAAGAGGTTAAGGTCAAAACCAACTCATCTTCTATTACTTCCCCAATAGCTTGGTAGCAAAATCTCACCCCTACAATTACTTAACCACCACCAAACAAATGACAACTTACGCTTTGAAAAGCTTTGCAACATAAAACTGTTGATCCTTTCTCAAAAGAAAGAGACGAACAAGGAAAAATTTCACCACATAGGAAAATGTTGCTGCTCACAGTGAGCACGAAACCAAAAGAAATAACTGCAACGAAGATCTAGAAAACGAAGTTGAGTTCACAAAGAGGCACGCATCCTCGAAAAGGAATTAGCAAATAACCACCACTAAGAGAAATGACATTGCGATTGAAACTTGACAACTCTTGAGTGAAAAGAGCAAAAAGTTTATGAACAATTCAAATAACTACCAGTTACAAAACTTGACTCAAATTCTCAAATATTCCTACTGCACTCTTTCCCTTAACACTGAAATTAATTCTTTGACTAACATCGCTTTGCCACAACGAACAAGATAAGGTCTTTAGTCCAAACCACACGGACTAATTAAGAACCAATGAAATTCCTCAATACGTCATATTTGTTCAGAACAATTCAACTACACACGAAACATGAGATCCAAATAATCTCAGCCACCAAACTCGAAACATTTCCAATTACAGGATTTCACGAAAAGCAAGTAGATTATTCTCCTCTTAAAGGAACCAACATAACTTCTTTGGTTGCAACCTCGCGTTGCCAACTCAAACCAAAGAGCCTTTAGAGTTAAACCACACAAATCTCTTAAGAAGCAACAGGACAATCCAATACCTTAATTTATTTAAAATAATTTCAGTTACCAGATGATTTAAGAGCTCAAAGAAAATATCACGAAAGCTAAACTTGAAATATTCACATCTGAACGATATCACCAAGGGCGATCAAATTACTATGGGTATTAACATCAATTTCACAACAACAATTAGAAAACACTTCAAAAGACCCACGTGAAAAGAATGAGTTGATTCTTTCTCGAAAGAAGAGACAAATGGAAACGATTTTCACCAACTAGAAAACTCATCCACCACTGCACTGAACATGGGACCAAGAGAAGAAACCAATTAAGCAATGAACTCACAGAACATAAGTGGAGTCCACAGTTGAACGCATAAGCCTCACAAGAAGAGAATATCGAACCTAATGAGATAAGAACAAATAAGTATTCTGAATCAAACACTTGCATCATCGAAGAACCATTGCAACATTGTAACATATCGTTACTCGATAAACTTCATTTACCACATAAAGCCTGAACCCCCAAAAGATCATGAATACAAATTCTGAAATTTGATCATTTAGGAAATATCACCATGGGTGATCAAATTACTACGAATTAACCTCATTATCACATTTTTGACTATTTAATAACATCGACAACATACATAGTACCAAGAATCATCAAACTTTACTACTCCATCCTAAAACTTCCCAAAGGAAACACAAACCACAAGGTTGAAACAGATTTATTATAACAAGATTATGCTAAGCAATATCAATATCACAAGGCACGATAGCAAAGACTACTTACGAAATTAATCTACTCAACTATTGGTGTTGCTTAACACCTTCTTCAGCGCTCATTAACAATCGATGACGGTATTGATCATGTGTGTACATACGATTACTAATTCCATTTGCAATCACATAACCATTTATAAACATAGATTCACATTTCACCTTTGTTGAAATCATTTCAAAACATGATTAAAGATTCACTAACATAATTTCCTATAAACAAGGTTTCATGAGTCGATACACCACACCTATCCGGTACTTTATACAAGTTTCAACAATTTTAGCATACTAGAAATAGATAAATCTAGCTCTTATGTAAGATCTATAGGTTCGAATAGATATTGACATCTTTATTTAACATACACCATGAATCAAATACAAGGACATATCAAATTAATCAGTTTCACTTCCATGGATGGTAGTTAAGAGTAATTGATTTGCACTATGCTAATAACCCAACTTGGTAACTCATATCATAACAATTTATTCGCTTAATCATAAATTCTCAATTTAAGCATGGCAAGACATCACAAAAGGATTCTAACACCTTACTACAAACAAAAGAGAGACTTCAAACCTCAACGCTCAAGTAATCCAAAGAAACACATAAAGCCAAAGCTTTCCCAAGCAACCGAACTTACAATGGAAAACTCTTCACTAATCAAGTTATCAAATGAGTAAATGAGTCATTCTTTTCAATGAGAAAGAAGGAGCAACCAAGAAAACATCAATCTTGCCAATTGACAACGATCACAAGTAGTAGAAACAACTCAACGGTTGAAAGGCAATATTTGTTTGAGAGAACCAAGAGGGATCTATGGAAAACCATAACTATCATGGACCACAAATCCGGAGAAGTTCATCAACCACCACAGACAAGAATTGCCAAATTCAAAATCAAGAAAGAGAACAACTTTCTAAAGCAACTCACGCTTAACACCTGAAACTATGGTACTCGGGGTAACTACTCCTCTAACCACGTTCTGCGAACAGTGGTGTAACCTGGTGAATCCCAGAGTAACAACCACGACCTCCACTTCTTATCATTTGATAACATCACGCCTCACCGAAATACTCAATTATGAATATATAGGATCATCTCACGACAATCATAGTATTAGTTCATAGATATTGAATATCATAGCAGATCATATATTACCAACAAGGATGATAGTACAGAAGCAATTCAAAAATTGCTCAACCAAAATGAAACATAATACAGAGATATTGCGGAAGCAATGTACTTTTCCAACCCCACCTACTGTGCACAGTGTGCATTTTAATGTTCGTCTATTAACCACGGACCTAAAGCCCGCTCCGATACCAAACTGTAACACCCTGGCTATCCGGAAGCCAAAATGTCACCTAAAACATCTAACATACATCCATAATGCGGAAGAACTTGAGACAAGTATATCAACTAAAGACTGACATTAAGATAAGCAGGACATGGTGAAGGTATCCTTCCTTCACCTTCTAAGTTATTTAATCACGAACATCAATAAAGAAGGTTCACACGCAGTAATAAATCAACATCCGGTGGAGAAGGTATCCTTCCTTCTCAATTATAATTTAATTATTACGGTTCATCGTTAACGAATGAAATATGGAACTAAAATTTAAACTTGAACATGAATTTGATGTTGTGAACAAGTAGTGCGTGTCTACTCCTCCCAAGAGCCAACATCGGGGTTACCTAAAATAAACAAACAACGCAAGAGTGAGTCCATGACTCAGCAAATACGATTATCAATAAGATAATCATTCAATATGAATAAGACGAACTCATCATCGGGTTCGATCACATCACAACCGATTACAAATGAAAACATGATATGAATGCTCAAAATCAAAGAAATGGACTGCACACATGCATATACAGGTATAGCCGATGAAACACCCGTCGGTGTTCACTCAAGCCCGCATCTTAACAAAAATGCGGGATCCACTTCCGTATGAAGAACGTTTCATCACGGTGTCCAACATTGCCCATCTTGGAGTTAATGGGTCTTACATGCCCATTCGGAATTAATGGGTCTTTCAAATCCACTCCGTGGGCGGACATGACAATGTCCAACACGCCCACATTGGAATGGTGGGACTTGCAATCCACTTTGTGGATGAAACATGCATAATGAATGCATAGAATGAAATACGAATATTGAAAGACATGATAACAAAACATGGATTCAACACATATGAAAGAACATAGACAATCCATCTTCTCTCGTATCATACCAAGTCACAAAGATGACCATATAAACATTCATCAATCACAATCATTAAGGGTGGCAATGTACCGCCTTCCACGATGCGACGCGTTAGTCGGCAAAGGTGATACTCCTAAACCCGAGGCTTCACCTCCTAAACAAGTAAAATAATTTCAATAAGGACATAATATACCCAACACTACTAATCGATGCTAAACACTTTGCTTCCTGATGACTCTAGTCATTAATACAAAACTTAAAATGAAATCAACAATTTCTGACATAACTTAATTCTGGACAGCAGCACGGTAATTGACATATCTATTGGTCTGGAACTTGGAATGAGGTGAGACCAATTTCCATGGATTCTTAACTGACATATCTACAATACTCTGGTTGGGCAAAAGTTCAGATTTTGCCTCTAATAAAATTTGGCCCACGGCTCAAATCTGTTGACTGAATTAATAGACAGAAATATCGGCTAAATTAAAATATCCATAACTTTTGTTGTACAACTCCAAATTGGACGTTCTTTAACAATCTGAAAAGTTTATGAAATTATCTACAATAACCTAGTTGGCACAACATTCATATATTGTCTTTAACAAAAAGTGGCACACGGGTCAAAAATTAAAGATAGAAACTGACATACAAACTGGACAGACTGACATACAATCTGGACAGTCACAAAGAAAAGTGCATAACTTTTGATATATAAATCCAAATGAGGTGTTCTTTATCAATCCTGAAAGCTAGTGATATCACCTTCAAAATTTGTTATGGGCAAGACCTCTGAATCACCCTCTAACTAGGCCATAAATGAACCTATACAGAGACTGCTATTTCTCGTCAGGATTCTGGACAGCAGATAATAAATCTATCATAACTTTTGACTCGTTCATCGGATTTTAGTGATCTTGGCGGCCACCGAAAGCTAAGAACAAGACCTACAATACTCCAGGAGATGAACATCTCTAATTCGGCCTCTAAAATACCGAAACAGACCGCGCAACAAAGAACAGCAATCTGATTCTATAACTGACAGCACTTACTTTAATCACTCCTACCCAAAACGCATTCTAAAATCAACCCAAACGACATAAACAACAACCTTTACCCTTGAAATATCAGGAGAAGATGAGGCTCCTTGGAGAGGCCTCCTTTCCTTCTTGAACAGCGATCCCGCAAAGATCCCCTCCTTTCTTCGTGCACTAGCAGCAGGAACGACACGGCACCAAAAGAACGATGGCTCGCTTAGGGGAGATGCAGCACCAGGGCTGGGGTGCCTCTAGGAAGGAGGAGAAAGGGCGCAAGGGGAGAGGAGGATGGAGGTGGCGGCCACAAGGGGAAAGATGGGAAAAGGTGGGGAGGTGGGGAGGAAAATTAGGTTAACCACCCTCCCCAAAGCCACTTGGCGGCCCCCAATGGGCCTCACGGCTGCCCATGGGCCTCACGGCAGGGCCCCAATGGGCCCACAATGTCCCCACTAGGGCTTTTGGCCCAAAGACCTAGGCCAAAACTGAAAGAACAGACGCAAACGCTGAAAATTTCTCTTGCGAACTCGAATTCGAACAAATTTCTTCCTAAACAAGTACGGGATATCACACCTTGATTTTGAGCATTCATCTCATATCAACATAAATAATCACTTGTTGTATGTTCTGAGCTGGTGACGAGATTGTCTTATTCATATTGATTGCCTATTCTATTAGCCATTGTACTTGCTGAGTCGTGGACTCACCCTTGCCTTGTTTATTTATTTATTTTATGTGATCGTTGATGAAGTTTCTCTTGGGAGGGAGTAGACAAGCACTACTCAACACACTTCACTTGCTTTAGTTTCAATAATAGAACTATCACTATTCTTCTTTCATTAATTGATGGACTGTAATAAATAAATTCAGTTTGGGATGACTCCTCTATCGTTGAGTTCGTTTAAATAACTGTTTACGTTCATTGATTATCTGTTGATAGAATTATCTAAATGGATCCATTATTACGTTTCCGTTCATGTTTCGTTTGATGTTGAACTGTTTAGCTTTGTTGATGATTTATTGTTGAAAATTATTCCAATATAAGGTTGCATGCTAGATCCTTAGGTAGCATTCTGGCTTCCAAATAGCTAGGGTGTTACACCAGTTTGCATTTAATTGTTTGGGTCGGCATTCCTGACGCAGCATGTGTGCCCCGGTTAAGCAGATGCTATCAGTCGTTGTTTAGGCGAGATCAGTTCACACATGGGGGTCCAACTCAATAGTGTTAGCTTGTTGAAAAATACCAAATCTTGGTTTCCCCGGTCGGCATACCAAAGGAAGTATGTCATCATTCGGAGGCATCCGAAGGCAACGGGCTAGCTAAGTCGTGTGGGTAAAGTTGTACACCCCTGCAGGGTTATCAAACTGTTCGAATAGCCGTGTCCACGGTCATGGACGATAACTTGAATTGATGTCACCTGTATAGAAGTTTTGTTTTGAAAAATCCTGTTTCGGTTTTTGGTTCTGCATGAGGGATTCATGCACTGTGCTGTTTACAATTATTTCATTTACTTACTGTTCTAGTCCAACTTTGATTTACTAAATGGCTTTGTTAAAATCTAGTCTTTTTAGGTTAGGTGTCTTGCTTTATGCAAAACTTAACCATTATACCCTCCTGTTGCAACCTTATGCATGTACAAATTCTACTCCTTTGTATAGGCTCTAATAAACACTTTCTTTTATTAGGTTGTGTAAGACTTGCTGAGTACCTTCCGTACTCAAGGTGCTATAACCTAATGTTGCAGGTGAGGATGGTTATTTATATGAACTGCCCGTTAGCGCCGATCAGGGTGACGCTAACGAGTAAAGCTACTTCTTTCTTCCACGCAATCGCCTGCGGGTGGATGGGGCCATTGGTGGATGTTGCCATTTTATTTTGCTTCCGCTGTTAGACTTTTGAAGTGACCAAGTCACTTAATAATGTAGCACTGAACCGAAATTTGTAAACTTATGTTTAATTATGTAAATAAATGACTTGTATGTGTTTGATGCAATGTTGTTGAAGGATATATATGCAATGGTCGTTGATCCTGGGAACCATTGTGAGATATATATATCCGGGAATCCTGATTATTGGATTGGTTACTTGTTAAATTTATACTTCTAGCATGATCTTTAATGAAGGGGCAGTACTGTTCCTTGATTAAGAATTGTGCTACAGTATGAATTTGATTAAGTACATTTCCAATACCCGGGTCCTCACAACAGGTATGCTCATTTCCTCGATACATAACTCTATTGTAGTCTTCCTTCATTTGAAATGGCAGAGGTTAACTTTTTGGAAACATGTAGGACGTTCATCGCCTATGTTGTCGAGGAAGGGGCATACAGGGGATCAGCGCCACACTGCAACACAGGATGCAATTTCCGGTACGCGCTACAACACAATAATCCTATATGATACTCTGTAATAATGCGTCTCGAACTGATTATACATATATATGTAATTCTATTTTTGCAGTGTTGTCAGCAAAAACAAGAACAATGTGCATTCTACGTTTGCCATCATATGCACGAAATCATGAGTGCTAAGATGAAGGATCATGGGGTTTGTCAATCTCGCAATAATTATTTTTCTAATTATAAATTTAAATATATATGCTTACTACTTTACTCCTGCTAGCTACAGGGCTTGAACTTACAATTAGATTCACTCGTTACGAAGGAGCTCTTGGAGGTTCGAGGGAGACTCTGCAGCTTCATCATGATGGATATCGTTCACACCGATGGAGAGTTTTACTCTGTCGACACCACTGAACCACCTTCAAACAATTGATTCAATTGTAATTCACTTTGAGTAGTTGTAATTCGAATTGTAACTCTAGCGACAATAATTGAGTAGTTGTACTTCTTTTGTAATTGATTTTGAGTTGTAAATGATCACTTTGAGTTGTCAACGATTGATTCATCTGTGATATGTATGTATTTTCCGCATGCTTGTTTTCAAAGGGCATGGCTAGCAATTCCTGAGGCTAGTCAAAAATCAAAAAAATTTAGTTAGGATTAAAGAACAATCACAGACGGTTCGATAGTTAAACCGTCTGTGATATATATGATATCACAGACGGTTCTAGTTACCAACCGTCGTTGATATGATGATATCACAGATGGTTGGTAACTAGAACCGTCTGTGATATTAGGATATCAGAGACGGTTGGTAACTAGAACTGTCTGTGATATTAGGATATCAGAGACGGTTGGTAACTAGAACCGTCTGTGATATATATGATATCACAGACGGTTCGTAACTAGAAACATCTGTGATATCATAATATCACAGACCATTTTTGAACCGTCCGTGGTAACCGCTGTTATCACAAACGTAACAACACAGACGGTTCGAAAACCGTCTGTGATGACGGTTCCGAACTGTCTGTTATGGGGTTGTGTGTAGTAGTGATTCCAGTCACACCCAAAAGCACGGCAACATACCATTGTGCCCAAGTCCAAATCATTTTGTTTTCAATTTTAGTTTCATAATTAAACATAGCACAAGGTGCTGAACATAAAGTCATAATAAATTTTTGTGTGATCAAGGTCATCGACTAAGTTGACAATCGCCCAATTCTACCGGTTGCTAAGCATGACTAAGCAACATTAACTCGTAAACTACTAAGTGACAAGAGCTCATCCAACGAACTCTAAATCATAGCAAGATAACCCTAGGTTTAGTAGTAAAGGATGAACATTTGCCTACAGATTATGCATCTGATGGGTCATCTAATCGACAATAGTTTAACAACAAAATAGCAATGCATACATAGAATTTGCAAACAACATATTAGACTTTGAAAATAATAGGAGAAATATGATCAAATGATGCTACATCTGCTTGCCTTGCTGGATGTTCTCTTGCTGCAGAGGATCGTTTTCAGGCTCAACAAAATCTTCGGAACCTAACGCAAGAACGCGAAAATCCAATAAGAACGAAGAACACCGAAGGAAATTCAAAATCCAAAGTCATCCAAATTCCATGAAATTTACACAGCAGCAAGGTCATGATTTTAAATGAATTTAGCAACAAGAATCATTTAATTTGGACTAAGCATGCAAAAGTTATAGCCTAAACCATTTCTTTCAACTAGACAATTCAAATTAAATTAATTTCGGATACTGTTCATGGCACAATTTTCCAAAAAGTTCGAGAACCTAAAATTTTTATGGTAGGTAGAACATGACATTCTAAGAACAGCAAAACTGGATTTACTTCATTTAGATTTAAAATGAATTACTTATGATTTTTCTAAGTTGTGAAACTAGAGCATATCATTTTTCAGAGGCAAAGACATGAACAAAACCTACTCTATATTAAAGTACATTATTGGAGGATTTAACAAATTTTAGTTTGCTCAATTTGGAGCTATAGAGAATTACTTATGCATTTTTCAAGTTTTGAAAGAATTTCTAGGTAATATTTAATACCTAAACAAGTTAATTCAACCTATATAATTTTCTGGTACAGAATCAGTGGCAAAACATATTTTTAGACTAAAGTTTAGTTAAACAGAAATTTAATACAATTGGAATCATCTAAAATGGAGCTAAAATGAATTAGTTATGTATTTTTGAATTTTAGAGCAATTATCAGATGGCAAATAAAAGCTTTCGGGCTTTTAAACGACTTAACTCAACGGAAAGGACGTGGACAAACGAGGGACGTTGATTGAGAATCAAATGGCTTAGATTCAAGGGGACGTTCGGACGGTCCGAACTTCCCAACAGATCTGAGCCACAGATCTAAAAACGAACGGTAACAATGGATTGGAACGCCTGCGGAGATCTAGACCATTAGATCTAGATCGGACAGTTCAAAGGAGAGGGGAGGTTCGGACGGTCCGAACGGCCCAAAAGATTTGGACCGCTAATTTTAAATCTGATGGTCCACAATCATTTAAAGCGTTGCGCACGCGCACAGCGTGAGTTTAAAGAAGCGACCCACATGGCAGCGACTCATTAAGTTACTTAGGACAGCCATTTATTGCTAAAGCAATGATTATCAATGATTAGCATTAATGATGTACTAAAGATATCGCACATTGCTAGCGGAGGGGGCGGGGTTTAAGCACCTCGGCCCACGAGTCAGGGACTCAGGGCCCACACTTAATGCTTAACACACGTGCTTCCGACAAAGATGCTAATTAAATAGCTAATGATTGTACTTAAGACTTAATGATCTTTCTATAGGGTTTGTCTAAATCCGACAACTGGGATTTTCTCTGGCTTATCGCCGGCGAAGAAGACCACGGCGGTGCCCGCAAAGTACAAAAATGGGTTGCAAAAACTATTGCGCGTCAAAAGGTGCTAATGTTCAGGGCTGAAATGGCTTACACCGACAGCTAGCCGGTGACAGAATTGCGGAAAATAGCTAAAGGAGCTCTGCGTTGTCCATAGAAGTGGGTGCTCAACCTTACAGGGACTAATAAGAAGCTACCTTAGCCAAGGAGAGGACCCAAGGTGGTCGGAGAAGCTTTGACCACGGAGGAGCTCGCCGGAGTTGGGGAAGAAAGCTACGGGATCGTAGCCTTAGCAAAAGGGACACCACTGGTGGTCAAAATAGCTTTGACTACTGTAACACCCTGGCTATCCAGAAGCCAAAATGTTACCTAAAGAATCTAACATACATCCATAATCATAAGAATTTAAGCAATAATCCAAGTTAACGAAAGGAAGGAGGACCGCTCAAAGGCAATAAATGCACAAATACAAACTGAACCTATACAAGTCAAGAACCACAGCGGGAAAATAAACATTCATAACCAAACGGAAGTCATCATCCACATGTCACCTCAATTATTACAGTTTATCTCTAAACAAATAAAGGAATTCAACCAAGTTCTATTATTGAAACTGGAATATGGTGTTGTGTGATTAGTGCATGTCTACTCCCTCCCGATAGAGTCACCATCAATGGTCACCTAAAACACAACAACAAACAAGAGTGAGTCCGGGACTCAGCAAGTACAACGAATATAAGAACATACTTCATGAAGAAACATGGCACAATAGAAATATCTGAAAGAATGAACTGTAAAGCATGGATGCCATGGACTGGTTGGACTGCACTCGTGCTTATACCGGTATAGCTAGTGACACACCCGTCGGTGTTCACTTAAGCCCGTATTTATCGAAATACGGGGATCCAAAATACCGTATGAAGAACGTTTCATACGGGTGTCCAAAACTGCCCACATTGGAATGGTGGGACTTCACTTGCCCATACTGGAATTGATGGGACTTTAGACTCCACTCCGTGGAGCTCCACTCCGTGGACGGAACATGAACATGGATGCATGAAATGAATTATTGAATAAAAAATATCATCATCTCTAGGTATGGGAATATCACAAATGAAAGAATATAAACTTTGAACCTTCTCATGTAACATAGGGAATCACAACACAAACATTCAAGCATTCATATTTCACATTTGATAAGATTATCAAAGTACTTATGAAGAATGACTAGAATCATCACCGAACATATGAATTTCACATACGGAAGGAACATAATCATCGGAACTTCTCACGTATCAAATAAAAACACAATACGAACATCAAGCATCCAACATACACAATTCATACAAACGTCAGTGTACTTGCCTTTAGCGTTGCGATGCGTTAGGAGGTAACGACGATGCCGCTAATCTCGGAGCCTCACCTCCTACACCATTAGTTTACTCAATAAGAACCACGAAGTCAAGACACTACTTGCAACACATACCCCAACACCCCAACGTTTAACTACACAATTTTACTCCAATTGAACTACATTCCATCATAAAACCATAATGGGCAACAATACTAAAATTGACATAACTTTTGCTCTGAAATTCATAAAAATGTAAACTCGGGCTTTTTTGAAAGGTAACAATATTATCTACAATAACCCAGTTGATTGAAATACCAAATTCGGAATGTACCAAGTCCCAAAAGGCCGATGAACACCCTCTGTCAGAACTGCAAGACACTTCTGGGCAGCAGTACTAAAAAGGCCATAACTTCTAATTAGCCAAACCAATCTTAGCGTTCTTTATCAATATCAAAAGCTAAGACCAAGGCCTACAATAACCTAGTTGGGTGAAAGCCCTGAATTTTCCATTAACACACTCATATTCTAAAAGGCAACTTAACAGTTCATTCTCGTCAGAATTCTGGACAGCAGAGACGGAAACTAACATAACTTTTGATCCGTACATCGGAATTCAGTGTTCTTGGCGGCCACCGAAAGCTAAGAACAATACCTACATATCTCTAGGAGATGGGATCTTCTGATTCGGACTCTATGTACACAAAAACAGACACGCAAGTAATGGACAGAATTCTGGAATTAAACACAGCAGTTCAATGATTATCTAATTGATGGCAATAACGAATCTAACTTGATTCAAAACAGCGAGGAGACGAATCGTTTCCCTTGAAGACACTAATGAACTCGCTGAAAACCCCACAAGGATCTCATCTCCCCTTTCGTCTCCCTCTCCTCCACCTTCTTTTGGCCAGTAGCAATGGAGGAAGCACCACAAAGGGGGAGAACAGCAATGGAGCGCAAGGGGAGGAGGTGCTGGACCAAGGCATCAATGGAGAGGGAGAGTGGCGGCTCTAGGGGGGAAGGAGAGGCAAGGGGAGGGGCTCTAGGGTTTCAGCCGTCCTCCCCCCTTTCCCACTTGGCCGGCCTCCACATGGGCCTCCTAGGCTAAAGGCCCGAGGCCCAGGTTCTCCCTACTTTATTTATGTGCAGCGAACACTTAAGAGGTCGTAACTTTCTCTCCTGAACTCGGAATGGAGTGATTTTTGTCTTCAAATTTAGATAACTCATAGCACTTCAACTTTCTATTTGTGGAGGTTTTCTTAAAATGCCGTCTTCATTACGAAATTTGCCTTGGAAGTTGACTCAGTTGCGGACCTTGGTTCTCTGTACAGCCTGCCTTGTGGGCCCCATATCTCAAACCTTAGAACTCCAAATTAGGTAAATGAGGACTCTAAATTGTACTATGGAAAAAGATCTACAACTTTGTAGTTATGAGGTTTTCCATTCGAGGTCGTTCCAGTCGCGAAAATTATGTTACAAGATGATTACAGATTCTGTCATGTTTCTGTGCAAGGCAAATAAGGAATCTCTCAATCTCCTTATATTCTCTACACCTAAACGGGATATTACATGCCCACAGAAGGTTCAAGAGCAAGTAATTAGCAAAAGAAGTACTTACCGGAGTTGGAGAAGAAAGGGGATGATTTCGGCCGAAAGGATCCAAACTCAAAATTGGACGATTCCTATGAATGAGCGAGGGGAAATGATTAGGGTGCTAAGGAGCTCGAAAGGGTACAAAAAGAAAGGAGAAAGACCCACTGGAACACCAAGGCTACCAATAGAGCTTCACGGCCAACAATGGCGATTTCAGGTGTTCTTCGGTTTTTGAGCTAACAGAACAGAGGGGGAGGTAGGGGTGCTGTAAAGGAACTCAAGGAGGGGTTTGGGGGCCTTAAATAGATGGGAAATTTGGGTTTGGCAACAACAAAGGCCCTAAGGTCAGCTCGATTCATGGCGTTGTCGTGGACCAAAAGAAACGACGGGAGCAGCTGAGAGGAGGACCTTTAGTGTGAAAACTCACTGATGGCATTAAATGCTGAGGACCAGGAGCCGTTGAATGGTGACCCATGAGTTGACGAAAGCTCTCCCTCCCCCATGCCCTGTTCTATCATACTGGCACAGGCACGAGCGTGAGGAAGAAGAAAGTGACCAGGTCCTTGAGGGCCCACACGTCAGTGACAGCAAAGTGGCTCGGGTCTAAACTCACCACTAGATTGAGTCGCACCAATTGACCCGAGTCAAAACTTTTTGACCACCGGATTGGAAATGAACGGCTGAGATTGATTAGGACGTTCGGACGGTCCAAACGACCCAATCAATCTGGATCGTTGAGGCAAGATCCAAAGGTCCAGAACACACGCGCCACTTAGAACGGGCCCGGGTGCAAAATGACGGTTGGATTGAGATCCAATGGTTAGAAATCGCTGGCGCGTTCGGAGGTCCGAACGACCCAATGAACAGAGGCCGCCTGATGGAAATCCAACGGCTGGAAATCGATGTGCGTTAGAAGGGCTCGGGACCAAGCTGAGATGGTTGGGTGCAACCAAGAAAGGAGGACGGGCTTGAGTCTGACCCAAACCCAAACAAGAAAATTGACTTAGGGTTTTCAAATAAGTTGAAAACTTTGAAGAATATTTAGAAGTAGCAAACCAACTCCAAAAATTCTGAAATTTTTACAGGAGCTTGCTAACTTTAAGATTGACCTTGTATAAAAATTTCAGAGGTTTTATGCATAGAATTTTTCTCCAAAAATTTCTCAAGGTACTGATTTAGGGTTTGACCCAAGGTCAAACTGATTTGACTGGCCTCTTAAAATATTCAAATAATTTCTAAAAATCATGAAATTTTTCAAAGGAGTCACACAACATCCCTAGAACTAAGGAAAATTATTTCCAGAGGATGATCACAAGGTTATCTTGAAAACTTTTCAAAGGGTCAAGGTTTAGGTCAAAAGAGGCTTGCGATTTTGTATTTTCCATAATTCCCTTACAAGAATTTTCAGAACATACATACAACAACAAGATACAAGAAAAGTTTTAATTTCTACATATTTTCTTACATTTGAAACACAAGCCAAGATTTGGGATGTTACACTACTTTAACAGTTCCTTGATGCTCAAAGGCTCGGGGGCTAGAGTTGTCTTAATATCTCCTACTGGAGAACACATTAAGTACACCATTTAGTTAAACTTTCCTGCAACAAATAATGTGGTAGAGTATGAAGGTTTATTGGCAGTACTCCGAGCAGCCAAAGCGCTCGGGATTTGCATATTACTAGTGAAAGGCGATTCTTAACTAGTAGCGAATAAAGTTGGAAAAGAGTATCAATGCTCAAGTACCAAGATATCATCTTATCTAGTGGAAGTACAAAAACTTGAAAGGCACTTCTTTGGTTTCCAGATCTAACATATTCCTAGAAAGGAAAACTTTCTGGCAGACTAGTTGGCACATATGACTTCCTCAAGATTATCTGTCCCGCTCAGAGTTTTTCTCGAGCAACTCGATACACCCTCGGTGGTCGAGCATTCCGAAGACAACATGCTCCACTGGAGGTCGTACAGATCGATCCCATTAGTGATTGGATGACATCACTCTATAATTATCTTCTACATGGCACACTACCTGAAGATGATGTAGAGGTCGATCGTATAGCTTAAAAAGCCAAATCATACACTCTGATCGAATGTACCCTTTACAAACGGGGAAGCTCATGGAGTGTTGATGATATGCATATGTCAAGCGGATGGTAAAAAGCTACTATCCAACATACATGGAGGAGTCTACGGAGTGCATCATTCCTACAGAACCCTAGTCAGTAAAGCCTTCAGGTAAGGATATTACTGGGCAACTGCCCTTCATGATGTAAAAGATCCTGTGGCCAAGTGTGTACAATGTTAATTTCATAGTTGATAAGTACATCAGCCGGCACAAACTTTGCAAACAATACCTCTTTCTTGGTCTTTTGCAACTTGGGGTTTAGATATTCTGGGACCTTTCCCAAGAGCACCCGGGGGCTTTGAATTCCTTTTTGTCATGATTGATACATTCACAAAATGGATAGAGGCTGAGCTAGTTGTTAAAGTAACAACTGAAGCTACCAAGAAATTCATCACAAAAAATATGATCACATGATTTGGTATACCCAGTCATATAATCACAGATAACGATACCCAGTTCTTGAGCGGGAATTTCTAGGAATTCTACGAGGATCTAGGTATCAAAATACATTACGCTTCTTTTGCTCACCCAAAGAGTAATAGGGTAGTCGAGAGGGTTAATTGCATAATAATACAATGAGTAAAACGTCAAGTATTCAACCAGTTAATAAAACAGTCAGGAGCTTGGGTTCAAGAACTTCCCTCTATATTATGGATAGTTCGGACCACGACCAGACGTGCGACCAGTCAAACACCATTTTTTCTAGTTTACGGTGCTGAAGCCATCGTCCTCTGAAATTTAAAATCAGCTTTGCTCGAACTAATTGTTATAATGAGAACGATCAATCAGAATGACAACTCGACAACATCAATTTCCTTAATGAAAGATGAAACAAAACCTTGATACAATTGGCAGTTTACCAACAAGCCATGAGAAGGTACCACAGTCGTAAGGTGCAACCTCGTAGTCTAGATGTAGGTTATTTGGTTCTCAGAAAAATTCAGAGCCAAACAAATCGCAACTAGCTTCTCCTAAGTGGGAAGGTCCACACACTATG
Organism: Ampelocalamus luodianensis; assembly: GCA_036346255.1. Lineage (NCBI taxonomy): Eukaryota > Viridiplantae > Streptophyta > Magnoliopsida > Poales > Poaceae > Ampelocalamus > Ampelocalamus luodianensis. The sequence continues at coordinate 27,959,118 of CM070637.1, forward strand.
GTTGCAGTCACCAGACCTAGTTCGATATGACTTGCCATGTTAGACGGGCGTGTTATGTCTAATTCTTGGAATATTGATCAACTGCATAAGTTCTATGTATAATTGTTCTTTTTTATTTTCAATTTCAATAAAGATGCAGCACTTTTTTAATTTTCGATGAGTGATGTTATTTATATTCCTGTTATCCATTGCTTGATCACATACTATTGTTGTCTAAAATCATCGAAAAAGGCCAATTATCCTCCAACATCCATCTAAAGGATATCTTTTACTTTTTGGCTTTGATATATTAGTCAAATACCGTAAAGGACTTTATCGTGACCATCACAGAGATGGTTCTCACAAATGACCGAACACACTTTTTGTAATACCCCAAAAGTATTCGAAAGGATTATCGAGAGAGAATTAAGTTATTTAAAGAGAAGGACTATTTAGAAATTGAATTGAGGGAAGGATCAAATAGAAAATAGTTATTTAAGCAGTTAAAGTGGGGGTTTACAGCGAAATTTGGACAACCTGGGCCGGGGCCTCAGGCCCATTGGTATTTGGCCCAAAGGCGGGAGGTGGTGGCCGGCCATAAGGGGGGAAATTAGCCATAGTGGCCCATGAGAAAATCAACCACCAACAAAAGGAGGGGAAACCCTAGGTTTGCTACAGTAATTCGGTGCTACAAGATCGCCGCCACCAGCAGAGCACGATCTGTAGCAATCCCTCTCCTCCATGGTGGTGCCCCTCTCCTCCGATGCCTCTTCATTGTGGTGGCCGGCCAAGAAAAAAAGAAGAAGAAGGAAGAAGGGAGAAGGGAAGAAGAGAGGGAAGGGGAAGGTTCGTGGGTTGCATCGTGGTCTACAGCGGTTTGTCAAGGGTATCCCCGGTTTGCCCCCCGAATAGATGCTTATTTGATTGTTGTGGCAATGTCGGTATTTCTGTCTACTCAGGACAAATCGCGTTAGACAGACGTTTTGATGTAGTTAAGTGCGGATTCATTCTTGGGCTTCTCCTAGAAAGTTGTAGAGGACGTCAATAGCTTTCAATGAAGTGCTAGATCGTATTTTTTGGACCTCTGTAGCAAAAGTTATGAATTTAATAGTGCGACTGTTCTGCAAGTCTATCAGTATTTTGACAGGTTTTAGTAATCTGACCAGTGCGATTGGTTAAAGTGTGAATTAGAGGATCACAGTCGAACGAAAGTTGTAGATAATTGTCGTAGATTTCAAGGAAGCACAAGAACGCAAAATTTGGATAAATAAACTGAAAGTTATGTTAGTTTTAGTGTTCTGTCCAGAAAGTCTAACGTGAAATCGATGCTTTGTTAATCAGCGTAGAAAACATTTTAGATGGCCGAATCAGGGAGGCTCACCAACTAGGTTTAGTTGGGGAATTTGATAACCTTTCTATGAAGTCCAAGAACACCTAATGTGGACCTCGGTACCAAAAGATATGAATTTTAGAACATGACTGTTTACAGAGGGCACAGATCAGCATTTAGGGAATTCGAGTCGGGATCGCGTTGCAAGCTACTGCTAGGTTGTGTTTGCTTTTATAATTCATGTGGTTCATTACTATGGTCTTAGTTTATGTTCTTAATGATTTAGGTGGGGGACTGGTACCGGAGGCAGCACCGTCTTCACGTCCTCCGTTCTCACGCGGTTAAGGCAAGTGCATTGTTTGTTACTTGGTTTTGATTGATTGGCCATGTTTGTGTGTTTTCGATATATGATAGTGTAGCAAGAATGCTAGCATGATGATTGTCTTGAGAACGGTGGTTGTCCCAAGTATGACTATGCTCTATTATTGCGTGATGTTGTTGTCTTTTGGTAAATTGATGATGAATCAAAGTTGAGCATGTGCATATTGAAATCATGTTGAGGCTTGGTCCCGTGGTGACCAAGTATGTTTTCCTTTGAGATCCCCGTCATGAAAGTGACGGGCCTAAGATCCCAACACTCGAGGAGGGTGGGCTTGAGGTCCCCATTACTTGCGGAGTAATGGGCAATTGGTCCCTGTGCTTGCGAGCACAGGCATGGGTATGCAGCGACGGTTGCATACTTTGCATTACCGGTAAAATGCAAAAAGAGATAAAGAGAAAGGATCCTTGAGCATTGCATTTGCATGTGAGATGTTTTATTGATGCGTTTCTATCTATAGATGTTGAAGTTATAACTTTTATTTTGTACTTGCTGAGTCTGTGGGCTCACTCTTGCTTTTATTGTTGTTTTAGGTACCCAATCCAAGAACGACATGCTTGGGGGGAAGTAGATTGATAGTCACACACACATCACCATGAACCAAACAAAGTTGAATGAACTTCAGATCGTGTTTTAATAATTGGGCGAGTTGCTCAAAGGTTTTGTTAGTTTTATTTTGTCACATGCAGTGGATTAAGTGTAATAATGATGAGTAGTGGAATTTTATTCTCCTTTGGTTCCGTTAGTGACTTAGCATGTTATGATTACTTATTGATGTCTCTGGTTGATGGCTTAGTTAATTATGAATTATCTGTATGTTGGAACCTCCGTGTAATTAACTTTACAAGGGAGGTTCTGGCGAAATTTACTAAAATTGCCTTGGTTAGAATTATGAGGGTTTGTTCAGTAGCATTTCAGGCTCATGTCGGGCTGGGATGTTACAGTTGGTATCAGAGCGGGCAGTAGGTCCGTGGTGATTGGATTTACAACTTAGGCAACTTAAATTGCTAAAATTTTGTTATGGTTAATGAACTTAAAAATTTGACACACTGGTGCACAGTAGAATGGGAATGGGCAGAGCATTGCATTTTCGTTTCCGTTATATCGTATTGGTGATTGCTGTTATGAATTGATTATGATTGCTCATTAATTGATTATATAATTATTATGTATGGGGATAACCCATCTTGAGAGGTTGAGGTCGTGGTTATGGCCCCTGGTTTTACCAGGTTACACCACCGTTCGTGGTATGAGAATAGGGAAGTGGTTACCTCGGATATCTTAGTACAGGTGTTGATAGTGAGTATCTTTAGAAGAGTTGTTCTCTTCCTTGAATTTGGATTTGGTCAACTCTTATCCGGTTGTGATTGATGAATTTCTCTTGGGTATCAGTTCATTGCGGTTGATGGGTTGCTTTGAAAAATGTTGTGTGTTTCCATTGGCTTAATTTGTCCTGTAAATCAATTATTGTTTTCCCAACTGTTGAGTTATTCTCGCGGTTGGTGAACTTAGTTAATTGTCAAGATTGACCTTTGTATTGGAGTTTTGTCTTTTTTATTGGAAAACTTGACCTATTTATTCGCTTGATGTTTTTGGTTAATGAAAGTTTTCTTTTACAAGTCCTTTAGTACGTGGAGACTTTGACTCAATGTATCTCTCTTGGGTATTTTGAGTGTTGAAGATTAATAGTTCTCTTTTATGAAAGAAGATGTTAAACCCTTTAGCGATGTTTTGTCTTGGTTGAGTGAGAGATTATAATCAAAGCAATTAATGGATATGATATGGATTATCAGGTTAGGTCTGCAGTGTGTGCATGATCGATCAAACTAAGATCCTTGAAAGGAAAGTTGATAAATTTGAAAGTTTCTTGTAGTAATTCTTGATGAGCTGTGATTAAGAGTATGGCTATATCTAATTGTAATCAATATAGTTGATAAGAAGTGTGGAACATTGATGAATTGAGCTGATCATTAAGAGTGATACATTTGGTAAACTTCTTTGGTACATTGGATTAACTGATCTCAATGGATTAATCTAACCATTTGGGATGGTTAAGTTCAAAAGGAGTTAGATTATTGTCTTAGTGGATATTAATCTTGGAATAACCTTTGGTGGATACTTAGTGATTGTATGTAATCGCTAGGTGCAATTATTGTCTATTAAAGTTTGGTGTTGAGCATCACTAAGAGATAAACTGATGGGATTTAATGGATGAACAATGTTTACGTGATGGTAGAACTATCGGATAATAGTATGTCTTTGATGGAAGGATTTTGAAATAACCTTTTAAATTGTGAAGTCGGTTCCCTCTAAAATAAAGTGGTTGTTGTAGTGAGGTTGTAAGAATTTGGTATACCCTCAATTGAGGATGAGATGATAATCTAGTATATAACAATTTGGAAAGCTTTTGAGGACTTTTTAAAGGAAGGGTTGACGATAACGAATCTTGTTAAGAGTGAATTACTCTTGATGTTAGAAATACAGTCTATAAGAGATTGTGAGTGGTGATAATTCTTCTAGAGAGAAAGTAAGTTGATTGCTTTTCATAATATGGATTAAATGAAATGTTTGGAGTTTTGCATTCGTGATCTTTTAGAGTTCATGAATTATGTAGTAGATGAAATTAGTTGAGCAATGTGACATGTGGGAAGGTTCTGTTTGGTTCCTAAGTGATTAATGTGGTTTGGTTCCTAAGTAGTGTTGTAATCAAAGAAAATTGCTTTCTTTGTTAACGGAAAATGTGTACCATAAGTATTTGAGGTTGGAGTTAAGAATTGTGATCTGTAATTTTTCTGTTGTTAAAGCTTAAGAGTTTCTTGGGTTTCCATAGCAGTGTTTTATTATGATTTATGGAGGTTTGAAAGTTCCTTATTGTGGGACATGTGCCCTCATTTACAGACTCGTATTTTGTTTTCTGAGATCATTAATATTTAACTATTTCTCTTGGTTTTGGACTCACTCCGAGGAGCAACATTTTTCTTGTGCGTTGAAAACTTGTATTTTGTTGTTTCTTCCTTTTGAGAAAGGAATTAACCAACTTGTGTTGCCAAAGTCTTATAAAGTGTATTATGACGATTGGTTGGTGGTAGACAAGTATATGATAGTGGTGAAATTTTGGGAACCAAGCTATTTGAAGAGCAGTAGATAGTGAATTGGTTTTTAACCTATAATACCTGGAGGGAGTTATATTTAAATGAAAGGTTTGTCGATGAAATAAAATTGATTAGTGTTACAACTAGTGGAACCTATGGCGAATTATGATCCAGTAACATTTGTCCATGTTGGGATGTTGGGATTATCGAAAGTGTGGACTCTTGATAAATTTATTAGAGTATCGCAATTGGATACTTAGTAAGATTGTGTAATTGGATACTTAGTAAAATTGTGTAGAAGAGTTTTAATGGTGAAGGTTAATGAGAGTAGCGGTGTGGAGAAACCTAAGCGTTGTGCTAATTAATGGGATAGCAGGAATTGTTGAGTTATTGTCAGGTATGATTCGGCCTAAGTGAGTAACCCAATGGGAGTTAGATTATCTCTAAGTATAACTTGGTCAAGAATTTATTTATTTATTGACGTTGGTGATTGAGTATGTTTGAATCTTGGTCAATCAATTAGAGTATTGCGAATGGGTATATTGTAGTTGTGTAACTGAATTGGATTGGTGTGGATTAGAGGCCTAAGATTGGTGAAATAAATCACCTTAGGGCGGTTACCTGATTAGTGAGGAATGTTGATAATAATAACTGAGGTTATTGTGAGCTGTGTGAAATTTTAGTAAATGAATTTAAGGATTTCCTATCAATTATACCAGAAACTCATGGTAGAAAACTTGAAGGTTGAATTTGGGCTTTGTATTTTTATGATAGGACCTTGGAGACCCAATAGTATGTGTAGAGGTAGATGAACAGAAGCGAATTTTGAATAGTATGTTGATCTTTGATAGAATACTTTGGGTAAAGTAAATGAGTATGTGTGCTGAGAACTTGAAGTTGATTATCTTTAACAGAATGAGTTGATGTGGTTGTGGGTGAAAAATCTCTATTGAGGCGTTGGAAATCATTTGTCAAAATAATTCCTTTGGGATAGGAGTGGACTAGAGAATCCTTTTGTGGATTAGAAGAGTATCTCTAAATAAGTATGGTTGTTCTTTCGGTTTGAGGATCATTTTGAGATTGTCGGTTAAGAGGGAGGAGTTAGTGTGATAATTCTGCACACCCATGAAAAAGGAAAGAGATTATTTCTTAAATGAACATCTGAGAAAAGAATGATCCCTCGAGTAGAGAAGTGCTCTATTGGTTCTTGCTTGAATTGGTTTTTTTTTTATATAATGGAGATCATGTACAATTTGAGTTAACTTATGTTGATAAGGTGGTTTTGTCCAGTTCAGAAAAATAAATGAAGTAATTGATTTGGACATTCGAGCGAATTCTCTTTTGGCTTATGTGGTGTTTAGTTGCAAATTGCCGAGTTGGAAGGATGAAATGTTTTCGTGAAGAATCTCTGATTTTGGATTTGAGTGTTTTGGAGGAAAGTTGGAATTGCTTTGTGAATCCTTTGTTTTCAGTTGAATCTGATTATTAAAGTTTGATAAAATAAGTTGTGTTGCGCGTCCCTGCTTAATGGAGGATCTCCTTGTTCTGGTGAAGGAATCGACTGAGAGGGAACAAGAGTTCCAAATGTTTGTGTGCAACTTATGTGGTTTGGTGCCGAAGAGATAGATAGCCCAGATATATTTGGTTGTTCTGGAAGTTGCGGGGATTCCGAAAGATAGCAATTCACTAGAACCGTCTCGAGTCTTGGAGCGGGGTATATAATGTTTTGGATGAACCGGTGTTGAGAGAATACTTAAGGTATCTGGAGTGTGAGGTTTCGTAAGAGTCGTTGACCAGCGAGCATTACCGCATCTTCGAGTCATGTCCGTTGAGTGGTTCTGGTTAGGATGGTACAAGTGATGAGGCGTAACACATCAGTTGCATCAAGGTGGAGTGGTCCCATAAATCCGAGTGGAAAAACGACTTGGGAATTGGAGTCTCGCATGCGCGAGCGATATACAGAATTATTCACAGCAGGTACGTAGCAATGTTAGTAAGTTTTAGCTATGATTATACTTTGGCGTAAGCATGGTCAGAATTCGAGGTCGAATTCAGTTTAAGGGGGGTAGAATGTAATACCCCAAAAGTATTCGAAAGGATTATCGAGAGAGAATTAAGTTATTTAAAAAGAAGGACTATTTAGAAATTGAATTGAGGGAATGATCAAATAGAAAATAGTTATTTAAGCAGTTAAAGAGGGAGTTTACAGCGAAATTTGGACAACCTGGGCCGGGGCCTCAGGCCCATTGGTATTTGGCCCAAAGGTGGGAGGTGGTGGCCGGCCACATAAGGGGGGAAATTAGCCATAGTGGCCCATGAGAAAATCAACCACCAACAAAAGGAGAAGGGGAAACCCTAGGTTTGCTACAGTAATTCCATGCTACAGTACCACCACCACCACTGTAGCATGGTAGTGTAGCAATCCCTCTCCTCCATGGTGGTGCCCCTCTCCTCCGATGCCTCTTCATTGTGGTGGCCGGCCAAGACAAAAAGAAGAAGAAGGAAGAAGGGAGAAGGGAAGAAGAGAGGGAAGGGGAAGGTTCGTGGGCTGCATCGTGGTCTACAGCGGTTCGTCAAGGCTAACCCCGGTTTGCCCCCGAATAGATGCATATTTGATTGTTGTAGCAATGTCGGTATTTCTGTCTACTCAGGACAAATCGCGTTAGACAGACGTTTTGATGTAGTTAAGTACAGATTCATTCTTGGGCTTCTCCTAAAAAGTTGTAGAGGACGTCAATATCTTTCAATGAAGTGCTAGATCGTATTTTTTGGACCTCTGTAGCAAAAGTTATGAATTTAATGGTGCGACTGTTTTCCAAGTCTATCAGTATTTTGACAGGTTTTAGTAATCTGACCAGTGCGATTGGTTAAAATGTGAATTAGAGGATCTCAGTATTCTGACCAGTGCGATTGGTTAAAATGTGAATTATCGTAGCTTTCAAGGAAGCACAAGAACGCTAAATTTGGATAAACGAACTGAAAGTTATGATAGTTTTAGTGTTCTGTCCAGAAAGTCTAACGTGAAATCGATGCTTTGTTAATCAGCGTAGAAAGCATTTTAGATGGCCGAATCAGGGAGGCTCACCAACTAGGTTTAGTTGGGGAATTTGATAATATTTCAATGAAGTCCAAGAACACCTAATTTGGACCTTTGTACGAAAAGATATGAATTTTGGAACATGACTGTTTACAAGGGGCACAGATCAGCATTTAGTGAATTGGAGTCGGGATCGCGTTGCAAGCTACTGCTAGGTTGTGTTTGCTTTTATAATTCATGTGGTTCATTACTATGGTCTTAGTTTATGTTCTTAATGATTTAGGTGGGGGACTGGTACCGGAGGCAGCACCGTCTTCACGTCCTCCGTTCTCATGCGGTTAAGGCAAGTGCATTGTTTGTTACTTGGTTGTGATTGATTGGCCATGTTTGTGTGTTTTCGATATATGATAGTGTAGCAAGAATGCTAGCATGATGATTGTCTTGAGAACGGTGGTTGTCCCAAGTATGACTATTCTCTATTATTGTGTGATGTTGTTGTCTTTTGGTAAATTGATGATGAATAAAAGTTGATCATGTGCATATTGAAATCATGTTGAGGCTTGGTCCCGTGGTGACCAAGTATGTTTTCCTTTGAGATCCCCGTCATGAAAGTGATGGGCCTAAGATCCCCACGCTCGAGGAGGGTGGGCTTGAGGTCCCCATTACTTGCGGAGTAATGGGCAATTGGTCCCTGTGCTTGCGAGCACAGGCATGGGTATGCAGCGACGGTTGCATACTTTGCATTACCGGTAAAATGCAAAAAGAGATAAAGAGAACGGAACCTTGAGCATTGCATTTGCATTTGAGATGTTTTATTGATGCGTTTCTATCTATAGATGTTGAAGTTATAACTTTTATTTTGTACTTGCTGAGTCTGTGGGCTCACTCTTGCTTTTATTGTTGTTTTAGGTACCGATCCAAGAACGACATGCATGGGGAAGTAGATTGATAGTCACACACATCACCATGAAGCAAACAAAGTTGAATGAACTTGGATCGTGTTTTAATAATTGGGCGAGTTGCTCAAAGGTTTTGTTAGTTTTATTTTGTCACATGCAGTGGATTAAGTGTAATAATGATGAGTAGTGGAATTTTATTCTCCTTTGGTTCCGTTAGTGACTTAGCATGTTATGATTACTTATTGATGTCTCTGGTTGATGGCTTAGTTAATTATGAATTATCTGTATGTTGGAACCTCCGTGTAATTAACTTTACAAGGGAGGTTCTGCCGAAATTTACTAAAATTGCCTAGGTTAGAATTATTAGGGTTTGTTCAGTAGCATTTCAGGCTCATGTCGAGCTGGGATGTTACAGTTGGCACTGACGCAGCGCCACACAGGATGACACGGGAGCACAAAGGCGGAGCTGGTGCTGACTGGGCTCGCTGATGTGGACTACGGTGGAAGGTGGCGCTCTAGACGTGGGCGACAACGGCGAATGGTGGTGCTACTCCGGCGGTGGGTGGTACCAGGAGATAGCTGAGGCTAATGCGCACACGTGGGTGTACTCACTGGTGGTCGAGGACGTCGGTGGCGACTGGCAGCGAGGTTCAAGCGGTAGAGACCTTCGGGTTTTTGTCGAACAAAGCTCCGGTGAGGTTTTGACGGCGAGGGAGGGTGCTGGAGGTAGCCCTGGTGATGCTGAACACGGTGGCGCAGAAAATGGTGACACGGCGGCGAAAACGGCGAACAAAAGCTCGGCTGGAAACCCTAAACTCCAAATAGCGACGGCGTTGAAGCTCTCGGGGTGTTGTGGATCGAGGGTTTGAGGTGCAGGCGTCCATGCGATCCTTGGGGTGCTTTTTATTGGGGCCGGGAGGGGCTAAGGCGGCGTGCGGCGGCGGAACCCTAAAAAGAGTCCAAAACCAACACGAGGAAATCTCCTAGTTTGAAAGATATCCGAGATTTGATTTTGATCCGGATAGATGTGAAACGGTTAGAGATATGATTTGGAACGTTTCTAGAAGGGGTTTACTTGGAAAGGATGCATTGTTGTACGGAGCTTAAAGCTCGGCAATGGCGGACGGATGCGGGCGCTCGTGAGGACGGAGCCGCGCGCGAGGAGGACGACTGTAACACCCTGGCTATTCGGAAGCCAAGATGTCACCTAAAACATCTAACATACATCCATATTGCGGGAGAATTTGAATAAAACCAACTAATGATAGTATCAAAACAACCAGGACATGATGAAGGTATCCTTCCTTCACCATCTAAACTATTTATTTCAGTTCATTGATAATGAAAGTTCATATGCGATAATAAATCAACCTCAATGTGGAGAAGGTATCCTTCCTTCACCAATTATAATTTAATTATTACAGTTCATCATTAACGAATGTAGATAGAACTAAATTTAATCTTGAACATGAATAGGGTGATGTGAGCAGTAGTGCGTGTCTACTCCCTCCCAAGTGAGCCAACATCGGGGTTACCTAAAATAAACAAACAACGCATAGAGTGAGTCCATGACTCGGCAAGTACATATATCAATATGATAATCATTCAATATGAATAAGACAATCTCATCATCGAGTTCAATCACATCACAATGACTACATATGAAGACATGATATGAATGCTCAAAATCAAAGGAATGGACTGCACACATGCATATCTGCGGTATAGCGGTGAAACACCAGTCGGTGTTCACTCAAGCCCGCATCTTAACAAAAATGCGGGGATCCACTTCCGTATGAAGAGCGTTTCATACGGTGTCCAACATTGCCCATCTTGGAGTTAATGGGTCTTACATGCCCATTCTGGAATTAATGGGTCTTTCAAATCCACTCCGTGGGCGGGACATGACAATGTCAACACGCCCCTGCTGGAATGGTGGAACTTGCAATCCACTTTACGTGGAGAAACATGCATAGAATGAAATACGAATATTGAAAGACATGATAACAAAACATGGATTCAACACATATGAAAGAACATAGACAATCCATCTTCTCTCGTATCATACCAAATCACGACATGACCATATAAACATTCATCAATCACAATCATTAAGGGTGGCAATGTACTTGCCTTCGCGATCTGACAGCGTTAGTCGGCAAAGGTGATACTCCTAAACCCGAGGCTTCACCTCCTAAACAAGTAAAATAATTTCAATAAGGACATAATATACCCAACACTACTAATCGGCGTTAAACACTGCTTCCACGATGACTCTAGTCATTAATACAAAACTTAAAATGAAATCAACAATTTCTGACATAACTTAATTCTGGACAGCAGCACGGTAATTGACATATCTACTGGTCTGGAACTCGGAATGAGGTGAGACCAATTTCCATGGATTCTTAACTGACATATCTACAATACTCTAGTTGGGCAAAAGTTCAGATTTTGCCTCTAATAAAATTTGGCCCACGGCTCAAATCTGTTGACTGAATTAATTGACAGAAATATCGGCTAAAATAAAATATCCATAACTTTTGTTGTACAACTCCAAATTGAACATTCTTTATCAATATGAAAAGGTTATCGAATTATCTACAATAACTTAGTTGTACGACATTCATATATTGTCTTTAACAAAAAGTGGCACACGGGTCAAAATTAAAGATAGAAACTGACATACAAACTGGACAGACTGACATACAATCTGGACAGTCACAAAGAAAAGTGCATAACTTTTGATTTATAAATCCAAATGAGGTGTTCTTTATCAATCCTGAAAGCTAGTGATATCACCTTAAAAATTTGTTATGGGCAAGACCTCTGAATCACCCTCTAACTAGGCCATAAATCAACCTATACAGAGACTGCTATTTCTCGTCAGGATTCTGGACAGCAGATAATAAATCTATCATAACTTTTGACTCGAAAGTCGGAATGAGGTGATCTTGGCGGCCAACGAAAGCTAAGAACAAGACCTACATAACTCCAGGAGATGATCATCTCAGATTCGGCCTCTAAAACCACGAAACAGACCCCGCAACATTCTGGACAGAATTGATTTTCTGAACGCAGCAGTTCGATCTAATCAAATATGAACCAAATCGCATCTACCACTAATCAAGCAGCGAGGATCGGTATTTGTTACCCTTGTAGAACCCTAGGAAGGCTGATCAAACACCGAAGAAGATCCTTCTCTTCTCTTCCTTTCTCCTTTCTTCTCTTGCCGAAATCCCTTTCTCCCTCTTCCTTTTGGCCAATGGCAGCAGGATGAAGGGGTGTATGGGGCGTGCTACTGATACTGGCGGCGCTACAGTGCACAGGCGGCGCTACGATCCGTGCTACAATGAGGTGGTTGTCTAGGGTTTTAGGAGGAAAAAGGGGCAGCTTGGCCCATGGACCTTAGGCGCCTCCCCCTTAATGGCCCACTTCATGGCGGCCAAAGACAGCCCTTAGCTTGGTGGAGGCCCAAATTCCCAATTCTAACAGAATCCTTAAATTTAATTTAATTTTCTCTTCCAAACAAGTTTCTCTCTTACCGATATACGGGATATTACATTCTACCCCCTTAAGCGAGTTCGGCCGAATCCTCACACGATCTTCTGCGAAAGGACAACCTGGCGAGAACTATTAACGGTAACCACGTGCAGAGTGATCAAACCGGATAACGCTCACGCATCTGAAACTCCAACTCCCAAATGGCCTCTCCGAATTGAGGAGACCACAACACAAAGATGTAAGCGACATCTGTCCTAACACTCAACGAACTTTCCAAGTATACTCATCGAAGAGGATCGAATGTAAGACCTTACTCGATGGTCAGCGTTTTTAATGAAAACTCAAACTTTGAATGGCCCGACTACTCACTCGGCACGAACACACGGCGGATGTTGCGTTCTTCGCATATGGACCTTAGGCGGTCAAGCGTCGCCAACTTCTAATTTACGCCATTGTTGGAAACGGCGAATGAACTGAGACAAACTCCTTTGATGCGAAAACACACAACGGGCTCAAAATCGAACTCTTCATCTAAGAAAGGACAACTCAGTTAAACAAGAGTGTACAATGAGTGGTTCCTAAACCACCAATTCTCAAAAAAGCCAGCTGAAATAGAGTCCTCATCGCAACCACGCAATACTAACTCTTCACCAAAAGTGTAAATCCCAAATTTGTGATTCATCACGAAAACAATTCCACTTTCTAAATAGCGGTTCTGAATGAACACCACGAAAACCAAAGGAGGAATCATTTTAAATGCCGAATAAAAACTTCCTTTATTATTTATTTATTTATATATATTTTTGCTGAATTGGAAAGAAACATACATACTAGTGCAGTGCCAACTCAAATTGCCAAGGACATCGACCAACAACACAAAGCTCATGTGAGAATAAAGCGCTTCACTACTCAAAAGACATTTTTTTCTTAGTTTCACTTTTTGGAATAAAATCTCTCTCGGACCTTGGAATTGAATTCATCGCATACCACACGGGCTCAAACCTCTTAGTTTAACATCCTCAAATTAGGCTTAAGCAAAATACATCATCCACACCTTTGTAGAGAGACTCTATTGATTCCACTGAACACTCTAGAGAACTCCTTCAGCGATGACATTAATTTGATAGAAGGCACCAAAGCACCTCAAAACCCATGCAATATTATCACCTCCAACTTTCAAGAATAACACGTCGAATCCTCGGTACACCCGCTCATGAACTACATCAAAAGAGTTCTATCGACAATCATTCGCTACTCAGAATACTCAGTTTTCTATCCCTCTACACATAAATCTTTGGGCGACCAAAAGTCTAGCATGAAAATGAAAAGCCCAAATTTAACCTCAGAGACCTCTACAACGAATTCCTCTTATAACAAATAGTGAAATCATCGGATTAAATCTCTAACATCCCCACAAATCCGACATACTCACTCATTGACATCATCAGAATCACTCACACAACATCATAATACTTTCCAATTGTTTTACTCTATAACATTGATTAAGGTTTCCATACATTTGATAATCCCCAACATTTCAACATGAACCAAAGTTACGGAACTACACTATACCATAGGTCCTACTTAGTCGAACAATATACGTTTTACTTGAAACCATACATCCCATCTGAATCAACTTCCCTCCAAGAGGCTCGGTCAAAACCAACTCATCTTCTATTACTCCTCCAATAAGCTGGGTAGCAAAATCTCACCCCTACAATCACTTAACCACCACCAAACCAATTAACAACTCACGATTTGTAAAACTTTCTGACACAAAGCGGTTGATCCTTTCTCAAAAGAAAGAGCGAACAAGAACAAATTTCACCACACAGGAAAAAAATGTTGCTGCTCACGGTGAGCACGAGACCAAAAGAAATAATCTGTAAAGAAGATGCAGGAAAACAAAAATTGAGTTCACAGTGAGTGCACGCATCCTCGAAAGGAATAGCAAATAACCACCAATAAGAGAAATGACATTGCGATTGAAACTGACAACTCTTGAGTGTAAAGAGCAAAAGTTTATGAACAATTCAAATAACCACAAGTTACAAAACTTGACTCAAATTCTCAAATATTCCTCTGCACTCTTTCCTTTAACACTGAAATTAATTTTTTGACTAACATCGCTTTGCCACAACGTACAAGATAAGATCTTTAGTCCAAACCACAAGGACTAATTAAGAACCAATGAAATTCTTCAATACGTCATATTTGTTGAGCAGTTCAACTACACAAGAAACATGAGATCCAAATAATCTCGACCACCAAACTCGAAACATTTTCAATTACGAGTTTCGCGAAAAGCAAGTAGATTATTCTCCTCTTAAAGGAACCAACATAACTTCTTTGATTGCAACCTCACGTTGCCAACTCGGACAAAGAGCCTTTAAATTAAATCACACAAATCTCTTAAGAAGCAACAGGACAATCAATACCTTAATTTATTTAAAATAATTTCACTACGGATGATTCATGGGCTCAAAGAAAATATCACGAAAGCTAAACTTGAATTATTCTCATCGAACGATATCACCAAAGCGATCAAATTACTATGGGTATTAACATCAATTTCACAACAACAATTAGAAAACACTTCAAAGACCCACGTGAAAAGAATGAATTGATTCTTTCTCAAAGAAGAGAGAAATGGAAACGATTTTCACCAACTAGAAAACTCATCCACCACTACTTGAACATGGGACCAAGAGAAGAAACCAATTAAGCAATGAACTCACAGAACATAAGTGGAGTCCATAGTTGAGCATAAGCCTCACAAGAATAGAATATCGAACCTTAACAGATAAGAACAAATAAGTATTCAAAATCGAAGCACTTGCATCAACGAAGAACCACTTGCAACTTTGTAACATATCGTTACTCGATAAACTTCATTTACCACATAAAGCTGAACCCCAAAAGATCATGAATACAAATCTTGAAATTTGATCATTTAGAGAATATCACCATGGGTGATCAAATTACCACGAATTAACCTCATTCTCACATTTTGACGATTTAATAACATCGACAACATACACTAGTACCAAGAATCATCAAACTTTATTACTCCATCCTAAAACTTCCCAAAGGGAATACAAACCACAAGGTTGAAACAAATTTATTATAACCAGATTATGCTAAGCAATAACAATATCTAGCATACGCTATCAAAGACTACTTACGAAATTCATCTACTCAAGCTGTTGGTGTTGCTCAACACCTTCTTGACCTCATTAACAATTGATGATTGTACTAACCATGTGTATACATACGGTACTAATTCCATTTGCAATCACATAACCAAATATAAACATAGATTCACATTTCACCTTTATTCGAAATCATTTCAAAACATGATTAAAGATTCACTAACATAATTTCCTATAAACAAGGTTTCATGAATCGATACACGGCACCCATCGGTACTTTATACAAGTTTCAACAATTTTTGCATACCAGAAATAGATAAATCTAGCTCTTATGTAAGATCTATAGGTTACGAATGGATATGGACAATCTTTATTTAACATACACGGTATCAAATACAAGGACATTTCAAATTAATAAATTTCAATTTCATGGATGGTAGTTAAGAATAATTGATTTGCACCATGCTAAAACCCAACTTGGTAACCCACATCATAGCAATTTATTCGTTTAGTTATAACTTCTCATTTTAAGCATGGCAAGTCATCACAAAAGGATTCTAACGTCTTACTTGACAAAGAGAGACTTCAAATTTCAACGTTGAAGTAATCCAAAAGAAACACATAAAGCAAAAGCTTTTCCATGCAAACGAACTTCTGTGAAACTCTCACTAACCAAGCTATCAAGCGAGTAAATGAGTCATTTTTTCAATGAGAAAGAAGGAGCAACCATGAAAACATCAATCTTGCCAATTGACAACGATCACAAGTAGTAAAAGCAACTCAACGATCGAAAAGCAATAATTGTTTGAGAGAACCAAGAGGATCTATTGAAAACCATAAACTATCATGAACCACAAACCCAAGAGAAATTCATCAACCACCACAGGACAAGAAGCGCCAAAATCGGAATTCAAGGAAGAGAACAACTTTCTAAAGCAACTCACGCTTAACACTTGAAACTACGGTGCTCGGGTCACTACTCCTCTAACCACGTCTGCGACGATGGTGTAACACAGTGAATCGGAGTAACAACCACGATCTCCACTTCTTATCATCCGTTAACAACACGCTTCACCAAAATACTCAATTATGAATATACAGGACCATCTCATGACAATCATAGTATTAGTTCATATTAACAACAAGAACGATAGTCTGAAGAAATTCAAGAACAGTTCAATATGATGAAACACACCACTAGAAATACGAATCGATGGATTACCCAAACCCCACCTCATGTACACGGTGTGTCAATTTAATAACTTAATTACCACGGACCTAAAGCCGCTCGATACCAAGCTGTAACACCACGGCTATTGGAAGCCAAGATGTCACCTAAAACATCTAACATACATCCATATTGCGGAGAATTTGAATAAAATCAACTAATGATAGTATCAAAACAACGAGGACATGATGAAGGTATCCTTCCTTCACCATCTAAACTATTTATTTCGGTTCATTGATAATGAAAGTTCATATGCGATAATAAATCAACCTCAATGTGGAGAAGGTATCCTTCCTTCACCAATTATAATTTAATTATTACAGTTCATCATTAACGAATGGAAGATAGAACTAAATTTAATCTTGAACATGAATAGGGTGATGTGAGCAGTAGTGCGTGTCTACTCCCTCCCAAGTGAGCCAACATCGGGGTTACCTAAAATAAACAAACAACGCAAGAGTGAGTCCATGACTCAGCAAGTACATATATCAATATGATAATCATTCAATATGAATAAGACAATCTCATCATCGAGTTCAATCACATCACAATGACTACATATGAAGACATGATATGAATGCTCAAAATCAAAGGAATGGACTGCACACATGCATATCACGGTATAGCGGTGAAACACCGTCGGTGTTCACTCAAGCCCGCATCTTAACAAAAATGCGGGATCCACTTCCCGTATGAAGAACGTTTCATACGGTGTCCAACATTGCCCATCTTGGAGTTAATGGGTCTTACATGCCCATTCGGAATTAATGGGTCTTTCAAATCCACTCCGTGGGCGGGACATGACAATGTCCAACACGCCCCTGCGGAATGGTGGGACTTGCAATCCACTTTCGTGGAGGAAACATGCATAGAATGAAATACGAATATTGAAAGACATGATAACAAAACATGGATTCAACACATATGAAAGAACATAGACAATCCATCTTCTCTCGTATCATACCAAATCACAGCATGACCATATAAACATTCATCAATCACAATCATTAAGGGTGGCAATGTACTTGCCTTCGCGATCGCGACGCGTTAGTCGGCAAAGGTGATACTCCTAAACCGAGGCTTCACCTCTAAACAAGTAAAATAATTTCAATAAGGACATAATATACCCAACACTACTAATCGACGTTAAACACTGCTTCCACGATGACTCTAGTCATTAATACAAAACTTAAAATGAAATCAACAATTTCGACATAACTTAATTCTGGACAGCAGCACGGTAATTGACATATCTATTGGTCTGGAACTCGGAATGAGGTGAGACCAATTTCCATGGATTCTTAACTGACATATCTACAATACTCTAGTTGGGCAAAAGTTCAGATTTTGCATCTAATAAAATTTGGCCCACGGCTCAAATCTGTTGACTGAATTAATTGACAGAAATATCGGCTAAAATAAAATATCCATAACTTTTGTTGTACAACTCCAAATTGAACATTCTTTATCAATATGAAAAGGTTATCGAATTATCTACAATAACTTAGTTGTACGACATTCATATATTGTCTTTAACAAAAAGTGGCACACGGGTCAAAATTAAAGATAGAAAGCGACATACAAACTGGACAGACTGACATACAATCTGGACAGTCACAAAGAAAAGTGCATAACTTTTGATCTATAAATCCAAATGAGGTGTTCTTTATCAATCCTGAAAGCTAGTGATATCACCTTCAAAATTTGTTATGGGCAAGACTTCTGAATCACCCTCTAACTAGGCCATAAATCAACCTATACAGAGACTGCTATTTCTCGTCAGGATTCTGGACAGCAGATAATAAATCTATCATAACTTTTGACTCGAAAGTCGGAATGAGGTGATCTTGGCGACCAACGAAAGCTAAGAACAAGACCTACATAACTCCAGGAGATGATCATCTCAGATTCGGCCTCTAAAACCACGAAACAGACCCCGCAACATTCTGGACAGAATTGATTTTCTGAACGCAGCAGTTCGATCTAATCAAATATGAACCAAATCGCATCTACCACTAATCAAGCGGCGAGGATCGGTATTTGTTACCCTTGTAGAACCCTAGGAAGGCGCTGATCAAACACCCGAAGAAGATCCCTTCTCTTCTCTTCCTTTCTCCTTTCTTCTCTTGTCGAAATCCCTTTCTCCCTCTTCCTTTTGGCCAATGGCAGCAGGATGAAGGGTGTATGGGGCGTGCTACAGATACACAGCGGCGCTACAGTGCACAGGCGGCGCTACTGATCCGTGCTACAATGCGGGGGTGGTTGTCTAGGGTTTTAGGAGGAAAAAGGGCAGCTTGGCCCATGGACCTTAGGCGCCTCCCCCTTAATGGCCCACTTCATGGCGGCCAAAGACAGCCCTTAGCTTGGGCTGGAGGCCCAAATTCCCAATTCTAACAGAATCCTTAAATTTAATTTAATTTTTCTCTTCCAAACAAGTTTCTCTCTTACCGATATACGGGATATTACAACGACGAGGACGTGGGGCCCAAGTGTCAGCGGCAAGGAGGCGAGGATGCGTGTGGGCTGGCGAGCACACGAGGAAATGGGCCGGATCTGATTAGGAATGTGTCGAGTCAAGGGAGATTCGGCCCAAGGGAATTTCTGAGATTTATAATTAGTTTTCTATTTTACAAAATACCAGAAATCCAAATAAGCAAAAGAAAATAGCGAATGAGCACAAAAAAATTATAGAAAAATCTAGAAAATATATCTAAGCACATAGAATCCAAATAAAATAGTTTTGACTATTGTTCAAGTTGACTTTATTCATATTAAATGATTTTGCTACTGAAAGTCCATGTTTAAGCTTTTGAATTAAAACCAAATAAATCCAGATGGTGACTTTTCTCCCTACTAACTATTTAAAAGATTTTTAAGGCTTAGAAAATTGGGATGTTACAAACCTCTCCCCCTTAAATAAATCTCGACCCCGAGATTCAGGCTAGCTAGGGAAAAGGCTAGGAAACTCGGCTTTCAGCTCTTTTTCACGCTCCCACGTTACTTCTCCTTCTGAGTGGTGGCTCCGCTAAACTTTGTAAAAACGAATGGTCTTGCTTCTGGTGCGGCGCTCTGCGACATCCAAAATCTTGACAGGCTACTCCTTGTAAGTGAGATCTTCTTTGAACTCAATTAATTCCAACGGGGCTTGTTTTTCTGGCACATGAAGACACTTCTTTAACTGTGAGACATGAAAGGCATTATGTACTCCTGCTAACGACTACGGTAGTTCTAACAGGTAGGCAACTTCTCCATGACGTTCCAAAATCTTGAACGGATCAACATACCTCGGGGCAAGCTTCCCTTTGGCATGAATCTTTTTGACACCTCTAAGTGGAGTAACTCGAAGATAAACAAAATCCTCGGGTTCAAAGCTAAGATCACGACAACAATTATCGGCATAGCTCTTCTGCTTGGACTGAGCTATCTTCAATCTTTCTCTGATCATGGCCATTTGCTCTTTTGCTTCTTGGATAATATCTGGACCGAATACCAAACGTTCAGCTATTTCTAACCAATTCAAAGGGGTTTTACAAGCGCGGCCATACAAAACTTCAAACGGTGACATTTGCAGACTGGCTTGGTAACTGTTGTTGTACGAGAACTCTGCATACGACAAACTTTTATCCCAACTAGTAGCATTAGCTAGAGCACAAGCTCTCAACATATCTTCTAATATTTGATTAACTCTTTCAGTCTGACCATCTGTCTGAGGATAATAAGCAGTACTGAAATTCAGATGGGTTCCTAATGCTTTATGCAAACTCTACCAGAAACAAGAGGTGAATTGAGATCCTCTGTCTGACACTATCTTCTTGGGCACACCGTGCAAACTGACAATTCTTGACATATACAACTCTGCAAGGCGATCTCCTGAGTAAGTAGTTTTGATTGGTAGGAAATGGGCAACCTTGGTCAAATTATTGACTATTACCCAAATTGAATCGTAACCCGATTGAGTCCTGGGTAAACCGGTAATGAAATCCATTCGATCTCTTCACACTTCCATTCTAGAATCTTCAGGTGTTGCATCAAACCTACTGGTCTCTGATGTTCTGCTTTCACTTTCTGACATACGTCGTACAAGGTAATGAACTCTGCGACTTCTCGCTTCAAATTTGGCCACCAAAATTTATTCTTAACATCCTCGTACATCTTAGTTCTCCCGGGGTGAATCAAATACTTCGAGTCATGGGCTTCCTTTAAGATTAGCTGTCTCAAGACATCAACATCTGGTAAGCAGATGCGGCCATTGATCCACAATACGTCTTGATCATCTTTGGTAAAATCTTTGAATTTTCCTTCTGTCATTTTGAGTTTGATGTCTGAAATTACAGGATCCTTTGGTTGGGCCTCACGAATCTGTTTCTCTAGAGTGGACTGCACTTCCAAGCTAGCCACAAATCCTTCAGATACAACTTTGAGCTTCAACTTCTAAAATTCTTCATAAAGTTCTGGGCAACTTTCCTTTACTTCCAAAGCATTACAGTAGCTCTTACAATGTAAAGCATCTGCAACGACATTGGTCTTACCAGGATGGTAGTGGATTCCAAGATTGTAATCCTTTATCAATTCCAACCATCTTCTCTGCCTCATATATAAATCTGACTAAGTGAAGATATATTTTAGGCTCTTATGATCTGTGTAGACTTCGCAGCGGTTACCGATGAGGTAATGACGCCAAATCTTTAAAGAATGCACTACGGTAGCCAATTCCAGATCATGGGTAGGGTAATTCTCCTCATGAGGTCTTAATTGTCTTGACGCATAAGCAACGGCTCTTCCTTCTTGCATCAGGATGCATCCCAATCCTTGACACGAAGCATCACAATAGATATCAAAATCCTTGCGGATATCTGACAGAATTAGCACTGGGGTTGAAGTCAAATGCTTCTTCAACTCTTGAAAACTTTCTTCACAAGTTGGGGTCCAAGCGAACTTTTTCTCTTTCCTCAACAACTACGTAAGAGGCTCAGTAATCGCTGAGAATCCTTCAATGAAACGGCGATAATAACCCGTCATTCCTAAGAAACTACGAATCTGAGTTACAGTCTTGGGCTGCTTCCAATGTAACACTGCTTTAACTTTTTCGGGGTCAACTGCTACTCCCTTGGCTGTCATCACATGACCAAGAAAATCAACTTCCTTTTTTCATAAATCACACTTGCTAAACTTAGCATACAACTGATGTTCTCTGAGTTTTTCCAGAATTAACCTCAGGTGTTCGGCGTGTTCTTCCTATGACTTGGAGTAAACCAAAATATCATCAATGAACACCACTACGAACTTGTCCAAATATTCCATGAATACTTTATTCATCATGTTCATAAAGTAGGCAGGGGTGTTAGTCACACCAAAGGACATGACTAAGAACTCATAGTGCCCATACTGCGTTGAGAAGGTGGTCTTCGGTATGTCGTTAGGACAAATCTTCAACTGATGGTAACCTGATCGCAGGTCGATCTTTGAGAATACTCTGGCTCCTTTCATCTGATCAAACAGATCATCAATTCGAGGCAATGGGTACCTGTTCTTGATAGTGACTTCATTAAGAGCACGATAATCAACACACATTCTCACGCTTCCATCTTTCTTTTTGACAAACAAAACTGGCACTCCCCATGGCGACGAACTAGGTCTCCCAAAACCCTTCTAAAGAAGTTCTTCAATCTGCTTCTTTATTTCTACCAATTCGTCGGCTGGCATCCGATAGGGTCTCTTTGAAATTGGGGCTGTCCCTAGCACTAAATCGATGACAAACTCGATGTTACGATCTGGTGGCATTCCTGGTAACTCTTCTGGAAACACATCTAGATACTCATTGACAATTGGTACGTCTTCCAAAGCAACGGTCTTTGAGTTGTTGAATAGCAGATGTCCATCACGTACTGAGGTGGCTAGAAATTCCATTTTCTTTCCGTTAGTATCTTCAATTGTTACGGCTCTTCGGCCACAATCTAACATGGCTTTGTGCTTGGATAACCAATCCATGCCAAGAATGACATCTAGGGTTTGGGTGTCTAAAACAATTAGGTTGGTTAGAAACTCAACTCTAGCTATGAGTAACTTAGCTCCCAAATATCCCACTTTAGAACTAAGCTCTGCCCTAGGCGATTGGACTAACAGAGTATGCTTAAGATGCACAACTTCAAGTTATTCTTGGTTATAAAAACTCCCGAAACAAACGAATACGAAGCTCCAGAATCAAACAAAACTGATGTAGGTACTGAGTTAAACAAAACTTACCCAGTACGATGTCCGGTGCTTCCTGGGCTACTTCTAGAGTGACGTGGTTGACACGGCCTCTAACCACAGACTGTGGTGCTCCTCCGGATTGACTGGTAGCTTAAGAGGCTCCTTTCTGGTTGCTCTGTGCTGGTGTCTTGGCGGGTGTGGCTCCAAGGTTGAAGCGCACTGGAGTGATTGTTCCCTTCTGCGGACATTGGTTGGCGAAGTGCCCTGGTTGACGGCAGGAATAACACACTCTTTGCTTATGCTTCCTGTTGTTCCCTAGATTGGGGTTGGTTGGTGCTAGATTGCGGAAGTTCTGAGCGACTGGACAAGGTGCTGAAGTTGGTGCAGGCGTCCTAAAAGAATGCGGCGGAACACGACTAAATTACGGCGGACCTGTCCTTGCCTTCTGTTGTGATTGGTGACCTCCTTGCTGAGCCATCCTGCGCTTGTAGTTGTCGTCCAGCTCTTTGTGCTTGTCCTCTAGGACCAAGGCTGTGTTAATCAATTCTTGGAAATCAGGGAAAGTGTGGGCGATCAGACTGACTTGTAGTCCAGTGTTCAATCCCTTCAGAAAGCGACTTTGGCGAGCCTTGTCAATGATGACATCCTCTGCAGCGTAGAGAGCTAGCTGAGAAAACTTGTTGAGGTAGTCGGTTACCGACATTCCTCCTTGCTTGAGTGTGCGGAACTCATCTTTCTTCAGGTCGATGATTCCTTCCAACACATGGTACTGATGGAAGGCTGTAGAAAACTCTTCCCAAGAGATGTTTTGCAGCATCTCGTGCGCCGCGTAGAAGTTCTCCCACCATTCGACAGCGATGCCTTCCATCTGGTGAGTAGCATAAAGAACCTTTTCATAGTCGCTGCATTGAGTGATCAGCAGCCTCCTTTCAATAACCCGAAGCCAATCATCGGCCTCGACTGGTGAAACATTCCGAGAGAAGGTGGGTGGACAGGTTCTCATGAACTCGGCTAAACTTAGATGGTCCATGGTGACCACGAGTAGCTAGGGCTCCATACTGGTGATTGTTGTTGTTGTTGTTCTGATTATTCATGGCTTGCATCTAATTCATCATAGTATACATCAGCGAGTTCTGTACTTGTAACAGCCCAAAATCCTTAAGTTGGATTAGGTAAGCATATAATGTGCATTTATTAAATTTTGGACTTTTTAAAAAAACTTTTATTGCAAAGCAAATATGTTAAAATCTAGTAATCCAATACCCCTTCTCCAATTCAAAGGTCCAACTTGCATTTGGGGCAAAGCTAAAAAGGTTTCGGATGTGGAAATATTTTATTTGGATTCAACTGTTCTGTTTTACTTGTTTGAATTTTTTTGGAATTTTTGAAGATTAATTGTTTCTCTATTTAATTTGCATGAGCAAATTGGTTTTGAATTTAAAGTACAAACCAAACTTGTGAACAGTACCTGGAAATAATTTTTCCTAGACTCTGTAACACCTTATAAACTCACCTTCAAAAGTTCACAATTTTTGAAAATAATTTGCTATTTTAAAACAGTTGGTCAAAGTAGAAATTTGAAAGTCAAACATCGAGAACATGCACTTAAAATAATTTTAGGAGAAAATGTACTGCAAGAACTTAAAATAATTTAGTAGAAAATGTACTGCAAGAAAAACCCTAGAAAATTTACAGAATAATCTTATCTATATTTTCAGCCTCCCCTAAAAATTGCATATTTTTCGGAGCTATTTTGCTTTGTCTAAAGATTACCTAAACACTCTCAGCCTTTGTTTGCAAAATCTGGTTTACTGTTCCTCCGACCGGACCCGAGGCAAAACCCTGACCGCACCAGACCCGCTCGCCTGAGCCACCCTCCCCCTCTCACTTACCTGTGGGCCCTCGTCGTCAGCTCATGTTCTCCACGCGCCCCTTCTTCTCTGCCGAGCGCGCGCGCATGAGCGCCACGCCGCTCCGGCCTTCCCGTCCTTCTTCCATTAGCGCCGTTGAGCTACCGCCGAAGGCACCCAATTCGCAGCGGTGAGCAGCCAATGCCGTCGCTCATTCCACCGTCATCGTCGAGATATCCCGAGAAGGCTGCCACTGCCGAGAAGAGATGAGCTCGACTTCTCGCGACGAACTCCTCCTTTCTCGCCCCCATTTAAGCCGAGCTCTGAGCTTGCCTCATCCTTCTCCACTTCTCTGCCACTCCCTCTCCATCCTCCCTCCTCTCCGAGCTCATTTGAGCTCCAAGCTCCGAATGCCATTTCGGCATGGCCGCGCCGCCTCCAAGCTTTTCGGCTGCTCCGGCAGTCCCTAACCACCCACAACTGCGTCACCATGCGCCTTCAACACCGAGGTGAAAATCCCCTCAGTTGATTTGGAGAATCCTCCACCGAGGAGCCGCGCGCCTCCGTTCTTCCTCGGTTCCGGCCGAATCAACCTCCACCGCCACCGTGTCTTCTCCAGCGAGCCTGAGCTCGACTCCTACCGCCATGAGCATCCTTGTACATCCCTTTACCTCCCCCCATCACTCACTTGCCCTCCCGTTCTCTCCAGGTCGCTGCCGTCGCCAACCACCCCGTGCCGACCATCGTCACCGTCGCTGGACCACTCCAGTGCCTCTCCGTCTTCGCCGACCACCCCGGCCTGCTCCAGGTAACCCACTGGTGCCCATGCGTGCCCTAGTTTCCACCCCCTTCCCCTTCGGCGCCGTCGCCCCTTTTCACCTCCTTAGCCGGCCGCCGCTCGCCTTGGCAGCGCCGCCACAGAGCCTCTCGAGCTGCCCGCCGCCATCCCTAGCCTCCTTATATTCCAGGCAACCCATTTTAGTGGTCGTTGTCGCCTCCGCGCCACTCCCCTCACCGGCGATGAACCACGGCAGAGCAACCCTGCTTGAGCCTCCTCTGTTTCTCCTTTGAGCTCCCTGTGGCTGACAGTGGGGCCCACTCTCTTAAACCAAACCTTTTACTGCTAATAAAATAGGTGAATGTAGTTAGGTCACTCTAAATGGTTTAACAAATGGAAGTTGAGTTTTGAAAGAATTTTAGGCACTAGGTTCATCTCTGAAACTTTTCTCTGTGTTGGCAATGAACTGACAATCATGTGTAAGGGTGGAATGCAATTGAATCTTTTGAATGGCTAATGGAATCACTTAAGCATATTTGGTAATTGGTTAATTAAATGAATGTGTGACATCTAGATGTCAAGGCAGTATAATTTTTAGAATAAGTTGTTGAACAGGGAAAAGCAAAGTGGTTTTGGAGTCATATTGAAATGTCAGTAAACCCTTTTTCAAGCCCAACCAATTTTCATGCTAGCAAATTGGGTGTACGTCCTTCAGATCACTCTAGTTAGCAATTCTGAAATTGAGTTAAAAGGAAGTGGTTCATAGCACTTTAGTCTGAAATATGTGTCATTGTAGGCTACATGAACCGAAATCTGAAGATATTCAGTGTTAGGTTAATGACTCTGTTAATGTAGTAGTTAGCAATTTTAGTGGATTATTTAGTCATCAGACAACTTTCTAACAGAAGTAACTAGATCTGAAAATTAAGAATTGAAGTGAAGGTTCAAAAACCAGCAGAGAACAACTTTGATAACTGACAGAAGTACCATTCAAGATATTGAAGAAAGGTGTTGTCAGAGTAACCCTTTTGTTAAACCCTATGTATTTTGCTAACAAATTTTGGGTAGGATAATTAGGTCACATCAGTAAGTTAGCAAATAGGAAGTTCAGTCACTAGCATTTTAGTTCTGACAAATTTGCTATTATAGATGGTTGAATAGTAAACCTTTTTGTGGATAAAAGAATGGGTTAAAGAACTAAATGATCTAGAGAATACCCTAACTAGACCAAGGTTTTATGAGATGAATGTACAAAAGAGAAAACCTGAATAAGTTAGTAAGCTAATGCCTTTTCGCATATAAGTATTTAGGAGATATGTTAATTTAGTTAGCCCTTAGCATTTAATCCAAAAGAGCTAGAACTAAATAAGATGCAAGAATTGGAATACAGTGCTGCCAAGTAACAGTAAGATGGAGCCATATCAAGTGCCAAAATAAATTACTTAGAAAGTATGATTAGCCACTAACATTTAATCTAGAAGGGTAAAAGTTATCATAAATCAAAATTTGAATAATTGGTTAGCTAATCAGTAGTAGAACTTATGCCTTCATTTCTATTTCAATAACTCATAACTAATCCAAATCAACTCTAAATCTAATGATTTTGGTCCCTAAATTTATCTAAAAACATAATCTACCCTATGTTTTAATTTCTTAATTTCTGGAGATTTTTGGAGTTTGGTGTTTATTTGTTGCTTTTGCCTTGTTGGTTCTTTTGGTTAGATGACGATGATTCGGGAGCGCAACCGAAATGATCTTGAGAATGTCCAGAGTACCAGCAAAGCAAAGGCAAGCAGTTTGATCATATCCACTTAATCCCATTACTTTTAAAATCTAATACTTTGTTTTATTCGTATGTATGCATGCTTTTGTATCAATGATTAATTTTGTCGATTAGAGGTAGTTAATCCCATTGCATTGTTGCCCTAAAATTGTTCACCCTTGCCACTACCTTAGGAATATTATCCCCACTCGTGAATTAGAGCCCGGTGAATGATTTAGGGCCTTTTATTTGTCTTTATGATATGATGCTTAGCAATGCTTAGTTACCGGTAGAATTGGGCGGTTATCGACTTAGTCGATGACCTTGATCACACAAAAACTTGCTATTACTTTTAATCTGTACCTTGTGCTTTGTTTATTTGTGAAAACCAAAACTAAAACCAAAATGATTTAGACTTGGGCACAATGGTATGTTGGTGTGATCTGTTGGGTGTGATTGGAATGGTGCCTAAGTCCCCAAGGACCGAGTTACTTGTGTCACTAAGTCAAGTGATATTTGCGTGCTAACCACACTAGAGGGATATGGGACCTCTCTTGACTAAGTACTTTGGAGGGTGTTAATTAATGAGTCGCGTAGTGGGTTGCATATGGGATATATGCAACATGGACATGTTTGTGGGGAGGGGAGCACCCGCCGAGGCCGGTGTCTCCTACTCCACGTATGGGTCCTTGTGATCCATATTTCGTCGGCAGATCACTAAGGGTTAACCCCCATACGTGCGGCTCTTGATTAGCTCAATCCATTGGAAATGTCTCGTAGGACTTAGCCGCGCCGGCATACCAAAGGAAGTGTGCTTAATAGCTTGGCAAAAAGGCGGTCTGAAGTGTGGGTACAGTGGTACACCCCTGCAGGGTTAAATCTATTCGAATAGCCTCGTCCTAGGTTATGGACATGCTTGGTAAGGTCGTGCAAGAACTAGACTACAACATTTAATTAAAACTTGATGGGTTGGTATGAATGGATGTTCATACTATTGTTGTGGTGACTATTGGGTTAGTCACTTCCAGGTTGTCTTTATTGTTGTTATTATTATTGTATCGTTGTTATTTCAACAATTACAAACAGTTTATCAAATTGCTTTGAATCTATTACATTATTGCAAATAAAAACTTGCTTTATGCCAAAAATAAGTCCATAGCTCCCTCCACTCAAATAAGCTTGCATGTGGCATATATATAGGTCTATTAGTCCACACGTCAGTCTTGCAAGTACATTTTTGTACTCAGTTGCTTTGCTTAATTGTTTTATTATAGAGGAAGAATGTGAGCCCCAAGGGCCTCACTTTTGTGAGATGTGCTACGGGTTTGACGACTAGCTTGGCGGCCCGGTTGGTTGCCTTGTGGGGTAAAGGCACACTAATTAGCTTTTGTTTATCGCCATCTTATGGCACTTTGGCTTCCGCTGTTTAATTATTATTTAGTTGTTATTTGGCCGGTTGGCCCTTGTTGTAATAAATCTCTATTATGTATGTCTTTTATTGTTGTGCTTCGGTTCTATGCGATTGAATGGAATTGATGCATAAATTTTGTAAAAGGGTGTATGTACAGCACTTCTGGGATGTACATATTTTCCCGAGGCATAGGATATTTTATTTGTGATGCTAAACTAAGCATTACAAGTTAAATACCCCGGGGTCTCACAGTACTACCATGAAAGCTCTGAAGTTTTGTAGGTCAATTGGGGGGTGCTTGTGGCGGTACTGCCCCTGCGGGGGTTTGCTCATTTCCATCTGAACCACTGGCTCCTGAACCACTTGCGGCAGCATGACGAGTCTGAACCATCTGGCGATAACTCAATGGGTTAGGTAAGGTAGCAAGCACAAGATGAGTTAAGAACTAAATAGAGGTAGGTTAAACCCAACAACCACAGCTCAAGAAACTTAACTGAAATACTTTTATTAATTAAGGGTCTTAGCATGACTGCAACAAATGCCTAAGAGTCTTTACAGCTCATACTCGCGCACAGAAGAAAACACGAACCTAAGCACACAAACTACCGCCTAAAGTGCGACACACCTAAACTTAAACTTAAACGAACTACTCAAGAAAGCCTCCACAACCATGGTGGTGCTCCTGCTGCTATAGACTCAAAAATGGGTTGGCATCCTCGCGAACTGATTCTGGTGCCTTGGAACTGGTGCAGCAGGCGCAGGTGTCCCTGGTGCAGTAGGCTCAATTGGCTCCTCTGGCTCTGCAGCCTCTTCCGGCTCATCCGGACCTTCCTCTGGATCTTCTTCGGGCTCCTCGGGATCTTCTTCTTCTCGATCCTCCTCATGGTCGTGCTGGCCATAGAGGGTCTCTTGCAGAATGGTGATCCTTTCTTCTGCTCTCTGTAAGGTCTCGTAGACACATTCCAGCTCTGTGGTAACTCTCTCCAAAGCTTCCTCTTGGGCGGCAGCAAACTGGGCGAGGTGCACCATTGTAGCGTTGCCCTCTTCCTCTGTGTATAATGCACTAGTCCAAGATCACGCTAGTGCACACAGTGTCAACATAGATGAATATCGATCCACACAAGCGATTAATATAGAGTAAACGATTCATTTGAATAGCAAAAAAGGATTTTGACCATATGATCGAGTTTACAACTTATACAGCCACGTAGGGCTAACAGAGAATAAAATAGCAGTAGAACAAATAAACTCCAACAGAGATCCCATCAATTCACTACACGCAACCGACTAGGATCCAGACCCTAATGATTAGCAACCTTCAACGAACTCCTCCTCGAAAGCAGGCGAAGACTCCTCCTCTTCTGTAGGTTTGGGCACAAGTTTTACAATAAGCGTGAGTACACAATCATACTCGCAAGTCATACCACAGAATACAATATATAAATGCAGGCTTATTCCAAAGAAAATGGCTTCTGTGGCTCTTTTGCAGAAATGCAATATTTGCAATTTAATACAATAATAGATTGAAATGACAGTTCAAAATAAATAGACAATAATAATTTAACAGTTTGTTTCCACAAAGAACACAAAACTAATCAGATTAATTCACTCTGCCATATGACATAGGTCACACAGCTCCCATCCCAAATATTTTATGAAAATCTACCCCTCGTGTGAAATCCTGAGCATTGTCCATGATCGTAGACGCGACTATTCGAATAGATTGATTAACACTCTGCAGAGGTTGTACACTTTACCCACATGATACGATCAGTGTAGCTAGCACTAATCGTAACAAAATATTTCAGAAACTTCACCTCAACATTCACACTCCCGATGTGCTTAAACGCCAAACCGCCCAACACAGTAAGCTAATCCGACACACACCGTTGGACAAAGATACGGCGAACCGTCCCGCGATGCGACTACTTAGTAGTACACACCTCCACCCATTCCGACACAGCCTAACCTACTGCTTGAGTAATCAATGCCAAGAATCCATAACTTACTAAGTTAGGCCCGTCCCATCAGGCATGTGGTTGTATAGTTGTGGCTCAGTTCAATGGCGCACAAGGTTAAGTCCTTAATTGACCAAGGCAAGACTTCCAATTTCTAACTATGCCACATAGATTATCGTTCCCATCCAACACAGATCCACCATTCAACACAGATGGTTAAGTGCAACATATACCATCAACGAGTAATAATACACAGTACATGCAAAGTTTTATCACATAGTTCCATAATCACTTAGTCAAGTTTATAATTGCAATTCACATGACATGATGACTCGTAGCATGGCTAAGCAATCTACTCGTACTAACCAACCCACGTTGGTAATACCATAGCACCAACTAAATATGAACCAATCTAGGGTGATAAAAGATTATGACATATCAATTAGCCAAGGTGGATGTAACCAATTGGACAATAGCTATACCCAAAAGCATCCAAATACATACTTAAAGTAAATACAATAATTTGAATCAAAGTACTTTGAAAACTGGGTTCGATATGATCAAAGGTATAACTTGCCTTGGAAAAAGTCTAAGTACTGGTCTTGATCTTGAGGCACTCCTTCAACAAAGTTCCCCGAAGTATCGACGTCTACTCACAAACGAAGCAAATAAACAAAACAAATAAATAACAAAGGCAAAACAAACTACAAAAATTAAATAAAAATCTCAGATAAATAGATCTCAAATTTAGATGAAGTTAGGAATTTGATGGGCTCAATCGGAGTTCGGATGCAAAAGTATGGGCTTTAGAAGTTTGAATATAAAAGAAAACCCTAAAACTGAATTATTAGAATTTCCGAATTATTTCTTAACAGAAAAATTGGATTATTACGCAAGCATGACATCAGCAAAGGATTTTCGGAATAAGATAAATAAAAAGGAAATTCTAACGTGCGGAGCCCACACGTCAGCGACTGGGTTCACGGTGAACTTGGTTCACCGAACCGATCTGGATCTGTCTCGGCTGAGGTGTAACACATGCGCACGCGTGGCACTGACTTGGTGCCACACAGGACGACACGTGAGCACACTAACGTGGTGCCACACAGGACGACACGCGAGAACAAAGGTGAGTGGTACCAGGAGATAGCTGAGGCTAATGCGCACATATGGGTGTATTCACTGGTGGTCGGGGATGTCGGTGGCAGCCGGCGGTGAGGTTCAAGTGGCGGAGACCTTCGGGTTTTTATCGAACGGAGCTCCGACGAGGCTTTGACGGCAAGGGAGGGTGCTGGAGGTAGCCCTGGTGATGCTGAACACGGCAGTGCAGACAATGGTGACGCAGCGGCGAAGACGGCAGTGCAATTCCAAGGAACAAAATCTCGGCTGGAAACCCTAAACTCCAATTCACGGCGGCGCTAAAGCTCTCGGGGTGCTGTGGCTTGAGGGTTTGAGGTGCGGGCATCCATGCGATCTCGGGGGTGCCTTTTATTGGGGCCGGGAGGGGCTAAGGCGGTGTGCGGCGGCGAAACCCTAAAAAGAGTATGAAACCGACACAAGGAAATCTTCGAGTTTGAAAGATATTCGGGATTTGATTTTGATCCGGATAGATGCGAAACGGTTAGAGATAAGATTTGGAACATTTTCTAGAAGGGGTTTACTTGGAAAGGACGCGTTGTCATATGAAGCTTGAAGCTCGACAATGGCGGAGGGATGCGAGCGCTTGTGAGGACGGAGCCGTGCACGAGGAGGACGACGAGGGCGTGGGGCCCACACGTCAGCGGCACGGAGGCGTGGACGCGCAGGGGCTGGCGAGCGCACGACGAAATGGGCCGAATCTGATTAGGAATGGGCCGAGTCAAGGGAGATTCGGCCCAAAGAAATTTCTGAGATTTATAATTAATTTTCTATTTTATAAAATACCAGAAATCCAAATAAGCAAAAAAAAAATAGCAAATGAGCTCAGAAAAATTCTAGAAAAATCTAGAAAATATATATGAATACATAGAATCCAAATAAAATAGTTTTGACTATTGTTCAAGTTGACTTTATTCATATTAAATGATTTTTCTATTGAAAGTCCATGTTTAAGCTTTTGAATTAAAACCAAATAAATCCAAATGGTGACTTTTCTCCCTAATAACTATTTAAAAGATTTTTAAAGCTCAGAAAATTGGGATTTTACAAAAGTGGTCGATGGTATTTATCTGGACCGCCTTCTCTGCATAA
Source organism: Ampelocalamus luodianensis (assembly GCA_036346255.1). Taxonomy (NCBI): domain Eukaryota; kingdom Viridiplantae; phylum Streptophyta; class Magnoliopsida; order Poales; family Poaceae; genus Ampelocalamus; species Ampelocalamus luodianensis. The sequence goes on from CM070637.1 coordinate 27,991,898, forward strand.
TCGGAGTAAATGGTCCCAGAACCTGTCTTTGAATGACAGTCTGAGATCTTCCTCCAAGCCTCCTTAAGTTTTTTATCATCAAAAATTTGAGGACAGTTAGGGATGCCACTAGAATGAAGAAACCTACTAACTGAGGCAGGACTCCTCTCCACGTCGATCACTCTGATCCTAGCAGTAGGCAGAACCTGCTGAGACTCTTTTTCAGCCGCCTCCATTGGTAGGGTCGGAGCCACCAAGGATTTGTAAGCAGGCATTGGCGCATCCACCTGCTCAGGGCTAGCTCAATAATCCTCTCCTCAGGAGTTTCCTCCTAAGAGGTGCTATGATTCGAGGATTAAATTCATAAATATTGGTTTTACATTTAATTAAAAGTCGCAGGGCCTATGTGGTCATGTACCTCGTGGCTAATGACCCCCTGTGGTCGTTAGAACTCTAGAGGTTGCTCTATGAGTAACCTGGTCGGAGGGGGTCATATATCCATTGCTCTACTAGATGACTGCTCGTAGAAGTTCTGAACTGGTACTTGGACTCAATTCCAAGTATATCCCTTCCATGTGATGAATGGGATATGTGTCTTATTCGCCCCAAACCACATGACGTTTACAGTCCTAAGTCACTGACAATAACTATATCACAGTTATTTCGTATCCTACTAACATCAACTGGCGATCAGTTAACATTTCACTAACTGCAACTGATTGTTCGACCTGACGCAACTATTCCAAAAGGTGTCTTCTCTAAGAGTAACTGCCACCTCTTCGCTAGTTATTTAAAGATGAATGACGAATAGGAAAGGGAGGAGAAGAAGGTAATTGTATTCAATCTGAAGACAATTGAAGCAATCTGAAGCATAGCACACAACATACTCAGTGTAATTAGGGCTAGTCTGTCGTCTTTACACAGGCACCCCTGTAATAGCTAGTTCATTATAATAAAGAGCAACTCAATTCTCCCTTAAGAACTCTTAGCCATTTTTCTCTTTTTATTTCGTAAAATCAACGCCTCGATTGTCGACACGCTGCCTCTCGTTTTATCAATCATCTCTGTCTTTCTACACAGAGTGGAATGATTTTGGTGTAAAGGAATGAGAGCGCATCGCCAAGTTTTATAGCCATGCAAAAGCCGACCGCGAAGCGAGGGACAAAATCTGATTCCCTCCCACAGGCGATGAGCCAGGTTTTTCGGACATGCAAGGGACAACGAGAATCCGGGGCATGCCCGAAATCACGAATTTTCGTTCGAAACATAAAACATCACATGAAATGACACTGGGGGTGTCCGTGCCCCTAGCGCACGTACTAGAGGATGTCCGGCCCGGGGGCACGGTGCAGGCTTGTCTAGCCCCTGAGGCCACGGATGTGGCAAGTCCGGCCCATGTCCAGCCCCCAGGGGCACAGTAGAGGTAAGTCTAGGCCCGTGGGGTACAGACTAGCAGGGTACGTGGCGCATCCGCGTAGCTCTGCGGTGCTATTTTCGGCTTTAATTTGGTGAGAGGGCTAAATTTGCTAATTGGCATGTCAACGGTGCTAAAAGCGAAAAATAATGCAGTTCTAACATGATTCCTCGAGTGTTAATTAAGCAGTAACGTACTCCATTTCATTGTAGAATCATTACAAATCACTTTGTAAGGAAAGCAATGGTTATTCTTTTTTTTTTAATGAAAAGGAAGTGTTTATTCAAACACGTACAAAATCAAACCATTTTCCTTTTGAACAAAGACATATTACACCTCCGGCTGAGGATCAAACTTTTCTTATGGCAAGCAGATAGCTTTCATTAATTCAAAAAGTTCGTGTTTTAATCAGCAGCGCACTCCCTCGTGATGTGATTTGGGAATGATTAAGATCAGCGCCCAGAAGAACTCAATCTCACAATCAGGCTGTCATGGCAGCATCAAGCTGCTGATGCAAAAGATTGCCTGATAATTAGTGGCACCCACAAGGTAATTAAGTTGGTTTCTTCCTTTCCCTCGGCACAAAGTCGTAGCACAACTGGTTGGTACTCATTACCATTTCCACCACGCACCCGTAATTTCATACATTGGAAAAGATCAAAAGACAACTAAAAGAAAACACCAAAAGAGGCAGCAAAAAGCAGCACTCAAGTAGTCACCAGCAATGGCTTCTTGCGCATGTCATCATGCCATTCACCACTCCCGAAATTTCATACATCAGGAAAAGGCAATGCGGGAGCAGCGGGGCCGTTTCTTCTGGAACGGGCAAATACTGAACTTACCAAATTGTTCTTTTGGTATCACATATCAGTATATCAACATGCTATTCCAAAATATACTATTTGCCATGAAAATTTTGTAATGCTGCTGACTAAATTTTAGAGTGCAAAGTATAGAGCGTATATACATTAATATATAATGGGATATCTCATAACACTCCCCAGAATTTTTCTCTGTACTCTATAATACCCTCGGAAGAACATTTTTATATTCGGGCGCATTTTGTTTAATAAATGGTTACAATAAAATTTTTAAAAAATGAAAATTTAAAAACTGATGATTCAAGTGATATTATATATTTAAATTTTCGAAATTTCAATGTACAAAACTTTAAATTTTAAAATGTTGATTTTCCCCCTTAGTATAAGCCAAAAATTGTAGCACTAGTTACTTGTAATTCGTTTACACGTTTTTAATTGAGAGAAATATTATATTACAAATATATATATATATATATGATTGCACGCAAACGGACCCTTGGAAAATGTAAATACAAGTCCCAGAAAAGCAACGCAACTTTTAAGACTTGATCATGTGATTTATCAGCAAGCAGTCCCAAGTGTCCACCTCCCAGAAGAATCAGCGCACAATCACAGTGTCATAAGCCATTACAAAACACCAGAACAGTAATGAAAGAGATTGCGCGACACGCATATAATCAACAACACGCGTACAGAACAAGGCTTTCTTTCTTTCTTTTCATCTCGATCGGCACAAGTCTCAAAACTACAGCTAGGGTTACATCAACCTTTTCACTGCTACTCCTCCCGACCTTTTTCACTAGGCCGGCTCCCGTAATTTCATGGAACTAGTAGCAAACACAACACATAGGAAATGGCCAGCGAAAAAGCGGCACTCGAGCAGTCTTGGCACGAGGAAATGACGCTGCCAGACACGGCACATCACGTCGTCGTCCGTCTAATTAAACGCGTACACCAAACACAGAGACAGTAGAGAGAGGGATGAAAGGCCTGGGACGTGTGATACGATGGCATGACAACATCATGACCATGGTTTTCTGCTTCTCTTTACAAGCGCACGCAAAACAAGGCAGGTTTATGATCAGGCAGATCCCTAGGTGATGCAGTCGAACCCCAGGCAACCCATCCACAGGCTCCTCGTCGGCCTCTTCTGCAGCAGATTAAAAAAGGGATTATCCACGTTAAAAAAAGGGATTATCGATGATTTGATTTGCCACTATTTAATGATTTACTCACTAAGAATGTCTCACTAAGAAATGCATATATTTTTCTATGGAAAATCCCATTAAAAAAAGTGAGTAAACTACCAACAGTGGGTCCTAAATAGTGAGACAATGATTTAGACATCTGGTACTAATTAATTAAACTATAAATTAACACTTTTATATTATTTTCTCAGCTTCACTGCGTTAGTCCAAATTCTTGGAAACAATTGTTTTGTAACATATATCCATGTATGCAACCATAGTATGAAACCATTCCACAAGATGGTTTTATTAATTCTGTGAGAATGACTTTATAAACTACTCAAGAAATTCACAAATCAGTCAGTGTGGAATTTGAAATGAGCACATATCATTACCCTTGGCTTGTGGCAGAGCATGTCGGGTGGGATCTCGTAGAGGTCTTCGTCCACAGCTTTGACCACCCTGCACGCCTTGTAGTTCGCGGTGGCGTGGGCCCTAGCGTCAGCCACCCTGCTCTGCTTCCCTTGCTTCTTCGCCTCGTGCTCTCCAAGCCCCACCACCAACTTGTGCTGTTGCTGCTGCTCCACCTCCACATCCAGTGTAGCACTGTCACTCCACTTCACCACCTAACAAGCACAGAAACAACAGCCCAATATTTACCGCGAGTGTTGGTTGGGTTTGCCCATAAAAATGTAAAAAAAAACTCACGTAAACTATATAACTTTGTTGGTCTCACAGAGAACTGGTCATTTTGCTCCCAAAAGTACATTTTACTCCTTGTCTACCTAGAGTTTTTTTTTCTTTTCTTTTTTTTTTAAAAAAAGAAGTCTATCAGATAGAGTTGAATCCACTCTGACTATATGGCCATTTTTGTACAGGTACTACTAAGTATTAATTCCAATGCTAATTAAGCAATGATTAATCAATAAGAAAACTCTGAAAACAAACTTTTGCCCTGCCTCTTCAAAACAATGCCTGTACTATATTTTTTTGTAGTATGATATATGCCCACACGATCATTTTAGCGGGACCAAACTAACCGAGACAGAGGAGCGGCATGTAACATCGGGCATTAGTCACCTTTTTGGCCGGCTTTGGTGAAGGTGGCAAGGCCACGACCAGCCCGGCCTGCATGGCGGCATCGAAGTACTGGGTGACCGGCCAGTCGCCGTCGCCGTATCCGTAGCCGCCGCCGTGGTCGTAGTTCCACTCCCCGAACGCCGGGATGCGCCGCCGCCTCGCCCTCACCTTCTGCGCGCGCGCACACACACACAAAGAATGACCAACAGAAGAAACAATCGAAAGAAGATGACACAAGTAGATCAGATCGAAGAAGCGGAGACAAAGACAGAGAGATGCATGGTATTTCGCGACCATCAGACTGTAGTTTGCTATACCTTCATGGCTGCTGAACGCTAAGTGCTTAGCAGAGGAGGTTTTCGAAGGAGGCCAGGAGCAGGGTGGTGAAGTGCTAGGGTGTATTTATAGAGTAAGACAGGGAATGGAATGGAATGGAGCGGGAATGTTTTGTGTTGTCCATGTGGGGTTAGGCGTTAGGCAGTTACACGGAAACAGAGCAGGTGCAGTGGTGCAGTGCAAGTGAGTGTGCCATGTAAGGCAGCCATGGCGGGCCGCCCTCTCGGGGTGGGAAGGAGTAGGCGTAGAAGTCAAGAGGCAGCTGTGCGTCCTGGAGCGTTGAGTGGTGTTCGCCATTATGTGCGACTGTGGCTGGCCTCTGTAATGCTGACCATGCGCGTGTACCGGGCTTGCGTAGGTAGGCTGTAAGGTTTGCACTGTTCGGTATCGTTTGTTCTGTGCCGCTGTGCAACCGGATCAAACGTACCGCTAGTGCTAGTACTTTCTTTTGTTACACAAAGAATAATAGCCACTCGCGTGATCTCTCCTCTCATGAGTTTTTTTTTTTTTTTCTCTATTTTGGTACTCCTCGAAATTAGCAAATTTAGTCCTCTCGTATGATTAAAATCAAAAATAACACTATAGAACCACGCAAACGCAACACGTACTCTAGTCTGTGCCCAAGGAGTCGGAACCCGTTGTCCATGCCCCTAGGGCCCCCACAAGGGAAGTCCAGCCCGAGGGGCACAGTAACTGCGAGTCCGGCCCCCAGGGGTACGAATGCCCCTCCCCCGGTCCGCCTGTCATCGTTTCATATGAAGTTTGAGAATAAAATTTAAAAATTGAAATTGACGAAATTTAGGAATAAAATTTGAGAGACTTCACAATGTAATTTGCGAATTACATGGTCTATAGAGTTTGGTTACGTGTATTAGAAATGACAGTATGCTTGTCGATGTTTTATTATCGATCTTATAAAATCAATGTTGTTGACTCCTTGATCAAGACTAAAACACAAGACAAGACACAGGAATTTTTAGACAGGTTCAGACCTTCTCCTGAGAGAATAACAACTCTACTCCTGTGTTCTTATATTGGTCGTGCTTACAATAAGAAAGAAGTTACCGAAATCATCCTTTATATAGCGCCGGAGGGGCTAGCAGTTGTCCCGTGCCAGAAGGCGTCTCAACGGTTGATGAAATATGCATGTTTTGATGGTAGTTATTGTTAGTGAGATAAACTCCCCACCTCCGCCTTGTAGTTATGCCGAAGACAGAGGTACAAACTCCCCATGTCCACCTTGTAGTTATGCCGAAGACAGAGGTTAATACGTGCAATTACTTCGAAGGATAACGACACGTATTTAACTACTGCATATAATTAAACACAACACATTATGTCGCTAGTCGATTGGGTCCACCTATTTGTGGGCTTTATCGTAAATGGGGTGGTCGTGATTAGTCTGGTCGTTGTAAAGCTTATGACCTTGTGGTGATCATAGTAAAGCTTACGATCACGAGGAAGTTGTAGAAGATATTACAACCATATGGTAGTCGCAGAATAGCTTGCGACTATATAAGTTGGTCGTAGAATAGCTTACGACCACTAAGTAATAATGATATTTCCTTATCATTACCGATAAGGGGTATCTCTGAAGGTTGTGTAAAGACATTATTGTCTATAACAGAAATTGCAGATAAATAACTTAATTAATTGAGGATTATTAGATCATCGTCATCTAATCTCCAAACTTCAAGTGAAAATGACTTACTTGAAAAAGAGGTCGTAGGATAGTGGTCAGAGAGAAAACGTATTTTTACTTAGTTAACAAATATATTTTTACTTGAGTTATAAAAAATAAAATTCACATTTCCTGAACGGACATAATAAAGAATACCATCCATGTGAGGACCCGGAATATTTAACTAGTAACACTTAACCTCCAAATGGTTCTAGCATTACTAATTAAACATTCTAAGCCTCGATGGACATATGCTTCCGAGAATTGCTGCATATGCACATCATCACAAAATTACACATCATTTCCATACAACATACATCGCTAAGTTCAACAACGACATATATAAATTAAGGTTATTACAAAAGAGCCGACCGGCCAAATAGAACAATATACAAGAATGACAGCGGAAGCAAAAGGTGCCATAAGATGGCTAGAACAAAAGTCGACCGGTTAGCCATACAACCCACAAGGCAACCGACCGGGCCACCAAGCTAGACGCCTCTGAGATTACCACAGCACAACTCACAGAAGTGAGGCCCTTCAAGCTCACCTTCTTCCTCTGCAACAAATACATTTAAGCAAGACAACTGAGTACACAAAGGTACTCGCAAGACTGACGTGTGGAATAGCAGACCTGTTCATATGCTACATGCAGGCTTATTTAGGTGGAGGTTGTTTCATTTTGCACAAAGCCAACTTTATTTGCAATAATGTAATACATTTAAAAGCAATGTTTGCAAATCTGTTTGGTTGTCAAAATAATAGCGAAATAAAGATACATACAAGTAACCACCTGGAAGTGACTATCCCAATAGCCACCATATCATAGCACTAATCCCCGATTCGTACCACCCATCAAATTTTAATTAAAAGGTTGTAGTCTAACTCTTGAAAGACCTTGCCAAGCGTGTCCATAACCTAGGACGAGGCTATTCGAATAGTTTTAACCTTGCAGGGGTGTACCAATGTACCCACACTTCAGACCGCCTTTAAGCCACAAAGCACACTTCCGAAGGTATGCCGGCACGGCTAAGTCCTACGAGACATTTCCAATCTTGTGCATTAACTACGAGCCGCTCGTATGGATAGAAACCCATATGCTTACATTGCCAGCCGAAAGACAACCAACCGTTACGTGAGGGAAGCCTTTCGGACTCTACAATGCTCCCAACACCATCCCTCCTGCGACTCCCTACGACCCGCCGCTAATACACGCCAAAGTACTAAGTCAAGAGAAGTCCCATACCCTCTAGTGTGGTTAGCACGCTAAAATGCTTGGTTTAGTGTAACAGGATGTTCGGTCCTTGTTGACTCGGCACCATTCCAGTCACACCCAGAAGCACACCAACATACCACTGTGACCAAGTCTAAATCATTTTATTTTCAGGTTTTAGTTTTCACAAGTAGACATGGCACAAGGATGAAATCATAATCATAATAAGTTTTATGTGATCAAGGTTATCGACAAGTCGATAACCGCACATTTCTACCGGAAGCTAAGCATGGCTAAGCAATAAATTCGCAAACTACTAAGTAACAAGAGCTCATCCACGAACCCTAAATCACAGCAATAACCTAGCCTCACGGTAGTAGAGGATAATCATTTGTCTTACGGAAATGCATCTACTAGATCAACTAACGACAATAGTTTAACACAAACTAGCAATGCATACATATAATTTGTAAACAACATAAATACTTAAAATACTGGGATTAACATGATCAAACTACTTGCCTTGCTGGGATGTGTCTTGCTGCAGAGGGGAGTGCTCGGGTTCAAAGTTTTCTTCGGAACCTAACGCGAAAAGGCGATAAAACCAATAAGAACGAAGAACACCAAAAGGAACTCAACAGCAAAGAACATCCAAATCCAATGAAATTTCTACAGCAGCTAGGGGTTGATTTTAGACAATTTTAGAAACAAGAATCACTTCATTAGGACTTAGCATAAAAAAGTTATGGCTAAAGTAAGTTCTCTCAGCCTGAAAAATTCTAATTAAATTAATTTCGGTTACTGTTCATGGCAAAAATTTCTAGAATGATCTGGAACTTGAAATTTTTATGGTAGGTAGGTAATAGTATCCTAATAACAGCAAAACTGAGTTTGCACAATTTGGAGTTATAATGAATTAGTTATAATTTTTCTAAGTTCTAAAACTAGCATATATCATTTCTCAGGAACATAAATAAAGACAAGGCCTAGTTCATATTAAAGCATGTCTACAGACAAATTTTACCAAGTTGAGTTTGCTCAGCAAGGATTTACAGAGAAGAAGTTATGTATTTTACACATTTTCAATGAATTTTTAGACCACCTTATATATTAAACAAGCTAATGCAGTTTAAATCATTTTCTGCTACATAACAGTGCCTAAATTCATTCTCAGATTAAAGTTCATTCTACAACAGAGCTACAACAACTGGAATCATTAAAAAGGAGTTAAAATGACAAAGTTATGCACTTTTGAAATTTGAAACATTAAAAGACTTAGAAAGTTTGAGCTCTCGGGAGGTCCAAAGGAACTGAAGGAAAAAGGAGAGGTCGTGGGCCGTTAGATCAAGATCGGCGACTCACACGGCCTCGCACAGCGCACACAAGACCTCCTCCCGCTCTGGGGAGGTCTGGACCGTTGAGATTGGATCCAACGGCCACGACCAGTGCATGCACAACGCACACAAAGGAGGTCCTGGCGCCTAACGGAGGTCGTGAGCGTCAGATCAAGATCTGGCGGTCCCGAGCACTAGGGGAGGTCTAAAGGTCAACGATTGAACAGACGAGATCTCAATGGCTTAGATCTCCCCTAGGAGGTCCTGAACGGTTGAGATCTACCCGGGGAGGTCCTGGACGGCTAAGATCAAGCAAGGGAGGTCCTTAACGGTCAAGATCTCACGGGGGAGGTCCTGAACGGTTGGGATTTAACCGAGGAGGTCATGGATGGCCAAGATCTAAGCGAGGAGGTCCTATGCGACAGAGATTTAACGGGAGGAGATCTGGACGGCTCAGATTAGACCTAGGGAGGTTCTGAACGGTTCAGATCGACGCGGAGGGAGGTCTGAGCGCTAAGGATTTTACAAAGGGGATCTAACGCTCAGATCTAAATCCGGCGAGGTCGTGAACGGCTAGGATTGAGCCTTAGAGGTCCTGAGCGGGGTTTTCTTTATAAAAGACCAGAGGCGGCTTTTTACAAAGAGGACCCCGAGGGTGGTCTTTGCAAAATGACCAAGGGAGGTCTTTTGCGCACGGGAAAAGGTCTAAACGGCTAGGATTTAACCAGGGTGGTCCTAGACGGTGAGGATCGACTCAAAGGGAGGTCCTAGTGCGCAAGATTTTACACAGAGCCAGATCTAACGGCTAAGAGCTAATCCTAGGAGGTCTTTAACGGCGGAGATTACTCGAGAGGGAGGTCCTAGGACTAAGCCTTACGGAAAATAACTTACGGCTCAGATCTAATCCTAGGGTGGTCTTGAACGCCTAGGATCAACCCGAGGAGGTCTGAGGACTTGTCGATTTTGCGACAAGGGTACAGAACCTGACGTCAAGGTCTCCGCCTTGTCGCCGGCGATCTAAACGACGGCGGCGCTAGCCAAATAAACCAAAACGTGCACAACACTATTGCGAACCTAAGGGTACCATTCTCAGCGGGAGGCAGGTTAGAACGCCGTGGCCGAGAGGAGCGGAGGTGGTTTCGGCAAAACCCGAAAACAGCAAAAAGCTTCACCCCGAGCTAAACTAGCTAGTCCTTAAGCTCTACTGGTCCCAAGTGAGCTCACCTGAGTGCAGAGGAGGACCAGAGGAACTCGGAGAAGACCCATCGGCGGAGACCGACGCCGGAGGTGAAGGAGATGACGACGACCAGGTGCCCTGAGCCAGCAAATGCAAAAAGAGTGATCAGTATCCCTTCGCGATGACCACGGGGTGGTCCAGTAGCAAAGAATTGAACTGAGCACACTCACCGGAGCTGGGAACGATGAAGTGCCCTAACGGCCGCGCAGCTCCAAAACTTGAATTCCGATGGCTCCTGAGGAGATCATTCAAAACCAAGTTAGGGAAAAGCTCTGCGATGACCAGGGGTCCAAAATGAAGTGAAGAGGGGACTCAAAAACGAGCTCTGATGACAACGAAGAGCTCCAAGGTCCCGAAAATGGCGGATTCGGTGTTTCCGGAGTTCTGAGCCCCACAACCAGTAGGGGAGCTGGGGGGGTATTGTGCGGGGAAACGAAGACCAGAGGGGGTGCTCGGTGGTATAAAAACTGACGAGCACCGCACACAGAGAGAGAGAGAGAGAGAGAGAGAGAGAGGGAGAGGGGTCCCCCCATGGTGAATTGCGGCGGCCCAGATCAAGGAACCGACGAGGACAGACAGAGAAGAAGGGGTAAGTGGGAGACACGACCACGGAACAGGAATCCCACGATGGCTCTGACAGCGGGGACGCCGACGAGATGGAAAGACAAGACAAAGCCTCCGCTTGCTGTCGGCCACGAACGGTACGAGGAAGAAGAAGGAGAGGGAGAAGAAGGCTGGGGTGGTCGTGGGCCTTGGATTTTCAATCCAACGGCCAGAGCGCGCGCCCCCAACGCGACTCGGCTCGACCGAGCCCCAAAGGCTGAGTCTGACTCGGGCCTGACTCGAGCCCGAGTCTGACTTAGACCAGCTTTGATTTTGGAGTTTTAAAGTGAGCTGGACTTTTGGGAATTTGATTGAGGTAGCAAAACAACTCCAAAAACTCTCAAATTTTTACAGGAGCTTGCTACCTGGGATATTAGCCTTGTGTAAAATTTTCAGAGGTTTTGGTGCTGTACATTTTCCTCCAAAAATTCTACAATGTGCTGGACCAAGGTTTGACCAAGATTTAAATTGGGTTGACTTGCCTCCAAACTCATTCAAACAATTTCTAAAAATTGTGAAATTTTTCAGAGGTGTCACACACCAACCCTAGAATTTAGGAAGAATATTTCCCGGAGATGATCATAACATTTGACAAGAATGTTTTTGAAGGATCAAGATTTGGATAAACAGACTTGTGACTTTGTATTTCCATAAGTTCTTTACAACAAATGCTCAAGGCAAACAGGAAATACAAGATGTAAGAAAAGTTTTAATTTCTACTTATTTTCTTACATTTGAAACACAAGTCTGAAACTTGGGATGTTACAACTCTCCCCCCCTTACAAGAATCTCGACCCGAGATTCCGTTCACTCGGAGAAGAAAGATGGATGATCTGCACGAAGGCGATCTTCTCGCTCCCAAGTTGCCTCATCTTCAGAATGGTTCGACCACTGAACTTTAAGGAACTTGATGACACGGTTCCTTGTTCTTCGTTCAGATTCCTCGAGAATACGAACCGGATGCTCGCGGTAGGTCAAATTCTCTTGCACATCGAGAACCTCCAACGGAGTTTCCTCAGTTAGGACACGGAGGCACTTCTTCAGGTGGGATACATGGAACACATCATGCACACCCTCAAGTGCAGCTGGTAGCTCCAATCTGTATGCAACAGCCCCAACTCTCTCGACGATGCGATAAGGCCCAACATAGCGAGGAGCCAACTTGCCCTTGATGCCAAAGCGATGGCCCTTCAAGGGTGAGACTTTGAGATACACAAAGTCATTGGGCTCAAAGCTCAACTCACGGCGACGACGATCTGCATAGCTCTTCTGCCTGGACTGGGCCGTGCGCAGATGCTCGCGAATCAACTGGACTTGGCTTTCGGCCTCATTGATCGAATCTGGGCCGAAGATCTGCCTCTCACCAGTCTCTGACCAGTTCAATGGGGTTCTGCATCTCCTCTCATACAAGGCCTCAAATGGTGCCATGCCAAGACTGGCCTGATAGCTGTTGTTGTAGGAGAACTCAGCAAATGGTAGACACTTCTCCCACTTCTTCCCATAGGAAAGAACACAAGCACGGAGCATATCTTCCAACACTTGGTTGACTCTCTCCGTTTGACCATCAGTTTGGGGATGAAAAGCTGTACTGAAATGAAGGCGGGTCCCCATAGCCTCTTGCAGACTATGCCAAAACCGAGAGGTAAAAAGCGCACCACGATCGAAAATAATCGTCTTCGGTAGACCGTGAAGACTCACAATCCTTGAGACATAAAGTTCGGCTAGAGGTCCCACACGAAGCTGAGTCTTGACAGGAAGGAAATGTGTCACTTTAGTTAGCCTGTCAATCACGACCCAAATAGCATCATTCCCTTTGGACGAGCGGGGCAAACCAGTGATGAAATCCATGCCCACATAATCCCACTTCCACTCAGGCACTGGCAAGGGCTGAAGAAGACCTGCTGGACGCTGATGCTCGGCCTTCACACGACAGCACACGTCGCACTCGGCAACGAACTTGGCAATCTCGCGCTTCATACGAGTCCACCAAAATCTCTGACGAAGGTCCTGATACATCTTGGTAGCCCCGGGATGGATAGACAAAGGAGAATCATGGGCTTCGCGGAGAATCAAATCCCGCAATTCCATGACCTTAGGAACTACAAGGCGCTGCCCAAACCACACAACCCCGTGCTCATCCTCTGAGAAGCACTTGGTTGACCCATCCTTGATGTTCTGCTTGATTTGACTCACACCAACATCTGTCTGCTGTGCGGCCTTGATTTAGTCCACCAAGGTTGGTTGCACAACCAAGGTAGCAAGGGAACCGTGCTCGATCAAGCCCAAATTGAGGCGCTGAAATTCTGAAGTGAGGGTAGGCTGCTGCTCTTGGAGCATCAACATGTTGCAATACACCTTCCGACTAAGTGCATCCGCAACGACATTGGCCTTGCCCGAATGATACTGAATGCCCATGTCATAGTCCTTGATCAATTCCAACCATCTTCTTTGCCTGAGGTTCAGATCTGGCTGGGTGAACAAGTACTTCAAGCTCTTGTGGTCGAATACACCTCACAACGGTTACCAATCGGATAATGCGCCAAATCTTGAGTGCATGAACCACGCAGCTAACTCCAAGTCATGAGTAGGATAGTTGAGTTCATGAGGCCTCAATCGCCGCGATGCATAGGCTACAACCTTGCCTTCCCGCATAAGAACACAACCAAGACCACGGACGAAAGCATCACAATAGATATCAAAACTCTTGTGAATATCGGGAGAACAAGCATCTGGGCAGAGGTCAACCGCTTCTTGAGTTCTGAAAACTCACATCACAAGCAGCAGACCACTCAAACTTCTTGTCTTTCTTGAGCGATTCACCATAAACCGCAATCTTGGAGAAATTCTCGATAAAGCGGCGATAGTAGCCAGCCAAACCAAGAAAACTCCGCACATCGGTGACCGACTTGGGCCGACCCCAAGATAGCACATCGCTGACCTTGCTAGAATCCACAGCCACACCTTCTGCTGAAAGAACATGGCCCAAGAATGCCACTTCCTTCAACCAGAACTTGCACTTGCTGAATTTTGCATACAGCTGGTGCTCACGCAGCTTGCCCAACACAAGTTTAAGATGCTCATCATGCTCTTCCTCGCTCTTGGAGTAGATAAGGATATCATCGATGAAGACCACCACGAACCTATCCAGATACTCCATGAATACCGAGTTCATAAGGTTCATGAATAAAGCAGGAGCATTAGTCAAACCAAAAGACATGACGGTGTACTCGTAAAGACCATAACGAGTAGCAAAGGCCGTCTTTGGAATATCCTCGGCTCTGATCCTGACTTGGTGATAGCCCAATCTCAAGTCGATCTTGGAGAACACCTGGGCTCCGGTCAACTGATCAAAAAGATCATCAATACGGGGCAAGGGATACTTGTTCTTTACCGTCACCTCATTAAGCGGACGGTAATCAACACACATGCGCAAGGTCTTGTCCTTCTTCTTCACAAAGATGACTGGACAACCCCAAGGAGATGAGCTAGGGCGGATAAAACCCTTCTCTTGCAGCTCACCAAGTTGCTTCTTCAGCTCCTCCAACTCATTAGGAGGCATGCGATACGGCCTCTTTGAAATAGGGGCGGTACCGGGCAACAACTCTATCACAAACTCCAGGTCTCGAACGGGAGGCATCCCGGGCAAGTCTTCAGGAAAAACATCCGCGAAGCCACACACAGTGGGGACATCGCGAATCTCCAATGCTGGCTTCGCTTCAAGGGCATAAAGATGTGGCCCTTGCAGCTGCGGTGAAAATCTAACCTGTTCACCTGAAGAACTGGTGAGGTAGACAATCTTCCGGACACAATCGATTTGCCCCAAGTGCTGGGACAACCAATCCATGCCAAGAATCACATCCAAGCGCGCTGAGTCGAGTAGGATGAGATTCGCCAAGAATCCACTCCTTCAATGTGGATAGGAACGTCCCGGCATACTTGGTCAGCTCTCATTTCCGAACCCGGAGAGCGAATAAGTAGTGGAACCCCCAAAGGAACACAGTGAAGTCCACAAGCAGCAGCAAAAGACCTCAAAATAAAAGAATGCGAAGCTCCAGAGTCAAATAATACTGCAGCAGGACGTAAATTAACAAGAAGCGTACCCAACACCACGTCGGGCGCCTCTTGTGCCTCCTCAGCCGAGATGTGGTTGACTCGACCGCTCCCCAAGCCCGGGGTCTTCTGGTCAGGTGAGTGACCACTCCCTTGCCCGCGTCCTCCATTAGGACGAGGGACCGCTCCAGTCTTCTTATGGCAACTACTCGCATAGTGTCCCTTGTTGTGGCAGTAGAAGCAGGTGACGTCGGCAGCTGGGTTGCGGGGAATACCCTGCTGCTGGGTCGCAGGCGCAGGTGACTGAATCACGGCCTGCGGAGGACGTGGAGCTGGTGCCGAAGGCCTCGGCGGTGGTGAAGTCAAGGAACGGGCCCCTGGTGCAGGCCCAACTCGGGACGAACGAGGCCGGCTGTGCGGACATTGGGCCTCCTACTTGCGCTTGGGGACTCGCCACGCTCGCCTTGTGCTCGGCGGCGATGGCCTTGTCCACCAAGGTTTGGAAGTCGGAAGTCCACAATAGAGAGCTTGTCTGCGGCTCCTCGAGACAAGCCCTCCATGAACTTCTCTGCTTGGCCTCATCGGTGGCCACCTCGGTAGGAGCATACCTGCAAGATGGTTGAACTCATGGAGGTACTCGATCACGCACTTGCGCCTGTTTGAGCGCAAGGAACTCCTTCTTCTTCACTTCATCGGGCGGCGGGGACATGGGCCCGACGAAAAGCCGACCTGAACTCCTCCCACGAGACCATGTGTCCCGCGGGCTGCATGGCGAGGAAATTCTCCCACCATGAGAGTGCCGCACCCTCCAACTAATGGGATGCGAAAGTGCCCGCTCTGCTCCTCGGCATCGAGCAGCGTTGAGCTTCGCTCAACGGGCGCGCGACGATCGTGCTGCGTCCGAGATCCTTGGACCGGGAGAAGGTGGGAGGCTGCGTACGAAGGAACTCCGCAAGTCTCCCACGAGACTGATGGCCATCTCCTCCGGATCCAGAGGCACCAGAGGGAGTGGAGGTGTTCCTCGCGATAACCTCCAACACCCTACGGTCCTCCGAACGATTGCGTTCGATCTGCATGAGGACTTCAGCCATGGTCGGAGGAGGGGGAAGCTCCTCATCGGGACTACCCGGCTGATTCCGACCACTACGGGTTCCTCCAGCCATCCTGTTTCACTAAGACAAGTTAGCTACCACTCGAGCTCAAAAGGCAAGGAAATCCAAACTCAATTAAAATGACCCAAGAATAGCCACAAGAGAGCATAAGACCACAAGTCACCAAATCAACTTCCCGAAATGACTAACGCGTATGGAAAGAACGAGTAATCACTTAGGAAGGTAAAATTTCAGAACTTAACCCTACTCTAAACAGCCCAAAAACCGAGGTATAATTACCTAATAGAGCGTGAGGTATTTAGCTAACTCATATCACTTCTTACCCTTTTATTCCCTCAAGTTTTAGTTGAATTAACCTTTCATTATCAGCACTACATACTAATTACAAGCCAGCTGTCCAATTCTGCCCCTTTGCCGAAATTTGAAGCTGTAGGAGCTCCTAATCTTCACTCCAACCAGCCCACACTTCAATTTACAACACTCATGGTTCTCCCAAAACCAAACTTAACCGATAAATAGCTAGCTTTTGAAAGGAAGAGAGGAACACTTTTTCAAAACTTAATCAAGAGTAAGGTGAGATCAGCAAGCTAAGATAGGTAAGGAGTAAAATCTGAGAACTTACTTGAATTTTCATGAACTGTTTGAAAGTAAGTTTTCAAAATATCCTAAAGGCGACCAAGTTAGGGGTTTCTACGGTCAGTATGGCTCTGATACCAACTTTGTGAGGACCCGGAATATTTGACTAGTAACACTTAACCTCCAAATGGTTCTAACATTACAAATTAAACATTCTAAGCCTCGATGGACATATGCTTCCCAGAATTGCAGCATATGCACATCATCACAAAATTACACATCATTTCCACACAACATACATCGCTAAGTTCAACAACGACATATATAAATTAAGGTTATTACAAAAGAGCCGACCGGCCAAATAGAACAACATACAAGAGTGACAGCGGAAGCAAAAGGTGCCATAAGATGGCTAGAACAAAAGTCGACCGGTTAGCCACACAACCCACAAGGCAACCGACCGGGCCGCCAAGCTAGACGCCTCTGAGACTACCACAGCACAACTCACAGAAGTGAGGCCCTTCAAGCTCACCTTCTTCCTCTGCAACAAATACATTTAAGCAAGACAACTGAGTACACAAAGGTACTCGCAAGACTGACGTGTGGAATAGTAGACCTGTTCATATGCTACATGCAGGCTTATTTAGGTGGAGGTTGTATGTTTCATTTTGCACAAAGCCAACTTTATTTGCAATAATGTAATACATTTAAAAGCAATGTTTGCAAATCTGTTTGGTTGTCAAAATAACAGCGAAATAAAGATACAAGTAACCACTTGGAAGTGACTATCCCAATAGCCACCACATCATAGCACGAATCCCCGATTCGTACCACCCATCAAATTTTAATTAAAAGGTTGTAGTCTAACTCTTGAAAGACCTTGCCAAGCGTGTCCATAACCTAGGACGAGGCTATTCGAATAGTTTTAACCCTGCAAGGGTGTACCAATGTACCCACACTTCAGACCGCCTTTAAGCCACAAAGCACACTTCCGAAGGTATGCCGGCACGGCTAAGTCCTACGAGACATTTCCAATATTGTGCATTAACTACGAGCCGCTCGTTTGGATAGAAACCTATACGCTTACATTGCCAGCCGAAAGACAACCAACCGTTACGGGAGGGAAGCCTTTCGAACTCTACAATGCTCTCAACACCATCCCTCCCGCGACTCCCTACGACCCACAGCTAATACACGCCAAAGTACTAAGTCAAGAGAAGTCCCATACCCTCTAGTGTGGTTAGCACGCTAAAATGCTTGGTTTAGTGTAATAAGTTGTTCGGTCCTTGTTGACTCGGCACCATTCCAGTCACACCCAGAAGCACACCAACATACCACTGTGCCCAAGTCTAAATCATTTTGTTTTCAGGTTTTAGTTTTCACAAGTAGACATGGCACAAGGCTGAAATCATAATCATAATAAGTTTTATGTGATCAAGGTTATCGACAAGTCGATAACCGCCCATTTCTACCGGAAGCTAAGCATGGCTAAGCAATAAATTCGCAAACTACTAAGTGACAAGAGCTCATCCACGAACCCTAAATCACAGCAATAACCTAGGCTCACGGTAGTAGAGGATAATCATTTGTCTTACGGAAATGCATCTACTAGGTCAACTAACGACAATAGTTTAACACAAACTAGCAATGCATACATAGAATTTGTAAACAACATAAATACTTAAAATACTGGGATTAACATGATCAAACTGCTTGCCTTGCTGGGATGTGTCTTGCTGCAGAGGGGAGTGCTCAGGTTCAATGTTTTCATCGAAACCTAACGCGAAAAGGCGATAAAACCAATAAGAACGAAGAACACCAAAAGGAACTCAACAGCAAAGAATATCCAAATCCAATGAAATTTCTACAACAACTAGGGCTTGATTTTAGACAATTTTAGAAACAAGAATCACTTCATTAGGACTTAGCATGAAAAAGTTATGGCTAAACTAAGTTCTCTCAGCCTGAAAAATCCTAATTAAATTAATTTCGGTTACTGTTTATGGCGAAAATTTCTAGAATGATCTGGAACTTGAAATTTTTATGGTAGGTAGTTAATAGTATCCTAATAATAGTATCCTAGGACTAAGCCTTACGGAAAATAACTTACGGCTCAGATCTAATCCTAGGGTGGTCTTGAACATCTAGGATCAACCCGAGGAGGTCTGAGGACTTGTCGATTTTGCGACAAGGGTACAGAACCTGACGTCAAGGTCTCCGGCTCGTCGCCGGCGATCTAAACGACGGCGGTGCAAGCCAAATAAACCAAAACGTGCACAACACTATTGCGAACCTAAGGGTACCATTCTCAACGGCGGAGCTGGCTTAGAACGCCGGCGAGCCGGAGAGGAGCGGAGGGTGGTTTTCGGCAAAACCCGAAAACAGCAAAAAGCTTCACCCCGAGCTAAACTAGCTAGTCCTGAAGCTCTACTGGTCCCAAGTGAGCTCACCTGAGTGCAGAGGAGGACCAGAGGAACTCGGAGAAGACCCAGCGGCGGAGACCGACGCGGAGGTGAAGGAGATGACGATGACCATGTGCCCTGAGCCAGCAAATGCAAAAAGAGTGATCAGTATCCCTTCGCGATGACCACGGGGTGGTCCAGTAGCAAAGAATTGAACTGAGGACACTCACCGGAGCTGGGAACGATGAAGTGCCGTAACGGCCGCGCAGCTCCAAAACTTGAATTCCGACAACTCCTGAGGAGATCATTCAAAACCAAGTTAGGGAAAAGCTCTGCGATGACCAGGGGTCCAAAATTAAGTGAAGAGGGGACTCAAAAACCACTAGAGCTCTGACGACAACAAAGAGCTCCAAGGTCCCGAAAATGGCGGATTCGGTGTTTCCAGAGTTCTGAGCCCCACAACCAGTAGGGGAGCTGGGGGGGTATTGTGCGGGGAAACGAAGACCAGAGGGGGTGCTCGGTGGTATAAAACCGACGAGCACCGCACAGAGAGAGAGAGAGAGAGGGAGAGAGGGAGAGGCCCCCCCCATGGTGAATTGCGGCGGCCCAGATCAAGGAACCGACGAGGACAGATAGAGAAGATGGGGCAAGTGGGAGACACGACCGCGGCACAGGAGTCCCACGATGGCTCTGACAGCGGGGACGCCGACGAGATGGAAAGACAAGACAAAGCCTCCGCTTGCTGTCGGCCACGAACGGTACGAGGAAGAAGAAGGAGAGGGAGAAGAAGGCTAGGTTGGTCGTGGGCCTTGGATTTTCAATCCAACGGCCAGAGCGCGCACCCCCAATGCGACTCGGCTCGACCGAGCCCCAAAGGCTGAGTCTGACTCGGGCCTGACTCGAGCCCGAGTCTGACTTAGACCAGCTTTGATTTTGGAGTTTTAAAGTGAGCTGGACTTTTTGGAATTTGATTGAGGTAGCAAAACAACTCCAAAAACTCTCAAATTTTTACAGGAGCTTGCTACCTGGGATATTAGCCTTGTGTAAAATTTTCAGAGGTTTTGGTGCTGTACATTTTCCTCCAAAAATTCTACAATGTGCTGGACCAAGGTTTGACCAAGATTTAAATTGGGTTGACTTGCCTCCAAACTCATTCAAACAATTTCTAAAAATTGTGAAATTTTTCAGAGGGGTCACACACCAACCCTAGAACTTAGGAAGAATATTTCCCGGAGATGATCATAACATTTGACAAGAATGTTTTTGGAAGGATCAAGATTTGGATAAACAGACTTGTGACTTTGTATTTCCATAAGTTCTTTACAACAAATGCTCAAGGCAAACAGGAAATACAAGATGTAAGAAAAGTTTTAATTTCTACTCATTTTCTTACATTTGAAACACAAGTCTGAAACTTGGGATGTTACAATCCACCTCTTACAATTTTTGTCTGTTGGGAGCGATTCCCAAAGAGATTGTAACTGTTGGGTTCCCACAATTTTACTCCAAGCCCGTGGTTATAAATAGCCGCCAGGGGGTGAATTTTGGGGTTTTACTTTCCACAATCGTTCCAACTTTCTTGAGCTCTTGCCTCCTTTGTTTCTATCTAAATCGCAATCTTTCCCCCAAATTTCTTTGAATCTAACACAAATCTTCGTAAGAAATGACCGGAGTCGTTTTCAAGTGGGAGAAATTGGAGATGGATGTGGTGAAGATGACAACCCCTTCTTCGTGGGCAAAGTCGCAGAGAAGATCAAGTTGTGGGACTTGACTCCAAAAAAACCCAACCGATTGACACCTTACATTCAAGCCATCAAGGACTTGAGACAAGGAGGACTGATCGGATGGCACGTGGTGAAGGATTTCGTTACATGTCGTATTACCTGAAGGGATTCGAGTAGGCTACACTAGCTGGCAATTCAAAAATTTTACCACGTAAACCAAGATGTCATGCAAGCAAAAGATCATAGAATGTTACCACCAGATGTGCAGTCAGCGGAAGAAGAGTTGGAGTAGCTTGATCTAATGTAGAGCGCGTCGATGAATTGGTCGTAGTTGATCATCCAGTGTTCCCGAAGCCAATCATCACCTCCAGCAACCAATCGTGTTCCTTGCGAAGTCGTGGATCGTCCTCGAGCGCAACAACAACTGCAGTAGCGCCTCTGCAGTATCCACACGTGCAGGAAGGGAACACCATATGCCGATGTGCTAGCACCAACTCACACGTTAGGGCTCTCTCGAGAAGATGGTGGTTAGGGTTTTGGTGGAGCGACTCACGTGACTCGTGCATTTCCCAATAGCCTCATGCATCTCCTTATATAGAACTAATGATGGATCCTATCCGAACTCGTTTGTTCTAACCCGTTAAGTGTGTGACCCTGTAGGTTCATGCGTATTCGGTTGTGACTTAGAAATCCTTTCCGACCACGAGTCATTAGCGGTTCCTAGCAGGACATAACGATTCCCAAATACACATAAATTATATCGGACAAACCTTAATGCCATATGATCTACGAGTAGCTCCTTATCACTTATGACCAGCTCGTATTTCTATACGACCAATTCATATTTACTTATGACCAGTTTATAACTCCTTATGACCAGGTTTTGATTAATTAGTGATCATGTTCGACCAGTCTACGATCACCCGTATCTCTATACGACTAGTCCATATCTGATCGAACTAAACGACCTTCTCGTATATTTTCCCTTTGCCTCATGATATCTGGTTGAACTCCAGGTGAGATGTTATGTCATCCATGGACTATTCAATTTTTTTCTCGATCGAATGTCGGATAACTTTACATGGTCGAACTCTTCTACCACTAGTGGCATAGCTATACACTTTCTTTATCCGACCACATCGAGGGGCTTAGGGATATCTCTCCTATTATATTAGGAGGGGCAAATCTCATATCCGACCAGCTACATCTCTCCGCATGATTCATAGCATACCCGAAAGCTACCTTTATAACTACCCAGTTATAGAGTAGCGTTTAACAACCCCCAAGTGTGCTATTACACATGTAGAGAACCATGCTGATCTCAGGTCTAAGAATTATACATCATCATTGCTTGAGACCAATTGATGACACATGAAATCATAACAATCTCAACAATGTCTCAAGGTGAGTCAATCCAACGCTATGTTCTCTAACATGTGTTCATATTATTGATTCGATATCCCTCTATCCATGACCGATGAAACATGGTCATCAATTAATACGTGTGTTGGTCAATAAGTCACTAGTGTTCCGACCAATGACATCTGAATGGGAATACAATTAGAATAGCATCATATAAGTCAAAGAGCTTCTCCAATAAGTCACGTATTTGTTAATCTTTATAACTAATGATTCATTCAAAGAACAGAATAACATTTATTCAATAATTCATAAACATAGATGTGATACAATTATCTCTATGATCGCCTCTAGGGTATATCACCAACAATATCCCACTTGCACTAAAGTCAATCATACATGTATCTAATACTGATAGCTCTTGTGTGCACCTCATGTTTGGGTTGCGGAAGAAGGTTTGTCAACAGATCAGTAATATTCAAATCTGTGTGCACTTTGCATATCTTCACATCACCTCTTTCAACGATCTCACGAATAATATGATATCGTCGAAGTATGTGTTTGGATTTCTGATGTGATCTAGGCTCCTTAGCTTGTGCAATGGCTCCGCTATTATCACAACAGAGACCCATTTGACTGGAAGCATTAGAAACCACACCTAGTTCATTAATGAACTTCCTAATCCATATGGCTTCCTTTGTAGCTTCAGAAGCAGCAATGTACTCAGCCTCTATTGTAGAATCAGCAACCGTTCCTTCCTTGAAACTTTTCCAGCTACTGCTCCTCCATTAAGACAAAACACAAACCCAGATTGCAATCTGAAATCATCCTTATCGGTTTAGAAGCTAGCATCGGTGTAACTATTTACGACCAGCTCTTCCTCACCACCATAAACAAGGAATGCATTCTTAGTCCTTCTCAAGTACTTAAGAATATTCTTGACTACTATCCAATAACCTTCACTTATATCTGACTGATATCGGCTCGTAACACTTAGAGCATACGACACATCTGGTCGTGTACAAAGCATGTCATACATGATAGATCCAATAGCCAAAGCATATGAAATTATACTCATTTTGTCTTGCTCATCTGCGGTCGTAGGACACTGAGTCTTGCTGAGATTAATACCATGTGACATGGGCAAGAAACCCCTTTTGGAATCTTGCATGTTGAACCGTTTCAACACTATGTCAATGTGCATATCTTAGCTTAATTCAATTAGCCTTTTATATCTATCTCTATAGATCCTTATTCCAAGAATATATGCTGCATCTCCTAAATCATTCATAGAGAAACTATTTCTCAATGAAGTTTTAACAGATTCAAGCATAGGAATATCATTTTCGACCAGTAGTATGTCATCCACATACTATATTAGAAAAACAAGTTTGCTCCCACTAAACTTCTTGTAAACACAATGTAATACCCCGTTGGAGTAAGTAGTTAAACAAGATATAGACTGTGATTAGAAAGAAAAGTTTTGGTGAGGAGATGAGGTAGTGGGCCGGATTGGGCCTCTGTTGCCCATAAACAAAGGGAGATGAAACCTAGCTCCCTTGGCATCATTTCCCTCCGCCCTCCTTGCCACTTCCTCCTCTCCCACGCCACTCACCAGAACCCCATCCCTTTGCTTCATCTCCCGCTTCCCGGCCTCGGCCGCGGCCGACGCGCCAGCCGCGTCGCCGCACCACTTGTTTCCCAGCGCGCCGATGCCCGCCCGGTCCACGCCGTTCCCACGCCTGCGTCCTCCCGGCTCGTCCGCCTCGGCCCTTCTCCTGCGCCGTTCTTTGTGCCTTGGTGGTTCGATGCTACTCGCCGCTCGACCGACCGGTCGCGGCGCCTCTGCCGTGCGCTGCCGAGCTCGTCCCGCCTCGATTCCCCTTTCTGCCTAGCTCAGCGCCGTCGACCTTCGAGCCCGCGGCCGTCGCCTGCGCCCAAGGTGCCGCCACCAGGGCTCGGCCCAGCCCGGTCTCCTCTATGTCGCCCCTGCATCACCTGTGCGCCGCCGCCAGCTCGGTTCTGCTTCCCCCTTCTTGTTCTTTGTTAAATCAATTATAGTGTTTGAGGTTGAATCAAGTCCTAATGCTAGATGATTTTCATGTTTGCATGTTCGTGGTGATCTGTTGAAGGTGGAGGTGGCTACTTGGAGGTGATTGTTTCATGGTCTGATGGTAGTGGGGTTGCACAAGCTACACCACTGAAGGCCACGTCCTGGTTACTGTCCTATGTTAGATTATTAGGTAAGGCATAAGATGACATCATTTATGATCCTTTGTATGCTTGCCTTTGGTAATTTGATGCATCAAACAAGTTCAATGAGACAATAACTTAGGATGGGATTGAAGATGCGATTGTTGTATTGGTCATGGATGTAAAGATTGCACATTCCTATTAATAATTGTTAATTGCATTTAGTTATGTCAATTGTCATTAGCGTCTAGTTTAGGTTCATGATCTTGCTCTCTTTCTTTCCATGAAGCCTTAGAACAAATATTTAGCACTCATGAAAGGAGGCGATTAGAACTTCGCATCTAGTCCATTTAATTCCCTCTTTTCCCGAGGTTGTTCTTGATGTTGTATGGATGATCATGGGCGTCTCTCCGTTGATTGTGGTTGTGAGCCCATATTGTAGGCATTGCTACTTTGCTAGTTCCTATGAAATTATATAACCTTCCTGCTATTCTACGTTCAAAATTGAGAGGCATGTGGCTTGGTCTTGATGCTAGTACATTGGATTTGGTCTAGTGAATCACTAGTCTATCGCTGTGCATCTGATTGGAGGGCTAATATATAGTATATCCTACCTGCACTTTTCTGCTTTGTGGAAATAGAGAGGAAATAAACGCTTGGAAAGTTAAAATAGTGAGTTGATCATTTGGGATTTTGAGCTTCTGGTTTCACTGAACCGTAATTATACTTCATAGATCCCAGGAAATACATGATCTATTGCAAGGACGTGTGCAGCGTCAGCAGTTGGCTGCATCTTGTCGGGGTAAGGTGGTGGTGAGCCTCGGTGCTAGAGCATTCCGCTATTTGTCCTCTGTCTCACGGTTAAGGCAAGTGCAAGTAGTATTAATGAGTTTTATATTTCATACTTGATGAATGCCATAGTTGATTGTTGATGATTGTTGCTTGGTAATGCGGACGAGCATGAATGCCATAGTTTAATGATGATGTTTTTATGATGATGCTTATGTGATGAAGCTTACATGGAACTGTTTACATGACGATGCATGGTAATGTTTACGTGATGACACTTGCATGGTGGTATTTACATGAGGATGCTTACCTGGTAATGGGTAAATGATGATATGTACATGGAAATGGTTTCATGAGTGATGGCCATAATGATGGGACAAGGTAAGCAATGAGACTATCTTGTAATGATAACATGGATGAATCATGATAATGACATGGGACATGTGCATTTGCATCATGTCATTGGATCCCTGTGCCTAGAGGGCACAGGCCTTGAGAATGATTTTGGTTCCAGGTCATGCATTAGACGGGCTGGTCCCCACACTCATGGAAAGTCATGTAACTAATCCGGTCAGTCGGTGAGAAAGATACATGACTTGGAGTGTGGGCTTTGGATCCCTGTGCCTAGAGGGCACAGGCTTAGAGTATGTATCGACGGATACACTACTCGGCATTACCGGTAATTGCTAAAAAGTGAAGAATATGCATTCATGACATATCATTGCATTTCTGCATAAGATATGGATTTGGTTGTTTAGCTTATGTTGTCGTTCACGATGGTATTGTTGTTCCCTTTGACTACTTCTGATATTATAATAAGAGATGGATTTGTGGTAATAATGCTATGTTTATGATGGGACTGTTTGTTCCTTTTGACTGTTTATGATGCTATGTTTGATTTACTATTGCACTTTCTTTGAGTCGTGGACTCACACTTGTTGTGTTGTGCTTGCTAGGTACCTCTCGAGGCAGCGTCATGCATGGGAAGGGGTAGACATGGTGCACGACATACAAAACACAAACCGCACTGAATAATCAAACCCAATTATCCACAATTTATATTCTTGTTAATTACCTTAGTTTCGAACCTGTGACCACCCTTCGTGGTGGATGTTTTGTTCGTGATCATGGATGATCCCTTTATATTCTCATTCGTTCGTTGATTGAGTTCATTTAACCCTTGTTGTTATGCGATCATTGGCGTATTAGTCGATTAGCGTATTTTGGATGTCCTTTGATGATTCGTTTATCTTTGGAGGATTTGATTGTGATTGATGCTATATTAAATCGTTGAATCTCCGTATAGGCCTCTATACAAAGGAGGTTCTGCAGAATTTTAGAGAAAAGTATTAGTTTAATTTGGTTAGTTTGTTAGTTTGGTAGCATTCCGGGCTCATGTTGAGTTGGGGTGTTACAGTTGGTATCAGAGCGGGCTTTAGGTCCGTGGTAGTTGAAACATTAAATTGACACACTGTGCACAGTAAGATGGGAATGGGTGAAGATTGCATTCACGTTTCGTTATGTCGCCTTGAGCATTCTTTGTAATAAATTGATTATGAATTCTTAAGATATGCCTATATGATTAGTATATGTTATAATAGTAGATGACGAGAGATCTAGGACGTGGTTGTAGCCTTGGGTTGCCAGGTTGCACCACCGTTTGTGGTATTAGATTAATGGAGTGTCTACCTCGAATCGATTAGTTCCAGATGTTGAGTATGAGCTTCTTTGGGAGAATTTTCGTCTTCCTTAGGTTGGAATGGTTATTCTTGTTCAGTTGTGGTGGATGAGTTTTCTTGGTTTAGTGGTTCATTGCAGTTGAGAGGAGTTCATCGGGTCTTTGTTGGTTTTCTTAAGGCAAACCTTTGGTCTCCTGCATGACGAGTTGTTTTGCTGATTAAAAACGTAGTTGATTTATGAGAATGTTCTTTTTCATGAAAGCCCTACCTTTGTTGTTGAAAAAAAAGGGTGATCTGATTATTCATCTGGTATTTCAGATAATGGAAACTATCTTTTACAAACTTCATTGAAGAAAGTGTTGACTCTACTCATTTCTTTTGGAGTAGTTAGAGTGTTGGAGTTTAGAACTTTTTCTTTGAAACAAAAAGGTGTCAAAACCCTTTGCAAGGTTTTGTGGTGTTAGGTGAGAAGTTGTAAGTAAAGAAGTTAATTGATAATGAGAGTGGAGTTGGTGTGAGCAACACCAACCATTTGAGTTGATGAATTTCGTAAGTGGCCTTTGGTAGCGTGCCTTGTGTTATTGCTACTGCATAGCATGATCTTGTAAAAGTGATGTATTGGAATGTACTATTGCTTCTTAAGAGATTCGTGTGATTTGATCTTAAAGACTCTTTTGTCTGAGTTGGCGACGTGAGGTTGCAATCAAAGAAAATTATTTTGTTGAATTCTTTTAAGAGGAGTATAATTTGCTTACTTTTCGTGAAATTCCGTAAATGAAAATGTTTCTAGTATTGCGGCCGAGATTATTTGGATCTCATGATTTATGCGAAAGTTGAACTGTTCCGAGCAAAATGACGTGTCGAAGAATTTTATTGGTTCTTAAGTGGTTCTTGTGGTTTGGTCGAAAGATCTTATTTTGTTCGAGTAGGCAAGGTATTGTTGTAGATAAAGTATTATTTTCTGTTCTTCTTCCGCACAAGCATTGTCGAGTTTTACTAGAAATGTTGCATTCTTATTGGTTGATATTTGCTATTTTCTTTTGAGAGGCGTGTACCCTCAACCGTAATCCCAGTTTTGTTTTTCCAAGATCATCGTTATCAGATTATTTCTTTTGGTTTCGTGCTCGCTGTGAGGAGCAATGTTTTTCTGTGTGACGAAACTTGTCCTTGTTCGCATCCTTTTGAGAAAAGATCAACAGTTTTGTGTCGCAAAGTTTTACAAAGCGTTTATTTGGCAACTATTCAGTGGTGGTTATATAATTGTAGTGGTGAGATTTTGCTATCAAGCTATCGGAGGAGTAGTAGAAGATTGAGTGGTTTTGACCTGTACCTCTTGGAGGAAATTTGATTCAGATGGAATGTATGGCTTCGAAGAAAAAACTGAATAGTGTGTTGACTAAGTAGAATCTATGGTATAGTGTAGTCCCATAACCTTAGTTCATGTTGAAATGTTTGGGATTGTCGAAGGTATGGAAACCTTAATTAATTTTATAGAGTAATGTAATTAGATAGTATTGTGAGTTTGCGTGGGTGATTTCTGATGATGTCAATGAGGGAGTATGTTAGAATTGTGGGGATGTTAGAGATTTAATCTGATGACTTCTCTATCTGTCATAAGAGAATTTCGTTGTAGTGGTCTTGGAGGTTAAATTTGGGCTTTGCATTTTTTATGCTAGACCTTTGGTTACCCAATGATTGTGTGTAGAGAAAATAGAATATGACGTTTCCTGACTAGTGGAATGAACATTGATAGAACCCTTCTGATATAGTTCATGAGCGTGTGTTTTGAGGATTTTGAATTGTTTATTCTTAAAAGTTTAAGGTGATGTGGTGGCGTGAAAATTATTTCGAGGTGCTTTGGGTGCCATCTGCCAAATTAATTTCGTTAGTAGGAGTTGTCTAGAGTGTTTTGGTGGGATCAATAGAGCCTTTCCACAAAAGGTGTGGATGATGTATTTTGGATTGAGCATAATTTGGGAATGTTAAATTAAGAGGATTGAGCCCGTGTGGTATGCGTTGAGTTTGAATTCCAAGGTTTGACAGAAGTTTTACTCCTAAAAGAGAAACTGAGAAAAAGGAATATTTCCTCGGGTAGTGATGCATTTTCTTAATTATCGTTTGAGCTTTGTTGTTGACTAATGTCTTCCGCAATTTGAGTTGGCGCTGTGTTGGCATGTATGATTCTTTCCGTTTCAGGCAAAATAAAAGAAATATTTGATTTGGGCATTTGAGTGATTTCTCCTCTGGCTTTCGGAGTGTTCATTCGCAAATTTCCTAATTTGAAAGAGGAATTGCTTTCATGGTGATTTATCAATTTTTTTGGGTTTGACCGTTTTGGTGGAGAGTTGGCATTGCGTGGTTGCGATGAGAACTCCTTAATTTCAGTTGGATTCCCTTTGTAAAGCAGTTGTTTAAGAACGAGTTTTGTGTGCATTCTTGATTAAAGGAGGTGCTTCTTGTGAGAGGAAGAGTTCGATTTTTTGAGCATGTTGTGTGTTTTGAACCAAAGGGAAAGTTGGCCCAGGTACATTGGTTCGTTTTCAACAGTTGCAGGGATTAGAAAGTTGGCGTATCGCTTTGACCGTCTCGGGCCATTCATGGGTACATGTTGATTGTTGTTTAATAGTAGTTTTGGTGTTCTTTCGAGTAGAACGATGAGTATAATTCGAGGTCGAATTCTGTTTAAGGGGGGTAGAATGTAATACCCCGTTGGAGTAAGTAGTTAAACAAGATATAGACTGTGATTAGAAAGAAAAGTTTTGGTGAGGAGATGAGGTAGTGGGCCGGATTGGGCCTCTGTTGCCCATAAACAAAGGGAGATGAAACCCTAGCTCCCTTGGCATCATTTCCTCCCGCCTCCTTGCCACTTCCTCCTCTCCCACCGCCACTCACCAGAACCCCATCCCCTTTGCTTCATCTCCCCAGTTTCCCCGGCCTCCAGCACGGCCCGACGCCGCCAGCGACGTCGCCGCACCCTTGTTTCCCCGCGCGCCCGATGCCCGGCCCGGTCCACGCCGTTCCCCTGACGCTGCGTCCTCCCAGCTCGTCCCGCCTCTCGGCCCTTCTCCCTGCGCCGTTGCTGTGCCTTGGTGGTCTGACCGCTACTCGCCGCTGGCTCGACCCGAGGTCGCCGGCGCCTCTGCCGTGCGCTGCCGAGCTCGTCCCGCCTCGATTCCCCTTTCTGCCTAGCTCAGCGCCGTCGACCTTCGAGCCCGCGGCCGTCGCCTGCGCCCAAGGTGCCGCCACCAGGGCTCGGCCCAGCCCGGTCTCCTCTATGTCGCCCCTGCATCACCTGTGCGCCGCCGCCAGCTCGGTTCTGCTTCCCCCTTCTTGTTCTTTGTTAAATCAATTATAGTGTTTGAGGTTGAATCAAGTCCTAATGCTAGATGATTTTCATGTTTGCATGTTCGTGGTGATCTGTTGAAGGTGGAGGTGGCTACTTGGAGGTGATTGTTTCATGGTCTGATGGTAGTGGGGTTGCACAAGCTACACCACCAAGGCCACGTCCCGGTTATTGTCTATGTTAGATTATTAGGTAAGGCATAAGATGACATCATTTATGATCCTTTGTATGCTTGCCTTTGGTAATTTGATGCGATCAAACAAGTTCAATGAGACAATAACTTAGGATGGGATTGAAGATGCGGTTGTTGTATTGGTCATGGATGTAAAGATTGCACATTCCTATTAATAATTGTTAATTGCATTTAGTTATGTCAATTGTCATTAGCGTCTAGTTTAGGTTCATGATCTTGCTCTCTTTCTTTCCATGAAGCCTTAGAACAAATATTTAGCACTCATGAAAGGAGGCAGATTAGAACTTCGCATCTAGTCCATTTAATTCCCTTTTTCCCGAGGTTGTTCTTGATGTTGTATGGATGATCATGGGCGTCTCTCCGTTGATTGTGGTTGTGAGCCCATATTGTAGGCATTGCTACTTTGCTAGTTCCTATGAAATTATATAACCTTCCTGCTATTCTACGTTCAAAATTGAGAGGCATGTGGCTTGGTCTTGATGCTAGTACATTGGATTTGGTCTAGTGAATCACTAGTCTATCGCTGTGCATCTGATTGGAGGGCTAATATATAGTATATCCTACCTGCACTTTTCTGCTTTGTGGAAATAGAGAGGAAATAAACGCTTGGAAAGTTAAAATAGTGAGTTGATCATTTGGGATTTTGAGCTTCTGGTTTCACTGAACCGTAATTATACTTCATAGATCCCAGGAAATACATGATCTATTGCAAGGACGTGTGCAGCGTCAGCAGTTGGCCTGCATCTTGTCGGGGTAAGGTGGTGGTGAGCCTCGGTGCTAGAGCATTCCGCTATTTGTCCTCTGTCTCACGGTTAAGGCAAGTGCAAGTAGTATTAATGAGTTTTATATTTCATACTTGATGAATGCCATAGTTGATTGTTGATGATTGTTGCTTGGTAATGCGGACGAGCATGAATGCCATAGTTTAATGATGATGTTTTTATGATGATGCTTATGTGATGAAGCTTACATGGAACTGTTTACATGACGATGCATGGTAATGTTTACGTGATGACACTTGCATGGTGGTATTTACATGAGGATGCTTACCTGGTAATGGGTAAATGATGATATGTACATGGAAATGGTTTCATGAGTGATGGCCATAATGATGGGACAAGGTAAGCAATGAGACTATCTTGTAATGATAACATGGATGAATCATGATAATGACATGGGACATGTGCATTTGCATCATGTCATTGGATCCCTGTGCCTAGAGGGCACAGGCCTTGAGAATGATTTTGGTTCCCAGTCATGCATTAGACGGGCCTGGTCCCCACACTCATGGAAAGTCATGTAACTAATCCGGTCAGGTCGGTGAGAAAGATACATGACTTGGAGTGTGGGCTTTGGATCCCGTGCCTAGAGGGCACAAAGCTTAGAGTATGTATCGACGGATACACTACTCGGCATTACCGTAATTGCTAAAAAGTGAAGAATATGCATTCATGACATATCATTGCATTTCTGCATAAGATATGGATTTGGTTGTTTAGCTTATGTTGTCGTTCACGATGGTATTGTTGTTCCCTTTGACTACTTCTGATATTATAATAAGAGATGGATTTGTGGTAATAATGCTATGTTTATGATGGACCGTTTGTTCCTTTTGATTTGCTTATGATGCTATGTTTGATTTACTATTGCACTTTGCTGAGTCGTGGACTCACACTTGTTGTGTTGTGCTTGCTAGGTACCTCTCGAGGCAGCGTCATGCATGGGAAGGGGTAGACATGGTGCACGACATACAAAACACAAACCGCACTGAATAATCAAACCCAATTATCCACAATTTATATTCTTGTTAATTACCTTAGTTTCGAACCTGTGACCACCCTTCGTGGTGGATGTTTTGTTCGTGATCATGGATGATCCCTTTATATTCTCATTTGTTCGTTGATTGAGTTCATTTAACCCTTGTTGTTATGCTGATCATTGACGTATTAGTCGATTAGCGTATTTTGGATGTCCTTTGATGATTCGTTTATACTGGAGGATTTGATTGTGATTGATGCTATATTAAACTGTTGAATCTCCGGTATAGGCCTCTATACAAAGGAGGTTCTGCCGAATTTTAGAGAAAAGTATTAGTTTAATTTGGTTAGTTTGTTAGTTTGGTAGCATTCCGGGCTCATGTTGAGCTGGGGTGTTACACACAAGGTTCTTTTTCATTCTTGATGAAGTCAAACCCTTTGACCACTTCATCAAAATGAATATTACAACTTTGAGATACTTGCTTTAATCCATAGATGGATTTCTTAAGCTTGTATACTTTTCTAGCTTCCCGTGGATCGACAAAACCCTCAGGTTGTGTCATGTACACATCCTTACTTAGGTTTCCATTTAGAAAAGACGTTTTGACATCCATTTGCCATATCTCATAATCGAAATATGCAGCAATAGCTAGAATGATCCGGATAGACTTAAGCATAGCGACGAGTGAGAAGGTTTCATCATAATCAACATCTTGAATTTGTTTGAAACCCTTTGCAACCAGTCGCGCCTTATGAATGCGAACATTTCCATCTATATCTATCTTTTTCTTAAAAATCCATTTTGCACTCAATGGTTTTAACACCATTAGGTGCATCAAACATGTTCCAAACTTGATTGTCATGCATGGATTTTATCTCAGATATCATGGCTTCAAGCCACGAAACAGAGTCTAGGTTCATCACCGCTTCCGGATAAGTCTCAGGCTCATCATTATTCAATAATAAAATGTCATGACCATACATTATAGGCAATTGATGTGGCATTTTAGATCTATGTGGAGTTGATGCCTTATCTATATGGTCAACAACACTTTGTTCATCCTGTAGAGGTTCAGTAGGAGTTGAAATATTTTCTGAATTTCTTCGAGTTGCACCTTACTCCCACTGATTCCTTTGGAAAGAAACTCTTACTCCAAAAAGACACCATTTTAGGCAACAAACACTTTGTTATCATTCGATTATAAAAATAATATCCTTTAGTTTCCTTAGGATACCCAACAAAGAAGCACTTATCCGACTTAGGTGTGAGTTTATCAGACGTCAAATGTTTTACATAAACCTCACAACCCCATATACTGAGAAAAGACAATCTAGGACACTTCCCAGTCCATATCTCATTTGGTGTCGTTTCTATAGTTTTTGATGGCACCCTATTTAAAGTGAAAGCAGCTGTTTCTAGAGCATATTATCAGAATTACAATAGAAGATCAGATTGGCTCATCATTGACCGAACCATATCTAATAATGTTCGGTTCCGTTGTTCAGACACCCCCCATTGAGTCATTCCCGATGGAGTAAGTTGTGGAACAATTTCACACTTCTTTAGATGATCACCAAACTCATGGCTCAAATATTCACCTCCACGGTCAGATCGTAGATATTTGATTATCTTGCCAAATTGATTCTGTATCTCATTCTAAAATTCTTTGAACTTTTCAAAGTAGACATAGTCATATCTACTAAAGTCATTGGTAAAAGTAATAAAGTATTGAAAACCACCTCTAGTCGAGTGCTCATTGGTCCACATACATCAGAATGTATTACAACCAGTAAGTCACTTGCCATTTCACCTTTGGTCGTGAAAGGCGCCCTTGTCATCTTGCCAAGTAAATAAGATTCACATATTTCAAATGATTCAAAATCAAATGAGTTTGGAAGACCATCTTTATGGAGTTTCATCATGCGCTTCTCATTTATATGACCTAGACGATAATGCCAAATAAAAGTGAGATTCAAATCATTACGTCAAAGTCTCTTAGCATTAATGTTATAGATAGGCATATCCTCAACATTCATAACATATAATCCATTTACCAATGGAGCATGACCATAAAGCATATCTTCAAAATAAATTGAACAACAATTATTCTTTATTCTGAACTCATAACCTTTTTCTCCTAAACATGAAGTAGAAATAATATTTTTGCTTAAGGTTGGAACACAATAACAATTATTTAGTTGTATAACTAATCCTAAGGGTAAAGCTAATGGCAAAGTGTCAATAGCTAATGCAACAATTATTGCTTCATTGCCCACGCGAAGAACATCCCCCCTTGCCAAACTTTTACTCCTTATCAGTCCCTGCAACGAATTCAAATATGAGCAACCGATTCGGTATCAAATACCCAAGAACTGGTCGGAGAAGTGGTAAGATTAATTTCTATAACATTTATGCATGAACTAGAAGTCTTACTTCCTTTGTTCTTTTTCATTTCTGCCAAGTACTTCTTGCAATTTCTCTTTCAATGCCCGTCTTATGACAATGGTAACATTCTGTGTCAAGCTTAGGACCTAGCTTGAGCTTTTTTAGCTTAGCCTTGAGACTCTTGATCTCATCTTGAGTTTTTTCCTTTGCCTTTTCTCTTTCTCGACTTACCTTTCGTCTTAAAGCTAGTGGTCTTTTGAACCATCATCACATAGATTAGAACTTTTCTTGATGCTCTCCTCAGCACCTTTAAGCATGCCATGCAACTTGGTCATCAACTTCTCCATGTCATTCATATGACAGTTCAATATGACGGACTCAAAGCTCGTAGGGAACGATTGGAGAATCACATCAGTAGCTAACTCTTGGCTAAGGAGCAAACCAAGTTTTCCAAGCTCTCACTATGATCAATCATTTTGATCACATAAGGATTGACCGGGTTACCTTCTGACAGCCTACAAGAAAACAATGCCTTTGAGGTATTAAACCTCTCTGCCATTGCTTGATCCTGAAACATACCCTTCAGACTAACAATCATATTGTAAGCATCCATGGTTTCACGTTGCTTCTGAAGCTCAGAGTAGGTGGCAAGCATATGACACTATACATCAACTGTGTCATTGCAATGCTTCTCATAAGCATTCTTTTCAGCATGAGTAGTATCAGCATTCGGTTCCTTGGGATAGGGACTCTCTAGAATATATTCTTTATTTTTTTTGTTTGAGAACAATTGTCAAATTTCAAAACCAGTCAATGAAACTTGTTCCATTCAACTTTGGTAGACCTACCAATTAATGATCAAAATCATGATAGGTGCAGCAATTGGAAATGCATCAATTTTACTTAATTTTTCTTGCGAATACTATTCTACCCTGTTAAAACATTTAATGATAAAACATGATAAATAGCAAAATAGGAATAAACACAAATATTCACAGATAATCATATTAAACTGTAAAATAGTGTGGCCCTTAACATGATGATCTCCATCACCATGCTTCCTGTCCGCCGACCATCATGCTTGAAATCTCTGATCGCATTCATCTATTAAGCAATTACTCCTAAGAGCTAGTAATGAATTACATGAGATAATAACAAGCATCACATGTTAGCACGTAGACCGTTATACAATAATATGTAGCTCGATGGCTATATCACAGCATGCACGCAGGCCATAATAAATCCATTCATACATCACATACACAATGAGCCATACTATTCACATTAATCTCTGCAACAAGGTGTTACACATAGAATCCAATTCTATCGGGTGACAAGAACACATACTACATATAACGCGCGGTACGAATACCTAGCACTGTAACACCCCAGCCCAATATAAGCCTGGAATGCTACCAAACTAACATTAAACAATTCTAAGCCAAAATATTCTACCAAATTTCCGGCAGAACCTTCCTTGTATTGTTAATTACCAGGAGGTTCCAACATTTGAATAAAACATATATAATTAATCCAACCTTCAGAATCATCAATAGGCATTCAAAACATGAAAGCAACTAGCATATTCAGAGTTATCCAAAAGATACTACTCATCATTATTACACTTAGTCCAATGCATGAAACATAATCATAAACAATCTCTAAGCAGTTTGCTCTTTTATTAAAGTATGAGCTAAATATTTATCAACTTTAAAGGTGGATAGCAGTGTGTGTGTCCAATTCAAGTCTACTCCCTCCCATGCATGTCGTTCTTGCAAATGGTACCTAAAAACACAACAAAAGCAAGGGTGAGTCCAAAGACTCAGCAAGTACCAATAATGAAACATTACACTCACATTTACATCATCAACATTCCATTCCAAAGCTTTATACAAAAACATATCTCATGAGGTATGTATGCAAATATGCAATGCAACTTTTCTCTTTCACTCTTTGTCGTATTTCACCGATAATGCAAGATACGCGACCGTCGCCGCATACCATGCCTGTGCTTGCAAGCACAGGGACCAATTGCCCAATACTCCGCAAGTAAAGGGGACCTCAAACCCACACTCCACAAGTGTGGGTACCTTGTCGAACCCGGGAGCGAAGGATCCCGAATTCTCTGTGTTCATACACCAGTCCAGATTTCAGTGTACACAGTCTCACAAAATGGATATCACAATCATATCACGAAATCGTAAATGACATTAAGTAAATAATTGTTTAATACCAATGAGTCTGAACAACAATATCAAGTATCAAATGATAAACACAGCGGAAACATAATAATAGAGGTTAGCCACACGATGTGCCAAAGGCAATCGTCTGGGTCAAAGGCCTACTCGTCCGGATCCTCACCGTCGGGGAAGAAGCCTTCTCCTGAATAAGATTTATTCAGCAAGAGTGAGCACAACTTCCGTGCTCGCAAGCTACACCCAATATTGAATGGAAATGTATGCATAAGGTAACAAATGAGTATGGCAGGGGTTGTTTTGCGTAAAGCAACATTTTCAGTTTAAATAGACATAGTAATTTCTAAGGCAGTTTTATACTATGACTAAAATCATATTTTAAAATGATAATGTTGTAATATAGATAACCTCCAATGATTAATTGAAGGATTCCCTCCTAACACTTGGCTTCCCACTCAACTTTTCATAAGGATTAACCATCCTCAACATTCAATAAAGCATTTAAAAACCAAAAACAGTTCTAACTTTAAGTGGCCCTGCTAGCATGTCCATGACCGCGGACGCGGCTATTCGAATAGTTTCTACTCTGCAGAGTTGGTACAACTTTACCCACACGAGGTGACATGCTCGTTATGTCGGCCAATACACGCTTCCGTAGTTGTGTGACTGAGCAATTACCATGAGGCCTTTACAATGTCCTGCCCTAGTGTACTCATGCCCGCTAAGGTTTCGCCCCTTTGGACTAACCGTCCTCCGGAAGCCCCCTCTTGCGCCAAGTGGGAATAAAAGTCTAACCGGCACCCACAAATCAACATGACATAAATACACTAAAGCATTACAAATTAATTAGCCAAATCCTGCCCATACAGGACGTGTTGTGGTACGGTAAAGCATAGCATTAAGCGGCTCAAAGACCGGTCCTCAATTGACTTGGGCGTCATTCCTACAAACCATGGGCCTTAATCTTAACCAGATTAATCCCGTGCATAAACCTGCACCCACCATTCCGACCATTTTGCCCAAGTCCAAACCCATATTTTTTAATTTCATTTTGAATAAAACTCTCTTTACAAATACTTGTGATAAAACGATACCACAATGTCAAGTTGGAAACAAATTTGTAAGAAATTTGGTTAAACCCTCCCAAATTCTTTAAGTGTGAACTAAGCCTGGCTAAGCATATGTCTAGTTTTGATAATATTTTGTCTATGGTATCAAGGTAGTCAAGTACAATGTTCAAATTGGCCATACAATTAAACATGGGAGTAACTATATATAAAACAGACATTAAAATATTTATACAAACATATGCATGCATTAAATAATTTAAAAGCTGAAAATAACTTAAAATACTGGGGCAATATGGTCAATGGTGTAACTTTCCTTCGTTGACGTCTTGGAATTCTAGGTCTTCGGATTGGTCGAACTCTCCGGAGTCGTCGAAGTCTAAACGCGAAAATACGACAAATTCAAATTCAAATTCAAATAAATTCAAAATCATAGCTCAAATTAACTCCAAATTGAAATATTTTGGTTTAGTTAGTTAGATTATAATTTTATACAAATTTTGCAACTTGAATCACCCAATTTGGAGTTCAGATGCAAAAGTTATGAATTTTAGAAGTTTAAACCAAAATCTGAAATTTAATTGAATTTCCCGAATTATTTTTCTACTGAAAAATCTATTTATTGCGCAATGCTGACGCCAGCGAGGAATTTTCGAAATTTAAATGAATGAAAAGAATTTCTGGCACGTGGGACCCACATGTCGGTCTCACGGCTTATGTGGACCGAGTCCACGGGGAATCGGCCGTGTGGGACTGCGTTGCTTGCCACGCAAGCAGCCACGTGGACTGCCACATGGCAGCCACGCACGCAAACATGTCGAGGTGGCGCTGAAGTGGCGCCACGGTGGTGTGCCACATCGGCGCCGGACGGGGGTGGCGCTCGGGTTCCAAGGAACCGGCGATCGGCGGCGTCTCACCGGTGACAAGGGGTACCAAATGTAACACCCCAGGACCAACATTACCCTGGGATATTACTTAACCACTCTACAGCTAGCCAATAATTTCATAAGAATATAAAATTTCGCAGAACTCTAGGCAAGAATCAATAAGCGGAAGCATAAACCACTATGGGAATAAAGATAACATAACAAGTTCAATAATTAAACAACCTCTAGCGCTTCAATCCAAGTGTAGTCCACAAATGCATCAATAAATAATTCAACAGATCACTCGTGAATAGCTAGTCAATAGGCTAAATTCCTCTCAACTTTATTACAGCATGAAACTATGAATTGAGTGCATTATTGTAGTGCCGCTCTACCCATCCCAGGAATGCTTAAGAATCACCGAAAGGGGGAAAGAAACAACAAGAATGAGATAAAATCTCAGCAAGTAAGTTGCATAACAGTTAATCAATTGACAAGCAAGCTACAACACAGGTTATAATATTGCATGACCACAACCACGATCCACTATCTCATTCAATAAACCACATGGACTAGCATGAGTCCTACCTCATAAGAATTCAACCATTGACAAAAGAATGCGGGTTCTCCATCCACAATGCTTAATGCAAATGCATGCCATGCTCCATCGCACTCTTACCCATCAAGGTAAGAGTGTGCATCGATCACTGCAATGTACGATCTTTGTCTGCACTGATCGCGCCATAAGCGGCGACATCCACAATGCAATGTAATGATATGTTATGAGTGATATGATAATCATAAACCACATATGTGACATCTCATAATGGCACCAACAAGATTAACTTGTACAACTACCCCATAATCATTATGGAAAATACATCCATGATCCACATTCGCACATAAAGCAACCATTTCATGGCTACACACAAGATATCCAATGTAAATCATTAAATAATAATTACTGTCATCATCTCATATGTAAGTCAACCAACCATGGCATAACACCTCAAAATACTGAAACTCATAGGGATTGCAAGTAGTAAGAACAACCAATTAAACGGTAGTAACATCTGCTACAATTACTTGCCTTCCACGATGTGACGCGTTAGCCGCCAAGGTGATACTCCTAAACCTGAGGCTTCACCTCCTAAACAAGTGAAATAACTTCAATAAGGTCATGAAATACCCAGCGCTACTAATCGGCATTCTACAATGCTTACTAGACTACTCGAACGAGTTTACAAAGTTGAACGCGAACAACAACGCTTGCTGTCATAATCTGATTCTGGACAGCAGCACGGTAAATGACATAACTCATGATCTGGAAGTCAAAAGAGGTAAACCCAATTTCTGTAGATTCTTAACTGACTAATCTACAATACTCTAGTTGACACGATACTCCAATTCGGCCAAAAATAGGCTAACCATTGTCTGAACTTACAGTACGGAATCTGTCTACACAAACGAACAGCAAAACTAAAATGACCATAACTTTTAATTGGTAACCTGAATTGATCGTTCTTTATCAATCTGAAAAGGTTATCGAATTACCTACAATAACCTAGTTGGGTGAACTTTCAGATTCTACCAAATTCCTTTCAAATTTTAGGAAAAACCAGACAGATTATTCTCGTCAGATTTCTGGCAGCAGATACTAAATCGATCATAACTTTTGACTCAGACCTCGGAATTGAGTGATCTTCGCGGCTACTGAAAGATAACGACATAACCCACATATCTCTAGGAGATGGAAACTTAAAATTCAGCCTCTAAACATACGAAAAACCCACGCAAGGTTCTGGACAGAATTGCATCTACTGCAGCCCAACAATTAACCATCAATTCTAATCGGTTTTGCATCTAATAAGGATTAAACAGCGGGAGGCATCTCGTTACCCTTGTAGAACCACTAGAAATCGCTGAACCAAACCCCACACCAACTCTCCTTCTTCTTCTTCTTCTTCTTCTCCTTCTTCTCCTTCTTCTCCTTCTTTTCTCCCTCTCTAACTTCTTCCTTGCAAGGGCAGCACCTTGGGATAGGGGAGGTGCAGGGGCAGCACCTTGGGAGTGGGGAGGTGCAAGGGGAGGAAGGAGTCGCCAAGAGGAGGAAGGAGGGGCGGCCGCCAAGTGGGAGGAGAAAAGGGAAAGGGAGGGGCGGCTAGGGTTTGGGGAGGTGGCCTTCCCCCCCTTTGGCCGGCCACCACAAGAAAATGGGCCAAGGCCCAGCCCCAAAATGAAGCGAAAACGATAGAAAAGCCCCTCTCTAAGCTGGGTTTGACGAAAACTGAAAATAAAACTTCCCCGATTAAATTATTCTCTACCGATTGATTTTAATTAATCCGATTCTTGACTTTTCACACTTCCGGAGTATTACAATCTTCCCACCTTAAAAGGATTCGCCCTCGAATCCAAATCTACAGACCACAAGGAACAGAACAACAAGCAAACAAAGAACCCAAACTAGGAGTACTCACCACCTCAAGAGCTCGGGTACTTTTTCCGCAAATGATCCTCCGGCTCCCACGTAGCCTCTCTCTCGATCGATTCGTCCAAAGGACCTTCACATACTTGATGGTCTTATTCCTCAAGACCCGCTCCGATGTATCCAAGATACGAATCGACGACTCTCCACAAGTGAGATCTGCTCCCATCGTGACTCGCTCCAGTCAATCTTGTGTTCTGATCCCGCAAGTATTTCTCTCGATAGACACATGGAAGACATTGTGCACACCACTCAATGAGTTTGGCAACTCCAAACGATAAGCCAAACTACCCACCCGGGCAACCACTGAAAAGGACCGATGTACCGCGGGCTAAGCTTCCCGGTGGTACCAAAACGAACAATACCCTTGGTTGGAGACACCCGAAGGAGCACAAGGCTACCCACCGCAAACTCCAACTCTCGGCGCCGAACATCCGCATAGCTCTTTTGTCGGCTCGAGCGACCAACAAGTTCGACGAACCTCCCGCACTTTCTCCACGGTCTCACGAACAAGATCCGACCAAGCAACGACCTCTCACCCACTGCATCCCAACAAAGAGGGGAAACACACCTCCGACCATACAAAGCCTCGAAAGGAGGCATCTTGATACTCGCCTGATAACTATTGTTATAAGCGAACTCTGCCAAAGCCAGATAATCCTCCCAACTACCCTTCCAAGATAGCACGCAAGCACGAAGCATGTCCTCCAGGGTTTGAATGGTCCGCTCCGATCGACCATCCGTCCGAGGGTGAAAAGTCAGATCGAGGGAAACCGCCGTGCCCAACGCACTGAAGACTCGCGTAACTTAGAGACGAACTTGGCATCTCGGTCGAAACAATGGACTTGGGTACACCGTGCGCCTCACCACCTCTCGATGTACAACGGGCTAGGTCTGCTGTTGTGTTGGTCGCTTTTATCGGTATGAAGTGTGCGGACTTGGTAAGCCTGTCCACCACGACCCAAATTGCATCTCGCCCTCGGGGCGAGCGCGGCAACCCAACCACAAAGTCCATAGTGATATGCTCCCACTTCCACTCAGGTACCTCCAAGGGCTGCAACAAACCAGCAGGACGTTTGTGCTCAGCCTTTACCTGTTGACAAACGCCACACGCAGCGACATATTTAGCAATATCCACCCTCATCCGCTTCCACCAAAAGATTTGTTTCAGATCACGATACATCTTGGTCTCTCTGGATGTACCGAATATGGGGTCCGTGAGCCTCACGAAGAATATCATCCTTCACCGTGATTTCTGGGTACACACACCGCCTTTGAATCGAACCGCACTGTTCATCCACACTAAAATCTCGAACGCCCCGAGATCCTCTTCCGCACCTCTGAAAGGAGCCGATCGTGCTGTTGAGCTTCAAGAACGCGCTCAGGGATGGCAGACTGGATGATCATTTGTGTCTCAGCCTGCGCAGAACCAGTAAGACAGAAAGATATACCCATCTTCTCAAACTCCGAGACCAAGGACAACGCTACCTGAGGTACCCCCGTCCTGCTTAGGGCATCAGCCACCACATTAGCCTTACCAGTCGGTGATATTGGATAGTCAGGTCATAATCCTTGATTAACTCCAACCACCTCCGCCTCAAATTTAGCTCATCGTGTGAATATATACTTAAGGCTCTTGTGATCAGTGAAGATATCGCACTGTTCCCCATACAAGTAATGCCTCCAAGACTTCAGAGCAAACACAACTGCTGCCAACTCGAGATCATGAGTGGGATAATTCTGCTCATGAGTCTTCAACTGTCTAGAAGCATAGGCGATTACTCGGCCCTCTTGCATCAAGACACATCCGAGTCCAACTGAGAAGCATCCGTGTACACCGTGGAAGCGCTTGCCACTCGGGCAAGGATAGAATAGGTGCATTCACCAGCTTGTCCTTCAAAGTCCGGAACCCACCTCAGCGTCCGTCCACACAAAGGAACCCCCTTTGCGTGAGTCGGGTCATTGGTTTAGCAATGCTAGAAAATCTCGCACAAAAGCGCCGGTAATACCCGGCAAGACCAAGGAAACTCGGATCTCGACACATTGGTTGGCCTCCGCCATCGAACCACCGCCGCCACATTCTTCGGATCCACCGTAATACCGCGTCGATCGATGGTATGACCCAAAAATCCTACTTGGATAACCGAAGCACACTTCTTTAGCTTCGCATAGTATTTATTCTTCCAAGAGTATCGAGGACCGTGTTGAGGTGCGTTCGTGGTCCTCCTCCGCTTTGGAATAAACCAGATGTCGCCGATGAAGACCACCACAAAAGAATCCGGTACTCATGGAGCATCCTGCTCATAGCTTCCATAAAGACAGCAGGAGCATTAGTCAGTCCAAAAGACATAACGACATATTCGTAATGCCCATACCTTGTGCTAAAAGCTGTCTTCTCTATATCCTCCTCCCTGATTCGCAGTTGATGGTAACCAGACTGCAAATCAATCTTGGAAAATATTTTGGCACCTCTCAACTGATCGAAGAGATCTTCAATACGAGGCAGGGGATACTTGTTCTTGATTGTCACTTGGTTGAGTGCTCGATAATCCACACAAAGCCTCTTGGTGCCATCCTTCTTTCCCACAAACAAAACCGGAGCAGCCCAAGGTGACGTGCTCGGTCTAATGAACCCCTTAGCTAAGAGTTCATCCAACTGCTTCTTTAATTCAATCTGCTCAACCGGTGCCATCCGGTACGGGGACTTATAAATAGGCCGCGTACCTGGAACAAGCTCAATACGGAAGATCGACTCCGCTCTGCGTGGCGGTCGGGAGCTCATCGGAAAAACATCCGGTACTTGCGCACTACGGTATATTCTCTAACCTCAAGGCGCCTCGTGACCTCCACCAAAGCCCACAACACCCCGACTTCGCATCCGCCGATTAGGAAACAATCGGCACAACAACGAGAGAGTATCATGGGAGCACTCCTTGAAAACAACTTCACGCCTGCAGCAGAACGCAAGGTGACCGTCTTCCGTAAACAAGAGATGACGACTTGATACCGCGTGAGCCAATCCATGCCAAGGATCACATCGAAGGGCTCGTGGATATAACCACCAAATTCGCCACGAACTCCTCATCCGCTAGAACCACCACACAACCGTGGCAAACACGGAACTGGATATAAGCCCACTAGGAGAACTAACGACCACCGCCTCCCAATTAATCGCACCAAAGCCCCGCTCAAACAAAATTCTCCGAGACAAAAGAGAAACGGCTCCGAATCAAAAAGTACGCAGCATCAAAAGAGTCAATCGATAAGGTACTGTCACAACATCTCCACGATCCTCGCCATCCGATGTCGGCATGGAGAATGCCGCAGGACACCAAGAAGAAGGATCTCCCACACTCGGTAGGTCGGCGCAGTGTCCACCGAGGTACAGGGTCGATGGGTAGGTCTGCGAACCCGATCCTCCGTGGGGCGCCAAGACGATCGATGAAGGTGTTGGAGGCGCCGGCAGTAACGCGGTGCGAGGACCGCAGTAGGGATCTGCGGGTAGGAGCCACACCATCATCCGAACGGTGCCATCGGGGCGAGAATCCGCCAAGGTGTAGGCGCCAACTCCCATCGTAGTTTCCCTGGGATTCTCGCCAGACACCACATCCTTGTGGTTTTGACCACGATAGCACACTGCCCCTCCAAGAGCGGTCACTCCGCTGTCGCGGATCCCACAACGAAACACACTAAGCCCATTCCGGCTTCGAGGTGGCACGGCATCGCAGAGCTCCTCCAGAGAGCTGGTTCGCCTGCTACCACTGTAGGGCCGATGACGACGACCCTTTGCCTTCTTAAACATAGGGCCCCAGCATGGCCCTCCTCTCGCTATGACCTCGGGCTGATCTCCTCCGGAGGCCTTGCAGTGTCCTCCGTGTACGCATGTCG
Organism: Ampelocalamus luodianensis; assembly: GCA_036346255.1. Taxonomy (NCBI): domain Eukaryota; kingdom Viridiplantae; phylum Streptophyta; class Magnoliopsida; order Poales; family Poaceae; genus Ampelocalamus; species Ampelocalamus luodianensis. Next base: position 28,036,847 of record CM070637.1, read on the forward strand.
CATCTCGATCCCCAAGGCCCGCTCCACCAGTGGTACGAAAATGTGATCGGAAAGGCACCCGGCAGTGGCGGATCGAAGGCCTAAGCCCCGACGAACTCGCTGGCCTTCTCCGCATCATCCCGAGCCACATGTGGGACGGCGGACTATCCGATTGAAGCCCACCTCATACTACGCCACGCATCGCTTATCTTGAGTGTATTTGCCCAAGTCAATTTTCATCTTGTCCAAAGGTCTCTCGGATAGAACCGCCTCTCAAATCGCGGACAAACTCCGCCACGATGGGAGTCCATGGGCACCGTGCGGCAGATCGCACTCCTTTCCACCGATCTGGGCCTCTCCTTCGCGATTGCGCCACATAGCGCACGCGATCGGAAGCCACTACCTCAAAAGCCTCCATCTTGTCCTCCACGTGGGACAGCCGGTCGGCGACACAGGACAGGAGTGGCGCGCCGTCCGCCCACCTCAACCCTACCCACTCACGGTGAGATGCCGCTAATCGCCCGGTGCCGCAACCTCAGCACCGGAGCGGCATCGCACCGGGGCCACCGCCCCTTCAAAGCCCTCAACTCTTGCCGCATGGCCCGACCACGCCAACGCCTCCTCTTGGGTACCACCCACCGGCCGAGCATCCTCGGCCTCCTCAGCTGCCGGTTCTTGGCCACGTAGCGGTGACGAACACGGCCACTACCCTTAGGTGGCATTCCTGCGCCACCGCAACCCACAAACAAACAAACAATAATCTCAGACAAGTGAAGCACAAGCAATAAATTAAAGAATTCAACAAGGTATATGCAAGATATGCAAACCCTTCCCCATCCTACATGTGCAAGTGTGTCAATTTCCTTACTTCTCCTAGAACCTAAAGCCTAGGCTCTGATACCAATCTGTAACACCCAGACCAACATTACCCCAGGATATTACTTAACCACTCTCTGACTAGCCAATAATTTCATAATAATATAAAATTTCGCAACATCTCTAGGCAAGAATCAATAAGCGGAAGCATAAACCACTATGGGAATAAAGATAACAGTAACAAGTTCAATAATTAAACAACCTCTAGCAGTTCAATCCAAGTGTAGTCCACAAATGCATCAATAAATAATTCAACAGATCACTCGTGAATAGCTAGTCAATAGGCTAAATTCCTCTCAACTTTATTACAGCATGAAACTATGAATTGAGTGCATTATTGTAGTGCCGCTCTACCCATCCCAGGAATGCTTAAGAATCACCTGAAAGGGGGAAAGAAACAACAAGAATGAGATAAAATCTCAGCAAGTAAGTTGCATAACAGGTTAATCAATTGACAAGCAAGCTACAACACAGGTTATAATATTGCATGACCACAACCACGATCCACTATCTCATTCAATAAACCACATGGACTAGCATGAGTCCTACCTCATAAGAATTCAACCATTGACAAAAGAATGCAGGTTCTCCATCCACAATGCTTAATGCAAATGCATGCCATGCTCCATCGCACTCTTACCCATCAAGGTAGAGTGTGCATCGATTACTGACAATGTACGATCTCAGACTGCACGATCGCGCCATAAGCGCGACATCCACAATGCAATGTAATGATATGTTATGAGTGATATGATAATCATAAACCACATATGTGACATCTCATAATGGCACCAACAAGATTAACTTGTACAACTACCCCATAATCATTATGGAAAAATACATCCATGATCCACATTCGGCACATAAAGCAACCATTTCATGGCTACACACAAGATATCCAATGTAAATCATTAAATAATAATTACTGTCATCATCTCATATGTAAGTCAACCAACCATGGCATAACACCTCAAAATACGAAACTCATAGGGATTGCAAGTAGTAAGAACAACCAATTAAACGGTAGTAACACTGCTACAATTACTTGCCTTCCACGATGTGACGCGTTAGCCGCCAAGGTGATACTCCTAAACCTGAGGCTTCACCTCCTAAACAAGTGAAATAACTTCAATAAGGTCATGAAATACCCAGCGCTACTAATCGGCATTCTACAATGCTTACTAGACTACTCGTAACGAGTTTACAAAGTTGAACGCTGAACAACAACGCTTGCTGTCATAATTTGATTCTGGACAGCAGCACGGTAAATGACATAACTCATGATCTGGAAGTCAAAAGAGGTAAACCCAATTTCTGTAGATTCTTAACTGACTAATCTACAATACTCTAGTTGACACGATACTCCAATTCGGCCAAAAAATAGGCTAACCATTGTCTGAACTTACAGTACGGAATCTGTCTACACAAACGAACAGCAAAACTAAAATGACCATAACTTTTAATTGGTAACTCCGAATTGATCGTTCTTTATCAATCTGAAAAGGTTATCGAATTACCTACAATAACCTAGTTGGGTGAACTTTCAGATTCTACCAAATTCCCTTTCAAATTTTAGGAAAAACCAGACAGATTATTCTCGTCAGATTTCTGGCAGCAGATACTAAATCGATCATAACTTTTGACTCAGACCTCGGAATCGAGTGATCTTCGCGGCTACTGAAATATAACGACATAACCCACATATCTCTAGGAGATGGAAACTTAAAATTCAGCCTCTAAACATACGAAAAACCCACGCAAGGTTCTGGACAGAATTGCATCTACTGCAGCCCAACAATTAACCATCAATTCTAATCGGTTTTGCATCTAATAAGGATTAAACAGCGGGAGGCATCTCGTTACCCTTGTAGAACCACTAGAAATCGCTGAACCAAACCCCACACCAACTCTCCTTCTTCTTCTTCTTCTTCTTCTCCTTCTTCTCCTTCTTCTCCTTCTTTTCTCCCTCTCTAACTTCTTCCTTGCGCAAGGGGCAGCACCTTGGGATAGGGGAGGTGCAGGGGGCAGCACCTTGGGAGTGGGGAGGTGCAAGGGGGAGGAAGGGGAGTCGGCCAAGAGGAGGAAGGAGGGGGCGGCTGCCAAGTGGGAGGAGAAAAGGGAAAGGGAGGGGCGGCTAGGGTTTGGGGAGGTGGCCTTCCCCCCCTTTGGCCGGCCACCACAAGAAAATGGGCCAAGGCCCAGCCCCAAAATGAAGCGAAAACGATAGAAAAGCCCCTCTCTAAGCTGGGTTTGACGAAAACTGAAAATAAAACTTCCCGATTAAATTATTCTCTACCGATTGATTTTAATTAATCCGATTCTTGACTTTTCACACTTCCGGAGTATTACACCAAAAGAGACGGTCTACGAAGGGGAACTCAGTGCGCTACCTGGCGACGGAGGGGCGCGACGAGGTGGTCGGCGGCGAGCAAAGAAGCAGCGGCGAGGTTTGATCTTGCGGCGGCGCGACATTCCGGTGGAGCTTCGACGAAACGTAGGCGAGCACCGGGTGCGCGGCGATGTGGTGAAGACAATGGTGACGTCAGCGAGGCGAGGGTGTCGACGAGGGCGACGCAATCGGCGGCGGAAGCTTGAAGCTTGGCGGCGACGAAAATCGGAATTCCGACGAGCTCGCGGTGAGAGGAGGAGAGTGAGTGGTGGCTTCGAGTTCGGAGTGAAGAGGGGCTCCCGGTGCTCCCTTTTATAGGGGCCGGGGGTGACCGGGGGAGGAAATCGTGTGTGGGCGGCGGTTGCGGCACGTCGGCGGCGGTTGCGGCGAAAACGTGAGCGAGAGGGGGGGGTTGAGGGGGAAGTGGGGGCGGCGTGATGTGCGGGAGCAATTGCGCACGACCATGAGGAGAGAGAGGGAGGAAAAGGCGACGAATTCGGAGCTTCCCCGACTCGGTCATGGCGGCAGTTGCGCGTGGCGATGCGGGGAAGAAGGGGAGGTGGAAGAAGAGGGTGCGGGTCCACCTGGCGGCGAGAGGCGCGGAAGCTGGCAGGTGGGGTCGGAGAGGGAGAGAGAGAGAGAGAGAGAGAGAGAGCGCGGCACGGGGCGGGCTGAAGTGGGCCGCGCGTGGGGAGTTTTGGGCCGAGGCCTTTGGGTTTCGGCCCAAAGCTATTTTTGATTTTTCTTTTGCTTTTCTTATTTGATTTAATTCTGTTAATTCATTTAGGCTTTAGAAAATGGTAAAATAATTCCAAAAATTATGGAAAAATTCACAGAAATTCCCATGATCATTTTGGACTTAATAAAATTATTTCCAACTTTATGTTGGCTTTTAATTTTGCAAATAATTTTTTTTTGACTTTAAAAGAATTATAAAAGCTTTTAAAAAAATCCAGAAAATCCCACAAAAATACATAAATTCTAATTTATACTAAAATTTGAAAATTGGGTTGTTACAAACCTACCCCCCTTAAGGGAATCTCGACCCCGAGATTCAGGCTTGGTTAGCAAAGAGGTCGGGGTAGTTGGTCTTGAGGTCCTCTTCTTTTTCCCATGTGGCTTCACTCTCTGGGTGATGGCTCCACTGTACCTTGTATGATCGAATGATCCTGCTCCGGGTAACATGTTCCGCGACTCCAGAATCTTGATTGGTCGCTCCACATAAGTGAGATCTTCTTGGAGATCACAGCTCTCCAGGAGGGTGTGGTCTTCTGGTATTCGGAGACATTTCTTCAATTGTGACACATGGAAAACATTGTGCACTGCTGACAAGGCTTCTGGCAGCTCAAGTTGATATGCTACTTCACCTCTTTTGGCTAGAATTTTGTATGGTCCCACAAATCTGGGTGCAAGTTTTCCTTTCGTCCGGAACCTTCTTACTCCTCTAAGTGGAGTGACTCGGAGATAGACAAAGTCTCCTACCTCAAAGTTTAAATCCCTCCGTCGGTTATCAGCGTAACTCTTTTGTCGGGATTGTGCCACTCTCAGGTGTTCTCTTATGGCTTTTACCTTACTTTCAGCATCTTTGATAACTCAAGTCCAAAGAGCTGATGTTCTCCTACTTCATCCCACAGGAGTGGAGTTCTGCACTTTCGGCCATACAAAGCTTCAAATGGAGCCATTTGCAAACTGGCTTGATAGCTATTGTTATACGAGAATTCTCGCATACGGCAAATTCTTGTCCCAACTTTGTCCAAAGTCCAGGGCACAGGCCCGGAGCATATCTTCAAGAACTTGGTTGGTGCGTTAAAGTCGGCCATCTCATGCGAGGATGATAAGTCAGTCTTGAAATTGAGTTTGGTCCCTAAGGCTTCATGCAGACTCTGCCAGAATCTTGATGTAAACTGGGAACCTCTGTCAGACACGATCTTCTTGGGTACTCCGTGTAGACAAATAATCTTGGCCACATACAATTCTGCCAACTGACTGCTTCTGTATGTAGTCTTGACGGGGATGAAGTGAGCTACTTTGGTCAACCGATCAACTATCACCCGATAGAATCATATCTGATTGGGTCCTAGGAGTGCGTGATGAAGTCCATGCCGATTTCTTCCCACTTCCATTACGGAATTGGTAGTGGTGCAACAATCGGTGGTCTCGATGTTACGCCTTAACTCGGCGACACACATCACGTGGCGGCGACGAACTCAGCAATCTCTGCTTCATCATGACCCACGGTATTTTCCTTTAGATCCTGGTACATTTTGGTGCTTCCGGGGTGAATGGAGTAGGGCGATTCATGAGCCTCCTTCAGAATTGACTGTTTTAACTCCTACTGGTCAGGCACACAGATGCGGTTCCCAAACCATACAGTTCCTTGTTCATCTTCGGCGAATCCCGGAGCCTTGCCTCTTCGCATATTCTTCTTGATCTCCTTGATGACTTCATCCTCTAGCTGTTTTTCCCTGATCTGACTTTGAAGAGTTGGCTGTATTTCCAAGGCATTCACACAACCTTGACTGACAATCTCCAAGTTTAGACGCTTCAATTCTTCATGTAGTTCTGGCTGATCCTTCTGCACCATCATGGTATTACAATAGGCCTTTCTGCTCAAGGCATCTGCAACTACATTTGCTTTGCGTGGATGGTTGTGAATTCCGAGATCATAATCTTTTATCAGTTCTAGCCATCTTCTCTGCCGAAGGTTTAATTCTGCCTGCGTGAAGATGTATTTCAGACTCTTATGGTCCGTGAAAATCTCACAACGATTACCAATGAGATAATGCCGCCAGATCTTCAAAGCATGCACAATCGCTGCTAACTCAAGATCATGTGTCGGATAATTTCCTTCATGTGGCCTTAACTGCCTGGATGCATAAGCCACGACTTTGCTTTCCTGCATCAATACACATCCGAGACCTTGACGGGATGCGTCACAGAAGATCTCAAAATCTTTATGGATATCGGGTAAGACTAACACAGGTGCTGAGACTAATCTCTTCTTCAGGTCTTGGAAACTTTCTTCACAAGCATTTGTCCATTCAAATTTCTTTTCATTATTTAGAAGTTGGGTCATGGGTCTTGCAATCTTGGAGAAATTTTCAATGAACCTGCGGTAATAACCCGCTAGTCCAAGGAAACTTCTCACCTCGGTGACTGTCCTGGGTTGTTTCCATTCCGATACTGCTTCAACCTTGGCAGGATCTACCGCAATTCCTCCCGCTGACACAATGTGTCCAAGGAATGCCACTTGCCTTAGCCAAAATTCACTTTTGCTGAATTTGGCATAAAGCTGGTGCTCTCTGAGCTTGTCCAGAATCATTCTGAGATGCTTCTCGTGTTCTTATTCATCCTTCGAGTAGATGAGAATGTCATCGATGAAAACAACCACAAACTTATCCAAGAATTCCATGAACACTTTGTTTATCATATTCATGAAGTAGCGGGGCGTTAAATCAAACCGAAAGACATCATCGTAAACTCGCATACCCATATCACGTGGTAAAGGCCGTCTTGGGATATCTTCCGTCCGATCTTGATTGGTGATAGCGGATCTCAAATCAATCTTTGAGAAGACACTTGCTCCTTTCAGCTGATCGAACAGATCGTCTATCCTCGGTAATGGATACTTGTTCTTGATCGTCACCTCATTGAGTGATCTGTAATCAACACACATCCTCATGCTATTGTCCTTTTTCTTGACGAATAATACTGGTGCTCCCCAAGGTGATGAGCTGGGTCGAATGTACCCTTTGCTTCGCAATTTTTCAATCTGTTTCTTCAATTCTGCTAACTCATTGGCTGGCATTCTATAGGGTCGCTTCGATATTGGAGCTGTTCCGGGGACTAAATCAATTAAGAACATTACATCCTTATCTGGTGGCATGCCAGGTAGATCGTCGGGAAAGACATCAGAATATTCTCAGACTACAGGTATGTCTTCAAGTTTCACTTCCTTCATGCTGGTGAGGATGGAACTTCCTTTGGTGCAGGTCTTGGGCTTGAACTGGACTGAAATTCCTTCCCCATTGGTGAGAGTGATAGACCTATTGGCACAATCTATCTGTCCATGATTCTTGGCTAGCCAGTCCATTCCAAGAATGACATCCAAACCTTGGGAATGCAAGACTATCAAGTCTGCCAGGAATGACACTCCGGATATTTCAAGAGTGAGGTTCGGGCATAGAGAACTAGTTCTCATTTCTGAGCCCGGGGAATGGATTATCATAGGATTGGTCAAGGAAGATATAGGTAACAAATTTTTGCCCACAAACTTATTTGATACAAATGAATGCGAAGCTCTGGAATCAAATAGAACTGAAGCTGGTATTGAGTTGACAAGGAACATACCAAGAACGACATCCGGTGCTGCCTGGGCTTCCTCAGCTGTGACGTGGTTCACACGTCCCTTGATAAATTGACCTGACGGCTTTGCAGTGCCGCCAGTGGCTGTGGCTCCTGGTGCTATCTTTGAAGATGCCGCTGCCTGCTGCTTCTTGGGGCATCGGTTGGCGTAGTGCCCTGTTTCGTTGTAATGGAAGCAGGTCACTCTCGTGGCTGACGGAGCGGAGCTCTTCTGCTGAAATTGCCCTCTAGTTGAAGTGTTGCGGAAGTTGGAGGTGTTGGGGCGCTGGTTCTACACTGGGACTCGGGATGTGGAAGGCTGGAACTTTCCACGCTGCGGTGGCTGCGGCTGAGTGAATCGAGGCTTGGGAAGGCCTCCTGCATTAAACCTCTGAGCGACCATCCTCCGCTTGCGGTTCTTCATCTCCTGATGCTTGGCCTCCTGGCGGATCGCCTTGTCCACCAACTGCTCGAAGTTGGCGAAGTTCTAGAGATCAGTTGGACGGAGATGTCATCATTCAGCCCCTCCATGAACCTTTCCTGCCGGTCCTCATCCCGGGCTATGTCAGCTGGAGCGTAGCGAGCCAGCTGGTTGAATCGGTGAAGATACTCGCTCACCGAGCGACTGCCTTGGCGGAGCGCATGTGTGAGGACCCCGATTTATTCGGCTTGTACTGTTTAACCATCCACTTGGTCCTAACAGTACAAATCAAATAAACCAAGCCTCGAGATATGTATACTTCCCAGAATTGCAGTATACACACCCCGTTACAAAATCATGTATCAATTCCATTCATACACATAGAACCGAAGCACAACACAACATAAAGGACATACGTAATGTAAGAGTGTTAGTACAAAAGAGAGGCCGACCGGCCAAAAGTCATACAAATAAGTAAATACACAGCGGAAGCAAATAGGCCATAAGATGGCAATAAGCAAAAGCCAATCGGTGTGCCTTTACCCACAAGGCAACCAACCGGGCCGCCAAGCTAGTCGTCAAACCCGCAGCACATCTCACAAAAGGGAAGCCCTTGGGGCTCACCTTCTTTCTCTGCAATAAAAACATTAAGCAAAGCATCTGAGTACAAAAATTGTTTTTGTACTCGCAAGACTGACGTGTAAGGGTAACAGAACTATAATTTAACTACATGCAAGCTTTATTTAAGTGAAAGGGGCTCTGGACTTACTTTTAGCAGAAAGCAAGTTTTCTTTTGCAATAATGTAATAGTTTGAAGGCAGTTTAACAATTCAATTTTATTTGCGAAATAACAGCGTCTGATGAAGTAGTGACAAAAGACATCCGGAGATGACCAACCCAATGGCCATCACAACAATAGTATGAACACCGTTCATACCAACCCATCGAGTTTTAATTAAAAGGTTGTAGTCTAACTCTTGGAAGACCTCCCCAAGCGTGTCCATAACCTAAGACGAGGCTATTCGAATAGTTTTAAACCTGCAGGGTGTACCAATGTACCCACACTTTAGACCGCCTTTCCACCACCACGGTTAGCATACTTCCTTTGGTATGCAGCACGGCTAAGTCTAACATGGCGTTTTCCAATATTGTGTATCAACTCACAGTCGCTCGTATGGATAGAAATCCATACGCTTACATGGTAAAGCCGAAAAGACAACAAATCCCATCACGGGTGAAGCTTTTGGACAACTACCATGCTCCCAACACCATCCCTCCTACGACCGGGCCAATACACGCCAAAGTACTAAATCAAGAGAGGTCCCATATACTCTAGTGTGGTTAGCACGCAAGAATGCTTGGTTTAGTGTAACAAGATGTTCGGTCCTTGTTGACTCGGGCACCATTCCAGTCACACCCAAAAGCACACCAACCTTACCATTGTGCCCAAGTCCAAATCATTTTGTTTTCAATTTTAGTTTTCACAGATAACATAGCAAAAATGCTAAAATGTAAAGTTATAATAATTTTGTGTGATCAAGGTTACCGACTAAGTCGATAACCGCCCAATTCTACCGTAACTAAGCATGGCTAAGCATCATAGCGTAAATACAAATAAAAGGCCTAAATCATTCACGGGCTCTAATTCACCAAAGAGAATAATATTCCTAAGGTGGTGGCGGGGTGAACAATTTTCAGGGCAACAATGCAATGGGATTAACTACCTCTAATCGACAAAATTACTTTGACACAAAAGCATGCATACATACAAGTTAAACAAAATATTAGGCTTGAAAATAATGGGAATGAACTGGATATGATCAAACTGCTTGCCTTTGCCTTGCTAGAGATATTCGACTTGCTGCAGAGGGTCGCTCTCGTAATCAACGTCATCTAACGATAAAAACTGCCAAAGCGAAAAACAACGAATAAACACCAGAATGCCCAAAAAGTCTCCAACAACTAAGAATTTAATATAAAAGAAAGGTAATTAATTTAGAGACAGAAATTATTTGATTTAGAGTTGAATTGAATTGGTTAAGAACCTTTAAAATTGAGACTATAGCATAAGATCTAATGTTGATTGACTATCCACTAATTTAAATTTTTTTTTTGACTTATCATTCCATTCTACTCTTATAGATTAAATGCTAATGGCTAACAATTATATTTCTAACCCACTTAGTTTAGCATTTGACAGGGTGCTAACCAACAGCTACTTGGGTATTGTCTTCCCATCTTGCCTTCTATTTTAATTCTTGCCCTCTAAGTATTAAATGTTAATGATTGAACACTGATTCTGACGAAGTTACAAATCTGCTCCTATGTCCATTAAGTTGATAAAGGCTACTACTAAGTAGTGTTGATTATATTTATTTTCTGAGCTACTAACATTTGTAATCTGAACTTTCCATTAGTCAAAATATAACTAAGCGCTTTTAATATCATTCAAAAGCTTGCTATTGATTCTTGTTATCTTGGGCCATTAATGCTCAGACCGACAGGTCTTATGAAATAAGATTCGCTTAAACGAAGTATTGTTCAAGTACCTCATATCTAATTGGATCAGTGATTTCTAAATACTGACAATAGCTTAGTGTTATTTGATTATCATCACACTGTGGCCTTTGATCATACTTTCTCCTACAAGGCTTTTTCTGAATACAGAAACATCAATGACATTAGTCTATAGACAAAATTAATTGTATTCATTCTCTTAATGGTTTTCCAGCTTAGGTTACTACTACTAGTTAATTGTCCAACTAACTAATTATATCAAGAAGACAAGCTACTAGAATTAGTTCTGTTATTAGCCTTTTGACACTTTTGTTAGATTACTACTCGCATATCCTGCAACAGCACAACCTCCTAAACTAAAGTGCTACTTCATTTAGATTTCAATTATCAAATTAGCTACTTTAATTGTGAGTCCTAGGTGACATTCATCACATTAACACATCGGTTTTTTTTTCTCCTAATCAGCTTCTTTTCCCTGTTGGTTTCTGAACCTTCACCTCAATTCTTAATTTTCAGATTTACTACTTTAGACAGCTCTCAAGTGTTCAAAAGGTTAATTGATTCCACATCTTTCTAACTACTAGGCTAAGCAAGGTTATCAGCCTATGGCAACTTTTATTAGCTTCAGATTGCCTTTTCTGTCCAGAACATCTATCAGAACTGAAAGCTACAAGTCAATTAGACAAACTGAGAAACTTCAAGTTACTATTTAGACAACCTACAACAGCAAATAATTTATGAACTGAATTGCTAAACTTCTTTACAAGTTCAATTCTAACTTTTGCACTCACAAGGTCATAAACTTATTTAGCAAATCTGATAGTTTTCAGATTACTGACAAAACAGCTTGCCATACAACACTTCTCTCATATCGCTCATCCCAAAGCCCTTTCTTGTTTTATCTACTAATCTCCTCATGAATTCAAACATCTAGCAAGTAGTTAAACAGACCTAAAAGCAATTCAAATCAGATGGGGACTACTTCTCAGAGTGAGAGATGATATAGAGGCAATACAGGGAGGTCGAGATCGGGAAGGTGGCCATGGCTTGGGTGGTAATGCACATTGGCGACAAGGAGGGTGATGGCAGCCGGAAGTGAAAAAATGAGACCGGGGTGTCAAGGCGGTCCCAAGGGTGGCGGAGCAGCTGCCGGAGCAGGACGGTGGTGGCCGGAAAATGGCTCACGGCGGCCGGACCTAAAGGAGAAATGAGGCAGCGCTGCACCGGTGAGGGAGGAAGAAATGTCGGGCAATCATGAGCATGAGGTTGCTAAGAGGAACTCACCGGAGCACTTGATGGAGGCGGGGCGTGGCCGGAACAGGCCGGCGACGGGAGGAGCTGGGGTGGAGCCGGGACGGAGCAGCCGGGCTGGGGCTCGGGCGCACGGGCTCTAGGGCGCGGGAAGACCGGGAGGCGACGACGCCAGGGGGTCGGGGTGTGGCGGCGCGCTGGGCCGAGGCGACAGGCCGGCGCGAGCCGGTGGCGAGCCGGCGCCTGGTCGGGCGGCGAGGAACGGGCGCGGCGCAGATCCGCGCGGAGGGACGAAGACGGAGCGAAGCGCGCGGGGGCGCCGAGGCGATCCGGTCGGGGAGGAGAGGAGAGGCGCCTAGGCGACGGCGGCAAGCAGCCGGTCGCGAAGGGAGGAGCTAAGGGCGCGCGGCGGGAGGTGCGAGGCGCCATGGACGAGGGAGGCGGCGGTGGCGCAGAGGAGGACGGCGGCTTGCCGAGGCGGCGACGGCAGGGCCGGGTGTGGCGCGGCACCAGTGAGGAGCGCATGGAGGCGGCTCGCGCGCACTCATTGCCAGTGGGAGGCAAGGGAATGGAAGGGGAAAGCAAGGGGGTTAGGTTAGGGTTTTGAGTTGGATTTCATTTTGACCAAATCAAAACTAGTTTGACTAGGTTGCTAGAAATAGCAATAAATTTTTCAGAAATTTTGAAAATTTTTGTAGGTATCCTCGGTTTCATTTAAGCCTTAGGAAAACTTATTTTGGCCACTTTTCATAAACCAAAAGGTTAAAATAAATTCTTTTTCAAACTTGCTTTAGTCACTTAGGTAGGATTTTCATGCACAGAATTTTCCACCAAAAAAATTCAGCAAGGATTGTTCTAGGGTTTGACCTTAGTCAATTGAGATTTTGGTTTTTTTTCCCACAATTCCTTTACAAGAATTATAGAATTGTTCAAAAACTTCAAGATGCAAGAAAAGTTTTAATTTCTACTCATTTTCTTACGTTTGAACACAACCCACGATTTGGGATGTTACAGCATGAAACTCATTCTTCTTCAACGTCATCATGCCGGCAGGGATGTGGGCATGATGGAAAGTTCTCACGAACTCGTTCCACGAGATGGCCTGGCATTGGCGTGGGCAATACAGAAGTTGTCCCACCACTCCGAAGCTGGTCCGTTGAGTTGATGGGAGGCGAACAGGACCCTCTCGCGATCGATGCACTGAGCGATGTCCAACTTCTTCCCGATCGCACGAAGCCGATCGTCAGCATCCATCGGCTCGGTGCTGCTGGAGAAGGTTGGAGGACACATGCGCATGAACTCCGACATGGTCACCCGCTGAGGAGGGTGTGCTGGTGCCTGAGTTGCGGCGGTAGCTGCTGCTGCGGCCTGGATGTTCTGGGAGTTGCTGAGCGACTGGGCCAGCAAGTCAATGAGATGGGTCTGGTTGGCCATCATCCGTTGCGATCGAGCCACAGCATTGCGGGCGGTGGGGAGGCTCTTTGACGGTTGCTCTTGGTAGTCGGCGTTCTTGTTGCCCTGGCCTTGGGTGCTGCTACTTCCCGTGTGAGTGTTCACCATCTGCTGATGTTTCCAAAGACTTAGGAAAGAGAAGAAAAGATAGTTCTAAGGGGGAACAAGTTTATATTAGCCTAAAAAGTACACAAATACAAGACAAAGAATCAAATTTTCCTTTTTCAAAGTAGTTCTTTATTTTATTCATTTGATTATGGCTACCATAGAAGGTTAGTAGCTCATAATTCGCAGCTAACAAACGAAACTAAAGGGAAAAGCAAGTATCTATGGGGTGGGTGGGGTGTAGTTGGGGGAGTTGCAGTACTGCCTTGGCCCGCCTTGTAGAGGGCCAATTCTGCTTCGGCTGCCTTTAGCTTCTCCTCCGCGGCTTCTAATCTCCTCTGAACTAGATACAGCTCGTCCAGGGTATTGCCATAGGCGTAATCCATCGCCTTGGCTAAATCCACCTCATGGGTGATCTCTGGGGAATCTCCATGGTCGGCTGGACTGAAAGCACTGCCTAGCCGGGTAGGGATATGCATGGGGTAGTAATGAAATCCGGTATCCCGAAGGTGGGCGTCATAGGTGTAGCGAAGCCTGCGAACGGCTTCCCTTGCTGCGTCCTGAATGCCGTCCATGAAGGTCTCCCGACGCATTGGGGCGTCGAAGATGTGGAAGGTCGTGTCATGCGCTAAGTTAGAGTAGAGGATAACCTCCACCCTCCAGCGCTCCTGCTGGCCCACGATATACTTGTATCCTTGGTATGTGGGTCTCTTCTTGAAGCTCAAGTGTTGCATCATCTTCCACAGAATGTCGGCCCATTCTCCAGCAAAGATTTCATGGGAGATGCGGGTCGGTCTCTCGGCCATCTACAATTTTAGAAAAGACAAGAGTTTAGAAATCTTTTAACAGAGAAAGGAAGAGTAAGACTCTGGAAGACAGGTAAATAATTTTAAGTTTTTGAAAATAGTTCCTAATGGTTTTACCATTTGTACTGTGGCCATGACCTCGATCGATATGGCTCGATACCACTTTTGTCGAACCGGGAGCGAAGGATCCCGAATTCTCGTGTTCATACACGGTCCAGATTTCCGGTGTACGGTCTCACAAAATGGATATCACAATCATATCACAAAATCGTAAATGACATTAAGTAAATAATTGTTTAATACAAATGAGTCTGAACAACAATATCAAGTATCAAAGGATAAACACATCGGAAACATAATAATAGAGGTGAGCCACACGATGCGCCACAAGCAATCGTCTGGGTCAAAGGCCTACTCGTCCGGATCCTCACCATCGGGGAAGAAGTCTTCTCCTGAATAAGATTTATTCAGCAAGAGTGAGCACAACTTCCGTGTTCGCAAGCTGCACCCAATATTGAATGGAAATGTATGCATAAGGTAACAAATGAGTATAGCAGGGGTTGTTTTGCGTAAAGCAACATTTTCAGTTTAAATAGACATAGTAATTTCTAAGGCAGTTTTATACTATGACTAAAATCATATTTTCAAATGACAATGTTGTAATATAGATAACCTCCAATGATTAAGTGAAGGATTCCCTCCTAACACTTGGCTTCCCTCCCAACTTTTCATAAGGATTAACCATCCTCAACATTTAATAAAGCATTTAAAAACCAAAAATAGTTCTAACTTTAAGTGGCCCTGCTAGCATGTCCATGACCGCGGACGCGGCTATTCGAATAGTTTCTACTCTGTAGAGTTGGTACAACTTTACCCACACGAGGTGACATGCTCGTTATGTCGGCCAATACACGCTTCTGTAGGTGTGTGACTGAGCAATTACCATGAGGCCTTTACAATGTCCTGTCCTAGTGTACTCATGCCCGCTAAGGTTTCGCCCCTTTGGACTAACCGTCCTCTGGAAGCCCCCTCTTGCACCAAGTGGGAATAAAAGTCTAACCGACACCCACAAATCAACATGACATAAATACACTAAAGCATTACAAATTAATTAGCCAAATCCTGCACATACAGGACGTGTGGTGGTACGGTAAGGCATAGCATTAAGCGGCTCAAAGACCGGTCCTCAATTGACTTGGGCGTCATTCCTACAAACCATGGGCCTTAATCTTAACCAGATTAATCCCGTACATAAACTTGCACCCACCATTCCGACCATTTCGCCCAAGTCCAAACCCATTTTTTTAATTTCATTTTGAATAAAACTCTCTTTATAAATACTTGTGATAAAACAATACCACAATGTCAAGTTGGAAACAAATTTGTAAGAAATTTTGTTAAACCCTCCCAAATTCTTTAAGTGTGAACTAAGCCTGGCTAAGCATATGTCTAGTTTTGATAATATTTTGTCTATGGTATCAAGGTAGTCAAGTACAATGTTCAAATTGGCCATACAATTAAACATGGGAGTAACTATATATAAAACAGGACATAAAAATATTTGTACAAACATATGCATGCATTAAATAATTTAAAAGCTGAAAATAACTTAAAATACTGGGGGCAATATGGTCAATGGTTTAACTTGCCTTCGTTGACGTCTTGGAATTCTAGGTCTTCGGATTGGTCGAACTCTCAGGAGTCGTCGAAGTCTAAACACGAAAATACGACAAATTCAAATTCAAATTCAAATAAATTCAAAATCATAGCTCAAATTAACTCCAAATTGAAATATTTTGGTTCTGTTAGTTAGATTATAATTTTATACAAATTTTGCAACTTGAATCACCCAATTTGGAGTTCAGATGCAAAAGTTATGAATTTTAGAAGTTTAAACCTAAATCTGAAATTTAATTGAATTTCCCGAATTATTTTTCTACTGAAAAATCTATTTTTTCTGCAATGTTGACGCCAACGAGGAATTTTTGAAATTTAAATGAATTAAAAGAATTTCTGGCACATGGGACCCACATGTCAGTCTCACGGCTTATGTGGACCAAGTCCACGGGGACTGCGTGGCTTGCCACGCAAGCAGCCACGTGGACTGCCACATGGCGGCCACGCACGCAAACATGTCGAGGTGGCGCTAAAGTGGCGCCACGGTGGCGTGCCATGTCGACGCCGGACGGGGGCGGCGCTCGGGATCCAAGGAACCGGCGATCGGCGGCGTCTCACCGGTGACGAGGGGTACAAAAAGAGAGGGGATGCGAAGGGGAACTCGGTGCGCTACCTGGCGACGGAGGGGCGCGACGAGGTGGTCGGCGGCGGGCAAAGAAGCGGCGGCGAGGTTCGGTCTTGCGGCGGCGCAGCGTTCCGGTGGAGCTTCGGCGAAACGTAGGCGAGCACCAGGTACGCTGCGGTGTGGCGAAGACGATGGTGGCATCGGCGAGGCGACGATGTCGACGAGGGCGACGCAATTGGCGGCGGAAGCTTGAATCTTGGCGGCGACGAAAATCGGAATTCGGACGAGCTCGCGGTGAGTGGAGAGTGAGTGGTGGCTTCGAGTTCGGAGTGAAGAGGGGCTCCCGGTGCTCCCTTTTATAGGGGCCGGGGGTGACCGGGGGAGGAGATCGTGTGTGGGCGGCGGTTGCGGCACGTCGACGGCGGTTGCGGCGAAAATGTGAGCGAGAGGGGGGGGGGGTTGAGGGGGAAGTGGGGGCGGCGTGAGGTGCGGGAGCAGTTGCACACGACCATGAGGAGAGAGAGGGAGGAAAAGGCGACGAATTCGGAGCTCCCCCGACTCGGTCATGGCGGCAGTTGCGCGAGGCGATGCGGGGAAGAAGGGGAGGTGGAAGAAGAGGGTGCGGGTCCACCTGGCGGCGAGAGGCGCGGAAGCTGGCGGGTGGGGTCGAGAGAGAGAGAGAGAGAGAGAGCGCGGCACGGGGCGGGCTGAAGTGGGCCGCGCGTGGGGAGTTTTGGGCCGAGGCCTGTGGGTTTCGGCCCAAAGCTATTTTTGATTTTTCTTTTGCTTTTCTTATTTGATTTAATTCTGTTAATTCATTTAGGCTTTAGAAAATGGTAAAATAATTCCAAAAATTATGGAACAATTCACAGAAATTCCTATGATCATTTTGGACTTAATAAAATTATTTCCAACTTTATGTTGGGTTTTAATTTTGCAAATAAATTTGTTTTGACTTTAAAATAATTATAAAAGCTTTTAAAAAAATTCCAGAAAATCCCACAAAAATACATAAATTCTAATTTATACTGAAATTTGAAAATTTGGCTGTTACATACCTCAAGCCCGTCATATGCATGGCGGGGACTTCATTGAAAGGTTATCAAATTCTCCAACTAAACGTAGTTGGTGGATCTTCCTGATTCGGCCATCTAATTTCACTTTCATGCTGAATAACAAAACATCGATTTCATGTCAGGTTCTCTGGACAGTACACTAAAACTATCATAACTTTTCGCTCATTGGTCCAAATTTCGCTTTATTGGGCTTCCCTGAAAGCTACAACAATTATCTACAACTTTTGTTATACTGAGCTTCTCTAATTTGTCTTTAACGGATTGCTCCAGTCAGATTACTAAAACCTGTCAGAATACCGACAAATTTGCGGAACACTAGCGCTACGAAATTCATAACTTTTGAACCGCTTATCCAAACGACGTGATCTAAGACTCTATTGAAAGATAAAGATGTGACCTACAAATCTCTAGGAGATGGACAGATCAAATTGCGCAGTTAACATCCACAAAACAGCCAAGCAATACAGACTGCCAAAAACCGATCTAATACCGACATTGCCAAAACACGAAACTACACGACTAATTGAACGAGATCGTGGGTTACCCTTGGAGAATGAGATGAAGAACGCGGAGACCCAGCGAAGCTCCTTCCTTTCCTTCCTCTTTTCCTTCTCCCCTTCCTCTTCCTTTCTTCTTCTTCCTTTCTCTCCTTTTCTCCTCTTGGCATGGCAGCAGGGAAGGGGATTGCTACAGTTCCGTGTGCTACAGTGCATCGATGCTACAGTACACCATGAGCTACAGTACTTACTTAGGGTTTGGCTGCCCCCCTCCTCCACTAATAGGCCAAGGTGCTGTGGGCTTTCAGCCCACAGCCCAGGTTCTCTGAAACAAGCGAAAAACCCCCTGAACTTCCAGTTAAAACCATTCTCTAACACAA
Organism: Ampelocalamus luodianensis; assembly: GCA_036346255.1. Taxonomy (NCBI): domain Eukaryota; kingdom Viridiplantae; phylum Streptophyta; class Magnoliopsida; order Poales; family Poaceae; genus Ampelocalamus; species Ampelocalamus luodianensis. Next base: position 28,055,182 of record CM070637.1, read on the forward strand.
ATTTTTAATTTGATCTATTTAATCCTCTCTCTAACTCGATTGGAGTATCTAAGGTTATACGGGTATTACATTCTACCCCCCTTAGCAGAATTCGACCCCGAATTCTTTCCATCGCTCTACCCGAAGAACAATCACAGCTAGAATTTACGAAGAAAACTGTAACACCCCAGCCCGGCATGAGCCTGGAATGCTACTAAACAAACTCTAATAATTCTAATCTAGACTATCTTAATAAATTTCGGCAGAACCTCCCTTGTAAAGTTAATTACACGAAGGTTCCAACACATAGATAATTCAAATATTAACTAAATCTTTCATCCAGAGAATTCAAAAGATAATCAAAGACATGCTAATTATCTAACATAACTAGAGAGGTATGAAGTTCCACTACTCATCATTATTACATTTAATCCATTGCATGAGACAAAACATAATAAATCTTTGAGAAACTCGCCCAGTTAATAAAAACAATTACGATCTGAAGATCATTCATCTTGATTTAGTTCATGTGGCATGTTTCATGTGGCATGTGTGTGACTAGATGACTACTTCCCCCCATGCATGTCGTTCTTGGCTCGGGTACCTAAAACATCAATAAAAGCAAGAGTGAGTCCACAGACTCAGCAAATACATAAAGAATTATAACATCAACATCCATGTAAAGGAGATCAACAATAAAAATATCTCACATGCAAATGCAATGCTCAAGGGTCCTTTCACTTTATCTTTCTTTGTGCATTACACAGGTAATGCAAAGTATGCAACCACACGCATACACATGCAATGACCCTAACTTAGGGTTTGTATTTCCAATGTAAAATTTTGAGGAGGAATAAAACTTTTGTTGCCTCTTCAAATCATTTGGAAGTTTTCCAAATTTTCCTAGCAATTTCCAATTTTCTAGAATTAAATTCTTGTGAATGGAGATTGTTGTCACAGGTTCTTAGCTTTCACACTTGTGATCATCCTCTGAAATTATTTTTCCTACCATCTTGATCATCCTATCTACCTCCTGAATTATTTCACAATTTTTAGATTTTGTTTGCTATTTCATATGGCCAAGTCAACTCTGTTTGAAATCTGGTCAAACTCCAGTACAGCAGCTTGTGAATTTTCTCTAGAACAATGCAGTGCATAAAAAGTTCTGGAAAAATTATACAAGGTTGTCCTCTGTCCCTAGTAGCTACCATAAAAATTTCGAAATTTTGGAGCTCAGGAGCTACCTCTAAAAATTCCCAAAACCTTCTCTGTCTTTAAATCAAATTCTAAAGGTCTGTTCCTCGGGCCAACCCAACTCGGGCTCGAGTCCGACTTCGCACACTTGGTTCGGTCGCGTCAACTAGCTGCACCAGCAGCGAGTCCAATCGATCGAATCGTCCGATGAAGATCGAACGATCCACGTCTTGCGCATGCAACCGACTGTCAATGCATACACTAATATCACCGTCCGTTTTAGATCCAACGGTCCGCCGCGATATTGATCGAGTCTAACTCGCTCGCGCCGTTTGCGCTGTCGGCGACAAGGTGGACCCACCTGCAGGTCATCCCGCCACGTCGCCTCGCCGACTCAGCAGCGCACCGCTCTGCGCTCGCGCCCGGCTTCGCGGCTGCATGCACATCGCCACCTAGCTTCACCGGTCTTTCACCGCCCACCGCCTCACCTCGCCGCTCCGCCGCTCCTACAAAAGCCATCGAGGTTTTCCTACCTCGTTTCGTCTCCATTGCCTTTCTTCTCCATCGAGCTCCGGAGCCGTAGCGCCGCGCCGCTTCGAGCATTTCACCCACTCCGGTGAGCTCGGTCATCGCCGATAGCGTCACGGTGTGCCTAGCATCCCGTGGAAGTAAACCCTCAAGGAATTTCAGGATTCATCGTCGTGGAGCTGCGCGGACTTTCTTCTCCAAGTCCGCCGAAACCGCCTTTTCCACCGCCGCATCTTCTCCGGTGAGCTCCACTCAATTCTTCGCTCGGTGAGCACCACCGACTCCACCTTTCTTCTCCACTCACTCGTGTCCTCTCGTTCACCCTGTGCTCTCGCCGCCGCAATCGCCTTGCGCCGCTGGGCTCTCGTCGCGGGTCACTCCGGTGCCTCTGTTGCCGCCAACACACCGTGAGTTCCTGGTAACTCACTGATGCCCATGCGCGCGCTAAATTTCATTGTCTTCCTCTCTAGTGCAGTCGCACCTTGTCACCCCACTGCCGGCCGCCAAGCTCCGTCGCCGCGCCACCGCAGTGCATCTCCGGCTGCCTCGAGACCACCTACAGTTTCAGTGATCCTCCGGCGACCCATTTTGGCCTTGGTTTCCACCTCGCCGCGCCTCCACCGCCGGCGACGAATCCAGGTCCAGAGCCGCCCGAGATCCTCTGTTCTTTTTCAGTTGTGCTCCTCTCTGTCTGTCTGACAGTGGGGCCCACTCCTTCAAAACCAATTAGTTAGCTGCTAATCATGCTTATGATTGTTCTTTAGTTCACTCTCATGCATGATCAAAGTTAGTAATTGAGGTTTGAAAGTATATTAGTGCAAGTTTCCTTGTAGCTTTGCTCTGTTGTCATTTTTATCTGTTGTCGATGTCCGAAAATTTGTATCATGCTTGCTATTAGGTTTTGTTAGACTTGATGCCTCCTTTTTGTTGTGGTGGTTAGCATGAAATCATTTAGTTGGTATCTTTAAGTTTCTAAGCTTCTGTTGCCATGCTTGATCATAGGGATAGTTAGCTGCTCATTTTATTTGCCTCTGTACTTTTGAGTTGTCGATGTTATAAGATTTGGGTAGTGGCCAAATGTTGAAACTTGTTAGCCTTGCAAAATCTAGGTGTGATGCTTAGGGTATGAATAGTGAGCATCCTTAGCATCCTATCTTAGGTAGAAGATTTTGTTTAGCATTTCTTAGTTGGATACTTGGCTAGTTATGCTTTCAATAGCTTCTTGTAGATTTTGTGCTCTCTCCTGTCAATAGTGGTTTTAGTATAGGTAGCTGATTTTGATGTGTTAACTTGATGATTAAATAATAGATGTGCATACAATCACCATCAAAGCCTGTCCAAAGTTTAAAGCATGTTAGAAGTTTGATTTTGTGGTTAACCTAGCAAATGGGTGGATGGGTCTCTGTAGCAATTATTTGTCATTCTTTGTGATAGTCTAGCCTTGGTGTATATATTGGTGTTTGTATTTGATGTTTGAGTTTTGCCGGTGTTATTCGTTCTTATTCGCTGTTTTGTTCAAATCGTTAGGATTCGATATTTGCGGCAACCCTGAGGACGATCCTCCGCAACATATTGAGCAACAGCATCCAGGCAAGCAGTTTGATCATGATAATCCCAGTATTTTAAAGTCTAATATTTTGTTTCAGCTGTATGTATGCATCGCTTAATTTGTGTTAAATTGATTAGTTAAATCCGTAGATGCATATCCTGTAGTCAGAATATTGATCTCTACTACCGAGCCTAGGTTATTTCTTGTGATTAGAGGTCGTTGGATGATCTCTTATCACTTAGTAGATCCGGTCAACTTGCTTAGACATGCTTAGCTATCAGAATCTGGCGTTATCGACTTTAGTCGGTAACCTTGATCACACAAAATTTACTATAGCTTTATGTTTTAGCATTTCTGCTATGTTTAATTGCAAAACTAAAAATGAAAACAAAATAATTTAGACTTGGGCACAATGGTATGTTGGTGTGATCTGTTGGGTGTGACTGGAAAGGTGCCCGAGTCAGTTAAGGACCGAGTTACTTGCGCCACCGTACTGAGCATTTTGCGTGCTAACCACACTAGAGTATATGGGACCTCTCTTGACCTAGTACTTTGGCGTGTATTGGCTCCGGGTCGCAGGAGGTCGCAGGAGGGACGGAGGTGGGAGCATGGTAGTTGTCCGAAAAGCTTTATCCTGAGTGGGTAGTTGTCTTTTCGGCTTTACCATGTAAGCGTATGGGTTTCTATCCATACGAGCGGCTCGTAGTTAATACACAATATTGGAAAAAGTCTCGTAGGACTTACCTGTACCAGCATACCTTCGGAAGTGTGTTTTGGCTTAAAGGCGATGCAAGTGTGGTACATTGGTACACCCCTGGGGTTAAAACTATTCGAATAGCCTCGTCCTAGGTTATGGACACGCTGGATACGCCCGTAAGAACTAGACTACAACATTTAAATTAAAATTTGATGGGTGGTACGAATGCGGGATTCGTGCTATTGTTGTGGTGACTATTGGGATAGTCACTTCTAGGCCATTTATCTTTCGCTTTTGTTATTATTACCTTCTTGTATTTCAATCTTAAAAATGAATTGCAAACTTGCCTTTAAACTGTATACCTTATTGCAAACGAAAATTGGCTTTGTGCAAATGAAACATATGGCCTCCACTAAACAAGCCTCGCATGTAGCATATGAGCAGTCGCTGGTTCACACGTCGGTCTTGCGGGTACAAAGACAATCTTTGTACTCATGTGCTTTGCTTAATGTTTTGTTGCGAGAGGAAGAAGGTGAGCCTCGGGGCCTCACTTCGTGAGTTTGTCTTTGTCGCCGTAGTGGTGACGACTAGTCTTGGCGGTCGGTCGGATGCCTTGTGGGTTGAAGGCACACCGATTGGCTTTGTTTATAGCCATTTTATGGCACTTTTGCTTCACTGCGTTCTTATTATTTGTGTATCTTGTGGCGATCGGCCATTGTCATAATATCTTTGCTATTTGTTTATCTTCCGTTTGGAAGTGTGGTGTTTGGACTCTATGTGTGGAATGGAGTTGATGTCTAATTTTGTACCGGGTGTATATCTTGCTCAGAAGTATACATATCTCGAGATCGATTTATTTGATTTGTGATGCTAAGACCGGTGGTTGGTTAAGCATTACATACCCATGCACTGTGCTCGCAAGCACAGGGACCAATTGCCCAATACTCCGCAAGTATTGGGGACCTCAAGCCCACACTCCACGAGTGTGGGGATCTCGGGCCCGTCACATTCATGACGGGGATCTCAAAGGGAAACATACTTGGTCACGACGTGACCAAGCCTCAACATGATCTCAATATGCACATGCTCCTTCTTTAATCATCAATTTACCACAAAACGATAACATCATACGACAATAGAGCATAAACATATTTAGAGCATCCACCAATCTTAAACCAACATCATGTCATCAATCTCACTAGGCTATCACATATCGAAAAAGCACACAAACACCAATCAATCACAACCACGAATCAAACAATGCACTTACCTTAACCGCGTGCGAATGGAGGACGTGAAGACGGTGCTGCCTCCGGTACCAATCCCCCACCTAATAAATTAAGAATATAAGCTAAGACCATAGTAACGAAAAACATGAATTAATTAAGCGAACTCATCAAGTAGCAGATTGCGATGCGATCCCAACCCCACAATCCTAAGTGCTGAATTGCCCTCCGTGAACAGTCAAGTTCTAAAATTCATATCTTTCTGTACAGAGGTCCAAATTAGGTGTTCTTGGACTTCATTGAAAGGTAATCAAATTTTCCAACTAAACCTAGTTGGTGAGCTTCCCTGATTCGGCCATCTAAAATCACTTTTAAGCTGACTAACAAAACATCGATTTCACGTCACCCTTTCTGGACAGTGCACTAAAACTATCATAACTTTTAGCTCGTTCATACAAATTTCGCGTTCTTGTTCTTGCCTGAAAGCTACGAAAATTATCTACAACTTTCGTTATACTGAGATCCTCTAATTCTCTATTTAAATTATTGCACAAGTCAGATGACTAAAACCTGTCAAAATGCTGACAGATTCGTAGAACAGTCATACTAAATAATTCATAACTTCTGCTACAGAGGTCCAAATAATATGATCTAGCACTTCATCGAAAGCTATTGACGTCCTCTACAACTCTCTAGGAGAAGCCCAAGACTGAATCCGCACTTAACTACATCAAAACGTCTGTATAACGCGATCTGTCCTGAGGAGACAGAAATACCGACATTGCTACAACAATCAAAAGATGCATCTACTCGGGGGAAAACGGGTATTACCCTTGACGAAACACCGCCGGACGTGAAGAACTCCCAGCTCAGGCCACGATCTCTCCCTCCCCCTCTCCTCTCCTTCTTCTTCTCCTTCTTCTTGGCCAAGCGATCTCCCGGGCGGTCCTCCCTCTTCCTCCTCGACACCGGCAATGGGGGCACCTCCTTGGACGAGCGGGGAGGAGCAGCAGGAGGTGGCGTGGGAGGAGGAAGTGGTGCGAAAGGGGGAGGAAGGAGGAGGGATGGGGGGCGGCGGCCACAAGTGGGAGGAGGGGGAAAGGGGAGGGCAGCTAGGGTTTTGGGGGAGGGTGGCGCCTCCCCCCCCCTTGGCCGGCCACCACATGGCCACCTGGGCCAAGGCCCAGGCCCAGGTTGCCGTACAAACGCTGATTTCCCCACTCTATAATTGCGAAATTAATCATTTTCTATTTGGTCCTTCACAATTCGGATAACTCTCTCCGATTATTTATTCTCTCCCGGTTAATTCCTTTCGTATACTTTTGGGGTATTACATTCTACCCTCCTTAAACTGAATTCGTCCTCGAATTCTAACCATGCTTACGCCAAAGTATAATCACAGCTAAAACTTACCAACAATACCACATGCCTACTGTGAGTAACTCCAGAAATTGCATGCGCATGCGAGACACCAATTCACTAGTCGCTTCACTCTCGGACTTATGGGACCACATCACCTTGACGGATATCCAAAACTAACGTCTTGCACCTCAACACTAGTCTTGACTTTTACTGGTACACTTAACACACAGGGCTCAGAGGTAAGGTTTTACTCGATGGCCAACAGCTCTAACAAAATCTCAAGCTCCCGATCTCAAGTGTTCTATCAGCACCGAAAAGTATAAGACACTACGTACTCCTCGCAAGTACTCGAGACGGTACTAGCGATACGCCAATCTACAAATTCCCATGACTGGGGAACTTATCCGACACACCTTTGGTTACACTTCCTTTTTGTTACCGAAGTACACCGTCAGCACAAAATACATGGAACTCTTGTTCCAACACTCAGCCGATCACTTTATCTACATAGCGAGATCTCCTTTAACAAGGGACGCACAAAGAACTCGCCTATCGACTCACTAATCCGAAAAACTCAATCGAAAAACAAAGGAGTCAAAATGCGTCCAACCCAAAGTCATCTTTCTCTTAGAAAAGCCCAACCCAAAAACAATGGATTTACCACGAAATCTTTTCCATTTTTCAAATAGGCAGTTTAGAAATAAATGCCATACAAGCCAAAAGCGAAATCAATCAAAAAAACCAGTTTAACCATTTTTTTCTTTTTACCTGAAAGGAATCACACATACCGGCAAGAACCAACTCAATTTGTAATTGACATCTGTCATAACCACATAGTTCAAGTAAGAACTAAGAAAACATCTCACTATCCAAGATCGCACCCTTTACCACAATCTTTCTTTTAAGAATTTTACTTTCTCTTAGACCATAGGATCCCAAATCATCGCATAACACATTAACTCATTTCTCTTAAATTGGCAACCTCAAACCTATGCTCTACCGAACACAAAGTTCACACTTATGCAGGGAGATTCTTCCAATCCACAATATCGTACTCTAGCCAATTTCCCTACCGAATGAATTACTTGTCAAAATAATTTCCAACACAACTCAATATAGATTTCACCCACCGTCACATCCCTTAATCCGTTAAGGATGAACAATGTGAAATTCACATCACACACTCTCATATACTAGCCTCAAAGGATACTATCAATGATCATCCCACTACTCGGAATCCACTCTTATTCTACCACTTCTACACATAATCATTAGCATCCAAGGTTCTAACCTAAGAATGCAAAGCCCAAAACCAACCTCGAAGTCTCCTACAATGAATTTCTGGTATGATTCATAGGAAATCCTCAAATTCGTTTACTAAAATTTCACATAGCTCCACAATAACCTCAATCATTAACATCCACGTTTCTCACTAATGGAGTAGCCGTCCCAAGGCGATTTATTTCACAGGTCTTAGACCTTCTCTAATCCATACCAATCCAATTCAGTTACACAACCACAATATACCCGTTCACAAAACCCTGACTGATTGACCAAGATTCAAACATACCCAATCACTAACGTCAATAAATAAATATATCCTTTGACCAAGACATCCTTAGAAATAATTTAACTCCCATAGGGTTACTTACTGAGGCCGAGTAATGCTTGACAAAAGCTCAACAATTCCTGCTATCCCACTAATTATCATGACACTGAGGTTCCTCCACACCGCTACTCTCATTAAACTTCACCACCACAACACTTCTGCACAATCATACTAAGTATCCAATTGCGATATTTTGATAAGTTTGTCGAGTCCATAATTCGATAATCCCAATATTCCAACATGGACAAAGGTTACTGGATCATAATTCATCATAGGTTCCACTAATTGTAATACTAATCACTTTTATCTCATCGACAACTTTCCATTTAAATAAAATTCTCTCCGGGTGTTGTAAATCGAAACCAATTCATTTTATACTGCTCTTCAAATAGATTGGTTCCCGAAAAATCTCAACAAATTCCAAATACTTAACCACCTCCAACCAATCACCATAATACTCTTTATAACACTAGGCAACACAACTTGGTTAATACCTTACTCAAAAGGAAGAAATAAAAAGATACAAGGTTCAACGCACAAGAAATCGTGGCTCCTCGAAGTAAGCACGAGACCAAAAGAAACAGTCAAATAGTAGTGATCTCAGAAAACAAAATACGAGTCCAGAGTCGAGGGCACAAGTCCCACATGAAGATTTTTTTTTCCACCTCCATAAACCTTAATAAAATATTGCTATGTAATCCCAACAAACTCTTAAGTCTTTGATTACAACATTACTTGCCGAACCAAACAAGAGATGCCTTTAATACCAAATCACATTCATCACTTCAGAACCAAACAGAACCTTTCCATATGTCATATTGCTCAACTAATTTCATCTACTACATAAATCATGAACCCCCAAAAGATCACGAATTCAAAACTCCAAACATTCCATTTAACCGTCATTAAAATAATCAACTTACTTTCTCTCTAGAAGAATCATCACTACTCCAACGCGTCACAATCTCTTGTAGACCTTATTACTAACAACAAGAATAATTCACTCTTAACAAGGTTCGTTATCATCAACCCTTCCTTTATAAAATCCCCAAAAGTCACCAAATGTTACATATCACTTTATCATCTCATCCTCAAATGAGAGTACACCAAATTCTTATAACCTCACTACAGAGAACCACTTTTTTTAGAGGAATCTACTACAAAATTTAAAAGACTACACCAAAACCCTTTCATCAAAGACATACTATTATCCGACAATTTCACCATCACACAAACACAAGTCACCTATTAAATCCCATCCTAAACCATTGATGATTATTCAACCTTAGACGAAATTGATGGTCCTTTCTCTATTTGCCTTCTCACGAGCAAAAATAAAAAAATCAAATAGCCAATTAAAGATAATTACATATTATCATCTATTAAGACAACGATCAAACACATCCTTATATTTCCTTCCTACATAGTTAGATTAATCCATTGAAATCAAATAATCTAACAAGTTTAGTAAACTAAACGACTCTAATGATCAACCTTTTCATCAAAGTTCCACATCTTTTTAATAACTCTATTGATTCCAATTAGGTTTAGCCATACCCTTAATCACCGTTCAACAAGAACTACTATATGGCACCATCAAATTAATCAACTTTCCTTCCAGTGATCTTAGTTAGGATCGATTATACACCACACCACAGACCTAACCTGATAATCCATACCTTTTCCATTAATTGCTTTAATTATAACCTCTCGCTTAACCAAGCCAAAACACTACTAAAGGGTTTAACAACTTATTCCATAAAAAGAACCATCAAGCTTCAACACTCCAAATACTCAAGAGAGATACATTGAGTCAAAGCCTCCACGTACTACAGGACTTGCAAAAAGAAACTTTCATTATCCAAATCATCCAGCGAAATAAATAGGTCATGTTTTCCAGTAAGAAAGACGAAACCCCAATACAAAAGTCAGTATTGACAACTAACCAAGTCCACCAGCCACAAGAATAACTCAACAATAGGAAAAACAATAATTGCTTTAAGGGACAAGTTAAGCCAATAGAAACATTATTCAAAGCAACCCATCAACCGGGATGAACTAATACCCAAGAGAAACTCATCAATCACAACCGGATAAGAGTTGACCAAATCAAATTTCAAGGGAGAGAACAACTCTTCTAAATATATATACTTGCTATCAATGCACGCATCACGATCTCCGTGGTAACCACTTCCTATTCTCATACATGACGGTGGTGTAACTCAGTAAAACCTAGGGCCACAACCACGACTTCAACCTCTCAACAAGGGTTATCTCCACACATAATAATTATATAATCCATTAATGAGCAATCATACTCAATTCATACCAGCAATCATCAATACGATATAACGGAAACGAAAATACAATGATATGCCCATTCCCATTCTACTGTGCACCAGTGTGTCAATTTTGTTTTAAGTTCATTAACCATTACAGAATTTTAGCAATTTAAGTTGCCTAAGTTGTAAATCCAGTCACGACGGACCTACTGCCCGCTTTGATACCAACTGTAACACCCCAGCCCGGCATGAGCCTGGAATGCTACTAAACAAACTCTAATAATTCTAATCTAGACAATCTTAATAAATTTCGGCAGAACCTCCCTTGTAAAGTTAATTACACGAAGGTTCCAACACATAGATAATTCAAATATTAACTAAATCTTTCATCCAGAGACTTCAAAAGATAATCAAAGACATGCTAAGTATCTAACATAACTAGAGAGGTATGAAGTTCCATTATTACATTTAATCCATTGCATGAGACAAAACATAATAAATCTTTGAGAAACTCGCCCAGTTACTAAAAACAATTACGATCTGAAGATCATTCATCTTGATTTAGTTCATGTGGCATGTTTCATGTGGCATGTGTGTGACTAGCTGACAACTTCCCCCCATGCATATCGTTCTTGGCTCGGGTACCTAAAACATCAATAAAAGCAAGAGTGAGTCCACAGACTCAGCAAGTACATAAAGAATTATAACATCAACATCCATGTAAAGGAGATCAACAATAAAAATATCTCACATGCAAATGCAATGCTCAAGGGTCCTTTCACTTTATCTTTCTTTGTGCATTACACCGGTAATGCAAAGTATGCAACCGTCGCCGCATACCCATGCCTGTGCTCGCAAGCACAGGGACCAATTGCCCAATACTCCGCAAGTATTGGGGACCTCAAGCCCACACTCCACGAGTGTGGGGATCTCGGGCCCGTCACATTCATGACGGGGATCTCAAAGGGAAACATACTTGGTCACCACGTGACCAAGCCTCAACATGATCTCAATATGCACATGCTCCTTCTTTAATAATCAATTTACCACAAAACGATAACATCATACGACAATAGAGCATAAACATATTTAGAGCATCCACCAATCTTAAACCAACATCATGTCATCAATCTCAGTAGGCTATCACATATCGAAAAAGCACACAAACACCAATCAATCACAACCACGAATCAAACAATGCATTTGTCTTAACCGCGTGCGAATGGAGGACGTGAAGACGGTGCTGCCTCCGGTACCAATCCCCCACCTAATACATTAAGAATATAAGCTAAGACCATAGTAACGAAAAACATGAATTAATTAAGAGAAGTCATCAAGTAGCAGATTGCGACGCGATCCCAACCCCACAATCCTAAGTGCTGAATTGCCCTCTGTGAACAGTCAAGTTCTAAAATTCATATCTTTCTGTACAGAGGTCCAAATTAGGTGTTCTTGGACTTCATTGAAAGGTAATCAAATTTTCCAACTAAACCTAGTTGGTGAGCTTCCCTAATTCGGCCATCTAAAATCACTTTTAAGCTGACTAACAAAACATCGATTTCACATCACCCTTTCTGGACAGTGCACTAAAACTATCATAACTTTTAGTTCGTTCATCCAAATGTTGCGTTCTTGTTCTTGCCTGAACGCTACGACAATTATCTACAACGTTCGTTATACTGAGATCCTCTAATTCTCTCTTTAACTTATTGCACAAGTCAGATTACTAAAACCTGTCAAAATGCTGACAGATTCGCAGAACAGTCATACTAAATAATTCATAACTTCTGGTACAGAGGTCCAAATAATATGATCTAGCACTTCATCGAAAGCTATTGACGTCCTCTACAACTATCTAGGAGAAGCCCAAGATTGAATCCTCACTTAACTACATCAAAACGTCTGTATAACGCGATCTGTCCTAAGGAGACAGAAATACCGACATTGCTACAACAATCAAAAGATGCATCTACTCGGGGGAAAACGGGTATTACCCTTGACGAAACACCGCCGGACGTGAAGAACTCCCAGCACAGGCCACGATCTCTCCATCCCCCTCTCCTCTCCTTCTTCTTCTCCTTCTTCTTGGCCAAGCGATCTCCCGGGCGGTCCTCCCTCTTCCTCCTCGACACCGGCAATGGGGGGGCACCTCCTTGGACAGCAGCAGGGGAGGAGCAGCAGGGAGGTGGCGTGGGAGGGGAGGAAGTGGGGCGGCGGCCACAAGTGGGAGGAGGGGGAAAGGGGAGGGTGGCGCCTCCCCCCCCTTGGCCGGCCACCACATGGCCACCTGGGCCAAGATCCAGGCCTAGGTTGCCGTACAAACGCTGATTTCCCCCTCTCTAACTGCGAAATTAATCATTTTCTATTTGGTCCTTCGTCAATTCAGATAACTCTCTCCCGATTATTTATTCTCTCCCGGTTAATTCCTTTCGTATACTTTTGGGGTATTACAAAAACCACACACCTACTGTGAACAATTCCGAATATTCCTCGGGCATGCAAGACTCTAATTCCCATGTCACTTCCCTCTTGGACTTATGGGATCACACCACCTTGACGGATACCATCGTCTTTCACCTCAACACTAGTCTCGACCTTTACAAATACACTCATCATACGGGATTCAAAAGTATGGTCTTACTCATTGGCCAACAGCCCTAACAAAGTCTCAAGCTCCGGACCTCTCATGTGCTCTCTCAGCACCGGAATATACAAGACATTGAATACTCCGTGCAAGTACTCGAGACAGTCCTAGCGATATGCCAATCTACAAATTCCCGTGACTAAGGAACCTATCCAACACACCCTTGGTTAAACTTCCTTTTGGTACCGAAGTACACCGTGTGCACAAAACTCACGGAACTCTTGTTCCGACTCTCTGTCAATTACTTTACCTATGCAAACAGCATCTCCTTTGACAAGGGACGCACAAAGAACTCGCCTACCAACTCACTTATCCGAAGAACTCAAACAAAAGAGTCATAATGCATCTAACTCAAAACCATGTTCCCTTAGAAGAACCCAATCCAAAATCAATGGATTTACCACGAAAACTTTTCTACTTTCTAAGTAGACAGTTTAGAAATAAATGCCACACAAGCCAAAGGCGAAAACACTCGAAAAAACCAGATTAACCATTTCTTTTTTTTTCTTAACTGGAGGGAATCACACATACCGAAAAGAACCAACTCAATTTGTAATTGACATCCATCATAATCACATAGTTCAAGTAAGAACTATGAGAATACCTCACTATCCAAGATCACACCCTTTTCCACAATCTTTCTTTTAAAAATTTAACTTTCTCTTAAACCATAGGATCCCAAATCATCGCATAACATATTAACTCATTTATCTTAAATTAGCAACCTCAAAGCTATGTTCTACCGAACACAGAATCCACACTTATGTAGGGAGACTCTTCCAATCCACAATATCGTACTCTAGCCAACTTCTCTACCGAATTAATTACTTTGACAAAATAATTTCCAACACAACTCAATATAGATTTCACCCACCGTCACATCCCTCGATCCGTTAAGGATAAACAATTTAAAATTCACATCATACATTCTCATTTACTACCCTCAAAGGATACTATCAATGATCATCCCACTACTTAGAATCCACTCTTATTCTACCACTTTTACACATAATCATTGGCAACCAATGTTCTAACATAAAAACACAAAGCCTAAATTCAACCTCCAAGACTCCTACAACAAACGTCTCGTATAAAAGATCGAGAAATCCTCAGATTCATTCACTAAAGTCCCCACTCTAAACATACTCAATCATTATCATCTACACGTAAATATTTTTTCGACCAAATTATCTTTTAGAAGAATTCTATCTCCCCGAAGGTTTATTCACTAGAGCCAGGGTATACCTGCCGATAACTCAACCTTACCTACCTGCCGATAACTCAACCTTACCTACTATCCCATCAATTGACATTACAATTGGTTTACTTCGCTAATCCTACTCTCATTAAACTACACCGTCATAGATCACCTACACAACCTTGCAAAATTACCCAATCGCGATACTCTAACACATTGATCAAGCTTCCAGACTTTCGATAATCCCAACATTCCAACATGGATGAAGGTTCTTGGATTATAATTCGCTATGGGTTCCACTAGTTGTAACACTAATCTACTTTATTTCAACGACAATCATCCAATTTAAATCTAATTCTTTTCAAGAGTTATAGGATAAAACCAAATCACTTTCTATTGATCTTCAAATAGCTTGGCCCCCATAATTTTCACTATGATCATTTACTTGACCACCACCAACCAATCGCCATATTACACTCTAAAAAACCTTGCAACCCAAGTCGGTTAACCTTTTCTCAATAGGAAAGAGCAAACAAATACAAGTTTTAACACACGAGGAAACACTATTCCTCACAGTGAGCACGAGACCAAAATAAATAGTCAAATAACATTGATCTCGAAAAACAAAAGACGAGACCACAATTGAAGGCACATGTTCCGCAAGAAGGGAGTTTCAAACATCGATAAATCACAATAAAACATTACTTTTGAAACTCAAGAAACACTTAAGCGGCAACAATAGAAAAGTTGCAGGTTATCATCCTGAACTCCAACCTCAAATACTTATGGTACACCTTTCTTTTTTTTTTCCTTTAATAGAGGAAACAATTTCCTTTGATTACATCACCACTTGTTAACCCAAAGAAAAAGTATTTTTAAAACAACTCACATTAATCACTTAAGAACCCATTAGAACATTCTCACGCCTCGCCTTTCTCAACAATTTCAGACACTACATTAAGCATGAACTACCAAAAGCTCACAAATGCAAAACTCCAAACTTTCCATTTAACCGATATTTTGGGAGGCGGTCAAATTACATTCTTTCTAAAAGAATCATCACCACTCTCACAAGATACAATCCCTTATAGACAATCTTATTAACATAAAAAATAATAAACTCTTAACAAGAATCTTTATCATCAACTCTTTTAACAAGGGCATGCAGCCACAAGTCACAATCCTCATGAGACACACATGAATACATCATATTTTTTTAACCCTTCACCTATTAGCAATGCTCACACTTCATTTTGTACACAACTTCCAATCTAGCGGTTATCGTAGACATTTAACGGATTATACAGTCATGGAAGAAATTATGGTCCTGTCACTATCTACGTTCCCACTAGCAAATATGAGACCATCAAGTAACCAATTAAAGGCAATTTCCATATTATTATCCACTAGGACAACAGTCAAATACATCCCTTTCTCTCCCTCCCTACACAATTAAGTTTAACCATTGAGATCAAGTAATCCAACCAGTTTAGCAACGTAAACATTTTTTTAATGATCAACCTTCTCATCAAAGACACACTATTATCCTACCACTCGACCATCAAGTAAACAAGGATCACCAACTACATCCCATTAGTTCATCTCTTAGCGATGCTCAACACCATACTTTGATACGTTATAATTGCACCTAGCAATTACATATGATCAGTACTTATCCATGAAAGATAACTTTCAAGATGAATATCCACTATGACACTAATCTAACACCTTCTAGACTTATCCATCCCAAAAGATTAGATTAATCCATTGAGTCCAACAAATCAAATCTACTGGAGAAGCTTGCCATAGTGATCAAACTAGTCTCACCAACGTTCCATATTTCCTAATAACTCTTCTGACCCCAATTAGGTATATCCACACCCTTAATCACAGTTCATCAAGATCTACTACATGGCACCATCAAATTAATCAACTTTCCTTTCAGGGATCTTAGTTAGGATCGATTATACACCACACTACGGACCCAACTTGATAACCCATACCATATCCACTAATTTCTCCGATTATAACATCTTACTTAACCACGAGACGACATCGCTAAAAGGTTCAGTATTTTCTTTCATAAAAGAACCTTTCAACTTCAACACTCAAAACATCCAAAAGAGATACATTGAATCAAAACTTCCACGTACTAAAGGACTTGCAAAAGGAAACTTTCATTATCCAAACCATCAAGCGAAATAAATGGGTCATGTTGTCCAATAAGAAAGACAAAACTCCAATACAAAGGTCAATATTGACAACTAACCAAGTCCACCAGCCACAAGAATAAATCAGTAATTGGAAAAACAATAATTTCTTTAAGGGACAAATTAAGCCAATAAAAAAAACATATCAACCTTTCTCAAAAAACCCATCAACTGGAATGAACTACTGGCCTAAAGAAATTCATCAACCATAACTGGACAAGAGTTGACCAGATTCAAATTCAAGGAAGAGAACAACTTTTCTAAAGATACTCACTATCAACGCCTGTACGAAGATATCCGAGGTAACCACTTCACTTTTCTCATACCACGAATAGTGGTGTAACCTAGTAAAGCCCAGGGCCACAACCATGACCTCGACCTCTCAACATGGGCTACCATCACTCATAATAGTCATATAATCATATTATAGGTATATAAGATCATCTCATAACAGGAATCATCAATACAACATAACGGAAGCGTAAATGCAATGCTTGATCCATCCCATCCTACTATGCACCAGTGTGTCAAGTTTTTAAGTTCATTAACCACTACAAAATTTTAGCAAATTAAGTTACCTAAGTTGCTAATCCATTCACCACGGACCTACTGCCCGCTCTGATACCAACTGTAACACCCTAGCCCAACATAAGTCTGGAATGCTACCAATCTAACATTAAACAATTCTAAGCCAAAATATTCTACCAAATTTTCGGCAGAACCTCCCTTGTATTGTTAACTACTAGGAGGTTCCAACATTTGAATAAAACATATATAATTAATCCAACCTTCAGAATCATCAATAGGCATTCAAAACATGAAAGCAACTAGCATATTCAGAGTTATCCAAAAGACACTACTCATCATTATTACACTTAGTCCAATGCATGAAACATAATCATAAACAATCTCTAAGCAGTTTGCTCTTTTATTAAACTATGAACTAAAAATTTATCAACTTTAAAGGTGGATGACAGTGTGTGTGTCCAATTCAAGTCTACTCCCTCCCATGCATGCCGTTCTTGCAAATGGTACCTAAAAACACAACAAAAGCAAGGCTGAGTCCAAAGACTCAGCAAGTACCAATAATGAAACATTAGACTCACATTTACATCATCAACATTCCATTCCAAAGCTTTATACAAAAACATATCTCATGAGGTATGTATGCAAATATGCAATTCAACTTTTCTCTTTCACTCTTTGTCGTATTTCACCGATAATGCGAGATATGCGACTGTCGCCGCATACCATGCCTGTGCTCGCAAGCACAGGGACCAATTGCCCAATACTCCGCAAGTAAAGGGGACCTCAAGCCCACACTCCACAAGTGTGGGGACCTCAAGCCCGTCATATGCATGACGGGGATCTCAACAAATGCTTGGTCACCGCGTGACCAAGTCTTCATTTTATCAACATGATGCATATGCACAAGTCATGAATCATCATAAACATACCTCCTCTGCAACATCATTTATGAATTTAACTCTTTCATACTTCTATCATACATGTTCACAGACATGCAAACACTCAAACAACCATGCATGATTTACATTTTCACAACACTAATAATCATAGTCAACAACATCTATAACACTCTAGCATCCATAGACATCACAATTAATTTTAATACTAGCAAACATGTACTTGCTTTAACCGCGTGAGAACGGAGGATGCGAAGAGGGTGCTGCCTCTGGGACCACTCCCCCACCTAAAATTCATTTAAAAGCTTACTAAGACAACAGTTTTGGACCAAACAAACCATATAAGCAAGCACGAACTAGCAATAGCTTGTAACGCGATCCCGACCCCAATTTCCTAAATGCTGAACTGACCCCTCTGTAAACAGTCGTGTTCAAAAATTCATATATTTTAGTACAGGAGTCCAAATGAGGTGTGCTTGGACTTCATTGAAAGGTTATCAAATTCGCCAACTAAACGTAGTTGGTGGGCCTTCTTGATTCAGCCATCTAATATCCCTTTTATGCTGAATAACAAAACATCGATTTCACGTCAGGTTCTCTTGACAATACACTAAAACTATCATAACGTTCAGCTCATTTGTCTAAATTTCTCTTGCTTGGGCTTCCCTGAAAGCTACGACAATTATCTATAACTTTTGTTATACTGAGCTTCTCTAAGTTTTCCTTTAACTGATTGCTCCAGTCAGATTACTAAAACCTGTCAGAATACCGACAAATTTGCGGAACAGCGGCGCTACGAAATTCATAACTTTTGAACCGCTTATCCAAACGACGTGATATAACACTCTATTGAAAGATAAAGATGTGACCTGCAAATCTCTAGGAGACGGACAGATCAAATTTCGCAGTTAACATCCTCAAAACAACCGAGCAATATAGACTGCCAAAAACCGATCTAATACCGACATTGCCAAAAGGCGAAACTACACGACTAATTGAACGAGATCGTGGGTTACCCTTGGAGAATGAGATGAGGAACGCGGAGACCCAGCAAAGCTCCTTCCTTTCCTTCCTCTTTTCCTTCTCCCCTTCCTCTTCCTTTCTTCTTCTTCCTGTAACATCCCAATTTTGGACTTGTGTTTCAAATGTAATGAAATAAGTAGAAATTAAAACTTTTCTTACATCTTGTACTTCCTGTATGTTCTCAACAATTCCTGTACAAGAATTATGGAAATACAAAGTCACAAGTCTTTTGATCTCAAAACCTTGTCTTACAAAAACATTCATCTCAAATCTTGTGATTATCCTTTGAAAATATTTTTCCTAAGTTCCTAGGATGGTATGTGACCTCTCTGAAAAATTTCACAATTTTTAGAAATTGTTTGAATATTTTTAGAGGGCACTCAAACCTGTTTGACTTTTAGTCAAACCTTAAACTAGAGCCTTGCATAATTTTTGGAGAAAAATGCACAGCATAAAAACCTCTGAAAATTTTATACAAGGTTAATATCTGAGTGCGCAAGATCCAGTAAAAATTTCAGAAATTTTGGAGTTGTTTTACTATCTCAAATAAATCCTCAAAGTCCCAGCTCAGTTTAAAACTCAAAACCTCATTTCACTGTGCAGTGGGTTCGAGTCAGACTCGGGCTCAAGCCACCTGTCTTGGTCCAGTCAACTAACTGCACCGGGCCTCCTTCTAAAAGCGTGCGTCCAATCTCAGCCATTGGATCCTAATCGCTCGGCCCTTGTTCGCGTAAACATTCAGACTGTGCGGATGATCTAGTCAATTCGAAATGTTGGATCTCTATCCAATCGTCCAGATTGGCTGATTGCGTTCGGGCCCCCGAAGAGCACTTTAAATCGTGGCCGTCTATTTCTGATCCAAGGGCTCATGATCTCCTCTGTTGTTTTAAAACCTCCGATTGTGTCGTTCAATCTGAGCCGTTGGATTAAAATCCAACGCCCACAATCTCCTCCGTTGTATTTAAACCTGAGGAGCATGAGAAATCTAAGTTGTTCATTTCTAATCTAAGGGTTCAAAATCGCCCGAGCTTCTTCTCTGTCGTCTTCAACCTTGAGCCGCGCGTGAACAGTGCAGGGCATGGCGTTGTCCGATCTTGCTCCCCTAAAGCCACTCCTAGCCGACATTGTGGGATTGTGGGGTGTTTTTGGCCATGCCATTACCCTACTCCACCATCTACCCCCATCAATTCTTCTTTTCAGCCACATCTTGAGCCTTGAGCTTTTGTCACCCGAGAGGCTCCTTTTGCGAAACCCTAATGCCCTCTAGCTATTTAAGCTCCCCAACACCCTTCCTGGTGTTCCTTTACACCATCCCAAGCTCCTTATTCATTTTTGGAGCTTAATTCACCAGAAACACCAAAACACCATTGTTGACCCGTGGAGCTCCATTGAGGATCATGTAACAGCCCTAACTTAGGGTTTGTAATTCAAATGTAAAATTTTGAGGAGAAATAAAAACTTTTGTTGTCTCTTCAAATCAATTGGAAGTCTTCCAAATTTTCCCTAGCAATTTCCAATTTTCTAGAAGTTAACTCTTGTGTTTGGAAATTGTTGTCATCAAATTATTAGCCTTCAAACTTGTGATCATCCTCTGCAAATATTTTTCTTAGCATCTTGATCATCCTATCTACCTCCTGAATTATTTCACAATTTTTAGATTTTATTTGCTATTTCAAATGGCCAAGTCAAGCTAGTTGAAAATCTGGTCAAACCCTAGGTCAGCATGCTTGTGAATTTTCTGCAGAACTTTTCAGTGCATAAAAGTTCTGAAAAATTTATGCAATGTTGATATCTGTCTCAAGTAGGTACCATAAAAATTTCTGAATTTTGGAGCTCAGGAACTATCTCTAAAAATTCCTAAACTCTCTCACTTTTAAACTCAAAATCGAAATCACTGTTTGTCGGGCTCGAACCCGAGCCCGACTCAAATCAGACCGCACCACTTGGCTCGGTCGCGTCAACTAATCGCACCGCCCGAGTCCAATCGATCGTGACCGTCCGATGCAAATCGAACGATCCACGTCGCGTCGCAACCGACTGTCCGAATGCATACACCAATCTCAGCCGTCCATTTCAGATCCAACGGTAGGTGCGATACTGGTCAAGTCAAACCACCGGTTCGCACCGCTGGCGTCGGCCGACGGTGGACCCTACCCGCCGATTCGCCTCGTCTTCTCCGCACCTCACGGAGCTCGCGGCGCTTTCGCGCATGGGCGCCACGTACCTCGCCGCGCCACCTATTTGCCCTCGTGTCCGTCCGTGGAGCATCGCGAGCTTTATAACCTCACCGCACTCATTCATTCATCGTTTCCTTCTCTCACACTTTCTCCGCGCTTCTGCTTTTGGCCGGCGAAGAGGACGTAGCGTAGCGCCGCTGTGTTAGCGCCGCCTTGATTCCGCAACCACGCCACCGTGATCCACGCTCGACGCCGCCTCCATTTTGCCCAACCCGGTCCTTGGCGTCCAGTGGATCACGAGGCGGTATCGCTCGTCTCGCCTCGGCGATCTCGGCCCGCGAGCTCGTTTGTGATCGGTGAGTTTCTAGCTCCGCCAACTAGTCCCTTAGGATCGCATGCACTGAATCTAACGGTGGGCTTGTTTACGCCTTTTGTGCATTGTTGCGCGCGTCGCGACCAATTCTTCTCCAAGCTCGGTTTCGCGCGGTGGAAATTCCGGCCACCTCGAGCTTTCTTCGTCGGCGTTATCGTGTGCTTCTTGCTCCTGGTGTTGGGGCGGCTTGTGCGCACCTTCCGAGTCTTCTAGAAGCTTGTCGCGTCCTCTCGCGAAGCGCATCTTCTTCTCCGCCTCAGCTCGCCGCCACTCGCGGCCGGCATCCCGTGGTCGCGTCACCGTCATCGAGTTCGTGAGATCTTCGCGAACCCGAAGGTATCACTCACTCGCCGAAACCCTCCGTTAGCAAGTTCGATTCGGCCGCCGCTGCGTCCCGTCTTGCGCGGTGAGCCACGGTGGAGTTAGTTTAGCGCTAATCTTGTTTAGCTGAGTCTCGACTTGTGGGCCCTCTCACAAATCGCGTTTAGAAACCCTTTAATCCAGCCGTTATTTGTTCTGAGTCACCGCCATGCGGGTCCATCTTTGTCGATTAGGGTGTAGCTCGGTTATACGTTTTCTCCGTCGGAAGCGTATTTCTGCGTGTGTATATGTTAGAAGTACACCTTGATAAGCCAAGACGTATTCTTAGAATACGCCACGCCACCTTCGTGACGATGCGTGCTGCTTCGCCACCTTTATTTGGGCCCGCTGTGCGGGGCTAGATAGTTGTGGCTAGAAAAGGTATAAATGCTTTAGTATTTCAAATGCTTTTAGTTGCTTATTGTTAATTCAATTAAACTTGTAAAATGCATAACTAATTCAATTTTTATCCAAATTGCATGAAACCAGTGCTGTTAATTTTCATTTTAAGTATACTATTTACTAAAATAAGTTTCAACCTTGTATCAGTAGCAAAAATCTGTTAATTAATTTAATGTTGTAGATTGTATTTTTTTTTCAAGTTAGAAAATTCATATCTTTTTCAATAATTGTCCAAATCCAGTAAAACCAACTCTGTAAATTTTCATTTTTAGTGTGCTAATTATCAGGTTAAGTTTTAGATACTGTTCCTGTTCATGAAAATTTGTTAAGCAATTAACTAGTGTTTTGATGTGTTTTTAGCTTAGAAAATTCATGGAAAATTCTTAATAACCTAAAATGATTTGTTCTCTGTTTCTAAAATTTTGTTATATCATGCTTAGGTTGCTGTGTGAGTTTTAGTACGTTTGTTTGTTGTTGCATGTTTGAGTTTTGTCGGTGTTATTCGCTCTTATTCGCTTTGTTCAATCGTTAAGCTTCGATATTTGCGGCAACCCCGAGAACGACCCTCCGCAACAAATTGAGCAACAAAGACCGAGGCAAGCGGTTTGATCATGATAATCCCGATTTTAAAGTCTAATATTTTGTTTCAACTGTATGTATGCATCGCTTAATTTGTGTTAAATTGGTTAGATAATCCTTTAGATGCATAATCATGGGCGAATAATATTTCCTCTACTACCCGAGCCTAGGTTATTTGTCGTGATTAGAGATCTGGATGATCTCTTATCACTTAGTAGATCCGGTCAACTTGCTTAGACATGCTTAGCTATCGGTAGAATCAAGCGATTATCGACTTTAGTCGGTAACCTTTATCACACAAAATTTACTATAACTTTATGTTCTAGCATTTCTGCTATGTTTAATTGCAAAATTAAAAATGAAAACAAAAATGATTTAGACTTGGGCACAATGGTAAGACTGGTGTGATCTGTTGGGTGTGACTGGAAAGGTGCCCGAGTCAGTTAAGGACCGAGTTACTTGCGCCACCGTACTGAGCATTTTGCGTGCTAACCACACTAGAGTATATGGGACCTCTCTTGACCTAGTACTTTGGCGTGTATTGGCTCGGGTCGCAGGAGGTCGCAGGAGGATGGAGGTGGGAGCATGGTAGTTGTCCAAAAGCTTTATCCTGAGTGGGTAGTTGTCTTTTCGCTTTACCATGTAAGCGTATGGATTTCTATCCATACGAGCGGCTCGTAGTTAATACACAATATTGGAAAAAGTCTCGTAGGACTTAGCCGTACAAGATACCTTGGAAGTGTGCTTTGGCTTAAAGGCGGTCCAAGTGTGGGTACATTGGTACACCCCCAGGTTAAAACTATTCGAATAGCCTCGCCCTAGGTTATGGACACGCTGGATACGCCCGTAAGAACTAGCCTACAACATTTAAATTAAAACTTGATGGGTGGTGCGAATGCGGGATTCGTGCTATTGTTGGGGTGACTATTGGGATAGTCACTTCTAGGTTGTTTATCTTTCGCTTTTGTTATTAATATCCTTCTGTTATTTCAATCTTATAAATGAATTGCAAACTTGCCTTTAAAATCAGATTACCTTATTGCAAATGAAAATTGGCTTTATGCAAATGAAACATATGGCCTCCACCAAATAAGCTTTGCATGTAGCATATGAACAGTGCGCTAGTTCACACGTCAATCTTGCGGGTACAAAGACAATCTTTGTACTGGGTGCTTTGCTTAATGTTTTGTTGCAGAGGAAGAAGGTGAGCCCCTAGGGCCTCACTCGTGAGTTGTGTTGCCGTTTCGTGGGCGACTAGGCTTGGCGGTCCTGGCCGATGCCTTGTGGGTTGGAGGCACGCCGATTGGCTTTGTTTATAGCCATCTTATGGCACTTTTGCTTCATTGTCGTTCTTGTTATTTGTGTACCTCGTGGCACATCGGCCTTTATGCGTAATAACTCTACTATTTGTTTATCTTCCGCTTGGTAGTGTAGTGTTTGGACTCTATGTTTGGAATGGAGTTGATGTCTAATTTTGTACCGAGGTGTGTATCTTGCTCGGAAGTATACATATCTCGAGGATCGCTTTATTTGATTTGTCTTTGCTAGGACCGGTGGTTGGTTAAGCATTACAAGCCAAATAAACGGGGTCCTCACAAAGTTGGTATCGAGCCATTCCGACCGTAGCAACCCAAGCATAGTCGTCTTTAGGATATTTTGAAAAAGCTTAATTTCAAAGTATAAAAAGGTTTACGAAAACCTAGGTAGATTCTCAGATTTTACTCCTTACCTATCTTAGCCTTCTACACTCATCTTACTCTAATTTGAGTTTAAAACTTGGTTTCTCTCGTTCCTTTCAAAAGATAGTTACTACCAGTAGAATCGGTCTTTGGGAGAACCATAGAGAATTAGTCTAATTAAAATTTGTGGGGTATAAGGGTAAGATATATATGAGTTTGCTAAGTGTCCATTTTTGTCAATTGGTTTTGTAACTTAAAAGTCTTGTGTTTGTTTTGTCTTTGTTAGTAAGTAATTTGCATGAGGTTGTCGACTTCGTGTTTTCCGCTGTTGTTAACTTGTCTTAGTGAAACAGGATGGCCGGAGAGCGCGTGGCGGTCCAGTGGTCATGACGAGAGCTTCCCCTCCTCCGACCATGGTGAGGTGCTTGCTCGGATCGAGCGAACCGCATGGACCGTGACGCGCATCTTGGAGGTTATTGCTAAGAATACCTCCACTCCCGCGTGGTGGCGGCCACGGACTCACGGGGACTTGCAGAGTTCCTCCGACGCACCACCGACTTTCTCCCGCTCGAGGACCCTCTCGATGCACGGATGATTGGTCGCGCATGGTTGAGCGAAAGCTCAACATAGCTCGATGCCAGCGCGAGGATAAGGCACTCTTCGCGTCCCACCACCTTGAGGGCGCAGCACTCTCATGGTGGGAGAACTATCTCGCCATGCGACCCACGGGCCATGTGGTCGCGTGGGAGGAGTTCAGTCACTTTGTCGGGCCCACATCCCGCATGGCCCGATGAAGTGAAAAAGAAAGAATTCCTCGCGCCAAGCAAGGGCGCAAATCTGTGGATCGAGTACTTGTACGAGTTCAATCATCCGCTCGTTATGCTCCGGGAGGTGGCCTCGGATGAGGCTAAGCAGAGAAGTTTATGGATGGCTTGTCCGAGGAGCTGCAGGACAAGCTATCTATTGTGGACTTCTCGACTTTTAGGCCTTGGTAGATAAGGCCATTGTTCTTGAGCATAAGGCAAAGGCGCCGGCGAGTCCATAGCGCAAATGGGAGGCACATCAGTCTACTCACACCACCTCACTGCGTCCTCGGTGGGCGGCACGATGGCCCGTTCTTTTGCTCCACCGGCGCCGAGGCCATCTCGCACCAGCTCCTCCCCACCGCAGCCGTGTTTCACCACGTGCGCCGCTATCCAGCAGCAGAGCGGCCTCGCAATCCGGCGGCCGAGGTTACTTGTTTTTTGCCACAACAAGGGCCATTATGCGAATGCACGCCTCGAGTGTTGCAGCGACCCTCGTCCTAATGGAGGACGCGGGCGAGAGTGGTCACCCACGACGGAAGATTATTCGAAGACCTGAGTGCGGCAATGGTCGAGTCAACCACCTTTCAGCTGAGGAGGCTCAGGAGGCGCCAGATGTCGTGATTGGTACACTTCTTGTTAATTCTCATCCTGCTGCAGTATTATTTGATTCTGGAGCATCGCATTCTTTTATTTCAAGATCATTTGCTGCTGCTAGTGGTCTTCACTGTGTTCCTTTGGGAGTTCCTTTGCTCATCCGCTCTCCGGGGTCGGAAATGAGAGCTGATTTACAGTGTCGGGATGTTCCTATCATAGTCAAAGGAGTGGGGTTTTTAGCAAATCTTATTCCTTTCGATTCGCGAGTGCGGATGTGATTCTTGGCATGGATTGGTTGTCCCAACACTTGGGGCAAATCGATTGTGCCAGAAGATTGTCTATCTCACCCTTTCAAAGGCAGTCGGTTTTCCCCGCAAAATGCAAAGGTCGCACCTTTGTGCACTTGTAACCAAGCTAGCTTTGAAGCTTCGTGAGGTTCCTACTGCTTGTGATTTTGAGGATGTTTTTCCGATGATTTACAGGATGCCTCCGTTCGAGATCTGAGTTTGTTATCGAGTTGCTGCCCTGCATCGCCCGATTTCGAAGGCGCCGTGTCGGATGCCTCCCAATGAACTAGAAGAATTGAAGAAGCAACTTGGTGAGCTCCAAGCAAAGGGTTTCATCCGTCCCAGCCATCTCACTGGGGTTGTCCGGTGATCTTTGTGAAGAAGAAGGACAAGACTTTGCATGTGTGTTGATTACCGTCCTCTCAATGAGGTGACGGTGAAGAACAAATATCCTCTGCCCGTATTGATGATCTGTTTGATCGGTTGATCGGAGCCAGTGTTCTCAAAGATTGATTTGAGAATGGGGTATCATCAGGTCAGGATCAGATCTGAGGATATTCCGAGGACGGCTTTCACTACTCGTTATGGGCTGTACGAGTACACCTCATGTCCTTTGGCTTAACCAATGCTCCAGCTTTGTTCATGAACTTAATGAATTCAGTATTCATGGTGTTTTTGCACAAATTTGTGGTGGTCTTCATTGATGATATTCTTATTTATTCCAAGACCGAAGAAGATCATGCCGAGCATCCAAGATTGTTTTGGGCAAATTGCGGGAACACCGGCTATACGCGGGTTCAAAGAAATGTGAGTTCGGTTGAAGGAAGTGGCATTCTTGGGCCATGTTCTTTCAGTGGAGGCATAGCTGTGGATCCCAGAAGGTCGATGTTCGTCTTGGGGGCAGCCAAGTCGATCCACCGATAAAGTCGAGTTTTCTCGGTTTAGCGGGCTACTACCGCTTTATCGAGAACTTCTCCAAGATCGCCAAGCCGATGACTGAATTGCTCAAGAAGGACAAGAAGTTTGTGGTCCTCTCGCTTGTGATGAGAGCTTTGGGAGCTCAAACAGCGTTTGACTTCAGCCCCATCCTCACTCTTCCCGATATCCACAAGAGCTTGATATTTATTGCGATGCCTCTCGTCGTGGACCTACTGTGTTCTTATGCAGAAGGCAAGGCAGTTGCCTATGCATCTAGGCAGTGAGACCTCATGAGCTCAATTATCCCACCCATGATTTAGAGCTTCTTCTGGCGGGTGCATGCACTCAAGATTTGGCGGCATTATCGATCGGTAACACGTGAGGTGTATTCGATCACAAGAGCTTGAAATACTTGTTCACTCGGCGATCTCGAACCTCGAGCGAGAGAGATGGCTAGAATTGATCAAAGATTATGACATGGGTATTCAGTATCATCCTGGCAAAGCCAATGTGGTTGCTGATGCACTTAGCCGAAAAGTGTATTGCAATACTTTGATGATCCAAGAGCAGCAACCTGCACTTCTTGCAGAATTTCAACGTCTCAACTTGGGTTTGGTTGAGCATGGTTCCCTTGCTGCCTTGGTTGTGCAACCAACCTTGGTGGATCAAATCAAGTCAGCACAGCAATCAGATGATGGTGTGGGTAAAATCAAGCAGAACATCAGAAATGGATCAGCCAAGTGTTTCACAGAAGATGAGCACGGTGTTGTATGGTTTGGGCAGCGTCTTGTGGTCCCAAAGGTCCCAGAGTTGCGGGATTTGATTCTGCAGGAGGCCCATGATTCGCCTTTGTCCATCCATCCCGGGGCCACCAAAATGTACCAAGATCTGCGTCGAATTTCGTGGACTCGCATGAAGCGCGAGATTGCGGGTTCGTTGCGGATGTGACATATGTTGTCGTGTCAAGGCGAGCATCGGCGTCAGCGAGGTCTTCTTCACCCTTGCCTATACCGTAATGGAAGTGGGATTACGAGGCATGGATTTTATCACCGTCCGCCTGCACTCTGCGGGAAGGATGCATTATGGGTTATCATTGATCGATTGACGAAGGTGGCCCATTTCCTTCCAGTGCGATCGAAGATTGATGTGAATCAGCTAGCGGATCTTTACATATCCCGCATTGTGAGTCTGCATGGTGTGCCACGAACGATAGTGTCAGATCGTGGTTCTCTTTTCACTTCCCGATTTTGGCACAGTCTGCAGGAGGCCATGGGTACCCGTCTTACTTTCAGCACCGCCTACCATCCTCAGACTGATGGTCAGACAGAGCGAGTCAATCAGGTGCTTGAAGATATGCTCCGTGCTTGTGTTCTTTCCTATGGAAAGAATTGGGAGAAGTGCCTACCACTTGCCGAGTTCTCCTACAACAACAGCTTCCAGGCTAGTCTCGGTATGGCACCGTTTGAGGCTTTGTATGGACGGCGCTGCAGAACACCGTTAAACTGGTCAGAAACTGGTGAAAGGCAGTTCTTTGGTCCAGATTCCATCAATGAAGCTGAAAGTCAAGTGCAGTTGATTCGTGAGCACTTGCGCGTAGCTCACCGTGCGAAGAGCTATGCGGATCGTCGCCGCCGTGAGTGAGTTTCGGCCCAATGACTTTGTGTATCTCAAAGTCTCACCTCACGAAAGGTCATCGTCGTTTGGCGTCAAGGGCAAATTGGCTCCTCGGTATGTCGGACCCTACAACGATCATCGATAGAGTGGGAGCTGTTGCTTACAAGTTAGACTTGCCAGCTACACTTGAGGGGGTGCATGATGTTTTCCATGTGTCACAATTGAAGAAGTGCCTTCGTGTTCCTGTGGAGGAAACGCCATTGGAAAATATCGATGTGCAGGAAGATCTGTCTTATCGTGAGCGCCCCGTTCGTATCCTCGAAGAAGCTGAACGCAGAACAAGGAACCGTGTGATAAAGTTCCTTAAAGTTCAGTGGTCAAACCACTCCGAGGATGAAGCCACTTGGGACCGGGAAGATCGTCTCCGAGCAGATTATCCATCCTTCTTCTCCCGATGTCGAATCTCGGCGAGATTCCCCGTAAGGGAGATTTGTAACAGCCCTAACTTAGGGTTTGTAATTCAAATGTAAAATTTTGAGGAGAAATAAAAACTTTTGTTGTCTCTTCAAATCAATTGGAAGTCTTCCAAATTTTCCCTAGCAATTTTCAATTTTCTAGAAGTTAACTCTTGTGTTTGGAAATTGTTGTCATCAAATTATTAGCCTTCAAACTTGTGATCATCCTCTGCAAATATTTTTCTTAGCATCTTGATCATCCTATCTACCTCCCTGAATTATTTCACAATTTTTAGATTTTATTTGCTATTTCAAATGGCCAAGTCAAGCTAGTTGAAAATCTGGTCAAACCCTAGGTCAGCATGCTTGTGAATTTTCTGCAGAACTTTTCAGTGCATAAAAGTTCTGGAAAATTTATGCAATGTTGATATCTGTCTCAAGTAGGTACCATAAAAATTTGGAATTTTTGGAGCTCGGGAACTATCTCTAAAAATTCCTAAACTCTCTCACTTTTAAACTCAAAATCGAAATCAGCGTTTGTCGGGCTCGAACCCGAGCCCGACTCAAATCGAACCGCACCACTTGGCTCGGTCGCGTCAACTAATCGCGACCGCCGAGTCCAATCGATCGTGACCGTCCGATGCAAATCGAACGATCCACGTCGCGTCGCGCAACCGACTGTCCAATGCATACACCAATCTCGGCCGTCCATTTCGATCCAACGGTCGGTGCAATCGGGTCAAGTCAAACCACCGGTTCGCACCGCCGTCGATCGGCGTGTGGACCCTACCGCCGGTCGCCTCGTCTTCTCCGCACTCACCGAGCTCGCGTCACGTTCGCGCATGGGTGCCACGTGCCTCGCCGCCGCCACCTATTTGCCCTCGTGTCCCTCCGTGGAGCATCGCGAGCTTTATAACCTCACCGCACTCATTCATTCATCGTTTCTTCGCTCTCTCACTTTCTCCGCTTCTCTGCTTTGGCCGCGAAGAGGACGGCGTAGCGCCGGCGTGTTAGCGCGCCCTTGATTCCGCAACCACGCCACCGTGATCCACGCTCGACGCCGCCTCCATTTTGCCCAACCCGGTCCTTGGCGTCGGTGGATCACGAGCGACTATCGTCGTCTCGCCTCGGCGATCTCGGCCGCGAGCTCGTTTGTGATCGGTGAGTTTCTAGCTCCGCCAACTAGTCCCTTAGGATCACACCGATGCATCAATCTAACGGTGGGCTTGTTTACGCCTTTTGTGCATCGTTGCGGGCGTCGACCAATTCTTCTCAAGCTCGGTTTCGCGCCGTGAAATTCCGCCACCTCGAGCTTTCTTCGTCGGCGTTATCGTGTGCTTCTTGCTCCCGGTGTTGGGGCGGCTTGTGCGCACCTTCCGAGTCTTCTAGAAGCTTGTCGCGTCCTCTCGCGGAAGACGCATCTTCTTCTCCGCCTCCGTTCGCCGCCGGCTCGCCGCCGGCATCCCCGTGGGTCCGCGTCACCGTCATCGAGTTCGTGAGATCTTCGCGAACCCGAAGGTATCACTCACTCGCCCAGAAACCCTCTGGTTAGCAAGTTGATTCTTGCGCGCCGCGCCGTCCCGTCTTGCGCGCGTGAGCCGGTGGAGTTAGTTTAGCGCTAATCTTGTTTAGCCTGAGTCTCTGACTTGTGGGCCCTCTCTGTCAAATCGCGTTTAGAAACCCTTTAATCCAGCCCGTTATTTGTTCTCTGAGTCACTGCCATGCGGGTCCATGCTGTCAGTTAGGGCTGTGTAGCTCTGGTTATACGTTTTCTATCGGGAAGCGTATTTCTCTGTGTGTATATGTTAGAAGTACACCTTGATAAGCCGAAGACGTATTCTTAGAATACGCCTTCGACGTCACCTTCATGCGAGCGATGCATTCGTCAAGACCTTTCCCTGGCCCATTGTTGAGTGTCTGGGGCTAGATAGTTGTGGCTAGAAAAAGGTATAAATGCTTTAGTATTTCTGAAATGCTTTTCCGTTGCACTGTTAATTCAATTAAACTTGTAAAATGCATAACTAATTCAATTTTTATCCAAATTGCATGAAACCAGTGCTGTTAATTTTCATTTTAAGTATACTATTTACTAAAATAAGTTTCAACCTTGTATCAGTAGCAAAATCTGTTAATTAATTTAATGTTGTAGATTGTATTTTTTTCAAGTTAGAAAATTCATATCTTTTCAATAATTGTCCAAATCCAAGAAAACCAACTCAGAAATTTTCATTTTTAGTGTGCTAATTATCAGGTTAAGTTTTAGATACTGTTCTGTTCATGAAAATTTGTTAAGCAATTAACTAGTGTTTTGATGTGTTTTTAGCTTAGAAAATTCATGGAAAATTCTTAATAACCTAAAATGATTTGTTCTCTGTTTCTAAAATTTTGTTATATCATGCTTAGGTTGCTGTGTGAGTTTTAGTACGTTTGTTTGTTGTTGCATGTTTGAGTTTTGTCGGTGTTATTCGTTCTTATTCGCTGTTTTGTTCAATCGTTAGGCTTCGATATTTGCGGCAACCCTGAGAACGACCCTCCGCAACAAATTGAGCAACAGCAGCCAGGCAAGCAGTTTGATCATGATAATCCCAGTATTTTAAAGTCTAATATTTTGTTTCAACTGTATGTATGCATCGCTTAATTTGTGTTAAATTGGTTAGATAATCCTTTAGATGCATAATCTGTAGGCGAATAATATTTCCTCTACTACCTGAGCCTAGGTTATTTGCTGTGATTAGAGATCGCTGGATGATCTCTTATCACTTAGTAGATCCGGGTCAACTTGCTTAGACATGCTTAGCTATCGGTAGAACTGGGCGGTTATCGACTTTAGTCGGTAACCTTTATCACACAAAATTTACTATAACTTTATGTTCTAGCATTTCTGCTATGTTTAATTGCAAAATTAAAAATGAAAACAAAAATGATTTAGACTTGGGCACAATGGTAAGACTGGTGTGATCTGTTGGGTGTGACTGAAAGGTGCCCGAGTCGCTTAAGGACCGAAGTTACTTGCGCCACCGTCTTGAGCATTTTGCGTGCTAACCACACTAGAGTATATGGGACCTCTCTTGACCTAGTACTTTGGCGTGTATTGGCTCGGTCGCAGAGGTCGCAGGAGGATGGAGGTGGGAGCATGGTAGTTGTCCAAAAGCTTTATCCTGAGTGGGTAGTTGTCTTTTCGGCTTTACCATGTAAGCGTATGGATTTCTATCCATACGAGCTGCTCGTAGTTAATACACAATATTGGAAAAGTCTCGTAGGACTTAGCCGTACAAAGATACCTTCTAAGTGTGCTTTGGCTTAAAGGCGGTCTGAAGTGTGGGTACATTGGTACACCCCTGCAGGGTTAAAACTATTCGAATAGCCTCGTCCTAGGTTATGGACACGCTCGGATACGCCCCGTAAGAACTAGCCTACAACATTTAAATTAAAACTTGATGGGTGGTACGAATCTGGGATTCGTGCTATTGTTGGGGTGACTATTGGGATAGTCACTTCTAGGTTGTTTATCTTTCGCTTTTGTTATTAATATCCTTACTGTTATTTCAATCTTATAAATGAATTGCAAACTTGCCTTTAAAACTGTATTACCTTATTGCAAATGAAAATTGGCTTTATGCAAATGAAACATATGGCCTCCACCAAATAAGCCTGCATGTAGCATATGAACAGGTCTGCTAGTTCACACGTCAGTCTTGCGGGTACAAAGACAATCTTTGTACTCAGGTGCTTTGCTTAATGTTTTTGTTGCAGAGGAAGAAGGTGAGCCCCTAGGGCCTCACTACGTGAGTGTGTTGCCGCTTCGTGGGCGACTAGGCTTGGCGGTCCGGCGGATGCCTTGTGGGTTGGAGGCACGCGATTGGCTTTGTTTATAGCCATCTTATGGCACTTTTGCTTCACTATGCGTTCTTGTTATTTGTGTACCTCGTGGCACAGTCGCCTTTGTCCGTAATAACTCTACTATTTGTTTATCTTCCGCTTGGTAGTGTAGTGTTTGGACTCTATGTTTGGAATGGAGTTGATGTCTAATTTTGTACCGAGGTGTATACTTGCTCGAAGTATACATATCTCGAGGATCAGTTTATTTGATTTGTGCTGCTAGGACCAGGTGGTTGGTTAAGCATTACAAGCCAAATAAACTGGGGTCCTCACAGATCATGAAGCTCCAGTGGTTCTTCTTCAAATATTCTTGTACTCTTTTCTACTCCTTGTTATCCTAATCATTTCCCCTCACTTAATTTTGGGTTTCATTCACAGGATTTGACAAATTTGGGGTTTGTTCAAATTCGGCCTAAACCATCCCCTTTCTTCCTCAGCTCCGGTAAGTGGTTCTTTTTGCAATTATTTGCTCATGAACCTTCTTTGAGCTTTGTTGAAGCTATTATGACCACTCGGTGGTGTTCATTTTGCTCAGGTGACCGTTTTCGTATCATCTTGTTCAACTCTGGCAAGCTCCCTCTCTGTCAAAGCTGCGGCTGTGGATGGCCGTGGCAACCGCACCATCCGAATGAATCCCCCCTCGTGAGCCGTTGGATCCTGATCCAACGGTGGGCTCCTTTTAGGGATCGCGTGCGCTGTCCCCGGCGCGCGTGGGCCGTAGGCTTTTAGATCGAAGGCCCACGAGCGCCCACGTCATTTTATTTCCGTTTAGTTTGATTTTATTTCTATAAGTCTTTATTTGTCATCTAAAAATTGTATTTGAAATTTTAAAACTCATAACTACTTCTTGTTAACTCCTTTTTAGGTGTTTCCAAATGTAATAAATTCATATGCCCCTTAAGTTTAATATAAAAATGCATTTAGGCATATTTCAGTAGCAGAAAATTATGTAACCAAAATAACTTGATTACTACCAATTTTGATTGTTCCAGAAATAGCATTAAAACTTGTAAAATGCATATCTTTTTATGTATAATTCCAATTTGTGCAAAATCATTTTTGTTAAATTCTTCTGTTAGTGTACTTTGATAGAAAGTAGGTTTTGAACATGGTTATACTTCTGTAAAGTAATTTGTGCTAGGTTTACAACTTAGAAAAAATCATAAGTAAATAATCATAACTCCAAATTTAGTAAACTCAACTTTGCTGTCATTAGGATGTCATAATCTACCTGCTATAAAAATTTCAGACCTTTGGTCATTCTAGAAATTTTCGCCATGAACAGTACTAGTAATTAATTAGGTTGATTTTAAAGGCTGAGAAAGTATATTTTGGCTTTATCTTTTGCATGCTAAATCCAAACTGCTTGATTTTTATTCCTGAAATTGTCCAAAATCATTCCCTAGCTGCTGTATAAATTTCATTAGATTTGAATGTCTTTTGCTGTTGGAGTTTATTTGGTGTTCTTCATTCGTATTGGTTTTATCGCCTTTCACGTTAGGTTCCGAAGACAATATTGATATTAATTCTGAGCCACACCCATCAGATCCTGCACTCCAGTAAGGTAAGCAGATGTAGCATCATTTGATCATATTGTTCCTACTATTTTCAAATTCTAATATATTGTTTGCAAATTCTATGTATGCATTGCTATGCTGTTTTAACTATTGTCGATAGTTAACCTAGTAGATGCATTATCAGTAGGCAAATGTTAATCCTCTACTACTGAGCCTAGGTTTATCTTGCTGTGATTTTGGGTTCGTTGGATGAATCCTTGTAACTTAGTAGTTTACGAGTTTGTGCTTAGACATGCTTAGCTATCGGTAGAGATGGGCGGTTATCGACTTGTCGATAACCTTGATCACACAAACTTATTATGGTCTATATATTTCAGCCTTGTGCTAAGTGTAAATTGCAAAACTAAAACTGAAAATAAAGACAATTTGGACTTGGGCACAATGGTAAGATGGTGTGATCTTTTGGGTGATTGGAATGGTGCCCGAGTCAACAAGGACCGAGCATCTTGTTACACTAAAGCAAGCATTCTTGCGTGCTAATCACACTAGAGGGTATGGGATCTCTTTTGACTTAGTACTTTGGCGTGTGTTGGCTACGAGTCGCAGGAGGGCGTGTGTGTGTTGCGTTGTGGTAAAATGAGGTGGTTGTGTGTGGGAGCATTGTAGTTGTTCAAAGAGCTTTACCTCGAGGGGTAGTTGTCTTTTCGGCTTTACAATGTAAGCGTATGTGTTTCTATCCATACGAGCGACTCGTAGTTGATTCACAATATTGGAAATGTCTCGTAGGACTTAGCCGTGCCAGCATACCTTTGGAAGTGTGCTAATCTTGTGGCTTAAAGGTGGTCTGAAGTGTGGGTACATTGGTACACCCCTGCAGGGTTTAAAACTATTTGAATAGCCTCGTCCTAGGATATGGACGCGCTTGGGGAGGTCTTTCAAGAGTTAGACTATAACAGTTTCAATTAAAACTTGATGGGTGGTATGAATCAGGGATTCATGCTATATGTGGTGGCTATTGGGTTAGTCACTTCTAGGTGGTTACTTGATAATTATTGTTACTCGCTGCTATTTCAATGCTTAAAAACCGAATTGTCAAATTGCTTTCAATCTATTACATTATTGCAAATGAAAATTGCTTTATGCGTCCAAATAACCATATAACCAACCTTCCTTTGATACAGCTTTCATGTAGCTATGTATAGGCTTGTTAATCGTAAGTCTTGTGAGTACATTATTGTACTCACCTGCATTGTTTATTGTGTGCAGAGGAAGAAGGTGAGCCCGATGGGCCTCACTTTTGCGAGTTGTGCTGTGGCAGTGTGTGGGGCGATTAGCTTGGCGGCCCGGTCGGTTGCCCTGTGGTGTTATGTGGCTAACTGATCGTCTTTTGGTTTAAGCCATCTTATGGCAACTTTTGCTTCCGCTGTTACTTAATACTCTTGTCATTTGGCCGGTCGGCTGTTCTGTAATAACTTATATTATGTATATCTTTTGGTAGACTTGTTATATTATGTTGTATGGAATTGATGCATGCTTCTGTATGGTGTACATGTGCTGTATTTTCTGGGAAGCACATGTCCATCGAGACACGGTGTATTTTGTTTGTGATACTAGAGCCAAGGGAAGGCTAAGTATTACAAGCTAAATAAATTGGGGTCTCACAGAGTTGGTATCAGAGGCATACTGATTGTAGAAACCCCTAGCTTGGTTGTCCCTAGTATATTTTGAAAACTTAGTTTCCAAATATCAAATGTTTCATGAAAATCTTAAGTAAGTTCTCAGATTTTACTTCTTATCTATCTTAGCTTGCTCATCTCACCTTATTCTTAACTGAATTTTACATGTTATTTTTCCTCTCATTTTGTTTCAAAAGATAGCTGCTTAATCGGTTAATGTGGTTTTGGGGAAAACTATGAGAGCTGTAAATTAAAGTGTTGGCTGTTTTGGGAGTAAAGATTAGGAGCTCCTGAAGATGAAGAATTCGGCCAGGAGCTTGAAAGGGAAATCTGGACAGCAAGCACAATTTCTAGACAGCTAGCTTTTAATGAGTAAATAGTGCTGAAAATGAGAGGTTAAATTCAACTAAAACAGGTGGGAATAAAAGGGTAAGAAGTGATATGAGTTAGTTAAGTGTCTAACCTTTCTTTGGGTAGTTTTCACCTTGTTTCCTAACTGTTTCGAACCGAGGTTGATGTGCTGAAAATTGCCTTCCTAAAAACTGATTACTCGTTCTTCCATACGAGTTAGTCATATTAGGAAGTTGGATTTTATTTTGTGGCCTTACTGCGATTTTACGCTGGTTCTTAAGCTGTAGAGTTTATTTTGTAGAGTTGTTAATTGTCTTTCTTTGTCTCCTATTCTGGAGTTGTTGCTGACCTATCTTTATGGAACAGGATGGCAAGAACCACCCGCAACAGTTAGCCGGCTGGTTCCGATGAGGAGCTTCCCCCTCCTCCGACCATGGCTGAGGTTCTTACTCAGATCGAGCGGAACCGCATGGATCAGACTCGGATTCTGGAGGTCATCGCGAGGAACACCTCCACCCCCTCTAGTGCTTCAGGATCTGGAAGTGGTGGCCACCAGCCTCGTGGTGGGCTTTCGGAGTTTCTTCGTACTCAGCCACCTACTTTCTCCCGATCTGAGGATCCTCTGGACACGGATGATTGGCTGCGTCTAGTTGAGCGAAAACTCAACATCGCTCAGTGCCAGAAGCAGGAGCAGGCACTCTTTGCATCCCATCAACTTAAGGGTGCAGCACTCTATTGGTGGGAGAACTTTCTCGCCATGCAGCCCGCGGGCCATGTGGTCTTGTGGGAAGAGTTCAGATCTGCCTTCCGTCGGGCTCACATCCCCGATGGCCTGATGAAGCTCAAGAAGAAGGAGTTTCTCGCGCTCAAACAGGTGCGCAAGTCTGTGTCGGAGTATTTATACGAGTTTAATCACTTGGCTCATTATGCTCCGGGTGAGGTGGCCACTGATGAGGCCAAGCAGGAGAAGTTCAGGGAGGGCTTGTCTGAGGAGCTGCAGGACAAGCTCTCTATTGTGGACTTTACTGACTTCCAGGCCTTGGTGGACAAGGCCATCGTCGCCGAGCACAAGGCAAAGGCGCTGGGTGAGTCCTGCAAGCGCAAGTGGGAGGCCCACCGGTCTGCTCAGGCCAGTCTCTCCCGTCCCCGTGTTGGGCCATTACCAGGGGCCCGTTCTTTGTCTTCACCACCGCCGAGACCATCGGCACACCGCTTGTCCCCGCAGCCGTGTTTCACCACGCGCGCCGCGATCCAGCAGCCAGGTGGCCTCGCAATCCGCCGCCGAGGTTACCCGCTACCGCAATAAGAAGGGCCACTACGCCAACAATTGCCCTTAGAGGACTGGAGCAGTCCCTCGTCCTAATGGAGGACGCGGGCAAGGGAATGGTCACCCACCCAACCAGAAGGTGGTCCAGAAGACTCAGGGTATCGGGAGTGGTCGAGTCAACCACATCTCGGCTGAGGAGGCTCAAGAGGCGCCTGACTTTGTGTTGGGTACGCTTCTTGTCGCTTATCGCCCCGTCGCAAAGATATTTGATTCAGAGCATCGCATTCTTTTATTTCGAGATCTTTTTGCTGCTGCTTGTGACCTTCACTTTGTTCCTTTGGAGATTCCTTTGCTTATTCGCTCTCCGGGTGCAGAAATGAGAGCTGATCAGGAATGCCGGGACGTTCCCATTGATATTAAAGGAGTGGAATTCTTGGCAAACCTCATCCTACTTGACTCAGCGCCTGGATGTGATTCTTGGCATGGATTGGTTGTCCCAACACTTGGGACAAATCGACAGCCAGAAGATGGTCTACCTCACCACCTCAAAGACTGTGTTGGGATTTCACCACACTGCAAGGGCCACATCTTTGTGCCCTTGGAGCCAAGCCAGCCTTGGAGATTCAGGAGGTGCCCACAGTATGTGACTTTGTTGATGTCTTTCCTGAAGATTTGCCTGGGATGCCTCCAGTTCGAGACTTGGAATTTGTTATTGAGTTGCTACCCGGTACCTCTCCAATTTGAAAGGCGCCGTACCGAATTCCTCCGAATGAGTTGGAGGAGCTGAAGAAGCAATTAGGTGAGCTTCAAGCAAAGGGCTTTATCCGTCCTAACTCATCTCCTTGGGGTTGTTCAGTTATTTTTGTGAAGAAGAAGGACAAGACCGTGTATGTGTGTTGATTACCATCCACTTAATGAAGTGACAGTGAAAAACAAGTATCCTTTGCCCCGTATTGATGATCTCTTTGACCAGTTGACCGGAGCCTGTGTGTTCTCCAAGATTGACTTGAGATTGGGGTATCATCAAGTCCGAATCAGGGCTGAAGATATTCCAAAGACGGCTTTCACTACTCGTTATGGCATTTACGAGTACACCGTCATGTCATTTGGCTTAACTAATGCTCCCCCTTTATTCATGAATCTTATGAACTCGGTGTTCATGGAGTATTTGGATAAGTTCGTTGTGGTTTTCATTGATGACATTCTTATCTACTCCAAGAGTGAAGAGGAGCATGCTGAGCATTTGCATATCGTTTTGGGAAAGCTGCGTGAGCACCAACTGTATGCCAAGTTCAGCAAATGTGAGTTCTGGTTGAAGGAAGTGGCATTCTTAGGCCATGTTCTTTCAGTAGGGGGTGTAGCTGTGGACCCTAGCAAGGTCAGCGATGTTCTATCTTGGGGTCAGCCCAAGTCAGTCACCGATGTGCGGAGTTTTCTTGGTTTAGAGGGCTACTACCGTCGTTTTATCGAGAACTTCTCTAAGATCGCGAAGCCGATGACTGAGTTGCTCAAGAAGGACAAGAAATTTCTGTGGTCCTCTGCTTGTGATGAGAGTTTTCAGGAACTCAAGAAGCGCTTGACTTCAGCTCCAGTGCTTGTGCTTCCTGATGTCCACAAGAGTTTTGATATTTATTGTGATGCCTCCCGTCAGGGACTCGGTTGCGTTCTTATGCAAGAAGGCAAGGTAGTGGCCTACGCATCAAAGCAGTTGAGGCCTCATGAACTCAACTATCCAACCCATGACTTGGAGTTAGCTGCAGTGGTTCATGCACTCAAGATTTAGCGGCATTACCTGACTGGTACCCGTTGTGAGGTGCATTCTGATCACAAGAGCTTGAAATATTTGTTCACCCAGCCAGATCTGAACCTCAGGCAAAGGAGGTGGTTGGAATTGATCAAGGACTATGATATGGGTATTCAGTATCATCCGGGCAAGGCCAATGTTGTCGCGGATGCGCTTAGTCGAAAGGTATATTGCAATACTTTAGTGCTCCAAGAGCAACAGCCTGCCCTTTTTGAAGAGTTTCAGCGGCTCAATTTGGGTTTGATTGAGCACGGTTCTCTTGCTTCCCTGGTTGTGCAACCAACCTTGGTGGATCAAATCAAGGCTGCTCAGTAGACAGATGTTGGTGTTAGCCAAATCAAGCAAAATATCAAAGATGGGACAGCCAAGTGTTTCTAAGTGGATGAGAATGGTGTTGTGTGGTTTGGACAGCGCCTTGTCGTTCCAAAGGTCGTGGAATTGCGGGAATTGATTCTTCGCGAAGCCCATGACTCCCCCTTGTCCATTCACCTCGGGGCTACCAAGATGTATCAGGACCTTCGTCAGAGATTTTGGTGGACTCGCATAAAGCGCGAGATTGCCAAGTTCGTTGCCGAGTGCGACGTGTGCTGTCATGTTAAGGCTGAACATCAGCGTCCAGCAGGTCTTCTTCAGCCTTTGCCAGTGCCCGAGTGGAAGTGGGATTCCGTTGGCATGGATTTCATCACTGGCCTGCCCCGCTCGTCCAAAGGGAATGATGCCATTTGGGTCGTGATTGATAGGTTGACTAAAGTGGCATATTTTCTTTCGGTCAAGACTCAGCTTCCTGTAGGACCTTTGGCCGAACTCTATGTTTCGAGGATCGTGAGTCTTCATGGTGTACCGAAGACGATTGTTTCTGATCGTGGTGCGCTCTTTACCTCGTGGTTTTGGCATAGTCTGCAGGAGGCTATGGGCACCTGTCTTACTTTCAGCACAGCTTTTCATCCTCAAACTGATGGTCAGACGGAGAGAGTCAACCAAGTTTTGGAAGATATGTTCCGTGCTTGTGTTCTTTCCTATGGGAAGAAGTGGGAGAAGTGCTTGTCGTTTGCAGAGTTCTCCTACAACAACAGTTTCTAAGCCAGTCTTGGTATGGCACCTTTTGAGGTATTGTATGGGAGGAGGTGTAGAACCCCACTGAACTGGTCAGAAACTGGTGAGCATCAGTTCTTCGGCCCAGACTCAATCAATGAGTCCGAAAGCCATGTTCAGTTGATTCGTGAACATTTGCGCGTAGCCCAGTCCAGGGAAAAGGGTTATGCGGATCGTCGTCGCCGTGAGTTGAGCTTTGAGCCCAATGACTTTGTGTATCTCAAAGTCTCGCCGTTGAAGGGCCATCAGCGTTTTGGCATCAAGGGCAAGTTAGCTCCTCGTTATGTTGGACCTTACCGCGTCATCGAGAAAATTGGAGCTGTTGCATACAGATTGGAGTTGCCAGCTACACTGGAGGGGGTACATGATGTGTTCCATGTGTCACACTTGAAGAAGTGCCTCCGTGTTCCAATTGAGGAAACTCCGTTGGAAAATCTCGATGTGCAGAAGAATTTGACCTACCATGAGCATCCTGTTCGTATTCTCGAAGAATCTGATCGGAGAACTAGGAACCGTGTCATCAAGTTCCTTAAGGTTCTGTGGTCAAATCATTCAGAAGATGAAGCAACTTGGGAGCGGGAAGATCGCCTTCGTGCAGACTACCCGTCTTTCTTCTCCGAGTAAACGAAATCTCGGGACGAGATTCTTGTAAGGGGGGGGGGGAGATTTGTAACATCCCAATTTTGGACTTGTGTTTCAAATGTAATAAAATAAGTAGAAATTAAAACTTTTCTTACATCTTGTATTTCCTGTATGTTCTCAACAATTCCTGTACAAGAATTATGGAAATACAAAGTCACAAGTCTTTTGATCTCAAAACCTTGTCTTCCAAAAACATTCATCTCAAATCTTGTGATCATCCTTTGGAAATATTTTTCCTAAGTTCCTGGGATGGTATGTGACCTCTCTGAAAAATTTCACAATTTTTAGAAATTGTTTGAATATTTTTAGAGGGCAGTCAAACCAGTTTGATTTTTAGTCAAACCTTAAACCAGAGCCTTGCATAATTTTTGGACCAAAATGCACAGCATAAAAACCTTTGAAAATTTTATACAAGGTTAATATCCGAGTGCGCAAGCTCTAGTAAAAATTTCAAAAATTTTAGAGTTGTTTTGCTATCTCAAATAAATCCTTAAAGTCCCAGCTCAGTTTAAAACTCAAAACCTCATTTCACTGTGCAGTGGGTTCGAGTCAGACTCGGGCTCAAGCCACTTGTCTTGGTCCAGTCAACTAACTGCACCGGGCCTCCTTGTAAAAGCGCGCGTCCAATCTCAGCCGTTGGATCCTAATCGCTCCCGTGCGGATGATCTAGTCAATTTGAAACGTTGGATCTCTATCCAACCGTCCAGATTGACTGATTGCGTTCGGGCCACCGAAGAGCACTTTAAATCGTGGCCGTCCATTTCTGATCCAAGGGCTCACGATCTCCTCTGTTGTTTTACAACCTCCGATTGTGTCGTTCAATCTGAGCCGTTGGATTTAAATCCAACGCCCACAATCTCCTCCGTTGTATTTAAACCTGAGGAGCTCGAGAAATCTAAGCCGTTCATTTCTAATCCAAGGGTTCAAAATCGCCCGAGCTTCTTCTCTGTCGTCTTCAACCTTGAGCCGCGCGTGAACAGTGAGGGCATGGCGTTGTCCAATCTTGCTCCCCTAAAGCCACTCCTAGCCGACATTGTGGGATTGTGGGGCGTTTTCGGCCATGCCATTATCCTACTCCACCATCTACCCCCATCAATTCTTCTTTTCGGCCACATCTTAAGCCTTGAGCTTTTGTCACCCGAGAGGCTCCTTTTGCGAAACCCTAATGCCCTCTAGCTATTTAAGCTCCCCAACACCCATCCTGGTGTTCCTTTACACCATCCCAAGCTCCTTATTCATTTTTGGAGCTTAATTCACCAGAAACACCAAAACACCATTGTTGACCCGTGGAGCTCCATTGAGGATCATGAAGCTCCAGTGGTTCTTCTTCAAATATTCTTGTACTCTTTTCTATTCTTTGTTATCCTAATCATTTCCGCTCACTTAATTTTGGGTTTCATTCAGAGGATTTGACAAATTTGGGGTTTGTTCAAATTCGGTCGAAACGATCCCCTTTCTTCCTCAGCTCCGGTAAGTGGTTCTTTTTGCAATTATTTGCTCATGAACCTTCTTTGAGCTTTCTTGAAGCTATTATGACCACCCGGTGGTGTTCATTTTGCTCAGGTGACCGTTTTCGTATCATCTTCTTCAACTCCGGCAAGCTCCCTCTCTGTCAAAGCTGCTTTGGCCATCGTTAGAAGCTCTTCTTGACTAAGGTAGCTTCGTATTAGTCTCTAGAGGCCTTGGCACTCGCTTTTTTGGACTGCCGCGGAGCATTTTGCTATTTTCACGTTTAGCAGAAAAATCCTCCACCTTTGTTTTCCGGCTCGCCGGCGTTCTGGGCCACCACCGCTGGTGAGGTCACCACCATTTGGTCCGCAACTCTATTGCGAGTCCGTTTTGGTACTTGGTAGACGCCGCCGCGGCCGGAGTCGCCGGCGATGAGCCGTGGAATCCAGTCGGGTGTTGTCGGTCGTAATCACCCATTTTCGTCAGTCATTAGGACATAATTAATGCCTAATCATTATCAATCATTGGGAAGTATTAATTATGTCTTAATCGGGCCCATTGTGCCACTGACCAGTGGGCC
Source organism: Ampelocalamus luodianensis (assembly GCA_036346255.1). Classification (NCBI taxonomy): domain Eukaryota; kingdom Viridiplantae; phylum Streptophyta; class Magnoliopsida; order Poales; family Poaceae; genus Ampelocalamus; species Ampelocalamus luodianensis. The sequence continues at coordinate 28,098,608 of CM070637.1, forward strand.
CAGTCTCTTTAAAAACCCCCATCGTCTTAAATCAACACCGTTAGGACATCATTAATGCTTATGATTGTCATTAATCACTGTGTTAATATTAATATGTCCGATTTTGCCTCATGTTTCACTGTCAGGTGGGTCCACTCATTAAAGTCCTCCCCGCACACTTAAGCCCCGTGCGTAGCACTTTGTCGATTGTGGACCGTCGATCTCGTGATCAACGGCCCAGATCTAGAGAACATTCGGACCCTTTGGTCCCCTTATCATTCTGGATCGTCCATCTCAAGATTTGCGGTGAGATCGTGAGTGCAATCAGACTCTCTGAAGGGAGATGCGCTCCGTGCCGTCCATCTTTAGATATGCGGCTGTGGATGGCCGTGGCAACCGCACCGTCCGAATGAATCCCCCATCGTGAGCCGTTGGATCCTGATCCAACGGTAGGCTCCTTTTAGTGATCGCGCGCACGCGCTGTCCCCGGCGCGCGTGGGCCGTAGGCTTTTAGATCGAAGGCCTACGAGCGCCCATGTCATTTTATTTCCGTTGAGTTTGATTTTATTTCTGTAAGTCTTTATTTGTCATCTAAAAATTGTATTTGAAATTTAAAAACTCATAACTAATTCTTGTTAACTCCTTTTTTGGTTTTTCCAACTGTAATAAATTCATATGGCCCTTAAGTTTAATATAAAAATGCATTTAGGCATATTTTAGTAGTAGAAAATTATGTAACCAAAATAACTTAATTACTGCCAATTTTGATTGTTCCAGAAATAGCATTAAAACTTGTAAAATGCATATCTTTTTCTGTATAATTCCAATTTATGCAAAATCAATTTTGTTAAATTCTTCTGTTAGTGTACTTTGATAGAAAGTAGGTTTTGAACATGGTTATACTTCTGTAAAGTAATTTGTGCTTGGTTTACAACTTAGAAAAAATCATTAGGATGTCATAATCTACCTGCTATAAAAATTTCAAACCTTTGGTCAATCTAGAAATTTTTGCCATGAACAGTACCAGTAATTAATTAGGTTGATTTTAAAGATTGAGAAAGTATATTTTGGCTTTATCTTTTGCATGCTAAATCCAAACTGCTTGATTTTTGTTCCTGAAATTGTCCAAAATCATTCCCTAGTCTTGTATAAATTTCATTAGATTTGAATATCTTTTGCTGTTGGAGTTTATTTGGTGTTCTTCGTTCTTATTGGTTTTATTGCCTTTCACGTTAGGTTCCGAAGACAATATTGATATTAATTCTGAGCCACAACCATCAGATCCTGCACTCCTGCAAGGCAAGCAGATGTAGCATCATTTGATCATGTTGTTCCTACTATTTTCAAATTCTAATATATTGTTTTTGCAAATTCTATGTATGCATTGCTATGCTGTTTTAACTATTGTCGATAGTTAACCTAGTAGATGCATTATCAGTAGGCAAATGTTAATCCTCTACTACTGAGCCTAGGTTTATCTTGCTGTGATTTTGGGTTCGTTGGATGAATCTTTATCACTTAGTAGTTTACGAGTTTGTGCTTAGACATGGTTAGCTATCGGTAGAGATGGGCAGTTATCGACTTGTCGATAACCTTGATCACACAAACTTATTATGGTCTATATATTTCAGCCTTGTGCTATGTCTAAATTGCAAAACTAAAACTGAAAATAAAAACAATTTGGACTTGGGCACAATAGTAAGATGGTATGATCTTTTGGGTGTGATTGGAATGGTGCCCGAGTCAACAAGGACCGAGCATCTTGTTACAGTAAACCAAGCATTCTTGCGTGCTAATCACACTAGAGGGTATGGGACCTTCCTTTGATACAGCTTTCATGTAGCTATGTATAGGCTTGTTACTCGTAAGTCTTGCGAGTACATTATTATACTCACCTGCATTGCTTATTGTGTGCACAGGAAGAAGGTTTGCCCGATGGGCCTCACTTTTGCGAGTTGTGCTGTGGCAGTGTGTGGGGCGATTAGCTTGGCAGCCCGGTCGGTTGCCCTGTGGTGTTATGTGGCTAACCGGTCGTCTTTTGGTTTAAGCCATCTTATGGCAACTTTTGCTTCCGCTGTTAGTTAATACTCTTGTCATTTGGCCGGTCGGTTGTTCTGTAATAACTTATATTATGTATGTCTTTTGGTAGACTTGTTATATTATGTTGTATGGAATTGATGCATGCTTCTGTATGGTGTGCGTGTGCTGCATTTTTTGGGAAGCACATGTCCATCGAGACACGGTGTATTTTATTTGTGATACTAGAGCCAAGGGAAGGCTAAGTATTACAAGCTAAATAAACCAGGGTCTCACACTTCCTTTCTCTCCTTCTTTTCTCCTCTTGGCATGGCAGCAGGGAAGGGGATTGCTACAGTTCCCGTGTGCTACAGTGCGGCGGCGCTATAGTAACCACAAGCTACAGTACTTACTTAGGATTTGGCTGCCCCCTCCTCCACTAATGGGCCAAGGTGCTGTGGGCTTTTAGCCCACAGCCCAGGTTCTCTGAAACAAGCGAAAAACCCCCTGAACTTCCAATTAAAACCATTCTCTAACACAAATTTTCAATTTGATCTATTTAATCCTATCTCTAACTCGGTTGGAGTCTCTAAGGTTATACGGGGTATTACAACCGCGGAAAATTTTTCCGGGACTTGAATATTATTCACGTAACGGAGCCTCAAAAATCATCAGATTAATCATATTAACCCTATTCCGAACCAATCTGATCACTGCCTTGATACGATCACGCACTACGGCATACTCTGATGGCGGTATTCCGATCGGTAGGAGTATTATGCAATGTGTTGGTGAACAAACGTAGTAAACCATCTAGTGCTTTTAGCTCATGCTTCCCGCAAACCCATCTACAACTTCCGAAAATCGATAGATCTTATCGACCAGTACCTAGACCGTTCCATCCATATGAATCGATCTAGGTTACCAGACCCGACCAGTAATAAATCCTATCAACTACTTCCACATATCAAGTATATGTGACCAATCTAGATCGAAAGTTATACAAGATGGCTCTGATACCACCGAATGGATACGAGTAGGCTTCACTAGCTGGCAATTCAAAAATTCTACCACGTAAACCAGGATGCCATGCAAGCAAAAGATCATAGATCGTTACCATTAGACGTGTAGTACAACAAAAGAAGAGTTGGAGCAGCTTGATCCAATGTAGATCATGTCAATGAAGTGGTCGTAGTCGATCGTCTAGTGCTCCCGAAGCTGATCGTCACCTCCAGCAACCAATCGCGTTCCTTGCGAAGTCGTGGATCGTCCTTGAGCGCAACAGTAACCACAGTAACGCCTCTACGGTATCCACACGTCCAGAGAGGGAAAACCATACGCTGGTGTGCTAGCACCAACTCACACGGTAGGGCTCTCTCGAGAAGATGGTGGTTAGGGTTTTGGTGGAGCGACTCACGTGACTCATGCGTTTTCCAATAGCCTCATACATCTCCTTATATAGAACTCATGACGGATCCTATCCGTACTCGTTTATTTCAACCCGTTAAGTGTGTGACCCTATATGTTTATGCGTATTCGGTTGTAACTCGGAAACCCTTTCCGACCACGAGTAGATAGCGGTTCTTAGTAGAACATAACGATTCTCGAATACACACTAATTATATCGGATGAAACTTAATGCAATGTGATCTACGAGTACGTCCTTATCACTTACGACCAGCTTGTATCTCTATATGAACAGCTCGTATCTAGTTATGACCAGTTCTTAACTCCTTACAACCAGGTTTCAACCACTTAGCGATTATGTTCGACCAGTCTATGATCAGCTCGTATCTCTATACCACTAGTCCGTATCTGATCAAACCAAATGTCCTTCTCGTGTATTCTCCCTTTTCCTCATGATATCTGATTGAACTCCAGGTGAGATGTTATGTCATCCATGGATTGTTCAATTCTTTCTCGGTCGAGTGTCGGATAACTTTATGTGGTCGAACATTTCGACCACTAGTGGCATGACCATGTACTTTCTTTATCCGACCACATCGAGTGGTCCAGAGATATCTCTCCTGTTATGTTAGGAGGGGTAAATCCCATATCTGACTAGTCATATCCCTCAACATGTTTCATAGAATACCCGAAAGCTACCTTTATTACTACCTAGTTAGGGAATAGCGTTTGGCAACCCCTAAGTGTGCTATTACACATTTAGGGAACCATGCTGATATCAGATCTAAGGATTATACATTATCATTGCTTGAGACCAACTGATGACACATGAAATTATAACAATCTCAATAGGGTCTCAAGGTTGGTCAATCCAACACCATGTTCTCCAACATGTGTTTATATTATTAATTTGATATCCCCATATCCATGACCGGTGAAACATAGTCATCAATCAATACATGTGCTGGTCGATAAGTCGCTAGTGTTCTGACCAGTGACATCCGAACGGGGATATAATTAGAATGACATCATATAAGTCAAAGAGTTTCACCAACAAGTCACATACCTGTTAATTTTTATAACTAATGATTCTTTTAAGGGACAAAATAACATTTATTCAATAACTCAAAAACATAGACATGATACAATCATCTCCATTATCACCTCTAGGGCATATCACCAACATTAGCCTCGTGAAGAAACGAGCACATCCAATGTGGAAGTACTCAGGGGTTAAGGATTCAACCAGAGACTACGAGAGAGGTAATCTTATAGTTAATCTACTCTTTTCGATTGGTAATTCGAGCACATTTATTGATTATGTCCTTCTATTTGTAGATCCGCAGAAAGAGATTGATGCTCGAGTCAAGTTTATTTGTGAGAAGGCCTCTATGATCATGGATAGGGCTCCTCAAATACTAACAGTCGTATCCGAAGAGGAGAGAACAAGACACCTAAAGGTAATCAATATTGATGTTGATTTCATCTTTAGGAATTAGTAGTCATAATTTTGACCACTTATCAATTCTTGTTTCATGACCTTTTGTAGCAAGTCAACATAACAGACCCCCAACAAGCTTCTGACATCGATTTGGGGTCTATTGAAGATGACTCAGAGGAAGACCATGTTCCTTTGAATAAGAGACGCCGCCTTGTGAAGGCGGTCGATAAGAAGAAGAAAGATGGGAGCTCGGGCTCTACCCTTCCACCAACCTCTCTCGTGAGCTGTTCCCTAGCAGTTTCAACTGTAGGCGAGAAAGTGAGAGTGGTCATAGACATTAAGCAGAAGGCACTAAAGGCCAAGGTACCCTTTTATCATGACAATAAAATATTCTCATTTTCCTCTTCTTCTGTTCTTATCAAGTGAATTGAAAAGGAAAACTGAAAGAGTTACATGTCTTTTGTGAATACTACTACTGGTCCAGCAAAGCATGTGGTCTAAAGGAGCAATAGCCCCTGAGTGGTTAAAGTCGGTCCGACCACCAAGAGGGGAAAGTTGCAAGAGAAGCTCCATCTACTCCTCACGATGCTTGACCGATCGAGGTCGTACAAAATGTGGTCCCCCAAACTAGCAATGCTGGAAGCCTTCTAGAGGCTGGAAGTGCAGAGCTAGCGAGGGTGACCAAAGAGGAGGAGGAGAAGAAGATGAAGCCTTCCCTCAAGAAGATATCTTCTAGTTTCAAGATCGTGTCCAAAAAACAAGGTATGTAAAATTAAAGGATAAGTAATTATACTTACTCTTTTATTTCATGATTTGATGTGTCAACATCTATTTTGTTGTTTCATTCCTGCTTCTCCAGCCCCCGGGGACATCCACATGGAGAAGTATATGATTGTTCTGGCTACGACTATGGGGATATTAGTTTCCCCCGCGGTCGTAGAGATAGGAGTAGAGGTGGTCGAGTCTTCGATCATCATCCCTAAGGTGGTAGGGGAAGATATTGCTACCATTGAGCCAATCGCGCCTACTAGAGTGGTCGAACCACAAGTGGTCGTGGAGGCAAAGATGAAGACAGTGGAGGATCAAACTCCTTTGATGATCAAGTCAATTGTTGAGGATATCAATATCTGGATAGGGGATTTAACTTTGTGATCACCAAGGGAGGTCGATCTAGCGGCACTGGAGAGCTCCGACCACCATGCTGGGAAGGAGGTAGTCGAAGAAATCCCTTCGGGGCCTCATGGTTGAGTCTCTCCTTCCTTTGACGACGACGACGAAGAAGACTTTAGCTTCTTTCCAAAGTTTTTTCGAGTCCCATCAGTTGGGACCTCCTCATTTTGGTCATGTGACCGAGTTCCCCATCCCAAAGATATTCCCAACCGAGGGTACATCTTTGATGACGAGCATCTTCAAGAGACATGGTGTGACAAGGTCAAGGGATTCAATAAACTTTAGGACTCTGAGACTATGTTTGCACATTTCGCTCGATCCGCAATCGATGTAAGTGTTCGTTACCAAACATTTGCATATTTGGGGGTTTTACAATTCTACCTTTCCTTATTGTATGTTTATTTTTTCCGGAAGCTCTCGAACAAAGTGCCGCAGTTGGTGAATACAATAGGCTGCTCGAGTTGTTGAGGAAGCAGAAAAGTCAACTCTACGAACAGGAAGAGAGATGGTAAGTTACTATAATGAGTAGTTTCTCAACCACTTGTTCAATACTCATATCACTTTAACTTTTGTAGGTTTAAAAGCAACGAAACGACCTTGGTCCTATTTGGCACGGTTGTAGCTTTTCTAAAAAATGGCGTTCGACTATGCTGCAAGGCTGAACGACCAAGCTGAAGAGGTGTGGTGCTTGGCTGTCTATCTTTTAGGTAGGCTGGCTACAGTTTTTGCGATGGGAAATATCTGAAATGTCCTTGAGGATAGTAATGGCATGTTTGATGATGTTTAATGCAACTAACGACATTGGACGACAATTGATGATAATTAATGACAACTAATGCAATTGGCGACAATTAACGTAATTGATCACAACTATCGCAATTAACGACAACTACCGTAATTAATGATAATTAACTGCAATTAACAATAATTAACGCAATTGACTGCAATGAATGACGACTACCACAATTGATCGCATTTAACAACAATTAACGTAATATACTACAATTAACACAATATACCACAATTAACAATAATCAACGCAATAAACCGTAATTAACGTAATTGATGACAATTATTATAATTAATACATAAATAATTATTTAAAACAATTATTATAATGAATAGTTACTATAATAAATAATTACTAAAGTAGCCAATTATTGCATAAATAATTATTACAATAAATAATGAATAAAAACAATTATTATAATGAGTAATTATTACAACAAATGATTATTAAAATAATTAATTATTACAAAATAATTAATTTATAATAGGAAAAAATAAAAAAGGAAAAAAACAAGGCGATGGCTAGGATTTGGGCCGCCGCCGGTAGCGTCGGGAGAGATGTTTGGCGGCAAGGTCAAGGGAGGAGGCCGTCACCGGGCCAACGTAGATGCGGTCGGGGCGGCGTGGGAGGAAGAGGTGGGAGGGGCCAGAGGTGAGCGATGTCGTAGGCGAGCAGAGGTCCCTGATCCAGGGAGGAGGTAGCCGAGGAGGAGGAAGGAGGTGGGGCGCGGGCGCGGGAGGAGGCGAGAGGAGTGCGGTGGCCACGGGAGGAGGGAGGTGGAGGAGGGCGGCCGCAGGCGGAGGCATCGAGGAAGAGGGTGGAGGTGGGCATTGGGGGGGAGGAGGGTGCCGCGCAGGAGGAGGAGGAAGGAGCGGCGCAGGAGGAGGAGGAGATCCAGATCTGGGCAGCACCGGCATGGGGAAAGAGGGAGGAGGACGCGGTGGGGTAGTGTCACGGGAGGAGGAGGAGGGAGGAGGATGCGGCGGCATGGGAGAAGGAGAGGAGGATGGAAGTGGGGCGCCGACACCAGGGGAGGAGGAGGAGGGAGGACAGGTGCGCGGGAGGAGGAGGGAGGACGGGCACACACGGGGAGGCTAGGTTTTGGACTAGGGGCGCGTGGGAGGGGGTTTTATCGAGTGGAAAAAGCAGGCAATTACCTCTCAACTTTGGGGGTAAGGTTGGAATGGTGGTTGCGGGAAGCTACAGAAGATTCCCTACGACAACTTGCGACTTTCGGCTTTCTTGCGTTATGGACGGCTTCCAGCTTCGGGAAAAGCTAGTGCGATAAGTCTTCCATTTGAAACGACTTTCGGCTTTTCCGAGCGAAAAGCCAAAGCTATTCCAAACAGGTCCCTTAGCTGATGCACTCAACTATGAGAAAGCCGAGTCGCAAAAGTTAAAGGCCGAAAACAAGACATGCTGAAGAATCTTCAAGAGACTATTTCTGCAGCTTTCGAGCTACATAATGTAATCAAAAGTAGCTTACTTATGTTTGTCATTTTGACAACTTCTTTTCTTTTTCTAACTTCTTTTCCTTTTCAGGTAAAAAGTTGATATGGGGAAGCGTCGATCTGAGGTCGAATCAAAGTGTATGGGGATCGATGAGCTTACCCGTATCACCAAAGAAAAAGACGAGTGCATAAAGATTGGGAGGAGCAGTGCTCGAAAGATGCTTCCTCTCATGAAATTGAAGTCAAGAAGCTTGACGATCGCTTTGCATGAAAGAATTCTTTATCTACAACCGATATAAAGTACTAGCCTTAATTAGGGTTTTATTAACTGGTCGTTACTTTATTTTTAGAGCAAGCGTCAGAAATAAAATAATTTCAGGAGAACTTGACCCACAGCCAGGAGGAGATGAAAGCCTCGAAGATCAACCTTCAAGACAATGTTTCCCTCCTGAACAATGTGCTCGGGGCACTAGGTGATGAGGAGATTGTTCCTCTTGAAGACATTGTGGTCGGATACACGACCACTATTGGGCAGTTAGGACTCCCTAAGAGTTCATCACTACTCTAAAGACCAACCAAGCTGAGTTAATAAGGTAGGCGGCCATAAATGGAGTAATTGTTTGCTTTAGCAAAACTTAATGCTCATGATCGTAGCCTTAATCTCCTCCAGATGAGGTTGATTTCAACTGCCTTAAAGCAGAAGCCCAACAGCTGGTCGAAGAAGGACAATTAGTTGGAAAGAAGGTCGTGGAGGAGATGCAGCTAGGATCTCCTTCGTCTTCTGAGTAGTTTGTAATAGGGAACTTATTGTAAAAAACAATATTTATTTTTGTGTATGTATAAAGCTTCATTTCCTATGATTGCCTTTTCGAGTTGTTAGTAACTCAAAACAAAAAAAAATGATAATTGAAATATAAGACTATGAATTAAAGTCATGATTATCACTTTTTTCTAGCCCCCGACTGTATGCTTAGTTGAAGTAACTAAAGTAAGGAAAAATGGAAAAATAGCTCCTTTAATACCTTAGTTTTGACCACATCTATTGAACTTAATCCCTTGTTGTAACATCCTAATTTTTAGAGCTTTTTGAAAAAATTTAAGATTTAAAAATAACCATTTGATTTCATTAAGTTGCTAAAACTTAACTTGAAATTTTAGAAATCAAAAATAGTTTAAAATGAATAAATCAAACTTCAATGAATTTAAGTTGGTTTATTTAAGTTTTTTGGATTTTATTTGGATCTAGACTCAAAAAAATTGTTTTAAGCAATTTCTTGGATTTTCGGGAATTTAAAAATGGTTTTACCTTTTGTCCCAAAAATAAAACTAATTTATTTGCAAAATCAAAAGCTAAAGTTTAGTTGAAAATATTTTTATTAAGTCCCGTTTAATTCTAGGAATTTCTGGGAATTTTTCTATAATTTTTGGGCTGTATTATCTATTTTCCAAATAGCTTTTTTATTTTCTGGCATTTCATTAAATCAAAAACCCTTTTAAAATCCTCGTTATCGCTTTGGGCCGAATCTCCCGGCCTGCTCCCTCTTCTCTCTCTCTGGTCCAACTCCCGCGCTCCAGCCCGCTCAGCTGCGTGGCTATTCGAACTGTCCGATCATACACGCGAGTACATTCGCCCGGTCCGAACGTCCCTCTCTCTCACTGCCCATGGGACCCACCTATAAGCACCTTTGTCCTCTTTCTTTTTTCCCCGCGCACTTAACCGTGCCCTCCATTTTTGCAGACAAAGAACATGTTCAATGCCACAAATCCTTCGCCAAATCTCCACAAAATCGTGAGCGTTGACTTCTGGGTTCTTCGCTGACCCCGTTCCATTCGTCTTCTCCCTTCTTTTCCGCCCGGAATCGCAAGAACACGAAAGCTCCACCGAGAACCTACCGCTGGCCATCCCGCCTTCGGACCTCCCTGCCCCTGTAATATGGAGCACCGTGCGCCACGTGGCCGCCTCCTTCTTTTTCCCTGATCTTCTCCCTTGCCCTAGCCCGGCCGTATTTCAAGCTTCATCGCTGCCACCTGTAGCTCGCCTCTCCGCCTTTTGCACCGCTACAAAGGCACCTCCGCCGCCGTCATCTTCGTGTACGACATCGCGAGCTCGTCGCCAACTCCGTGCACGCCTCCCCGTCACCGGAAGTCCACCGGAACATCGCCGCCGCTTCTTCCTCCTCACTAATGGCCTTCCCATTGCGCCCCGCCTCCTAAACCAAAAGCATTTGGTTCGCCTCATCTCCCTCTCACCGTCGGTGCCCTCGCTGCTGGCCAACTCGCCACCGTTCGCCAGCAACCCTCGGCTCTCGTGTCTCCGTCGCTTCGATGCCAACGTGCCAGCGCCAAGTGGTTCCACGTCACAGCCATACCATGTGAGGACCCCGGTTTATTTGGCTTGTAATGCTTAATAATCCATTGGTCCTAGCATCACAAATCAGATAAACCAAGCCTGGAGATATGTATACTTCCCAGAATTGCAGTATACACACCCCGTTACAAAATCATGCATCAATTCCATTCATTCACATAGAACCGAAACAAGCAACAAGCTAAAAGACATACATCATATAAGGAGTTTTTACAAAAGAGAGGCCAACCGGCCAAAAGTCATACAAAAACTAAGTAAGCAGCGGAAGCAAAAGTGCCATAAGATGGCGATAAACAAAAGCCAATCAGCGTGCCTCAAACCCACAAGGCAACCGACCGGACCGCCAAGCTAGTCGTCCTAGAAACCACACATCTCACAAAAGTGAGGCCCTTGGGGCTCACCTTCTTCCTCTGCAACAAAAATATTAAGCAAAGCAAATGAGTACAAAAATTGTTTTTGTACTCGCAAGACTGACGTGTAAGATAACAGAACTATAATTAACTACATGCAAGCTTTATTTAAGTGGAGGAGGCTCTGGACTTATTTTCAGCATAAAGCAAGTTTTATTTACAATAATGTAATACATTAAAAGCAAGTTTGCAATTAATCTTTATTGTTCAAATAATGAGGGACAATTATAACAATAGATAGATGACAACAACAGCCCTGGAAGTGACTAACCCAATAGTCACCAGAACAATAGCATGAAGTACCCCTTCATACCACCCAATGTCAAGTTTTAAGTTTTTAAAAGGTTGTAGTCTAGTTCTTGCACGACCTTACCAAGCATGTCCATAACCTAGGACGAGGCTATTCGAATAGTTTTAACCCCGCAGGGGTGTACCAATGTACCCACACGATAGACCGCCTTTCCACCAGCCACGGTTAGCATACTTCCTTTGGTATGTAGGCACGGCTAAGTCTAACGAGATGTTTTCCAATGGACTATGCTAATTGAGAGCCGCAACCCACAAGAGAAAGACACATTAGACAGCCTAACCGGTCTGCTAATGCTCCCCCCACAACACCACATTTTTAAAACACCCACCAACCAGCTCCAATTAACACCTTCCAAAGTACTTAGTCAAGAGAGGTCCCATATCTCTCTCGCGTGGTTAGCACGCAATAAGCTCTTGGCTTAGTGACACAAGTAACTCGGTCCTTGGGGAGTTAGGCACCATTCCAATCACACCCAACATATCACACCAACATACCATTGTGCCCAAGTCAAGATATAATTTTTGTTTTCAGTTTTCGATTTGCAAATTAGTAAAACACAAGGGCTGGACATAATGGAATAATATTAACATTGGTGTGATCAAGATCACCGACTAAGTCGATGAACGCCCATACTACCGATAACTAGGCATGGCTAAGCAATATTTATTCGTAATCTACTAAGTGACAAGATCTCATCCAACGAACCCTAATCACAGCAAATAACCTAGGCTCAGGTAGTAGAGGATAATTATTTACCTACAGATTATGCAACTATAGGATTAACTAATCAATTTAACAACAAAATAGCAATGCATACATACGAGTTAAACAAAGTATTAGACTTTAAAATTAATGGGATCAAATGGGAAATGACCAAACTGCTTGCCTTGTTGCGGTTGCTCAATTTGTTGCTGAGGGTCACTCTCACGGTCAACACACTCGTCGACACCTAATCGAAAAAGCGAAAATTGCCGATAAGAACGAAGAAAACGAAAAAGACTCTAAAACCAAAATGCTCCAAATGCTCTAAAAATTTTACAGCAGGAAGGACATGCTTGTTAAGAAATTCAGCAACAAGAATCAATTGATTTGGATTCTTAATGCAAAAGATATGATTAAAACAATTTAATTCAGTGAAAATGCAATTAAAATGAGGTTACTGTTCATAAATAATTTTCTAGAGGTTTCTGAACATGAAAATTTTCTGATAGGTATCTATTGACATTTTAAGGCTAACACAAGTGGTCTCACTTCATTTAGAGTTAAAATGATCTACTTATGATTTTTCAAGCCACGAAAATGAACAAAACTAAATTGTATATGAAATCTTTCTAAAAACAGTAACATACCTAAAACCAATTTTATTAGTAATTTCATTATTATAGGAAGCCATCAAAGTTTGATTCATTAAAAAATGATCTTCAGAGAATTAGTTATGCAATTAACAAGTTAATTGCAACTTTTAGAATAACAATTAAAACCTATTTCTAAATCAATTTTGAAATATGTTTTCTGGAGCCGAACCAAACTTATATCCATTTTTAGATTAAAGTCCAGTTCAAACTAAAGCTAACAAAATTTGAATCAACCTAAATGGACTTAAAATGAATAAGTTATGTATTTTTGAAGTTCAATACCTTTTTCAGTTCAACAATAAACTAACTCGGGAATGTTGGCCGCTGATTCGAAATCGGACGGCCCGGAGCGAACCCAGTTCAAAATGCGTCCGACAACAGAGTGTGCTCTTAGCGCGAGTTCCCCGGCCAATTGCCGGCGAAGGAGGCCACGGTGGTGCCGGCAAGGTGCCAAAATGGGACCCCACTACTAATGCGCACTCGAAGGCACCGGCGGTGAGGTCGGAGATGGTCCGACGCGGTGGCGCGACGGAGCGGGGCGGAGAAGGGGGTACGACCAAAACGACAATCGCGTTTTGACCCAAGCCTTGCCCAACTAACACGCGCACTAGCTACTGGGAGGTGCTAGGGACTCACCGCGATGACCCGGAGGTAGGGAGGTAGCCCGAGGTGGGCCAGCGGCCGAAGAAAACGGCGGCGGTAATGGTGTCACCGAGGAGAGACCAGTCTGGGCAAAATTAGCACAACCGCGTCATCAACATGGCTCTCTAATAGCCCAAGGATACTCCCCGAGCAAGGAATTGAGGAGAGGCGGTGCTTACCGAAGGTAGGGAAGAAGGGGGGTGCTCGCGGCCGCAAAGATCCAAAATCCAAAATTGGGTAGTTCCTGTGAAAACAACCCACAATTGAATTAGGGGATAAGGTTAAGATGATTCGAGGCACAAGTTGGCGCAAAATGGGAGCAAAAGAACCACTGAAACGCCCGGACGACGAAGGAGCCTCCACGGCCGAAAATGATGATTTGGGGGTTTTTGCGGTTTGTAGCTCAAGCAACCGAGGGGAAGCCAAGGGAAGCTAGAGCGATGCTGGAAAAAGAGAAACGGACGAGATCGTGGCCTTCTTATCGCCCGAGTGCAACGGTGGGGCTAGGATGAGCGATAATGGTGGATTGGACCGGGAGCTTCGTCAAGGACGAAGGAGAAGGTGAAAGCAGGCGCGCTTGCGACTTTGAGGGCGGCCACTGACGCGCATTAACTGCTAGAAGTCGTTGCGAGGTGACAGGGCCTCTCCCCCCCATGCCTGGTGCACGCCATGTCCCGCTGGCGCTCGTGCGCGGGACAGAGCCGACGAAGACGACGATGACCAGGCGAATGGGGCCACCAGTCAGAGAGAAAGAAAGAAAGGGGGTGGGTTGGAACGGTTGGATGGATTTGGACGGCCGAGATTGAAAGCACCTCGACGGTCCGATGGAGTAAGAACGGTCAAGATTGAACCAGCGGCTTTGAGTTTCCAAACGCTCTAGTCGCTCGCAGCCACCCGATCGAGATGCGATGGTTGACGGTGGTCGAACGTTAGAGCGGCTCGGGAGTGGCTGAGTTGGTTCGACCGAGTCCATTGACTCGAGCCAGACTCCGGTGCGAACCCGAGTAACAGTGCAAATCAATTAGGGTTTTGATTTTTTTTGGCTGAAACTTTGGGGATTTAATTGTGGTATCAAATCAACTCCAAAATTTATGAAATTTTAACTGGAGGTTGATAACTTTAGGATTAACCTTCCATAAAATTTCCAGAGATTTGTTTGCACTGAAATTTTCTCAAGAAATTCCAGAAGGTTATTTCAAAGGTTTGACCAAGGTTTGACTTGCCTCTAAAATACTCAATTAATTTCCAAAAATTATGAAATAATTCAGAGGTGTCACAAAGCAACCCTAGAACCAAGGAAAATTATTTCCAATGGTTTGAAACAAGATTTCACCAAGGATATCAATTGACTGGAGATGACTGAGGATTTTGGTTTTGGATTTCCCAAAATTCTTTTACAGGAATTTCAGAAAAGTTCAAAAGCATAAGGGTGTAAGAAAAGTTTTAATTTATCCTCATTTTATTACATTTGAAACACAAGCCAAAATGGGGATGTTACACACCAGCACCTTGGCTACGTGTCAGCCCACGTGGCACTGATGTGGCTCTTCCTTTCATTTTCTTTTGAAACTTATTTTGGTCGAAATCAAGACCCTAGGGCCGATGTCAGCTGACGCGTTAATCTAATTTTCCTTTAGAAAAACAAATCCGAAAATCTGGAAAAACCCTGATTTTCATCATTTCATGTGTTTTCAAAATCCCGGGAGCCCGTTCTCCTCCGTTCGAGCTCCGATTCGAGTGATTCAAGATTCTAAATTCATCTAAATTCATGATCTTTTGTTGGTGCTTATTTGGTAATTTTTGGGAATTTCTTTGGAATTATTGTATTTATTTAGCTCTTTTCGCACGTATAGATTCTAGCGTTTCGGAAGAATTCTTGGACCCGACGACAAAAGCATCTCAACTGTTCAACGAAGGCAAGTCCTAGACCTTTGATCATGTCATACCCACTTTATAAAATTATATTGTTTTATATCAACATACCCACTTTCGGGAATACCTAATTACCTAATTGAATTATGCCTCGTTGGAAAACTTGAATGACATGTACCCTTGAACCCTATAGGATGGGTTAATTTTAGTACCAACATGGGTATCGTATATCGTATTTGCCTGCTGTGGAACTGGCATTGTACACATTTCTTAACATGCTCCTTTTGCATCATTGTAACATCGAAAATTTCCTAAGTTTTTGAAGATTTCCAAAATTTTAAAATAACCATTCGATTTTATTTTGTTGCAAA
Organism: Ampelocalamus luodianensis; assembly: GCA_036346255.1. Lineage (NCBI taxonomy): Eukaryota > Viridiplantae > Streptophyta > Magnoliopsida > Poales > Poaceae > Ampelocalamus > Ampelocalamus luodianensis. The sequence continues at coordinate 28,114,190 of CM070637.1, forward strand.
AGCTTAACTTAAAATTTAGAAATAAAAAACCATTTAATTTGAATTAATCAAACTTTAATTAAATTAAAATTTGGTTTATTGGAGTTTTTTTTGGATTTTATTTGGTTTTAAAGTCAAAAAGATTATTTTAAGTATTTTCTTGGTTTTTCTGGAATTTTAAAAGAGTTTTCCTTTTTACCTGAAATTAAAATCTATTTTATTTGCAAAATTACAAGCTAAAATATAGTCAAAAGTATTTTCATTAAGTTCTAAATAATTCAAAGGATTTCTATGCATTTTCCTAGATTTTTTGGACTTCATTAGCTATTTTCTAAAAGGTCTTATGGTTTTCTGGTATTTATTTAAATCAATATTAGATTTAAATCCCCCTTTGGCTTTTGGGCCGAATCTTTTCATTAGCTCGTTCCCTTTTCTCCCCGCGCAGCCCAGCTCTACCAGCCCGTTTTTGCCACCCAGCCCGCTCCTGCGCTCTCCTTCTCCCTCTCTTGTCTTCTTCCTCGCGCGTCTGTGCACTTCTACACGCGTTTTTCACCATGTTCTCGTCGGCTTCACGTAACGCCGTCCTCTCGCGTCGTGCCGTCCCATCGCCGCATCACTGCCCGTCCCCTTCGTGCCCCCCATTCCCTGCTAGCCCTTACCCACGTCCATTCCGGCCGTGCCGTTGCACCCGAAGCTCTGCTACAAAGTTTGCCGCTCCCACCCCCTCTCTTGGCCTCCCCGAGCCCTACAAGAGGGAGCATCGGGAAGCCCTCGAGTGGCTCTCCCTTTCATTTCTAGTCCGCCTCTCTCTCTCGCTCTCCTCCGCCGACCACCGCACAATGCCGCTGCCGAGACTCCTCCGCCGCCAACGACTCCAATTTCGGCATCGCGAGGTAGAGGGCTATGTCGTGCGCGCCTTACCGCCCTCTGGAACCCCTCAGAGCACCATCGCCACCTTCACCCGCCGCTGCCGCCACTTCTCCTCCTCACCGTCGGCCATTCCTCTCTACCTAGTGCTGCCCTCGCCACTGGCCAACTCCCGGCCAAACGCCGGCAAGCCTTTGGGCTCTGAGCGCCGCCACTCAGGTGCTCATGTGGCTGCCCAGGTGGTGCCAAATTAGCGCCACGTGGCACAACGTCACTCCGTTTGCTTGCGTGGCATCCAGTCAGCAGCCATGTGGTTTTTCCCATCTTTTCTCATTTAAATTTAATTCGGCTGAAACTAAAAACCCAGGGCTCACACCATAAACCCAATTTCCTTTATAAAAATAATTCAAAAAAATCAGGAAAATCCCCTCTTCATCATTTCATGTGTTTTCAAACTTCCGGGAGCCCGTTCGAACTCCGATTCGAGTGATTCAAATTTCTAAATTCATTATCTTTCTGTTGGTGCTAATTTGGTAATTATTTAAAATTTATTTGGCATTGTTTTATTTATTTGACTTGTTTCGCACGTATAGATTCCGGCGTTTCGGACGAATTCTTGGACCAGACGACTGAAGCTTCTTAACTCTTCAATGAAGGCAAGTCGTAGACCTTTGACCATATCGTACCCACTTTATAAAACTATATTGATTGATATAAACATGGATTGCTAGTTTTATATTAAATGATTTCGGGAATAGTTAATTACCTAATTGCCATTATGTCTCCTTTAGAAATTATGAATGACATGTACCCTTGAACACCATAGGATGGGTAATTTTGGTTGGACATATCTTAGTACCAACTTGGGTATCGTATTTGCTTAGCCATGCTTTAGCTATTCGATGGGGTTCATGATCACATGCTCATATGTTTAAAATTGACCTAATGAAATATAGAATTGTGGCACGACCACTGATGTTAACAGTTTGTTGGGCCATGGCAAGGGTTGCCATTTGGCCAGGTTGAGCCCAAAAATAATTTCATACTCAGGGATTAGGACATTGGGATTAGGATGCTTCGCAATTATGTCAAGTTGTACAATCTCTGTAGTGTGTAAAACTATTTGAATAGCCTTGTCCCCTGGTTATAGACAATGCCTGGTGATTTCACACTAGGGGTAGATTTTCATAAAAACTATTGGAATGGTTTGGTTGGAGTGGTTGGGAAGTGAACGAGGTGTTCACTAGTTGTTGCAAAAGAACTTGTTTACTTATGTACTTAATCTTTTAAATTATGCTTTAAAATCTATTTATTGTCAATACTGCTTTTTGCAAAATAGTCATAGAGTTATCCTTGTTCAAGCCTTGCATGAATATTATGTGCATACATTTTCATACGACTTGCTGAATACTTTAAACTACTCACGGCTTTGCGCCACTTGTTGATCAGCCACTGAAGAAGAACCAGGGAACTCAAAGTTCTATGATGAGGAGTACTTTGAAGATTATGCGAATTAGCTCGCGTCCTCGACTCAATTGCCTGTGGGCATGTTGAATGGTCTCCACGAGATATTTTGGTTCCGCTACAAGTCTCCTTTTGTTGTTAATCCCTACGTGGCAAACGTTGTAAGATTTGATCATAAGGTCCTTTTGCTACTAAGTAATATTAATTTGTCTGCTTCATCTTTATCTTGTTGTATGGATATGATTACGTCAATGTTGCCAACTCTGCGAGCTAGCTACTGATCTAGGACTAGTTCTGTAACATCCCGATTATCATTAGTCAGTGCAATAAGATTAGAGAAGGAATTAAGGGAATGAAAAGAGAAAAAAAAATTAGAATTTAGGGGGGAATGGACTTCCAACCCAAAGTTAAGCGACAGGGGAAAGTCAACCCTTTTGGCCCATGGCCCATGGGGGATCTGGCCACCAACAAAAGGAGGGGAAACCCTAATGTATGTACTATAGCTACAGTGCCACACCGCCTCTACAGTATCATCCGCCCTTAGCCCTTGCTGCCGTCTTGTTCTTACGTGCTTTCGGCTAAGGGAGAAGAACAAGAGGAAGGAAGAGAGAGTGGAAGGAGAACTTCTTCATGGGATTTGATCAGCGATCTTCGATGGTTCTACAAGGGTAACGATGCATTCCCCTCGCTGTTTAGGTTGTTTTAGATCCGAATTTGATTACGTTTAGTGGATCGCATCCCCGCTGCAGTTAGAACAGTTATGTCCAGTACATTGCGCGATGGTTTTATTGTGTTTAGATTTCTAATTTGAGGATCCCATCTCCTAGAGTTATGTGGGCTTCGTTATTAGCTTTCGGTGGACGCAAAGATCACTCAATTCCGAGTTACGGTTTAAAAGTTATGATGAATTCTTTGCTGCTGTCCTCGAAAGTCTGACGAGAATTAACACTCACTGTATTGGTTAACATATGACCTAGTTAGACGTTGATTCAGAAGTCTTGCCTATAACGACTTTTGTAGATAATCTCATTAGTTTTCAGGATTGATAAAGAACGCCCCATTTGGATTTGTAGAACAAACATTATGCACGTTTCCATTTGACTGTCCAGAAAGCATGTCAGGTTCTGTCATTAGTTTTGACCCATGTGCCACATTTTGTTAAGGGCAAAATTTGGGTGTCATGCTAACTAGGATTTTGAACATGGTGTCCTTAGCTTTCTAGAACAGTAAAAATTTTGGGTTTTGGTTTAGACCAATCGAAAGTTATGAATATTTCTTTATCGACATTTAGTTCTACTAGACAGACTGTGTATTAAACTTTCGCCTGAATGCTATCCTAGGTTTTTGGCCGAATTGGAAGTTTTCGCCAACTAGCCTAACGTGAAGGTTTTCGATACCTTTTCATAGGATCTGAGATCACTCTGTTTTGAGTTTCATAGCAACAGATATGATGTTTTTAGTACCGCTGTCCAGATTGTAGTCCCAGTAGACTGTCGGTATATTTGTGATGAGGACATCACTCCTTCGGATACATGCACTACACAAAATCCTCCAGATTCAGTTGCTAAACTACAAGGTCCTATGACAAGAGCTCGTGCATGTCACTTAAATTATGAGGTGAGCTCGTTTCTAGGTGCTAATAATTTATCTATGCAGAATGGTATACTACCTAATAATTGTGATCTTTTGTTACTTAGGAATAATGGATCCCCAAGGTCTACGACCAGGTCTACAAGCCCTACGACCAGTCCTGCCAGCGCTACGACCAAGTCTCAAGATCCTTGACTAGGTTCACCAGCGCTACGACCAGACCAGCTAGCGCTACGACCAAATCTCAAGCTCCTCGACAAGGTTCGCCAGCGCTACGACCAGACCAGCCAGCGCTACGACTAGGTCTCAAGCTCTACGACCAGTCTTTAGGTGTTGCGACACCGTTTTGGGCCTAATAGGGCCTTGTAAGCATGTCGGGGTCAAAGCCTAGGTTGTGTACACCTCTCCCCATGGTCGCACAACCCTAGGTCAACCCCCTCACGTCCCCCCTATATATATACAACAATGCCACGTTTAGGTTTGGGTTTTCTTAGAATTATTCGCCACTTGCGGTTTAAATCGTTATGCGTTTGAGGAACCCCACTTTGTTGATCTTCATTCATATTCGCAATACAAATCAGATTGCATCTTCCTTGTTCTTGTGAGTTGCTTCGATTGCTGTTAGGAAAAGTAACCCTCGTGGTATGGTCGATCGCGTGCGAGCGTGGTCGATAACGACAGTCGTGCGGGTGTAGCGAATTGTGAGGCGACGATCTGCTGGTCGAAAGCCTTAAAGCGTCAACGTCCCCACGACGAAATCAATCGAACCTATCAGAAGATCGGGCCACCGTAGCCATCAGTTTGGGTAGATCGACTTTGTGATCCTTGGGTTAGGATGCTGTGATTAGATGTTTCGAGCGATGTTCTATTCACGTGGTTCCTTATTCAAGTATTTAATTTGTGTAGGAGGAGGGAATTCTAGATTAGTGGCTTCGTCCTTACCTCCTAGCGCATCGCAGTTCGAAAGGCAAGTACAATTGATTTGTCTGGTTTGTTGTTTGTTCCACTTGATTGATGAATTCTTGCCCGTGTTTGTTTATTTTAGGTAAACACGGATGACAGCATTCATGGGAAGGGATAGACACAGATTCTGCATTCATGTCACATCCCCAAATTAATAAAGAGGTTTATTAGGCATCTCATTAGCATGCATCATGTTTTGAAACTCTTTATTTAAATATTGTACTTGGAAAATCTCAAAATACATTTGAAACATACGCTTTAATTTGAACTCCAAACTAAAAACTGAAATAAATGCTACTGAAGATCCTCTGAAAATAATTTATTCAAATACTATATTAATTATCATGAATTAATATAATTTTTCCCGAATTTTTGGGACTGGGTTGAACCCTAAGAAAAATTCAAACACCATTAAAAGACGTAGCCTAAGTTTGAATTTATATATTACAAAATATATCATGAACAGTAGGGTTCAATAATTTTGATGGATACTAGACCTACCCAGGAACCCCTGTGATTTATTTCACATTTTTAGGGAATTTATTTCTATTTTTAGCACCTCAGTCAAAGTGGAATCAGTTTGAATTAAATCAGTCAAACCCTAGTACTGTTCCTCGGGCCTGAGCCAGACCTTGACTCGAGTCCGACCGCGAGACGGCTCAGCCCAACCACCTAACTGCACCTTCGCATGTGACCATCGGATCGAGGTTCAACGGCCCTGATCTCGCATCCAATTGACCAGTCCGAACCCCCCACCAATCTCGTCCGCCCATTCGCAATCTAACGGTCCCGATTGAAATCCTTTTTCGCACCGAGTCACAGCTCCCTGTGCCACTGACCGGTTTGGCCCACCGGTCAGCTGCTTCGTCAACCTCGCGCAGGAGCCGAGCTCCACGCGGCCGCGCCGTTCCGACGCGCACAGAAACGGCGATGCTCACGCCGTCATTCCGCCGCTGCCGTTGTCCACTCCGGAGCGACCTCCTCCTCACGCCGCCTCCAATGCCGTCATCGCCTGGGCATAATACCCCCTCGACAGCCCGTTCTTCTTCACTTTTCCTCTCGGTGGCTGAGGAAAGGGAAGCTCTCCCGTCGACATCTCTAGGGTAAGTCCCCACTGGGTAGTAGCCCTCGAGTCCTTGCTCAAAGCCTTACCCATTTTTTCTAATCTCAGCTCCTCTCGTGCCTTGTAGCTCTTTGTCCATCATCGTGCTCTCTAGAGCTCTAGAGCACACTCCCGAGGACATCATCTTGGGGATCTTCGTCTCCGGTGAGGTACTCGAACCTTCTTTCGCGTCATATCGTGCCTTATAGCCTGGTTATGAGAAACCCTAAACTTATTTCGCCAATGCTCGGCAGGGCTTCGTAGATTTGATGAAATTGGGTTTTCGGCCGAGGAACCAACCATTCATCTCCCACTTTGATTTGGTAAGCCTTTCTTCAATTCCTTGGGTCCTTAGCATAGCATCTCCAAGGCATCCTTTAGCTATCTTGACCATTCACTGTCCTTAGGATTGCTCCAGTCGTCTTCTCCACGTGAAGCCGTGTTGTCGCCATCTTCTTCTCCGACGCCAACGCAGCTCCAGCAGCTCCGAGCCTCTCCAGGCCCTCTCCTAGCTCAGGTAGCTTACTCATAGCCCCTATAACCTCAGGCACCCGCTGTTTGTCGCAGCGGAGCTCTCCTTTGCTTTATGCACTATTGCCGTAGAACCGCCGTAGCTCAACTCCGGCTAGCCGCCGATGCAGGCCGGCTCAGTCGTCGAGACTACCCTCTTTAGAAGCGCCTTGCTATTTTACATCTGTGCATGCCCTTGGCCGGCACGGCCATGGCCAGAATTGCCGGTGAAGCGCGCGGGGCAAAAAGCCCGTTGTCGTACTCGGACAGCCACTATAGGAGGCGATTAGGAGTAAACCTCCATCATTAGCATTTAATTACTGTCGGAATCGAACGGCTAAACTCGCTTACATGTGGGCCCCGAGCACGGAAACGGCGGGGTTAAACCGAAACGAAGAGTGACTGACATGTGGACCCTGGGCTTTAAGCCCCGTGCACCGTGCGAGTGCACCAGTGGACCTAGTCCAGTGGACCTACTCGGTGACAGCGGGACCCACCGGTCAGAACGCAAGTTAAACCTGAGTTAAATGGAAAATGCACTATTCACTGGGCCCGCTGGTCAGTGACCTCGGCTAGCACGTGGCTCGGTGAGAAAAGGTTAAAATGACATATAAAATTCGAAATCCATTTATTTGTAAGCTGAAAAATATGTATAACTTTGAAAATACATAACTAATTCATTTTAACTCCAAAATGAGTTAAACCACTTCTGATAATTTTAATTTTTAATGAACTTTATATTAAAATTGGTTTCAAACATGTCTCTGTAACAGAGAGCATTATTTTGGAAAAATAGCTTTAAACACTATTATTTTTACAATAGAAAAAGGGCTGATAACTTCAAAAATTCATAAGTAATTCTTGGAAACTCCAAAAACAGTGAAATCAGTTTTGATAATTTTTATTTCAAATGAACTTAATTATAAAAGTGGTTTCAAACTTACTTCTGTCCCAGAAACTATAGTTTGGGGAAAATGATCCTAAAGGGCATTATTTTTACACTATTAATGCTGATAACTTTAGAAATCAATAACTAAATCATGAAAACTCCAATTGAAGCAAACTCAACTGTTTTGAACTTGTAATAATACTGCCTATTTATCCATGTAATCCATGTACTCACCACTGCTTTACAAAATTTTACCTCATAATTAAATTACATAAAAGGAGGCATATTGAAATCTGAAAGTCGAACCACCATAACTTTCATATACTAAATCAAAATGAAATAATTCTTTCACCAAAAAATCATCTAAAATCATGACTTAGCTACTGTAGAAAAATCATGCATTTTTGAGCATTTTGATTTTTGAGGTATTTCTCGATGTTTATTCGGTATTGTACTATATAGATTCCGAGCCTATTGATATCGACCCCTACGCGACCGAGAGTGAACAATTACTTTACCAGCAAGGCAAGCATCCTTTGAACTTTCTTTTTGCATTATATTTGATCCCAGTTTTGTTAGGATAGATGCAATGATAATTGCGTGCATGCTATTTTGATAATGTCACTATTTTTGTGATGAATAGTTAGACACGTCCTATTATCTTGTCATTGTGGCTATCCATGAATTATTCCCGTACTGAAATGCTTAAGGTAGGATGTATGAATTTATATTGTTCGAGTGCCTTAGCCATGCAAGTCTAGAACCGTAGTTTGATTGTCGGAATAACCCGACAATTATGGGATAAACACCACTCTCATTATATACTTTAGTTTCAGATCTTCGTATCTGTTTTATAAGTTAAATTTTGTCATTTTAAATGAGCTTTTGGTCTGGACAAGTGTTGGTTAGTGATGGTGCTTTGTGCACGAGCCTTGGGTATGTGGTTGGACTTGTCTGGACAATTAAGGACCGAACTTTGGGTTGTTGCGATTCAAGTAAAACTCGTGCTATCACACGCGTATATGGGTGCCGTATGGTTAAGTAGGGGAAAGTTTTGTTGTGTTGAGTCCTACGGTGGTGAAATTGTAAGGGCATGGGACCGAAATCCCGTGTTCCTTTTGGGCCAATAGGATGGAGATGTTAACGTCTTGTGTTTCCTAGGAGCCCTGGGTTGAGGGACTTAGCTCAATGGGATCTTCTTGCTAAAAACGACCATATCTTGATTTACCCGGCCGGCATATCTTAGGAAGTATGCTATATTCGGAGGCATCTAGAGGCTTACGGGCTAATCAAGTCGTGTGGGTAAAGTAGTACACCCCTGCAGGGTATAAATCTATTCGAATAGCCGTGTCCACGGTTATGGACGACCACTTGAAATTTGTGGCTGCTTATTGTTAGACTTGGAATTAAAATTGTGGGTAAACTCGGTATTTCGTCATGAATGGGATATTCATGTTTGGTGTTGTATCAAAGTGGACAGCCGCTTTGCCCTTTGTATGATTTATTTGTTATTGAATTCATTACTTATTCACATGCTTCACTTCTACTTCAAATCTGAATTTGAAATGGCTCTTGAAAAACTAGTATGTGTAGGTTGTTCAGTGTTGCGTCTCTTTCGCAAAACTAAGCCAATATGAGCCCTTCCTTTGAATGACCTTATGCATAACTATTTTTATTTGTGTAAGACTTGCGAGTACTCTTTTGTACTCAGCCGGATGTTTGCCGGCTTTTACAGGTGAGGAAGATATTGAGACTGATGAGCTTGTCGGTGTCGATTTAGGCGACACCGATGAGTAGTGTGCTATCTTTAGCTCCCAGTCGGTTGCCGATGGGTTATGTGGCATACCACTGCAGGCATTTTGGTTTATTTACTTGCTTCCGCTATGAACTTATTTAATTTGGCCGGTCGGCCACTTATGTAGTTGTAAACTTGAAACTGTGATGTATAACTTTTGTACTTTTTATGTATGAGCGTTGTTTGGATGTGATCGACGTTGTAATAAGAGTATGAATATATTGGTCGCTGATGTTGGGAGCCAATATAGGTCATGCTCGCTGTTCATGGCTTCCTATTTAACTCGCTGAGTGTAGTGCTTGACTGGCTGGAGAACCGACAATCATGTAGTGCTCGCAGAGGAGCGGCGTGCATGATCGTCGGGGCTCTAAATTTTAGTTGAGCCTCTCATTTGGACTGAGTTAAGTTGGAATCCATTTACTGGAGATCCAGAGTTATGTCCCTAAGACCTTGATTTGTCTCGGTCTTACGGAGATAACTCCGGGGTCCCCACAATACAGTATCGAGCCATCTTGATGTAGGTTAGAGATAGCACTAGTGTTAGAGTTAGTAAGCCTTTTTGAGTCAAAATATTTTGAGATTATCAAATTACTTTCACAAAGTATAAGTTAGGAATATCTTTTATTCCTCATCCCTCTTAGTGCCTTTTCTTACCTTACCCTTGTTTGGATTGAAAAAGGAAGTCTTACCTTGTTTTTCTTATCTCTAGATGAGTCGTCAATACCTGGTCAAAGAGACTCAAGCTGAGAACATGGATGGATACCCGGCGCTTCTTCGAGATATGATGTGGAGGGCGAACTTTACTTACTAGCCAACCTACGCCATCTATCGCCGCGATAGGGGGCCAGGCATGGAGGAATACTTGGCCGTGATCAACATTATCGCTAGACGAGTCACGGGGAGTATCCCATATTGTTTCCAGGCACGTGGCACTTCTGAGGCCATGGCTCTACAGGAAGTGGCTCGTGTGGCTATGAGCCACCTCCGTTATGATCTGACGGAGTTGTCTCAGCCGCCTTACGACCATTTTCCTATGAGGGAGCGTGGCACGGAGGTGGACACCTTTGCCCGATTCGATTGGGGAAGATCCCGTGTTAGGTAGTTGGCAAGATTGGTTCATATCATGGACCAAATTCATCGATGCACTGTGTATGAGTTGTACGAGACTCGTCAACGTCTCATGGTGGCCCAAGAGCACCTACAACTCATGTGTAACATGGGGATTGTTGACCGCCATGTGGTATATGGCGCAAATGAGATCCCCACATGCTTCAGCACCACCGATGTACCGTCTTCCGGAAGTGCCAGGACGTGTACCCAACTATGGGGCGAGACGCTAGGCCCGTATGTCGGTCGGCTTTGCTCGTGCTCATAGGATGGAACCTGCTGGAGGCCATGTGATAGAGCAAGGCTCCCCTTTGCGTCTTCCTAATCTAGGAGACCCCGATGATACGGGATCCCCTGGGGCACATCTTCTGACGAGTTCCCGGTGAACTTTGACCGGAACAACATTTAGGATGTTGTAGGCGTAAGCTCAGGGTTGAGCATGTATCTTTAAATTCCTGTAATAAGATAGTAGTAATTGAACTCTAAATGTTTCTTTTGCAAGAACTTTCATTTTAGAGGGTTGTGTTCGCCCAAGGGCCTTTATGGATGTAATTGCATTGGGAAAACTATGATTAGAATTGATAAAAGATTATAATCTAGGAATCCACTACCATCCCGTAAAAGCCAATGTAGTTGCAGATACTCTAAGTCGTAAGAGCTACTGTAATGCTTTGGAAGTAAAGGAAAGTTGCCCGGAACTTCATGAGGAATTTCAGAAGCTAAAGTTAGAAGTTGTATCTGAAGGATTTGTGGCCAGTTTGAAAGTATAGTCTACCCTAGAGAAGCAGATTCGTTAAGCCCAACCAAAGGATCTCGAGCTGTCATACATCAAGCTCAAAATGGCAGAAGGGAAATTTAAAGATTTCACCCAGGATGATCAAGGTGTGTTGTGGATAAATGGTCGCATCTGCGCACCAGATATTGATGGCCTGAGGCAGCTAATCCTAAGGGAAGCCCATGACTCAAAGTATGCGATTCACCCTAGAAGTACTAAGATGTACCAGAATGTTAAGAATAAGTTTTGGTGGCCAAATTTGAAGCGAGAAGTCGTAGAGTTTGTTGCCTTGTGCGACGTATGTCAGAAGGTAAAGGCAGAACATCAGAGACCAGCAGGTTTGTTGCAACCCCTGAAGATTCCAAAATGGAAGTGGGAAGAGATCGGAATGGATTTCATTACCGGTTTACCCAGGAATAAATCGGGTTACGATTCGATTTGGGTAATAATTGATTGTTTGACAAAAGTTGCCCATTTTCTGCTTGTCAAAACCACGTACTCTCGAGATCGCCTTGCAAAGTTGTACATGGCCAGAATTGTCAGTTTGCATCGTGTGCCCAAGAAGATAGTGTCAGATCGAGGATCACAGTTCACCTCTCGTTTTTGGCAAAGTGTACACGAAGCCTTGGGTACCCATCTGAATTTTAGTACTGCTTATCATCCCTAGATGGATGGACAGACTGAAAGAATTAATCAGATATTGGAGGATATGTTGAGAGCTTGTGCTCTAGCTAATGCTACCAAATGGGATAAAAGTTTGTCGTATGCAGAATTCTCGTACAACAGTTATCAAGCTAGTCTGCAAATGTCACCATTTGAAGCTTTGTATGGTCGAGCCTGCAGAACCCCTTTGAATTGGTCAGAAACAGCTGAATGTTTAGTATTTGGGCCAGATATTATTTAGAAAGCAGAAGAGCAAGTTGCCATGATCAGAGAAAGATTAAAGATAGCTTAGTCCAGGCAGAAGAGCTATGCTGATAATCGTCGTCGTGATCTCAGCTTTGAGCCAGAAGATTTTGTTTATCTTCGAGTTACTCCACTCAGAGGTGTCAAAAGGTTTCATTGTAACAACCCCAAACTAGGGTTTGTATTTCAAATGTATAAAAAGTATGAAAGTTTAAAAAACTTTTGTTATATCTCTTGGTCATGCTCTTGGTTTCCTAAAACTTGTGTGCAATTTTAAACTCTTATTGTTGTATTAAAGGTTGTGTTGAAATTTCAAATTTTTAACTTGATTTCAATCTTCCAGTGAATTCCAGAAAAATGTATGAATAAAAGTTTCTAAAAATAATTTATTAACATACTAGATTATTTATCTTGAATTATGATTATTTTTACCAAATTTTTAGAAGTCATTTTGACTTCACCAAAATTCAAATCAAATCACTAATGTAGATTTGAAAATAATTTAATTCTAACAAATTTTCATATATAAAGTGTTTGAAAATATTTTTCCTAAGTCCCTTGTGAACCTCAGAATGCCCACAAAAATTTGCAGAATTGTTCGAATTTTATTTCTATTTCAAACGGTTAGGTCAAACTTACTTATTTTCGGTCAACACTAAAACCCTAACCGCACCAGACCAGCTCGCCCGAGCCACCTCCTTCCTCTCTCGCTGACTGCCCGACCCCACCGGCATAAGTTCTTCTCCACGCGGTGCCTGCGCCAGCTCGCCCAGCCCGACGCCGCATGTGTGCCACGCCAAGCCGCCGGTCACCTCGCCACCCATGCCGCCTCCACCTCGCTACCTCCGCCTTCTCCTACAAAGGCCAGCCGAGAGCCCCACCTACCCTGGCTTTCTCTCCCCTCCTCTGTCCATTTTTCTCCACCGAGCTCCAGGAGCCCGAGAGCAACGCCGCGCCGCCTCCAAGCTTTCCGGCTGCTCCAACGGTCCCCGACCACCCACGACCGCGTCACGGCGCGCCCTTCATCTAGAGGAGCAAATCCCCTCGGTCAATTTGGAGAAGCCGCCACCGAGGAGCCGCGCGCACGGTTTCTTCTCCGACTCCGGCCTCCACCGTCTTCTCCGCCGCCGTGTCTTCTCCAGCGAACCCCAGCTCTGTAACACCCCAACTCTCAAGAGCCTGGAATGCTACTGGAATTATACTATTCTAGCACAAACTACCAATTTTTTTGGCCAGAATCTCCTTTGTTTAAACAGCTATACTGAGAGTTCAACAATAAATCATGGCCTTTAACAAAATTTCTCATAATCAAGTCTACTCATTCATGCATGATAATCAAATCAACATACCAAGACTGGCAACCTCATTATTACAAATAATCAGATACTCAAACCAAAACCATATATGGTGATATCCAAACAGTTTATTTATTTCTAAATTGAGGCTAAGTGGCAAACGCCTTAAGAGTGTGAGCTAGTGAGTGCAACAACTTCTTTTCCCTCCCATACATGTCGTTGCTGCCTCTGGTACCTAAAACACACTAAAGCAAGCGTGAGCCCGAAGACTCAGCAAGTATCAACAAGGCCATAAACAAGAACACAAACATAGCATCGATGATCCTCAATTAACATCACACTAAACATAGCCATTTAACTCATGATATGCAACCAATGCAATGCTCCTTTGAACTTTATCTCTTTTCGCATTTTACCGGTAATGCGGGGTATACAACCGTCGCTGTATACCCTTGCCTGTGCCCTCTGGCACAGGGACCAATAGCCTATACACCACATGTATAGGGACCTTTTCCCATCATCTTAATGACGGGGACCTCTTTGTTCATAGCCCACATTCCACGAATGTGGGGACCTCAAGCCCGTCATCTACATGACGGGGACCTCAAGTGTATGTGCTTGGTCACCTCGTGACCAAGGCACCTGTATGCTCTCAACATGCATATGCACCATGATAACATTTGTCATATGCGGGAATTCAACATATTCTCATTAACATGTAAGCAATAACAACATGCGGAAGAACCTTTAACCATAGCTAGCAGTCATCAAGATAAACAGTAACTCATCTCATAAACAGGCATGCATGGCTATACGATCAAGATACACCACAATCACATCATGCAAGCATACATATATAATGCAGCCCAAATACTTGCCTCAACAGTGCGAACGGTGGGCGCGAAGAGGGCGCTGCCCTCTGAATCACGCTCCCACCTCAACATTAAAATATCCCAATCTAAGACCAACATTCTGAACCAAGAGCAATAAGAACAACACAAACGAACTTGCTACACTCCCAGGTGTTTCCCCACTTCCAATTTCTAACGATCGGTTTGGCGCACCCCGTGAATAGTCAACTTCTACAATACATAACTTTCTGCTCAGGAGTCCAAATAAGATGTTCTTGGACTTTCTGAAAAGGTAATTAAATTATCTAAATAAACCTAGTTGGGGAGCCCTTCTGATTCTGCCCTTAACTGCCCCTAGCAAATCAATCTTTCAGACATCAGAATTCACATCGGGTTCTCTGGACAGTACGCTAAAACCACCATAACTTTTGCTACAAAAGTCCAAATCTTGCGTTCTTTATCTCTATGAAAAGGTATGGAATTTATCTACATTTTTTGTTAGATTGAGATCCTCTGATTGCGTCTTTAACTAATAGGTTAACTCAGTTTTCTACAGACTGTCAGGATGTTGACAGATTAACCAGACAGCGGCACTAAACAATTCATAACTTTCTAACCGTTAATCGGATTTGGACGTTCTTGGCGGCCATTGAAAGCTAAGAACAAGACCTACATAACTCTAGGAGATCAAAACTCCTAATTCAGCCTCTAAACACATGAAACTGACCGCGCAATAATCTGGACAGAACGCGATCTATTAAACCGACGCAAATCAATCAACCAAACGACATCAACCGCAACTACTACGCATCAACCAACGAAGAACACACGATGTTACCCTTGTAGAATCGCAGCAAGATGATGAACTCTCCCCGCGAAGTTGATCTCCTCTCCTTTCTTCACTTGATCGGCAGTAGGGAGCACCGACGGCGAGGAAGGGAGGCACCAATGGAGGGGGCACCACCATGGAGGAGAGGGCGTGCTACAGTAACCGTGCTACAGTGATGGCGACGGCACTGTAGCTACAGTGAAGTTATGGTTTCCCCCTTCCTTTTATTGGTGGCCGACCCCTCATGGGCCTCCTGGGCCAAGGCCTGAGGCCTAAGTTGCCGAAGAACTGCAGAAACCCCCCTTTTTTATGTTTAATTTCTCTTTTGAATGCTTTCTTTCGTAGAATAAATCGGAGTATTACATTAAAACCCCTCTTTCTCCTGTTCAATCGCTTTGTTAAAATAAATATTCTCCCGATTTAATTTTTTTGGAGTATTACATTCTACCCCCCCTTAAACAGAATTCGACCCCGAATTCTACCTGACATCTACTCGAAAAACAACAACAACCACAACTGGAAAATTAATAACCAACAAGATGTACCCGACGTGAACAACTTTGGTTAAAGCTCGATCATGCGAGACTACTTCCCAAGTCTCTTCTCGCTCAGACCGGCATGACCAAAACACCATAACGTATACCCATGTCTACCTCAACACTCTCTCTGACCTCTCCAGTACAAGTATCGGATGAGACTCGAAGGTGAGATATTGCTCGGTGGTCGACGGCGTTAACGAAACCTCAAACTCTGGATCTCCCAGGTACTCACTCACACCAGAATAGACAAGATGTTATGTACTCCATGCACAGACTCGAGACAGTCCTGGCGATACGCCAACTAGCGAAAACAACCCAATGTACCATGGAGCAACACTCCCCAGTGGTACCAAACCACGCAACACGCGCATAGAGCACTGAACTCTTGTTCCACCTCTCAATCGGACTTGTTCACCCAAACAAAGATCACCTCCTTTAACGAGGACACACAATGAACTCGCTTTAAACACACTCTTTACCGACATAGCCCAACGAAAATGAAGGACTCTCATCCCAACCAAACATTACCAACTCGGTACTAAAAATCAAATTCGAATCGAAGATTTATCACGAAAATCTTTCCACCTTCAGATTAGAAAATTTACAAATAAACATCACGTTCGCCAAAAGAGAAATCACTCGAATATCCAAATCCATCATTTCTTTTATTCTTTCTAAACAGATAAGAACCACACATGCCAACATAAAGTCAAGCCCAATTGGCGAAAGACACCGTCATAAACTCATAGCTCATACAAGAATCAAGAGAGCGTTTGGTATTCGAGAAATAATCTTTTCTCAATTTCTCCTTTAGAAATAAAATTTCTCTCAACTTTTTGGAATCCCGATTCATCGCATAACACACTAACCCATCTCTCTTAACTTGGCATTCTTAACGCTATGCTCAAACGAAAATACATCAACTACACCTCTGTAGAGAGGCTCTATCAACCCCACAGAAACAATACTCTAGTCAACTCCTCTTCCGACAGAATTACTTTGATAGATAACTTCTGATGCATCCTAAAATTGATCTTCACACGTAATCACGTTACCTCAATCCTTAAGAATGAACAATTCAGAATTCACTTCACATAGTCTCATGTATTTCATCAAAAGATTTCTATCAATGATCGTCCCACTATTCGAAATCCACTCTTATACTACTTCTTCACATTATCATTGGGTGATCAAAGTTCTAGCATAATAACGCAAAGCCCAAATTTAACCTCTAAGACTCTTGCAACGAAATTCTCATATACAAGATAGGGAAATCCTCAAATTAAATCCCTAAAATTCCACAATTCCAACATACTCACTCATTAACATCATCATGAAAATATTTTCTTGACCTGTTTACCTCTACAAAGATTATAACTCTCAGAAGGTTACTCATTAAAGCCAAATCATTCTTGACATTAACTTAACATTTTTCATTATCCCATTAATTGACATGACGATTCGATTACTTTATATTCCCACTCTCATTAAACCACATCTTCAAGAATAACTTTCATAGCCTCACAATACTACCAAATTACGATACTCTATAGAATTGATCAAGATTTTCATACTTTCGATAATTCTAATGTTCCACTCGAAGTGAAACAAAGATATTGGATCACAATCACTATAGGTTCTACTAGTTGTAACAATGCAATCAGTTTAACCTCCAAAGACAATATTCTATTGAGATAAATTTCTCTCAAGGAACTATATTACGAAATTATTTCATCCTCCAATGCTCATCGAATAACTTACAACCCACAGTTTCACAACTACAATTATTAAACACCTCAAAAGACTCATGTTAAACGAATAGGTTGATTCTTCCTCAAAAGAAAGAGCGAAAGGAATCAATGTTTTTTTCATCCACTAGGAAAACATGAGCCACCCGCAGTGAACACAATACCAAGAAAATGGTCACTTAGGCCAAGTACTGGAAAACATAAGGAAAATCAACGATGAGGGCTCAAACCCTACCAAAGCGAATACCAAACCACAAATGAGAAGAAGGTAATGCCCTTTGGAAATTGATAAACTCATATGGACCAATCGCATAAGGTTTAAGCACACTCAAATAAACGCAAAATGCGAAACGTGACTTAAATCTCAATTACTTATACTTCACTCCTTCCTTTAACAAGGAAGGTTATTTTATTATTACTACATCACTTGGCTAGCTTAAATAGGATAAGGTCTTAAAACCCAAATCACAAGAACCACTTAAGAACCAATAAAATCTTTCAGCAAGTCACTTTGCTCGAAACAAATTCAATGATCACATAACTCAAGAGGTCCAATTGAACACAAACGCAAAACTCGAAACACTTTTACTAAATAAAAATTACGAAAGACGATCCAATTACTTTATTGCTAAAAGAATCATCACCACACACACAAGTCACCATCTCTTGCAGATAATCTTACTAACATCAAGAATAATACACTCTGAACATGAATCTTTGTCATCAACTATTTCATTAGAAAGCCTCCAAAGTTTCACCAAATTGTTTCATACTTCCTTTTCGTCCCATCTTCAAAACGAGTGTATACCAAAACCATACTACCCCACTACAACAACTTCTTAAGTTTGGAAGGGGTCTACCACCCAATTGAAAAGGTCCTACCCAACAATCTTTCATAAAGGACACATTATCATCCGATATTTTCACAATCATGTGGGCATAAGCCACCTATTATATCATATCAATTCAACTTTTAGCGATGCTCAACATCAAACTTCAACACACAACAGTTATATTACAACCATTGTTGTTATCAACTGGCTTCATTATGAAATCTAATTGCTACCTACTTTCCTTCCCAAATCACATGGATATTAACAAACACATATTCAACTGTTCCTCTTCATATTTGAATTTGGCAAAAAATACACTAAAACTTCACAAATCGAAATCTTCTATCGATCAAAAGTCTCAACAACACTATAACCCAATTCATCGTGTCATCCTATATAGAAGAACCACATAGAACTCCTCCCATAAATTCTAGATCCACCGATATTCAATCCATTCAACCGGTTGTACACAATTCTAATAACTAATCATACTAGTGAATATGTAAATCTAGCATTTCTCTAGTTTCCCTTTCCACACATTTAACTTAATCCATGGGAACCAAAGAACCCAACAAGTTTAGCAACCTAAACGATTTTAATGGCCGGACTAATTCATCAATGTTCCATACTTCTTAATATCTCTTTTGACTCCACATAGGTGTGGAAATACTCTGAGTCACTACTCATATACAGTTCATCAAGAACTGGTAGAGGACAACATCAACTTAATCAATTTCACTTCCTAAGACACTAGTTAAGGCTAATCATGCCCCTTGCCACTAATCCAACTTGACATCACAACCGCTATCAATTATCTTGCATACTTACAAATTCTCACTTAACACAACAAATCATTGCAAAAGAGAGTTGACACTCTCTTTCTCTATGAAGAGGGTCTAAATTTCAACACTCCATCTACTCCAAAAGAAATAAGTAGAATCAAAACTTTATTCAATGAACTTTGTGAAAGATAATTCCCATATCCAAAATACCAAACAGACACCCGGGTCACCTTCATCAACAGGAAAGGTAAGATTCTCAAGAAAAGAACGTTCGCAAGTCGCAAAGATAGCTCACACTCGGCAAGTCAACAATTGTTTTGTAAAACAAAGATGGACCAATTGCAACCACAACACTAACAATTTGTTTTATTACAATCTACGACTTAACCAAGACACGACATAGCCAAAAGAACTTTGATGCTTCCTCTCATAAAAGAGAAGTATCAACTTCGAACTCAAATCCCGAAAAGAGTGCATGGGGGCCAAAGCTTTCTCACATTGTAAGGACAAATAAAATAAAGCTTCCATTGACCAAAGTTCCAAGTAAAAGATCAATCTTATAGACCATCTATGTTTAAAAACAGCAAAACAACTCATCATTCGGGAGAACAAATGTTTGCTTTAAGGAGCCAACAACAACCGATGTACACTCATCAACTGAAATAACCACTGACCCAAGAGAATTCATCCACCGGGTCAGACCAAGAATAACCATTCCAACTCAAGGAAGACAATAGCCTTCCCAAAGAAACCCAGATGGTGGTGCAATCCTGGCAGCCCAAGGCTAAAACCACAAGCTAACCTTCTCATCATCTACTATCATCAAATATAACAATCTTAAAGGCAACCCATAAATATTCATACCCATTTCACATCAGAAATAATCAAAGCAATACAACGGAAATGTAAATGCAATGCTTGACCCATCCCCAACTTACTGTGCACAGTGTGTCAATTTAACAATTTATTTACCACGAACCTACTGCCCGCTCTGATACTAACTGTAACACCCCAACTCTCAAGAGCTCGGAATGCTACCGAATTATACTATTCTAGCACAAACTACCAATTTTTTTGGCAGAATCTCCTTTGTTTAAACAGCTATACTGAGAGTTCAACAATAAATCATGGCCTTTAACAAAATTTCTCATAATCAAGTCTACTCATTCATGCATGATAATCAAATGAACATACCAAGACTGGCAACCTCATTATTACAAATAATCAGATACTCAAACCAAAACCATATATGGTGATATCCAAACAGTTTATTTATTTCTAAATTGGGGCTAAGTGGCAAACGCCTTAAGAGTGTGAGCTAGTGAGTGCAACAACTTCTATTCCCTCTCATGCATGTCGTTCCTACCTCTGGTACCTAAAACACATTAAAGCAAGGGTGAGCCCAAAGACTCAGCAAGTATCAACAAGGCCACAAACAAGAACACAAACATAGCATCGATGATCCTCAATTAACATCACACTAAACATAGCCATTTAACTCATGATATGCAACCAATGCAATGCTCCTTTGAACTTTATCTCTTTCGCATTTTACCGTAATGCGGGTATACAACCGCCATTGTATACCCTTGCACGTGCCCTCCGGCACAGGGACCAATAGCCTATACACCACATGTATAGAGACCTTTGCCCATCATCTTAATGACGGGGACCTCTTTGTTCATAGCCCACATTCCACGAATGTGGGGACCTCAAGCCCGTCATCTACATGACGGGGACCTCAAGTGTATGTGCTTGGTCACCACGTGACCAAGGCACCTGTATACTCTCAACATGCATATGCACCATAATAACATTTGTCATATGCAGAATTCAATATATTCTCATTAACATGTAAGCAATAACAACATGCGGAAGAACCTTTAACCATAGCTAGCATCATCAAGATAAACAGAACTCATCTCATAAAGGCATGCATGGCTATACGATCAAGATACACCACAATCACATCATGCAAGCATACATATATAATGCAGCCCGAATACTTGCCTCAACCATGCGAGAACGGTGGACGCGAAGAGGGCGCTGCCCCTGGAATCACGCTCCCACCTGAACATTAAAATATCCCAATCTAAGACCAACATTCTGAACCAAGATCAATAAGAACAACACAAACGAACTTGCTACACTCCCAGGTGTTTCCCCACTTCCAATTTCTAACGATCGGTTTGGCGCACCCTGTGAACAGTCAACTTATAAAATACATAACTTTCTGCTCAGGTGTACAAATAAGATGTTCTTGGACTTTCTGAAATGGTAATTAAATTATCTAAATAAACCTAGTTGGGGATCCCTTCTGATTCTACCCTTAACTGCCCCTAGCAAATGAATCTTTCAGACATCAGAATTCACATCGGGTTCTCTGGACAGTACGCTAAAACCACCATAACTTTTGCTACGAAAGTCCAAATCTTGCGTTCTTTATCTCTCTGAAAAGGTATGGAAATTACCTACATTTTTCGTTAGATTGAGATCCTCTGATTGCGTATTTAACTAACAGTTTAACTCCATTTTCTACAGACTGTCAGGATGTTGACAGATTAACCAGACAGCGGCACTAAACAATTCATAACTTTCTAACCGTTAATCGGATTTGGGCGTTCTTGGCGGCCATTGAAAGCTAAGAACAAGACCTCCATAACTCTAGGAGATCAAAACTCCTAATTCAGCCTCTAAACACATGATACTGACTACGTAATAATCTGGACAAAACGCGATCTATTAAACCGACGCAAATCAATCTACCAAACGACATCAACCGCAACTACTACGCATCAACCAACGAAGAACACGCGACGTTACCCTTGTAGAATCGCAGCAAGATGATGAACTCTCCCCGTGAAGTTGATCTCCTCTCCTTTCTTCACTTGATCGGCAGTAGGGAGCACCAACGGCGAGGAAGGGAGGCACCAATGGAGGGGGCACCACCATGGAGGAGAGGGCGTGCTATAGTAACTGTGCTACAGTGATGGCGACAGATCTGTAGCTACAGATGAAGTTAGGGTTTCCCCTTCCTTTTATTGGTGGCCGACCCTCATGGGCCTCCTGGGTCAAGGCCTGAGGCCCAAGTTGCCGAAGAACTGCAGAAACCCCCTTTTTTATGTTTAATTTCTCTTTTGAATGCTTTCTTTCGTAGAATAAATCGGAGTATTACATTAAAATCCCTCTTTCTCCTGTTCAATCGCTTTGCTAAAATAAATATTCTCCCGATTTAATTATTCTCTCCAGATTTAATTTTTTTGGAGTATTACAAGCTCAATTCCTCACTCCCTGAGTACCTTCAAGTCTCCCTTGACCCTCCCCGATCACTCACTTGTGCCCTCTTTCTCTCCAGGGACCCCTCCACAGTGACCACCCCACGACCACCCCTAGATCCAGTAGCCCCTGGGCAACCCATTTTGGTGGCCTTCTCCACCTCGCCGTTGCTCCTTCGCCGGCGACGAGTCATGACCAGAGCCCTGCCTGAGCCTCCCCTGTTCCTCCTTCGAGCTCCCTGTGGCTGACAGTGGGGCCCACTCTCTTAAACCAAACCTTTTGCTGCTAATTAACTAAGTGATCGTATTTAGGTCACTCTAAATGGGTTAGCAAATTGGAAGTTGAGTTTTGAAATGAGTTTAGACAGTAGTTTAATCTCTAAAACTAGTTTCATTGTGTTGGCAATGAACTGAAAATCATGTATAAGGTGAAATGCATTTGGGTCTTTTGATTGACTGAATTGATTACTCAAACCTAATTGACAATTGATTAAGTATTTTCCAGTAAAAGAATGGATTGATTAGCACCTTAAGTCCAGAAAAATGTTCTGTTGTAGGCATATGAGCAGTAATCTGAAAATAGTATGTCATTAGGCTAATGGCTTTGTTAGCATAGTAGTTGGAAAGGTTAGTGAAACTTTCAATCAGTTGGTCATTTAGTTCTCTGTGGCAACCAAATCTGAATACCCTTATGGATGGGTGTTTTCAGAGATCAACAAAGTAACCTGTAGATAATAAGTTTTGGCAGGAGGTTGTAACCTTAAAGAGTCCAGTAGCTAAAAGGGTTATTAATCCAGTTAGCCATTCACACACTTAAGATATTAGGACAAAACTATCTAAAAATAAACAGGGGGTTGAATGTTATAAAACCATCATAGAACAACATAATCTTTATTTTTGCACCATTGAGCAGAGAAACAACACTATGAATATCATAGTAATCACAGTGTCAGTAAACCCAATTGCCAGACCCCCCCTTCTTCCTGCTAATTAATGTTATGAATGTCAACTAGGACTCACAATTGAAGTAGCACTTTAGTTTTGTTGGTTGTGCAGTTGTAGGTTGTGAAAACAGTAGTCTGACATTTAGTGGATTTATCAAATTGGTTATTGCCCTGACTAGTTCCAGGGGTTAGAGGTTCTCCTACATTCTATTAGTTGAGTACTTATCCAACAATAGCAGTAACCTGACAACTTTCAGAATTGCCAATAGGTTTTTGACCTGGTTAGTGCAGTAGTCAGTTTTGTTTCTGAGTCATCTAGTTGGTTGGGCAATTATCTAGTAGTAGTAACCTAATTTGAAAAATAAGCTTTGCTAGGATCCTCAAAAGCAAACAGTGAAATCTATGTTAATGTGGAAAATAGTTTGGAAAGAACAGTAAGAAGGAACTAATTTTTTTTCCTAAATTCATAATCTATCTTCTGTGTTATTAATTTTTGGATACTTTTGGAATCTGGGTGTTTATTCGATATTTCTCGCTTTGTCGTTTCTTTTCGTTAGATGACGTGTAACACCCCAACTCACAAAGAGCCTGGAATGCTACTGGAACTAAACTAACCTAGCACAAATTACAAATTTTCGGCAGAGTTTTCTTTATTTAATCAGCTATATTGAGAGTTCCACAATAAAACATGGCCTTTAACAATATTTCTCATAATCAAGTCTACTCATTCATGCATGATAATCAAATGAACATACCAAGACTGGCAACCTCATTATTACAAATAATCAGATACTCAAACCAAAACCATATATGGTGATAACCAAACAGTTTATTTATTTCTAAATTGATGCTAAGTGGCAAACGCCTTAAGAGTGTGAGGTAGTGAGTGCAACAACTTCTATTCCCTCCCATGCATGTCGTTCCTGCCTCTGGTACCTAAAACACATTAAAGCAAGGGTGAGCCTAAAGACTCAGCAAGTATCAACAAGGCCATAAACAAGAACACGAACATAGCATCGATAATCCTCAATTAACATCACACTAAACATAGCCATTTAACTCATGATATGCAACCAATGCAATGCTCCTTTGAACTTTATCTCTTTCGCGTTTTACGTGTCATGCGGGTATACAACCGTCATTGTATACCCTTGCTCGTGCCCTCCGCACAGGGGACCAATAGCCTATACACCACATGTATAGGGACCTTTGCCCATCATCTTAATGATGGGGACCTCTTTGTTCATTAGCCCACATTCCACGAATGTAGGGACCTCAAGCCCGTCATCTACATGACGGGGACCTCAACTGTATGTGCTTGGTCACCACGTGACCAAGGCACCTGTATGCTCTCAACATGCATATGCACCATGATAACATTTTCATATGCAGGAATACAACATATTCTCATTGCACGAAGCAATAACAACATGCGGAAGAACCTTTAACCATAACTAGTGATCATCAAAATAAACAAGAACTCATCTCATAAACAGGGCATGCATGGCTATACGATCAAGATACACCACAATCATATCATGCAAGCATACATATATTATAGCCCGAATACTTGCCTCAATCGTGCGAGAACGGTGGACGCGACGAGGGTGCTGACCCTGGGACCACGCTCCCACCTGAATTTTAAGATAACCCAATCTAAGACCAACATACTGAACCAAGAGTATAAGAAAAACACAAATGAAGTTGCTAAACCCCCCAAGTGTTTCCCAACTTCCAATTTCTAGCGATCGATTTGGCGCACACTGTAGATAGTCAACTTCTAAAATACATAACTTTCTGCTCAAGAATCCAAATAATATGATCTTAGACTTTCTGAAAATTTAATTAAATTACCTAAATAAACCTAGTTGGGGAGCCCTTTTGATTCTTCCATTTACTTCCCCTACCAAGCCAATCTACAGAACATCAGAATTCACGTCGGGTTCTCTGGACAGTGCACTAAAACCACCATAACTTTTGCTACGAAAGTCCGAATCTTGCGTTATTTATCTCTATGAAAAGGTACAGAAATTACCCACATTTTTTGTTATATTGAGATCCTCTGATTTCGTCTTTAACTAATAGATTAATTCAGATATCTACAGACTGTCCCAATACTGACAGATCAGCAGGACAGCGATACTAAAAAATTCATAACTTTCTAACCGTTAATCGGATTTGAGCGTTCTTGGCGGCCAATGAAAGCTAAGAACAATACCTACATATCTCTAGGAGACCAAAACTCCTAATTCGGCATCTAAACATATGAAATTGACCGCGCAAGCTACTGGACGAATCTGCAACTACAGCGGACAGATTGCAACCTAGCCAAAAACCATCCGATTCCTCTTCTACGACTAATTACCCAACATCAAACGACGAGTTACCCTTAATGCCGCTGAAGATAGCGAACTCGATGGCGATCCCGCTTCCTTCTCTTCTCCTTCTCTTCTCCCTTCCTTTGGCGGCAGCAATGGCGAAGCACCACAAAAGGGGAGGACATCAATGGAGCGCAAGGAGGAGGTTTTGGACCAAGCGTCAATGGAGAGGAGAGTGGCGGATCTAGGGGAAGGAGGGGCAGGGAGGGGCTCTAGGGTTTCAGCCGTCCTCCCCTATCCCACTTGGCGGCCTCCACATGGGCCTCTGGGCTAAAGGCCCGAGGCCCGTGTTCTCCTACTTTATTTCTCAGCAAATAACACTTGGAGGTCGTAACTTTCTCTGCGAACTCGGAATGGAGTGATTTTTGTCTTCAAATTTAGATAACTCATAGAAATTAAACTTTCTATTGGTGGAGTGTTTCTTAAAATGCCGTCTTAATTACGAAATTTGCCATGGAAGTTGACTCATTGCGGACCTTGATTCTCTCAGACGGCCTGCCTTGCGGGCCCCATATCTCAAACCTTAGAACTCCAAATTAGGTAAATGAGGACTCTAAATTGTACTATAGAAAATGATCTACAACTTTGTAGTTATGAGGTTTTCCATTCAAGTCGTTTCATCGCGAAAATTACGTTGCAAGATGATTACAGATTCTGTCATGTTTCTTTGCGAGGCAAATAAGGAATCTCTCAATCTCCTTATATTCTCTGTACCTAAACGGGATATTACATTCTACCCCTTAAACAGAATTTGACCCAATTCTACTTGAAAGATCACCAACTGAACTTAATAATCATTAACACGCATCGACGTTAACAACTCGTTAAAGCTCGCGCATGCAGTTTCCAAGTCCCAAGTCTCATCACACTCGGACCATAATGTATACCAACGTCTTACACTCAATACTCGTCTCGACCTTTACGAGTTCTCTCGACACACAAGACACAAATGTAAGGTCTTACTCGTTGTGTACTACTGTATCAAAACTCAAGCTTTGGATCTCTCGGTACTCACCAAGATCGAACTTACAAGGCGTTGAGTACTCGCACATGGGCTCGAGATAGTCCTGACGATCGTCAACCTTTATAATCAAATCAATATACCTTGGGTCAACCTTCCTTCATACTAAACCGGACATCCTACATACATCATACGGGACTCTTGTTCCAACTCTCAATCGAACTCCTCATCAAACAAAGATCACCTCCTTTAACGAGGACACACGACGTAACTCGCTTTGAACAAATTCTACTATAAGCGAGTCAACTTAAAGGAAAGGATTCTCATCGTAACCACGCAAAACCAACTCCCGCCAAAGGGTCAAATCCAAATCGAAGATTTATCACGAAAACATTTCCACTTTCCATGTGGCAATTTGCAAATGAGCGTCCACGAAGCCAAAGGGGAAAACACTTGAATGCCCAAATCAAAATTTTCATTTATTCCATCTGAACTGGAAAGAATCACACTGCCAACATAAATGCTGAGCTCAACTCATGAAAGACATCCGTCAAAAACATAGCTCAAACAAGAATCAAGAAAACGTGTCTCTACTTGAGGAAGCATCAATTTCTCGGTTCTCTTTAGAAATAAAATTTTCTCTCAACCTTTGGAATTCCAATTCATCGCATAACACACTAACTCATCTATCTTAACTTGGTATTCTCAACGCTATGCTCAAGTCGAAATACATCATCCACACCTCTGTATAGAGGCTCTATCGACTCCATGAAACTTTCTCTCAACAACTCCTCTACTGATATAATTAATTTGTGAGATGACTTCAATGCATCTCAAAATAGATCTCACATGCAAACACATCACCTCAATCTTTTAAGAATAAACAACTCAAATTCCCAGACACACATTCATATACTCCATCAAAGGGTTCTATCAATGATCATCCCATTGTTGGAATCCACCCTTATTCTACTTCCTCTACACATAATCATTGGGCGACTCAAGGTCCTAGCAAAAGAATGCGAAGCCCAAAACTAAACTCCAAGACTCCTACCATGAACTTCTCATATAGAAAATAGGGAAACCTCAAATTAAATCCTAAAATTCTCACAATCCAAACATACTCGCATTGATATCAACATGAAACATTTCTTGATCCAATTATCTTTATCAAGATTCTAACTCTTAGAGAGTTACTTACTAAGTCCAAGTCTTTCCGGCAATAATCCAACGATCTCGACTATCTCATTAATCGCTTTAACGATTAGATTACTTTGTTAATACTACTCTCATTACAACACCATCATAATTCATCCGCACAACCGCAAGGTACCCAATCGTGACACTCTAATAAATCGAGTAAGATTCCCATCCTTTCGAAAATTCTAATGTTCCACCGAATTGAACAATGGATCTTGGATCACAAATCTTCATAGGTTCTAATGGTTGCAACAATACAATCAGTTTAGCCTCAAAGGAAAACATTCTGTATAAATAAAATTCTCTCCAAGAATTACACACGAAATTAGTTCATCCTTCAACGCTCCTCGATTAACTTACAATCCAGGTCTCACAACCACATTGAATAAACACTTGAAAACCAATGTGAAACGAATCGGTGGATCCTTCCTCAAAAGAAAAAGCAAATGAAGATATTATCGCTTGAAGTAAACACAGACCAAGGAAATAGTCACTTAAGCAAAGAACTCGGAAAACATAGAGGAAGTCAACAATGAGGGCTCCGATCCTGCTAAGCGAATACCAAACCACAAATGAGAAGAAGGTATTCCCTTTGAAAATTGGTAAATTCTTATGAAACAAATGCATAAGGTTTAAGTACATCAAATAAGCGCAAGTTGCAAACGCGACTTAAATGTCAAATACTTTTACTTCACTCCTTCCTTTAACCATGAAAGTTATTTTTCTGTGATTACTACATCACTTTGCTAGCTTAAACATGATAGGCTCTTAAAACCCAAATCATAGGTACCACTTAATAACCAATAAAATCTTTCAACATGTCACTTTGCTCAAAGCAACTCAATCACCGCACAACTCAAGAGGTCCAAATGATCACCAACGCAATTTCGAAACACTTTTAGTAAATCCAAATTACGAAAGACGATCAAATTACTTTATTTCTAAAAGAATCATCTCCACACACAAGTTACAATCTCTTGCAGATAATCTTACTAACATCAAGAATAATATACTCTGAATACGAATATTTATCATCAACTATTCCATTAGAAAGCCCCCACAGTGACCAAATTGTTCCATACTACCTTTTCATCCCATCTTCAAAATGAGAGTATACCCAAAACCATACAACCTCACTACATCGACCTCTTAAGTTTAGAAGGGGTCTACTACACAATTGAAAAGCTCCTACCCAAACCCTTTTATAAAAGACACATTATCATCCAATTATTTCGCAATCATGTGGCCATAAACCACCTATTATATCATATCAGTCCAACTTTTAGCGATGCTCATCATCAAACTTCAATACACAACAGTTATACTACAACCATTGTTGTTATCAACTGGCTTCATTATGAAATCTAGTTGTTACCTACATTCCTTCCCAAATCACATGGATATTAACAAACACATATTCAACTGTTCCTCCTCACATTTGGATTTCGGCAAAAATACACTAAAACTTCAAAAATCGAAATCTTCTATCGATCAAGAGTCTCAACAACACTACAACCAAATCCATCGCGTCATTCTATATAGAAGAACTATAAAGAACTCCTCTCATAAATTCTAGATCCACCGATATTCAATCCATTCAACCGGTTGTACACAATTATAATAACTAATCATACTAGGGAATATGTAAATCTAGCATTTCCTCTAGTTTCCCTTTCCATACATTTAAATTAATCTATGGGAACCGAAGAACCCAACAAGTTTAGCAACCTAAATGATTTTAATGACCAGACAAATTCATCTATATTCCATACTTATTAATATCTCTTTTGACTCCAAATAGGTATGGTCATACTCTCAGTCACTACTCATATATACAGTTCATCAAGAACTAGTAGACGACAACGTCAACAATCAATTTCACTTCGGGGTTACTAATTAATATTAATTATGCACCACACCAATGGCTCAACTTGATACCCATACCATATCAAGTTAGTTTATTACAATCTCTAATTTAACCACAACAAGGTATCACAAAAGGATTTTAACAATTCCACCAGAAAATAGATGCATTAAACTTCAACACTCAGAATAATCCAAAAGAAATACATAGAGCCAAAGCTTTCTCATGCTAACAAACTTGCCACAGAAACTCTCATTACCCAAACTATCAAACGAAAACATGAGTCATTCTTTTCCAATGAGAAAGAAGAAACAACCATGAAATTATCAATATTGCCAATTGAGGAAGATCACAAGTAGTAAAAATAGCTCAACAGTCAGAAAACAATAATTGTTTCAGAGAACCATTAGAGACCATTTAAATGTAACACCCCAGTTCGTCATGAACCTGGAATGCTACTAAACAAACTCTAAAAAAAACTCTAAGGAAGACAATTCTAATAAATTTCGGCAGAACCTCCTTTGTAAAGTTAATTACATGAAGGTTCCAACACACAGGATAATCAAATATTAATTAAACTTCCATTCCAAGTCATCAAAGGATAATCAGAAACATGCTAAGAATCCATCATAACTAGAGAGGTATAAAAAATTCCACTACTCCTCATTATTACATTTAATCCATAGCATAAAACAAATCATAATATTCAAAGATCAATCATTCTCTGAAGAGCATTCATCCTTATTTAGTTCATGTGGTATGTGAGTGACTAGCGCCTACTTCCCCCATGCATGTCATTCTTGTCTCGGTACCTAAACAACAATAAAAGCAAGAGTGAGTCCATAGACTCAGCAAGTACATTAAGAAACCATGGCAATAACACACATATAAAGGAAATTAACATTAGAACATCTTGTATGCAAATGCAATGCTCAAGGACTTTTATCTTTAACTTTACGTGTACATTACACTGTAATGCGAGTATCGACCGCCGCCGCATGCCCATGCACATCAGGCGCGCACGCACGAGGACCAATTGCCCGTTACTCCGCAAGTAACGGGGACCTCAAGCCCACACTCCACGAGTGAGGATCTCGGCCCGTCACATTCATGACGGGATCTCCAAAGGAAACATACTTGGACACCACGTGACCAAGCCTCAACATGATATCTCTATGCAAATGCTTATCATGTAATCATCATCAAATTACCAAAGTACAACATCACTTAATCATAGTAAAGCATGAGCATCATTTGAGCAATAACCATACTTAAGCATTCATTAAGTATACCATCTTGCAATACATCCATACAGCAAATAACACACAATTTAGACAATCATTCAAACAACAATGCACTTGCCTCAACCGTGCGAAGGTGGATGTCGGGAATGAGGTAGTGCTCCCGAGCCAAACCCACACTGGACAACAATTGAGACAAGCTAAGGCTACCATAGGGTCTAAAAACAAAATCATAAACATAACATGAGTACATCGTCCACTAAACGCAACCCCCAACGTTAAAGCGGGCTGTCAGATTTCTTTTCCAGAGAACAGCCCCCTTCGAAAAATCATAACTAAATGTACAGAAATCCAAATGGAGTAATCTTGGACATTCTGAAAAGGTTAATGAATTCCCCTTCTAAACCTAGTTGGTGGGGTTCTCTGATTCGGCCATTTACTAGCCCTACCAATCTAAACAACAGAGTATCAATTTTCGCGTCGGGTCTCTGGACAGCAACAATGAAACTATCATAACTTTCTCTACGTTCATCCAAATTTCATGATCTTTAGTTTTCCTGAAATCTAGAAGGGTTATCTACAACTTTCGTTATACTGGGGTTCTCAGATTTCCACTTTATCCATCACTTTTAATTGGTTTTCTACAATCTGCCTAAATACTGACAGAGCAGTGGAACAGCAGACTTAGAAAAATCATAACTCTCTAACCGTTAATCGGATTTGAGTGAACTTGGCGGCCACTGAAAGCTAAGACAATAACCTACAACTCTCTAGGAGACCAAAACTCCAGATTCGTCCTCTAAACACATGAAATTTACCCCGCAAGCCACTGGACGAAAATTGCATAACAGCAGGTCGAGTGCCATCTAACAAAGACTAACCAAAATCTCTTCCAAGACTAATTATCCTTCAAGAACAACATGTTACCCTTGACGACACTGCCGAATCACGAACCCGGATGGCGATCCCTCCCTCTTCCTCTTCTCCCTTCTCTTCTCCCTCCTTTCTTCCCTCCTTTCTTCCTCTATGGCCTACGCAAGGTGGGCTTCTTCTCCTCTAGGCCGGCAGCAATGGAGGGCTCTTGGAGGGAGGTTGGGGCGCAAGGGAGAGGAACCAGGAGCAAGAGAGGCGTGGGGAGGGGAAGGAGAGGTGGCGGCGAGTTGGAGAGGTGGGGGTGTGGGAGAGGAGAGGGTGCGGCTAGGGTTGGGGAGGTGGGGAGTGCCGCCCCACTTTGGCCGGCCACCCCTAGGCCACATGGGCGGCCCAAGCCCAGGTTGTGCTACAACAAATGGTCAACCCCTCTTTAACAATTAAATTAAGAAATCTCCTGTTGGTCCCTCCCAAAAATCCATTGAATTCCTTCCCAAAGTTTAACCTCTCCGATTTCTTGTTCGATACAAATTCGGTATTACGGTCTTCCCCCTTAGCAGATTCACCCGAATCTAAACGACAAACCTCAAAAGGGTAACCGAGACTAGTAACTTAACAACAAAGGGTATGTACCTTAAGAGAATAAGTCGGATATAGCTCGCGCATCTGAGACTCGAGCCCGAAGTGGCCTCCCTCTCGATCTGCTGCGACCAAAGCACTTTGACATACTTCATGGTTTTGTTCCTCAATTCTTTCTCTGATCTTTCCAGAATTCGCACTGGTTTGGACTCAAAGGACAGTTCCTGCTCAATTGTTAGGGGTTCTAATGCAATATGATGTTCGGTCCTCAAGTATTTCCTCAACATGGACACATGAAAAACATTGTGCACTCCACGCATAGACTCGCAGAGTCTAAACGATAAGCCAACTTCCGATTCGAGCCAAGATCGTGAATGGTCCTATGTACCTTGGGCTAAGCTTTCCTCTGGTACCGAACCTCACCACACCTTTAGTGGGGGACACTTTCAAGAGCACCTGATCCCCCACTTCAAATTCCAAGTCTCTTCTTCTCACGTCTGCATAACTTTTCTGCCTGCTCTGGGCGCTAATAGGTTCTGTCTCACGAGCCACTCGCTCTCTGATCTTTTGTACCCAATCCGACCCAAAGCGCTTCTCACCCACGGCTTCCCAGCAAAGTGGTGACTGCACTACGCCCATACAAAACCTCGAGGAGCGGCTTTTATGCTTGAATGATAGCTGTTGTTATAAGCAAATTCGCTAAAGGCAATTGATCCTCCCAGCTACCCCTCCAAGACAAAACACAAGTCCGCAACATGTCCTCCAGGGTCTGGATGGTACGTTCCGTCTGCCCGTCTGTCTGTGGATGGAATGCTGTACTCAGACGGAGCTGTGTGCCCAAGGCACTCTGTAAACTTTCCCAAAACTTGGAGACAAACTTGGCATCTCTGTCGGAAATGATGGTCTTTGGCACCCCATGTAATCTCACAATCTCCCGCACATAGATGGGAGCTAAATCACTTCTCGAGTTAGTAGTGCGAATTGGTATAAAGTGTGCGATTCTTGAGACGATCCACTACCACCCACATCGCATCCTTACCCTTGGTGACCGGGGTAACGCAACTACAAAATCCATAGAAATATCGTCCCACGGCCATTGCGGAATCTCTAAAGGTTGCAACAACCCTGCAGGACGTTTGTGTTCCGCCTTCACCTGTTGACAAACACCACATGAGGCCACATAATTAGCTATGTCCACCTTCATCCTTTTCCACCAGAAATTCTGCTTTAGATCACGATACATCTTCGTTTCACCGGATGAGCGATTATACGAGTGCGATGTGCCTCTTTCATAATATCATCCTTGACCTTCGCTTTCTGTGGTACGCAAAGGCGGCCCTTAAACCGCAACGCACCACACTCATCCAAACTGAAATCTCCGTCCTTGCCCAAATCCAGCCGCTTTCGAACCCTTTGTAGTAATTGATCTTCCTGTTGTGCTTCCCGCACCCGCTCTGGAATGGCCGACTCCAAAATCAGCTGTGTTTCAACACGTGCAGTCCCCGCATAGCAAAATGATATACCCATACGGTCAAAGTCAGCAATGAGATAATCCAATGTAGCGGGCGTCGCTTTGCGACTAAGAGCATCCGCCACCACATTTGCCTTCCCAGGATGGTATTGAATAGATAGATCATAATCTTTAATTAGCTCCAGCCACCTGCGCTGCCTTAAATTCAGATCTTTCTGAGTGAAAATATACTTAAGACTCTTGTGATCTGTAAAAACATCACAACCCTCACCATACAGATAATGCCTCCAAAGTTTCAGGGCAAACACTACAGCTGCCAACTCTAAATCATGAGTTGGGTAATTCTGTTCATGCTTCTTCAGCTGCCTTGACGCATAAGCTATCACCTTCCCTTCCTGCATAAGGACACAACCCAACCCAATCCGAGACGCATCGAGTACATCAGAAATCGCTTCCCGTGCTCGGAAGTGTAAGGACAGGCGGTCACCACTTTTCCTTAAGGGTTTGGAAACTACGCCACAGTCATCATCCCACCAACTTCACATCCTTCGTGAGTCCGGATAAGGGTTTAGCAATAATGGAGAAATCCCGCACAAAACGCCGATAGTATCCCTCCATGCCGAAAGCTTCTCACTTCTTTGACATTGGTTGGCGTCTTCCATTCTACCATCAGTAGAAATCTTACTTGAATCAACTGTGATTCCCTTATCATTGATGACATGCCCAAATCCCACTTGACGTCCAAAACTCGCACTTTTTCAGTTTGGCATAAAACTTATGCTCCCTTAGTGTTTCCAACACAAGCCTCAGGTGTCGCTCATGTTCAGCTTCAGTCTTTGAATATATCAAGATATCATCTATAAAGACTACCACAAAATCATCCAGGTATTCATGCAACATCCTGTTCATAGTCTCCATGAAAGCAACAGGGGCGTTCGTTAGTCCAAAAGACATAACTTTAAATTCAAAATGCCCATACCTTGTAGAGAATGCCGTCTTCTCAATATCCTCCTTTCGGACAGGGATTTGATTATAACCTGATTGAAGGTCAATCTTTGAGAATACCTTGGCCCCTCTCAACTGATCAAATAGATCTTCTATACGAGGCAGAGGATACTTATTCTTGATGGTTAACTGGTTAAGAGCACGATAATCAATGCACATGCGCCAACTACCATCTTTCTTCTTGGTAAAAAACAGGGCTCCCATGGAGACACACCGGGACGAATGAGATCCTTTGCTTTTAAATCATCCAACGCTTCTTTAGTTCCTCCTAGAACGGACGGGCCAACCGTGAGGGGTCATAGAGACAGTCGGGCGCACAGTACCAAATCAATTCCGAACTCTACAGACGCCGGGTGGTGGCATCCTGGTAGTTCTCGCTGAAAAACATCCAGAACTCCCGAACGACCAAAATTTCTTCTGCACTCTACGGATGAACTCGCTTCTCCACTAGAGACAAAAGAAACCCATTCTTCGCCAATGCCCACCGGAAAAGACTAGCCATCACAAAAGTGAGTGAGATGGAGCGCTACATTGAATACTATCTCCCGCCTGCACGGAGCTTGCGGTTATGGTCTTCAAAAACAGAAATGACAAAGACGGTAATTATGCAACCACCCATCCCCAAGATGACATCAAACGGCTCCATCCTCATAACCATCAGATTAGCAATGAACTCTTCTCCATCTAACGAAATCACACAACCAGGACAAATCAGAGCTAGAGAGAATTCCCCAGAGAATTAACTAGAACCGATCGAGCTATTGGTGCAGACTCAAACTCGCCTTACTAACAAAATCTAGTGATACAAAAGAAAAGGTAGCCCCGAATCAAATAGAAGAAGTGCCTCTCTGAATCCACCAGAGCGCACTGTTACCACATCAGGACGACTCACCGACTCTGCTGCCGGCATAGCGTAGGAGACTGCTGGCTGGGCGGTGGGGCTCCAACACCCGGTACGGTGGTGCGAGAACTGCTGGAGGTGCCAAGGCGCCACTCATCGGAAATGGGGCCACGGAGAGGCGGCCAAAAATACCGCGGTGGAGCTCCTCCGGGAGCAGGAAGTAAGGCGTGGCGGTGCCCAAGTAGGAGTAGGAGTAGCCGCTAACATCCGAACCGACCCTCGAGAAGAAGCTCTGGTCTTGCACGACACCGCATAGGTTCCCACTTGATGATCTTGGCGGGATTCCGCGACAAACCAATGCCTTATGGCCCTCCCGACCACAATGGCGACAAGACCAACCACCGCACTCAAGCTCTATGCTCACCGCCGCACTTGAAGCACTTCATGCCCCGCCTCGACCGGACGTAACCTAGGTGCACCGCAGACGCCGCGAGGTAGAAGAAGATCGTGCCCTGTGAACTTGGTCTTGAATGATTTCGCGACCTTTGAACCTCTTGGAAGTGGGCCTCGGAAGGTTCCACCCCACCGCCAAAACCCTCTTACGCCGCCACCGCCCCTCGGATACCACGCGCCTTCCTCCCGGCGGCTCCTCACCAAGCCGCATCTCTAGTTCCATGCCCACGGCTTGCTCGACCAGAGCTGAAATCCCGCAACTCAATGCTCCCAATACCGCCGGAACTCTTGCCTGAGCCCCCGCGAAACCTCTTGGCTTTTTCTCATCATTTGTGGCCACAGTGAACAAAACGAACCAGTTGTTAAAACTCGCTTCATACTCATCATCGTCATCTTCCTCGCTTGAAGTTCTCGCAAGGAGACTTCCATTCGCTCCACATATGAAGCTGGATAAAACCTCTTCTGAAGTGCTCAACAAAATACTCCTGTAATCGGTCCATGAGCGCTTGTCCGCCATCGAACTCCTTCCCACCGGATATCCGCTGCTCCTTCAATTGGAAGGCCACGAACCGAGCCTCATTTCGATGTCATCCCCGAGCTCCGGTGCCTCTCCATGTGTCGCAGACCAATTAGGCTGCGTCAACAGCGTGCTGACCGTCGAAGGTGTCCACCTCAAAGCGTTCCATTGATGTAATCCCATGGCATACGCCGCAGTGCCATGCGCAGGCCACCACGAGAGCGGCAACAGCGCGCTGGCGGGCCCTGTTCTCTGCATCTGAAGCAACCTCTTCCTCGACTCGCAGGCTAGCTTCTCCCACTACGAATTCGAACCGGCGGGCGATGCACGCCTCACCGGCTCCTGCGGCCTCGACCACGACCTCGGCCTCCACCTCTTGCCATATCTAATCATCACAAAAACAATCAAACAATAAGCAATTTCATCATCTAGGACCACAAGAGTAGTCTAACTAGCAGCTATCACACAAGAGAAATCAAAAATCTCAAAAGCGACATAATGCAATGCATTAACCCATTCCCACCTCATCAGGCATAGTGTGTCAAATTTAACCTTTCATATCCCACGGACCTCACACCCTCGATACCAATCAGAACACCCGATTCGTCATGAACCTGGAATGCTACTAAACAAACTCTAAAAAAAACTCTAAGGAAGACAATTCTAATAAATTTCGGCAGAACCTCCTTTGTAAAGTTAATTACATGAAGGTTCCAACACACAGGATAATCAAATATTAATTAAACTTCCATTCCAAGTCATCAAAGGATAATCAGAAACATGCTAAGAATCCATCATAACTAGAGAGGTATAAAAATTCCACTACTCCTCATTATTACATTTAATCCATAGCATAAAACAAATCATAATATTCAAAGATCAATCATTCTCTCAAGAGCATTCATCCTTATTTAGTTCATGTGGTATGTGAGTGACTAGCGTCTACTTCCCCATGCATGTCATTCTTGTCTCGGTACCTAAACAACAATAAAAGCAAGAGTGAGTCCATAGACTCAGCAAGTACATTAAGAAACCATGGCAATAACACACATATAAAGGAAATTAACATTAGAACATCTTGTATGCAAATGCAATGCTCAAGGACTTTTATCTTTAACTTTCGTGTACATTACACTGTAATGCGAGTATCGACCGCCGCCAAGATACCCATGCTCTCAGGCGCACACCACGAGGACCACCTGCCCGTTACTCGCAAGTAACGGGGACCTCAAGCCCACACTCCACGAGTGAGGATCTCGGCCCGTCACATTCATGACGGGATCTCCAAAGAAACATACTTGGACACCACGTGACCAAGCCTCAACATGATATCTCTATGCAAATGCTTATCATGTAATCATCATCAAATTACCAAAGTACAACATCACTTAATCATAGTAAAGCATGAGCATCATTTGAGCAATAACCATACTTAAGCATTCATTAAGTATACCATCTTGCAATGCATCCATACAGCAAATAACACACAATTTAGACAATCATTCAAACAACAATGCACTTGCCTCAACAAGGCGAAGGTGGATGTCGGAATGAGGTAGTGCTCCGAGCCAAACCCACACCTGGACAACAATTGAGACAAGCTAAGGCTACCATAGGGTCTAAAACAAAATCATAAACATAACATGAGTACATCGTCCACTAAACGCAACCCCAACGTTAAAGCGGGCTGTCAGATTTCTTTTCCAGAGAACAGCCCCTTCGAAAAATCATAACTAAATGTACAGAAATCCAAATGGAGTAATCTTGGACATTCTGAAAAGTTTAATGAATTCCCTTCTAAACCTAGTTGGTGGGGTTCTCTGATTCGGCCATTTACTAGCCCTACCAATCTAAACAACAGAGTATCAATTTTCGCGTCGGGTCTCTGGACAGCAACAATGAAACTATCATAACTTTCTACGTTCGTCCAAATTTCATGATCTTTAGTTTTCCTGAAAGCTAGAAGGATTATCTACAACTTTCGTTATACTGGGGTTCTCATATTTCCACTTTATCCATCACTTTTAATTGGTTTTCTACAAACTGCCTAAATACTGATAGAGCAGTGGAACAGCAGACTTAGAAAAATCATAACTCTCTAACCGTTAATCGGATTTGAGTGAACTTGGCGG
The DNA here is from genome assembly GCA_036346255.1 of Ampelocalamus luodianensis. Lineage (NCBI taxonomy): Eukaryota > Viridiplantae > Streptophyta > Magnoliopsida > Poales > Poaceae > Ampelocalamus > Ampelocalamus luodianensis. Next base: position 28,152,745 of record CM070637.1, read on the forward strand.
CCAGTGAAAGCTAAGACAAAAACCTACAACTCTCTAGGAGACCAAAACTCCAGATTCGTCCTCTAAACACATGAAATTTACCCCGCAAGCCACTGGACGAAAATTGCATAACAGCAGGTCGAGTGCCATCTAACAAAGACTAACCAAAATCTCTTCCAAGACTAATTATCCTTCAAGAACAACATGTTACCCTTGACGACGCTGCGAATGCGAACCCGGATGGCGATCCTCCCTCTTCCTCTTCTCCCTTCTCTTCTCCCTCCTTTCTTCCCTCCTTTCTTCCTCTATGGCCGGCTGCAAGGTGGGCTTCTTCTCCTCTAGGCCGGCAGCAATGGAGGGCTCTTGGAGGGGAGGTTGGGGGCGCAAGGGGGAGAGGAACCAGGAGCAAGAGAGGCGTGGGGGGAGGGGGAAGGAGAGGTGGCGGCCAGATTGGAGAGGTGGGGGGTGTGGGAGAGGGAGGGGGCTGCGGCTAGGGTTGGGGAGGTGGGGGAGTGCTGCCCCCACTTTGGCCGGCCACCCCCCCTAGGCCACATGGGCTGGCCCAAGCCCAGGTTGTGCTACAACAGCGGTCAACCCCCTCTTTAACAATTAAATTAAGAAATCTCCTGTTGGTCCCTCCCAAAAATCCATTGAATTCCTTCCTGAAAGTTTAACCTCTCCCGATTTCTTGTTCGATACAAATTCAGGGTATTACATTAAACACAACAATTAACATGAATCACGAACCCAAGAGAAATTCATCATCCACCAGAGAACAAGAATTTGCCAAGATTTGAGGTCAAGAAAGAAAACAACTTTCTAAAGCAGCTCACGCTCAACTCCTGCAACTATGGTATTCGGGGTAACTACTCTATTTGTCTACCACGAATGGTGGTATAACCAGACAAAGTCTAAGGCTACAACCACGGCCTCCACTTCTTAACAACTATTATCGAAACACATAAACAATATAATCAAATATGATTATACATGATCATCTCATGGCAATCATAGAATAGATTCATTGATATAGAATATCATAACATATCATATCATAGATTAACAACAAGAAAGATAGTACAGAGGCAATTCAACAATTGCTCAACAACTGAAATATAACAACAGATAATGCGGAAGCAATGTAATTCCCAACCCCACCTACTGTGCACAGTGTGTCAATTTAGTATTTTTCTATTAACCACGGACCTAAAGCCCGCTCTGATACCAACTGTAACACCCCAACTCACAAAGAGCCTGGAATGCTACTGGAACTAAACTAACCTAGCACAAATTACAAATTTTCGGCAGAGTTTCCTTTATTTAATCAGCTATATTGAGAGTTCCACAATAAAACATGGCCTTTAACAATATTTCTCATAATCAAGTCTACTCATTCATGCATGATAATCAAATGAACATACCAAGACTGGCAACCTCATTATTACAAATAATCAGATACTCAAACCAAAACCATATATGGTGATAACCAAACAGTTTATTTATTTCTAAATTGATGCTAAGTAGCAAACGCCTTAAGAGTGTGAGGTAGTGAGTGCAACAACTTCTATTCCCTCCCATGCATGTCGTTCTGCCTCAGTACCTAAAACACATTAAAGCAAGGTGAGCCTAAAGACTCAACAAGTATCAACAAGGCCATAAACAAGAACACAAACATAGCAACGATAATCCTCAATTAACATCACACTAAACATAGCCATTTAACTCATGATATGCAACCAATGCAATGCTCCTTTGAACTTTATCTCTTTCGCGTTTCACAGTAATGCGGGTATACAACCGTCATTGTATACCCTTGCTCGTGCCCTCCGCACAGGGACCAATAACCTATACACCACATGTATAGGGACCTTTGCCCATCATCTTAATGATGGGGACCTCTTTGTTCATTAGCCCACATTCCACGAATGTAGGGACCTCAAGCCCGTCATCTACATGACGGGGACCTCAACTGTATGTGCTTGGTCACCACGTGACCAAGGCACCTGTATGCTCTTAACATGCATATGCACCATGATAACATTTTCATATGCAGAATACAACATATTCTCATTGTACGGAAGCAATAACAACATGCGGAAGAACCTTTAACCATAACTAGCGATCATCAAAATAAACAGAACTCATCTCATAAACAGGCATGCATGGCTATACGATCAAGATACACCACAATCATATCATGCAAGCATACATATATTATAGCCCGAATACTTGCCTCAATCGTGCGAGAACGGTGGACGCGACGAGGGTGCTGACCCTGGGACCACGCTCCCACCTGAATTTTAAGATAACCCAATCTAAGACCAACATACTGAACCAAGAGTATAAGAACAACACAAATGAACTTGCGAAACCCCCCAAGTGTTTCCCAACTTCCAATATCTAGCGATCGATTTGGCGCACACTGTAGATAGTCAACTTCTAAAATACATAACTTTCTGCTCAAGAATCCAAATAAGATGATCTTAGACTTTCTGAAAATTTAATTAAATTACCTAAATAAACCTAGTTGGGGAGCCCTTTTTATTCTTCCATTTACTTCCCCTACCAAGCCAATCTACAGAACATCAGAATTCACGTCGGGTTCTCTGGACAGTGCACTAAAACCACCATAACTTTTGCTACGAAAGTCCGAATCTTGCGTTATTTATCTCTATGAAAAGGTACGGAAATTACCCATATTTTTTGTTATATTGAGATCCTCTGATTTCGTCTTTAACTAATAGATTAATTCAGATTTCTACAGACTGTCCCAATACTGACAGATCAGCAGGACAGCGATACTAAAAAATTCATAACTTTCTAACCGTTAATCGGATTTGAGCGTTCTTGGCGGCCAATGAAAGCTAAGAACAATACCTACATATCTCTAGGAGACCAAAACTCCTAATTCGGCCTCTAAACACATGAAATTGACCGCGCAAGCTACTGGACGAATCTGCAACTACAGCGGACAGATTGCAACCTAGCCAAAAACCATCCGATTCCTCTTCTACGACTAATTACCCAACATCAAACGACGAGTTACCCTTGATGCCGCTGAAGATAGCGAACTCCGGATGGCGATCCCGCTTCCTTCTCTTCTCCGTTCTCTTCTCCCTTCCTTTGGCCGGCAGCAATGGCGGAAGCACCACAAAAAGGGGGAGGACATCAATGGAGCGCAAGGGGAGGAGGTTTTGGATCAAGGCGTCAATGGAGAGGGAGAGTGGCAGCTCTAGGGGGGAAGGAGGGGCAAGGGGAGGGGCTCTAGGGTTTCAGCCGTCCTCCCCCCTATCCCACTTGGCCGGCCTCCACATGGGCCTCTGGGCTAAAGGCCGAGGCCAGTTCTCCCACTTTATTTCTGTGCAGCGAACACTTCGGAGGTCGTAACTTTCTCTCCCGAACTCGGAATGGAGTGATTTTTGTCTTCAAATTTAGATAACTCATAGCACTTAAACTTTCTATTGGTGGAGTGTTTCTTAAAATGCCGTCTTAATTATGAAATTTGCCTTGGAAGTTGACTCAGTTGCGGACCTTGATTCTCTGTACGGCCTGCCTTGCGGGCCCCATATCTCAAACCTTAGAACTCCAAATTAGGTAAATGAGGACTCTAAATTGTACTATAGAAAATGATCTACAACTTTGTAGTTATGAGGTTTTCCATTCGAAGTCGTTTCAGTCGCGAAAATTACGTTGCAAGATGATTACAGATTCTGTCATGTTTCTTTGCGAGGCAAATAAGGAATCTCTCAATCTCCTTATATTCTCTGTACCTAAACGGGATATTACATGACGATTATTCGGGAGCGCAACCAAAGTAATCTTGAGAGTGTCCAGAGTCCCAGCAAAGCAAAGGCAAGCAGATGTAACATCATTTGATCATATTGCTCCTACTACTTTTAAAGTCTAATATCTTGTTTGCAAAACCTAAATATGCATGCTTCTTTGTGTCAAGATTAATTTTGTCGATTAGAGGTAGCTAATCCCATTGCATAGTTTCCCTAGAATTGTTAACCCCCGCCACTGCCATAGGTTAATATCCTCACTGGTGAATTAGAGCCCGGTGAATGATTTATGGTCTTTTATTTGTCTTTACGGTATGATGCTTAGCAATGCTTAGTTACCGGTAGAATTGGGCGGTTATCGACTTAGTCAATAACCTTGATCACACAAACTTATTATGATCTTTATGATTTAGCCTTTGTGCTATGTTTATTTGTGAAAACTAAAAACTGAAAATAAAATGATTTGAACTTGGGTATAACGGTATGTTGGTGTGCTTTTGGGTGTGACTGGAATGGTGCCTGGGTCAATAAGGACCGAGTTACTTGCATCACCGTTCTGAGCATTTTGCGTACTAACCACACTAGAGGGTATGAGACCTCTCTTAACTTAGTACTTTGGCGTGTATTGGCTCCGAGTCGCAGGGGGTCGCAGGAGGGATGGTGTTGGGAGCATGGTAATTGTTCGAAAAGCTTTACCCTTTGTGGGTAGTTGTCTTTTCGGCTTTACCATGTAAGCGTATGGATTTTATCCATACGAGCGACTCGTAGTTGATACACAATATTGGAAATGTCTTGTTAGAATTAGTCGTGCCTGCATACCAAAGGAAGAATGCAAACCATGGCTGGTGGAAAGGCGGTCTAAAGTGTGGGTACATTAGTACACCCCTTCGGGGTTTGATCTATTCGAATAGCCTCGTCCTAGGTTATGGATACGCTCGGATACGCCCCGTGAGAACTAGACTACAACCTTTTAATTAAAACTTGACATGGGTGGTACTGTAACACCCTATCCCAACATGAGCCTGGAATGCTACTAAACAAACCCTAATAATTCTAATCAAAGCAAACTTAATAAATTTCGGCAGAACCTCCCTTGTAAAGTTAATTACACGGAGGTTCCAACATTCAAATGAATCATAAATTGACCAAACTACCATCTACAGACATCAAAAGATAATCAAAGATATGCTAAGTATCCAGCAATCCAGTGAAGTATAAAGTTCCACTACTAATCATTATTACACTTAAACCACTTCAAGTCACAAGATATAATAAACCTTTGAGCATCTCGCCCATTTACTAAAAACAATTACGATCTGAAGATCATTCAACTTCATTTAGTTCATGTGGCATGTGTGTGACTAGCAGTCTACTTCCCCCCATGCATGTCGTTCTTGGCTCTGCACCTAAAATAACAACAAAAGCAAGAGTGAGTCCACAGACTCAGCAAGTACAGAAATAGAAGTTATAACATTAGCATCAATATATAGAAGATCAACAACAAACATTTCACATGCAGATGCAATGCTCAAGGATCCTTTCTCTTTATCTTTACTGTGTGCATTACACCGTGTGCAGAGTGTGCAACCGCCGCGCATACCCATGCTCATGCGCGCGCACGCGAGGGACCAATTGCCCATTACTCCGCAAGTAATGGGGACCTCAACCCACACTCCACGAGTGTGGGGATCTCGAGCCCGTCACATTCATGACGGAATCTCAAAGAAACATGCTTGGTCACCGCGTGACCAAGCCTCAACATGTTCTCAAAATGCATATGCTCATCTCTTATTCATCATCAATCTTACCAAAAGGCAACAACATTGTACAACAATAAAGCATAAGCATAATTTGAGCAATCACCATACTTAAACATTCACTAAGCCAATAGCTTGTACGAAATCATGTACCGTAATCACACCAACAAGACCACACAAACACACTTAGGTAACAACCAATGCACTTGCATTCACCAAGATAAAATTGGGACTCATCACAATAACATCAACTTTAACCATAACTAGTATTCATCAAGATAAATGGAAACTCATCACATTATCATGCATGCATGGCTATTACGAGCAAAACACAAACACTCTCAGCATACAAGCATAAATATGCTATAACCCGAATACTTGCCTCAACCGTGCGAGAACGGTGGACACGAAGAGGGCGCTGCCCCTGGGATCACGCTCCCACCTGAACATAAAGATAACCCCAATCTAAGACCAACATACTGGATCAAAAGCATAAATAACAACACAAATGAACTCGCTAATCTCCCAAGCGTTTTCCAATCTTCCAATTTCTAGCGATCGCTTTGGTGATCACTGCAGACAGTCAACTTCTAAAATACATAACTTTCTGCTCAGGAGTCCAAATAAGGTGTTCTCAGACTTTCTGGAAAGGACATTAAATTACCCAAATAAACTTAGTTGGAGAGCCCTTTTGATTATGCCATCTACTGCCCCTACCAAGCCAAACTACAGAACAATAATTTTCACGTCGGCTTCTCTGGATAGTACACTAAAACTATCATAACGTTTGCTACGAAAGTCCAAATCTTGCGTTCTTTATCTCTCTGAAAAGGTATGGAAATTACCTACAATTTTCGTTATATTGAGATCCTCTGATTTCGTCTTTAACTAATAGATTAACTCCGTTTTCTACAGACTGTCAGGATGTTGACAGATTAACCAGACAGCGGCACTAAACAATTCATAACTTTCTAACCGTTAATCGTATTTTGGTGTTCTTGGCGGCCACTGAAAGCTAAGAACATTATCTACATAACTCTAGGAGACCAAAACTCCTAATTCGGCCTCTAAACACACGAAACTGACCGCGCAATAATCTGGACAGAACGAGATCTATTAAACCGACGCAAATCAATCTACCAAACGACATCAACCGCAACTATTACGCATCAAACAACGAAGAACATGCGACGTTACCCTTGTAGAATCGCAGCAAGATGATGAACTCTCCCCCACGAAGTTGATCTCCTCTCCTTTCTTCACTTGATCGGCAGCAGGGAGCACCGACGGCGAGGAAGGGAGGCACCAATGGAGGGGGGCACCACCATGGAGGAGAGGTGTGCTACAGTAACCGTGCTACAGTGCATTTAGGGTTTTCCCCCTTCCTTTTATTGGTGACCGACCCCTCATGGGCCTCCTGGGCCAAGGCCCAAGGCCTAAGTTGCCGAAAAACTGCAGAAACCCCCCTTTTTTATGTCTAATTTCTCTTTTAAACGCTTTCTTTCGTAGAATAAATTGGAGTATTACATTAAAACCCCTCTTTCTCCTGTTCAATCGCTTTGCTAAAAGAAATATTCCCCCGATTTTAATTATTCTCTCCCAATTTAATTTTTTTTGGGGTATTGCATTCTACCCTACTTAAACAGAATTCGACCCCGAATTCTATTCAACCTCAACACAAAAAAAAACCACTGCTAAAAGATTTAGTAACATTACTATGTACCTGCCGTGAAAACTTTGGATAAAGCTCGCGCATGCGAGACTCCTATTCCCAAGTCGCCTCCCTCTCGGGCTAATGGGTTAAAGGCACCTTGACACAAACCAACGACTTGTGCCTCAGCACTCGCTCTGACCTCTCTAACAACGCACAGGATGCTACTCAAAGGTCAGCAGCTCCCGCGAAACTTCAAACTTTGGACCTCTCTGGTACTCACTCAGCACTGGGACAAACAAGACGATGTGTACTCCGCGCATGGACTCACTACGGTCCTAACGTTTTGCCAACTAGCGAAAACAACCCAATGTACCTTGGGGCAACCCCCCTAGTGGTACCGAACCACGCAACATGTGCATAGAACACTGAACTTTTGTTCCACCTATTAAGCGGACTTTTTCACCCAAAGAAAGATCGTCTCCTTTAACGAGGGACACACAACAGAACTCGCTTTAAACACACTCTTACACCGACATAGCCCAACTGAAAATGAAGGACTATCATCGCAACCAAGTGTTACCAACTCGGTACTAAAAAAGAGTCAAGTTCAGAATCGAAGATTTATCACGAAAATCTTTCCACCTTCAAATTAGAAAATTTGCAAATAAACACCACATCCGCCAAAGGAGAAATCACTCGAATAACCAAATCCAACATTTCTTTTATTCTTTACGAACCGATAAGAACCACACATACCAACATAAAGCCAAGCTCAACTGCGAAAGACAATGGTCAACAACATAGAACTTAAACGAAAATCAGGAAAACAATTCACTTATTGAGGAAGCATCAATTTAACAGTTTCTCTTCTAGGACCAAAATTTCCCTCAAGCTATGGAATCTCAATCATCGCACAACACACTAACTTGTTACTCTTAACTTGGCGATCTCAACGCCAAGCCCAAATCGAAACACCTTGTCTACACTTTTGAAACAGGACTCTGATGATCTCACAAAACATTCTCTAACCGATTTCCTTTACTGACAGAATTCATTTGACAGATGGCGCTCAGAAAGTATCCCCAAATTAGATCTTGCACACGATCATATCACCTCAACCCTTTTGAGAACAAACATCTCAGATTTCACATCACACACTCTTTCTGTACTACACCAGAAGGGTGTTATCAACGATCATCCCACTGTTCGCAATCTACCCTTATTCTACTTCCTCTACACATAATCTTTGGGCGACTCAAAGTTCTAGCATAACAATGCAAAGTCCACATTTAACCTTCAAGACTCTTGCAACTAACTTCTCATATAAAGATAGGAAAATCCTTAGATTAAATCACGAAAATCCACAATTCCACATACTTACTCATCAACATCATCATGAAAATATTTTCTTGACAGTTTACCTTTACAAAGATTATAACTCTCAGAAGGTTACTCATTTAAAGCCAAATCACTCTTGACATTACTCAATATTTTCCATTATCCCATTAATTGACGTGACGATTCGATTACTTTGTAATTCCACTCTCATTAAACCACATCATCAAGAATAACTTTCATAGCCTCACAATACTACCAAATTGCGATACTCTATAAAATTGATCAATATTTCTATACTTTCAGTAATTCTAATGTTCCACCCGAAGTGAACAAAAGATCTTGGATCACAATCACTATAGGTTCTACTAGATTTAACAATGCAATCAGTTTAACCCCATAAGACAATCTTCCATTGAGATAGACTTCTCTCAAAGGACTATATTACGAAATTATTTCATCCTCCAATGCTCATCGAATAACTTACAACCCAAGTTTCACAACTACAATAATTAAACACCTCAAAAGACTCAGGTGAAACGAATAGGTTGATTCTTCCTCAAAAGAAAGAGCGAATGAAATCAATTTTCATCAACTAGGAAAACATGTGCCACCCACAGTGAACACAAGACCAAGGAAAACTGTCACTTAGGCCAAGTACTCGAAAAACATAAGGGAAAGTCAACAGTCGAGGGCTCAAGCCCTACTGAAAGCGAATACCAAACCACAAATGAGAAGAAGGTAATGCCCTTTGAAAATTGATAAACTCTTATGGAACAACTGCATAAGGTTTAAGCACTCTGAAATAAACTGCAAGATGCGAAACGAGACTTAAAGCTCAATTACTTATACTTGACTCATTCCTTTAACAAGGAAGGTTATTTTCTGTGATTACTACATCACTTTGCCAGCTTAAACAAGATAAGCTCTTAAGACCAAATCGTAGGAACAACTTAAGAACAAAAAAAAATCTTTCATCATGTCACTTTGCTCAAAGCAACTCAATCACCACATAACTCAAGCGATCCAATTGATCACCATCGCAAAACTCGAAACACTTCTACAAAATCCAAGTTACGAAAGACGATCAAATTTCTTTATTTCTAAAAGAATCATCACCACACACAAGTCACAATCTCTTGCGGATAATCTTACTAACATCAAGAATAATATACTCTGAACATGAATATTTATCATCAACTATTCCATTAGAAAGCCCCAAAGTTTCACCAATTTGTTCCATCTTTGCCTTTTCATCCCATCTTCAAAGCGAGTATACCAAAATCATACAACATCACTACATCAACTTCTTAAGTTTAGAAGGGTCTACTACCCAATTGAAAAGCTCCTACCAAAACCCTTTCATCAAGGACACAATTTCATCCAATTATTTCACAATCATGTGGGCATAAGCCACATATTATATCATATCAGTTCAACTTTTAGCGATGCTCATTATCAAACTTCAACACACAACGATTATCGACAACCCATGTTGTTATCAATCAAGCCGTTATGAAATCTAGTTGCTACCTACTTTCCTTCCCAAATCACATGGATATTAACAAGCACATATTCAACTGTTCCTCCTCACATTGGATTTCGGCAAAAAAAAAACACTAAAACTTCAAAAATCAAAATCTTCTATCGATCAAGAGTCTCAACAACACTACAACCAAATTCATCGCGTCATCCTACATAAAAGAACTACATAGAACTCCTCCCATAATTTCTAGAACCACCGATATTCAATCCATTCAACCGGTTATACACAATTCTAATAACTAATCATACTAGGGAATATGTAAATCTGGTATTCCCTCTAATTTTCCTTTCCACATAATTAAATTAATCCATGGGAACCAAAGAACCCAACAAGTTTAACAACCTAAACAGTTTTAATGACCAGACTAGTTCATCAAGGTTCCATACTTCTTGATATCTCTCAATCACTACTCATATATACCGTTCATCAAGAACTAGAAAAAGACAACATCATCCTAATCAATTTCACTTCCAAGGTTACTAATTAATATTAATTATTCACTATACCAATGACTCAACTTGATACCCATACCATATCAAGTTATTTGATTACAATCTCTGATTTAACCATAACAAGGCATTAGAAAAGGATTTTAGCAATTTCCAACAGAAAAGAGATGCATTAAACTTCATCACTCGGAATAATCCAAAAGAAATACATAGAGCCAAAGTTTTCTCATGTTAACAATCTTGCAACAGAAACTCTCATTACCCAAACTTTCAAACGAATACATGAGTCATTCTTTTCAATGAGAAAGAAGAAACAACCATGGAATTATCGTAATGCCAATTGAGGATGATCACAAGTAGTAAAGACTGACTCAACGATCGAAAAAACAATACATGTTTGAGAGAACCATTAGAGACCATTGAAACACAACCATTACCATGAACCACGAACCCAAGAGAAAATCATCATCCACCACAAAGCAGAATTTGCCAAGATTTGAGGTCAAGAAGGAAAACAACTTTCTAAAACAACTCACGCTCAACTCCTGCAACTATGGTATTCGGGTAACTACTCTATTCATCTACCACGAGCGGTGGTAAAACTGGACAAAGTCAAGGCCACAACCACGGCCTCCACTTCTTAACAACCATTACCGACACGCATAAACCATATAATCAAATATAATTATACATGATCATCTCATAGTAATCATAGAATGGATTCATAGATATAGAATATCATAGCATATCATTTCATAGCTTAACAACAAGAAAGATAGGACAGAGGCAATTCAACAATTGTTCAACAAATGCAACATAACAACGGATAATGCGGAAGCAATGTAATTCCCAACCCCACCTCATGTACGAGTGTGTCAATTTAATATTTTTCAATTAACCACGGACCTAAAGCCCGCTCGATACCAAGCGTAACACCCCACCCAACATGAGCACGGAATGCTACTAAACAAACCCTAATAATTCTAATCAAAGCAAACTTAATAAATTTGTGAGAACCTCCTTGTAAAGTTAATTACACGGAGGTTCCAACATTCAAATGAATCATAAATTAACCAAACTACCATCTAGAGACATCAAAAGATAATCAAAGATATGCTAAGTATCCAGCAATCCAGTGAAGTATAAAGTTCCACTACTAATCATTATTACACTTAAACCACTTCAAGTCACAAGATATAATAAACCTTTGAGCATCTCGCCCATTTACTAAAAACAATTACGATCTGAAGATCATTCAACTTTATTTAGTTCATGTGGCATGTGTGTGACTAGCAGTCTACTTCCCCCCATGCATGTCGTTCTTGGCTCGGGTACCTAAAATAACAACAAAAGCAAGAGTGAGTCCACGGACTCGGCAAATGCAAATAGAAGCTATAACATCAGCATCAATATATAGAAGATCAACAACAAACATTTCACATGCGGATGCAATGCTCAAGGATCCTTTCTCTTTATCTTTCGTGTGCATTACACCGTGTCACGAGTGTGCAACCGTCGCGCATACCCATGCTCGTGCGCGCGCACGAGGACCAATTGCCCATTACTCGCAAGTAATGGGGACCTCAAGCCCACACTCCACGAGTGTGGGGATCTCGAGCCCGTCATATTCATGACAGAATCTCAAAGGAAACATGCTTGGTCACCGCGTGACCAAGCCTCAACATGTTCTCAAAATGCATATGCTCATCTCTTATTCATCATCAATCTTACCAAAAGGCAACAACATTGTACAACAATAAAGCATAAGCATAATTTGAGCAATCACCATACTTAAACATTCACTAAGCCAATAGCATGCGAAATCATGTCACGTAATCACACCAACAAGACCACACAAACACACTTAGGTAACAACCAATGCACTTGCATTCAACAAGATAAAATTGGGACTCATCACAATAACATCAACTTTAACCATAACTATCATTCATCAAGATAAATGGAAACTCATCACATTATCATGCATGCATGGCTATTATGAACAAAACACAAACACTCTCAGCATACAAGCATAAATATGCTATAACCCGAATACTTGCCTCAACCGTACGAGAACGGTGGACACGAAGAGGGCGCTGCCCCTAGGATCACGCTCCCACCTGAACATAAAGATAACCCCAATCTAAGACCAACATACTGGATCAAAAGCATAAATAACAACACAAATGAACTCGCTAATCTCCCAAGCGTTTTCCAATCTTCCAATTTCTAGCGATCGCTTTGGTGATCACTTCAGACAGTCAACTTCTAAAATACATAACTTTCTGTTCAGGAGTCCAAATGAGGTGTTCTCAGACTTTCTGGAAAGGTCATTAAATTACCCAAATAAACTTAGTTGGAGAGCCCTTTTGATTATGCCATCTACTGCCCCTACCAAGCCAAACTACAGAACAATAATTTTCACGTCGGCTTCTCTGGATAGTACACTAAAACTATCATAACTTTAGCTACGAAAGTCCAAATCTTGAGTTCTTTATCTCTCGAAAAAGGTATGGAAATTACCTACAATTTTCGTTATATTGAGATTCTCTGATTTCATCTTTAACTAATAGATTAACTCAGTTTTCTACAGACTGTTAGGATGTTGACAGATTAACCAGACAGCGGCACTAAACAATTCATAACTTTCTAACCGTTAATCGGATTTTCGCGTTCTTGGCGGCCACTAAAAGCTAAGAACATTATCTACATAACTCTAGCAGACCAAAACTCCTAATTCGGCCTCTAAACACACGAAACTGACCGTGCAATAATCTGGACAGAACGTGATCTATTAAACCGACGCAAATCAATCTACCAAACGACATCAACCGCAACTATTACGCATCAAACAACGAAGAACACGCGACGTTACCCTTGTAGAATCGCAGCAAGATGATGAACTCTCCCCCACGAAGTTGATCTCCTCTCCTTTCTTCACTTGATCGACAGCAGGGAGCACCGACGGCGAGGAAGGGAGGCACCAATGGAGGGGGGCACCACCATGGAGGAGAGGTGTGCTACAAGAACCATGCTACAGTGCGGCGGCACTGTAGCTACAGTGCATTTAGGTTTTCCCCTTCCTTTTATTGGTGGCGACCCCTCATGGGCCTCTGGGCCAAGGCCCAAGGCCCAAGTTGCTTAGAAAAAGCTGCAGAAACCCCTTTTTATGTCTAATTTCTCTTTTAAACGCTTTCTTTCGTAGAATAAATTGGAGTATTACATTAAAACCCCTCTTTCTCCTGTTCAATCGCTTTGCTAATAGAAATATTCCCCCGATTTTAATTATTCTCTCCCGATTTAATTATTCTCTCCCAATTTAAATTTTTTTGGGGTATTACAGGTACGAATGGGTAATTCGTGCTATTGTTGTGATGACTATCGGGTTAGTCATCTCTAGGATGTCTTTATGTTATTACTTATTGTATCGCTGTTATTTATGCGAATAAAATTCAGATTGTTAAAATTGCCTTCAAACTATTACTTATTGCAAATAAAACTTGCTTTATGCTGAAAATAACCTTTGAGCCTTCTCCTTTGAGTAAAGCCTGCATGTAGTAGTAACTAGGTTTGTTACTCGTAAGTCTTGCGAGTACATTCGTGTACTCACTCTTTGCTTGTATTTTCTAATCTAGACAGCAGGTGTTGAGATCGATTCGGGTAAGGAAAGTTTGCGCACGAGCGTCGATTTGCTATGGTTTCAACCCAGTCGGTTGCCCTGCGGGTTATGGCAAGCCATGGGGTCTTCCTATATGGTTAACTCATGTTTTTGATTTTGTTAATTTACTGTTTTCTGCTGCGTACTTGACTTATTATCTTATTATTTGACCAGTCGGCCCCTTTGTATGAAACTGAACCTTGTAAGTTCACTATGTTGTATATTATTAAGTTTTGTTATTGTGAGCTCTTGTGTATGGAATTGATGCTTGATTTTGTAACGGTGTGTATACTGCATTTCTGGGAAGTTTACATATCTCGAGACTTGGTTTATTTGATTTGTGATGCTAGGGTCAATGGAAGGCTTAGCATTACATGTTGAATAAATCGGGGTCCTCACATTCATGCCAAAGGGAAGCTTGCCCCTAGGTATGTTGGTCCATTCAAGATTTTGGATCGCCGTGGAGAAGTTGCTTACCAGTTGGAGCTACCGCAATCGTTAGCACGAGTGCATGATGTCTTTCATGTCTCACAGTTGAAGAAGTGTCTTCGTGTGCCAGAAGAGCAAGCCTTGTTGGAATCAATTGAGTTGAAAGAAGATCTCACTTACAAAGAGCAGCCAGTCAATATTTTGGATGTCACAGAGCGCCGCACCAGAAGCAAGACTGTCCATTTTTGCAAGCTTCAGTGGAGCAACCACTTAGTAGGAGAAGCAACGTGGGAGCGTGAAGAGGAGCTAAAAGCCGAGTTCCCTAGCCTTTTCTCCAGCTAGCCTAAATCTCGGCTCGAGATTTCTTTAAGGGGGGAGGTTTGTAACATCCCAACTTTCTGAGCTTTAAAAATTCTTTGAATAGTTGGTAGGAAGAAAATTCACCATTTTGATTTTATTTGAAATTAATTCAAAAGCTTAAACATGGACTTTAGTATCAAAAACATTTAATATGATTAAAGCCAACATGAACAATTGTCAAAACTATTTTATTTGGATTCTATGTGCTCAGATATATTTTCTAGATTTTTCTAGAATTTTTCTGAGTTCATTTGCTATTTTCTCTTGCTTATTTGAATTTCTGCTATTTTCTAAATTAGAAAATGTATTTAAAATCTCGGATTTGGCTTCGGGTCGAATCTCCTTGGGCCAGTTTCCTTTCCCGCGCGCGAGGCCCGCTTCGCGGCCCATTTCTGCGCACTCGCCTCAGCCCGTTCTCGCCCGTGCCTCCGCTCTCTGCCAGGTGGGCCCGCCTTGTCAGAGTCGTTGTCCCCGTCGTCTTCTTCTCCAACGCGAGCTTCTCCAACAGGCGCCTCCAACCGCTCCGCGTCCTTCGCGCCTGCGCACGAGACCCGCGCCCGCCTCCGCACGACCCCCACCCTCTCACTTTTCCTTCGCGCGTGTACGCCACGACCCCGCAACCGCCACCGCCACGACCCCACGATCTCTCCTGCCACCTCGTGCACGCCCGGGGCCTATAAAAGGCACCCTCGGCACCGCATTGTCCTCTGCAACTCCAATCCCTAACCCTCTCCTCCTCTCAAGCTTCAGCGCCGCCACATTTTAGTTTTTAGGGTTTTCGCCGCCGCCAGCTAAACCTTGTTTTGCGCCGCATCGTCGTGGAGTGCACTGCCCGGTTCGCCGTCACTAGAGCTCCCTCGCGCACCCACCCGCATCGCCAGAGCGCCACCGGAGCTTCCGTCCGACAAAACCCGAAGCTCCCCACCGACGTCTTCGACCACCAATGAGTGCACCCCTAGGATCGCAATAGTGCCCTCTACCCATTGGTACCACCCGTTGCTGGTAGATCGCCGCCGTTCGCCGGCGACCATCGGGTCCAAAGTCGCCGTTGTCCTCGGGTCTGACGTGGCGTTCACGTCAGCTGCCACCTCATCCTCGTGCGCGCGTGTCATCCTGCGTGGCGCCGTGTCAGCAGACACATGTGTGCCCGCGTGGCACGGTCCATCGCGACCATCAAAGGCATGGTGGGCTTAGTCCACCGTGAGCTGTGCCTCTAACATGTGGGTCCCACATGTCAGAATTTCCTTTATTTCTTTTAAATCCCGGAAATCCTTTGCTGACATTATTATTGTGCAATAATCTAATTTTTCTATTAAGAAATAATTCAGAAATTCTGATAAATCGAAATTAGGTTATTTTCTTTTAGATTCAAACTTCTAAAGTCCATATCTTTTGTATCCAAACTCCGATTGAGCCCATTCAAATTCCTAAATTCATCTAAATTCGAGATCTATTTATCTGAGATTTTTATTTAATTTTTGGAGTTTGTCTTGCCTCTGTTATTTATTTGTTTTGTTTATTTGTGTCATTTGCGAGTAGACGTCGATACTTCGGGGAACTTCGAGGAAGAAGGACTGCACCAAGACCAAGATCAATACCTAGACCTTGGAAAAGTCAGTTTGGAACAAATAGAATACCAAAATACATACCCATTAACATAAAATGATGTGCACAATGGCACAAATATTATAACCCTACCCATTCACATAAAATGATAGTCCCATAACATGCACACAGTGTAATTAATTACGACACCTAATGACGCCTAGACGAGCTCGGATTGTTGGTGCAATCCTTCATGGAGTAGCCAAGGGTCTTGCATATCCGACACTTCCTCGCGTGGCTAGGGCCCTCACACTTGTTGTCATCCAGTTGTTTCGAAAGCGCCACGTTTGTCGCCGTCCTTTCCTAGTTGCCTTCAAGGCTATGTTCGGGCCCCATTTCGCCCTTTCTGGCTAAAGATCCCTATAGTTCATGTCCATGCCAAACGAGTGCAATTCAGCACTCTATATCCTGAAAAGATAGTGCATGTCGTAGTACTTGGAGATGTACAACGTAGATATCAGCCTGACTTGCACGCACACCTTACACAAATGCGAGCATAGCTTACGCAGGTGCATGTAGCCACATAACCGAGGGTGCAAGCATGTTTCCTTTCCCCCCTAGCATGATTGTTGATATATTTTTTCCTCAGCCAGATCTTGTACTTCCTCCTCAAGCCATCGATCACCCAGATGTTGTGTATATGAGCTTTTTGTATCTTCTGGTCCATATACCTTTGCATGTTCTCAGACCACTGTCTCTCTTCTTACAACTGCCGCCTCGCTACGGTGACTCCATTAATGAAGTAACCAACTATTTGATTCCAGGTCTCCTCAACGATTGTTGTGACAGGGAGGCACCGCACACCTTTCAACATGCTATTGTGCACCTCGGATATGTTGATTGTCATAATATTGTACCACGTACCATTATTGTCATACAACTGGAACCATTTCTCTAACTCAGGAGCGTAGAGATTAATCCACTCAGAGAACTGATGGGGCTCTTGGATTCCCCTCTGCTGCCCTACTGTCCCTCCTGTGCCTTAGGAGTGGACTTCTTCGTATGCCTCGTAGTCCAATGTTCGAGGTCTCTCCAAATGGACTCAACTGTTCGACTTTGGTTTTGCATGTACAACGCCTTGAACATCTTCATTAGTTCCTTACTGTGGAACCATGTGAAGAAGTTTGATGCAATATGCCTTATGCACACTGGGTTTTCACGTCGTTCCACTGGTACGGAGGTTCCGTCCCATTCTTCATGGTGTTGAGAGCGGACAACAACCCAGCATTGCGGTTTGTGATAAGGCATATGGTTGGCCGGTCTCCCACAAGCGCTCGCTTGACATTTGCTAGGATCCACAGCCAACTGGATGTGTTCTCATTCTCTACAATGGCAAAAACAACCAGAAGAAGCTGGTCATTCTCATCGGCCACCACCGCGATGAGAATGGTGCCCTTGTACCTCCCAATAAGGAAAGTGCCATCCATCGTGAGCACTGGACGATAGTACTTAAAGCCCTCTATGGCCTGGAAGAAAGCCCAGAACACACGGTCCAGTATGTAGCAATTAGGGCCTCCATTAGGATCCTCTCTTTCCATCTTGTTTATGTACATGCCGGGGTTTGCTTCAGTAATCCGGTGAAGCATCCTTGGCACAAGGTTGTACGCCTCCTCATATGTCCCGTACATGACCTCGATCACCTTCTACTTGGCTCGTCAGATCTTGCTATAGCTGACTGGATAACCAACCAGGTTAGAGAATTTTGACAACAACATCTTGGGGACACGACCTCCACAACTAGGTGGCTGATGAGGCTTGCCACATATGCGGAAGTCACATACTGATGCTGCTGCAGTGGCTCACTCAGCTCGCAAGTGTGGTCGATGATCGTCTTGATCGTGAAGAGCGAGCCAAAGAACTTCACCTTGTGAGAGCTAATCTTGCCAGGGTAGTCTTCCACTAGGAATTTCACTGCGTAATGTCCTGGGTTGGACCGGTGCACTCAGTACACATGACTAATAGACAACGTGTGCCGTACTATAGCTTGCCGCATGACCACCTTGTTAGGGAAGTGATGCCCAACTAATAGGGTGTCAGCATCAAACCCCCACTACGACCCTTCTTCTTGTGGAAGTACGAGAGACCGCACTACGAAATTATCAAGTCTGGATGCCACGTAAGGCAACTCCGCTGACACAATTCCGCTGGTCAGACCACCACCCTAGGGTATGTCCTCGTCGCTACCATCCGATGTTGAGTCGGTGTCCTCGTCAGATCGATTGGTCTAGTAGAAACTCGTGGCAATAAATGTGGGCCAACCAACATTAGTATCGCCCCCTAATTTTGCACAAAATTATGCAAAATCTTCTCTCAATCTTCCTCCAAAACAGCACATTCCGTGCTACTGTCTTCACGCACCGCCTGCGGTTCCCCGCTTCTTGAAGCACCAACATCATCAAGGTTTGCTGGTACCCTATGCACAAAATTCACATACGTCATCGGCTTCCCGTATATCGCCACCTCGGGTTTGGTAGCAATCGGCATATACTGGCCCCATGCAACACTACCATTCACCTTCAGTAGCTCCCATATGCCCTGCCTTCCCATATTCATGCAGGTGATCCCCTCGATGATAAGCTTCTTCATCGCTGCTATAAGGTCGAGGAGGCCGACTAGAGTGGGGTGAATAGTGTTTTCAAAAAATCTGTAATGCTAAAACTGATTTCTAATACGGAAGGAAAGTCAATTTGGTTTTGCACAATTAAAGCTTAAAGATTCTAGTTTCCCTTAAGTGCACCAACACCCTAAGTCTAAGTCAAGGTTTGCAATCCTAGTTTGACATGTAATCAACCTAATTCTAGAAATGTAAATTGCACAAAGTAAATCATAAGAGAGCAAACCACAATGGCTCGATGATATTTTGTCATGGTGTTAGGAGACTTCCCGGTCTCCCGTAATCCACGTTGAGGTAAGACCAAACGAATTGGATCGGCTCTACGGATTAAGCCAACACCTTTGAGGTAAGCTATCGAACCCGGGAGTAATACCCCCAGATTCTTAGTGTATTCAACACGAGTTCCTCGAACAATAGCTAGTGAACATAGTAAACAAATATGGTAACATTCACATCTCGCACAATTTTAATAATAATTATCAGATTTTATCAAAAGAATGGCTTACAAGCTAACATAAAATACCACAAGGGAAGACAAAGAAAAAGTAGTAGGGCCCAACAAATCTGCCACAGGAAATCGATTAGGTTAGCAGCCTAGTTGTCGAGATCCCCAGCACTGGCAAAGTCCTTCTCATCTGAATAATACTTTATTAAGCAAGGGTGAGTACAAAAAAATACTCTGCAAGTTACACCCACAACAGAGTTAATGCATGCATGGATATTATCAAAAGAAGGGTTATAGGGTTGTTTCTGCAAAAGCAATGTTTGATATTTTTAAATATAATAACTAAGTTCAAAAGCTCAAATTTTACATTATATAAAATTGAGTTTTAAATGAATTAATAAAGCTAGTGTAGGCACCAACCTAACACTAACTTTAACATGGGCACCAACCCGGGGCTTCAACCCATAATTTTTCTCATAGACAACCATCCATATCATACACCATTTTGTAATACATTTTTGAAAATAAAACCAAGGTATCACTTTGAGTGGCTTTGCTTAGCATGTCCATAACCATAGACATGGCTATTCAAATAGTTTGACACTTTGCAGAGGTTGTACAACTTTACCCACAGGAGATAATCATCTTATAATGTCTGTCGAATACACTTCAATAGGTATGCGACTAAGTGATTATCACGAGGCCTTTACAATACGTCATCCCAACGTAGTTATATCTGCTAAGGTTTCACTTCCTTTGGACTAAACCATCCGCAGGAAGCCCCCTCTTGTGTCATGTGGGAATAAATAAAAAGTAGGTCATTCTGATACGAACACAACCAAATGGCACAACCACGGTGGAATGTTGCAAATTATTTGGCCCACCTTCCCACTCCAGACTTATGGTAGTACGATGGAGCTTTGCAAACACGCGGGTTGAAGATCGGTCCTTAACAAACTTGGGTGACTCCTGAAATAACCCCTGGGCCTCAACCATTCACTGAATTGAATCCGTGCATAAACCTACACCCACCAACTATCTATTTCACTCAAATCCAATCCACTTTTTATTTTATTTTATTTTTTAAAGTCATTTATAAACTTCTATGACACACCAATGATATGGATACAATTTAAACCACTTTTCAGTTTTGGCTCTAAATTCCCAAATCAAATATTTCAGGTATAAGCATGGCTAAGCTTAATTTTTCCTAAAATATTCTAGTTCACACTTTTGTATTAAGTAGATTTATCTAAGGTGACAATGTATGGATATTTTAATATCAAAATTGGATATACAAATGTATTGGGATTAACTGCCATTTTAAGATGGACATTTAAATTATATTGAATAAAATTAAGCATGCAGTAATAATTTAATATAAAATTTAAATAATTTAAAATATTGGGATCAAATATGATCAAAGGATGTAACTTGTCTTGCTCAATTAATTGTTGTTCTGAAACAACGTAGAAATCTAGCTCTCCGAATTTGTGAAAATCTATATGCGAAAATGAGCCAAATTCAAATAAAAATCACATAAACTCCAAATTAAATAATTTTAGTATATTTATCTAAATTAGGATTTTAGATGAATTTATAAATTTGAATAACTGAAATCGAAGCTCGGATGAAGGAGAATAGTATTTCGAAAGATTCAAAATCACATGAAATCATAGAAATGGAAATTTTGAAATTTTTGGAATTATTTTTCTAAATAAAAATCCACTTATTGCGTCGGCATGACGTCAGCGACTGAATTTGATTTTCAGCCAAATTATTTTCCTAAAGAAAAAAAATAAAAATAGCCATTGTCATGTGGGCCCTTGGTCCATGGACCAGGTCCACGAGAATGCATCGGTCCTCAGTGGACCGGGCACGTAGAATAGTGGCTTGGACACGTTAGCAGCCATGCATGCAAGGCACGCAGTCGGCCACACGGACTTGAGTGCTGAGGTAGCGCACACGTGGCGGCAGCGGCAATGACAGCGCGCACGGGGACCCATGGACACCATCACTACGCACCAGGGAGATGGGCGACGAGGGGTGTGAGAGATAGAGGGAGTGATGGGGAGTATGGTGCTCACTGTAGAGGTGGCTGGGGACACGCGGATGGTCGATAGAGAGGACGAAAGTGGTGGTGCCGTTCTGTTGATGGCGCGACGACGGTTTTGATGATCCTTCGGCGAAGGCGAGGCACGAACGATGTAGAACATGTGGCAGCGATGCCGAGGATGGGGAAGATGTCGTCAGAGTTCCTTGGAT
The DNA here is from genome assembly GCA_036346255.1 of Ampelocalamus luodianensis. Lineage (NCBI taxonomy): Eukaryota > Viridiplantae > Streptophyta > Magnoliopsida > Poales > Poaceae > Ampelocalamus > Ampelocalamus luodianensis. The sequence continues at coordinate 28,174,623 of CM070637.1, forward strand.
GGTGGCGCTAATGGTAGAGGTGATGCTTCCAACCGATGAGGGGAAAACTCAAAATCTGATGAGGAGAGCAGGGGAGAGGAGCTGTGATTTGGTTGAGGAGATGTGAAAGCATCTAGGCCCTCTAAAAGGTGTTTTGGTATTTAATGACACCATATTGTATGGGACTAACATGATTGTTGAGTCTTCAAAAGGTTTAGTCTCAGTGATGAATACAACAATATGAAGATGCATGCTAAAGGACAACATGAAGATCAATATGTGTAATATCCCGTATATCGATAAGAGAGAAACTTGTTCGAAAGAGAAAAATTAAATTAAATTTAAGGATTCTATTAGAATTGGGAACTTGGGCCTCCAGCCCAAGCTAAGGGCTGTCTTTGGCCGGCCATGAAGTGGGCCATTAAGGGGGGAGGCACCCCTAAGGCCCATGGCCCAAGCTGCCCCTTTTCCCCCTAAAACCCTAGACAACAACCCCATTCTTAGCATGTTATCGTAGCGCCGCCAGCATCTTGTAGCACACCCACATACGCCCCTGCATCTCCTTCCTTGCTGCTGCCATTGGCCCAAAGGAAGAGGGAGAAAGGGATTTCGGCAAGAGAAGAAAGGAGAAAGGAAGAGAAGAGAAGGGATCTTCTTCGGGGAGTTTGATCAGCGTCTTCCTAGGGTTCTACAAGGGTAATGGTTCATTCTCTTCGCTGATTGGATCATAGTAGGAGCGTTTGATGCCATGTTCGTTGGATCGAAATCCTGCTGCGATTATTTAAGTTTATGTCCAGATTGTTGCGTGGCCTGTTTCATGATCTTAGAGGCCGAATTTGAGAGGTCCATCTCCTAGAGTTTTGTAGGTTTTGTTCTTAGCTTTCGGTGGCCGCCAAGAACACCTGATTCCGACGTACGGGTAAAAGTTATGTTAGTTTTCGTCTCTGCTTTCCAGAATCCTGACGAGAATAAACTGTCAAGTTGTCTTTTAAAATATGAGTGTGTTAATGGAAATTTCAGGGCTTTCACACAACTAAGTTATTGTAGGCCTTGGTCTTAGCTTTTGATATTGTTAAAGAACGCTCAATTCGGAGTTGTAGATTAAAAGTTATGATCGTTTTAATACTGTTGTCTTAATTGTGTAGACAGTTTCATTCTTGTTTCGCTTAATCGTTAGTGAATTAAATAGGCCGAATTAGGTTACCTTGTCAACTAGAGTATTGTAGATTTGTCAGTTAAGAATCCATATAAACTGGTCTCACCTCATTCCGAGTTCCAGACCAATAGATATGTTTTTTACCGTTCTGCTGTCTAGTTTCGGTTTATGCCTAAATAGTCTGCTTTTGATTAGAGCTAACTAGTTAATTGTGGGTCGTCGGAAGGCGTTGTAGAACGTTATTGGAAGCGCCTGTTATATGTTGTATTTATTTCGAGTACTTGCTTGTGTAGGCAAAGAGGCTTCGGGTTTAAGGGCATCTTCTTTGCCTCACCGCAGGCTTCACGAAAGGCAAGTACTTTGATGTTCATATGTTTGGAGTATGATGCATGCTTGATGACTGTATTTTGTTTTTCTGATATCCACGAGAATAATCAAAGTTTATGTCCTTTTCTTATGTGTTATATACATGAGTATATATATGATGTCTTTCATAATTCACACTTCAGTTCATGCATCCTGTTTCATGTGCCTTCCACGGGAGTGGATTATAAGACCCATCAATTCCAGTATGGGCACGTAAGACCCACCAATCCAATGTGGGCAGTTTTGGACACCCGTATGAAACGTTCTTCATACGGGATTGGGATCCCCGTATTTTGGTTAAATACGGGCTTAAGTGCACACCGACGGGTGTGTCACTAGCTATACCGGTATAAGCATGTGTGCAGTCCATCCTTTTCATTAAATCCATTCATTCTATTCATCCATATATTCATTCGGGGTATGTTCACATTCTTTAACGATGAGGTCTTGTTCGTATTTGTGGTATGTTTATTTATTCAATGTACTTGCTGAGTCACGGACTCATTCTTGCTTTGTTTGTTTATTTTAGGTGATCATTGATGCTGGCTCTATCGGGAGGGAGTAAACACGGACTAATCTTGCAATTCACTATAATCAAGTTCAACAATATGATTTAGTTTCTATCTTTCATTTGTTAAGGGATGAACTGTAATAAATAAATTTAAATGGTGAAGGAAGGATACCTTCTCCATGTTATGATTGATTATGTATTGCTTGTGATCTTCGATCATCCTTCGTTACACTTGCTTGAATTGAGACTATTGCCATGCCATGGTTCTATTAAATAGTGATTTCTTTATATCATTAGTTGATATTATTCAAATTCTTCCGCATTATGGTTGTATGTTAGATGATTTAGGTGACATCTTGGCTTCCGAATAGCTAGGGTGTTACAGTTGGTATCAGAGCGGGCTTTAGGTCCGTGGTAATTAATTTATTAAAATGACACACTGTGCACAGTAGGTGGGATTTGGGTAATCCATCGTATTCGTATTTCTAGTGGTGTGTTTCATTATATTGAATTGTTCTTGAATTGCTTCTGTACTATCGTTCTTGTTGTTAATATGAACTAATACTATGATTGTCATGAGATGATCCTGTATATTCATAATTGAGTATTTTGGTGAAGCGTGTTGTTAACGGATGATAAGAAGTGGAGGTCGTGGTTGTTACTCTGGGATTCACCAGGTTACACCACTGTTCGCAATACGTGGTTAGAGGAGTAGTGGCCCCAAGTACCATAGTTTCAGGTGTTAAGCGTGAGTTGCTTTAGAAAGTTGTTCTCTTCCTTGATTTCTGATTTTGGCAGTTCTTGTCATGTGGTGGTTGATGAATTTCTCCTGTGTTTGTGGTTCATGATAGTTTATGGTTTTCAATAGATCCCTCTTGGTTCTCTCAAACAATTATTGTTTTTCGACTGTTGAGTTGCTTTTACTACTTGTGATTGTTGTCAATTGGCAAGATTGATGTTTTCATGGTTGCTCCTTCTTTCTCATTGAAAAAGAATGACTCATTTACTCGTTTGATAGCTTGGTTAGTGAGAGTTTTCCGCTGTAAGTTCGTTTGCATGGGAAAGCTTTGGCTTTATGTGTTTCTTTTGGATTACTTCGAGCGTTGAGGTTTGAAGTCTCTCTTTTGCTGAAGTAAGGTGTTAGAATCCTTTTGTGATGGCTTGCCATGCTTAAAATGAGAAGTTATAACTAAACGAATAAACTGCTATGATGTGGGTTACCAAGTTGGGTTTTTAGCATAGTGCAAATCAATTATTCTTAACTACCATCCATGAAAGTGAAATTTATTAATTTGAAATATCCTTGTATTTGATACATAGTGTATGTTAAATAAAGACTGTCCATATCCATTCAGAACCTATAGATCTTACATAAGAGCTAGATTTATCTATTTCCTGGTATGCTAAAATTGTTGAAACTTGTATAAAGTACCAGATGGGTGCTGGTGTATCGATTCATGAAACGTTGTTTATAGGAAATTATGTTAGTGAATCTTTAATCATGTTTTGAAATGATTTCTGAACAAAGGTGAAATGTGAATCTATGTTTATATATGGTTATGTGATTGCAAATGGAATTAGTACCGTATGCACACACATGATTAGTACAATCATCAATTGTTAATGAGTGCTGAATAAGGTGTTGAGCAACACCAACAGTTGAGTAGATGAATTTCGTAATTAGTCTTTGATAGTGTGCGTTGTGATATTGATATTGCTTAGCATAATCTGGTTATAATAAATTTGTTTCAACCTTGTGGTTTGTGTTCTCTTTGGGAAGTTTTAGGATGGAGTAATAAAGTTTGATGATTCTTGGTACTAGTATATGTTGTCGATGTTATTAAATCGTCAAAATGTGAGAATGAGGTTAATTCTCGTAGTAATTTGATCACCCACGGTGATATTTTCTAAATGATCAAATTTCAAGTTTTGTGTTCATGATCTTTTGGGGGTTTAGGCTTTATGTGGTAAATGAAGTTTATCGAGTAGCGATATGTTGCAAAGTTATAATGGTTCTTCAGTGATGCAAGTGCTTTGATCTTGAATAATTGTTTGTTCTTATCTGTTAAGGTTCGATATTCTCTTCTTGTGAGGCCTATGCTTTCAACTATGGACTCCACTTATATTCTATGAGTTCATTGCTTAATTGGTTTTTCCCTTGGTCCCGTGTTCAGTGCAAATGGTAGATGAGTTTTCTAGTTGGTGAAAATCGTTTCCATTTGTCTCTTCTTTTGAGAAAGAATCAACCCATTATTTTCACGTGGGTCTTTCGAAGTGTTTTTTTTAATTGTTGTTGTGAAATTGATGTTAATACCTGTAGTAATTTGATCGCCTTTGATGATATCGTTTAGATGAGAATATTTCAAGTTTAGCTTTCGCGATATTTTGGAGCTCATGAATCATCTGGTAGCTGAAATTATTTTAAATAAATTAAGGTATTGGATTGTCCTGTTGCTTCTTAAGAGATTTGTGTGATTTAGTTTTAAAGGCTCTTTGGTCTGAGTTGGCAACGTAAGGTTGCAATCAAAGAAGTTATGTTGGTTCCTTTAAGAGGAGAATAATCTACTTGCTTTTCGCGAAATCCCGTAATTGGAAATGTTTCGAGTTTGGTGGCTGAGATTGTTTGGATCTCATGTTTCTTGTGTAGTTGAACTGTTCTGAACAAACATGACGTATTGAAGAATTTCATTGGTTCTTATTTAATCCTTATGGTTTGGACTAAAGACCTTATTTTGTTCGTTGTGGCAAAGCGATGTTAGTCAAAGAATTAATTTCAGTGTTAAAGGAAAGGGTGCAGTAGGAATATTTGAGAATTTGAGTCAAGTTTTGTAACTTGTGGTTATTTGAATTGTTCATAAACTTTTTGCTCTTTTCACTCAAGAGTTGTTGAGTTTCAATCGCAATGCCATTTTTATTTGTTAGTTATTTGCAATTCCCTTTTCGAGGGATGCGTGCCCTCCGCTGTGAACTCAACTTTCGTTTTCCCAGATTTTTATTACCAGATTATTTTTTTGGTTTCGTGCTCAGTGTGAGTAGCAATTTTTTTTTCCTGTGCGGTGAAACTGGTCCTTATTCGTCTCTTTCTTTTGAGAAAGGATCAACAGTTTTGTGTTGCAAACTTTTACAAAGCGTAAGTTGTCAATTGTTTGGTGGTGGTTAAGTGATTGTAGGGGTGAGATTTTGCTACCAAGCTATTGGAGGAGTAATAGAGGATGAGTTGGTTTTGACCTGATCCTCTTGGAGGGAAGTTGATTCAGATGGAATGTATAGCTTCGAAGTAAAACTGTATAGTGTTCGACTAAGTAGAACCTATGGTATAGTGTAGTTCCAGAACTTTGGTTCATGTTGAAATGTTGGGGATTATCAAATGTATGTGAACCTTAATCAATTTTATAGAGTAACACAATTGGAAAGTATTGCGATGTTGTGTGAGTGATTCCTGATGATGTCAATGGGTGAGTATGTCAGAATTGTGGGGATGTTAGAGATTTAATCCGATGATTTCACCATGTGTTATAAGAGAAATTCGTTGTAGGGGTCTTGGAGGTTAAATTTGGGCTTTCTATTTTCATGCTATACTTTTGGTCGCCCAAAGATTTGCGTGTAGAGGGGATAGAAAACTGGAGTATTCTGAGTAGTGGAATGATTGTCGATAGAACCCTTCTGATGTAGTTCATGAGTGGGTGTACTGAGGATTCTGATGTGTTATTCTTGAAAGTTGGAGGTGATGAGATTGCATGGGTTTTTGAGGGTTTTGGTGCCTTCTATCAAATTAATGTCATCAGTTGAAGGAGTGGTCTAGAGTGTTCAGTGGAATCAATAGAGTCTCTCCACAAAGGTGTGGATAATGTATTTCGGTTTAAGCCTAATTTGAGGATGTTAAACTAAGAGGTTTGAGCCCGTGTGGTATGCGATGAATTCGAATTCCAAGGTCTGAGAGAGATTTTATTCCAAAAAGTGAAACTAAGAAAAAAAATGTCTTTTTGAGTAGTGAAGCGTTTTCTTTATTCTCGCATGAGCTTTGTGTTGTTGGCTGATGTCCTTGGCAATTTGAGTTGGCGCTGTACTAGTATGTATGATTCTTTCCAATTCAGGCAAAAAAAATATATATAAAAAAGAAAGGAAGTTTTTGATTTGAGCATTTAAAATGATTCCTGCTTTGATTTTCGTGGTGTTCATTCGTAAACTGCCTATGTAGAAAGTGGAATTGTTTTCGTGATGAACTGTCAAATTTGGGATTTTACACTTTTGGTGAAAAGTCAGTATTGCGTGGTTGCGATGAGGACTCTATTTCCAGTTGGCTTCCTTTTGAGAATTGGTAGTTTAAGAACCAGTTCTGTTGTACACTATTGTTTAACGGAGTTGTCCTTTGTTAGATGAAGAGTTTGATTTTGAGCCCGTTGTGTGTTTTCATACCAAAGGGGAGTTTGTCCCAGGTACATTCGTTCGTTTCCAACAATGGCAGAAATTAGGAAGTTGGCGTATCGCTTTGACCGTCTCAGGTCCATATGCGAAGAACGCAACATCTGCTGTGTTCTGGTGCTGAGTGAGTAGCTGGGCCATTCAAAGTTTGAGATTTCATTAAAAACGTTGACCATCGAGTAAGGTCTTACATTCGATCCTCTTCTGATGAGTAGACTTGGAAAGTTAAGGTTGAGTGTTAGGACAGATGTCGTTTTACATTTTTGTGTTGTGGTCTCCTCAGTTCGGGAGAGGCCATTTGGGAGTTGGAGTTTCGTATGCGTGAGCGTTATCCGGGTTTGATAACTTCAGGTACGTGGTTACCGTTAATAGTTCTCAGTTGTGGTTGTCCTTTCGCGCAGTACTGTGTGAGGATTCGGGGTCGAATCCTGTTTAAGGGGGGTAGAATGTAATATCCCGTATATCGATAAGAGAGAAACTTGTTCGAAAGAGAAAAATTAAATTAAATTTAAGGATTCTATTAGAATTGGGAACTTGGGCCTCCAGCCCAAGCTAAGGGCTGTCTTTGGCCGGCCATGAAGTGGGCCATTAAGGGGGGAGGCGCCCCTAAGGCCCATGGCCCAAGCTGCCCCTTTTCCCCCTAAAACCCTAGACAACAACCCTTGTTACTGTAGCATGTTACTGTAGCGCCGCCAGGTACTGTAGCACACCCACATACGCCCCTGCATCTCCTTCCTTGTTGCTGCCATTGGCCCAAAGGAAGAGGGAGAAAGGGATTTCGGCAAGAGAATAAAGGAGAAAGGAAGAGAAGAGAAGGGATCTTCTTCGGGGTGTTTGATCAGCGTCTTCCTAGGGTTCTACAAGGGTAATGGTTCATTCTCTTCGCTGATTGGATCATAGTAGGAGCGTTTGATGCCATATTCGTTGGATCGAAATCCTGCTGCGATTATTTAAGTTTCTGTCCAGATTGTTGCGTGGCCTGTTTCGTGATCTTAGAGGCCGAATTTGAGAGGTCCATCTCCTAGAGTTTTGTAGGTTTTGTTCTTAGCTTTCGGTGGCCGCCAAGAACACCTGATTCCGACGTACGGGTAAAAAGTTATGTTAGTTTTCGTCTCTGCTTTCCAGAATCCTGACGAGAATAAACTGTCAAGTTGTCTTTTAAAATATGAGTGTGTTAATGGAAATTTCAGGGCTTTCACCCAACTAAGTTATTGTAGGCCTTGGTATTATCTTTTGATATTGTTAAAGAACGCTCAATTCGGAGTTGTAGATTAAACGTTATGATCGTTTTAATACTGCTGTCTTAATTGTGTAGACAGTTTCTGTTCTACTGTTTCAGTTAACTGTTAGTGAATTAAATTGGCCGAATTGGGTTACCTTGTCAACTAGAGTATTGTAGATTTGTCAGTTAAGAATCCATATAAACTGGTCTCACCTCATTCCGAGTTCCAGACCAATAGATATGTTTTTTACCGTTCTGCTGTCTAGTTTCGGTTTATGCCTAAATAGTCTGTTTTCATATTAGAGCTAACTAGTTAATTGTGGATCGTCGGGAAGGCGTTGTAGAACGTTATTGGAAGCGCCCTGTTATATGTTGTATTTATTTCGAGTACTTGCTTGTGTAGGCAAAGAGGCTTCGGGTTTAAGGGCATCTTCTTTGCCTACCGCAGCGCTTCGTGAAAGGCAAGTACTTTGATGTTCATATGTTTGGAGTATGATGCATGCTTGATGACTGTATTTTGTTTTTCTGATATCCACGAGAATAATCAAAGTTTATGTCCTTTTCTTATGTGTTATATACATGAGTATATATATGATGTCTTTCATAATTCACACTTCAGTTCATGCATCCTGTTTCATGTGCCTTCCACGGGAGTGGATTATAAGACCCATCAATTCCAGTATGGGCACGTAAGACCCACCAGTCCAATATGGTCAGTTTTGGACACCCGTTTGAAACGTTCTTCATACGGGATTGGGATCCCCGTATTTTGGTTAAATACGGGCTTAAGTGCACACCGACGGGTGTGTCACTAGCTATACCGGTATAAGCATGTGTGCAGTCCATCCTTTTCATTAAATCCATTCATTCTATTCATCCATATATTCATTCGGGGTATGTTCACATTCTTTAACGATGAGGTCTTGTTCGTATTTGTGGCATGTTCATTTATTCACTGTACTTGCTGAGTCACGGACTCATTCTTGCTTTGTTTGTTTATTTTAGGTGATCATTGATGCTGTCTCTATCGGGAGGGAGTAGACACGCACTAATCTTGCAATTCACTATAATCAAGTTCAACAATATGATTTAGTTTCTATCTTTCATTTGTTAAGGGATGAACTGTAATAAATAAATTTAAATGGTGAAGGAAGGATACTTTCTCCATGTTATGATTGATTATGTATTGCTTGTGATCTTCGATCATCCTTCGTTACACTTGCTTGAATTCGGACTATTGTCATGCCATGGTTCTATCAAATAGTGATTTCTTTATATCATTAGTTGATATTATTCAAATTCTTCCGCATTATGGTTGTATGTTAGATGATTTAGGTGACATCTTGGCTTCCGAATAGCCAGGGTGTTACAATATGGCTCAAAGACAGGTACTAGTTTTTAGGATTCTTTTTCTGTTTACCGGTCTCAGGAGAATTGGTTGGGAGACCGAATTATAGGTTAGATGTTGTACTATTAAGAGGGATCACAACTAGTAACTTGATAACATGTTCCTAAGCACAATGGATCAATCTAGGATTATGCATACTTTTGGAAGTTGCGTTGAAAAGAAATTTCTGGTTTTTCTCAAGTGGAACGGTAGTGCCAAGATATACTTGGCGGAACTATCGTTCAATGGTAGTACCGTAGTGTACTTGGTGGAACTACCATTCAATGGTAGTACTACAGCTCCTTTGAAGGAACTACCGTGAAACTTTTGAATATCCGATAATGTTTAGAGGTCATGTGGTCAAGACCCTTGTTCTAAAAAGGTTCAAATGATTTCGAGGTCCATGTGGACACTCTTTTAGTAAACTATTCTGGTCATTTCTGTATACAAGGTAGTACCGGCGTTAAATTTGCGAAACTATCGCTTGGTGGTAGCACCGATCTTTGCGCGCTACATTTTTTCCAGAACACTTGTTTTTCGGAGTTGGCTTGATCTTTTTACAAACAGTAGTACCGCTTTTCTTCCAGCAGAATTACCGCACCACCGGTGCATCCAAAAATTTCAACAGTACTTTTTTTACAGAACTTGTGTTTTTCGGAGTTGATTTGATCTGTTGAGGAACGGTAGTACCGGAGTGCAACCCGCGGAACTACCGCAATCTCGGTTCTTCCGATGTTTAAGCAGCGGTACCTTATTTCCAGTACTGATGTATTTGGAACTCAAGTTAAACGGAAGTACCTGCTCTTAATCGGCACCTCCGCTAAAAATGTAACTACCGCATGATAGTTGGTGGTAGCACCGTGCCGAATTTCAAACGGCTTTGTCAGAGCATTTAATGCTTGTCTGTGCTAGCCGTTACAGGCCGTTTTGGGATGGTACAACGGTTGTATTGGTTGTGGGGGCTATAAATACCCCTCCACCTGCTCTTGAACAGATCTAGTGCTTACACATTTACATCCTTGAGCTAAGAGCATTCACTCCACACCTCATTTACATTTGTGCATTCATTGTGAGGTTGTTGAGCAAGTTTTCAAGTGCATTCATTCTAGTTTGATCCATTGCACTTGAGTGCTGTGAAGCAAAGATTGTGATTTATTATTCTTGATGCTATCAGCACCTAAACGGCTTGGCGGGAATTTGCACGTGATCTCTTCAAGAAGACTGTGAGGTGACTCAGTGCCAATTGTGAGTGTGTGGATATCATGGGGATATGCTCATGATCTTAGGATGATGTGTCAATTGGCAATGACATTGAAGGTTTGCGGAAACATGAGTTTTCGGCAAAGTTCAGGTTCTGTCAAGCCTCAGGCGGTCAGACCAGCCCTGGTGGCGGTCAGACCGGCCATGCCTCAAGTGGTGTATCGGGTGAACAAGCTGGCGGTCCGACCGACCAGAGCGGCGGTCAGACCGGCCAGGTGGCGATCGACCGCTACCATCGAGCGGTCGACCGCCATGAAAGTCGTTTTGGAATTTGAGGTGGGCCAAAAATAGAGGTGTAGGCAAGTGAGAGATTCTCGCACTTGGTCCCATAATTTTGGAGCCTCCAATAAAAGTTCTATTCGTTTTAAATTTCCGAGAGGTTGCGGATTTCAGTGTTGAAATTTTGGCTAAGTCCTTTGGTGGCGACCGCCTTCTACTGGCGGCGATCGGGCGGCAGGCGGTCGACCGCCAAGGTCAAGGCGGTCCGACCGTTTTCACTTATGTCGTCACCCATGTGGTGGCGATGGTTGCCGATTAGGTCAAGTTCATGGGTTTCATGTCATATGTGTTGCATGATGCATGTTTTGACTAACGTGGTCAAGTTGTGAAGAACTTGTTCCGATTTCGATTTTCTTGTCTATTGTTGTGCAGTTGCTTGGTGGTCAACGACGGTCAATGGCGAGGATGATCGGGACTAGGCTTGGAGAGTTGAGGTTCAAAACGATCGACGATGCCGTGAAGTCATTGACTCAAGTATGGTGCAAGATGGACAAAGGTGACCGAACGGCGCCGGCGCGATCGGTTGAATCAAGCGGCGCGGGGGTGGTGCAAGTGCCATGGTGGTTTTGGTGGGAGCCGGATGGGAGAGACTTGCCGACATGATGAGAGCCGTTGGATCAACCTACACGTGGCAGAGCAAGCGAGTGCTTCGCACAATATGAACGCGACGCTTTAAAATGCGTGCGTGTGTCACCCGTTTGTTTTGGGCCTTAACGGGAGCCCATTAGGGAGACTCTACTAGAAACCCTAAGCCTCCACTATAAATAGAGGAGGGAGGTGGCTGCACCTCCTTCGACTCTTTCATTGTTTTTGAAACCCTAATTTGCTTAGGGAGAGGAGGAGCGGAGGTTAGGGTTCTAGAGAGTTGGATTAGATTTCGTGCTCATGTATTGAGTCTTTGTCATCCATTGATGGAGTGGTCAGTAAACCAATACCATATCAAATCAATCCAAAGAAAGTTTCTTCAAGATGAGATCAATTGCTTTCTTTCTCTCTTTTTGATGATTTAAGTCTTTCTTTGATCCGCAAGTTTTTGCTTAGTTTCTGGACGTGATCTAGCTTGTTGTGACGTGTGGGAATACATCTAGGATCATCAATATCATCAATCACCCACGAGCAAGTCTCAAGATCATATTTTCGTTTTGACTCAGTTTTTGACCTAACTTCTCTCAAACTGTAAAAGGTCAGAATCTTGGCAAGAATTATCACGATCGTTGCTTGGAATAGGTTCCTGACATACTTAGGTAGGTGTGTGTCAAATTTCACGAAGTTTGGACGCACGAATCAAAAGTTTGATCAATTTGCGCTTCGGTTTGTTTCGGCTGTTTTCTCTGTTCATTGAACCAATAGTCGACCGCCGAGGAATCGGTCCGACCGCTCACTGGTCGATCGCCAGTTAACCGGCCCGACCGCCTCGTGAGAGGTCGATCGCCTGAGCCTTCCTGCTTTGGTTTTGTGTTGATTTTACTTCGGGGTTTTGAGTTGATTCAATACAAGTCTTCCGCTGTGCATGATTGATTGATCTTCATAGCTTTCATAGCTATTGGAGTGAGATCGTATTGAATTGAATTTGGGAGAAAAAGAGATCGTGCTCCTATTCACCTCCCTCTAGTCGCCTTTTCGGTCTAACAAGTGGTATCAGAGCCCGGTTAGTTCAATCTTGATCTTAACCGGTCACTGAACTTGGCGATGGATAAATACTCTTCCAAACCGCATATCTTCGATGGGCACGACTATGCTTTTTGGAAGAACCGCATGCGTGTCTTTCTTGAGAGCGAACCACGAGGTATTTGGGAGGCTGTTCGATGTCCGCTTATCTTGCCTGAGGTTGCTACACCAGCTTCTGAAGCTCTTTTGGCTAATGACCGTAAGGCAAAGAATTTTCAGACGGTGGGCTTGGTAGACGTGAATATGACAGATTTGCAATCTCGAGATCGCACATGAGATTTGGAAGACCCTCAAACCTATCATGAGGGTTCTTCCCAAATCAAACAAGTGCGCAGCAGAGTCTATAAAAAGAATATAACAAATTCGAGATGCGTCTGGTGAGAGCATCGATGACATTTTCAATCGCTTCAACACGTTGATAAATCGATGAAGTCTGTTGGTATTGAATTTACATGCCAAAATGCCATCCATCTCCGCCGCAATCAACACCAGGAGTGGGAGATAAAGGCTACCGCCATTCAGAAAATGTCAACTTCTCGATCCGACTTTGAGCTGCTCTATAGCAAGCTCAAGACTCATGAGATCCGAAGTGACCATTCTAAAAAGGGTAACATGGCTTTGGTAGCGGACCCGCCAAGAGAGCCTCGATGGGTCGCTTGAGTCTTCTTCGTGTTTTTCACTTGCTTCTTTATCTCGCAATCCAAGAAGAGGATCTTGAGAGTATTCCGAGCTCGAGATGGCGCTTTTGATTAAGAAGTTCACACGGGCCTACAACAATATGAGAAACAAAAAGAGAGGCGGCCTGTGACTTGTTATGAGTGTGGAGAGATTAATCACATCCGGCAAATTGCCCTGCTGAAAGGTAAGAGCAACCACAAGGATGAAAAGCCGCTTGGAAGAAGCCTCAGGGGCGCAAGTCCAGGTTTGATGATGCCAAGCTCAGGAAGGCTACTCACCGGGTTCTTGCCGCTCTTGGAGATCGATCCTTGAGTGATGTGGACTCCGGGAGCGAGGAGGACAAGGAGGAGGAGCTCCCTCAAGACAAGAAGGGGAAGGCCAAGGACTTCACCGGCATGTGCTTCATGGCTGACTCCGACGACATCGATGACAACAATGAGGTATCTCCTTCTTATGATGTTCTCTTTGCTAGATGTGAAACTGTCTATGAGCAAATGCTAGGTCAGGATAAAGCTTTAAAGTTCATCATGACTAAGAATGAGGAGTTAGAGTCACAAGTAAAGAAACTCACATTAGAACTTGTGAATGCTAAGAGTCTTGAATCTGATGTGTAATATCCCGTTTAGGTACAGAGAATATAAGGAGATTGAGAGATTCCTTATTTGCCTCACAAAGAAACATGACAGAATCAGAATCATCTTGCAACGTAATTTTCGCGATCAAACGACTTGAATGGAAAACCTCATAACTACAAAGTTGTAGATCATTTTCTATAGTATAATTTAGAGTCCTCATTTACCTAATTTGGAGTTCTAAGGTTTGAGATTTGGGGCCCGCAAGGCAGGCCGTACAGAGAATCAAGGTCCACAATTGAGTCAACTTCCAAGGCAAATTTCGTAATGAAGACCGCATTTTAAGAAACACTCCACAAATAGAAAGTTTAAGTGCTATGAGTTATCTAAATTGGAAGACAAAAATCACTCCATTCCGAGTTCGGGAGAGAAAGTTACGACCTCCGAGTGTTCGCTGCACGAAATAAAGTAGGAGAACTCGGGCCTCGGCCTTTAGCCCAGAGGCCCATGGAGGCCGCCAAGTGGGATAGGGGAGGACGGCTGAAACCATAGAGCCCTCCCCCTTGCCCCTCCTTCCCCTAGATCCGCCACTCTCCTCTCCATTGACGCCTTGGTCCAACACCTCCTCCCGCTGCGCTCCATTGATGTCCTCCCTTTTGTGGTGCTTCCGCCATTGTCACTGCCAAAGGAAGGGAGAAGAGAAGGGAGAAGAGAAGGAAGCGGATCGCCATCCGGAGTTTGCTATCTTCAGCGGCATCAAGGGTAACTCGTCGTTTGATGTTGGGTAATTAGTCGTAGAAGAGGAATCGGGTGGTTTTTGGCTAGGTTGCAATCTGTCCGCTGTAGTTGCAGATTCGTCCAGTAGCTTCCGAGGTCAATTTCATGTGTTTAGAGGCCGAATTAGGAGTTTTGGTCTCCTAGAGATATGTAGGTCTTGTTCTTAGCTTTCATTGGCCACCAAGAACGCTCAACTCTGATTAACGGTTAGAAAGTTATGAATTTTTTAGTATCGCTGTCCTGCTGATCTGTCAGTATTGGGACAGTCTGTAGAAATCTGAATTAATCTATTAGTTAAAGACGAAATAAGAGGATCTCAATATAACGAAAAATGTGGGTAATTTCTATACCTTTTCAGACAGATAAAGAACGCAAGATTCGGACTTTCGTATCAAAAGTTATGGTAGTTTTAGTGCACTGTCCAGAGAACCCGACGTGAATTCTGATGTTTTGTAGATTGGCTTGGTAGGGGAAGTAAATGGAAGAATAAAAAGGGCTCCCCAACTAGGTTTATTTAGGTAATTTAATTACCTTTTCAGAAAGTCTAAGATCATCTTATTTGGATTCCTGAGCAGAAAGTTATGTATTTTAGAAGTTGACTGTCTACAGCGCCAAATCGATCGCTAGAAATTGGAAGTTGGGAAACACTTGGGGATTTAGCAAGTTCATTTGTGTTGTTCTTATGCTCTTGGTTCAGTATGTTGGTCTTAGATTGGGTTATCTTAAAATTCAGGTGGGAGCGTGGTCCAGTGGGCAGCACTGTCGCGCCCACCGCTCGCACGGTTGAGGCAAGTATTCGGCTATAATATATGTATGCTTGCATGATATGATTGTGGTGTATCTTGATCGTGATAGCCATGCATGCCTGCTTATGAGATGAGTTACTATTTATTTTGATGATCGCTAGTTATGGTTAAAGGTTCTTCCGCATGTTGTTATTGCTTCCGTGCAATGAGAATATGTTGTATTCCTGCATATGAAAATGTTATCATGGTGCATATGCATGTTGAGAGCATACAGTGCCTTGGTCACGTGGTGACCAAGCACATAAGAGGTCCCCGCCATGTAGATGACGGGTTGAGGTCCCTACATTCGTGGAATGTGGGCTAATGAACAAAGAGGTCCCCATCATTAAGATGATGGGCAAAGGTCCCTATACATGTGGTGTATAGGTTATTGGTCCCGTGCCAGAGGGCACAGCAAGGGTATACAAATGACGGTTGTATACCCCGCATGACCTGTAGAAATGCGAAAAGAGATAAAGTTCAAAGGAGCATTGCATTGGTTGCATATCATGAGTTAAATGGCTATGTTTAGTGTGATGTTAATTGAGGATCATCGATGCTATGTTTGTGTTCTTGTTTATGGCCTTATTGATACTTGCCGAGTCTTTAGGCTCACCTCATGCTAATGTGTTTTAGGTACCGCAGGCAGAACGACATGCATGGGAGGGAATAGAAGTTGTTGCACTCACTACCTCACACTCTTAAGACGCTTGCCACTTAGCACCAATTTAGAAATAAATAAACTGCTTGGTTATCACCATATATGGTTTTGGTTTGAGTATCCGATTATTTGTAATAATGAGGTTGCGCCTTGGTATGTTCATTTGATTATCATGCATGAATGAGTAGACTTGATTATGAGAAATATTGTTAAAGGCCATGTTTTATTGTTGAACTCTCAATATAGCTGATTAAACAAAGGAAACTCACTAAAATTTGTAATTTGTGCTAGGTTAGTTTAGTTCCAGAGCATTCCGTGCTCTTGTGAGTTGGGGTGTTACATGATGAATGTTCATCCTGCTATGCTTTACATTCGAATTTGCTAAACTGCACCGCTTCATGATATTGCTTTGCAACAACTTGAAAATGCTAGAACCGAGCTAATTGAAGTTAACTGCTCCTTGTGAAAAATGCTTAAAGTCTAGCGAGTTGGTTTTTTCGATGTGGTTGAATCTAGCTCTTGCTCTGTCTACTTAGAACGTGAACGTGAATTAAATGATGTTGTAGAAGCAACTAGAGCCAAATATGCCAAGCTTAAGGATAGTATTAATTCTGCTACTTGTGCTTCATGTGAAGCTCTTAAGCTTGAAGTTGCTCTTTATAAGAAGAGGCTTAACGCTAAAACTTGTGATTCATGTGTTAACCTTAGAAAAGAAATTGCTTACCTTAATGACACATTAGAAAGATTTTCTAAAGGTAAGAAACAGTTAAACATGATTCTTGACAAGTCAAAAACTCCTTATAAGAAGCAAGGGTTAGGATACAACTTTGCCCAGGATAAATCTAATGACATTCAAATTTTGAGAAATGGCTTAGTTGAATTTGATACCCAACCCGCAAAGATCACTTTCAAATCTGCAGGTTTTGCCCAACCATCTGCTCACCAAAAGGTGCTTCTCCCGGTGGTACCAAGTACCATTGCACCTATTGCAAGAAGGATGGGCATTTGGTTGAGTTCTCATGGCATGAGGTTGAAAAATACTAAGAAAATCTTGCTAGAATGTCATCTAATCAACCTAGAGCTTTGTGAGACATGGTAATTTAGAAAGGAAGAAACCTGGTCTAGGATTTATTTCACATGCTAATCATGATCATGCTCCTAGACAGGATAACTCTCATGTTAGAGTCACCATTGCTCATAACAGAATTTCAAATGGAATTAAGGATAGCAATTCTGCTTTACATACTACTCGCAGACGTGTGTCTCAGTACTGGGTTCCCAAGTCATGTTTAACTAACATCATTCTTCTGTACCTTGATTTTCAGGATCGCCGCGGAAGGAAGGACACGTGGTTCGCCGACCGCTGTTCACGCCACATGACCGAGACTCAAAATGGTTCACCTCCTTCGCGATCGATAGGTGATGTCCTCATCACCTTTGGAGACAATACTCAAGGGCGGATTGAAGGAACAGGAACAATCAGGGTGAACGACAATTTCATCCTAAAGGACGTCGCCCTTGTGGACAAGCTTAGGTTTAACTTACTCTCTGTTTCACGCCTTCTTGATGATGGTTATGAGACTATATTTAAGAAAAATGCTTGTTCGGTGCTTGATCTCACTGTGAGCTCGTTTTTGGGATTTATAGAGTTGCTAGGATCTTTGGAGCTGATTTTTCCGAATCTCTTGGTCGTTCTCTTAAATGTTTGTTTACACCTTCTTCGAGTTCGCTTTGGCACCGACGTTTGGCACATTGGTTTTGATCATCCGACGCGAGTTAGCAACCTTGATCTCATGAGAGGTTTGCCCAAACTCAAAGCCGCCAAGGATGTCAGATGTGCGCTTGTAGGCATGGCAAGCAAGTTGCCGCCACACACCCTTCGATGACTTTGGTCATGACCGACTGATCGGGACAGCTTGCTTCATATGGATACCGTTGGTCCCGCTAGGTTCGGCCAATTGGTGGCAAGTGGTACATTCTTGTCATAGTTGATGATTTTTCGAGATACACTTGGGTGTTCTTTCTTGCTTCAAGGATGAAGCTTTTGGTCATTATCGTGATCTTGTTCTTCGCTTGGCTTCGAATTTTCTCGTGCCTTGAGAGCGATCCGCAGTGACAATGGCACGGAGTTCAAGAATGCCTCGCTTGCCTCTTTTTGTGCCGAGCGCGAATTGAGCATCGCTTCTTCTCCACACGCCCTCAACAGAATGGCGTTGTGGAAAGGAAGAACAGAACCTTAGTCGAGATGGCTAGGACAATGCAAGATGAGTATAGCACACCGAGTAGGTTTTGGGTGGGCTATTTCTACAAACTTGTCATATTGCAAATCGTGTCTACTTGAGACCTTCTTTGGGCAAGACTTCTTATGAGCTTCGCTTTGGTAGAAAACCCTCTGCTTCTCATTTTTCGAGTTTTGGAGCTAAGTGTTTCATTCTTAAGACAGAAATCTAGATAAACTTGAATCAAGGACTTTTGATGGTTTATTTCAGGTTATCCCGCACATTCGAGGGTTTTCGGTTTTTAATGTTGAAACTAACATTGTCCAGAGACATGCAATGTCACTTTGATGAGACTAACCCCGAGCTAGATCCGACATTTCGTGTGATTCACAGTGACAAAGCATTTTGTGGAGGAAGATGATGACGGTCGATATTTGTCCTCCACCGCCACGAGGAGGCTCTGCCCAAGTTCCAACTCGCACGATCGCTTCACCTCCAATTGAGGCTCTCGCCGCATCTTCTTCATCGCAGTACTGCGGAGGTTGAGGAGATATTGTCTCCCGGTGCTCCACTTCACATTCAGAGGCATCATCCTCCGGATAAGATGATTGGTAATCTTAATGAGCGAGTCACTCGCTCCAGGTATCACGATCCAAGTCTCTACTCTCATTTTGCATTTGTTGCTTCTTTCGAACCCCGCGATATATCACATGCGTTATCTGATTCTAGCTGGGTCAATGCCATGCATGAGGAGTTAGAGAATTTTGAGAGGAATAAGGTCTGGAATCTAGTAGAACCTCCTAGTGGTCATAATGTGATAGGAACTCGTTGGGTGTTCAAAAATAAACAAAATGAGGATGGTTCTGTGGTTAGAAACAAGGCTAGATTGGTAGCTCAGGGTTTTAGCCAAGTTGAGGGGTTAGAATTTGATGAGACATTTGCTCCTGTTGCTAGATTGGAAGCCATTCGCATTCTGCTTGTATTTGCTGCTTCTAAGGGCTTTAGATTATATCAGATGGATGTTAAGAGTGCCTTTTTGAATGGATTTATAGAGGAGGAAGTGTATGTTAGACAACCCCCAGGCTTTGAGAATCCCAAGCATCCACATCATGTTTTCAAGCTATCCAAAGCCTTGTATGGTCTTAAGCAAGCCCCTAGAGCCTGGTATGATAGACTTAAGACCTTTCTGCTTAAGAATGATTTTGAGATGGGTAAGGTAGACAAGACCCTGTTCATCCTTAGGCGTGGCAATGACTTCCTGCTTGCTCAGATTTAAGTAGATGATATTATCTTTGGTGGTTCTTCTCATGCTCTTGTTTCCAGTTTTTCTGAGGCAATGTCCAGAGAATTTGAGATGAGCATGATGGGAGAACTCAACTACTTTCTGGGGCTTCAAATCAAGCAATGCAAGGAAGGGATCTTCATACATCAGACGAAGTACACCAAGGATCCGCCGAGCGCTTCAAGATGGTGATCGCAGTTTCATCGCCACTCCCATGGCGACTTCGACCGTTTTGGATCCAGATGAGGAAGGAGAAACTGTGGATCAACGTGAGTACCGCAGCATGATTGGTTCCCTCCTGTACCTGACGGCCTCAAGACCGGACATCCACTTCGCGGTTTGCCTCTATGCGAGGTTTCAGCGTCTCCGAGGACTTCCCATCGCCAAGCCGCGCGCATCTTCAGTATTTACACTCTACCCTCCAGATGGCATTTGGTATTCCCGCTCTTCGCCCTTGTCCATTCGGGGTTTTATGATTCGATTTTATGGTCGTTGGCTAGATAGGAAGAGTACCTCGTGCACTTGTCACTTCCTAGGCACTTCTCTTGTCTCTTGGTCTTCTAGGAAGCGTCTCATTGCACAATCCATCTGCTGCTGAATATGTAGCCGCTAGTTGTCAGAGTCGATTTTGTGGATGGTGTCCACTCTAAGGATTTTGGGTTGGCATTTGATAGTGTTCCTCTTTTCTGTGATAACACTTCTGCGATTAACATTGCTAAAAACCATGTGCAACACTCTAGGACCAAACACATAGACATTCGCTATCACTTTCTTAGAGATCATGTCGAGAAGGGTGATATTGTGCTGCATTTCGTGGAGTCCGAGGCTCAGTTGGCTGATATCCTCACCAAGCCTTTAGATCCAACTAGGTTTGCAACCTTGAGAAGTGAGTTAGGGGTAATTTATCCCTACGGTTTGGTTTGAGGGGGAGTTGGCTCTGTTCTGAACTTTTCTTGTTCATTTGAGCTTTTCTGTTTTTCTGATACCTTCTTCTAGTGGTCTTTTCTTTTGATCTTTTTGATCTTTTTAGGCTCTTTAAGTTTTTGTGCATCTCATTGTTTCATACTGCATTCATATGAAAACCAAAAGATGCATTGTTATATGCTTTTCTCGCTTGTCTTTTAAAATTGATGAAGCTTTGCTTATTACCCTTTTGAGCTTTAGTATTTCAATTCTGCTCAATGTCATGTCTAGTTCTTTGACTTGCTAGAATTATCATGCTTTTACATGTGTAGCTAAGTCTTTGCTGAATGAGCCAGAACTTTAAGACAACTTGAACTAAAAACGCAATTTGTGGATGTTTTAGCCAATTGCGCAATTAGTGCTCCTTTGTGACATTGGCCCCGCAAAATTAAGGTGTTAGCTCTTGAATCTAGTATTGATCATTGCTTGAGCTTCTTGTTCTCTTAAGAATCTAAATCGCTCTTGTGAAAATGAAAAAATCAAATTTAAAGATTGTCTTGTGCTTAAAATGTGCCAAACTATTCTCTCGAGACCGCATGTCATAGACATGAACTTGGAGATAGTTTGATGATCCGAACGATCTCATGGGGATCGCTTGTCACAATTGACATGAACCTCAAGATTTGTCGCCTGTAGAAGCTTAGGAAGAGTTTGTGGATGGCTCCTAGTCCGAATCTTCTTCACTAAGATATACCTTTAATCAACTTCAATATTCATTGCAAATGAAAAATCTGTTAAAAATGGGCGTTTGAGACAATTTGAGCAAAATGATTCAATTTAGGACTTGTTTGTCTCTTAATGTGGTCTTTGTTAGCTTCTTGGTCTCACATTGACATTTTGACATGGCCGCCACTTTAGGATCCCTGTTGATGGACTTGCTAGATTTGAAGCTTTGCTTAAATTACTAAAATTTATTGCTTTACATTGAGCCTTCTAGCGTTAGCTTTGTTATATATGTCTTATCATGATCTTTCTAGTGCATTCAGGCTGATATGGTGTTTATGCAAAATTTGAGATGCTAGCTTGTTCTTTTTGGTAATCTCCATAGCTTCTTGTAATCCAAAATTGAAAAATACAAAAATATGAAGCCACTCCATTGCATTTCATGCATGCTCCTTCTTATGCTTTTTCCTCATTCTGCATTTGTTATCTCTGGACGAGAGGAAGGCGTGATTTCTTGATGACTCCATTGTCAAAGGGGGAGAAGATATTTCAAGATGTGTAAAGGGGAGAAGATTTAAAAGTTTTTAAAAAGAGGTAGAAAATTGGAGAATTTGAAATTTTCTGAAATTTGAGGATCATAGTGAGGGGGAGTTTCTTATTTGCATTCTTATGGTCTTATTGCTCTTTCTGAACTTGAATTGCAATTCTTGATCCTCACCATGATCAAAGGTCATTTCAACAATTGTTCTTTCATATGGACCTTAAGTGAGATTTTTACTCTTCTTTGGAAATTGAAGCTTTCTTACTTTCTTTGCCTTATCTCACTTGCCGATGCTATTCTGAAGCCAGCTTGGTCATTTCCATTGCTTTCTCTTGCATTTGGACCAAGTTGTGCCTTTGCGCGAAAACGTTGAGTTTTTACTTTTCAAACCTCAAAACTTGCATTTGTGGGGAATTGCCAATGTGATCATCAAGGGGGAGATTGTGGATATCATGGGGATATGCTCATGATCTTAGGATGATGTGTCAATTGGCAATGACGTTGAAGGTTTGCGGAAACACGAAGTTTTCGCAAAGTTCGTGTTCCGCTGCCTTAGGTGGTCGACCGCCCCGTGGCGGCCGACCGCCATGCCTCAAGTGGTGTATCGGGTGAACAAGCTGGCGGTCCGACCGCCAGAGCGGGGGTCGACCGGCCATGTGGTGCGGTCTTGACCGGCTACCACTGAGCGGTCGACCGCCATGAAAGTCGTTTTGAATTTGAGGTCACCAAAAATAGAGGGTGTAGGCAAGTGAGGAGATTCTACCGCACTTGGTCCCATAATTTTGGAGCCTCCACAAAAGTTCTATTCGCTTTAAATTTCCGAGAGGTTGCGGATTTCGTGTTGAAATTTTGGCTAAGTCCTTTGGTGGCGGTCCGACCGCCTTCACTATGGGCCGATCGGCGGTGGCGGCCGACCGCCAAGGCCGGCGGTCCGACCGGTTTTCACTTATGTCGCCACCCATGTGATGGCGATGGTTGCCGATTAGGTCAAGTTCATGGGTTTCATGTCATATGTGTTGCATGATGCATGTTTTGACTAACGGGTCAAGTTGTGAAGAACTTGTTCCCGATTTCGATTTTCTTGTCTATTGTTGTGCAGTTGCTTGGTGGTCTATGACGGTCAATGGCGAGATGATCGGGACTAGGCTTGGAGAGCTGAGGTTTAAAACGATCGACGATGCCGGTGAAGTCATTGACTCAAGTATGGTGCAAGATGGACAAAGGTGACCGAATCGCGCGCGCCTGGCGATCGTTGAATCAAGCGCGCGGGGCCTGCAAGTTCCATGGTGGTTTTGGTGGGAGCCGGATGGGAGAGACTTGCCGACATGATGAGAGCCGTTGGATCAACCTACACGTATGAGCAAGCAAGTGCTGCCGCACAATATGAACACGCGCTTTAAAATGCGTGCGTGTGTCACCCGCTTGTTTTGGGCCTTAACGGAGCCCATTAGGGAGACTCTACTAGAAACCCTAAGCCTCCACTATAAATAGAGGTCGGAGGTGGCTGCACCTCCTTCGACCCTTTATTGTTTTTGAAACCCTAATTTGCTTAGGAGAGGAGGAGCGGAGGTTAGGGTTCTAGAGAGTTGGATTGGATTTTGTGCTCATGTATTGAGTCTTTGTCATCCATTGATGAAGTGGTCAGAACCAATACTATATCAAATCAATCCAAAGAAAGTTTCTTCAAGATGAGGTCAATTGCTTTCTTTCTCTTTTTGATGATTTAAGTCTTTCTTTGATCCGCGAGTTTTGCTTAGTTTCGGACGTGATCTAGCTTGTCGTGACGTGTGGGAATACATCTAGGATCATCAATATCATCAATCACCCACGAGCAAGTCTCAAGATCATATTTTCGCTTTGACTCGGTTTTGACCTAACTTCGCTCAAACTATAAAAGGTCAGAATCTTGGCAAGAATTATCACGATCGTTGCTTGGAATAGGTTCCTGACATACTTAGGTAGGTGTGTGTCAAATTTCACAAAGTTTGGACGCACGAATCAAAAGTTTGATCAATTGCGTTTCGGTTTGTTGGGCTGTTTTCTCTGTTCATTGAACCAGCGGTCTGACCGCCCGAGGAATCGGTCTGACCGCCACTGGCTCGACCGGCTAGCTAACCGGTCTGACCGCCCCTGTGAGAGGTCAGACCGCCCGAGCCTTCCTGTTTTGGTTTTGTGTTGATTTTACTTCGGGGTTTTGAGTTGATTCAATACAAGTCTTCCGCTGTGCATGATTGATTGATCTTCATAGCTTTCATAGCTATTGGAGTGAGATTCGTATTGAATTGAATTTGGGAGAAAAAGAGATCGTGCTCCTATTCACCCCCCCCTCTAGTCGCCTTTTCGGTCCAACAGAGTAGTTCGATGTTCACCATCTCCAAAGTGGAAAAAGAGGAACCACTAGTGAAATCGAGGGAAGGCTTAATTCGTGGAGCCGGCTTGATTGGTTCAAGCTTCCTCAATGTGGACTAGTGAAGACTTAAGTCTTCGATACCACGGGAAAAAAACTTCTTTGTCCTCACTGTGGTTATCTCCTGTCTTTACTTTCCGCATTTACAATCCTAGCTTCTCTACTGTGATTTATTTGCTTAGCTAGAATTGTATCTTGTGTTGACTTAGCTTCACTGTCCCAAGTAGCTCTCTAGTTCTATATTCTTGTTTCTAGACTGCTTTGTTAGAACTTTATTGCTGAAAGTTTAATTTGGTCGATTAAATTTAGAAACCTCCTATTAACGCCTCTAGTCGGTTATCCTTGATCCTACAAGTGGTATCGAGCTTGGTCTCTATTATTGGACTTAATAATCTAGGAGAGAAAGGATGGCTAGTGAAGGAATGGCTATAGGCAAGACTCCTCTGTTTGATGGCTCAAATTATGCTTATTGGAAAAATAGAATGTCTATTTATCTAAAGGCCATGAGTCCGAACATATGGAGAATTGTAAATGAGGGTTACGCTATGACTCTTGATCCACAATATCCCATGGAACTTGAGGGGCATAATGCTCATTTAGATACTCAAGCAATGAATACTCTCTTTGGCGCTTTAAACGTGGATGAGTTCAATAGAGTGAGCAATTTGGAAACAGCTCATGCTATTTGGACCACACTATCTGAAATTTATGAGGGTACATACACTGTTAAAGAGGCCAAACTACATAGGCTTCGGATTAAATATAAGACATTCATAATGTTGCCTCATCAAAACATCACTGAGATGTATTCAAGACTGAACAATATTGTGAATGAACTCAAAGGTCTTAGTACTAACCTTCTTGATGTTGATATTGTGCGCAAGATTCTTAAGGCCCTACCGGACAAATACGAAATGTTGGTGACACTCTTCCTCAACTCTCCCGAGTTGCCAAGAATGACGCCAACCGGATTATTGGGCAATCTCATCACAAACGAGTTGTACAAAAAGGACAAGGAAGAGCTCTTGGAGTCATCTTCCTCAAAGAAGAAGATTACCACCTTCAATGCAAAAGCAGAATCAAGTGATTATGAGGATGAAGAAGAAGACTCCGATGAAGAATATGCTCTCCTTGTAAGGAAAATAAAGAAATTCATGAGAAGACGTCCACATAGAAGCTTCAACTACAACAAGTATAAGAAAGGGCAATCCTCAAGTGACAATAAGCGCTATAGCAACATTCGCTGCTATGGTTATGATGAGAAGGGACACATCATCTCGAATTGCCCCAGCAAGAAGGAGGATAAGGAGAAAACACCAAAGAAGAAGGAATTCAGTGGCAAAAAGAAGCTATTTAAGAAGCTACACAAGGATGACAAAAATGAAGCTCACATTGGAGAATGGGATTCCGATTAGGAATACTCAGATTCCAACTCTGATTCAAGTGGTGAAGAGTCCTCCAAGAAAATAGGACTTGTTGGCATTGCCATCAAGGAAGCACCATCACTTTTCTCCACACCTACTTACCTTATGGCAAAAGAAGATAAGGTAAAATCTGCTGTTGATAATAAACCTTCATATGATGATCTAATGAAAATGTTTGAAGATTTAAATGAATATTTTGGAAAGGATAAATCAAAATTTAAGGTCTTAAAGAAAGAATACATCTCTCTAAAATACACTTATGAGGAGCTAAAGGATGCTCATGATTCCCTTCTCCTAAAAGATATTGATAAATCTCATTCACATGTTGGAATTGATTGCAACTTAATGGATGAGCTGCCTAGAGTAGAAACTGCTACAAATATTATATCCATGACTAGCATTTCTACTTCATGTGATGATTTGTTATCCATACCTTGCTGCTCTAACAATGATTCTATTACTAGTATGGATAAAACTTGTGATCCATTGCTTATTGTTAAAAATCATGAATTAAAAGTGCAAGTCACCAAGCTAAGTAAGAGCTTGGAAAGATGCTTCAAGGGTAAGGCCACTCTTGACAAGCTTTTTAGTGAGCAAAGATGCTCATTCAACAAAGAAGGAATTGGGTATATGCCCAAGAAGGGTAAAAAACTGATAAACAAGCACTCAAGGTTTGTTAAGCAAAATAGAAAATATTGCCATAAGTGCAGGAAAACGGGATATGTTTAGAAAACTTGTACCATTGGTAAGACTCAGTCTTTAAGTATATATGATTAATGTTATATGCTTAAGAAAACTAAGGATGGTAAAGTTATTGCAAGATTTATTGGCACTTCAATTCTAGGCGCTAAAAAGAATGCTATTTGTGTGCCTAAAGCCTTGGTGACTAACCTCCAAGGAACCAAACAAATTTAGGTACCTAAAAGAACTTGATTTCTGCTTTGTAGGTGAACTATAAGACTAGTGGAAAACATTGGGTGCTTGATACTGGATGTACTCAACACATGACTGGTGATAGAAAAATATTCACCACATTCGAAAGTGGAAAAGGAACCAATAAAATCACGTTTCATGATAATAGCAAAGGAAAGGTAGTAGGTTTAGGTAAAATTGCTATCTCAAATAATCTTTTCATTTCAAATGTATCATTAGTTGAATCACTAAATTTCAACCTGCTATCCGTTGCACAAATATGTGATCTTGGATTAATTTGTTCATTCTCTAACGAATGTGTTACAATTTCAAATATAAAGGATAATGCTTTAGTATTCAAAGGTTTCAGATTTGAAAATCTCTACTTGGTTGATTTCTCTTCAAATGAATCATGTTTGAAAACTTGCTTAATTGCAAAAACCTCTTTGGGTTGGCTTTGGCATAGAAGGCTAGCTCATGTTGGGATGATTCAACTTAAAAAACTCTTCAAATATGATTTAGTTGTTGACTTGAAGGATGCAAAGTTTGAGAAAAATAGACTTTGCAGTGCATGTCAAGCAAGTAAGCAAATCGCTAATTCTCATCCTTCCAAAAGTATCATGTCAACATCTAGACTATTGGAACTCTTACATATGGATTTGTTCGGGCCAACAACCTATAAGAGCATCGGGAGAAATAGTTATTATTTAGTTATCGTGGATGATTACTCTATATATACAAGGGTATTCTTCCTAGATGACAAAAGCGAAACCTCCAGAATTTTCAAAAGTTTTGCAAAACGGGCTCAAAATGAATTTGATTTTTAAATAAAGAAAATCCGTAGTGACAATGGTACCGATTTCAACAAATACTAAAGTTGAAGACTTTTATGACGAACTTGGAATAAAACACTAACTTTCCACAACCTACACTGGAGCAAAATAGAGTAGTAGAAAGGAAAAATCGAACATTAATTGAAATGGCTAGACAATGCTTGATGAATATAATACTTCGGATAGTTTTTGGGCTGAAGCAATTAACACCGCTTGTCATGCCATAAATTGTCTTTATTTGCATCGTCTTTTGAAAAATACGTCTTATGAACTTCTTGTTGGAAGAAAATCGAACATCTCCTATTTTCACGTCTTTGGTTGCAAATGCTACATTTTAAGAAAGGGTGTTCATCTTTCAAAATTTGCAAGTCGATGTGATGTTGGTTTCTTTCTTTGATATTCTTTTAATAGCAAAGCATATCATGTCTTCAATCAAAACTCCGATTTAGTTGAAGAACGACATGATGTTCAATTTGATGAAACTAACGGCTCTCAAGAAGAGCTTGAGAATTTGGATGATGTAGGTGATGAAGCCTTAAGAAAAGCTATAGAAAACATGCAAATAGGTGACATCAAGCCTAAAGATGATCCATCATCTTTCACTCAAGTAGAACCCCCTACCTCTTCCACAATAGGTCAAAATCAAGTTGATATAGAGGATAATAAGGAAGATGATCAACTATCCAACCTACCACCAAGAATTCACAATGCTATTGCAAGAAGATCATCTAATAGATCAAATATTGGGTGATGTAAGTAAGGGTGTTCAAACTCCATCTCGTGTTGCTTTATTTTGTGAACATTTCTCTTTTGTCTCTTCTCTTAAGCCAAAATATATAGATGAAGCACTTGAGGATCCGGACTGGATAAATGCAATGCATGAAGAACTTAACAACTTGATGCGAAATGAAGTTTGGACCTTGGTGGAGAGACCCAAAGAACGCAATGTAATTGGTACGAAGTGGGTCTTTAGGAACAAACAAGATGAGAATGGATTGGTTGTGAGAAACAAAGCAAGATTGGTAGCTCAAGGTTATTCACAAATCAAAGGTTTGGATTTTGGTGAAACCTTTGCTCCTGTAGCTAGACTTGAATCAATTCGGATACCACTTGCTTTTGCATCATGCTTTGATATTAAATTATTTCAAATAGATGTTAAAAGTGCTTTCCTAAATAGTGAAATATCTGAACTGGTATTTGTTGAGCAATCTCGCTGGTTTTGAAGATCTTAAGTATCCAAATCATGTCTATAAACTCTTCAAGGCGCTCTATGGTCTTAAACAAGCTCCTAGAGCATGGTATGAACGTCTTAGAGATTTTCTAGTCTCAAAAGGGTTTAAAATGGAAAATTGACTCAACTTTATTTACAAAAGTTTTAGATGATGATTTATTTGTATGCCAAATTTATGTTGATGATATCATATTTGGGTCTACTAATCAAGATTTTTGCAAAGAGTTTGGTGATATGATGTCTAGGAATTTGAAATGTCCATGATCGAGAACTTAGCTATTTTCTTGGACTTTAAATCAAGCAACTCAGAATGGAACATTTGTGAGCCAAACCAAGTATGCAAAGTATTTGATCAAGAGGTTTAGGATGGAAGATGCAAAACCAATCAAGACTCCCATGGCAACCAACGGTCATCTCGACTTTTAATGAGAGAGGTAAACCGGTAGATTTAAAGCTTTATAGATCTATGATTGGTAATTTGCTTTCTTACCGCATCTAAGCCCAATATTATGTTTAGTATTTGTATGTGTGCACGGTTGCAAGCAACACCAAAAGAATGCCATTTGATGGCGGTAAAAGAATTCTAAGATATTTAAAGCATTCCTCTAGTATTGGCTTACGGTATCCCAAATGTGCTAAATTTGATCTAATTGGATATTCGATTCGATTATGGGTTACAAAGTGGATAGAAAAAGCACCTCAGCAGTTTGTCAATTCTTAGGAAGATCCTTAGTATCATGGTCATCCAAGAAATAAAATTCCGTAGCCCTATCTATTGCCGGAGCCGAATATATTTCAGCTGGTAGTTGTTGTGCTCAATTGCTATGGATGAGGCAAACTTTGATGGATTATGGAATCAAATTTGATAAAATGCCTATTTTGTGTGATAATGAGAGTGCTGTGAAAATAGCCAATAACCCTGTTCAACACTTGTAATACCCCAAATCTAGTTTGGTGAGAATAATTAAAAGAGGGAAATGACCAATTAGAAAATACAATTAGCAGCTTTGAGGGGTTTTCTGAAGGTTGGACAACTCTGGGCAAGGCTTCAAGCCCACTTGAATTCAGCCCAATGGTGGGGGTGGTGGCCGACCATATGGGGCAAACCCTAGGCGCCTCCACCCTCCTTGGCCGCCACTTCCCCTTCTCCCTCTTGCGCCGCCTCCTCCTCCTCTCTTCCTTGGTTGAGCCACCTCCCCGGCAGCTCCTCCTGAGATCTTCAAGGGTAACAAAGAGGTTTCTTCACTGTTCTTTTGGTTTTAGATGCGTTTACGGTTTCATTTAGCAGATCGTTTAATTTTGCTGCTAGATTGCTTTTCTGTCCAGTTTAGTGCGCGGCAATTTTCGCATCCTTAGAAGCATAATTTGGGAATCTCGTCTCCTAGAGAAGTGTGGATATTGTTCTTAGCTTTCAGTGGCCGCCAAGAACACCGGATTCCGACATTCGAGTTAAAAGTTATGTTATTTTTAGTGTTTACTGTCCAGAATCTTGACGAGAATCTGCAGTCATCTTGTTTAATAAATAAGAAATTGTTAAGTGCCGAATTAGAATTTGGGATCTCCTAGCGAGTTGTAGGTTATCTCGTTACCTTTCATTGCCGACAAGAATCACATCATTTGGACCTTTGTAGCAAAAGTTATGATTTTTCTTAGGGAGTCTGTGCTGTGGAATGGTGGTTGGTCTGACAGGTTTTAGTGTTTCGACTTAAGCGTGTATTTAGAGGAAAAATCAGAGGGGCTCACCATAATGAAAAATGTAGATAATCCTTCCAGCTTTCAGGAAAACTAAAGATCATGAAATTCGGACGAACGTAGAGAAAGTTATGATAATTTCGTTATTGCTGTCCAGAGACCTGACGCGAGAATTGATACTCTGTTGTTTGGTTTGGTAGGGCTAGTAAAGGACCGAATCAGAGAACCTCACCAACTAGGTTTAGAAGGGGAATACAATAACCTTTTCAGATTGTCCAAGATCAATCCATTTGGATTTCTGTACATTTAGTTATGATTTTTCGAAGGGGGCTGTTCTCTGGAAAAGAAAACTGACAGCTAGCAATAGAGTTGGGGATCGCGTTTAGTGGACGATGTGCTCATTTTGTGTTTATGGTTTTGTTATTAGACTTATATGGTAGCCTTAGCATGTCTCAATTGTATGTCCAGGTGTGGGTTTGGCTCCGGGAGCAGTACCTTATCCTCGACATCCACCTTCGCACGGTTGAGGCAAGTGCATTGTTTGTTAAATGGGTGTGATTGATTAGTTTTGTCTGTGTGCTTTTTGATATAAGGTTGCATAGCAAGATGGTTTACTTGATGATTGTTTAAGTATGGTGATTGCTCAAATTATGCTTATGCTTTACTGTGGTACAATGTTGTTGTCTTTTGATAAGATTGATGATGAATAAGAGATGAGCATATGCATATTGAGAACATGTTGTGACTTGGTCACGCGGTGACCAAGCATGTTTCCTTGAGATTCCCGTCATGAATGTGACAGTTCGAGATCCTCACTCGTGGAGTGTGGGCTTGAGGTCCCCTTACTTGCGGAGTAACGGGCAATTGGTCCTCGTGTGTGCGCGCACGAGCATGGGTATGCGGCGACGGTTGCATACTCAGACACGTGTAATGCACACGTAAAGTTAAAGATAAAGGATCCTTGAGCATTGCATTTGCATATGAGATGTTCTATTGTTGATCTCCTTTACGTGGATGCTGATGTTATGGTTTCTTTATGTACTTGCTGAGTCTATGGACTCACTCTGCTTTTATTGTTGTTTTAGGTACCCGAGCCAAGAACGACATGCATGGGGGGAACTGCAAGTCACACACATGCCACACGAACTAAATAAAGATGAATGATCTTCAAAACGTGATTGATTTTAGTAAATGCAAAGATTATTATGTTTTGTCTCATGCAACGGATTAAATGTAATAATGATGAGTAGTGTAACTTCATATCTCTCTAGTTATGTTAAATACTTAGCATGTCTTTGATTATCTTTTGATGTCTTTGGATGAAAGTTTTAGTTAATATTTGATTAATTCAGGTGTTGGAACCTTCGTGTAATTAACTTTACAACGGAGGTTCTCACTAAATTTATTAAGATTGTCTAGTTAGTAGCATTCTGGGTCCCTTCTGGACTGGGGTGTTACAGTTGGTATCAGAGCGGGCTGTAGGTCCGTGGTGACTAGATTATAAAAAAAGTTGCTAATGGTAATCAACTTAAAAGTTTGACACACGTGCAGTAGGATGGGGATGGGCCAATCATTGCATTTACGCTCCGTTATATCGCTTTGATTATTGCTGATATGAATTGAGTTTGGCTGCCTATTAATTAATTATTATGATTATTATGAGTGGGATTAGTCGTTATTGAGAGGTTAAGGTCATGGTTGTGACCCTGGGCTTTACCAGGTTACACCATCGTTCGTGGAGTGGGAATAGAGAAGTGCTACCCCGGATATCTTAGTATTGGTGACGATAGTGAGAATCGTTAGAAGAGTTGTTCTCTTCCTTGAATTTGAATTTGGTCAACTCTTATCCGGTTGCGATTGTTGGGTTGCTTTGAAATTATTGGTGTGTTTCCATTGGCTTAATTTGTCCCGTAAATCAATTATTGTTTTTCCCAACTGTTGAGTTATTCTCGCGATCGGTGAACTTTGCTAATTGTCAAGATTGACTTTTGTAGAGGAGTTTTGTTTTTTTTCTTTTTGAAAAGCTTGACCTATTTATTCGCTGATGTTTTTGGTTAATGAAAGTTTCCTTTGCAAGTCCTTTAGTTCATGAAGGCTTTGACTCAACGATCTCTTGGGTATTTTGAGCGTTGAAGATTAATGGTTGTGTTATGAGTTTCAAGTTGAGTCCGCAGTGTGTGCATGATCGATCTTAACTAAGGTCCTTATCAAGGAAAGTTGAATAAGTGGAGGTTGTCCTCTAGTGGTTCTTGATGAGCTGTGACTATGAGTATGACAATATTTAGTTGGAATCAATAGAGTTATTAAGAGGTGTGGTATTTGATGAATTGGTCCGATCGTTAGGATTGTGGAATCAGTGGATTTATTGGATAGCATGGAATAATGTATCTCTATGGATTAGCCTACCCATTAGTGATGGTTATGTTAAGAATGTGTTTGAACGATGCTTTAGAGGATATCAAATTTGGAAATTTTCAGAACTGGTTACTTGATGATCATACATAATTGCTAGATTGAAACATGTATATTAGATTAGACGAACGTTGAGGTAGTATGTTGTGAAACCTGTTGTATAGGCGATGAGATTATTAAATGTTGACTTTGTGTTTATAGATGGTTATGTGACTACAAATGTAGTAGGACCCTATTTGTATACATGATACATACAATTGACAATTGTTAATGACAGTTGGAGCGGTGTGAGTAACACTAATGGTTGAGTGGATGAATGAGTAAGTGGCCTCTGATAGTGTGCTTTGTAAAGTATCATTTGATAGTATGAACTAGTTAAAATAGGTTTGTTTCAACCTTGTGGCTTGTGTTTCTTTTGGAGAAATTTATGATGGGATAAGAGGCTATGATGAGTCTCGCTAAGAGTGTATTATTACATTACTAATGTGATATCCTGAAAGAAATCGAAAGTTTTGTCGAGTGCTTAGCAAGTATTCATGAAAGACCTTAATAGAAAAGCCATTTTGACTGTTGTCCTAGTGGATAATAATATGAAAATTGCCTTTAAATGGTTGCTTGATGGTCTCATATTTGCTAGTGGGAACGTAGATAGTAAAAGGACCATAAATTCTTCTATGATGGTATAATACGTTAAATGTCTATGATAATCGCTAGATTGGAAGTTGTGTACAAAATGAGTGTGAGCATTGCTAATAGGTGAAGGGTTGAAAAAAAATGATTTATTCATGTGTGTCTCATGAGGAATGTGACTTGTGGCTACATGCCCTTGTTAAAAGAGTTGATGATAAAGATTCTTGTTAATAGTTTATTATTCATGATGTGAATAAGATTGTCCGTAAGGGTTCGACTTGTGGAGTGGTGATGATTCTTCAGAAAGAAGGTAATTTGACCACCTCCCATAATATCGATTAAATGGAAATTTGAGTTTCGCATTTGTGAGCTTTTGGAAGTTCATGCTTAGTGTGGTGACTGAAATTGTTTTCTCCGTTATGAGAAGAGGAAAAGGTGTACCATAGGTATTTAAGGTTGACTTCAAGATTGTAACTCTGTAACTTTCTTTCATTGTCGCTTAAGTGTTTCTTGAGTTTCAAATGCAGTGTTTTATTGTGATTTATTGTTGTTCGAAACTCCCCTCTTGTGAACTTGTGCCCGCAATTGTGTCTCGTCTTTTGTTTTTTTTTCGAGATCAACGTTATTTGACTATTTCTCTTGGGTCTCGTGCTCACTGTGAGGAGTAGTGTTTCGTCGTGTGTTAAAACTTGTGTTTTCTTGCTCTTTCCTGTTGAGAAAAGATTATCCGACTTGGGTTGCAAGACCTTATAGAGTGAAATGTGGCGATTGGTTGGTGGTGGTCAAGTAAATGATCGTAGTGAGAAATATGGAAGCCAAGCTAGTTGAAGATCAGTGACTACGGTTCTACCGTGTTCAGTGACCAAAACAACAAGTTCATCTCCTTTTCAATTCTAAACCACCTTGATTGACTCTTCTCTATCATATTTGTGTCAAGATGCCAAGAACAAGATCCTCTTCCTCTCGACTTCCTGCTGATCCTGTTCAAGTAATTCAAGACAAGGGTAAAGGACCAGCATCGAATGAGTCTGAAAGTGAGGAAAGGTCCTCACAGGATGGATCAGTATCTGGGTCTGACACTGACACAGAGCCGAAAGTTCTGGTTCATTCTAATGAAGAGATGGGAGATCCAGAAGAACCTCAAATTAACTTAAGAAAAATTTCAGCTAAAGATTATGCTATCCTACGAAACAAGAATCAATACAACTTTCCTTTAAACTCCATCAATCCAAGATTCCACACTAGATTTCAGAACAAGTCTATGAACAACTATATGGACAAACACAGAAAGTTTGCATATCATAAGTGGATAAAGTGGCAGCACATCAACTCTTTAGAAAAATACACTGGTGTGTATCGGGTGTTTCAGAAAGTTGGTCTTCGTGATCTTGTAGCCCTCAGAAATGATTACAATGAAGAGATCATAAGACAATTCTATGCCACAGTACATGTCTCCTCAAACTTTTCAAACATGAAATGGGTGATTGTGACAAGCTATTTGGAGTGTACCAAAGCTGATTTTGAGCATGTCCTGAGAACACCATCTAACAAATAGGAGAAGTTATATGACAGGCCTGCCCTACTAGTCCCAGCTTTGACAGATTTCTATGATAGAAATGTCAGGACCACACCAGGGAAAATTCATGGTCTGCTACCCATTCCCAGTCTGATAAACAGAATCATTAATCATACTATTCTTCCCAAGAATGGGAATTTTGATACTGTAAGAGGACATGCATGGAACATCATTGATAACATTATGCATGGGAGAAAGTTTGATGCGGTGGATGTCATAATTAGGGGCATAGTTTCGTTAAAAAATGATAGGCTTAAAAGGATTTACTATGCTCTCTATATCATGGCTTTGATACTTAGCAAGTTTGAGTATCATGGAGGTTTGGGATCTGCCCATAAGGCTTACAAGGCAAGAGAACGTCCTCTCATCGTTTTTCAGGAGCAACCAGTACAGCTAGGACAGCAAGAACAATATGTTCCAGAAGAGGCAGATGAAGAAGTTGCTCAGAATCAAGTATTGCTTGCTCAAATTCTCAAAAATCAGCAGTTTATTCTCAACAATCAGCTACAACTTAAAGTCACTCAACAGGAGATGAGGACGAACAGCTTAGAATTTCAGAATGAAACTAATAACAAGATAGCTACCCCCGTGGCGGTCTCTTCGTGGAAAGACTTCTATCTACTCTCGCTTCACTCGTCGTTGCTTTAACACACCACTAGGAGTTTCCACTTCATGTCCAAAGAGCTCCACCTCTTCAACACAAGAAGCTCCAGCTCCAACTCCAGTAGTTCCTGCTCCTTCATCTTCAGTAGCTCAAATTCCTCAGGCTCATATTGCTCCATCTTCCCTGATTTTTTCCTTAAAGATCAATCTCAAGTCATTGTTCCAGCTGCACCTTCTCCTGAAGATCCATCTGTAGAATAACCCCACTCCGACCAAGCCTTCGGAGCCCTGATATATGACATTTTTTGTTCTTTTTTATGCCAAAGGGGGAGAAGACTGAAAGGACTAGGAAGGGAGAAGAATAGAAGACTAGCTAGGAAGGGAGAAAATTATGCTTATTTGAACTTTTGTGCTTTATTGTGGTGATTTTTTTTTGTGATGATATGTTATGCTATTACTATTAAACTGCTTGTTGAAATTAATGTTGAACTTGGTATTACATTTTATGACAGTAAAGCTTTGCAATCTATATCCTTGGTCATAACTGTCTTTCTTTCAAGTTTTAACATGCAAAAGAAACTCCACCAAAAGTTTATTTAATATCTTCTTGTGCTTACACAAATCTCTCATTCATATAGGCACATGTTTAGGGGTTTGTTAATAACTTTGACAAGTAAATATTTCTCTTACTCCTTTAAGCTTACTACAAAGAATTATTCTGTTATGACTCAACAAGAATATACATCTCACTTTCACACAAGTGGTATATTCTAAAATCTTATTCTTCTCACTTATTGATAGTATTGTCATCAAATTACCAAAAAGGGGGAGATTGAAAGCATCTATGCCCTCTAAAAGGTGTTTTGGTATTTAATGACAACATATTGTATGGGACTAACATGATTGTTGAGTGTTCAAAAGGTTTAGTCTCAGTGATAAATACAACAATATGGAGATGCATGCTAAAGAACAACATGAAGATCAATATAGCTCAAAGACAGGTACTAGTTTTTAGGATTCTTTTTCTGTTTACCAGTCTCAGGAGAATTGGTTGGGAGACCGAATTATAGTTTAGATGCCATACTATTAAGAGGGATTACAACTAGTAACTTGATAACATATCCCTAAGCACAATGGATCAATCTAGGATCATGCATACTTTTGGAAGTTGCGTTGAAAAGAAATTTCTGGTTTTTCTCAAGTGGAACGGTAGTACCAAGATATACTTGGCGGAACTACCATTCAATGGTAGTACCGTAGTGTACTTGGTGGAACTACCGTTCAATGGTAGTACCGCATCTCCTTTGAAGGAACTACCGTGAAACTTTTGAATATCCGATAATGTTCAAAGGTCGTGTGGTCAAAACCCTTGTTCTAAAAAGGTTCAAATGATTTCGGGGTCCACGTGAACCCTCTTTCAGTAAACTGTTCTGGTCATTTCTGTATACACGGTAGTACCGACGCTAAATTTACGGAACTACCGCTTGGCGGTAGCACCGATCTTTGTGCGGTACATTTTTTCCAAAACACTAGTGTTTCGGAGTTGGCTTGATCTTTTTAGAAATGGTAGTACCGCTGTGCTTCCAGCGGAACTACCGCACCTCCGTTACATCCGGAAATTTCAACAGTACGTTTTTTACAGAATGTGTGTTTTTTGGAGTTAATTTGATCTTTTAAGGAACGGTAGTACCGGAGTGCAACTCGCAGAACTAACGCAATCCCGGTTCTTCCGATGTTTAAGCAGCGGTACGTTATTTCCAGTACTGATGTATTTGGAACTCAAGTTAAACGGAAGTACCTGCTCTTAATCGATATGTAACATCCCAAGTTTTGGACTTGTGTCTCAAATGTAAGAAAATGAGTAGAAATTAAAACTTTTTCTTACATCATGTATTTCCTGTATGTTCTAAACAATTCATGTAGAAGAATTATGGAAATACAAAGTCACAAGTCTTTTGATCCAAAACCTTATCTTCTAAAAACAATCTTGTCAAACCTTTTGATCATCTCCTGGAAATATTTTTCCTAAGTTCTAGGGATGGTATGTGACCCCTCTGAAAAATTTCACAATTTTTAGAAATTGTTTGAATATTTTTAGAGAGCAATCAAACCCTAAACTAACCTTGCGTAACTTTTGGAGAAAGATGCACTCCATAAAAACCTCTGAAAATTTTGCACAAAGTTAATCTCTAAGTTAGCAAGCTCTGTAAAATTTCAGAATTTTTGGAGTTGTTTTACTACCTTAAACAATCCTCTTAGTTTTAGCTCAAAATTGAAAACCCTAAACTAGTTTCACTATTCATTGGGTTCGAGTCGGACTCGCTCAAGCCAATGGACTCGATCGAACCAACTAACCGCACTCGCGCTAGTTCAACGCGCGCTCTTTTCACCGTTAGATTTAGATCTAACCATCCGCGCTTGTGAGAACGTTCGGACCTTGCGACGCGCCAACTAATTGGGACCGTTGGATCAAGATCCAACCGCCCGCATTGAGTGGGCTGTTCGGATCACTCAAATGTCTCAATTGATCTTAGCCGTTCGTTCTTGATCGGGCCGCCCTGATTGACTTGAGTGTTAGAAACCCTCAGCTGGTCCCATTTAATCGTGACCGTCCATCTTGAATCCAACGGTCACAGCGTCTTCTTCTGTTCTTCTTCTTCCTCGCGAGCCCGTACGCGCGTGCGAGCCATGGCAGGGGGAGCAGCTACGCCTTGTCACTTCGAGCTCGGCCTCATCAACGTCTCTCTGCGGGGCATTAAATGCGCCCCAGGCTTTCGGCTCCAACGTCACCATTCTCACTTGCCCCCATCATTTCTTCGGTCCATGGCAGCTCCATGAACCGAGCTCACCTTAGGGCTTTCATTTTTTTCAAACCCTAATCCTTCCTCTTTATAAAGCCCCAATGCCCCTCCTGGTGTTCCTTTACACCACCCTCTAGCTTCTCCTTTGTTTTTGGAGCTCAACACCACTGAAATTCTCAAATCGCCATTGGAGGCCGTGGAGCTCCATTGTGAACTTGGGTGCTCCAGTGGTTCATCTTCACTCCTTGCATCCTTTCGAGCCCTTAACCTCCTATGCATTTCCCCTTAATTAATTTGGTTTGACATTCTCAGGAATTGTCAAAATTGGGGTTTGTTCAAATTCGGCCGAAGTCGCCCCCTTTCTTCCTCAGCTCCGGTAAGTGGTTCTTTTGGCAATTAATTGCTCATGGACCTCCTGTGGGCCTTAATGCAGCTATTTTGACCACCAGTGGTGTTCATTTTTGCTCAGGCCTTTATTTCCACTTTATCTTCTTCAACTCCGGCGAACTCCTCCTCCGTCAAAGCTCCTCCGGCCATTTTTGAAGCCCATCTTGGTTGAGGTAGTTTCTTATTAGTCCCTAGAAGTTGTGGCACCCGCTTTTGTGGACCTTTGCAGAGCTTTTCGCCATTTTCATTTTCGGCAGTGCCTACTTCCACCTTTCTTTTCCGGCTCGCCGGCGTTCTGGGCCACCGCCACCGGCGAGGTCACCACCTTTGGTTCCGCAAGGCTATTGCGAACCCATTTTGGCACTTTATGGGCACCACCGTGGCCGGAGCCGCCAGTGACGAGCCCATCTTTGCCGCTCGGTTTTTGCCGGACAGGAACTCCCTCTGTGTCGTTGTCATTAGGACATCATTAATGGCCTAATCATTATTAATATTGGGGGTAATTAATTTGTCTTAAGCCGGCCCACTGTGCCACTGACCAGTGGGCCCAGTGTAATACCCCGAATGTTTCTACGGAAGGAGAGT
The DNA here is from genome assembly GCA_036346255.1 of Ampelocalamus luodianensis. Classification (NCBI taxonomy): domain Eukaryota; kingdom Viridiplantae; phylum Streptophyta; class Magnoliopsida; order Poales; family Poaceae; genus Ampelocalamus; species Ampelocalamus luodianensis. The sequence goes on from CM070637.1 coordinate 28,213,507, forward strand.
AAAAGAAAAAGGGGTTTTTCTGTAATACTCCAACTTATTGTAATGAAGGAAGCAGTGAAAAGAGAAATTAAACTTTAGACGAGGAAAATCTGCAATTCTTTGACAACTGGCTTGGGCTTTGGCCTAGGAGGCCCATGAGGGGCCGCCACTAATAAAAGGAGGGGGAAACCCTAGCCCACCACTGTAGCACGCATTGCTACAGTGTTCCGCCGCCGCTACAGGCCGCTGCGCGCCTCCTTGCACTCCGCTGCTCTCTCTGGTGGTGCTCTCCCATTGTCTGTCGGCCAAGGAGAAAGGTAGAGGAGAGAGGAGAAGAAGAGGAGATGAGCATCTAGCGGGGTATTTCAGCGGCACGCGTGTCTCCAAGGGTAACGATTGCCGGTTGTTGTTGTTTGATTAGTCGAGAAGTGAAACCGATTAAATTTGATTAGATCAAAGTCTGTCTGTTGGAAATTCAATTCTGTCCAGTAGTTTGCGCGTCTGTTTTTGCAATCTTAGAGGCCGAATCAGAGGATCCCATCTCCTAGAGTATTGTAGGTTTTGTTCTTAGCTTTCGGTGGCCGCCAAGAACACTAAATTCCGACTTTCGATTCAAAAGTTATGATAGCTTTATTATCTGCTGTCCAGAATCCTGACGAGAATTAGCAGTCTCTGTATATGTTGATATATGGCCTAGTTAGAGGGTGATTCAGAGGTCTTGCCCATAACACATTTTGAAGGTGATATCACTAGCTTTCAGGATTGATAAAGAACACCTCATTTGGATTTATAGATCAAAAGTTATGCACTTTTCATTGTGACTGTCCAGATTGTAGGTCAGTCTGTCCAGATTGTATGTCAGTTTCTATCTTTAGTTTTGACCCGTGTGCCACTTTTTGTTAAAGGCAAAATATGAATGTCGTGCCAACTAGGTTATTGTAGGTAAGTTTATAACCTTTTCAGATTGTTAAAGAACACTCAATTCGGAGTTGTAGTTTAAAAGTTATGGACGTTTTAGTTCTGCTGTTCTAATTGCTCAGTCAGATTCTGTTCTGCTGTTTCGTTTGACAGTTAGCAATTTAGTTTGGCCGAATTGGGTTATCTCGTCAACTACAAAGTTGTAGATATATTTGTTAAGCTCGTGTAGGATCTGGGCTCATCTCTTTTGGAGTCCCAGATCATTAGTTTTGGTCTTTACCGTGCTGCTGTCCTGATGGGATTCCATGTTGCTGCTGGAATTTCAGATTCGGTTATGACTATGTTTTGGGTGTGCAAGAGGGTAGTGTAGAATATTAATTCATGATGGGCTCTATGTTGTTCTTATTTCGGTTATTTAATTGTTTAGGCCGCGAGTCTACGGGTTTGGGAGCGCCATCGTTGTTCGCTAACGCGCCGCAACGCGAAGGCAAGTACTTTGTTGGTTTTAAGTACCGTGATTGTGAATATTTACATGAATATGATGTGACATCTTGTGATACCCAAATGCTGAATTGGTTATGTTCTATCAATATGTGGAGTAAATGCCGAAAGATGATATTAGCATTGTTCATGTTCATATCATGCATCCTTTTATTCATGCTATGTCCACGGAGTGGATGTAAGTCCCACCATTCCAATGTGGGCAGTGTTTGGACATTGTCATGTCCCGCCCACGGAGTGGATTGAAAGACCCATCAATTCCAAAGATGGGCACGTAAGACCCATCAATTCAAGTATGGGCAGCTTTGGACACCTATATGAAACGTTCTTCATATAGGACTTAGATCCCCGCACTTTGTTAAGGTGCGGGCTTAAGTGAACAACGACGGTGTGTCACTCGCTATACCGTATAAGCATGTGTGCAGTCCATCCTTGAGTACATTCATTCATGTCATGCATTCCTAAGTTTTCATTCGATGTATGCTCATATTCTCTTATGATGATGACTTGTTCATATGTGTGTTATGTCCCTTTATCAGACTTGCCGAGTCGTGGACTCACTCTTGCGTTGTTTGTTTATTTTAGGTAACCCCTAATGTTGGCTCACTTGGGAGGGAGTAGACACGCACTACTTGTTCACATCATCCAATTCATGTTCAAGATTAAATTTAGTTCTATCTTACATTCGTAAATGATGAACTGTAATAATAAATTTATAATTGGTGAAGGAAGGATACCTTCTCCACATTGATGTTGAATTATTATCGCATGTGAACTTTCATTATCAATGAACTGAAATAAATAGATTAGATGGTGAAGGAAGGATACCTTCATCATGTCTTGGTTGTTTTGATACTATCACTAGTTGATTTTATTCAAATTCTTCCGCATTATGAATGTATGTTAGATGTTTTAGGTGACATCTTGGCTTCCGAATAGCCGTGGTGTTACAGCTTGGTATCAGAGCGGCTTTAGGTCCGTGGTAATTAAGATATTAAAATGACACACTGCGTACGTGAGGTGGGGTTTGGGTAATCCAAAGATATTTGTATTTCTAGTGATGTGATTCATCATGTTGAACTGTTCTTGAATTGCTTCCGTACTATCATTCTTGTGGTTAATCTATGATCTGTGTGATATTCAATATCTATGAACTAATTCTATGATTGTCATGAGATGATTCTGTATATTCATAATGGAGTATTTTGGTGAAGCGTGTTGTTAATGGATGATAAGAAGTGGGGTCGTGGTTGTTACTCCGATTCACTGTGTTACACCACCGCTGGCGTAACGTGGTTAGAGGAGTAGTTACCTGAGTACCATAGTTTCGTGTGTTAAGCGTGAGTTGCTTTAGAAAGTTGTTCTCTTTCTTGATTTCTGAATTTGGCAATTCTTGTCCTATGGTGGTTGATGAATTTCTCCCGGTTTGTGGTTCATGATAGTTTATGGTTTTCAATAGATTCCTCTTGGTTCTCTCAAACAAATATTGCTTTTCAACCGTTGAGTTGCTTTTACCACTTGTGGTCGTTGTCAATTGACAAGATTGATGTTTTCATGGTTGCTCCTTCTTTCTCATTGAAAAGAATGACTCATTTACTCGCTTGATAGCTTGGTTAGTGAGAGTTTTCCGTGTGAAGTTCGTTTGCATGGGAAAGCTTTGACTTTATGCGCTTTGGATTACTTGAGCGTTGAGGTTTGAAGTCTCTCTTTGTCGTGTAGTAAGGTGTTAGAATCCTTTTGTGATGTCTTTCCATGCTTAAAATGAGAAGTTATAACTAAACGAATAAATTGTTACGATATGAGTTACCAAGTTGGGTTATTAGCATGGTGCAAATCAATTATTCTTAACTACCATCCATGAAAGTGAAATTGATTAATTTGAAATGTCCTTGTATTTGATACATGGTGTAGGTTAAATAAAGACTGCCCATATCCGTCGTAACCTATAGATCTTACGAAGAGCTAGATTTGTCTATTTCTGGTATGCTAAAATTGTTGAAACTTGCATAAAGGACCGATGGGTGCCGTGTATCGATTCGTGAAACCTTGTTCATAGAAAATTATGTTAGTGAATATTTAATCATGTTTTGAAATGATTTCAACAAAGGTGAAATGTGAATCTATGTTTACATATGGTTATGTGATTACAAATGGAATTAGTAATCGTATGTACACACATGATTAATACCATCATCGATTGTTAATGAGCGAAAGAAGGTGTTAAGCAACACCAATAGTTGAGTAGATTAATTTCGTAAGTAGTCTTTGCTATCGTGCCTTGTGATATTGATATTGCTTAGCATAATCTTGTTATAATAAATTTTTTCAACCTTGTGGTTTGTATTCCCTTTGGGAAGTTTTAGGATAGAGTAATAAAGTTTGATGATTCTCAAGATTAGTGTATGTTGTCGATGTTATTAAATCGTCAAAATTGTGAGAATGAGGTTAATTCTCGTAGTAATTTGATCACCTATGGTGATATTCTCTAAATGATCAAATTTCAAGTTTTATGTTCATGATCTTTTGAGGGTTCAGACTTTTATGTGGTAAATGAAGTTTATCGAGTAACGATATGTTGCAAAGTTATAATGGTTCTTCAGTGATGCAAGTGCTTCGATTTTGAATACTTATTTGTTCTTATCTGTTAAGATTCGATATTCTCTTCTTGTGAGGCTTATGCTTTCAAATGTGGACTTCACTTATGTTCTATAAGTTCATTGCTTAATTGGTTTCTTCCTTGGTCCCGTGTTCAATGCGAGTGGTAGATGAGTTTTCTAGTTGGTGAAAGTCGTTTCCATTTGTCTCTTCTTTGAGAAAGAATCAACCCATTCTTTTCACGTGGTCTTTCAAGTGTTTTCTAATTGTTGTTGTGAAATTGATGTTAATACCCATAGTAATTTGATCGCTTTGGTGATATCGTTCGATGAGAATATTTTAAGTTTAGCTTTAGTGAAATTTTCTTTGAGCTATTGAATCACCGGTAGCTGAAATTATTTTAAATAAATTGAGGTATTGAATTGTCTTGTTGCTTCTTAAGAGATTCATGTGATTGAATCTTAACGGATTGGTTTGAGTTGGCAACGTGAAGCCGCAATTAAAGAAAATTATGTTGGTTCCTTAAAAGGAGATTAATCTTGCTTTTCATGAAATCCTGTAATTGGAAAAGTTTTGAGTTTGGTGATTGAGATTATTTGGATCTCATGTTTCTTGTGTAGTTGAATGCTTCGAACAACAATGACGTATTGAAGAATTTCATTGGTTCTTAATTAGTCCTTGTGGTTTGGACTAAAGATCTTATCTTGTACGTTGTGGCAAAGCGATGTTAGTCAAAGAATTAATTTCAGTGTTAAAGGAAAGAGTGCAGTAGGAATATTTGAGAATTTGAGTCCAGTTTTGTAACTTGTAGTTATTCGAATTGTTCATAAACTTTTTTTTTGCTCTTTTCACTCAAGAGTTGTCATGTTTCAATCGCAATGTCATTTTTTTCTCTTATTGGTGGTTATTTGCTATTCCCTTTTGAGGGACGATACCTCCGCCGTGAACTCGACTTTCGCTTTTCCATATCTTCATTATCGATTATTTCTTTTGGTTTCGTGCTCACCGTGAGCAAGAACATTTTCTGTGTGGTGAAACTTGCCCTTGTTCGCTCTTTCTTTTGAGAAAGGATCAACAATTTTGTGTTGCAAAGTTTTACAAAGCGTAAGTTGTCAATTGTTTGGTGGTGGTTAAGTGATTGTAGGGGTGAGATTTTTGCTACCAAGCTATTGGAGGAGTAATAGAAGATGAGTTGGTTTTGACCGAACCTCTTGGAGGAAGTTGATTCGATGGAATGTATGGCTTCAAGTAAAAGCGTATAGTGTTCGACTAAGTAGGACCTATGGTATAGTGTAGTTCCAGAACTTTGGTTCATGTTGAAATGTTGGGGATTATCAAATGTATGGAAACCTTAATTAATTTTATAGAGTAACACAATTGGAAAGTATTGCGATGTTGTGTGAGTGATTCTGATGATGTTAATGAGTGATTATGTCGAATTGTGGGATGTTAGAGATTTAATCCGATGATTTCACCATGTGTTATAAGAGGAATTCGTTGTAGGGGTCTTGGAGGTTAAATTTGGGGCTTTCCATTTTCATGCTAGACTTTTGGTCGCCCAAAGATTTGTGTGTAGAGGAGATAGAAAACTGGAGTATTCTGAGTAGTGGAATGATTGTCGATAGAATAGAAAACTGGAGTATTCTGAGTAGTGGAATGATTGTCGATAGAACCCTTCTGATGTAGTTCATGAGCGGGTATACTGAGGATTCTGACGTGTTATTCTTGAAAGTTGGAGGTGATGATGTATTTCGGTTTAAGCCTAATTTGAGGATGTTAAATTAAGAGGTTTGAGACCGTGTGGTATGCGATGAATTCGAATTCCAAGGTTGGAGAGATATTTTATTCCAAAAAGTGAAACCAAGGAAAAAGATGTCTTCTTGATTAGTGAAGCATTTTCTTTATTCTCGCATGAGCTTTGTGCTGTTGACCAATGTCTTTCGTAAGTTGAGTTTGACTCAATTTTGGTATGTGTGGTTCTTATCGGTTCAGGAAGAATAAAGGAAGTTTTTGATTTGGGCATTTAAAATTATTCCTCCTTTAGTTTTCGTGATGTTTATTCGCAAACTGCCACTTGGAAGGTGGAAAGGTTTTCGTGATGAAATTCCGATTTCTGGATTTGACTCTTTAGTACCGAACTGGTAACGCTTAGTTGCGATGTGAATCTTTCGTTTTCGATGGGTTTTATTGGTAAAAGAGTTTGCTTAAAGAGAGTTTTGTCGTATGTTTCGTTAAAGGAGGTGATCCTTGCTTTTGTGAAGAGTTCGATTGAGAGGTGGAACACGAGTTCCGTGTTCTTTGTGCTTGTCGTGGTTCGGTATCATTGGGAAGGTTAACCCAAGATATATTGGGTTGTTTTCGCTAGTTGGCGATCGCCAGGATCGCCTCGAGTCCTTACGCGAGTACGTAACGCCTTGTATGTTCTCATGTTGAGTGAGTACTTGGGAGATCCGAGTTTGAGGTTTCGCTTGCGCCGCTGACCATCGAGTGAGATCTTACCTTCGAGTTTTGTCCGATGAGTGTACCGAAGTACCGGTTGAGTGTTAGATTAGACGCCGTGTTTACGTCGTTGTGTTGTGGTATTTTCATCCGAGGAGAGGCTATCGGGAAGTTGGAGTTTCGCGCATGAGCTTTAGTTTGTTGTTCACAACGGTACGTGGTTACCGTTGTTCGCTCATCGTGATTGTTCTTTCGCTATGTGTTTAGATTCGGGTCGAATCTCGTTAAGGGGGTAGAATGTAATACCCGAATGTTTCTACGAAGGAGAGTAAACGAAAAGGGTTTTTCTGTAATACTCCAACTTATTGTAATGAAGGAAGCAGTGAAAAGAGAAATTAAACTTTAGACCAGGGAAAATCTGCAATTCTTTGACAACCTGGGCTTCGGGCTTTGGCCTAGGAGGCCCATGAGCGGCCGGCCACTAATAAAAGGAGGGGGAAACCCTAGCCCACCACCGTAGCACGCATTGCTACAGTGTTCCGCCGCCGCACATGCCGCCGCATACAGCGCACCCTCCTTGCACTCCGCTGCTCTCTCTGGTGGTGCTCTCCCATTGCCGGCCAAGGAGAAAGGTGGAGGGAGAGAGGAGAAGAAGAGGAGATGAGCATCTAGCGGGGTATTTCAGCGGCACGCGTGTCTCCAAGGGTAACGATTGCCGGTTGTTGTTGTTTGATTAGTCGTAGAAGTGAAACCGATTAAATTTGATTAGATCAAAGTCTGTCTGTTGGAAATTCAATTCTGTCAAGTAGTTTGCGCGTCTGTTTTCGCAATCTTAGAAGCCGAATCAGAGGATCCCATCTCCTAGAGTATTGTAGGTTTTGTTCTTAGCTTTCGGTGGCCGCCAAGAACACTAAATTCCGACTTTCGAGTCAAAAGTTATGACAGCTTTATTATCTGCTGTCCAGAATCCTGACGAGAATTAGCAGTCTCTGTATATGTTGATATATGGCCTAGTTAGAGGGTGATTCAGAGGTCTTGCCCATAACAAATTTTGAAGGTGATATCACTAGCTTTCAGTATTGATAAAGAACACCTCATTTGGATTTATAGATCAAAAGTTATGCACTTTTCATTGTGACTGTCCAGATTGTAGGTCAGTCTGTCCAGATTGTATGTCAGTTTCTATCTTTAGTTTTGACCCGTGTGCCACTTTTTGTTAAAGGCAAAATATGAATGTCGTGCCAACTAGGTTATTGTAGGTAATTTTATAACCTTTTCAGATTGTTAAAGAACACTCAATTCGGAGTTGTAGTTTAAAAGTTATGGACGTTTTAGTTCTGCTGTTCTAATTGCTCACCAGATTCTGTTCTGCTGTTTCGCTTGACAGTTAGCAATTTAGTTTGGCCGAATTGGGTTATCTCGTCAACTACAAAGTTGTAGATATATTTGTTAAGCTCGTGTAGGATCTGGGCTCATCTCTTTGGAGTCCCAGATCATTAGTTTTGGTCTTTACCGTGCTGCTGTCCTGATGGGATTCCATGTTGCTGCTGGAATTTCAGATTCAGGTTATGACTATGTTTTGGGTGTGCAAGAGGGTAGTGTAGAATATTAATTCATGATGGGCTCTATGTTGTTCTTATTTCGGTTATTTAATTGTTTAGGCCGCGAGTCTACGGGTTTGGGAGCGCCATCGTTGCCTGCTAACGCGTCGCAACGCGGAAGGCAAGTACTTTGTTGGTTTTAAGTACTGTGATTGTGAATGTTTACATGAATATGATGTGACATCTTGTGATACCCGAAATGCTGAATTGGTTATGTTCTATTAATATGTGGAGTAAATGCCGAAAGATGATATTAGCATTGTTCATGTTCATATCATGCATCCTTTTATTCATGCTATGTCCACGGAGTGGACCGTAAGTCCCACCATTCCAATGTGGGCGTGTTTGGACATTGTCATGTCCCGCCCACGGAGCGGATTGAAAGACCCATCAATTCCAGATGGGCACGTAAGACCCATCAATTCCAAGATAGGCAGCTTTGGACACCTATATGAAACGTTCTTCATATAGTACTTGGATCCCCGCACTTTGTTAAGGTGCGGGCTTATGAACACCGACGGTGTGTCACTCGCTATACCAGATATAAGCATGTGTGCATCCATCCTTGAGTACATTCATTCATGCCATGCATTCCTAAGTTTTCATTCGATGTATGCTCATATTCTCTTATGATGATGACTTGTTCATATGTGTGTTATGTCCCTTTTATCAGACTTGCTTTGAGTCGTGGACTCACTCTTGCGTTGTTTGTTTATTTTAGGTAACCCCGATGTTGGCTCACTTGGGAGGGAGTAGACACGCACTACTTGTTCACATCATCCAATTCATGTTCAAGATTAAATTTAGTTCTATCTTACATTCGTAAATGATGAACTGTAATAATAAATTTATAATTGGTGAAGGAAGGATATCTTCTCCACATTGATGTTGAATTATTACTGCATGTGAACTTTCATTATCAATGAACTGAAATAAATAGATTAGATGGTGAAGGAAGGATACCTTCATCATGTCTTGGTTGTTTTGATACTATCATTAGTTGATTTTATTCAAATTCTTCCGCATTATGGATGTATGTTAGATGTTTTAGGTGACATCTTGGCTTCCGAATAGCCAGGGTGTTACACCCAGCCACTTAAAAATCCCGTCGGCCCTAATCAACACCCTTTGGACGTCAATTAATGTTAATCATTGGTCGTTAGTGTGGGCATTAAATGGCTGTGGGCATTGACTCATTGAGTCACTGTCATGTGGGCCCGTAGGCCTAGAACTGCAGGAACAAGGTCATTAAGACAAATGTTGGGTTTAATTAATTGTTAATCATAGGCAAAAATTAATGTGTCCTAAAACATCCTAATGGGTCACTGCCAGGTGGGTCCCCGCCCGCTTAAACCTCCTCAGTGCAAAATTATTAGGACATAATTAATACTAATCATTGGATTTAGTATTTAATAGCTGTCCTAATTGGTCCCGTGTCTCACTGACATGTGGCCCCGCACATTTAAACCGTCCAGCGCACTTAGAACCACATGTGTAATTTGCGCTAATCGTGGACCGTCGATCTTGTGATCAACGGCCCAGATCTGTGGGACTTTCGGATCCCCCGAATGTCCCAATCACTTGGGGCCGTCCATCTCATGATCTGCGGCTGAGATCGTGGGTGCTTTCGGACCTCCCGAAGGAAGCATCAATATCAGCTGTCCGATTTCCTTTCAGCGATCGAGATCAATTGGGCCGTTCGGGTCTCCGAACGTCCCAATCCGCGTGGACTCTCTTTAGGTTCGCGCGCGTGCGTTGTTCTCCGTGCGCGTGGGCCGTTGAATTCCGAATCAAGGGCCCATGTTTGTCCACGCCGATTCCTTTTGTTAAGTTTGGTTTTATTTCGTTAAGCCTTTATTTGTCAATCAAAATTATATTAAAACTTTAAAAACTCATAACTAATTCATTTTAATGCCTTTTTGAATGATTCCAACTGCATTAAATTCATGCTTCACTAAAGTTTAATCTAAAAATGCATTTAGGCATGTTTCGTAATGAAAGTTTTGTAAACATTATTAACTTGTTTTACCTTTTGTGAATATTCCGAAATTGCATTAAGATTTGTAAAATGCATATCTTTTCTCAGTATAACTCCAAAATGTGCAAACTCAATCTTGTTAAATTCCTCGATTAGCATACTTTAATATGAAATAGGTTTTGATCATGATTTCATTTCTGAAAAGTATCATGTGCTAGATTTACAACCTAGAAAAATCATAAGTAATTCATGTTAACTCCAAATTGAGTAAACTCAACTTTGTTGTTCTTAGGATATCGATATCTACCTGCTGTAAAAATTTTGGGTCCCAGATCATTCTGGAAATTTTCACCATAAACATTACCAGTAATTAATTTAGTGGAATATCTAGGCTGAAAGAAGTGGTTTTAGCTATAAATTTTTCTTACTTAATCCAAATGACTTGATTCTTGTTTCTAAATTCATTTAAAATCATAATCTTGCTGCTGTATGAATTTCATGATTTCTGGATGACGTTTGCTATTGAGTTTTATTTGGTGTTCTTCGTTCTTATTGATTTTATCGCCTTTTCGCGTTAGGTTTCGAAGAAATTATTGATTTCGTGAGGGATCTTCTTCAGCAAGAAAGTAATCTCCATCAAGGCAAGCAGTGTAACATCATTTGATCATATTGCTCCTACTACTTTTAAATTCTAATATCTTGATTGAAAAACCTAAGTATGCATGCTTCTTGCGTCAAAGTTAATTTTTGTCGATTTAGAGGTAGCTAAGCCTATTGCATTGTTGCCATAAAATTATTCACCCCTACCACTGCCATAGGATATTATTCTCACTGGTGAATTAGAGCCCGGTGAATGATTTCTGGTCTTTTATTTGTCTTTACGATATGATGCTTAGCAATGCTTAGTTACTGGTAGAATTGGGCGGTTATCGACTTAGTCGTTAACCTTGATCACACAAACTCATTATGACTCTATACTTCAACTTTTTGTGCTATGTTTGTTTGTGAAAACTAAAAATGAAAACAAAATGATTTGGACTTGGGCACAATGGTAAGATGGTGTGCTTTCGGGTGTGACTGGAATGGTGCTCGGGTCAATTAAGGACCGAACATCTTGTGAGTCCCCATTATCCAGGCAATTTATGCGTGCTAACCACACTAGAGGGAAATGGGACCTCTCTTGACTAAGTACTTTGGGAGTGTTAATTAATGAGTCGCATGGTGGGTTGTATATTTAACTATATGCAACATGGATATGTTTGTGGGGAGGGGAGCACCCGCCGAGGCCGGTGTATCCTACTCCACGTATGGGTCCTTGTGATCCATATTCCGCTGGCAGATCACTAAGGGTTAACCCCCATACGTGCGGCTCTTGATTAGCTCAATCCATTGAAAATGTCTCGTAGGATTTAGCCGTGCCGGCATACCAAAGGAAGTGTGCTTAACAGCTTGGCAAAAAGGCGGTCTAAAGTGTGGGTACATTGGTACACCCCTGCAGGGTTAAAACTATTCGAATAGCCTCGTCCTAGGTTATGGACACGCTTGGGTAAGCTTTTCAAGAGTTAGACTACAACCTTTTAAATTAAAACTTGACATGGGTGGTACGGATGAGTAATTCGTGCTACTGTTGTGATGACCATTGGGTTGGTCATCTCCAGGATGTCTTTACGTCATTACTTATTGTATCGCCGTTATTTATGCAAATAAAATTTAGACTATTAAAAATTGCCTTCAAACTTATTATCTATTGCAAATAAAATTTGCTTTATGCTGAAAATAACCTTTGAGCCTTCTCCTTTGATTAAAGCCTGCATGTAGTAGTAACTAGGTTTGTTACCCGTAAGTCTTGCGAGTACATTTTTGTACTCATTTTGCTTTGCTTATTTGTTGCAGAGGAAGAAGGTTGATCCCCAAGGGATCAACTTTGGTGAGTTTTGCTGCGGTATGGACGACTAACTTGGCGGCCGGTCGGTTGCCCTGTGGTTATGTGGCTAACCGGTTGTATTTTGGTTTAAGCCATCTTATGGCACCTTTTGCTTCCGCTGTTAATTAATACTTGTTGTCATTTGGCTGGTCGGCATCTTTTGTAATAACTTTATATTATGTATGTCTTTTGGTAGACTTGTTACAATATGATGTATGGAATTGATGCATGCTTTTGTAAAGATGTATATGTGCTACATTTCTGGGAAGCACATGTCCATCGAGTCATGGGTTATTTCGTTTGTGATGCTAGGGACAATGGAAGGCTAAGTATTACAAGCTTAATAAGTCGGGGTCTCACACGGTACCTCCACTAAAAACGGAACTACCGCATGATAGTTAGCGGTAGCACCGCGCTGAATTTCAAACGGCTTTGTCAGAGCATTTAATACTTGTCTGTGCTAGACGTTACAGGCCGTTTTTGGATGGTACAACGGTCGTATTGGTTGTGTGGGGCTATAAATACCCCTCCACATGCTCTTGGACAGATCTAGTGCTTACACATTTACATCCTTGAGCTAAGAGCATTCACTCCACACCTCATTTACACTTGTGCGTTTATTGTGAGGTTGTTGAGCAAGTTTTCAAGTGCATTCATTCTAGTTTGATCAATTGCACTTAAGTGCTGTCAAGCAAAGATTGTGATTTATTACTCTTGGTGCTATCAGTACCTAGACGACTTGGCGAGAATTTGCACATGTTCTCTTCAAGAAGACTGTGAAGTGACTCAGTGTCAATTGTGAGTGGTTCGTTGTTCACCATCTTCGCAGTGGAGAAAGAGCAACCACCAGTGAAATCGAGGGAAGGCTTAATTCGTGGAGCCGGCTTGATTGGTTCAACCTTCCTCAATGTGGACTAGTGAAGACTTAGGTCTTCGATACCACGGGAAAAAAACTTCTTTGTCCTCACTGTGGTTATCTCCTGTCTTTACTTTCCACAGTTACAATCCTAGCTTCTCTACTGTGATTTATTTGCTTAGCTAGAATTGTATCTTTTGTTGACTTAGGTTCACTGTCCTAAGTAGCTCTCTAGTTCTATCTTCTTGTTTCTAGACTGCTCTGTTAGAACTTTATTGCTGAAAGTTTAATTTGATCGATTAAATTTAGAAACCTCCTATTCACCCCCTCTAGTCGGTTACCTTGATCCTACAAGATGAATTAGGGGAGGGGCAAGGGGTGCTCCCATTTATAGGGGCGAAGGAGGACTGAGACGGGTGATCAGGCAGCGAGATTTGCGGCGGCCATTGCACAATCTGGTAGAAATGCGCGTGAAAGAGGGAGGAAAGGGACGGATTGAGTATGGCGCGATTGAGGGTCTTCAGTGCGCTCAATTGTGTGAGAACAGGGGAGGAAAATGCGGGCTTTAACAAGCTCGAGCCGGGCGGCAAAGGCGGACGGCTACAAGCGGCACGAGGAAGAAGAAAAGAGGAAGGAGGAGGAGGCTAACGGGTGGGGCCTGCTTGGCAGTGTGAGAAAGAGGGAGGCGAGAGAGGCTGGCACATAGGTCCGCGCCAACAGAGAGAGAGGAATGCGAGGGCGAGAGAGGCTGGGCTAGCACGGCGGTTGAGTCGTGAGGAGAGAGTGGGTCAATTGGAGAAAACAAAAATGTCCCACGCAAAGGTTTTCGGCCCGAAGAGGATTTAGGGATTTTTAAATGATTTCTAAATTTTAGAAATTGCAACAAATCAAAAAGGCTTTTGGAAAGTACCAAAATAGAGTTCAAAAATTATGGAAATTTCCACAGAAATTCGCTAAATTGTTTTGAACTTAATTAAATTATTTATAACTTAATGTTGGCCTTTATTTTGCACATAAATTATTATTAATTTGTGGAAATTAGGAATAATCTTTTTAAAATCCAAAAAATTCAAGGAAATTAATTACGTTTTCTTTTCAACTTTAAAATTCAAGAAAAACCAATAAAACTCATTTAAATTTTAGAAAATCTAATAAAATAATAAATTTATTAATTTAATTTTAGTAATAGAACTTTGGGATGTTACAAATTACCCCCTAGAAGGAACCTCGTCCCTAGATTCGAAGAGGCTAGTATGAAAGTTAGGGATACTTGGTTTTCAACCAGAATTGTTGTCGTACGTACCCTGCTCCACATTTGACGGGGTTAGAGCTTTTATGTTGTACATACGTCCCTTTCTAGAATTATGTGGCTTCCTTTTTGCCTGCATGGTGTTGATGGTTGGTACTTCGGAGCTGTTCATGTGGACTGGATTCGCTGTCTGCTGTTTCTTTGGATATTTACTAGCAAAATGCCAAACCTCATGGCAGTTGAAGCAAGTGATTTCTGCAACATAGGATGAGTCCTTTTGTGATTGGCCATCGCCAGATGGGTTGGAGGACCCAAAGTTGACTGGACTGCTCAATGTTGGCTGGAATATGACTTAACGCGATGAAGTTCCTGTAGCTTTAGGAAAACTCCTAGAGTTCAACTTCTGCGCAGCCATTCTTCACTTGGGGCTCTCTATCTCCTGGTGCCTACCTTCTTGATGAATTTCCTTGTTGACTAGTTACTGAAAATCAGCATAGTCCTAGGAGATCATCTGTATAGATAATTCATCATTGAGTCCTTCCAGGAATCTCTCTTGCTTGGTTTCATCTGTTGCAATATCTTCCGGTACATAGCGCGCTAGTTAATTGAACTTGTGCAGATATTCATTCACTAAGTAGTTTTCTTGGTGCAACTTATGAAATTGTTTTTTTCTTCAAAGTGATCATGCCTGAAGGAATATGAGATCAGCAAAAGCTTGCACAAACTCATTCCAATTGATTGCTTGAGCATTAGCATGTGAGACATTAAAGTTGTCTCACCATTCTAATGCAGGCCCATGCAATTGGTGAGAAGCAAACAAAACTCTCTCATGGTCACCGCACTGCGAAATATCCAGCTTCTTTCCAATAGCACGTAGCCAATCATCTGCATCCACAGGTTATGTGCTGTTGGAGAAGGTAGGAGGGCGTTTTCTCATGAATTCTGACAATCTCGACTACAGAAGAGGATGTGGAGCCTAGAAAGCTGCAGCTTGCTGGACTTGGTTGTTGTTAATAGTCTGAGCAAGCAGTTCGATAAAATGAATCTGATTGGCCCTCATCTGTTTCTAGTCGAATCCATTAGCTGGTGATGGTGGAATTAGGGCACTTCCATTCCCAGGGACATCATTGTTGGGGTTGGTTTCACTTTCAAAGCGATGAGTGTTTACCATCTACTAGTTACTCTAGAGGGTTAGAGAAGGTGATAAAGGTTAGAGAGAGACAAAGAAGAAGAACTAAGGGGGATAAAGTAAGACAACATTCCAAACGAAACAACCAACTCAAAAGATTTTCAGAATAACATAATAACTTTATTCAACGTTCTAATCGATTGAGACTCTTAAGCTGATAAAATGACACAATACATAGAATGAGTCCGGGCAATCTTAGAATATATGGCGGCCAAACCAGTAGCCCACCAGTTAGACCGGCCAACACAAGGCGGTCAGACCAAAAACCACTTGTCAGACCGCTCAGCATCAGTGGTCAGACCGCCTAACACTCAACTTGGTCTGACTTTGAGTGATCGGTTAGATCAGCCAACACACGACGATCAGACCGACCACTAAAAATTTTAGAGGACAAATTGACCACACTTCAACACAATTGCAAAACACATTCGCCAATTGTCGTGCGATGCAAACAAGGAATGAAAGTAATATTCTTAACAAGTTGCAAAATACATATGCCGACTTTTAGAATCATGCCGCAAGAATTAGGTACATGGACTCAAACCGTTTCCAAAACACATTCGCAAACTAAAGTGACATGTACAAGGATTATGCATGAGCCTCAACTACTTGCAAAACGCATTCGCATATATTGGTAACGTGCAATGGAGAGCTAGAGCAAGCAAATGAGCTATCAACGCATGACACACTCAAGCAACTAGTCAAGACCCTTCTTAATAGCACGATCATCCTATACTAGCAATCTGGTCTCCCAACCAAACACCAAGTTGACAAAAAAACTAAGAACACATCCTTAGCCTATACTAGTCATTCATTTGCCTTGAGCATACATCTTGGAGTGATTAATTGATAATGAACATCTCCACTCCAAGTCTGGGTTCTTGATATGATAATTATCAACACATGATGATTTCCTTTACTCCATGATCTTGATTTACATTATCAACACACAATGATCTTCCTCACTTTGGGATCTTGTCTTGAATATCATCTACACATGATGATTGTCATCACTTTAGGATCTTGTCTTGAATATCATCGATACATAATGATTTTCATCTCTTTAGAATCTTGTCTTGATGCTCTTCCACAAATGATGACATCATTCATCCCGAATCTTGACTTGATAACAATCAACTCATAATGCCATCTAAAATCTCCATCATCATGGGACTCAACCTGTTTCACCAACTCAAGGAAAATGTTAGCTCACATGACGATCGTTATTAATTATCAAAATACTCCATTAACTCATCATGATTGGTCAAGATTCTTCAACAGCCTCCGTGTCGAGCTCCCTTCGGATGCAACTCTTTAGCTCGTGAATATTCATCGCATCCAGCTCCTCTGCCCGGAGCACCTTGTACTGGTATCTCGACAGGTTCAACCTATCGGGTCTACCCTGTACGAGATCGTCGCCATAAAATACAAGCAAGTCTTGTATGTTCGACATTACCTAAAACCACAACAACCCAATTTACTGTACACAACATAACAAATAGGTTGCAATATGTAGTCTACATTTTCCTACCATAGAAAAATAACCACACTACCCAACCTAGCCAAAATAATGACTTTGGGGTATCCAAAGGCATAGTAAAAAAATACAAAATTAGATACGACTAATTAGTTTTGGGTAGTTAATTATGACTAAAGTAATTATGACTAATTAATTATTACTAACTAACTACAACTAATTAATTATGACTAATTAATTAGGACTAACTAACTTGGAGTAATTAATTCCACCTAAACTAAATACGAAAAATAATTACGACTAAATAATTATGACTAATTAACTATGTATATTAATTAGGACTATTTTAATTACATCTAAATAACCGCGAGTAAATAATTACAACTAACTAACTACGACTAATTAATTATGACTACATTAATTACAACTAACTAATTTGGAGAAATAAACTATGACTAATTAATTACAACTATTTTAACTAGGACTAAATAAAGACGACTAACTCACTACGATTAATTAATTACGACTAAATAATTTAACACTAACTTCATAGTTATTAAACATAATACATACGAGAAAAATTACATCCTCTAGAAGATCTTCACTTCATATCGAACTAACTCTACTAAAATGACTGCTAAACACTATCAGAGAGGCACCGAAATCGGAACTAATTTCGGCCGATCGCGCTGCCTCTCACTCAATCGATCCTCTCTTCCTCTCTACACAGAGTGAAATGATTTTGGTGTGGAGGAATGAGAGCACATTGTCAGGTTTTATAGCTGTGCGAAGGCCGATCGCGAAGTGATGGGACGGAATTCGATTCCCTCCCACGAGTGATGCATTGGGTTTTCAGCGTATGCGACACGCCGGTTTTTTTGTGCATGCGGGGACAAGGAGAATCTAGGACGCACCCGAAATCACATATTTTCATTCGAAACATAAAAAAAAAATCACATGAAATAACGAAGGAGGTCCATAGCCCTGGTGGACGGACCAAAGGAGGTTTGGCCCTAGGCGTACGGTCGAGGCATATCCAGCCGCCTGTGGCACGATGGAGACAAGTCCGACCCTGAGGTGCGGACAAGTCTACATGTCGTGTTCGTGCGGTTTCGCAGTGTTATTTTTACACTAGAAATGGAGAGGAGGTTATATTTGCTAATTCACAAATAGTGCCCAAATTCGCCGAAACCCCCGTTGGCGTTACGCGGCGTCTCTGCTCCCTCTCTGTACCTGACCGCGGTTTCGTTTTTCGCTATGTTGTTGCTGTTGGGTGCGATGATGACAAAAATGCTGTTGCTTGGGGAGGCCGTGCGCGGCATGCAGGACCCGAGCCGAGAGGTGTCGTCGTCGTCGTCGCCGCCACTCGGGATCGAGGCGCTGGTGTCACTCGGCAGAGCGCTACCTTATAACGCTGTTCATCATACCAATGGCTACTACTAAACGTGCCATAAAGACACCAGCCATACAGCAATGCTTTTCTTTTCCTCTTTCCCGGCACACAGTCTGTCAAAACTACGGGTCACATCAACTTTTCCACTGGCTTGCCCATGGGGCATGGGGAAAATGACCGATATATAGTGCCGGCCAAACCGTGCGATCCATCCATCTATCAATCAAATCGTGTACCAAGCGATCGATCGATCGAAGATAGAGAGATATGTGAGCCCGTAGTGGTTATTGTGCATGGCGTCATAGCCGTGGCATTCTGCAACTCTATTCTCAGAAAACACAAGCACAATGTCCTTCGAGTCTTTGGTGCTTGCCTGCTGCATGCACCAGCCGGCCTTATTTTGGGCTTATTTTGGAACGAGCTTTAGCCTTTCACTCGGAAAAAATCAGAAACCATTTTAAACGGATGGCTTTTCGTATTGGTTTTTTTCAAAGCCAAAAGTTGTCTATAATGTGAGAAAGTCAAAAGGCATCACGGGACAGCTTCCCGTATACTTCGTTTCGCATTTACCTTTGAATTTTAGAGATATTAACCTGCCATATGCCCCAACCCTGGCAGCCCCGCCTGCCCGCATCCTCCTTCCTCCTCCTCTCTCCCGCATCGCCACCCAACCCCCGTCCTCTGTCCCTCGTGCGGCGCCCGAACCCCCCACCCTCCCCATCTCCTCCTCCCTCGCCGCCCACGCCGCCCCTCCTCCGACACAACGCCACCCCTCCTTCCCTGCCGGCGCCACCGCCCTCCCCCCGCCGCCTCCTCCACCTCCCCGAGCCCCCACCGCCGCTCTCCTCCTCCCGACCCCGACGTGGCGCTGCCCTAGTCCTCCCCCCACCTCCTACCTCCGCCTCGACTCGAGCCACCGCCGCTCTCCTCCTCCTCCCCCCCGGACCCCGACGCAGCGCCGCCCTCATCCTCCCCTGACCCGGTGCCGCCCTCCTCCCCCTGGTCACCTGTGGCTTGAACCCTCACCGTTTTTTAAATTATCTTTTTCTTTTTCTTCTATTGTAAATTAATTTTTTATCGTAATAATTGTTTTCTATAATAATTAAATAATTATTTATTGTAATTAGTATTGTAATAATTGTTTTTTTGTAATAATTATTTATTATAATTAAATAGATATTTATGTAATAATTGTTATTAATCACGTTAATTGCGGTCAATTGCGTTAATTATCGTTAATTATAGTCTATTGTATTAATTATCATTAATTGTGATATATTGCGTTAATTGCATTTGTCGTTGTTAATTTCAGTCAATTGCGTTAAACGTTGTTAATTACGGTAGTCATCATTAATTGCAGTCAATTGCGTTAATCGTCGTCAATTGCGGTAGTCATCAGTAATTGCAGTCAATTGTGATAGATGTTGTTAATTGCGATAATTCTCGCAATTTGGTAGTTGTCGCCAATTGTGTTAATTATCGCCAATTGCGTTAGTGGTCGCATTATCGCCAATTATCGCATTACCATTAAACAGTATCAAACAAGCCATTACGTGCATCATGGGCATTTCAGACATTTTCTATCTCAGAAGTTGTAGCCAACGTACTTAAAAGCCAGACAGACAAAACTAAATTTCTTCCGCTCAGTTGTTCAGCCTGGCAGCCGAGTCAGAAGCTGCTTTTCATGAAACGTACTACCGTGCCATACAAGCCCTTGGGCTAGGATAGCTTCGCCTTTTCGCTTGGAAAACCCGGAAGTTGTCCCAAACAAACGACTTACTCTTATTGTTTTTACCGAAGCCGAAAACCGTTTAAAACGTGGGGGAAGCCAGAAGCCGTCTTGGGGCAACTCCTCACGACTTCCATGGGATTGCCTTCTGTGATTGTCCATAAAGTTTAGGGTTATTTACATGCCCCTTGCCACTCAACAAAACCTCTCCTCCTCCACCGGGCTCCCCCCGCCCGAAACCTAACTCTAGCCGTGCCACCTCCGCCCGCCCACCTCCCTCTCCCTACTCCTCTGCCCCCCACGCCTCCACCGACTCCCTCCTCCGTCCGCCCACACTGCCGCCCGACCACCTCCATCGGCTCCACCCTCCGCCGGCCCTGGCCGAGCTCCTTCTCCCTCGGCGCCACCACCAGCGGCCTCCTCCTCCTTCTCCCTCAGCGTTGCTGCTAGCGGCCTCCTCCTCCTCCTCCCTTGTTAATTGCCGTTAATTGTCATTAATTGTTGTTGTTTGACTTAGGGGCGTCTAAGATATTTTTTAACTTAGAAGCTCCATCCAACATACCTAAAAGCTAGACTATCGAACACCAAACATTTTCAGCCTAACCGTAAGCTGTTTTTCAAAAAAAAACTAAAGCCATGCGAAACAGGCCTATGGGCTATGCAGTTTGGAAGGAAAGCTTTTCTGAAGTAGTAGTACTAGTACTGTAGTACTAGAGAAAATGCACCTTTGCACGGTACAACGCGGATCTGGATCCATCCAGCAGTACAGCTGTTGAGAGTGCAAATTGATGAATGCTAGCAGAGGGGTATGCAATGCGCTGAGTGAATGAGTGAAGGAAACTGAGATGAGAGTGGAGCTAAAGGGAATGTTCGTGTGCCTATGCAACTGTTCTAGTGTAGGCAGTTGGCTTCTCAGTTCCAGAACACATGTGCCATGTCAGGCAACCGTGGGGGGCCTTCTCCGGAGCTAAAAAGAAGTCAAACAGTGGCAACTGTGCGTCCTTGAGTACCGAGTGTTGGCAGGTACGCGCAACAACTGCGTCCATGTGCGCCTATAGTGCGGCCAGTCATGTACCAGGAAACAGTGCATCGTCAGTAGTAGGGCGCAAGATTTTGTAGTGTTCGTGCTGGAGAAGAACTGAACTGCAGACAACTCGGAGCTGTTTAGGTAAAAGACTTCGAGCAAATCTGTCCCGTCGCCCTGTCCTGAGTCCTGACCTGAACTGGGCCTAGGCCCTAGAGGGCTTGGCCCAGTCGTGTAGACCGGGTGGGCTTGGCTCGGCCCGAATTTAGGTTTAGGGCTGGACACGGGCAAGAATTGAAAGTCTCTCAGCAAACATGGCTTCCTTCCTTCAGCAACTTGTCTTGGCTAGAAATCTTACCACTTCTATTGGATTAGGCTGAGGCCTAACTAGACTGCGTCAGGAATGATGTGAGCATGTCTCAACGCATGTCTCACCCCAAAAGTATGATGTGAGCATCACAACACATCCACACACTCACACCTTTCTTCCTTGGATAATTGAGAATACGTCAGGAATGGGGATAGAAGTGAGATAACGCTTCTTGGCAAAGATCAAGGGTATAAGGCTATATAAAGGAGTGCCTTCCTCTATTTGCACCAAGCCATACTTAGTAACCATGTACATGACACGTTTCAACTTTATATACAATGGCGAAGCTGGGCCTCGGACCTCTAGACAATGGTATGAGGCCCAGCTCAAATTCTCACATGCAATCCGTGAACAAAACAAAAATTTTCTATGTAAATGAGACCATAAGTTAGACTATAGCTAGGCCGGCCCAAGGTGTGATCATGAGCTGGCTACGCCCCTGTTTATATAAGATGGAAAGCAAGTTTGACTTAAGAGAATCAGTGTGGCACATGTATTATATGACTAAAGCCTTTATTCTTTTACCTACTAAATGATACCCTGGCTTTGGTGCGGACATTTGCTCACGATCAGTTGCTTCGTAGATATGTGCACACTCAAGAAAAGAAAGAAAAGGAGATTTGACAGACATTGTTACATATATTCTACAAATTTAGGAAACACATTTCAGCATAGGCTTGACAAGCTAACAAACATTGTAGTATATTGTTCATTCAACTATTGGTATGTGACTTCCAATATGTAAGACTGCAATGCAGTATTTACTAAGGAACAATAATGTTAAATGGGTGCTAACCAATTAAAACCTATTTTCTCATCCAACAGTCCACCTATTAACATCTGCGATGAAGGGTATCGAATTCATTGTAGCTCTGTAGCACACTGCAAAACCAATCTTTGAAAGATATTTATTGGTTGTGGACAATAGATATCATTCAAGAACCAAGTCTTATTTGGGTGGCTAGTGGAGATGGTTGTACCCCAATCCGCTAGATTTAAACCACAGATTTGACCTTGTGTGTCTTATTAAGGAGGATTTTCTTTCAGTGGGAGGCGACGTACCCGTCGCAAACGAGGCGCCGGTGGTGACTTCATCATTTCTTCAAACTCCACTCGTCCGGTCTTCAGTAGGCGTAGTGTGTGTGAGTACGTGCGTGTAGTGGTGTACGTGTGTGTGGACGTCTATGTGTTGTACTGGGTGATTCGCAAAAAATAAAATAAATAGATATCATTCAATTAGAACAATACAACAAAATTGTCATTTCATAGAGGCGTTTAACAAATAGCCACAAAGTAGTATTTGGTATCGCGGTTTTGGCTTAATGAGATTTCACCAGGGTTCAAACCTCAGGTTTGGCCTTGTATGTCTTATTAAAGAT
The DNA here is from genome assembly GCA_036346255.1 of Ampelocalamus luodianensis. NCBI lineage: Eukaryota > Viridiplantae > Streptophyta > Magnoliopsida > Poales > Poaceae > Ampelocalamus > Ampelocalamus luodianensis. The sequence continues at coordinate 28,236,108 of CM070637.1, forward strand.
GATTTTCTTTCAGTGGGAGGCGACGTACCCGTCGCAAGCGAGACGCTGATGGTGACTTCGTCATTTCTTCAAGCTCCATTCGTCCGGTCTTCAGTAGGCGTCGTGTGTGAGTACGTGTGTGTGTGGACGTCTATGTATTGTACTAGGTGATTCGCAAAAAAAAAAATAGATATCATTCAATTAGAAGAATACAACAAAATTGTCATTTCACAGAGGCGTTTAACAAATAGCCACAAAGTAGTATTTGGTATCGCAGTTTTGGTTTAATGAGATTTCACGGACAGGCGATTGTACTGACACCTGAGAAGTCACCACTAGTATTTGCCTAACCGATTGCCCCACATTCACATAGACATTTTGTAGAGATGAGTTAGAGAACACCGTTTCCGAAATAAACTAGCGAGCTAGCAAGTGTAATACTGCATTCAAAGAAATCAAATTAAAAATTCTTCGAATGGAGGTTCGAACCATAGTTGTGAATTCTGTTATAAATAGCGCTTTTATTCATTGTAAGGCTAATGTGCCAATATATATACAAGTATAGGTGTGGCATATATGCAGATAACCCCTTATACAATGAGAAAAATACACAGAAAATAATATACATCTAACACCCCCTCAAACTTATGGTGGATCAACAACATGAAGTTTGGAGAGGTAAAAGCTGTGTTGGGCACTGGTCTGCGCCTTTGTGAAGAAGTCTGTCAACTGAAGTTATGAAAGCACATACTGAAGAGCAACAACTTTGTCCTGCACCTGTTTCCGCATGTAGGAAGCATCAACACCAATATGCTTAGTAAGCTCATGCTTCACTGGATTTGTAGTAATGCTAATAGCCTCTGTACTGTCAAACAAAAGAGAAGTGCGTGCTAAAACAGAAATATCAAAATCCTCAAATAACCACCGTAGCCAAGTAACCTCCGCAGTTAACAAAGCCATAGCTCGCAACTCAACCTCACCACTCGAACGAGAAATTGTTGTCTACTTCTTAGTCTTGCAAGCAATGAAGAACCACCAAGAAAAACACAATAAGCAGAAAGTGACTGGCGATCAGAGTGATTACTAGCCTAAGTGACATCAAAATATGCCTAGAGCTGTAAAGAGCTGGAGCAAGGAAAAAATAGATGACGGGTGATGGTTCCACGAAGAAGATGACTATAGTGGAGTTGAGTTAGAGCTGAAACAAACTGACTCAAGATATGCATAGAGTATGAAATATCAGGACGAGTGACACCTAGATAAATAAGACTCCCAACGAGGTGACGATAGCGAGTAGAATCGGCAAGAGGCTCACCATCAGTGGGCTGAAGATGAACATTAAGCTCTATACGAGTCTCAGCAGTGTGCTGATCAGTAAGACAAACACGATCAAGAAGATCCTGAATATATTTTTCTTGGGACAGATAGAAGCCCTCAGGTGTAGAAATAACCTCAACCCCAAGAAAGTAGCGAAGAGGACCCAGATCAGATATGAGAAACTGCTCATTAAGATGCTCCTTCACAAAGGTGATGTACCGAGAATCATCTCCAGTAATGATCATATCATCAACATATAAAAAGAGAAGCGTCCGACCATGAGACGAAGTGTGAATAAAGAGAGCAAGATCATTAGCATTGGCAGAGAATCCAGCTGCAGTGATAACAGAAGAGAAATTATGAAACTACGCATGAGGAGCTTGCTTGAGGCCGTAAAGAGATCGGCGAAGACGACAAACCATACCCTCAGGAATAGAATACCCGAACAGATGCCACAGTAAGAAGAGTGCGAACGGTGGTCATGTGAGCCACATGAGTAAATGCCTCAGCATAATCACGACCATACTCCTGTTGAAAACCACGTGCCACAAGACGAGCCTTGTAGTGCTCAAGGGAACCATCAGAGCGGGTCTTAACCTTGTAGACCCACTTGCACGTTATAGGAGGAAACGTGTGGGAAGAGGGACAAGATCCCACATGCCAGTACGCTCAAGGGCAGCAATCTCCTCTACCATCGCATGTTGCCACTCCTGATGAACATCAGCATCATAATAAGAAGTCGGTTCGGCAAGAGCCACTAAACAAAAGCACGTAAGAGGCCGAATAGACTGGTGATCATGAAGAGCATATCAAGGAGGGGCTGAAGAAGATGAACCATCAGAAAAAGATGGCGCATCAGGAGAATCCTCAATTGGCGGACGATGAGTGTAGTAGAGAGGATAAGAAGGACGAAGTCCAAGAGGAGCCTCTAAAGAGGGTGGTGGTAGTGAAGGAGGAACCGAAGAAGCCAAAGGCTGTGATGAAGGTGTCGTGACTATGAGGGTGGCAGGAAAATTCAGGAAAGAAAGTGACTCGACAAGAGATGTTGGAGTGGTGGAAGAAGGACGAGGGTAGAAAGGACGAGACTCATCAAAAGTGATGTCCTGAGAAACCCACATCCATCGGCCAACAGGATCCCAACAATGATATCCCTTATGCTCATCGCTATAGCCCAGAAAAACGCACTCCACAGACTGAGCAGTCAGCTTAGTGCACTCACGAGGAGCAAGAAGAACATAGTACACACACCCAAAAAAGCAAATACTAGAATAATCAGGAGTCTTGCCACATAGATGCTCAACTGGAATCCCACCCTAAAGAGCAGAAGAAGGCTGAATATTAATCAGGAAAGTGGCAGTAGAAATAGCCTCACCCGTATGTCGTGGGACAGAGAAGCAAGCATAAGAGCACGGGTTGTCTCAAGAAGATGACGATGCTTTCGTTCAACTACACCGTTTTGGGCATGAGCACCAGGGCAAAAAAACTGTGAGAGAGTACCCTGCTTAGCAAGAAAACTACGAAGGACTCCTAACAAGTATTCCCTAGTAGAATCAGCACCAAAAACATAAATAGGAGAGTCAAACTGAGTACGAAGCATGGTGGCAAAAGTCTTGTAGATGGATAGAACCTCACTATAAGATGACATAAAGTATATCCATGTGTATCGAGAAAAGTCATTAATAAAAATTATATAATATTAATGACCTCCATTCGAAACGAAAGGACTCGGACCCCATACATCAAAATGAACAAGAACAAAAGGACGCTGTGACACCGACTCACTAGAAGAATAGGGAAGTTGAAGTTGTTTACTAGGCTTACATCCTTGATAATTTAGAGAAGCATTACCAGACACATACCCTAAAAGACCACGACGAAGTAAAAAAGATAGACGCGACCCGCAAAGATGTCCCAAACGATGATGCCGCTAAGCAAAAGACGTAGTGGAGGATGCAGTAGAAGTGGCAGCGATGGTGGAGGCAACAAGGCTGGCAGGGGCAGCAGAAGGAAGATGAAGCTAGTCAAGCTCCCAGAGATGCTGTGAGTCACGGTGGCGAGGGCCAGTACCAACCAAAGTCCTTGTGCATCGATCCTGAACACAACAAGAATCAGAATCGAGAATAACATGACAATCATGATCAGTGAGATGATCGGCAGAGATGAGCTGCATTGTTAGTTTGGGAACATGACAAACAGCAGGAATATAAAAAGAGGAATTGGAAAGTTCTGCGTCCTGCGATAGAAAGAGAGGTACCATCTGCTATCTGAATAGTGATAGGAGCAGTTAAAGGACGAATAGAAGTGAGACTGGTAGAATCAGATGTCATATAAAAGGAAGCACCAGAGTCAAGAATCCAAGGTGATATACCTGAGGAAGAAGTAGAAGGTGGTTCTCACTAGAAGACTGTGCAGCAGAACCGACAGAACCAAACAATGCAAGAGCAGCCATGTGACGCAGCAGTGTGAGAAACTCCTAAGAATCAGAAGCACCAGAGCTCCTCTGAGAGGAAGAACCACCAATGCCCTGTGGAGAATGGCTACCACGATGTAAATCCTTCTTCTTCTTGTAGTAGGTCTGTTGTACATGTCCATCCTTGTTGCAGTAAGTGCTGTGGAGTTCCCTACCAATAGTAGCTGTCACTAGTGAAGGCGCCACTACTGAAGGATTAGCGGGAGACGTAGAGGGTGTAGAAGCTGCCAAAATCAAAGGAAACGATGGTGATGACAAAGAGACTGAGAGGACCCGGTTTATTCGGCTTGTAATGCTTAGTCTTCCATTGACCCTAGCATCACAAATCAAATAAACTAAGCCTCGAGATATGTATATGTGAGGACCCCGATTTATTTGGCTTGTAATGCTTAATCTTCCATTGACCTAGCATCACAAATCAAATAAACCAAGCCTCGAGACATGTATACTTCCCAGAAATGCAGTATACATACCCTGTTACAAAATTACGCATCAATTCCATACATCACAAACATTAATTCTAACAAAGGACATACATAATAGAGATTTAATACAACAAGGGCCAACCGGCCAAATAGCAACAAAATAACAAATAGACATCGGAAGCAAAAGGGCCATAAGATGGCGATAAACAAAAGCCAATTAGTGTGTCTTTAACCCACAAGGCAACCAACCGGACCGCCAAGCTAGTCGTCAAACCCGCAGCACATCTCACAAAAAGGGAAGCCCTTGGGGCTCACCTTCTTCCTCTGCAACAAAAATATTAAGCAAAGCAGATGAGTACAAAAATTGTTTTTGTACTCGCAAGACTGATGTTTGGAATAGCAGACCTATCAATATGCTACATGCAAGCTCATTTAAGTGGAGGTCATATGTCTCATTTTGCATAAAACCAACTTTATTTGCAATAATGTAATACATTTTAAAAGAACGTTAGCAATCATTTTTTTATTGATTGAAATAACACGGGATACAATAAGTACAAGAGTAACCACCTATTGGAGACTAACCCAATATCCACCACACATAGCACGAATCCCAGATTCGTACCACCCATCAAGTTTTAATTTAAAAGGTTGTAGTCTAACTCTTGAAAAGCTTACCGAAGCGTGTCCATAACCTAGGACGAGGCTATTCGAATAGTTTTAACCCTGCAGGGGTGTACCAATGTACCCACACTTCAGACCGCCTTTTTGCCAAGCTATTAAGCACACTTCCTTTGGTATGCCGGCACGGCTAAGTCCTATGAGACGTTTCCGATGGAATGCGTTAATTAAGAGTCGCACGTATGGGGTTAACCCTTAGTGACCAGCCGGCAAAAATGGGCCACTAGGACCACACGTTGTGGTGGAGTCAAGCAAAGCCGGGAGTCATTAGCCATTTAGGGTAACGCTAGCCGGGCATTACAAGACCCCGGTCGGGGTGGAGGACCAAGAAAGGAACCACCCCGGTCACGCCTTTGTGATCCTTTTTCTTTATAAACTACAGCCAGCGACTCATTAATTAATGCCTCCCAAAGTACTAATTCAAGAGAGGTCCCATACCCTCTAGTGTGGTTAGCACACACAAAATGCCTGGATAACAGGTACTCACAAGAAGTTCGGTCCTTAATTGACTCGGGCACCATTCTAGTCACACCCAAAAGCACACCAACTTACCATTGTGCCCAAGTCTAAATCATTTAGTTTTCAGTTTTAGTTTTCATAAGTAGACATGGCACAAGGCTGAAATCATAAGTGATAATAAGTTTTATAGATCAAGGTTATCGACAAGTCGATAACCGCCCATTTCTACCGGAAGCTAAGCATGGCTAAGCAATTAATTCGCAACTACTAAGTGACAAGAGTTCATCCAACGAGCTCTAATCACAACAATAACTTAGGCTCATGGTAGTAAAGGATGATCATTTGCTTAAGGAAATGCATCTACTAGGTCAACTAACGACAATAGTTTAACACAAACTAGCAATGCATACATAGAATTTGAAAACAACATAAATACTTAAAAATACTGGGATTAACATGATCAAACTGCTTGCCTTGCTGTAGCTCACTTTCTTGCTGCAGAGGATTCACTCACGTACTCAATAATTCCTTCGGAACCTAACGTGAAAAGGCGATAACCAAATAAGAACAAGAACTCCAAATAAAACTCAACAGCAAAAGACATCCAAATCCCATGAAATTTATACAGCGGCTAGAGGTTGATTTTAGACAATTTTAGAAACAAGAATCACTCCATTTGGACTTAGCATGAAAAAGTTATGGCCAAACTAAGTTCTCTCAGCCCACAAATTCTCTAAATTAATTACTGGTACTGTTCATGGCGAAAATTTCTATAATGAACTGGAACCCAAAATTTTTATGGTAGGTAGTTTATGTCATCCTAATCACAGCAAATGTGAGTTTACTAAATTTGGAGTTATAAAGATTCACTTATGATTTTTCTAAGTTGTAAACCTAGCACATTACATTTTCCAGAAACATCAACATGTGCAAAACCTATTTCATATTAAAGTATGCCAACAGAGGGATTTTCCAGCATCAATTTTATATATTTAGGATTGACAAGGAATTACTTGTGTCTTTTACAACATTAAATGAAATTTTAAATGCTACCAATAAGGTTAAATCTATTAACATATTTTTCTAGTGCTAATTAAGGCCCACAACCATTTTTAGATTAAAGTTTAGTTAATAACAAATTTATCAAAGTTAAAATCATTCAATTTGCAGATATACAGAAAAAGATATGCATTTCTCAAGTTTTAATTTAATTCTAGAATATCCAAAATGGCTGAAAACAAGCTATTAAAGATTACAGAATTTTCTACCACAGAAGCATAGCTAAAAGCATTTTTACATTAAACTTAAGTGAAATACAAATTTATTACAGTTGGATTCATTTAAAAAGGATCTATTTTGCACTAGATATGAATTTCTAAAGTTTTTATACAATTTTTCAGTTGACAAATAACTACTTACTGAAATAAACAACACTTAACGGAAAAGAATCGACGTGGACAATTATGGGCCCTAGATTTGAAATTCAATGGCGCGCGCGAGGGGTGCGCGAGAGCGACCCGAACGGCCCAATAGATCACGACCGTTGATCAAAGATCAGATGGTCCATATCGAAAGTGTTCGCGACCAACAAAGACACGAACCACACCACGATCAAGCGATGAACGACCCACAGCGATGAGAGGATCGGGTGACCCGATCGGCCCAAATGATCTGGGCCACAGATCGCAGAATGGACGGTGGCCTTTGATCGAAGTGCAAAATGGAGCGCTGACATGTGGGGCCGCATGTCATTGACTGTGAGTCACAAACACGAGCTTTAACACACGTGCACAGGGCTCGGGGCCCACATGGCAGTGACTTAAAGAGGATCTTTAGGACAGCCAATTAAATACTAATGACCAATGATTAGTGATGATTAGTAATTAATGTGTCCTAAAAATTTTGAGCAGAGGTGATTTAGGATCGAGGCCCACCGGCAAAGGGCCTGTAGTTTGACTTCGCTTAAGACCAATTAATTGCTAATCAATGATTAGCAATTAATGACCCCAGATTTGCCCAGATGATCTCTAGACTGCGGTTAAAGGCCTACGGGCCCACGCGTCAGTGACCCAAACAGGCAATTTCGGACACATTAATGTTAAGACAGGGATTAAAGATAATCATTAGCATTAATGATGTCCGAAAGCAAACAGTTAGCGCCAGCGGGTGATTACAAAGGGTTGGGCCCACATGTCAGTGAGACATTAGGCCAAATTAAAACACAATTAATACTTCTAATGATTGGCAATAATTAAGCATTAATTGTGTCCTAATAATTTGACGAAAATGGGAGCTTCTCAGCTGACAAAAACCGAGTGCTTTCTATGGCTTCGCCGGCGACTCCGGTCGCGCGGCGCCAACCAAAAATCAAAATGGGTTCGCAATAGCGTTGCGGACCCAAAGGTGATGACCTCGCCGGCGGTGGAGGTCTAGAACGCCGGCGAGCCGGAAAACATAGATAGAGCCTTTTCGGCAAAACATGAAAATAGCAAAATGCTCCGCTGCAGTCCATGTAAGCGAGTGCCAACACTTCTAGGGACTAATAAGAAGCTACCTGAGCCAAGGTGAGCTTCAAAAGTGGCCGGAGAAGCTTGAACACGATGGAGTTCACTGGAGCCGAGGAAGATGAAGTGGAAAATGACAATCTGAGCAAAATGAACACCAATGGGTGATCAAAATAGCATCATTAGGGTTCCCACAAGCTCCACAAGTAAGCAATTGCAAAAAGAACTACTTACCGGAGTTGGAGAAGAAAGGGGGTGAAATCAGCCGAAAATCTCCAAACTTAAAATTGAGTGATTCCTGTGAATGCAACCCAAAATTAAGTTAGGGGAAATATAAAGGAAGTTGAGGAGCTCAAAAGGGTGCAAGAAATATTGAAGTTGAACCACTGGACACCCAGATCCACATTGGAGCTCCTCGGGTCAAGAATGGTGCAAAGCTGATTTGAAGTGGTTTTGAGCTCAAACACAGAGAAGAGCTAGGGGTGGTGTAAAGGAACACCAGGAGGACCTGGAGGGGTTTATATAGAGGAAGGATTAGGGTTTCGAGCAAGAACATGAGCCCATGGTGAGCTCGGTTCATGCCACGGTCATGGACCAAGAAATGATGGGGGCAAGTGAGACTCGGGATGGAGGAGCCGAAAGCCTAGGGTGCATTTAATGCCCCATAGAGTGATGTTGACGAGAGCAAGCTCGAAGTGACACAACAAGCCGCCCACGCTCTCTCTCTTCCTGCCATGGACGCACGCGTGCACGGAGAGACAAAGGAGGAAGAAGAACAGAAAAGAAAATCATGACCGTTGGATTGAAAATGAACGGTCACGATTAAAAGGATCCGGCTGAGGGTTTCTAAGACTCCAAGCAATCAGGGCGGTCCGATCACGATTGAACGGCTGAGATCAGTTGGGACTTTCAGGTGACCCGATCAGCCCATTCAATAAGGACGGCCCGATCTTAATCCAATGGCTAAAAAGGGATGAGATGATCGCGGTGGCCCGAACGACACAACCAACGCGAGCCGAGCGATTTAAATCCAACGGCCAATATTGACCGCGCGTTTAAAATGGCCCGGTGCAGTTAGTGGGTTCGATCAAGTCCACTGGCTCGAGCCCGAGTCCGACTCAAGCCCAAGGAACAGTGAATTAGCTTTTAGGTTTTAATTTAAGCTGAGACTTTTGAGGATTTATTAGAGGTAGCAAAATAACTCCAAAAATTATGAAATTTTTACAGGAGCTTGCTGACTTAGATATTGACCTTGTGTAAAATTTTTGGAGGTTTTTATGCTATGCATTTTTCTCCAAAAATTCTGCAAGGCCCTGGTTTAAGATTTGACTGAAAGTCAAACAGGTTTGACTACCCTCTAAAAATATTCAAACAATTTCTAAAAATTGTGAAATTTTTCAGAGGGGTCACATACCATACCAAGAACTTAGGACAAAATATTTCCAGGAGATGATCAAAAGGTTTGACAAGATTGTTTTTGAAGGATCAAGGTTTAGATCAAAAGACTTGTGACTTTGTATTTCCATAATTCTTATACAAGAATTGTTTAGCACACACAGGAAATGCATGATGTAAGAAAAAGTTTTAATTTCTACTCATTTTCTTACATTTGAAACACAAGCCCAAAATTGGGATGTTATAGTATACTTCCCAGAAATGCAGTATACACACCCCGTTACAAAATCATGCATCAATTCCATACATCACAAAATAACAAGTCTAGCAAAAGACGTACATAATATAGAGTTATTACAACAAGGGCCGACTGGCCAAAAGACAACAAGAATCAATAACAGCGGAAGCAAAAGTGTCATAAGATGGCGATAAACAAAAGCCAATCAGTGTGCCTCAAACCCACAAGGCAACCGACATGACCGCCAAGCTAGTCGTCCCAGAAACCGCACACCTCGCAAAAGTAAGGCCCTTGGGGCTCACCTTCTTCCTCTGCAACAATATTTATTAAGCAAAGCAAATGAGTACAAAACTTGTTTTTGTACTCGCAAGACTGACGTGTAAGATAACAGAACTATAATTAACTACATGCAAGCTTTATTTAAGTGGAGGAGGCTCTGGACTCATTTTCAGCATAAAGCAAGTTTTATTTGCAATAATGTAATACGTTTGAAAGCAAGTTTGCAATTCATTTTTATTGTTCAAATAACCAGGAGACAAATATACAATAGGTAGATGACAACAACAATCCTGGAAGTGACTAACCCAATAGTCACCACAACAATAGCATGAAGTACCCCTTCATACCACCCATGTCAAATTTTAAGTTTTAAAAAGGTTGTAGTCTAGTTCTTGCACGACCTTACCAAGCATGTCCATAACCTAGGATGAGGCTATTCGAATAGTTTAACCATGCAGGGGTGTACCAATGTACCCACACTTTAGACCGCCTTTTTGCCAAGCTATTAAGCACACTTCCTTTGGTATGCCGGCACGGCTAAGTCCTACGAGACATTTCCAATGGAATGCGTTAATTAAGAGTCGCATGTATGGGGTTAACCCTTAGTGACTAGCCGGCGAAATGGGCCACTAGGACCACACGTTGTGGTGGAGTCAAGCAAAGCTGGGAGTCATTAGCCATTAAGGGTAATGCTACCGGACATTGCAAGACCCCAGTCGGGGTGGAGGAGCTAGAAAGGAACCACCCCGGTCACGCCTTTGTGATCCTTTTTCTCTATAAACTACAGCTAGCGACTCATTAATTAATGCCTCCCAAAGTACTAATTCAAGAGAGGTCCCATACCCTCTAGTGTGGTTAGCACGCAATAAGCGCTTGGCTTAGTGACACAAGTAACTCGGTCCTTGGGGACTTAGGCACCATTCCAATCACACCCCAGACACACCAACATACCATTGTGCCCAAGTCTAAAGCATTTTGTTTTCAGTTTTGGTTTTGCAAATAAACAAAGCACAAGGTATAGATTAAAAGTAATAGCAAGTTTTTGTGTGATCAAGGTCATCGACTAGGTCGCTAACCGCCCAATTCTACCGGTAACTAAGCATTGCTAAGCATCATATCGTAAAGACAAATAAAAGGCCCTAAATCATTCACTGGGCTCTAATTCACCGGTGAGGATAATATTCCTAAGGTAGTGGCAGGGGTGAACAATTTAAGGGAAACAATGCAATAGGATTAGCTACCTCTATTCGGCAAAATTAATCATTGACACAAAAGCATGCATACATACAAGTAAAACAAAGTATTAGATTTTAAAAGTAATGGGATGGAGTGGATATGATCAAACTACTTGCCTAGATGTAGATCACTTTCTTGCTGCAGAGGATTCACTCACGTAATCAATAATTCATTCGGAACCTAACGCGAAAAGGCGATAACCAAATAAGAACAAGAACTCCAAGTAAAACTCCACAGCAAAAGTTCTCCAAATACCATGAAATCTATACAGCAGCAAGATTAAGATTTTAGACAAATTTAGGAACAAGAATCAAGTCATTTGGGTTAGGTATGAAAAAGTTATGACTAAAACAATTTTCCTCAGCCTGATAATTCAATTTAATTCCTATCTGTTACTGTTCATAGCATAAATTTCTAGAAAGATCTGGAACTTGAAATTTTTATGCTAGGTAGATACTAGTATTCTAAGGTTAGCAAAATTGAGTTTACTATATTCGGAGTTAAATTGAATTTATTATGATCTTTCTAAGTTATAAATCTAATGCATGGTTAATCTCAGAATTAAAGACTATTTTAAAACATGGGTTATGCTAAAGTACTTTAACAGATGAATTTACAGAACTTTAGTTTGTTAAATTTGGAGCTACATAGAAAAAGATATACATTTTTTAAGTTTAAAACAATTAATAAAGTGCAAATAAAAGCTTTCGGGACTTAATCTGGAAAACCGACTCAAATCGGGGAGGTCGTGGGCCGTTGATCAAAGATCGCACGACACACGAGCACAGTCGCTAACTCCCTCACGAGCACCTCTGCGCAAAGACCTCATCGCGCCTAGAGGAGGTCTTAGCCGTTAGATTAAGACTTGATGGTTTGGATCTAACAAGGAGGTCCTTGAGGTGGAGGTCAAAGAGAGGAGGTCTGAATGGTGAGATCTGAAAGAGGGAGGTCGTGACGGCTAAGATCTACTGAGGAGGTCCAGCCCGTTAGATCTAAATCTAACGGTCCAGAGCTGATGGGGAGGTCTTAGAATTTCAATCCAACGGAGGAGGTCTGGACGGTCAGGATTTCTCGGGGGAGGTCCTGACGGTCTAGATCTCTAGGGGGAGGTCCTACGACTTAAGTCCACCGAGGAGGTCCCGACGGCTAAGATCTCTCAAGAGAGGTCTCAACGGTCACGATCAAGCGAAGGAGGTCCTGGGCGGTATGTTAACAGAGAGACACTTGGACGGCTAGGATCTCACCGAGGAGGTCATGGATGGCCAAGATCTCTACCGACAGATCTAAAGCGCTGAGGAGGTCTAGGCCGTTAGATGGAGATCGAACGGTCCAGAGCTACGGGGAGGTCCTCAAGCGGAGGATCTAATCGGAGGAGGTCGGGACGGTCAAGATCTACCAGGGGAGGTCTTGAACGATCCAGATTTAATCGAGGGAGGTCCGATGCGACAGGGTTTTAGCGGGAGGAGATCTGGACGGCTCAGATGGATCTGGGAGGTCCTGAACGGTCCAGATCAAGGCGGAGGGAGGTCTTAAGCGATAAGGTTTTACAGAGAGAGGTCTGGACGGCTAAGATCTCCACGGGGAGGTCTTCAACGGTTCAGATCTGCTCTAAAGAGGTCCTTAGCTCCTCCGTACAAAGGACCAGTGGGAGGTTTTTGCAAAGAGGACCCTAAGGGTGGTCTTTAGGGGTGGTCTTTACAAAAATGATTGGGGTGGTCTTTTTGCGCAGGAGAGGTCCTAGCGGCCAGGATTTAACCAGGGTGGTCCTGGACGGGTGGGATCAAAACAAGAGGGGAGGTCCGGTGCTAGGATTTCTACGAGAAGGATCCTACGACCAAGAGCTAATCTGAGGAGGTCTTCAACGACCGAGATTAACCCTAAGAGGTCCTAAGACTTAGAGTTTACACAGAAAGCGCCCTACGGCACAGATCTAACTTGGGGTGATCTTTAACGGCTACGATTACACCTAGGTGGTCGGGGACTTAGAAGGCACGCACGTTTTGCCGGCAAGACAGCATTAATGAGCAACCTCGGACAACATTAATGCTAATCATTAGACTATGATTCCTCCCGAGTACGACACGGCAAAACACGAGTTTGGTTTTTAGCTCACCGCCGGCGACGGGGACCTCGCCGGCGAAAACCAAGGGCACCGCTATGCTCACAATAACATCACGGGCCCACCAGGCTAACTCTCGCCGGCGGCGACGGCTCAGAACGCCAACGAGCCGGAGAGGGGCAAAAAACCTATTTCGGAAAGAAAACCGAAAATACGAAAACAACGCTGCGCTCTAACCTAGCTAGACCTCGAGCTCTAGGAGGCTAGAATGAACTCACCAGGTCCAAGATGAGGTTCAGAGGAACTCACCAGGGCCGAATTGGCCAAGGCAGAGGAGGTCCTTGGGAGGTCCTAGACCGCTGGATTAGCATCCGCCGGCTGAGGGTGCTCAAGTGTTCTCTAGAGCAGCGGGGAGGTCTGGAGCATTGGATGGGAATCCAACGGCCCAACACCCACGCGCACGAGTCCGAGTCTTGGCGGCCAGTGACTTCGACTTGACCGAGTCAAATGGCCTGGTCGGACTCGGTCCGCTCGAGCCCGAGTCTGACTCAGCCCTAAATTTGGGCTTCAAACTGATCCGAAGTTTGAGGATTTATAAGAGATAGCAAACTCACCCCAAAAATTATGAAATTTTTACAGGAGCTTGTTAGCTGGGTTATTGACCTTGTATACATTTCTCAGAGGTTTTCGTGCTATACATTTTCCTCTGGAAATTCTACAAAGTGCTGGTCCTCAATTTGACCAGAATTTGATTTGGTTTCACTGATCTCCAAAAGTATTCAAACAATTTCCAAAAATTGTGAAACTTTTCAGAGCGGTTCCCCATCAACCCAAGAACTTAGGAAAATTATTTCCCAGAGATGGTCACAAGATTTACATGGAATGCTTTTGAAGACTGAAAAGTTGATCAAAAGACTTGTGATTTTTGTATTTCCATAACTCCCTTACAACAAATGTTCAAGGTATACAGGAAATACAAGATGTAAGAAAACTTTTTAATTTCTACACATTTTCTTACATTGGAAACACAAGTCTGAAACTTGGGATGTTACAACTCTCCCCCCTTACAAGAATCTCGACCCGAGATTCCATTTGCTCGGAGGAGGAAGACGAATTCTCATAGCCCTTGCAGGCTATGCCAGAGTCGTGAAGAGAACAAAGAATTACGATCTGAACGATCGCTTTGACACCATGCAAGCTCACGATCTTTGAGACCTAAAGCTCACCAAGTGACCAGATGCAATTTTGGTTCGACTGGTAGAAAATGTGCCACTTTAGTTGGCACGGAGGGACTTACCAGGTCCAGATATACCAAGGATTGACAGACTGAGAGATCTTTCTAGGTTCCATGGTTGATGGTGCAAGGTCGTTGTTAGCTGGTGGAGCGATTTGTCTGGTCAATTCTGCCAACACGGGATCTCAGCCTGCTAGCTAGGTATGCACAGTCATCCCTCCACAGCTAGCTTCTTGGAGGAACCAAGGCCATACTCAGTTGGTGGAGCAATTTGTCTGGTTACTCCACTAACGAACGAGACCTTGACTTGATAACTAGCTATACGGAGTCATCCCCCCGTAGCCTGTTGATTAGAGGGGCTATGGTCCATTAGGTCACAGAATTTCGAGGCAATACCTAGTAGGTGATGCCCTTGGATGTATAGGGACAGGAGGGTGTCACTCAAGTCAAACGACTGAGGACAATCCAGATGGTAGCATTCTTCTTAGGGGAAACGGGGTAGACTTAGCAAGGCTTGATAAAACAAATACCCACTAGCACCGTCCGATTTGAATCGGACGGCCAACAAATACCCACGCGACCCCGCCACTCTCGGCTGTTGGATGCAAATCCGACGGCCAGCGCCGCATCAGCCACGTCACCCTTCTTCTCCCCGCTTTTCTTCTTCACCCGCACGCACGGCCGCCATTAGTGCTGCGTTGAGCTTCTTCAACCCCGCGAATCCCTCCTTCTTTCCTAGCGCGGTCACGCGCATTCAAGTCCCCTGATCACGCCGCCCCTTCTCCCGGCCGTTGGCCCTCGTTCGCGTGCGAGATCGCCGGGAGCGTCCCGCAATCACCGCCGCGATCCCGCGCCCGACCTCCTCCTCCCGTGCCCCTCCGTCCCTATAAAACCACGCCTCGGGTGCGTCTGCCCCTCCTCGTTCCGCTCCCACCACTCCCTTCTTCTCTCCCCCTCCGAGCTCGCCGCAATCGACGTTTTTCCGCCGCCTCTAGCGTCACCACCACCGCCACCGCGTCCTCGTCGATGCTACCACCGGCTTTGCCGCACCTTCGCCAACCTGGTGCTCGAACCATCTTCATCGGAGCTCCACCGGAACGCCGCGCCGCCACATCGCCGAACCGCTCCGCCGCCTTCGCCCTCGCCGCCAGCGAACCCATCATGCCCTAGCCCCACCGAGGTGAGCACTAGACTCCCCATCGCCCCCTCTCTCGCATGGTACCACTCGCACTCGCCGCCGTGCCTCCAGTCGCCGGCAACCATCGGGGACCGAGCACCACCAACCGCCGGTGTCCACGTCCGTGCCACCTCACCCTCCACCTCAGCCCCGAGCCCGCGTGGCTGCCTACGTGGCTAAGCCATGTAACCCCCTACGCCAGCGCACACCCCCCGCCCGCACTGTTCTGTGGACCAAGCCCACCGTGGTCCATTAACCGCGGACCCGGTCTTTGACCGCGGACCCCACATGTCAGTGAGTTAAGGCATTTCCTTCGCAAAAATAATTCGGCCGGGAAAAAGGATTTTTCCCTCGCTGACGTCATCTTGCGCAATATCTCGAATTTCCTTTACAAAAATAATTCCCAAAATTCAGAAAACCCCAATTCTATCATTTTATGTATTTGTAATCTTCCAAAGCCCATATCTTTTGCATCCGAACTCCGATTTGGGTGATTCAAGTTGCAAAAATCATATAAAATTTTAATCTAGCTAACTAAAGCAAAATATTTCAATTTGGAGTTAGTTTAAGCTATATTTTTTAATTTATTTGAATTTGAATTTGAATTTATCGTATTTTCGCGTATAGACTTCGACAACTCCAGAGAGTTGGACCATTCCGAGGACCTAGATTTCCAGGAAGTCAACGAAGGCAAGTTATACCCTTGATCATACCGATCCCATTATTTTAAATTTATTTAATTCTGTTTTTAAATTACTATTGCATGCATAATTTTTATCCAGTTATTTTAATCCCCTGTTTAAATACTTATTTATTCCAATTCCTTGGGTATAGCCAATTTGAATATTGATTATCATTTCCTTGTCACCATTAGATAAAATAATATTGGAAATAATTAAATGCTTACCAATGACTAGATCAAACCTTGTATTTGGGAAGTTTTAGCCAAATATTTCAAATTTGAATTAAATTGGATCTATGGTATTGTTTTACCGTAAAAGGTTTATAAAATACCTTTACCTGGAAAATAAAATGAAAATGGATTTGAACTTGGGCATAATGGATGTTTGGTGGGTTCATGTTCCTGCACGGGTCAATCGGGTATGGTTGAGGCCCATGGGTTTTGTTGGAGAGTTGCCCAAGTCAGTTAAGGACCAATCTTCGAGTGCATGATGCTAAGCCATACCGTACCACCATATGTCCTCAGTATGGGGAGTAGGACATGGCTGACTAATTTGCAAAGTTCCATCGCGGTCGATCCAACTGTTTCGGTGGGTTGTCTTTCATGACTATGTTGTCCCACCCGCTCAAGAGGACCCAACCCGAGGTTTTCATTCCAAAGGGGGTGGCGAAACCTTAGAGACGGTAGACTGCGGAAGGATGGCGCATTGTAAAGGCCTTGACACATGCTCTAGACTGCTTACCTAAGGTAGTGAGCGGTGGTATCGACGGATACCAAACAAACTAGAGAAGTCGTGTCTTATGGGTAAAGTTGTACAACCTCTGGAGAGTGTTAAACTATTCGAATAGCCGTGTCCACGGTCATGGACATGCTAGCAGAACTGCTCAAAGTTAGACTTTGGTTTTGTTTGAAAAAGACTTCTTCAAAACAAGTTTATCCAAATGGAATTGGGCAGGAAACCATGTGATAGGAGGGTATCCTTCACCATTGTTGTGTGAATGTTATCTGACTATAAAACTGAGAATTTTTAAAAATGAAATTTTAGTTATAAAATAACTGCTTTGGAACTTTAGTACAAATATTTAAAAAAATACTGCTTTATGCAAATCAACTAATAAGCCATCCTTTGTTACATCCATATATGCATGCCATTCTGTTATTTGACGGGTGTAACTCGCGAGCACGGAAGTTGTGCTCACCCTTGCTTCATGCAAATAAAATTTCAGAGAAGAAGGACTTTGCTACCGATGTGGACCTCGACGATTAGGCCGCTTCCCCAGTCGATTGCCTGTGGCAGATGGC
Source organism: Ampelocalamus luodianensis (assembly GCA_036346255.1). NCBI lineage: Eukaryota > Viridiplantae > Streptophyta > Magnoliopsida > Poales > Poaceae > Ampelocalamus > Ampelocalamus luodianensis. The sequence goes on from CM070637.1 coordinate 28,253,545, forward strand.
TGGACCCTACTACTTCTTCATGTTCCGCTGTGTTCTTTATTGCTGGCTTGTAAGCCTCTTTGTAATAAACTCTGTTGATTATTAATAAAGTTGTGATATGAATTTGTTACCATATTTGTTTACTGTGTGAACTAGCTACTGATCATGGGACTAGTTCAGAAATGCACAGAGGATCTGGGATATTAATCCTGGGTTCTGACATTGCACCTATGTTGACTTGTGGGAGTTAGCTTCGGTTCCGGGGACTAACTCAGTGCATAGGTGGCCACGACCTTCGGGAGGTCCTTGCGATCTCCTGGGAGGTCCTGGAGGACCTCCTCCATGAGTGTTCTTAGAGGACCTACATGACCTCTGGGTGGTCCCGTCGGATCACCCTAAGAGGTCCTGGGAGATCCTCTTAGTACATCCCGAGGTGGTCCTAACATATTATCATCAATAACAATCCATATTCATTCTCAAGATGTGTAAATAAGCAATATAAAGTAATAAACAACATAATGGTGATGTATGATAAGGAACACAATGATCAAACCATCGTTCACTGTTTACCTACCATGCACTTGCCTCTTTATCCCTGAGGAGCTGGATAGCGAGACGGTGATAAGGCCCTAGAGGCAACACTCTTTGAACAAACAATTCAAAAATATTCTAAAAATTACATTAGCACAGCACAAAACATCACACTAATCGCCCTCACATGTCTAGCCAAAATGCCACAATTAACTTGATTCCACCAATGTTCGACTTCTGGAATCCTCATGAAATTGCTTACAACTTTGTAGTTATAACAAACTCCTAATTCCACCATTTACTTCTCCATTTCCTTCAGCGAAGACTATCCTAGAATCTGTCAGGACTAACCAGTTCATAATTTTGTATCTTTATTTCTAAATTCTTAAAAAGATATGAATGATACCAGTTCTAGAAACTAATCAAAATTTCCTAGCTTATTCAAATTATCACCAAAATTTAATTATTCCATTTACTAGGTGAAAACCGCCCATCTACACAACATCTGCCAACGATGTCCGATTTCTGGACAGCGACTTTCCCGTGGCTGTAACTTTTCGCTCGATACTCCAAATGTATTGTTCTAGACCTTCCTGGAAAGCTAATGAGATTATATACATCTTTTCTAATTAGATGAAACCCTAAATCTGGGCTTAAATACCTCTAATTTCCCCCGCAAGGTTCTACGTCGAAACTCAGCGAACTAGGATATGCTGAAAACTAATCGTCCCTTGAACAAAATAATCTATGAATCGTACCATGACTAATCCATGGTAATTAGAGAAATTATTAGAGGTTATCCTTGAAGAACACGACGTCGATCACGAACCCCTCACAATACCCTTCTCTTTCTCCCTTGCTAGCGATACTCTACCATGTATCGTTATCCTGCATAGATAGAAACAGATTACTAATTTCATGCTAATTTACTTGGTTGTAATCCCATGATTCACGGCTGTAATCCCTTGTATCATCAGGATATATAAAACATGCAACCTCAGCCTTTCACGCTATGCGGTGCTTTCCAATCCTTGTTCATTATCTTACATGGTATCAGATTAGTTCCAATCCATCTCTTGCGCTACCCTACCTCTTCTGTTCTCCTCCTCCAACTCGTCATGGCACAGAACAACACCATCAATGTTGTGGCCAACATGGCACCGCTGGTACTCATGAACCCGTTCAGCACCGTCACCGTCAAGGCGCATGTCCCAATTGTCCTCGACCTCACATGCTCGAACCACACCAAGTGGTCCTTGTTCAAATCGATGTGTGGTAAGTTTGGGCTTCTTGCCCACATCAATGGCTCCGCCCCAGCCAACCCGTTCGACGCTCTCTGGGTCTAGGTCGACTTCTCCACCCTCAGCTGGCTGTACGGCTCCATCAGCGACGACATTCTCGACGTCACCATGGAACCGAACCAGACTGCTCGCGCTCTCTGGATTTCCATCGACGCATTGTTCAGTGCCAACAAGGAGTTCCATGCGATCTTCCTCAGCAACCGGTTCCACTCCATGGTTCAGGGAAATCTCTCCATCTCGGAATACTGCCGTCTCAAAATGTTGGAAGATTCCCTGCGCGACGTCGTCCACGCCGTCTCCGAATAGTAGCTTGTCCTCAATCTTCTCTATGGTCTCAACGCTCGCTTCTCTAACACCGCCGATGACAACGCCAATGCCGAGCCCTTCCCCACATTCGCCAAGGTGCGCTCCATGCTCACCCTAAAGGAACTCAGTTTGGCCACGAGAGTGTGAGGACCCGGTTTATTCGGTTTGTCTTGTTTAACCATCCACTAGGTCCTAACAAGACAAATCAAATAAACTAAGCCTCGAATATGTATACTTCCAAATGCAAGATACACACCCGATACAAAATCATGCATCAATTCCATTCATACACATAGAGCGAAGCAAAAGCAACAAGCGAAAGACATAGATAATATAAAGAGAGTTATTACAAAGAGAGGCCGACCGCCAAAATTCATAAAGATAAGTAAATACACAGCGGAAGCAAAATGGCCATAAGATGGCGATAAACAAAAGCCAATCGGTGTGCCTTTACCCACAAGGCAACCAACCGGACCGCCAAGCTAATCGTCCCAAGCAGCGCGCAACATGACTCACAAAAGTGAGGCCCTTGGGGCTCACCTTCTTCCTCTGCAACAATTAATATTAAGCAAAGCGGATGAGTACAAAACTTGTTTTTGTACTCGCAAGACTGACGTATGAGATAACGAACTATAATTAACTACATGCAAGCTTTATTTAAGTGGATGAGGCTTTGGACTTATTTTCAGCATAAAGCAAGTTTTCATTTGCAATAAGGTAATAGATTCAAAGCAAGTTTGCAATTAACTTTTATTGTTCAAATAAAAGAGAGACAATAATAACATAGATAGAGAACAACACCAACCTAGAAGTGACTAACCCATAGTCACCACAACAATAGCATGAAGTACCCCTTCATACCACCCATGTCAAGTTTAAGTTTTTAAAAGGTTGTAGTCTAGTTCTTGTGGGAAATAACCAAGCGTGTCCATAACCTAGGACGAGGCTATTCGAATAGTTTTAACCTGCGCAGGTGTACCAATGTACCCACACGATAGACCGCCTTTCCACCAAACCACGGTTAGCACACTTCCTTTGGTATGCAGGCATGGCTAAGTCTAACAAGACGCTTTCCAATGGACGATGCTAATTAAGAGCCGCAACCCACGGGAGAAAGACACATTAAACAGCCTAACCGGTCTGCTAATGCTCTCCTCCAACACCACAAACACACACACACAGAAACACACCCACCGACCAGCTCATAATTAACACCTCCCAAAGTACTTAGTCAAGAGAGGTTCCATATCCCCCTCGTGTGGTTAGCACGCAATAATTGCTTGGATCAATGGCACAAGTAACTCGGTCCTTAGGGACTTAGGCACCATTCCAGTCACACCCAACAGATCACCCAACATACCATTGTGCCCAAGCCAAGATATAATTTTTGTTTTCGGTTTTGATTTGCAAAATGGTAAAACACAAGGGTTGGACATAATGGAATAATATAAGTATTTGTGTGATCAAGATCACCGACTAAGTCGATGATCGCCCAATACTCCGATGCTAGGCATGGCTAAGCAATATTTATTCGAATCTACTAAGTGACAAGAGCTCATCCAACGAACTCTAATCACACAAATAACCTAGGCTCGGTAGTAGAGGATAATTAATTACCTACAGATTATGCAACTAGAGGTCTAACTAATCAATTTAACAACAAAATAGCAATGCATACATAGAAGTTAAACAAAATATTAGACTTTAAAAGTAATGGGCTTAATGGGAAATGATCAAACTGCTTGCTCGCTGTCGTTGCTCAATTTGTTGCGGAGGGTCGTTCTCGGGATTACCGCAAATATCGAATCCTAAGCGAAAGAGCGAAAACAACCAATAAGACGAGCAACACTTCAACAAAAGAGCAAGCAAAATTATCCAAATGTGACGAAATTTATACACAAGGTAAAATACGAACATACCTAGACATAGAAACTGGAAAAACTTAATTTGGATTTGTGGTGCAACAGATATTCTCTAAAAACCTAATTTCGCCATAATTAGCACTCAGTAGCAAAAATATTTTCTAGAAAGATTTTGAAGCTGAAACTTTTATGGTAGCTACCTCATCGTACAGTGGTAACCCATATAAAATTTCAGGTCATTTGGAGTTAAAATGATTTAGTTATGATGTTTCTAAGTTTTAAATCTAAGACATGATTAATTTAGTATTAAAGACTACTTGCAAAACCTATACTAAGCTAAAGTACTTTAATAGATGCATTTATAGAACTTTAGTTTGTTAAATTTAGACTCTGAGAGAAAAAGTTATGCAATTTTGAAGTTTAAAACAATTAATATGTGCAAATAAAAGCTTCTTGGATTAAATCTGAAAACCCATAAAAAGCGGAGGTCGGGCCGTTGATCAAAGATCGCACGGCTCACGATCTCGACGCTAAAACCCGCACGAGCTCCTCGGGCGCAAAGACCTTGCCGCGCCTAGAGAGGTCTTAACAGTTGATATGGAATCCAACGGCTCCACCATCGGATGCACAAAGACACGCGAAGGAGCTCCTCGCGACTAGGGAGGTCGTGGCCATCGGATCTGGATCTGGCGCCCCGAGCTCCACGAGGAGGTCCTACGGCTATCCAACTAAGGGAAGGTGCAGGCGGTTAAGATCTCCGAGGAGGTCTTAACGGTCTAGATCTCGAGCGGAGAGGACCTAAGCGGTGCAACAATGAGAGGTCTTGGCGGCTAGGATCTCACCGAGGAGGTCCTAACGGCCTAGATTTCCCTCGGGGAGGTCCTCCAACACAGTGCTTTAACAGAGAGAGATCTGGATGGCTCAGATCTCCATAGGAGAGGTCCTGAGCGGTCCAGATCTAGGCGGGAGGTCCTCATGGTTAAGACCAAAGACGAGGAGGTCTCGAGGTTCTCTTTACAAAGAGACCAAGGGTGGTCTTTTGTAAAGAGGACCCTGGGGTGGTTTTGAAGGTTTTCTTTACAAAAGACCAGGGGTGGTCTTTTGCAAAAGAGGACCTTGGTGGGGTGGCTCAGGGTGGTTTTTAGAAAACGACTAAGGAAGGACCTTTTGCAAGGAGGACCCCAAGGAGGTCCGAGAGGGCGGTTTTGACAAAAACAACCGGGGTGACCTCTTCGCACAGAGGACCTCATGAGGTCTTTTGCAAAGAGGACCCCAAGGAGGAGGGTGATCCTAGCGGCTGGGATTTAACCTACGGAGGTCTTTAACGGCCAGGATTCCAAATGGTGGGAGGTCTGGCGGCTAAGGACTTAGACTAGGAAGATCTAGCGGTCCAGATCAACACTGAAGAGGTCATGAACGGCTAAGACCACAACCGAGAGGTCCTAGGACTTAGCTAATACGAACAAAGGATCTACGGTGGATCTAAGCAGGAAGAGGTCATTAAGGGCTAGGATTAAATCGAAGAGGTCTTGGGAGCTAGAGTTTTGCCGACAAGATCCCACGGTGCGAATCTAACACGGAGAGGTCACGGAGGTCACGATGAACCCGAGGAGGTCAATGACTTGACAAAACGCGACAACGGACGGGACACGCTTTGGTCATCGGCTCGTCGCCGGCGACCACGACCACGGCGGCGCGGTCCAGCGAGGCAAAAATGTTCGCAATACTATTGCGAACCTTTTGAGGGCACAAACGTCGCGGACACGACCCATATCGCCGCGAGCCGAACGAGGCGGAGATCAAATGCGGAAAAGTGAAAACCGAGAAAGACTTAGCGCGACCTAGACTATCGAGTGCTTAAGCTACGAGAGGTCATTGTGAACTCACCCGGCTGCAGGAGGTCAAGGGAGGTCGGTGGAGCCACGCGACGGCACGACCGCCCGGAGTGGAGGAAGATGACACGGGAAAAACTCTGGCGATATGAGAACCAAAGCTGCAGCTTAGCTCGGGAGGACCCGAGATAGAGCAAGAGCGGCAAGCGGAGGGAGGAGACATGCTCACGGAGCTAAAGATGGAGCGCGACGCCAAATCCGAGAAGGCGAAAACCCAATTCAGTGCTTCTCGAGAAAACAAGCGAATCAAGTTAGTGGACGGGACCGGAGGTTGAAAGAAATGCTGCGACGCTAAGGGAGGGCCGAGGGACCACCGGAGCTCGATGGTGATGAGGCTCGGCGGTCAACAAGGGCGCAAGTGTTTCGGCACTATGCGATTTGGTTCCGCGAGGAGAGCTAAGGACTCGCATAAGGTGCAGAAAGGAAGCTAAGGGTGAGCTCGGGGACCATATAAAGCTAGTGAGCAACGGGAGAAATCAGAGCGGCTCACGGGAAATGGAGTTCAAGCACCGCCACCGCTCGGAGAAGTGACAGGAGTTGGTAGCGGGAAGACTTTGGAGGAAAGGTCTTGACGAGCATTTAAGAAGAGGCGATGAAGAGCGTTGGCGAGGCGGAGACGATGGGACCACCAACAGTGCAATCCTCCGCGCACGCCATCTCCCGTGGCGAGGAAGAAGAAGAGCAGGAGGAGGTAGGGTGGTCGTGGGATCGATCAACGGCCCGCACTCGAGCTCAACCGACCGCACCGAGCCCGACGCCACTAGGTGGCTTATGCGACCACGACCTAGAGTCGGACTCGGTCCGAGTCAAGCGACTGCACTGGGTTTCAAATTGGGAGCTGGAATTTAGGGAATTAATTAAGGCATCAAACCAACTCCAAAATTTCTGAAATTTTAACTGGAGCTTGCTAACTTTAGAATTAACCTCCCATAAAATTTTCAGAGATTTTGGTGTGCTAGAGTTTCCTCAAGAAATTCCAGAAGGTGATTTCAGAGGTTTGACCAAGGTTTGACTTGCCTCTAAAATATTTCAATTAATTTCCAAAAAGCATGAAATAATTTAGGGGCGTTACCAAACAACCTTAGAACCAAGGAAAATTATTTCCAAGGGTTTAACAAAAGATTTGACCAAGGTGGTTGTTGACTTGATAAAGGAGGCTTTTGATTTTGAACTTCCCAAAATTCCTTTACAAGAATTTGAGAAAAGTTTCAAGAGTAAAGGATGAAGGAAAAGTTTTAATTTACCCTCATTTTATTACATTTGAAACACAAGCCAAAATGGGGATGTTACAAACCTCCCCCTTACAAAAATCTCGTCCCGAGATTTGGTTCACTCGGAAAAGAAAGAGGGTAGTGCACGCACGAGACGATCTTCTCGCTCCCAAGTAGCCTCATCCTCGGAATGATTCGACCACCGAACCTTAAGGAACTTGATGGTCTTATTCCTCTTTCTTCGTTCGACTTCCTCGAGTATGCGAGCAGGGCGCTCATGGTGGTCAAATCTTCCGGACATCAAGAGTTTCCAACGAGCTTCCTCGGTTGGAACACGGAGGCACTTCTTTAGTGGGACACATGGAACACATCATGTACCCCGCAAGTGCGTGAGCAAACTCCAACTTGTAGGCAACGGCTCCCTTCTTCTCGATAATACGATAGGGCCGACATATCGAGGAGCTAACTTTCCTGACACCAAAACGCGGTGACCCTTGGAGGAGAAACCTTGAGATAAGCGAAGTCATTGGGCTCAAAGCTCAACTCACGGCGGCGGCGATCCGCATAGCTCTTACGCTCGATTGAGCCATGCGCAGCGATCACGAATGAGCTGGACTTGACCCTCGGCCTCATTAATTGAGTCGGGCCAAAGAAAGGTCTTTCACCGTCTCGGACCAGTTCAACGGGTTCTACACTTTCTCCCGTATAAGGCCTCGAATGGTGCCATGCCGAGACTAGCTTGAAGCTGTTGTTGTAAGAAACTCCGGCGAATGGCAAGCACTTCTCGATGCTTCCCATAGGAAAGAACACAAGCTCGCAACATGTCCTCCAAAACTTGGTTGACCCTCTCGGTCGACCATCCGTTTGGGGGTGATATCTTTGTCTTTGAAAAACGAGTTCCCATAGCTTCTTGCAAGCTATGCCGAATAGAAGTGAAGATGGAACCACGATCGAAATGATCGTCTTGGCACCCCATGCAAGCTCACTATCTGGCGACATAGAGCTCCGCAAGGTGACCGGTGCGAATCTTGGTCTTGGCCGAAGAAAGTGCGCCACTTTTGTCAACCGGTCAATGATGACCCAAATGGCATCATTGCCCGCGGTGACTGGGTAGGCGGTGATAAAATCCATCCCGACCGAATCCACTTCCACTCCGGAATGGGCAAGGCTGAAGCAATCCAATGGGCGATGCTCGGCCTTGACACGACGACACACGTCGCACTCGACAACGAACCTCGCGATCTCCTCTTCATTCGGGTCCACCAAAATCTCTCGCGAAGATCTGGTACATCTTCGTGGCCGGATGAATGGATAACGGGGAATCGTGGGCTTCGCGGAGGATCAAATTCCGCAACTCTATGTCCTTTGGAACCACAAGGCGTTGCCCGAACCTCAAAACGCCAAACTCATCTACGGAGAAGCACTTGGCTGTTCCATTCTTGACATTTTCCTTGATGCGGTTTACTCAACATCATTCACGAGCGCACTGATCCGATCCACCAAGGTTGGCTGTACCACCAAGGCAGCGAGGGAACCATGCTCAACCAAACCCAGGTTGAGACGCTGAAACTCCTCTAGAAGAGGGGGCTGATGCTCCTGAAGCAACAATGCATTGCAATGCGCTTTGCGACTAAAGCGCATCCGCAGCGACATTGGCCTTGCCCGATGGTAGTGAATACCCATGTCATAGTCCTTGATCAACTCCAACCATCTCCTTTGCACGAGGTTCAGGTGCGGTTGGGTGAACAAATACTTCAAGCTTTTGTGATCCGAATACACTTCACAACGATTACGATTAGGTAATGTCGCCAAATCTTAAGTGCATGGATCACGCGGCCAACTCAAGTCATGGGTAGGATAGTTAAGTTCATGAGGTCTCAATTGCCTTGATGCATAGGCCACTACCTTGCCTTCTTGCATAAGGACACAACCGAGGCCTCGACGAGAAGCGTCCGCAAAAGATATCGAAGCCGACGGACATCGGGAGAACAAGAACGGGAGCGGTGGTCAATCGCTTCTTAAGCGCTTGAAACTTTCCTCGCAATCAGCGGACCACGAGAACTTCTTGTCCTTCTTGAGCAACTCCGTCATCGGCCGCTATCTTGGAGAAGTTCTCGATAAGCGGCGATAATATCCCGCTAAACCAAGAAAACTCGAACCCGGTGACCGGCGAGGTGACTCGAGAAAGCACATCGCTGATCTTGCTAGGATCCACGACTCGCCTCTGCGAAAGAATATGGCCTAAGAAGGCTACTTCCTTCAACGAACGCGCACTTGCTGAACTTCGCATATACGACTTGTGCTCATGAGCTTGCCCAACACAAGCTTCAAATGCTCTGTGTTCCTCCTCGCTCTTAGAGTAGATAAGGATATCATCGATGAAGACCACAACGAACCTATCCAAATACTCCATGAACACCGAATTCATGAGGTTCATGAACAAGGCCGAGCATTGGTTAAGCGAATGACATGACGGTATACTCGTACAAGCCATAACGAGTAGAAAAAGCGTCTTTGGGATATCCTCGGTCGAATCCGAACTTGATGATATCCCACTCTCAAATCAATCTTGGAAGACTCGAGCTCCGCTTAATTGATCGAAGAGATCGCCGATACGGGCAAAAGGTACTTGTTCTTTACCGTTACTTCATTAAGTGGACGGTAATCAGCGCTTTATCTGCGCGTCTTGTCCTTTTGGGACAAAGATTGCCGAGCATCCCGAGGAGACGAGCTAGGGCGGATGAAACCCTTCTCTTGAAGCTCACCCGGCTGCTTCTTCAACTCCACCAACTCAATTGGGTCCATCCGTAAGGCCTCTTTGAAATCGGGCGATGCAGGGAACCAACTCAATGACAAATTCGAGGTCTCGAACTGGTGGCATCCCTGGAAGGTCGTCGGGGAAGACATCAACAAAGTCACATACCACTGGGACTTCACTAATATCTAGAGCGGGCTTCGCTTCGAGCGCGAAGAGATGCGGATCCTGCAGCTTCGAGCAATAACACGCCGCCGAAGGATGGTGAGGTAGATGAGCCTCCTAGCGCAATCAATTTGTCCCATGTCTTTGAGACAACCAATCCATGCCTAGGATTACATCTAAGCTCGCCGATCGAAGGAGGATAAGGTTTGCCAAGAATCCTACCCCTTCTATCTCAACAGGGACATCCCTACACTCAGACTCAGCTCTCAACTCCGAACCGGGAGAGCGAATGAGCAGCGGGACCAACAATGGAGTAAAAGAAGACCTCCCACAAGAAGAAAAGACTCGAAACAAAAGAATGAGATGCGCTGAATCAAACAAAACAGTAGCGGGGAAAGAGTTAACCGAAAGGGTACCCAACACGGCGTCGGGTGCCTCTGTGCCTCCTCCGGAGATGAGGTTGGCGCGCCACTACCCACGCCTTGGGTAGCGGGGACAACCTTCTGATCCTGGGAAGAACCACCTCCCTGCCCGCGTCCTCCATTAGGACGAGGGGCCGCTCCAGTCCTGTTAGGGCAACTATTGGCATAATGCCCCTTCTGGTTGCACGAAAAGCAAGTGACCCCGGCAGCCGGATTGCGGGGGCCACCCTGCTGGTTCGCAGCGCCGCGTGGGGCACGCACTGCAGAGGGTGAGGCGGTGCTTGCGGCCTCGGCGGTGGGAAGCCACAGAACGGGCCCCTGAGTAGGCCCGACACGAGGACGAGAGAGGCCGGCCTGTGCAGACCGCTGGGCCTCCCACTTGCGCTGCGGGACTCGCCCAGCGCCTTGGCCTTGTGCTCAGCAACAATGGCCTTGTCTACCAAGGCACGGAAGTCACAAAGTCCACAATGGAGAGCACCGTCTTGCGGCTCCTCGGACAAACCCTCCATGAACTTCTCTGCTTGGCCTCATCGGTGGCCACCTCGGATGGAGCATAACGAGCCAAGTGGTTGAACTCGTGCAGTACTCCATCACCGACTTACGCCTTGCTTGAGCGAGAAACTCCTTCTTCTTGACTTCATTAAGCCGGCGAGGATGTGAGCTCGGCGAACGCCGTCGGAACTCATCCCAAGAGACAGTGGCCGCGGCTGCATGGCCAAGAAGTTCTCCCACCAGAGAGTGTCGCCCCAAGGCGATGGGAGGCAAAGAGTGCCTGTCTGGTCGAGCGCGAGCAACGTCGAGCTTACGCTCAACTTTGACGCAGCCAGTCATGCGTCCAATGGGTCCTCGGACACGAGAACGTGGGGGTGAGTGCGAAGAAACTCGGCAAGGCCCCATGGGGTGATGTCCACCCCCTGCCGGATCACGAGGCACCGAAGAGGCGGAGGTGTTGCGCGCAATAACATCCGGCAGACCCTCCGTCCCTCCGAGCGGTTGCGCTCGATCCGGAGAAGGACCTCGCCATGGTCGGAGGCGGAAGCTCCTCATCCAAAAGGTGCCGACCACGGCCACTACGAGTACCTCCACCATCCTGCTTTAAGAAACTTAGGTTAGAAACCAAAGCACTAACATTAGAAGTTGATGAAAGCGAAAAGCTAACGATTAGGGAATGAGACATCACCCTAACCGAAAGCCAAAACAGCAAGTAACAACTTTAAATGTTTCCAAAGAAGCTCCAAAACAGCAAGGAAACACCAAACCAAGCTCAACTTCTCAATGCCATTAACCCGTATTGAATGAGCGAGTAATAGTGTGAGAAGATAAAATTTCAGCACACTACAACCAGCCTAACACTACTCAAGAACAAGGTTAAGGCGATAAAAATAACGTTAGATACTTAGATAACTAGTATCACATCTTACCCTTTTATTCCCACAAGTTTTACTTGGTTAATCTCTTATTTTCTACCCTGGTTAGAACCTTTGAGCTGCTGTCAGGAAATTGAATGATCGCTGTCAGTTGCATCCAAGCCTCCTAATTGAAATCTTCAACCGGAAGCTTCAAAACCTTGTAGAGGCGGCTAACATTTCAATTTGCCAAGCTCATTGGCCCCAAAACCCAATTAATCGATAATGACTATCTTTTGAGAGAAGGAAAGGGAAAACACTTTTAAAACTCAAATTAGAGCAAGGCAGAGAAGAAAGCTAAGATAGGTAAGGAATAAAATCAGAGAACTTACTTAAGCTTTCACAAATCATTTGACCCTTTGAAAATAAGGTTTTCAAAATATCCTAAGGACGACCAAGCTTGGGTTACTACGGTTGGAATGGCTCGATACCAACTTTGTGAGGACCCGGTTTATTCGGTTTGTCTTGTTTAACCATCCACTAGGTCCTAACGGTACAAATCAAATAAACCAAGCCTCGAGATATGTATACTTCCTAAATGCAGTATACACACCCGCTACAAAATCATGCATCAATTCCATTCATACACATAGAGCGAAGCAAAAGCAACAAGCGAAGACATAGATAATATAAAGAGAGTTATTACAAAGAGAGGCCGACCGGCCAAAATTCATAAAGATAAGTAAATACACAATGAAGCAAAATGGCCATAAGATGGCGATAAACAAAAGCCAATCGGTGTGCCTTTACCCACAAGGCAACCAACCGGACCGCCAAGCTAATCGTCCCAAACAGCGCAAGAACACAACTCACAAAAGTGAGGCCCTTGGGGCTCACCTTCTTCCTCTGCAACAATTAATATTAAGCAAAGCGGATGAGTACAAAACTTGTTTTTGTACTCTTAAGACTGACGTGTGAGATAACAGAACTATAATTAACTACATGCAAGCTTTATTTAAGTGGATGAGGCTCTGGACTTATTTTCAGCATAAAGCAAGTTTTCATTTGCAATAAGGTAATAGATTCAAAGCAAGTTTGCAATTAACTTTTATTGTTCAAATAAAGAGAGACAATAATAACATAGATGAGAACAACACCAACCTAGAAGTGACTAACCCATAGTCACCACAACAATAGCATGAAGTACCCCTTCATACCACCCATGTCAAGTTTAAGTTTTTAAAAGGTTGTAGTCTAGTTCTTGTGGGAAATAACCAAGCGTGTCCATAACCTAGGACGAGGCTATTCGAATAGTTTTAACCTGCCAGGGTGTACCAATGTACCCACACGATAGACCGCCTTTCCACCACCACGGTTAGCACACTTCCTTTGGTATGCGGCATGGCTAAGTCTAACAAGACGCTTTCCAATGGACGATGCTAATTAAGAGCCGCAACCACGGGAGAAAGACACATTAAACAGCCTAACCGGCCTGCTAATGCTCTCCTCCAACACCACAAACACACACACACAGAAACACACCCACCGACCAGCTCATAATTAACACCTCCCAAAGTACTTAGTCAAGAGAGGTTCCATATCCCCTCGTGTGGTTAGCACGCAATAATTGCTTGGATCAATGGCACAAGTAACTTTCGGTCCTTAGGGACTTAGGCACCATTCGATCACACCCAACAGATCACCCAACATACCATTGTGCCCAAGCCAAGATATAATTTTTGTTTTCAGTTTTGATTTGCAAAATGGTAAAACACAAGGGTTGGACATAATGGAATAATATAAGTATTTGTGTGATCAAGATCACCGACTAAGTCGATGATCGCCCAATACTACCGATGCTAGGCATGGCTAAGCAATATTTATTCGAATCTACTAAGTGACAAGAGCTCATCCAACTAACTCTAATCACGACAAATAACCTAGGCTCGGTAGTAGAGGATAATTAATTACCTACAGATTATGCAACTAGAGGTCTAACTAATCAATTTAACAACAAAATAGCAATGCATACATAGAAGTTAAACAAAATATTAGACTTTAAAAGTAATGGGCTTAATGGGAAATGATCAAGCTCGCTTGCACGCTTGCATTGCTCAATTTGTTGCGGAGGGTCGTTCTGGGATTACCGCAAATATCGAATCCTAAGCGAAAGAGCGAAAACAACCAATAAGACGAGCAACACTTAAACAAAGAGCAAGCAAAAATTATCCAAATGTGACGAAATTTATACACAAGGTAAAATACGAACATACCTAGACATAGAAACTGGAAAAACTTAATTTGGATTTGTGGTGCAAATGATATTCTCTAAAAACCTAATTTTGGCCATAATTAGCATTAGTGCAAAAATATTTTCTAGAAAGATTTTGAAGCTGAAACTTTTATGGTAGCTACCTACTGGTACAGTGGTAACCCATATAAAATTTCAGGTCATTTGGAGTTAAAATGATTTAGTTATGATGTTTCTAAATTTTAAATCTAAGACATGATTAATTTCAGTATTAAAGACTCTTGCAAAACCTATACTAAGCTAAAGTACTTTAACAGATGCATTTATAGAACTTTAGTTTGTTAAATTTGGAGCTCTGAGAAAAAAGTTATGCAATTTTGAAGTTTAAAACAATTAATATGTGCAAATAAAAGCTTCTTGGATTAAATCTGGAAAACCCATAAAAACTGGGGAGGTCGTGGGCCGTTGATCAAAGATCGCACGGCTCACGATCTCAGACGCTAAAACCACTTGAGCTCTCTGGCGCAAAGACCTTGCCGCGCCTAGGAGAGGTCTTAACCGTTGATATGGAATCCAACGGCTCCGACCATCGGATGCACAGCACACGCGAAGGAGCTCCTCGCGCACTAGGGAGGTCGTGGCCATCAGATCTGGATCTGGCGGCCCCGAGCTCCACGAGGAGGTCCTACGGCTATCCAACTAAGGGGAAGGTCTGGGCGGTTAAGATCTCCCGAGGGGAGGTCTTAACGGTCTAGATCCGTGGAGAGAGGACCTAAGCGGTGCTTGCGAGAGGTCTTGGCGGCTAGGATCTCAGGGAGGTCCTAACGGCCTAGATTTCCTCGGGAGGTCCTCCAACACGGTGCTTTGAGAGAGAGATCTGGATGGCTCGGATCTCCATAGGAGAGGTCTGAGCGGTCCCGGATCTAGGCGGGAGGTCCTCATGGTTAAGACCCGGCACGAGGAGGTCACGAGGTTCTCTTTACAAAGAGACCAAGGGGTGGTCTTTTGTAAAGAGGACCACGGGTGGTTTTGAAGGTTTTCTTTACAAAAGACCAGGGTGGTCTTTTGCAAAGAGGACCTTGGTGGGGTGGCTCGGGGTGGTTTTAGAAAGCGACTAAGGAAGGACCTTTTGCAAGGAGGACCCCAAGGAGGTCAGAGAGGCGGTTTGACAAAACAACCGGGTGACCTCTTCGCACGAGAGGACCTCATGAGGTCTTTTGCAAAGAGGACCCCAAGGAGGAGGGTGATCCTAGCGGTGGGGATTTAACCTACGGAGGTCTTTAACGGCCGAGGATTCCAAATGGTGGGAGGTCACGGCGGCTAAGGACTTAGACTAGGAGATCTAGCGGTCCGGATCAACACCGAAGAGGTCATGAGCGGCTAAGACCACAACCGAGAGGTCCTAGGACTTAGCTAATACTGGAACAAAGGATCTACGGGTGGATCTAAGCAGGAAGAGGTCATTAAGGGCTAGGATTAAATCGAAGAGGTCTTGGGAGCTAGAGTTTTTGCCGACAAGATCCCACGGTGCGAATCTAACACGGAGAGGTCACGGAGGTCACGATGAACCGAGGAGGTCCAATGACTTGACAAAGCGCGACAACGGACCGGGACACGGCTTTGGTCAGCGGCTGCGTCGCCGCGACCACGACCACGGCGCGCGTCAACGGGGCAAAATGTTCGCAATACTATTGCGAACCTTTTGAGGGCACAAGCGTCGCGGACCGACCCATATCGCCGCGAGCCGAACGAGGCGAGATCAAGTGCGGAAAAGTGAAAACCGAGAAAGACTTCGCGCGACCTAGACTATCGAGTGCTTAAGCTACGAGGAGGTCATTGTGAACTCACAGGCCAGAGGAGGTCAAGGGAGGTCGGTGGAGCCACTGGCGGCGGCACGATCCGCGGAGTGGAGGAAGATGACACGGGAAAAACTCACGAGCGATATGAGAACTCAAGAAAAGCTGCGATTAGCTCAGGAGGACCCGCAGATAGAGCAAGAGCGGCAAGCGGAGGAGGGAGACATGCTCACCGGAGCTAAAGATGGAGGCGCGACGCCAAATCCGAAGGCCGAAAACCCAATTCAGCGCTTCGAGAAAACAAGCGAATCAAGTTAGTGGACAGGGCCAGGAGGTTGAAAGAAATCTTTGCGGCGCTAAGGGAGGGCCAGGGACCACTTTGGAGCTCGATGGTGATGAGGGCTCGGCGGTCAACAAGGGCGGCAAGTGTTTCCAAGACTATGCGATTTGGTTCACGAGGAGAGCTAAGGACTCGCATAAGGTGCGAGAAGGAAGCTAAGGGTGAGCTCGGGGACCATATAAAGCTAGTGAGCAACGGAGGAAATCAGAAGCACTCTACGGAAATGGAGTTCAAGCACTGCCACCGCTCGAGAAGTGAGCGGGAGTTGGTAGCGGGAAGACTTTGGAGGAAAGGTCTTGTGAGCATTTAAGAAGGGCGATAAGAGCCGTTGACGAGGCGGAGACGATGGGACCCGCCATCAGGCAATCCTCGCGCCACGCCATCTCCCCGTGGCGGAAGAAGAAGAACGAGGGAGGAGGTAGGGTGGTCGTGGGATCCGATCCAACGGCCCACTGAGCTCAGCCCACCGCACTGAGCCCGCGCCACTAGGTGGCTTGGTGCGACCACGACCTAGAAGTCGGACTCGGAGTGCGAGTCCAAGCGACTCGGACCGGGTTTCAAATTGGGAGCTGGAATTTAGGAATTAATTAAGGCATCAAACCAACTCCAAAATTTCTGAAATTTTAACTGAGCTTGCTAACTTTAGAATTAACCTCCCATAAAATTTTCAGAGATTTTGGTGTGCTAGAGTTTCCTCAAGAAATTCCAGAAGGTGATTTCAGAGGTTTGACCAAGGTTTGACTTGCCTCTAAAATATTTCAATTAATTTCAAAAGCATGAAATAATTTAGGGCGTTACCAAACAACCTTAGAACCAAGGAAAATTATTTCAAGGGTTTAACAAAAGATTTGACCAAGGTGGTTGTTGACTTGATAAAGGAGGCTTTTGATTTTGAACTTCCCAAAATTCCTTTACAAGAATTTCAGAAAAGTTTCAAGAGTAAAAGGATGAAGGAAAAGTTTTAATTTACCCTCATTTTATTACATTTGAAACACAAGCCAAAATGGGGATGTTACAGAGAGTAAGGTCACCGCCGACATAGCTCTCATTGCGTCGGTACCACCTTCTGCCTGCGGACCCGGTGGGTGCCGCTCCTCGGTGCCCAATGCGGCACCCAGCTCCACAGGTGGCAGCAATGGTCGCAACATCAAGCGTTGCGGGAAGAATCACAACGGTAAGCAGAACAAAGGCGGCCAATCGTTCTCATCACACGCCTACTCCACAACTAACCCCCCTAGTTTTGCTTCAACCCATGGCGATCGCTCCGGCGTGGTGAATCGGCGTCCGATCCCAGCGCGAGCATCCTCGGACCCGTCCCCCGGCCTCTCGCATACAACACCACGTTCACCCCACTTCAGGTGTTGGAGCCTGGCTCTCCTGCCGTGCCACAATGGGACTAGGCCAGTCTGATCGCCGCACTAAATGGCCTCTCCACCTCCCAGGCAAGGTGGACTCCGGCGCCACATCTGACATGGCATCTGAGGACAGTATCCTCTCCTCCCTAGAACCTCTACCCCATCTGTCTATAGTCACTATTGGTGATGGTACACGTGTTCCCATTCTCTTCAACGGCCACACGCACCTCCCAACCCCTTCTTCCAACTTTGTTTTACACAATGTTCTTCTAGTGCCTTCTCTAATAAAAAATCTCATCTCCATTCGCAAATTCACTTATGATAATGCATGTTCCATTGAATTTGACTCATCTGGTTTCTCTGTCAAGGACCTCAGAATGCGGCACGTGATTCTTCACTACAATAGCGACGAGGACCTCTACATCATACCCATAGCCACTCATTCGTCGCACCACGCTCACATCTCCGTCGTCGCCC
Source organism: Ampelocalamus luodianensis (assembly GCA_036346255.1). Taxonomy (NCBI): domain Eukaryota; kingdom Viridiplantae; phylum Streptophyta; class Magnoliopsida; order Poales; family Poaceae; genus Ampelocalamus; species Ampelocalamus luodianensis. The sequence continues at coordinate 28,271,534 of CM070637.1, forward strand.
CCGCTGCTCTTTGGCACCAATGCCTTGGTCATCCCGGCCCTGCTGTCCTCAGCACACTACATAAGTGTAGTTCTATTTCATGCAATAAAGTAACTTACACATTTTGTCATTCTTGTCAACTTGGCAAGCATGTCCGTCTACCGTTTACCACCTCTACGTCCTTTGAGTTAATCCATTGTGACTTGTGGACATCTCTAGTCTTGAGTAATTCGGGATTTCAATATTATCTGGTCATTATTGATGATTTTACTCATTTTTGTTGGACTTTTCCTCTCCGTCAAAAATCTAATGTCCACCAACATTTTCTCAATTTTCACGCATACACCTTAACTCAATTCAGTCTACCCATAAAAAACATACAAGCCGATAATGGCACTGAGTTTGTCAATTAAGCTAACTCCGACTTCCTTGCGCATCACGGCATCGTCCTTCGCCTTTCCTGCCCATATTCTTCACAACAAAATGGCAAAGCCAAGTGTACCATCCGCACCATCAACAACATTGTGCTAACACTTCTCCTCCATGCTCACATGCCGCCTTCTTATTGGGCTGAGGCTCTGGCCGTCACGATCTACCTCCTTAATCGCCGACCATCACCTACCATAAACAACACCACCCCCTTCCACAAACTCCACCACAAACAACTGTCATACAAACACCTTCGGGTTTTTAGTTGTCTATGTTATCCTAACATATTTTCCACCGCTCCCCACAAACTATCGCCGCACTCGGTCCCCTGTGTGTTCCTTGGCTACTTGAGCTTGCACAAGGGATATTGTTGCCTCGACGTCTCCTCGCAGAAGGTTATCACCTCGCGCCATGTTGTTTTTGACGAGGACGTTTTTCCGTTCGCAACACACAGCCCTCGTGCTCCAACAACCTCACTTGACTTTCTTCTAGATGAGGCCATGACTACCTCTGTACCTCTGTTTGTGGCTACAAGTACCGCGGGCCATCCCAGCGCCACGACTCCGCTCAGCATGCAGGGCTGTTTCGCGCTTCAACCCCCCTTTGGGTGCCCCACAAGGTGGCCTCCCATGGAGCGGCGGTGTCCCCAGTAGCCGCGGACCCCATGGCACGACGGTGCCCCTTAATGCGACTGGGCTCTCTGGATTAAGGACTTCCCGTGACACGGTGGTGCTGTTCCCTACAGCGGTCACCAACAGCACGGTGCCCCTGGTAGTTGCAGCGCCCTTGGACCTGATGACGCCCGTCCGTGCGCCTTCTCCTCTAGGTGCGACGGATCCCGTAGCTTCGGCGGCGTCGTCGACGCGGCGTGCACTCACCCGTTCTAGTGCCGGCCCGCACCGGACTTCATAAGATGGTCACGGGGCCAAATCTGGGATCGTTATGCCTGTGGACCATTTCAATCTCTCGGCAATTCACTCCGGTGTCTCTCCACTGCCAAAGACATACAAAGGTGCTCTTTCTGATCCTCTATGGCGCCAAGCCATGGCCGACGAGTACCAAGCACTCATTGACAACAAGACCTGGTCTCTTGTTCCACGTCCACCTGACACTAATGTTATCACAGGCAAGTGGATTTTCAAGCACAAATTTCATTTCGACGGGTCTCTTGCTCGGCATAAGGCACGTTGGGTTGTGCGTGGCTACTCTCAACAGCCCAGCGTCGACTTTGATGAGACCTTCAGCACAGTCATGAAGCCATCCACCATTCGAGTTGTGCTCAGCATCGCCGCCTCGTGCTCATGGCCTCTACGCTAACTCGACGTCAAGAACGCTTTTCTTCATGGCACTCTTGATGAGACAGTCTATTGACAACAACTGGCCGACTTTGTTGATCAGGCCCATCCTTCACACGTATGCCATCTGAAGAAGTCGCTCTATGGTCTCAAGCAAACCCCTCGTGCGTGGTACCAACGCTTTGCCACCTACCTTCGCACCTTACGCTTCGTTGCTTCGACTACCGATATGTCTCTCTTCGTCCTCAAGGATGGTCCGCACCTTGCCTACCTCCTTTTGTATGTCGATGACATCATATTGACAGCATCATCACTGGAGCTTCTTCGTTGACTTTCTTAGTGGCTTCATACCGAGTTCTCTATGACTGACTTGGGGGATCTTCACTTCTTCCTAGGAATCTCTGTTACCCGGACTGCTTTTGAACTATTATTATCACAGTGTCAATATGCCACAGAACTTCTTCAGCATGCCGGCATGGCTGACTACCACCTGACGACGACTCCTGTTGACATCCGCTCCAAGCTTTCCCATGTCCAATCTGACCGAGTACCAGAGCATGGCTGGTGCCCTTCAGTACCTCACTCTCACCCGGCTCGACCTCGCCTACACTGTACAACAGGTCTGCCTCTTCATGCATGACCCTCAAGAGCCCTATCTCGCACTTGTTAAGCGGATTCTTCACTATGTCAAGGGCACCATGGACTACGGTCTTCAGCTTCACGCCTCACCAGTGACCACGTTGACCGCCTACTCTAATGCTGACTGGGCCGGCTGCCAGGACTCTCACCGCTCTACTTCTAGATACTGTATACACCTTGGTGATAACCTTATCTAATGGTCCTCCAAGAGGCAATCTACAGTGTCCCACTCCAGCACCGAGGTTGAATACCGAGCCATCGCCCATGCTATTGTTGAGTGTTGTTGGCTTCGCCAACTCCTACTAGAACTTCACCGACTTCTGATGCATACGGTTGATTCTCGTGACAATGTGAGCACCATCTACATGTCGTCAAACCCCGTGCAACATCGCCGAACCAAGCACAATTAGGTGATCCATTGTTTTGTTCTGCAATCCAGGGTCAAGCCGTCGTTCCATTGGGAATTGGGGACTTGGCGTTCGTCGTTCGTGGTCTCACGACGAACAACTTTCCTGTGTGTTTTGGGCGTATTCCGAAGAGTTGAGGGTTCGTGCATTGGCACGAGTGTTCAGCTAGCGACATCGTCTACTTCGCATCAACTATCCACGGTTCCTCACTGAGAAGATCGGGCCTCCCCCGTATCATGTGGTATCAGATTCTAGGTTTACTCGGTGAGAACTTCTTTACCTGTAGTTAGATTCGTTTTCTTTCCTATCGTCCATTAAACCGAAAACCAAAAATTGCAATACCAAAACCGTAGTTTAATCTATTATTTCTTGTGCGTTTAGTTAAGTTTTCATCAATTAGATTTTTGTTTTAGTGCTGATCTGTGTGTTTCCTTTTGCGTTGCTTAATCATTGTTAATTTTTTTTTGCTGATTGAACTCCTCAATTAGCACCCAAAAAGAGTATTTCGCATCCGCATTAACCTATCATCTTGTGGTCGGCCGAACCTCCTTTTGTTTATCATCTTTTGTTCGGTTGGTAGAATCCCTAGCCGCGCCCTTCTCTTGCCGTGCGCCGTCGACACCTTGGCCGCTCGGATTGTAAACCCTAGCTTCATATTGGTATCGGAATCGGTCCTACAAGTGTCCCTTCCGAATTCTATTGGGGAAGTAGAGTCGAGTCCATCTCTTGGGAAGTTCCTATCCGAGTCCACTTGAGTTCGGGCCTCTACTTCTTCACCGACCGAACCACTTTGGCTTCACTTATATCCTTTCATCCTGAGACTATCTTTTGATATTGCAACTAGGGCTGCTCATTCAACTTGATTACACTTTGCTGATTTGTGAGGGTTGCGTACTTCCGCGGGGAGCAAAACACTTTCAGCCTCTGCAAAGAAGAAAAGGCATCGCATTTAGAAAGAGCCGCGGCATACAAAAAAACACAGTGAGCGAAAAGCTAACTTTTGCATACGACCTCCGATTGGAACGTTTCTTGATCCGTTGAAAAGGAAACGGGAAGATAGAATGAAAAAAAGAAGTCTGGGAAATCTGGGGTTTTTATCTACGTGTACGCACTCGGGCACACATACGGAAAACTTCGACCCCAAAAAACGTCGTTTAGGGCCTCAAAACGGGCCTGCAAATCGAGAAAAATTCAAGTTTCTCCGAATGCGCTCAAAATTGACAAAGCTCCTCTACAAGTGATTTTAAGGTTCCCCGTGAAGACGGCATCCTTTTTCGAGTTGACCCGCGCATACTTTCAGCTGCTACAGTACTGGGTCATATTTTCAGTTTGTGTTTTTCAATTTTCTTTGAGCAATCTTGTGCCCTAGTTTATTCCATTGCAATTGGCCAGCATCTATCCTAGTACATGGTGTAAAACGAGCTGGTTTCACCTCTTTTTCTGATTGATTCTCACTAGCTCATTCCTTTATTTGCATTAAGTCCCATTTATCTTTGCGTGTGCATTCATACACTTCGCTTAAACCTATTGGATCAGCACATAGGCAAAATACTCTAGCTTGGATCATTACTTAGCTTTACAATACCTTGAATATCAGATTGCATAGGATATACACTTACCTTTCCAGGCTCCACCTACACCCGTTTGTGTACACCCTTGCTCTTGGTTACTGGGTTGAGGTCGTTCGCTGTCACAACTGTCGATTTGCCATATTTTTTACACTTTGGAACGGTTAGCTTGCCTTGTTTTCAGGACTGTGAGTTGCGAGCGTAGAGAGAGATTTTGTTTTGCTAACCCAGATATAACCTCGTTTCTTGTTTGTGAGTTGTTGCCATATCAGGTCACGAGGAGGATCCACCTAATCCGGAGGCGTCAATTACGTGGACCGAGTACACTCAATTATGCGAGATGCTACAAAAACAACTTCATGATGGTGACAATGGCGTGCGTGACGAGCTCGGGGAAGTTCAGACTGGACTGAACACTCTCGGGGAGGAGGTCACACAATTGCGTACGGCCATCAACAATAACTTCTTGGAGCTACGTGCCATGTTTGCACACCACAATCTACGTGGGGGTGCGCAAGCTCATGACACGAGTGTGCACGGCCCTCCGGCCGTTTTGCACAATGAGACTGAGGAGGAGCGAGCTATTCGCGTGGATGAGGAGCGGCGGCATGCCGACAGCGCTTTGCATGGCGGTGCCGCCAAACGTCGGGATGGCAACGCGGCATGCCCGCAGGCACACAGGCGTGGCCGAGGCAACGCGGCGGGTGGAGCGCATCACAAGGTGCCCACAGAGGAGGTGTGCATCGTGCACCTCGTAGCTGGGCTGATGAGGTCGAGCAATGGGATGACAATTTCCCCACCGACGACGATGAACAACAGCACCACCACCGCAACAACGTGCAGCGTCCTCGACACGGCGACGCCGAGGATTTTGTCACTAAGCCCAAATTTAATCTTCCTACATTTTCAGGTGGTACAGATGTGGAACAATACCTCATTTGGGAGCTGAAAGTTGATAAGTTGTTTCGGATGAACAACTATTCCAATGAGAAGAAGCTGTTTCTTGCGTCCAATGGCTTGGATGATTATGCCACACATTGGTGGGAGCCGTTCCTCCGTAAGCGCATGAAGCGCCATGAGTTGCCGATTATCACTTGGGAGTAGATGAAGCAGCATTTGCGGGCACGCTTTGTACCTCGCCACTACAAGCGCTCACTATTTGAGAAGATGATAGGGCTGCGACAAGGTATGAGATCAATTGATGAATATCATAAGGAAATAGAGACTATCATGATACATGCAGATGTCCGCGAGAATGAAGAACAGACCATGGCGAGATTTCTAGCTGGCATGAATCATGCTGTCAAGCGCATTGTCAATCACCATCCCTATAATGATATGATTGAGTTGCTGCACCAAGCACGCGAAGCCGAGCGACAAGTGATTGAAGATGCACGGTTCGCTGCCCGTTTATGTTCTTCAGCCAGTTCGGGACAGCCATATAACAACAGCCAGCCAAACAAGAGCACTCCTCGTGGAATCAATTCGGCGATGCGATTCCGCAAGTAAGAAGCTGGAGAGTACACCATCACCGGTGCGTCGACTTGTGACGCTTGCTGCTAGTGCGACCTCGTCTATGGGGTCGACAGGCCGTTCACGTGACATTATTTGCCACAAGTGCAAGGGCGTTGGCCATTTTCAGAGGGACTGCCCCAATGTCAGAACTATGCTTATCACAGAGGATGGCGGTTATGTTTCAGCTAGTGATGATGAGTCGCCTAATGCACAACCAGTCTTGCACACTGATGACATAGAGCAATGTGAGTGCGATCCTGAGTTCCCTAACACTGAGCAGTATTCTATTGTTTGCACACCCAAGGTGCTTAGTGTGATGCCATCTCCGTCACTCGAGCAGCGGTGCAATTTATTTCAGACTTGGGCAAAACTTGATAAGGGCAAGGTGTGCAAATTGATTATTGATGGTGGGAGTTGTCATAATTTGGCCAGCAAGGATATGTGTCATAAGTTGGGTTTGAAGTACTTGCCGCATCCACGTCCTTATCATGTGCAATGGTTGAGCGACAAAGAGGAAGTGAAGGTGAACTATATGGTGCGTGTGACGTTTTCTATTAGGAAGTACACCGACACTGTGGACTACGATGTTGTGCCTATGACGGTGTGTCACTTGATCTTGGGACGGCCATGGCAATATGACCGTTATGCTCTTCACGATGGGCGTACAAATCGCTACACATTTCGATGAAACAATATGGATATCATCCTGAAGCCGCTTACACCGCAACAGATTGTGAATTCTTCAATGCAAAAATTGAGATGCACGTTGAGACAGCCAAAGAGCGAGAGAAGAATTTAGTGATGTTAGCCACCAAATCAGAGATGAGAGAATTCAGCGAAGATCGCAATTTGGTGCACTTTGTTTTGCTGTACAAAGACGCCTTGCTTTCGACTAACGACTTGTCTTCTCTTCCTAGTGGTGTTGCTTGTGTTTTGCAGGACTTTAGTGACGTCTTTCTAGACGAGGTACCAGCTGGGCTACCACCAATTCCTGGGATAGAACATAAGATCAACTTGATTCCAGGATCGTCGCTGCCGAACCGACCACCGTACCGCACCAATCTCGAGGAAACAGAGGAAATTCAGAAACAAGTACAAGAGCTTCTCTCCAAAGGGTATGTACGTGAAAGCTTAAGCCCTTGTGCTGTTCCTGTTATTTTAGTTCCTAAGAAAGATGGTTTATGGCGTATGTGCATAGATTGTCGAGCGATTAATAATATGACAATTCGATATCGTCATCCTATACCTCACTTAAATGATATGCGAGGCAATTGAGTGGTGCTTTATTTTTTTACAGAAGATAGATTTGCGTAGTGGTTACCATGAAATTAGGATGCATGAAGGAGATGAGTGGAAAATAACATTTAAAACAAAATTTGGGTTGTATGAGTGGTTAGTCATGCCTTTTGGTTTAACTAATGCACCTAGTACATTCATGTGCTTAATGAATCATGTTTTAAGGCATTTGATTGGTAAATTTGTGGTTGTATACTTTGATGATATTCTGATTTACTGATCATGATGAATCTGAACACATAGACCATCTTAGACAAGTTCTACAAGTTTTGCGTGAGGCTAGGTTATTTGGTAACTTCTGTAGTGCACTTTTTCAAAGATTGTGTCATCTTTTTGGGCTATGTTGTTTCTCACAGGAGTTGAAGTAGATGAGTCTAAAATTGAAGCGATTAAAATTGGCCAACTCTTGTGACCGTAAGTAAGATTAGAAGCTTTTATGGTCTCGCTAGTTTTTATCAGCGCTTTGATGCCTACAAGATAGAGCTTTTCGGCGATGACTATGGCATAAGCTCTACACTCAATGTCGCTGATTTATCACCTTTCTTTGGTGGTGACAATCCAGCATCGAGGACGATGCCTTTTCAAGAGGGGGAGGATGATGATGGCATCCCTAACACTTATACATCTTTCCCTATTGGTGGATATGCACATACTGAGATGGACGCCATAAGTGAAGCTACAAATAATATAAGTGCAGAAGTGCATGTTGGTCCACTGACTAGAGCAAGAGCTAAACTTCTAAATCAACAGGTGCTTTTGTTTCTTAATGAATCTTCTATTGTTATTGATGAGAATTGGGTACTACCTCATGCAAATATTTTATGTATTCTCAGGTTTCAACATTGTGAAGCCTTTGGAACCGACAGGGAGGGGAGGGAGGCCGGAGCCAAAGCAATGGAGGAGAAGCTTACGTGGGTCAAGCAAGAGGAGAAAAGCCCAAGAATTCAAGCCCAATTTGGATCTTCCACAAGCCAAACTGAAATTCATCTCGAATCAACTCGAAATTCAATTCGGATTGATTGGGACAACCCAATGACACTGTAAGAAAAAGGCCATAACTTTTACATACGGAGTCCGATTGGGGTGTTCTTGGACTTGTTTGAAAGCTTATTCCAAGCCGGCCCTAGGCCGTGCGTGAGTCATGGAGGGCGCCTTACGTACCCTTGCCCCTCCTTTGTATCCATTAGACCAGTTTATCCATAAGATTGAAACATAGCTATTGCTTGTTCTTTCGACACCAGAGTTCATGCGAGGACTTTGAGAGAGAATTAGGTGATCCATTGTTTAGTTCTGCAATCCAGGGTCAAGCCATTGTTCCATTGGGAATTGGGTACTTGGCGATGAACAACTATCCGGTGTGTTTTGGGCGTATTCCGAAGAGTTGAGGGTTCGTGCATTGGCGCGAGTGTTTAGCTAGCGACATCGTCTACTTCGCATCAACTATCCATGGTTCCTCACTGAGAAGATTTGTAGAACGATCGCACTAAAAAAATCATAACATCTGCTATAGAGGTCCAAACGATGCGATCTAGCACTTCATCGAAAGGTGACAACGTCCTCTACAATACTCTAGGAGATGCCTAGGAGTGAATCCATACTTAACTACATCAAAACGACTGTCCAACGAAATCTGTCCTGAGTAGACCATACTACCGACATTGCTACAACAATTAAGTATGCATCTAGTCGAGGGAAAACAGGGGTTACCCTTGACGAATCGATTGCTGGGCACGAAGAGCACCCGCCAGCGACCTCTCCCTATGAAGATGGTCTTGTCCCCCTCAGCTTCTTCCTCCAATAGCCGGCCACCTCCAAGCGATCCCCTACTTCTCCCTAATCGACAGTCGTGGAGGGTGGATGATCTTCGCCGGCAGCAGGGGAGGCAGCGCTACAGTACCTCGGTGTGCTACAATATCGCACGGCGCTACAGTGCCCGACGTGCTATAATGCCAGCGGCGTTACAGTGCCTCCCAAATTCTGAATTTTTCCTTTCTGATTATATTTAATTTTATTATTAATCATTTATTTGTTGTATGTTTAAACGAGATATTACAGATGCCTCATCTACCGGTGAACAACATTTTGTTCATCCTGTAGAGGTTAAGTAGGAGTTGAAATATTTTTAGATGGTTCCTGAATTTGTTCGAGTTACACCTTGCTTCCACTGACTCCTTTGGAAAGAAACTCTTTCTCCAAGAAGACACCATTATGGGCAACAAACACTTTGTTAGCAACCTAATTATAAAAGTAATACCCCTTAGTTTCCTTAAGATACCCACAAAGAAACACTTATCAGATTTGGGTGTGAGTTTGTCAGACGTCAAACGTTTAACATACGCCTCACAACCCCATATCCTAAGAAAAGATAATTCAGGACTCTTCCTAGTCCATATCTCATATGGTGTCGTTTCCATAGTTTTTTATGGAACCCTATTCAAAGTGAAAGTAGCTGTTTCTAGAGCTTATCCCCAGAATTGCAATGGAAGATCATATTGGCTCATCATTGACCGAACCATGTCCAACAATGATTGGTTTCGTCGTTCCGACACCCCATTCCGTTGAGGCGTTCCTGGCGGAGCAAGTTGTGGAACAATTCCATATTTCTTTAGATGATCACCAAACTCATGGCTCAAATACTCTCCTCCATGATCAGATCGTAGATATTTGAATTTCTTGCCAAGTTGATTATGTACCTCATTCTGAAATTCTTTGAACTTTTCAAAGGATTCAGACTTATGCCTCATTAAGTAGATATAGCCATATCTATTAAAGTCATCGGTAAAAGTTATGAAGTATTGAAAACCGCCTCTAACTGAAGTGCTCATTGGTCCACATACATCCGTATGTACAAGCGCCAACAAGTCACTCGCCCTCTCACCTCTGGTCATGAACGGTGCTTTTGTCATCTTGCCAAGTAAACAAGATTCACATGTTTCAAATGATTTGAAATCAAATGAGTTTAGAAGACCATCTTTATGGAGCTTCATCATGCGCTTCTCATTTATATGACCTAGTCGACAATGCCAAATATAAGTGGGATTCATATTATCAGGTCGAAGTCTCTTAGCATTAATGTTATAAATGGGATCATCCTCAAGATTCAAAACATACAATCCATTCAACAATAGAGCATTGCCATAAAGCATATCTTCAAAATAAATGTAACATCCCAATTCTGGACTCGTGTTTCAAATGTAAGAAAATGTGTATAAATTAAAACTTTTTCTTGCGTCTTGAAGTTTTTGACTTTTCCTGTAATTCTTGTAAAGGAATCATGGGGAATCAAAAAAAAACCTAAATATTCCTTTTTACTAAAGTCTTAGACTCCTTGTTGAAAATCCTGGGTTCTACTCCCAAGAGATACTTTTCTTTGGTTGTGTGACCCCTCTGAAAAATCTGGCAATGGTTAGGAAGGGTTTGAATATTTTAAGAGGTAGTCAAACCACCCTGACCCTTGGTCAAAGCCTAAATCAGAACCTTGAGGAATTTTTAGAGAAAAATGCTCAGTATAAAAACCTCTGAAAATTTTACACAAGGTTCATCTCAAAGTTGGCAAGCTACTGTAAAAATTTCATAAATTTTGGAGTTAGTTTGCTACCTCTAAGAATCCCTCAAAGTTTTCAGCTAAAATGAAACCTTAAGTCAAGCCTTTGGTTTGGGTTCAAGTCAGACCCGGAATCTGGGTTGAACCCAACCGCTTGGAGCACCTCGAGCTCTGTCATTTAGGTGCAAACAGTGTCGGCCGTTGGATCTTTGCCTTACCGCTGAAGATCTTCGGGAGCTCCTCAAAGACCTCCTCTGGTCTTTGTAAAAGACCACCCACGCGCACGACCACCTTATGTCATTTTTGCAAAGAGCACCCTCCCGGACCTCCCTTAGGACCTCCGACCCTCACTTAAAATCTGAGCCCTTCGATTCTGATCCAACCGTCCAGACCTCCCTAGCTGGAGCTCAACACTTAGTTTAGCCGTTGTGTTCTTTGACTAGTCCTCCCAGGTTCTCTCACTGAATATGGGACCTCTCTGGGCCTGGTCATCATCATTTTTTGTGCGCATGGCAGTATAGAGCAGTGCTTTGTCAAGTCCTGCCTTGACAACGGCTAATGACTGCCCGCATTAATTGTGCGCGAGACCTTTTGCCCAAAAGTCTCTCTCTTACCTACTCCCATCTTTTCAAGTGTACCCTAGCTCAGTGCACCCGAGTATCATGGCCCTTGTTCCTTTTGCTCTCCGGCTATATAAGAGCCCCAAGTTTCCTCTTTAAGTTTCTTTAGACACCCTTTTTGCAACCCTAGTTCCTCTCCGTGCGCTTGTGCTCAAAACTTCTGAAAAGCTCAGCCGCCATTGTCGGACCTTGGAGCTCCTCGTCGATCTCTGAGCTCCAGTGGTTCAAATTGCAATCTTGGCGTGTCATCTTGTTGGTCTAGTCACCTCAAGTCTCCCTAACTTGTTTTGTTTAACCTTCACAGAGGTTGACAATTTGGGAGCTTGCTTTTAGTGGCCGGGTTGGTCATCTTCCTCAACTCCGGCAAGCATCATCATCTCCGGAGCTCTTGCGGCCATCCCTAGACCTCCTCCATTCTCAGGTTAGTACTTTAGTGTTGGAAATCCTGCTCTGTTGGACCTCGTAAGCTTTTCATTTTTGCCGTATTTTGTCTCCGGTGGTCATCTCCGGCTAGCCGCCGGTAGGAGGTGTTCTAGCTCTCGATATTGGCACCTTTAGGTTCTCCTCGCTATTTAGAGCCCATCCATGCCCTTGGTTCCCGCTGCCGTGGCCGGAGTCGCCGGTGGTGAGCTAAAACCCAAACTCGTGTTTTTGCCGTGCCTTACTCGGACATGTCCTGTAGCCTAATGATTAGCATTTAACTTGTCCTAAAGGCTAATCATTAGCGTTAAATGTTGTTCTTGTTAGCAGAGCGTGTGAGTCGTTAAGTCTCTAGACCTCTTAGGATAAATCGTGCCCGTTAAAGACCTCCTTAGATCTAATCTAGGCCGTTAGGATCACTCTTGGTGTTTCCGCAAAAGACCTCCCCTGGTCGTTTTGCAAAAACCACCCCTAGACCACCCTCGAGGTCCCCTTTACAAAAGAACACCCATTGGTCTTTTGTAAAGAAAACCCCAGGACCTCCCCTTCCCAGAAGTCTTAAACCTCAAGACCACCCTGGGTGAATCTTGACCGTTGAGACCTCCCTAGCCTAGATCTAAGCTGCCCAAGACCTCCTCACCAGTTTAGCTTATCACCTAGGACCTCCCTCGGTCGCATCTTAGCCGTTCAGGACCTCCCCCTGGAGATCTTGACCGTCTACGACCTCCTCCGTTAAATCCTTAGCTTTAGGACCTCCTCTCAGCTCTAGACCATTAGATCTAGATCTAACGGGCTGGACCTCCTCAGCATGTTTAGAGCTCTATCGTTTAGTTTCTCTTTTTGTCATTCATCTCTAGATCTAAGGCTCAGATCTGGTGAACATCCGGACCTCCGAATGCGATCCTGATCTAAGCCGTTCCTTTTGAGATCTGTGGCCCAGACTTGGTGGGGCAATCGGAAATCCGAATGTTCCCTCTCCCGTGGGCCATTGGATCCAAATCCATCGGTGGAGATCTTGGCAGTTAAGACCTCCTCGGGAAATCTTAGCCGCCATGACCTCCCCTCTTTCAAATCTCACCGTTCAGACCTCCTCTATTTAGATCTCCACCCTACGGACCTCCCTGTTAGATCGGGATCATCAAGTCATGATCTAACGGTTAAGACCACCCCTAGGCACGATGAGGTCTTTTCGCGTAGGTACTCGTGGGGGATATCGCGCCCGTGCTCGTGAGCCGTGCGATCTCAGATCAACGGCCCACGACCTCCCCAGATTTAGTTGGTTTTCATGATTAAGTCCCGAAAGCTTTTATTTGCAACTTGTTAATTGCTTTGAACTTCAAAAATGCATAACTTTCTCTCTGCAACTCCATATTGAATAAACTAAAGTTTAGTAGGTTTCTCTGTTAGAATACTTTATCTTAGCATAGGTTTCAATGTAGTCTTTAGCTCTGAAATTAATCATGCCCTAGGTTTATAACTTAGAAAAATCATAATAAATTCAAATTAACTCCAAATGAAGTAAACTAAATTTTGCTAACCTTAGAATACCGGTATCTACCTACCATAAAAATGTCAGGTTCCATATCCTTCTAGAAATTTATACCATGAATAGTAACAGATAGTAATTAATTTTGAATTTTCCAACAGACTGAAATTGTTTTAGCTATAACTTTTGCATCCTTAACCCAAATTAAATGATTCTTGTTGCTAAATTTGCATAAAATCATGCTCTTCCTGCTGTGTAAGTTTCATGTGTTTTGGAACAATTTTGGTTTGGAATCTTCTTCAGTGTTTGTCGATTTATTTGAATTTGCTTGCCTTTTCAATAGGATCCGACGATTGTGTTGAGTTGGAGAGTGATCCTCTGCAGCAAACAAGCGACCCACAGCAAGGCAAGCAGTGTAACATCATTTGATCATATTGCTCCTATTACTTTTAAAAGTCTAATATCTTGATTGCAAAAACTAAGTATGTATGCTTCTTGTGTCAAAGTTAATTTATGTCGATTCTAGGTAGCTAAGCCTATTGCATTGTTGCCTTGAAATTGTTCACCCCTGTCACTGCCATAGGTTAATATCCTCACTGGTGAATTAGAGCTCGGTGAATGATTTATGGTCTTTTAGACTTAGTCGATGACCTTGATCACACAAAAACTTGTTATCACTTATGATCTATACCTTGTACTTTGTTTATTTGTGCAAACCCAAAACTGAAAATAAAATGTTTTAGACTTGGGTACAATGGTACGATGGTGTGATCTTTTGGGTGTGAATGGAATGGTGCCCGGGTCATCAAGGACCGAGTTACTTGCACCATTGATCCAAGCAATTTTGCGTGCTAACCACACTAGAGATATATGGGACCTCTCTTGACTTAGTACTTTGGGGGGTGCTAATTAATGAGTCGTGTGGAAGGTTGTATATTTCTATATACAAGATGGGTCACGTAATTGAGGGGAGCACCCGCCGAGGCCAGTGTGTTCTACTCTACGTATGGGTCCTTGTGATCCATATTTCGCTGGCAGATCACTAAGGGTTAACCCCCATGCGTGCGGCTCTTAACTAATGCAATCCATTGGAAATATCTTGTAGGACTTAGCCATGCCGGCATACCAAAGGAAGTGTGCTTAATCTTGTGGCAAAAAGGCGGTCTGAAATGTGGGTACATTGGTACACCCCTGCAGGGTTCAAACTATTTGAATAGCATCGTCCTAGGGTATGGACATGCTTGGTTATTTCCCGCAAGAACTAGACTACAACCTTTTTAAATTAAAACTTGACATGGCTGGTACGAATGGGTAATTCGTGCTATGGTTGTGATGGCTATTGGGTTAGTCATCTCCAGGTTATCTTTATGTTATTACATTACTGTTTCATTGTTATTTATGCAAATAAATTTCGGATTGTTAAAACTGCCTTCAAACTATTACTTATTGCAAATAAAACTTGCTTTATGTTGAAAATTAACCTTGAGCCTTTTCCTTTGATTAAAGCCTGCATGTAGTAGTAACTAGGTTTGTTGCCCGTAAGTCTTGCGAGTACATTTTTGTACTCATTTGCTTTGCTTAATTGTTGCAGAAGAAGAAGGTGAGCCCCAAGGGCCTCACTTTTGTGAGTTGTGCTATGGCGGTGTTTGGGACGACTAGCTTGGCGCCCGGTCGGATTGCCTTGTGGGTGTAGGCAAACCGGTTGGCTTTTGTCCTACCCATCTTATGGCATTTTGTTTCCGCTGTTCTTTTAGTTCTTGGCCGGTTAGCCTCTCTTTTGTAATGACTTTTATGTGTGTCTTTTGCTTGTAAAGTTAAGCTTTGGTTCTGTGTGTTGTATGGAATTGATGCAATGTTTTGTAAAAGGGTGTGTATACTGCAATTCTGGGAAGTATACATTTTCCCAAGGCACGGTGTATTTTGATTGTGATGCTATAGTCAGTGGATGACTAAGCATTGCAAGCTAAATAAACCGGGGTCTCACAATAAATTGGACAACAATTGTTCTTTATTCTGAACTCATAACCTTCTACTCCTAAATATGAAGCAGAAATAATGTTTTTGCTTAAGGCTGGAACATAATAACAATTATTTATTTCCATAACTAATCCTGAGGGTAAAGCTAATGGTAAAGTGCCAATAGCTAATGCAGTAACTCTTGCTCCATTGCCCACGCGAAGATCAACATCTCTTCTTGCCAAACTTCTACTCCTTTTTAATGCCTGCATCGAATTGCAAATATGAGCAACTGATACGGTATCAAATACCCAAGAACTGGTCAGAGAAGCGGCAAGATTAATTTGTATAACATTTATACCTGAACTAGAAGTCTTACATCCTTTGTTCTTTTTCATCTCTGCCAAGAACGTCTTGCAATTTCTCTTCCAATGCCCAGTCTCATGACAATGATAACATTATGTGTCAGGCTTAGGACCATCTTAAGCTTAGCTTTGAGACTCTCGATCTCACATTGAGTCTTTCCTTTGCCTTTACCCTTTCTCGATTTACCCTTTTTCTTGAAAGTTGTAGTCTTTTGAACCATCATCACATGATTGGAACTTTTCTTGATGCTCTTCTCAGCACCTATAAGCATGCCATGCAACTCGGTCATTGACTTCTCCATGCCATTCATACAAAAAATCAATATGATAGGCTCAAAGCTCGCAGGGAGTAATTGGAGAATCACCTCAGTAGCCAACTCTTGGCTAAGGGGAAAACCAAGCCTTTCCAAGCTCTCAATGAGACCAATCATATTGATCACATGAGGACTGACCGGGTTACCTTCTGACAGTCTACAAGAAAACAATGCGTTAGAGGTATTAAACCTCTCTACCCTTGCCTGATCTTGAAACATACTCTTCAGACTCACAATCATATTGTAAGCATCCGTGGTCTCATATTATTTCTGAAGCTCAGAGTTTATGGTAGCAAGCATTGGGTAGTGCACATCAACTGCATCATCGCAATGCTTCTCATAAGCATTCTTTTCAGCACGAGGTGCATCGGCACTCGGTTCCTCGAGATAGGGACCCTCTAGAATATATTCCTTCTTTTCTTGTTTGAGAACAATTCTCAAAATTCGAAACCAATCAATAAAGCTTGAACCATTCAACTTTTGTATCTAAAGAACATATCGCAAATTAAAGGTAGGTGCAGAAGAAGTAGTAGGTGTAGTAGGTGCTAAGATCTACAATAGAAATATATGCAAAGATTCAGCATTATGTTTATGTAAGATCTTCTAGTAGACATTCATGTTGGTGATTTCGTTCGACCAGTCAACGACCACCTCGTATCTTTATACGACTAGTCTTTTCCTGGTCAAATTTAATCATCAACAGATAATAAAAGATACTCCCACTAAATTCCATATCCCTCTTATGACATTTAGTGATTCAAGACCCACATTCAGTTAATCCACTAGTGAGCTTTGGCATCACTGCTAGAAGATTAGTGAAAATGATAAGTAACCCTTTGCTAATCATATCTCTATATGAATGTTGTTGAGCGGCATCTCTATGCTCCAGCACCCAATCCTATGCCCCAAAGTCCATAACCGTTATGATTACCTTGTCAAGTTAAACCAATGCTATGCATGTAAGTGTCTGACACAAATCTATCTAGTCAAGGAGAGTTAATGGTACTCTCCTTTGGCAAGACCTACCATTAAAATACATGACTTTGAATAGTGCAGCAAATTGGGAGGGCATCAATTTAACTTAATATTATGTGAGGGAATTTTACTTCTACCATGTTATAAGCATCTAATGATAAAACATGATCAAATAGCATCACAGGCATAAACACAAACATTCACAGATAATCATATTAAACTATAAAATAGTATGGCCCTTAACATGTCGATCTCCATCAGCATGCTTCCTATTCTCCAACCACCATGCTTGACATCTCTAACTGCATTCATATACTAAGCATTTACTCTTGAAAGCTAGTAATAAAATATATAGAATATTATCAAGCATCTCATGTCGGTACGCAGACCGTTATACAATAATATGTAGCTCAATGGCTATCTCACAGCATGACACGCAAGCCATGAAAATCTATTCATGCATCACATACATAATGGGCCATACTATTCACATCAAACCCTGCAAAAATGAGTTACGCATAGAATCCAATTCTATCAGGTGACATGAACACATACTACTAATAATGCGGCGATGACCACGGTTTTTTCCTTGGAAATCATTAGATTAATCATATTAACCCTATTCCGAACCAATCTGATCACTTCCTTGATATGACCACGCACTCACGGACACTCGATGGCGGAATTCGATCGGTAGGAGTATCATGCAAGATAGTCAAAAACAAGTAGAGTAAATCATCCGGTGCTCTTAACTTATACCTCTTCGCAAACCTATCTACCACTGAAACTTGATCAATCTTATCGACGATGCCTAGATCATTCCATCCATATGAACCGACCTAGGTTATTAGACTAAACCAGTAATAGATCCAATCTACTACTACCACATATCCAGTATATGCGATCGATCTAGATAAAAAACTATGCTTGATGGCTCTGATACCACTATTAGGATACGGGTAGGTTACGCTAGCAACAATTCAAAAATTCTACAACATAAATCAGACGCCAAGCAAGTAGATGATCACAAATCGTTATCACCAAACACGCGAGGTGCGATGGAAGAAACATTGGAGCACTGGTCCAACGAAGAGCGCGTCGATCACGGTGGTTGTAGTCTATTGTCCAGCGTCCTTATGAGTCGATCGTCTCCTCCAAAGAACCAATCTAGTTCCTCGCTAAGATCGTGGATCGTCCTCAAGCGTAATAGCTACCATAGTAACATCGCGCTTCTATGGTATCCACACATCCATGGCGTGAACGCCAGTGCACGGTGTGCTAGCACCAAGTTGCACGGGAAGACTATCTCAAGAAGATGGCGGTTAGGGTTTGGAGCAACTCACATCAACTCTTGTCGTGTGTCTCCTCTATTTTTCCATCCAGCCAACAGCCTAAAGCATCTCCTTATATAGTGCCCATGACGGATCCTATCCGAACATGTTTGACAAATCATATCCCTCTTGGTTTGTTCCAACCCGTTAAGTGTGTGACCCGTTAGGTTTATGTGTAGTTTGGTTGTGACACGGAAACACCTTCCGATCATGGGTCGTAGTGGTACCTAGCAGGACATAACAATTCCCGAATACACACAATTTATATCGGACGAATCTTAATGCAATATGATCTATGACCAGGTCCTTATCACTTACAACAAGATCGTATCTAGCCACGACCAGTCCATATTAAGTTACGACCAGTTTGTAACTCCTTACGACCAGTTAGTACTTAACTACGACCAATTTGCAACTCCTTACGACCAGTTGGTGATTATGTTCGAGCATATGTTCGATCAGCCTACGACTTGTTCGCATCTCCATACAACTAGTCTACTACTTGTTCGCATCTCCAGATGACCCGTCAACGACTAGCTCAAAACTATGTTTGACTAGTGTACGGCTTGTTCACATCTCCATATGAGCAGTCTATATCTGGTCGAACTTAATGACCTACTTGTGCATTCTCCCTTTGCCTCACGATATTTGGTTGAACTTCAGGTTAGATGAAGTGTCATCTATGAACTATTCAATACTTTCTCGATCGAGTGTCAAATAACTTCATATAGTCGGACTCTTCGACCACTAGTGGTAAGGCTATGCACTTTCTTTATCGGACCACATCGAGGGGCCCAGATATATCTCTCATATTATGTTAGGAGGGGCAAATCCCATATCTAACAAGTCGCATTCCTCCGTATGTTTCATAGCATACCCGAAAGCTACCTTTATGATTACCCAATTACGGAGCAACTTTATGACTACCCAACGCGATATTACTGAGCTAATTACCCCTTTATGGAATGGGAACTCTACATACAATGTCAACTGTATTGATGGACATTAGATTCCATGCAACAAAACATACTATATACTAACAGTTGATTGTCTACAACGTTAATAGAGTAACGGTGGATTATATGGATGGAACTCTACAACCGACAAACAAGAGAATCTATGTATTAAAACGGAAAGTTACATAGAGACCGGGCTAAACTATCCTATTGCTGTCAGATATTTGAAATAACCGAATCTGTATATAGCGAATTACCGATGAGTCTTGTTGCCGACTGATACTCCTGCACATTTCTCTACACCAACAAGTCTGATTGACAACTCATACTCTTACGCGTTTTCAAACCTGCACTACGGATATGTCATTTTGAGAAATGTCTATCGGTAACAAATGAGTTTACTGTATAAAAAAATTGGTCTAGACGCAATTTTTTAGGGTGAAAGCCAACCTACATTGAACGATCCAGACAGAGTACAGTGAGATGTTAGCTCGTTCCGGATTTGAGCCGCACAGATGAAAAGGTGGAGTTCGTGTACTCTTCCCTCCCAGACACGAGTAATGAATGCAGTGCGTGGGGTATGTAAGTGCATGTCCCGGCCGTCCTTAAGAGATGTAGTTGTGGAGAGTCCTTAAGGGACGTGGAGAGGATCCTATCAAGTGCTACTGCTTGTTACAACATCCGGACAGCTGCTGATACAGTGCAAGCCAGTACAGTGATTTGATGCATTACGACTGGAAGTCTGGGCCGTTGAATATGGACCCAATGGTTGGAAAGGAACTGCACATCGTCCTAGCAGTGTTTTAAGTAGTGTGTACCATAGAGGATTTGGAATTTTGGATCCGTGCAATTGATGGGACATAGCAGAAGCACCCCCGTCAGTATTCTGTACTGCTGAGTTATTGAGGAGAGTGGAAACTGACGAATGCTAGCTAGAGGGTATGGAATATGGATGTGAGTTAAATTGAGACGGGAGTGGGAAGGCCGAAGGGGATGATCGTGCGCGCGCTCTACAGTTCTAGTACTCTAGGCAGATGAATGTGGGGCCCTTTCGTAGGCATAGAACTAGAAGTCAGACAGAGGCAGCTATGCGTCCAAGGGTAGTGCTGGCCGTTATGTCAAGTGTGGACGGTCGTGTACAGGTAATGCAACAGTGCGTCACTAGGTTGTGGCATCTGTATTGTTCGTGCTGGAGAAGAACGGCTGATTCGTACCATTTACCCTGTAGCGAAGACTTCGAGCAAATCTGTAACGGGCCTAGCCCAGTCTGTGAGACGAGGTGTCTAGGCCCGAATTAAGGTTTAGGGGGTGGATTTGAGCAAGAATTCCAGTTCCAATGGTCACAGGAAAGCATGTCTCGGTTAGAAACTTGCCTGCTGCTCTTGGATTAGTTGGGGTCAGACTAAGGCCTAGCTAGACTGGCAGGGAAGAATGCCTAAGTCCTTTTGGGCAGATCAGCCTAGGGATTTGCCTCGAAGCTAAATTTTGGTAACTTCGACAAATTTTCGTACCCATTTGGTTCGTTAACAAAATGTGGTAAGATTCCTTCATGAAGCTCCATGGTTCGTTTCCTTTCAAAGTTTGGTCAAAATTTTGGAACAAGAATTTGATGACAAAAAAATTGGAATTTGGCAGTGTTTGTGTATGGCACGAACGAGATTTTTTAAAAATAATATTTATTTTTTAAAAATTTTAAAAAAATAGTCAATTTTTTTTTCTAGAAATGGTTTACTGTCGCCATTACAAATGACGAAATTGCCCTGTTGCCTTCCAAATGACGACAGAAGCCTTGTTGCTACTAGAACAGTATTGCGCTATTCTAAATGGTGACGGAGCCTCCTGTCGCTAATTGAATTGGTGAGAAGAGTCTGTCGCTAATTGGAATGGCGAAAGGAGCTGTGATTTTTTTTCAAAAGAAAATTGAAACTAACGAAAAAACATAAGTTACACATTACAATTCGACGCACGATATAATAAGAAACGGAAACATAAAGTAATAAGAAATAACATTAGCACAACGTCATCACATAATTTGTCAACAAATCGCAATGATATTACAAAACATTTCAACACAATGTCATCACATATTTTGTCGACAAATCACAATGATATTACAAAACATTTCAACACAATGTCATCACATAGTTTGTCGACAAATCACAATGATATTACAAACATTTAGCACAACATATTTCAACAAGACAAATCATTCCCGTGGCCGCAACCTCAACGCCCGCCATGTCGACCTCCATGGTGCCTGCCTCGAATGGGGCGGTCGGATGAGGACCCCGTGATGCCATCCGGACTACCGACCTCTCCTTCATCCTATGCATTTCTCGTAGGGTATTTCTTGAAAGTATGTGTGGACTCCCTGCAAGTAGAGCACTTCTTTGTACGACGTCCGACTTACGCCGTCTATGTCATTCCCGATACGCACTGCACATCCTTTGGCCAATCTTTCCCTTCAGCCTAGCAATGTCCGTAGCCCAGATCAATTGTTCCTAAGTATGATGGCTAGTGAAATGACCAACCACACTGTAACCATAAAGCTCTGCATTCCAGATTTGTATCACCTCTTCCTTGGTGAAATATTTCGAAAGGCATGCCCGAGATGATGTGCCACCATCAAATATGCGGCCATCACAAGTGAGCATGGCCTATATAGAAGAAGAGGCTTGTTGTAAGTGCATATGCAACTAGCGTGGCGCAGCGTGCACTCTTGGATGATCCTCTCACATTTTGTCCTGTGACGTCCTTTCTCCCTACACAGTATCTCGAAGTGAAGCTCCCTTGTGCCCATCTTGAATACCTAGTGCATCTCACCCTTCTTGCTCATCTCCTCCATGTACCTAGTGATCATGGCGGAGTACAGTACTCTGTCATTTGCCACGGAGAGCGACATGTTGTTGTTTCGGTCAACAAAGTACTTTGTTCTACCATAGAGAATTGCCGCCACAATACCAACCAAAGTGGCTCGTTTTCTCCATGTTGTAGCTGAGTTATTGCACTCAACAGGCCAGCATGCCGATCATATATGACGCATACGTTAGGATGCCCCTATACAATAGAAATGTTCATGTTCATGAGAAACCACAACCAATTATCGTGTTATAGCTTTCAACGAATGCGAAGGCCACGGGAAGTACCTGATTGTTCCCATCCACAACAATTTTAATAAGTATCTGCCCCTTGTACGTTCCAGTCAGGAATGTGTCATCCACGCACAAGATCGGATGACAATCCTAGAATGCATTGATGCATGCACCAAAGGCGAAGAATGCTTGCTTCAGTACCCTCTTCTTGGCCCACCGCGGATGTGTGTCATCTTGAAGGTCGACATGACTCGAAGTTGGCCAGGTTGGTTGTGGCAGGAGTTTTCGAACGTACCGGACCTTGATTCCAATGCATTCTATTTTGCCCTCTACGCCTTAGTATAGCTGATTGTGTACTAGAACCTTACCTCTATTGCCCGAATGATAGATCGTGGCTAGAAATCTAGATTATTTACAATCTCATCATACATAATGATAGGTTCTTGTAGGATTGCATTGATTCAGTGACGACACATATGTGAGTGACTACTATAGAGCATTTCCAGTAGGTGTCCTACTTAGGCTGGAACGAGTGCACTCGCCAAGGGCATCCCTCTATATCGCACTTCATGTCGTAGCATCTTGGGTTAGACTTCACTACTATGAATGTAAGCCACATCGACAAGGCCTAGAACTTGACAGCCTTCTGCACGGCCTCCTTGCTTGACCTTGTTCTAGTCGTACTCCCACGGTACACAGGAGCCTTTGTCCACGATGAGGTTGTCAAATTGGTATGTGTTCCACTCAGATGGAACCGCCTACTGTTCCAAAGCATCCTCCTCATCTCCCGATAATGCCTGGTAGTTTTTGTCTTAGAGAGCTAGCCCAATAGTCCTCGAGCACCATTGAGTACATCAACGAGTTCGCCAGAGCACCCTCTATAGGTTGCGCACCCTCGCCGCTGGCGAGGAGCCGCCGTTCGCTGGATGCCCTCATGTTAGGACCGCAGGTATGCAACCCCGAAACTCTCTGTGTATTCTGAACTAGTCCCAAATCAGTAGCTACCTCGCATCGTTGTAACATAGATGAAATCATATCCATACAATGGAATGGCTAAAGAAGCAGACAAATTGATAATACATAACAGGAAAAGGACCTTATGGTTAAGGTTTTACAAAGCTTGCCACCCAGGACTAAGGTCATGACCAGGTTCACGACTAGATCCACGACCAGATATACGACCAGGTCCATGAGCAGAGTAAACTTGTAGTAGAACAAATCCAACTCGTAGAGGCCATTCGACATGCCCACAAGCAATCGAGTGGAGGACACCTCCTATTTCGTCCTCCTCAAAGAGCACTGTGCTCCCTGATTCTTCTTTGGTGACTAATCAATAAATGGTTCAAAGGCATGAGTACATAAAGTACTCAGCAATTCGTAGGGAAATGTATACAAATAGTATTCGTGCAAGGCTTGACAAGGATAACTTTATGTTTAATTTGCGTAAAGTAGTATTGACAAGAAATACAATAAGTAGATTGAAAAGCACAATTCGAAAGAATAATACGTAAGTAATCAAGTTCCTTTGAAATAGCTCATGAACATTATGTTCATTTCCCAAGCAACTCGTAACCAACCGACAACATTTTTGAGAAGATCTAACCTTCGTGTGAAATCACGGGCATTGTCCATAACACGGGACACGGCTATTCGAATAGTTTTACACTCTCGAGAGGTTGTGCTGACTTTACCCACATAACATGACTTCTCTAGTTTTTGGCATCTGTCGATACCACCGCTCACTACTTGTGCGATCTAGAGCACGTGACGAGGCCTTTACAAAGTTATGTTTTGTGTCAAACCCAGGAATGAAGGATCTTGAATTCTCTGTGTTCATACACCAGTCCAGGATTTTAGTGTACACAGTCTTACAAAATTGATATCACAATCATATCACGGGGAAATGACTAACATTAAATATTCAAAGTTTAATACAACTGAGTCTGATAAACAAATAACAAAAAACATAGCGGAAGCAAAGCAGTAATGTAGGCCACACGATTCGCCACAGGCAATCGTCTGGGGTCGTAGGCCTAAACGTCTGGGTCCTCACCGTCCTGGAAGAAGTCTTCTCCTGAATAAAAATTATTCAGCAAGAGTGAGCACTACTACCGTGCTCGCAAGTTACACCCAATATGGAATGAAGATGCATGCATAAGGTAACAATTGAATATGATAGGGTTTATTTTGCGTAAAGCAGCATTTTTAGTTTAAATACTCATAGTAATTTCCAAGGCCATCTTTATACTATTTCTAAAATCAGATTTTAAAATAACAACTTTGTAGTATGGATAACCTCCAAATGAACAGGTGAAGGATACCCTCCTATCACATGGCTGACCACCCAATTTTCCACAAGGATTAACCATCCTCAATTCATTTGATAAAACCTTTTCAAACCAAAAACAAAATCTAACTTTAAGTGGCTTTGCTAGCATGTCCATGACCGCAGACGCGGCTATTCGAATAGTTTTCTACTCTGTAGAGTCTGTACAGCTTTACCCACACGAGATAACTTGCTCATCATGTCGGTCAATACACGCTTCCGTAGGCGTGCGACTGAACAGTTATCATGAGGCCTTTACAATGTTCTGTCTTAATGTACTTATGCCCGCTAAGGTTTCACCTCCATTGGACTAACCGTCCTCCGGGAGCCCCCTCTTGCACTAGGTGGGAATAAATGTCTACCCGACATCCACTCAATCAACATGGCACAAATAACACTAAGACATCACAAATTACTTAGCCAAATCCTGCCCACACAGGACATGTGGTGGTACGATAAGGCATATCAAAAAGCAACTCAAAGGCCGGTCCTCAATTGACTTGGACGTCTTTCAAAACAAACCCTGGACCTTAATCTTAAGCAGAAATAAGCCCGTGCATAAACCTTCACCCACCATTCATCCATTTCGCCTAAGTCCAATCCCATTTTTGATATTATTTAGAGTAAAACCCTCTTTGTGGTAAAACAATACCACAGTGTCAAATTTAAACCAAGTTTGTAAATGATCTGGCTAAACCTTCCCAAAATCATAAATGTGGTCTAAGCATTGGCTAAGCATAAAATTATTTCTAGTATCATTTTTTCTAATGGTGACAAGGTATTCATGTTCATCATTCAAATTGGCTATACAAGGAAAAATTGGAATAACTATGTATTTAAAACAGGGTATTGAAATAATTATATAAACATATGCATGAATTAAGTAATTTTAAAACTAAAAATATCTTTAAAGTAATGGGATCAACATGGTCAAGGGTATAACTTTCCTTCGTTGAAGTCCTGAAACTCTAAACCCTCGGAAGGATCGAACTCTCCGGAGTCGTCGAAGTCTATACGAGAAAATATGATAAATTCAATTCAAATTCAAATAAATTAAAAAATATAGCTCAAATTAACTCCAAATTGAAATATTTTGGTTTAGGTAGCTAGATAATAATTTTATACAAATTTTGCAACTTGAATCACTCAAATCAGAGTTCGAATGCAAAAGATATGAATTTTAGAAGTTTAAATCTATTAGAAACCCTAAATCTGAAATTAATAGATTTTCCTGATTTATTTTTCTAAAGGAAAATCCTTTTATTGCGCAAGGTGACGTCAGCCCTGAGTTTTTCGAAATTAAAGGAATAAAACAATTTTTCTGACGTGTGGGACCCACGTGTCATAAACACGGTCCACGTGGATTAGGCCCACGAGTTTTGGCTCAGGGGGGCACTGAGGTGGCACGCACTCACTGAGATGGAAGCCACGCGGACGTGATGCGGATAGGGGGAGGATGTGGCGCTGATGCGGCGTCTACGTGGCCGAGCCACGTCGGCGCAAGCGGCGCCAGCATCAGGACCTAGGTTCGTCGGCGCTACACTACACGGCGGTGGCCGGTGAAGTGTGCAAAAGAGAAAGGGAGATGCAAGGATCATGCTGCGCTCACCCAAATGTCGAGAGGAGGACGGAGGCAACCGGCGGCGAGGAAAAGGCGGCGGCGCGGTTGGGGTTGACGGTGAAGTGGGCGCTCGGGGTCGCCGGCGACGAGGAGGCGCGCTGGTTCGCGAGGAGGTGGCGATGCGAAGGTGGCGGCGGTGGTCGCGGCGTCGATGGTGGCGGTGCTAGGGGCGGCGACGTGCTCGCGGTCGACGGCGACGGAAACTCCAATTGCGATGAGCTCACGGGGAAAGAAGGAGAGTTAGTGAGGGGGAAATGATGGGTGCGATGAGGGCTACCCGGTGCTCCCTTTTGTAGGGCTCAGGGGCTCTGGAGCGGCGTGCTGATGTGGAGGTCATGGCGGCGGCGGTTGCAAGATCGTGGCGCACGAGCGGAGAAAAAGGGGAAGAAGGTGGGGGTCGTGTGGGTCGTGTGCGACGGCGGGTGCGAGTCTCGTGCGCGCGTGCGTGGGAGATGCGGGTGGTTGAGGCGCGCGTTGTGAGCTCATTGCGCAACAATTGCGGCGTCGGGCTCGGTGCGCGAGGAAGAAGAGTGGAAAGACGACGACGACGCGGGCCCATGTGACAGTGAAAGAAAAGAGGGGCAAGCAATGGCCGTGTGATCCAGATCCAAAGGTCAAGATCGAGTGCGGTGAAGAGGGAGGAAGGGGGCGCGTGCAGTTGTTGGATTTTTATCCAATGGCTGGCGTGGGTTGGTGTGCGGGGGTGCGACCTGGGCTGGTTTGGGCCGCGTGCGGGGAGTGGGTTGGGCCAAGGTTTTGGGTTTCGGCCCAAAACTGTTTTGAGGATTTTCTTTTGATTTTCCAATTGATTAAATTCTGGTAATTCAAATAGGCTTTAGAAAATAGCAAAATAAATCCAAAAATTATGGAAAAATTCACAGAAATTTCCTTATTTATTTTGGACTTAATAACATTATTTCCAACTTAAAGTTGGCTTTTAATTTTGCAAATAAATTTGTTTTGACTTAAAATATGTACAAAAAGCTTTTAAAATTCCAGAAAATTCCACAAAAATAATTAAATTTTATTTTCTTCTGAAATTTAAAATTTGGGCTGTTACATTTTGACTTGGTTCTGCCTGCTAAGAATTCGCCCTCCTAGTCCCCTCTTGCACCGCTCATCAACCCACATAGAATCGACCTAAAACATTACTAATTATTCAGCTAGGTCCACCCCATCCTAGACATGTGGTTGCACGGTATGGTCAGATCAATGGCGCACAAAATTAAGTTCTTAGTGATTGCTCAGGCAAGACTACCTCATCCCATGTGCCTCGCGCACCTAAGTTCCTTTCGCACCCAAAAATATGCCTCCCGCATTTTTGCCTCACACATTCCACCTTTGCCACCGACCACTCGCCCGAGCATAAATCATTTTTGTTCAACCCGACCAAATGAAAACCCTTGCCATGTCATAACAAATTTTAATAATAGTGGCATTGCATCACAATTGAGACAACTGTAACCTCGCACCATAGTTGCACAACAGTAGTATCACACCATGATTCTATATATCATTAAGTCAAATTTATCATCTTTGAATCATATGATCGAGAGACATCGCATAACTAAAGCATGACTAAGCATAATATGCACCCATGTTAGTATCACAATAATGTCCAACTAAGATTACCCAACCTATAGTGTCCAAGGGTACATGCCAACATTCCATTCATAATTATCCAAGAAGTCATACTATCGAGTAGGTATTTAACTATTCCCAAAACCATTTTTATACAGCTAGCCATGCATGTTGATATAAAACAATATAATTTTATAAACTGGGTACGACATGATCGAAGGTCTACGACTTGCCTTTGTTGAAGAGTTGAAATGCTTCGGTCGATGGTTCCAAGAATTCTTTAAAGAAGCTGAAATCTACACGTGTGAAAAGAGCCAACTAAATAAATAAAACAACTCTAAATAAAATCCAAAAAGAACCAAATTAGAACTAAATGAAAGATACTGAATTTAGATGGATTTAGAAATTTGAATCACTCGAATCGGAGCTCGAATGAAGGAGAACGAGCCCTTAGAAGGAGGTTCGACTTCAAGTGGTCAAAAGGAGGCTCGGCTGCCTAGTCGGAAGGAGGCTCGACTACCTGTGGTCAGAAGGAGGTTAGACTACAGGTGGTCGGAAGGAGGCTCGATTACCTGGTGAGGAGGAGGCTCGACTACAGGTGGTCGGAAGGAGGCTCGACTACCTAGTCGGAAGGAGGTTAGGATTCGACTACTTGACGTGGTCGAAAGAAGGAAAGATTTGACTATTCAACGTGGTCGAAAGAAGAAAGAAGGATTGACTGCTCGACGCGGTCGAAAGAAGAAAGAAAGATTCGACTGCTCGACGTGGTCGAAAGAACAAGAGGGAGAAGATGGCACGGGAAACTCACTAGGATCGAGAGAGAGGCTGGAGGAGGATGGCGAACGGCGGACGGCGGGTGCGCTCCGGTGAACTCTTCGGCGGCGAGGAGATGAAGACGACGCGAGCTCCAGCGAACTCTTTGATAGCAAGGTGGTTGAAGACGGTGCAGGCTCCAACGAGCTCTTCAGTGGCAAAACATGAAGCACAGCGAAACAGGGTGAGAGAATGAGGGAGAGTTGAGGGGAAAATAAGAGGAGGCAAAGGGCTCACTGGTGCTCCATTTATAGAGGAAGGACGGGGGGTCTGGGCGATAAGATGGAACAGGGGATTCGTGGCGGCGTGACATGCGCGCACGGTCAATAGGTAAGGGAGGAGACAAGAGGAGGAAAAAGGGTGCGATAAAGGTGACAACATTTAATGTGCGTGTCGCTGAGGAAAAAGAGGGAGGAAAAACGTGTCGGGGCGGAGACAACGACATTTAATGCACATATGGCATTTAATGCATGAGGACTTTTGCGACAGCTACGACACGATGGGAGGAAGAAAAAGGGTGAGCAGGGGGCTGACAGGCGGGATTGGTCGAAACTAAGAGGGTGGTTGAGACAAAGAGGCTGGTTGAAATCGAGAGGCGGTCGATGTGAGGACCCCGATTTATTCGACTTGTAATGCTTAGCCTTCCATTGACCCTAGCATCACAATTCAAATAAACCAAGCCTCAGGATATGTATACTTCCCAGAAATGCAGTATACACACCCCGTTACAAAATCATGTATCAATTCCATACACGAGAGGTTACAATAATAAAACTTCATAATATACAACAGATTGAACTTACAAGGTAAAATAACAAACTACACAGCGGAAGCAAAAGCCATAAGATGGCGATAAATAAAATAGCCAATTAGTGTGCCTTTACCCACAAGGCAACCAACCGGCCGCTAAGCTAGTCGTCAAACCCAAAGACAACTCACAAAGGGAAGCCCTTGGGCTCACCTTCTTCCTCTGCAACAAAAACATTAAGCAAAGCATCTGAGTACAAAAATTATTTTTGTACTCGCAAGACTGACGTGTAAGGGTAACAGAACTATAATTTAACTACATGCAAGCTTTATTTAAGTGGAGGGGGCTCTGGACTTACTTTTAGCATAAAGCCAGTTTTCTTTTGCAATAAAGTAATAGTTTGAAGGCAGTTTTAACAATTCAATTTTATTTGCAGAAATAACAGCGATACAGTAAGTAGTAACATAAAAGACATCCTGGAGATGACCAACCCAATGGCCATCACAACAATAGTATGAACACCCGTTCATACCAACCCATCAAGTTTTAATTAAAAGGTTGTAGTCTAACTCTTGAAAGACCTCCCCAAGCGTGTCCATAACCTAGGACAAGGCTATTCGAATAGTTTTAACCCTGCAGGGGTGTACCAATGTACCCACACTTTAGACCGCCTTTCCACCAGCCACGGTTAGCATACTTCCTTTGGTATGCAGGCACGGCTAAGTATAACATGACGTTTTCCAATATTGTGTATCAACTACGAGTCGCTCGTATGGATAGAAATCCATACGCTTACATGGTAAAGCCGAAAAGACAACTACCCACTCAGGATAAAGCTTTTCGGACAACTACCATGCTCCCAACACCATCCCTCCTGCGACCTCCTGCGACCCGGAGCCAATACACGCCAAAGTACTAAGTCAAGAGAGGTCCCATATACTCTAGTGTGGTTAGCACGCAAAATGCTTGGTTTAGTGTAACAAGATGTTCGGTCCTTGTTGACTCGGGCACCATTCGATCCACACCCAAAGCACACCAATCTTACCATTGTGCCCAAGTCGAAATCATTTTATTTTCAGTTTTTAGTTTTCACAATTAAACATAGCAAAAATGCTGAAATATAAAGTTATAATAATTTTGTGTGATCAAGGTTACCGACTAAGTCGATAACCGCCCAATTCTACCGGTATCTAAGCATGGCTAAGCATCATATCGTAAATACAAATAAAAGGCACTAAATCATTCACCGGGCTCTAATTCACGGTGAGAATAATATTCCTAAGGTAGTGGCAGGGTGAACAATTTTCGGGCAACAATGCAATGGGATTAACTACCTCTAATCGACAAAATTAATCATTGACACAAAAGCATGCATACGTCTTTGAGTAAAACAAAATATTAGATTTTAAAAGTAATAGAATTGAGTGGATATGATCAAACGCTTGCCTTTGCTTTGTTTGAGATATTCGACTTGCTGCAGAGGATCACTCTCGATAATCAACGCCATCTAACGGTAAAAAGCGCCAAGCGAAAAACAGAATAAACACGGAATGCCAAAAGGTATCCAAAAATCAAAACACGTAAGACAGATTATGAATTTAGGAACAACAAATTAGATGATTTGGATTTTATTTAAATTGGTTAGGATTTCTTACGATTGATCTTTCCAAACTCACTTACCTACCACGATAATCATACGATCAAAAACAATCCTCTTATATATTTTCCTCTTTAGTGGACTTTGATGGTGATTGTGTGCACATCTAATAGCTAGCAACAAATTACCCCATTTTAATTAACTAACTATTCTAGCCTAACCATTTACTTAATTACCATTTTAGTCAATTGATTTGCCCACTAACTTATACGCCTAAGAGCATAATCGCAATTAATCATCTATAAACTACTAATCTCTTAATGCCATTTTGACTTAGATATTGATCATTTTACTTGATTTCCAACTTGGAGTATGCTCTTATGAATTTACTCTAAGTACAAGCTAATGATTTTTAATATCTAGTTGTCTCACCAGCTTTATTAACCAACCCAAAGACATATTGATAATATTGATATTATCACAACCATGGTACAAGGCTCACCGCCAAAACCATTCAACCCTAGCTCACCTTACGGTCAAATATTGACAACAGAAAAGTTTTAACACGAAGTGCTACTAATGTAGACCGGATAGCTATGAACTCAATTGTCAACTACAATCTTGAGTGACACAAGTATTAGACAACATGTTTGCTCTTAACACTTCACAGTGGTTCCACTTTGGAAAAACCCTCGATAATGCACTGCACCTATTACAAGACTTTCTATTCTCACGACAATAACTACAAGTTAATTGATCATCTGTTTTCTTTTCAAAACTCACCACCAATGATTTTCAGATTGGATTTCTTATATTAAATAGTTACCCCAAAGACTAATTAGATTCTGACAACTCAAACTACTATATTAACAAGATCTTTAGCTTACAAAATAACCTAGTTACTACCTAAGATCTTCTCTGTTAATGCATTTCTCCTAAAACCTGAATTTCAGTTTCTTGTCAACAGAACAAGGTTTGATGAACTAATGTATAAACTTCTTTCAAACTCAACTTCCAATTTTTTTTTTGATGCAAGTAAGTGAACTAATAGGCATTCACAAGATTGATTAGCAGCACAAGATTTGGCTTAGGGAGTGGGCCCCACTGTCATAGAGAGTGAAAGAGAGAGCAGAGAGACGAGGGGAGGGCTCGCCGAATGGGGCTGTGGTGGTCGCGGCGTGGAGCCGCGCGAGGTGGTGGCGAGGGCAAAAATGGGTTGCCGGGGTGTCAAGGAAGCCATGGGTGGTCGCGGGGTGGCCGGAGAGGCGATCTGTGCGCGGCGGCGTGAGCGGCGGCCGGTCTTGGGGTGAAATGTGGCGCAGAGCTCGGTTGGAATTGAGATCAAAATGGAGGAGCATGAGCACTAGTGGGGTACACAGAACGGTCTGGGTGGTCGGAGAAGGGGAGGAGCTCCGAGGTGCTCGGCGACGGTGACGATGGTCGCGCGGGTGGTTCTCGACGGCGGCAACACAGAGTGAACGAGAGCAAGTGAGTGGTCGGGAAGGTTTAGGGGTATATAAGGATGCTCACAAAGGGAGGAATCGAGCTCGTGCTCATTGTAGAAGAGGTGGCGGAGGAAGCGGTTTCGCCGAGCGAGAAGAAGCCGCGCGCAGCTCCTCGGTGGCGTAAATTCGAATTGATGGAGGGTTGAGCTCAACATGGTGCAAGGAACTCCATGACGCGGCGGCCGAGGTCGGAGCTTGCCGAGCACCGGAAGGCTTGGAGGCGCGCGCGGTCCGAGCGGCATTCGGGGCTTCGTTCGATTTGGAGCTCAAGGAGAGATGAAAATGGAGGGGAGTAGCAGGGGAGTGAAGAAAAGGAGGAGAGGAAGCCAATGCTCGACTTATATAGGGATGAGGGCGTTGCATTCGCGAGGAAGCCCGGGAACAGGGTGGCGGCAAGCTCGGGTGCGGCGGCAGCAAGGCATGGACGTGGCGCGCATGCGGTTCGGTTGTTGGTGCCGTGGCGGGAGCGGTCCAGCACCGGGATGGAGAAGGGCAAGACCGGGGTGGTTGGCCAAAACTGTGGGCGAGGTCGGTGCGCGGGCGAGAGGCGCGTGCGGCGCGTGTCCATGCATGGCCGGAGCTGGGCTAACGCGGTGGAGAAGAAGGCCTGGCCTGTGGGGCCGGCTGGTCAGTGAGTGGAAGAGGGGTGAGGTGGTGTGGTGGAGACAGGCTGCTTTAGGTGCGGTCCGGGTTGAGTCGGAGGAACAGTAGATGGGTTAGATTTAGGGTTTAGTGTTGACCGAAAATAACACAAGTTTGACTAGCTGTTTGAGGTAGAAATAAAATTCTAAAAATTCTGAAAAATTTTGTGGGCTTTCTGAGGTTCACAAAGGACTTAGGAAAAATAATTTTAAACATTTTGTATATTATAATTTGTTAGAATTAAATCATACTCAAATCTGCATTTGGGATTTGTTTTGAATTTTGGGGAAGGCAAAATGACTTCTAAAAATTTGGTAAAAATAATTAAAATTCAATATAAATAATCTAGTATTTGAATAAATTATTTTTAGAAATTTTTGTTCTTACAATTTTCTGGAATTTAAAAGAATCGAAATGATCAACTTTGAAAATTGAATTTTCAACACAACATTAAATACAAATAGCAAGAATTTGAAATTGTGCACAAATTTTTGGAGCACCAGGAGCATGATCAAGAGACACAACCAAAAGTTTTCAAATTTTAATGCTTTTATATATATAAAATACAAACTCTAATTTGGGGCTGTTACAGTCGAAATCAGGAGGCTGGTTGAAACCGAGAGGCGATCGAAACTAAGAGACTGTTGAAACTAGGAGGCTGGTCGAAACCAGGAAGCGGTCGAAACTAGGAGGCTGGTCGAAACTGAGGCGGTCAAAACTAGGAGGAAACAGAGAGGGTGGAGCAGCCGACAACAAGGGGAAGAGGAATGGGCCAACAGGAATTCAGAATAAGCAGAGAAAGGGAATTTTAAATACCAGAGAACTCCCAATAAACTCAAAATAAACCAAATTTTGAATTAGTTGAAATTTGATTTAGTCATTTAAATCATTTTTAATTTCCAAAATTTTAAGTTAAGCTTTAGAAATTCAACAAAAGCAAATGGTTATTTTTATTTTGAAAATTTTTAAAAAGCCCTGATAATTGGGATGTTACAAACTTACCCCACTTAAACAGAATCTTGACCATGAGATTTAGGCTGACTAGAGGATAGGATCAGGACTCTGACATTGCTCACTTAACCAAACTTATTTCCCTTCTAAGTGAGACAAAGCCGGAACAAAAACCAGACTGACTCTATCTTACCTGGAACAGTGTTCTGAGTTGATTGGGCTGGCTCTATGGTGACTTGATTCAATTGACCTCTTGCGGAAGGAAGTGGAGTCCTGGTAGCTTGACTTGGAATTTGAGCTGTCCCTTGGCCTGCTCCTGGTGTAGTGACTCTAGCTGATGTAGCTCCCAAGTTGAATGGAACTGGCATCGGGGCTCGCTTTCTAGGGCAATTATGAGCATAATGACCTTTCTCGTGTCATCTGTAATAGGTGATTCTTGGAGCTGGATTGTTGCCTCCCTGTGGTTGGTTGCTGTTGACTCCTGAAATAGCTGGGTGAGGTGCTGGTGTAGTGGTTCTGAAGGCAACAGGAGGAGCAAAATGGGCAGGATGTTGCACACTCATTTGGTGATGAGGACATCAACCCTCCGGATACGAGTGCTACTTCATGTCATGGCACAAGGAAGGTTTCCACGTCACTTTGTGTCCAAGCCAAGCAAGAGTTCATGTTGGACATGTTCTGGAATCCAGTTCGGCCTCCGGATACACCCTTGACTTCAAATATGCATAACTTTCACATACGAACTCTGTTTGAGGTCCACGAGTACTTGATTAAAAGCTTATCTCGTCCTCTTTCAAACGGATCTGGTCTCGCCTCCAAATCCCTTCTATACACATCGTAATCATTGAAAGAAAGTGCTATGTCACTTGTTTGGGCCAAATTGGGCCTTGTAACCTATTTGGGCCGGCCACCTCCTTGGCCACCCTGCTTGGGCCACACTATTCATGGCCATACTGTTCACATGAACAATACTTATAAATAGTATCACCCCCTTAGCTCTTGGATATGTGCTGCTCCCTCTCCCCTATGTAAGGAGGCCACACCCCTCTAGTTTTTCTCGTATTTTGTTTAGTTAAAAGTTAGCTTCTATGCAACTTCGTGTATTGGCTTGTGTCGACTAGACCAACAATAATACCGCTTCAAAATCGAAATTTATCAAGTATTTCATTCATATTCGCAGATTTCTTATTTATCTTGTTCTCGTGTGCTTCTTCGATGTATGCAGGAATCGATCTTCGTGATCAAGTCAACCAAGTATTCGTGCACGATTGATAACGACTTGTCGAGCAGTTCGGCGATTGCGTGGTTTCGAGCCTTGTGTGTTCGTAGCTAGGATCGTGAGAGTTGAGCGACTACCACCGAATGTATCTTCTCATTGAAAGATCGGGCTAAAAATAGGACCTTCGGGTTCATCAAGTGGTATCAGAGCTATAGTTCTTCATTGCGAATTTTTTTCCCTATAGTCCACAAAGCCACGAAAATCACAAAAAAAGGTATAGTTCATCGTCCAAACCAATCTGTGCCTTTGCAATTTTTGTTTCGGTATTTTTCTTGTTGAAATTTTGGTTGCATCGTCGTGTCGGTTGCTGATTTCTAGTTTAGTTGGAGTTTAGTTCGTCATTGTCTAGTTGCATCTCGTTTCCCTTTGCGTAACTTCATCATTATGTACAACTTCGTGCCAAACAGTCTCCTACCGCTCGCTGCCATCGCAACTAAAATCGCCTGCTATTGCTGCCACAGCAACAAAAAGCCCCTGCCATCGCTGCCGCGGCAACCACACCAATCTCTGCCACCGCTGCCACTCCCTTCCACGACAACCACCACAACCTGCCACTTGCTGCTGTGGCAACTAAAAGCCCCTGCCATCGCTGCTGCAGCAACCAAAACTCCTGCCGTCGCTTGATATTCCTTGCCGCGGCAAGCACTTGGCCCGACCGTCGCTGCCACATCCTGCCATGGCAGCCGAAACTCCTACTGATGCTTGATCTTCCCTGCCGTGGCAAGCACTTGCCCCGACCACCCCTGCCACATCCTACCGTGGTAGTCGAAACTCCTGCCAATCACTATTGTGGCAGCCAAAACGCCTGCCGCAGCAGCCACCGCCACACAAGCACACGCCGCTGCAAATCTCTCGCAGTGGCAGACAAACGCTGCCACGGCAAATTAAACACTGCCGTGGGAACTAAATCCTTTTCAGATTTGTTTTCGCTTGTGCAAAGGAAGGAAAAAGGAAAGTTGAATTTGGTTGTGCTAAAGAAGGAAGAGAAAAAGTGAGTTTGATTTCGGGAACAAGTGAAGAAAAGAAAAAAAAAAACAGAGGAGAAAAAAAACAGAAGAAGGAAAAGAGAGAGTCCATCCTTTCCGAAAGTTGAAAACCCAAGCAAAACTTAGCCAAATTCAGTGAAAATTGGTGGAGCCCTTCTTGTTACATCCAAAAGCTGCCACAAAAAAATTGAGCACATTTGGCCCACGGAATCAAAAGTTATAGCAGTTCCAATTTGAGGCTGAAACGAATTCGACTCCGTTTCCGACACACCTTCAGTAAAATGGACATAACTTTTGCATACGGAGTCGGAATTTGACGTTCTTGTGCTCATTTCGAAGCTAACGACAAGGTGCATCCAAAAATAATAACTGGAAAGATCCAGTCGCCCACCAAGACCCCGAAAATTGGCCATCTTCAGCTCTGAAATCGCGTCGCAAGTTTTTGGTTTTTAGTTTTTGGCGATTCTTTTGGTCTTCCCTTCGGAATTTGGGGTTTGTCCAGTTGAGAAAGAGTTAGATATCATCAAAACCTTTCAAACGATCATATATAAGTCATATAAAACTTTGCTTTTTCATCGTTTGAGACTAGCTATTGTTTCTGCTCAAACTAGAGGCTCATTTACGTTGCACGTTTTTCAGTTTTTGGTGCTCTATATCGCGTGAACGATCTTATGCCCTACAAAGAAGTTTGAGTAAGTTGGGTAGCATCTCTCCTAGCACTTGTTGTGAGGTTTTCCATTGCTTACATCAAGTTACATTAATCTTTGCGCGTGTGTTCCTACATTTTGCTTCATAGGTCTTTGATTCGCTAGTTCTGATTAGGTTAGGATCAGCAACATTTGACTAGTACTTTGAACAAATTTTTAACTTGCATTAGCTGATTTGATTATTGCTGATCCTTGCTACCATATTGAAGCCTTCCAAGCTCCACTTCCTCCTAACTCAGCAGGTGTCGTTCCTCGCAATCGTTGGACTATTCACAGGTGAGAATATCACGAACTAGCCACCGGTTGTACCACTTCCTTACTGCATTGGTAAAAGCTTATAAGAACTTGGTAAAAGCTTGAGTGTGAGCGACTATTAAAAACCCCAGAACCTAGTAGTTCATAGGAACATATACACTGTGATTTGTTCCATTGTTTTCTACTAACTATGGCAGGTTCATGGGATGATTACAAGTTAGATCCACATCTTCTTCGAGCCATTGAACAGTAGTGCAAGAAAGTCAACGAGGAAGATGCATGCTGGAGACAAGTTTCTCCACCACGGGAGGTATATAATCGAGATAGTATGTTTGTTGAAACTAAACTCACTGTGCCTTCTTTTGCCGGGAATTATGATTCTGATGCTTATCTCACATGGGAATTAGCTGTACAACAATTATTTGCATGCCATGAATTTCCTGATCATCTAAAAGTTAGGGCTGTTACGTGTGTGTTTTATGATTTTGCATCTATTTGGTGGAGTGAATACTGTCGTACTAATCAGAACATACCTAAAACTTGGGATGCTATGAAGAGAGCTATGAGAGCTAGATTTGTGCCTTCATATTATTCTCGTGATTTGCTGGATAAATTACAACGTGTATGCCAAGGTAGTAACACTGTAGAAGATTACTATCAAGAATTGCAAACTGCCTGGTCTCGTTGTGGCTTAGAAGAAACTGAAGATGCTAAAATCACTCGATTTTTTGGAGGATTAAACCGTCAAATTTAGGATCGCTTGTTTCGTCTTGCTTGCATTGTTGAAAAGGAAGTACAGGGACGACAATCCAAGACTAGTCGTGCACTTTCGTCGAATTTCACTACACCTTCACCTGTACAATAAACAAACAAGCGCACAGTACACACCTCTACATCAAGATCATCTTTGGTTGCTTCTTCTACTACTGCACCTACTATGATTGCCGCCCCTGTTGTTGTGAGCGACACTATGTCTCACTGCCGTGCATCATTGGCTCACTCATGGGCAATTGAGCCCGCCTCCAGTACTAACATCATCTAAGTCGCGCCTACAAGGTAATACCAAAGGTACTGATTTGAACATTCAACCTGAGATTAATACCCATGATTTGAACACTCAATCTGATATTATTAAGAATTTGGATGAATCCTGTGATAATTTGATTGAATTGTCTGCTGACTTGAGTGCACCATGTCATAACATTGTTAATTTACCTGCTAACTTGAGTGCACCATGTGATGAAATAATTGAATTGCCTGCTGTTGTGAGTACTTCATATGATGAATTAAAAGCATACAATGATCATGTGGAATTGGTTAGACATAAGGAAGTACTTGATAGAATATCCCCTGTTGATGCATTGTGCTATATCATGCCTAATGACCCAGTTAGTCTGGAATGTGCTATGGAGAAAGTTTCTGAACTTTCATCTCTAAATTCTCTTTCTAGCACCTACACCTACTGTTTTAATTTGATTGGAGATTATGGTGTAAATAACTAATTTCTTGTATATCGCATATGCATAACTTGTGATCACATGGATGAATTAAAGCTTGTTGTTTCGAACAACAATGCTTCTATGCTGCATTTTATGGATTATCCTTTACCTATCTGTTCATCTCTTATTGCACCATCTAGCATTGACAATCTAAATAAGGATGTTAAAGTATGGAAGAACTTACAAATAGTTTCACCCTTGCTAGATAAATTTGCTATTACTCAATTGAGCTCTGATTATATGAATGACTTATGCACTTTGAAATCAATTATTTTGCTGCCCATTAACTTACAAAAGTTGAGGACAATTGTCTTTCACAACTGGGCGATGCATAACTCTCCAATTTACTTCACTTATACTTGCAAATTGAATTGCAAACTGAATGCTGTGAGAAAATGTAGCCTTACTGATTTGATGCATGCACAGACCTTTAATTTGTAAAGTTTTCTCTATTTCTTTGCCACGGCTGTTGCTAATATTTTGTAGGAAGATGAGCATGCGTTGCTACAAATTTTGAAGCTTTTCCTGGAATTGGAGGATGAGCATGAGTCAAGAACGACTCAAATGCAAGAAAGGGAGGATGATGAGGACATCAACCCACCGGATACGAGCGCTACTTCACGTCATGGTACAAGGAAGGTTTCCACGTCACTTTGTGTCCAAGCCAAGCAAGAGATCATGTTGGACACGTTCTGGAATCTAGTTCGGCCTCCGGAAACAGTCCTGAATTCAAATGAGCATAACTTTCACATACGAACTCCGTTTGAGGTCCACGAGTACATGATTGAAATCTTATGTCGTCCTGTTTCAAACGGATCTGGCCTAACCTCTAAATTCCTTCTACATGCGTCGCAATCATTGAAAGAAGGTGATGTGTCACTTGTTTGGGCTAAATTGGGCCTTGTAACCTATTTGGGCCGGCCACCCCACTTGGGCTGCACTATTCATGGCTGTACTGTTCACATAAACAATACTTGTGAATAGTATCACCCCCTTAGCTCTTGAATATGCGCTGTTCCCTCTCCCCTATATAAGGAGGCCACATCCCTCTAGTTTTTCTCGGATTTTGTTTAGTTAAAAGTTAGCTTCTGTGCAACTTCGTGTATTGGCTTGTGTCGACTAGACCAACCATAATACCGCTTCGAAATCCCAATTTATCAAGTATTTCATTCATATTCGCAATTTCAGATTGCTTATTTATCTTGTTCTTGCGTGCTTCTTCGGTGTATGCAGTAATCGATCTTCGTGATCAGGTCAACTGGGTATTCGTGATCAGGTCAACTGGGTATTCGTGCACAGTTGATACGAGTAGTTCAGCGATTGCGTGGTTTCGGGCCTTGCATGTTCGTAGCTAGGATCGTGAGAGTTGAGCGACTACCACCGAACGTATCTTCTCATCGAAAGATCGGGCCAAAAATAGGACCTTCGGGTTCATCATTTGGCCTCTCTTCAGATGACTTTGATGGGCATCGAGCTGCATCATCTTCCTCTTGCAGGATTCCTCGAGCTCACGATGAGGATCTTCTATGAGCACAACCTTGTTCACCATATGTTGGAAATCTACATAGTCTTTGCCCACAACTTGAACCTTTAAGCTAGGGTTGAGTCCCTACTTGAAACGCTTTTGACGTGCATCATTTGAAGCAACGTCCTTTGGATCATAACAAGAGACTTGGGTGAATTTGTTGAGATACTTACTCACTGACAGGGTCTCTTGCTGCTGCTCACACAACTTATTCTTCTTCATTTCTACTATACCATCTGGGACATGAGAGTGGCGAAAAACTATTGTAAACCCGGCCCTGGTGATATCTTGGGGATTCTCATGGGTTGCACAATAATTCTCCCACCACTCCGCAGCAGTGCCTTCAAGCTAATGCGTGACATACATAATCTTATCACGATCGTCACATCGAGCAAGGGCTAGCATCTTTGCTATGGAGCGCAGCCAGTCATCTGCATCCAAGGGTTCAGGTGAGTTGGAGAAGGTGGGCGGATGTGTCCTCATGAACACTGCAAACTTAGATTGTTGAAAAGCTGGCGGTAGTGGTGGCGTAGCAGCTGCTTGATTGTTCTGATTCAGCATTGCGACTAGAGCGACAATAGTTTGGTTTAGTTGATTCGTCATCTGATTTATATTCTGCATCATAGTGTTCATCAACTACGCCTGAGTTGCCATGATGTAACATCCCAATGTTATGTTACCAAAATAAAGTTAATAAAGTTATTACATTGTTCAAATTTCTAAAAATTTGAAGGAGTTTATTTGCTTTTCTTGAATTTCCTAAATTTTAAAAGTCAAAAATAAAATTTATTAAGTTTTCTGGGATTTTATTGGATTTAAAGTTGAAAAGGAAAATTTTAATTAATTTCTAGATTTTTTTGAAATTTTAAAAGCTTTTTCCTAAATATTTTAAAAGTCAAAATAATTTATTTGCAAAATTAAAAGCCAACTTTAAGTTGGAAATAATTTTATTAAGTCGAGAAAAAGGGAATTTCTGTGAATTTTTCTATAATTTTTGGATTTAATTTACTATTTTCTAAAGCTATTTCGATTTAGCTC
This sequence comes from Ampelocalamus luodianensis, assembly GCA_036346255.1. NCBI lineage: Eukaryota > Viridiplantae > Streptophyta > Magnoliopsida > Poales > Poaceae > Ampelocalamus > Ampelocalamus luodianensis. Next base: position 28,312,794 of record CM070637.1, read on the forward strand.
CATTTCTGAAATTCAAAAAAATCAATTAAAAAGCCCTTTTACTATTTTGGGCCAAATTTCCTCTCTCCAGCCCATTTCGGCCCGCTTCGCTCGAACCAGCCCACCTGGACAAACCTCCCCTTCTCTGGGCCGTTGGGTCTCAATCCAACGACCCACGTGCCTCCCTCTCTCTTCATCTCATCCGCGCCGTCAGATGACAATCCAACCGCCCGCGCCCTTTCTTCCTCCTCACCTTCCTCCTTTCTCATGCAGCCGCACGCCCTGCCATTACCGCCGTGGGAGCTCCATCAACCACCGCCCCAACCACCCGCGAGACCCGCGCGACGTGCGCACGATTTCCGTGCCCCACCTTCGCCTCCACCCGCACGTTCTCCCCCTTCTCCGCGCCCGATTCGCCCGGATCGCAACGTCGCCGCCATGTTCACCCGCACCACGATGGTAACACCCTGGCTATTCGGAAGCCAAGATGTCACCTAAAACATCTAACATACATCCATAATGCAGAAGAATTTGAACTAAGTATTTCAACTAAAGACAGCATTAAATTAAACAGGACATGGTGAAGGTATCATTCCTTCACCTTCTAAGTTATTTAATACTGATCATCAATAAAGAAGGTTCACACGCAGTAATAAATCAACATCCATGTGGAGAAAGTATCCTTCCTTCACCAATTATAATTTAATTATTACAGTTCATCATTAACGAATGTAAGATAGAACTAAATTTAATCTTGAACATGAATAGGATGATGTGAACGAGTAGTGCGTGTACTCCCTCCCAAGTGAGCCAACATCGGGGTTACCTAAAATAAACAAACAACGCAAGAGTGAGTCCATGACTCAGCAAGTACAATGAAAGAAAAAGAACACATATACAAACAGACATCACCATTTAAGAATGCGAACCTTGCATCGAGTGAACACTTATGAAAACATGAAATAAATGAATGTAATCAAGGATGGACTGCACACATGCATATACTGGTATAGTGAGTGACACACCGTCGGTGTTCACTTAAGCCCGCACCTTAACAAAAGTGCGGATCCAAGTCCTATATGAAGAACGTTTCATATAGGTGTCCAAAGTGCCCATACTGGAATTGATGGGTCTTACGTGCCCATACTTGGAATTGATGGGTCTTTCAATCCACTCCCGTGGACGGACATGACAATGTCCAAATTTGCCCACATTGGAATGGTGGGACTTACAATCCACTCCGTGGACATAACATGAATAAAAGGATGCATGATATGAACATGAACAGTGATAATACCATCTCTCAAGATATACTCCACATAATGAAAGAACATAACCAATTCCGCATCTCTGTAACACAATATGTCACACTATATTCATGAAAACATTCACAATCACAAGACTCAAAAGCAACAGTATTTGCCTTCCATATGACAAGTAGCGTGCAACGATGGCGCTCCCAAACCCGTAGCCTCGTGGCCTAAACAACTAAATAACGAAATAAGAACAACATAGAATCCAACCCGACTTAATAGTTGTAACACTGCTATCCGAAGCCAAAATGTCACCTAAAACATCTAACATACATCCATAATGCGGAAGAACTTGAAACAAGTATATCAACTAAAGACAAAGATTAAGATAAACAGACATGGTGAAGGTATCCTTCCTTCACCTTCTAAGTTATTTAATATCAACATCAATAAAGAAGGTTCACACGCAGTAATAAATCAACATCCGTGGAGAAGGTATCCTTCCTTCTCCAATTATAATTTAATTATTACAGTTCATCGTTAACGAATGAAATATGGAACTAAAATTTAGACTTGAACATGAATTTGATGTTGTGAACAAGTAGTGCGTGTCTACTCCTCCCAAGAGCCAACATCAGGGTTACCTAAAATAAACAAACAACACAAGAGTGAGTCCATGACTCAAAGAAATACAGATTATCAATAAGATAATCATTCAATATGAATAAGACAAACTCATCATCGTTCGATCACATCACAACTGACATAAATGAAAACATGATATGAATGCTCAAAATCAAAGGAATGGACTGCACACATGCATATATCGGTATAGCCAATGAAACACCCGTCGGTGTTCACTCAAGCCCGCATCTTAACAAAAATGCGGGATCCACTTCCGTATGAAGAACGTTTCATACGGTGTCCAACATTGCCCATCTTGGAGTTAATGGGTCTTACATGCCCATTCTGGAATTAATGGGTCTTTCAAATCCACTCCGTGGACGGACATGACAATGTCCAACACCGCCCACATTGGAATGGTGGGACTTGCAATCCACTTTCGTGGATGAAACATGCATAATGAATGCATAGAATGAAATACGAATATTGAAAGACATGATAACAAAACATGGATTCAACACATATGAAAGAACATAGACAATCCATCTTCTCTCGATCATACCAAATCACAAAGATGACCATATAAACATTCATCAATCACAATCATTAAGGGTGGCAATGTACTTGCCTTCCACGATGCGACGCGTTAGTCGGCAAAGGTGATACTCCTAAACCCGAGGCTTCACCTCCTAAACAAGTAAAATAATTTCAATAAGGACATAATATACCCAACACTACTAATCGATGCTAAACACTGCTTCCTCGATGACTCTAGTCATTAATACAAAACTTAAAATGAAATCAACAATTTCTGACATAACTTAATTCTGGACAGCAGCACGGTAATTGACATATCTATTGGTCTGGAACTCGGAATGAGGTGAGACCAATTTCCATGGATTCTTAACTGACATATCTACAATACTCTGGTTGGGCAAAAGTTCAGATTTTGCATCTAATAAAATTTGGCCCACGGCTCAAATCTGTTGACTGAATTAATAGACAGAAATATCGGCTAAATTAAAATATCCATAACTTTTGTTGTACAACTCCAAATTGGACGTTCTTTAACAATCTGAAAAGGTTATGAAATTATCTACAATAAACTAGTTGGCACAACATTCATATATTGTCTTTAACAAAAAGTGGCACACGGGTCAAAATTAAAGATAGAAACTCGACATACAAACTGGACAGACTGACATACAATCTGGACAGTCACAAAGAAAAGTGCATAACTTTTGATCTATAAATCCAAATGAGGTGTTCTTTATCAATCCTGAAAGCTAGTGATATCACCTTCAAAATTTGTTATGGGCAAGACCTCTGAATCACCTTCTAACTAGGCCATAAATCAACCTATACAGAGACTGCTATTTCTCGTCAGGATTCTGGACAGCAGATAATAAATCTATCATAACTTTTGACTCGAAAGTCGGAATGAGGTGATCTTGGCGGCCACCGAAAGCTAAGAACAAGACCTACAACTCTCTAGGAGACCCAAACTCCTGATTCGGCCTATAAAGTCACGAAACAGTCCACGCAACATACTGGACAGATTGCTATCTACAGCAGACCGACATTGATCCAAGCAATTTATTCGCTTCTCTCCTACGACCAAACCACCAACCCCAACCGAGATACATTACCCTTGGAGCGCCCAGGAGCACGACGATCGAACCGTGGTGAAGATCCCGGCCTCCTTGATCTGAACCCTGCGAAACACCACCAAAACGACGCGGAGGCCGGCAACGAGGCTCTACACCGAGGAAAACTCCGGGAGAAGGGGGCACGACTCCGGGACCTTGGGGCAGCACCAATGGGGAGGAGGAAGGGCGCACCCTGCTGGAGGTGGCGCACAAGAAGGAGGGAAGGTGAAAGTGGCGGCTGCACAAGGGGGAGAGGTGGAAGGGGGTGGGAGCTAGGGTTTTCACCGCCCCTAAAGGCCCCTATGGCGGCCCTTGGTGGGCTTGGGCCCCACTGGCTGCCCCCTGGGCTCCAAGTCAGCCCCTGGCCCACAAGGCCTCCTTTTGGGCTTGTTGGCCAAAGGCCCAGGCCAAAAACTGTAAGAATCGACAAACGTCGAAATTGTGAATTTTAAACTCGATTTCAACCTAAAACTTCCTAAATGAAAACGAGGTATTACATTCTTCCCCTTAACAGATTCGACCCGAATCTAAACACACTTTAGAGAAAGAACAACCACGATCGAGAACAATCAACGGTAACCACGCACTGCCAGAACAACACCGTTAAAACTCACGCACACGAAACTCCAACTTCCCAAGTAGCATCTCCTCGATCAAAATACCACAACACAACGACGTAACGCGACGCCCGAACTAACACTCAACCCGGTACTTCCGGTACACTCATCGGAGAAAACTCAAGGTAAGATCTCACTCGATGGTCAACGCAAACGAAACTCAAACTCGGATCTCCTGTACTCACCCAACACGATAACATACAAGACGTTACGCACTCCACGCATGGACCCGAGACAGTCCGCGATATGCCAACTAGCTTAAAACAACCCAATGTACCTTGGGTTAACCTTCCCATTGAAACCAACCACACGACAAGCACGAAGAACACGAAACTCGTGTTCCACCTTTCAATCGAACTTTTCACTAAAGCAAGGATCACCTCCTTTAACCGTAAACACACTATCGAAACTCTTTACCGCAAAACATATCTGAATAAGAAAGATTCACGTCACAACTATACGCTACCAACTGGTAATCAAGAGTAAAATCCAAATCAGCGTTTCATCAAGAAAACCTTTCCACTTTCCAAGTGGCAATTTATAAAACGCCACGAAAGCCAAAGGGAGATCACTTGAATGCTCAAACCAAATACTTCTTTTGTTTTGCTCGAATTGGAAAGAAGCAAACATGCCAACACAACACCAACTCACAATGCGTAAGACACCACCAACAACATAAAGCTCAAATGAGTAACAAGAAAACGCTTCAATACCCAAGGAAACATCCTTTTCTCAATTCCTCTTTTAGGAATAAAATTTCTCTCGACATTGGAATTCAATTCATCGCATACCACAGGGCTCAAACCTCTTAATTTAACATCCTCAAATTAGGCTTAAACCGAAATACATCATCCACACCTTTGTGGAGAGACTCTATTGATTCCATCAACACACTGACCACTCCTTCAATTGATGACATTAATTTGATAGAAGGCACCAAAGCCCTCAAAACCCATGCAATCTCATCACCTCCAACTTTCAAGAATATCACATCAAAATTTTCAAGACACCCGCCATGAACTACAACAAAAGGGTTCTATCGACAATCATTCCACTACTCGTAATACTCCAGCTTTTCTATCTCTCTACACACCAATCTTTGGGTGACCAAAAGTTTAGCATGAAAACAGAAGCCCAAATTTAACCTCCGAGACCTCTACAACGAATTCCTCTTATAACAAATAGTGAAATCATCGGATTAAATCTCTATGATCCCCACAATTCCGACATACTCGACTCATTGACATCATCAGAATCACTCATACCACATCGCGATACTTTCAATAGTGTTATCAGTATAAAATTGATTACGTTTCCATACATTTGATAATCCCCAACATTTCAACATGAACCAAGGTTCTGAACTACACTATACCATAGGTCCTACTTAGTCGGACAATATACGATTTTATCTCGAAACCAAACATTCCATCCGAATCAACTTCCTCCAAGAGATTCAGTCAAAACCAACTCATCTTCTATCACTCCTCCAATAGCCGGGTAGCAAAATCTCACCCCTACAATCAATTAACCACCACCAAACAAACAACAACATACGAGTTGTAAAACTTACAAAGACAAAACGGTTGATCCTTTCTCAAAAGAAAGAGGCGAACAAGAACAAATTTCACAACACAGAAAATATTACTGTTCACAAGTGAGCACGAGACCAAAAGAAATAATCTGCAACGAAGATCCGGGAAAACGAAAATTGAGTTCACCGTGGAGTGCACGCATCCTCTAAAAGGAATAGCAAATAACCACCAACAAGAAGAATGACATTGCGATTGAAACTCGACAACTCTTGAGTGAAAAGAGCAAAAGTTTATGAACAATTCAAATAACCACAAGTTACAAAACTTGACTCAATTCTCAAATATTCATAATGCACTCTCCTTTAACACTCAGAATTAATTCTTTGACTAACATCACTTTGCCACAAAGAACAAGATAATGTCTTTAGTCCAAACCACAAGGACTAATTAAGAACCAATAAAAATTCTTCCATACGTTATATTTATTCGTAATAGTTCAACTACACAAGAAACATGAGATCCAAATAATCTCACCACCAAACTCAAACATTTCCAATTACAGGATTTCGCAAAAGCAAGTAGATTATTCTCCTCTTAAAGGAACCAACATAACTTCTTTGGTTGCAACCTCGCTGCCAACTCAAACCAAAGAGCCTTTAGAGTTAAACCACACAAATCTCTTAAGAAGCAACAGACAATCCAATACCTTAATTTATTTAAAATAATTTCGCTACTGATGATTTAAGAGCTCAAAGAAAATATCACGAAAGCTAAACTTGAAATATTCACATCTCAACGATATCACCAAGGGCGATCAAATTACTATGGGTATTAACATCAATTTCACAACAACAATTAGAAAACACTTCAAAAGACCCACGTGAAAAGAATGAGTTGATTCTTTCTCAAAGAAGAGACAAATGAAAACGATTTTCACCAACTAGAAAACTCATCCACCACTGCACCGAACATGGGACCAAGAGAAGAAACCAATTAAGCAATGAACTCACAGAACATAAGTGGAGTCCACAGCTTGAATGCATAAGCCTCACAAGAAGAGAATATCGAACCTTAACAGATAAGAACAAATAAGTATTCAAAATCAAACACTTGCATCATCAAGAACCATTGCAACATTGTAACATATCGTTACTCGATAAACTTCATTTACCACATAAAGCCTGAACCCCAAAAGATCATGAATACAAATTCAAATTTGATCATTTAGGAAATATCACCATGGGTGATCAAATTACTACGAATTAACTTCATTATCACATTTTGACTATTTAATAACATCGACAACATACATAGTACCAAGAATCATCAAACTTTATTACTTCATCCTAAAACTTCCCAAAGGGAACACAAACCACAAGGTTGAAACAAATTTATCATAACAAGTTTATGCTAAGCAATAACAATATCACAAGGCACGCTAACAAAGACTACTTACGAAATTCATCTACTCAATTGTTGGTGTTGCTCAACACTTTCTTCAATACCATTAACAAATGATGATTGTACTAACCATGCGTATACATACGGTACTAATTCTATTTGCAATCATATAACCATTTATAAACATAGATTCACATTTCACCTTTGTTCGTAAATCATTTCAAAACATGATTAAAGATTCACTAACATAATTTCCTATAAACAAGGTTTCATGAGTCGATACACCAAAGACCCATCCGGTACTTTATACAAGTTTCAACCATTTTAGCATACTAGGAAATAGATAAATCTAGCTCTTATGTAAGATCTATAGGTTCGAATAGATATTGACACTTTTATTTAACATACACCATGAATCAAATACAAGGACATATCAAATTAATCAGTTTCACTTCCATGGATGGTAGTTAAGAGTAATTGATTTGCACTATGCTAATAACCCAACTTGGTAACTCATATCATAACAATTTATTCGCTTAATCATAAATTCTCAATTTAAGCATGGCAAGACATCACAAAAGGATTCTAACACCTTACTACAAAGCAAAAGAGAGACTTCAAACCTCAACGCTCGAAGTAATCCAAAGAAACACATAAAGCTAAAGCTTTCCCCAAGCAACCGAACTTACAGCGGAAAACTCTTCACTAATCAAGTTATCAAATGAGTAAATGAGTCATTCTTTTTCAATGAGAAAGAAGGAGCAACCAAGAAAACATCAATCTTGCCAATTGACAACGATCACAAGTAGTAGAAACAACTCAACAGTTGAAAGGCAATATTTGTTTCAGAGAACCAAGAGGGATCTATGGAAAACCATAACTATCATGGACCACAAATCCCGGAGAAGTTCATCAACCACCACAGGACAAGAATTGCCAAATTCCGAAATCAAGAAAGAGAACAACTTTCTAAAGCAACTCACGCTTAACACCTGAAACTATGGTACTCGGGGTAACTACTCCTCTAACCACGTTCATGAACAGTGGTGTAACCTGGTGAATCCCAGAGTAACAACCACGACCTCCACTTCTTATCATTTGATAACATCACGCCTCACCGAAATACTCAACTATGAATATATAGGATCATCTTATGACAATCATATTATTAGTTCATAGATATTGAATATCATAGCGCATCATATATTACCAACAAGGATGATAGTACGTAGCAATTCAACAATTGCTCAACAAAATGAAACATAATAATGATATTGCGGAAGCAATGTAATTTTCCAACCCCACCCATCAGGTACACGGTGTGTCATTTTAATGTTCGTCTATTAACCACGGACCTAAAGCCCGCTCGATACCAATCGTAACACCTCGCTATCCTAAGCCAAAATGTCACCTAAAACATCTAACATACATCCATAATGCGGAAGAACTTGAAACAAGTATATCAACTAAAGACAAGATTAAGATAAACAGACATGGTGAAGGTATCCTTCCTTCACCTTCTAAGTTATTTAATACTGAACATCAATAAAGAAGGTTCACACGCAGTAATAAATCAACATCCGTGGAGAAGGTATCCTTCCTTCTCCAATTATAATTTAATTATTACAGCTTCATCGTTAACGAATGAAATATGGAACTAAAATTTAGACTTGAACATGAATTTGATGTTGTGAACAAGTAGTGCGTGTCTACTCCTCCCAAGAGCCAACATCGTGGGTTACCTAAAATAAACAAACAACACAAGAGTGAGTCCATGACTCAGCAAGTACTGATTATCAATAAGATAATCATTCAATATGAATAAGACAAACTCATCATCGAGTTCGATCACATCACAACCGACACAAATGAAAACATGATATGAATGCTCAAAATCAAAGGAATGGACTGCACACATGCATATATCGCAGATAGCCGTGAAACACCCGCCGGTGTTCACTCAAGCCCGCATCTTAACAAAAATGCGGGGATCCACTTCCCGTATGAAGAACGTTTCATACGGGTGTCCAACATTGCCCATCTTGGAGTTAATGGGTCTTACATGCCCATTCTGGAATTAATGGGTCTTTCAAATCCACTCCCGTGGACGGGACATGACAATGTCCAACACTGCCCACATTGGAATGGTGGGACTTGCAATCCACTTTCGTGGATGAAACATGCATAATGAATGCATAGAATGAAATACGAATATTGAAAGACATGATAACAAAACATGGATTCAACACATATGAAAGAACATAGACAATCCATCTTCTCTCGTATCATACCAAATCACAAAGATGACCATATAAACATTCATCAATCACAATCATTAAGGGTGGCAATGTACTTGCCTTCCACGATGCGACGCGTTAGTCGGCAAAGGTGATACTCCTAAACCCGAGGCTTCACCTCCTAAACAAGTAAAATAATTTCAATAAGGACATAATATACCCAACACTACTAATCGATGCTAAACACTGCTTCCCTGATGACTCTAGTCATTAATACAAAACTTAAAATGAAATCAACAATTTCTGACATAACTTAATTCTGGACAGCAGCACGGTAATTGACATATCTATTGGTCTGGAACTCGGAATGAGGTGAGACCAATTTCCATGGATTCTTAACTGACATATCTACAATACTCTGGTTGGGCAAAAGTTCAGATTTTGCATCTAATAAAATTTGGCCCACGGCTCAAATCTGTTGACTGAATTAATAGACAGAAATATCGGCTAAATTAAAATATCCATAACTTTTGTTGTACAACTCCAAATTGGACGTTCTTTAACAATCTGAAAAGGTTATGAAATTATCTACAATAAACTAGTTGGCACAACATTCATATATTGTCTTTAACAAAAAGTGGCACACGGGTCAAAATTAAAGATAGAAACTGACATACAAACTGGACAGACTGACATACAATCTGGACAGTCACAAAGAAAAGTGCATAACTTTTGATCTATAAATCCAAATGAGGTGTTCTTTATCAATCCTGAAAGCTAGTGATATCACCTTCAAAATTAGTTATGGGCAAGACCTCTGAATCACCTTCTAACTAGGCCATAAATCAACCTATACAGAGACTGCTATTTCTCGTCAGGATTCTGGACAGCAGATAATAAATCTATCATAACTTTTGACTCGAAAGTCGGAATGAGGTGATCTTGGCGGCCACCGAAAGCTAAGAACAAGACCTACAACTCTCTAGGAGACCCAAACTCCTGATTCGGCCTCTAAAGTCACGAAACAGTCCACGCAACATACTGGACAGATTGCTATCTACAGCAGACCGACATTGATCCAAGCAATTCTATTCGTTTCCTCTCCTACGACCAAACCACCAACCCCAACCGAGATACATTACCCTTGGAGCGCCCAGGAGCACGACGATCGAACCGTGGTGAAGATCCCCGGCCTCCTTGATCTGAACCCTTGCGAAACACCACCAAAACGACGCGGGAGGCCGGCAACGAGGGCTCTACACCGAGGGAAAACTCCGGGAGAAGGGGGCGCGACTCCGGGACCTTGGGGCAGCACCAATGGGGGAGGAGGAAGGGCGGCACCCTGCTGGAGGTGGCGCACAAGAAGGAGGGGAAGGTGAAAGTGGCGGCTGCACAAGGGGGGAGAGGTGGAAGGGGGTGGGAGCTAGGGTTTTCAGCCGCCCCCCCTAAAGGCCCCTATGGCCGGCCCCTTGGTGGGCTTGGGCCCCACGGCTGCCCCCCCTTGGGCTCCAAGTCAGCCCCCCTTGGCCCACAAGGCCTCCTTTTGGGCTTGTTGGCCAAAGGCCCAGGCCAAAAACCAGAAGAATCGACGAAACGTCGAAATTGTGAATTTTAAACTCGATTTCGAACCGAAAACTTCCTAAATGAAAACGAGGTATTACAATAGTCTACAATACCCCCCTTGAACTCCCAAGGAATCGCCATAAAACCTAATCTGAAAAACAGGCTGCAACCGAAAAACGTGTCGGGACAGCAGCACGAAAATGACAGTAGTTAATGACGTGGGACTCGAAATGAGATGAGTCCAGATCCTACCTCATCTTAACGAACATATCTATAACATTCAAGTTGATGAGATTTCCCAATTCGGCCAATAAACTTCTCTAATAAAGAAAACAAAACAGCAGCACAGCTTCTGTCTGAACAAACAGGACAGCAATACTAAAACAACCATAACTTTTAATCTACAACTCCGAATTGAGCGTTCTTTAACAATCTGAAAAGGTTCTGAAATTACCTACAATAAACTAGTTGGCACGACATTCAAATTTTGCCTTTAACAAAAAGTGGCACACGGGTCAAAACTAAAGATAGAAACTGACATACAATCTGGACAGACTGATCTACAATCTGGACAGTCACAAAGAAAAGTGCATAACTTTTGATCTATAAATCCAAATGAGGTTTTCTTTATCAATCCTGAAAGCTAGTGATATCACCTTCAAAATTTGTTATGGGCAAGACCTCTGAATCACCCTCTAACTAGGCCATATATCAACCTAAACAGAGACTGCTAATTCTCATCAGGATTCTGGACAGCAGATATTGACTCTATCATAACTTTTGACTCGAAAGTCGGAATTAGGTGATCTTGGCGGCCACCGAAAGCTAAGAACAAGACCTACATATCTCTAGGAGATGGGAAACTCAGATTCGGCCTCTAACATCACGAAAAAGTCCACGCAACAATCTGGACAGAATCGAATTTCTACCCGCATCAAATCGATATAATCAAAATTGAACCAAAACACATCTACCACTAATCAAACGATGAGGATCGGCACTCGTTACCCTTGTAGCAACCAGGACGTAGGTGGGAGAACCTTGGAGAAGATGATCTTCCTCCTCCTTTCTCCTTCTCCCTTCTTCTCCTTCCACCATGGCCGCGGCACCTGAGCTTCTTCCTCATCTTGGTAGAGCAGCACGGAGGGGGCTGCTACAGTACATGTGCTACAGTGCGGCACGGTACTGTAGCAGAGGGTAGGGTTTTGGGAAGGAGACCCCTTCTTGACTCCACTACAAGGCCGCCCACTTGGCTAGGACACCTTGGGCTAAAGCCGAAGGTCCAATCCTCTCTCAAATCCTGAATTTTCTTTCAATTTTCCTCTAAACTTTAATGCATTCAAATTTGAATAAATTTCTCTTCCGAATAATATGTTCTCTCTATTTGATATTCGAGGTATTACATTCTACCCTCTTAACAGATCTCGACCTCGAATTCTAACCGTCGAAATAAACGAAAGAATAATTGCCACCGAAAAGAAACATCTATTAACATATGCCCGGAGCAAACATGTCTGGATAAAACTCGCGCATGCGAGACTCTAGGTCCCAAATGACCTATCTCTCAGACTGACAAGACCACAAGACATTGACGTAAACTACATCTGACCTAACACTCAATCCGACATTGCCAAGTACACTCATCAGAAGAGATTCAAAGGTAAGATCCTACTCGATGGTCAATGACGTTAACGAATATTCAAACTCTAGTTCTCACAGGTACTCACTCGGCACCAAACATGCTAAATGTAGTACACCACATATGGACCGAGACGGTCCTTGCGATACGCCAACTTCCGAATTCCGTAGCTAACTAAAACAACCCAAAGTACCTTGGCTAACCTTCCAATTGATACTGAACCACACAACATGCACATAGAACACGAACTCTTGTTCCACCTCTCAATTGAACTCTTCACTAAAATAAGGATCACCTCCTTTAACCAGAAACACACAACAAAGCTCTCTTTAACAAACTCTTTTACCGACAAAACCCATCTGAAAAAGAAAGATTCACATCGCATCTATGCGTTACTGCACAAGACTAAAGAGTCAAACACGTAAATCGGAATTTCATCACGAAAAACCTTTCCACGCTCCAAGTGGCGCTTTGCGAATAAACGTCACGAAATCCAAAGGAGAAATCACTTGAATGCCCAAAAATCATTTATTCCGTCTCAATCGAAAGAATCACACATATCAACATAAATGTCGAGCTCAACTTATGAAAGTCATCTGTCAAAACACATAGCTCAAACAAGAATCAAGAAAACGTGTCTCTACTTTAGGAAGCATCAATTTCTCAGTTTCTCTTTCAGAATAAAACTTCTCTCAAACTTTGGAATTCCAATTCATCGCATAACACCCTAACTCATCTCTCTTAACTTGGCATTCTCAACGCTATGCTCAAGTCGAAATACATCATCCACACCTCGGTATAGAGGCTCTATCGACCACACTGAAACTTTCTCTCAACAACTCCTCTACCGACATTTAATTTGACAGATGACTTCCAATGCATCTCAAAATAGATATCACATGCAATCACATCACCTCAATGTTTTAAGAATAAACAACTCAAATTCCCAGACACACATTCATATACTTCCTCAAAAGGGTTCTATCAATGACCATCCCATTGTTCGAATCCACCCTTATTCTACTTTCTCTACACATAATCATTGGGAGACTCAAGGTCCTAGCAAAAGAATGTGAAGCCCAAAATTAAACTCCAAGACTCCTACCATGAACTTCTCATATAGAAGATAGGGAAGCCTCAAATTAAATCCCTAAAATTCTCACAATCCAAACATACTCACGCATTGACATCAACACAAAAACATTTCTTCGATCCAATTATCTTTATCAAGATTCTAATTCTTAGAGAGCTACTTACTACGCCCAAGTCATTCATGGCAATAATCCAACAATCTCGGCTATCTCTTTAATCTCTTTAACGATCGATCACTTTGCTAATATTACTCCCATTACAACACCATCATATTTCATCTACACAACCACGCAAGGTACTCAACCGCGACACTCTAATACATTGATCAAGATTTTCATACTTTGGATAATTCTATGTTCCATTGAAATGAACAAAGAACTTGGACTACGCCTCGCTATAGATTCTACTAGTTGTAACCATGCAATCAGTTTAACCTCCAAAGGCAACCTTCTAATGAGATAAACTCCTCTTAAATAACTATATTACGAAATTATTTCATCCTCCAATGCTCATCGAATAATTTCCAACCCAAAGTTTCACAACTACAATCATTAAACACCTCAAAAGACTCGTGAAACGAATAGATTGATTCTTTCTCAAAAGGAAGAGCGAATGAAATCAATTTTCTTCAACTAGGAAAACATGTGCCACCCGAAGGAACAAAGGATCAAGAAAAATAGTCACTTAGGCAAAGTACTTGAAAACATAAGGAAAATCAATAGTCGAGGGCTCAAGCCCTATTGAAAGCAAATACCAAACCACAAATGAGAAGAAGGTAATGCCCTTTGAAAATTTGATAAACTCTTATGGAACAAATGCATAAGGTTTAAGCACACCCAAATAAACTGCAAGTGGCTAAACGCGACTTAAATCTCAAATACTTTACTTCACTCCTTCCTTTAACCAGAAAGTTATTTTCTGTGATTACTACATCACTTTGTCGCCTTAAACAAGATAAGCTCTTAAGACCAAATCATAAGAACCACTTAAGAACCAATAAAATCTTTCAACCCGCCTCTTTGCTCAAATGACAAAGTTACCACATAACTCATGAGGTCCAAAGATAACAAACGCAAAACTCAAACACTTTCACTAAAACAAGATCATGCAAATGATTTTTTTCGTTGAACATTATCATCACAACCACAGTCTGACAATCACACTAATCAACGAAATAATATGCTATTGGCGAGAATCATCAAATCTCTTAACACTCCATGAACTTTTGAAAAGAATCACAATGAACTACTTCATCATGTCTCTAAAATCTAAATAAGGTTACATATACTTGATCTAGGGAAAACCTAGTGCAAAAACCTTATAATTGAAACAAACTCTTTCAACAAGATGATAATAGAACATGACAATCTCACCAATGTACACCAACAAATCTCGATTAGCTTTCATCCATTTAACTCTTAGTGACACTCGATGCCAAGATAGTACACACTAAATGCTCTCTAGCCACACATGGCACAAACATGATCCTACCTCTGTTTGCAACCTCAACAACGCTTAAGAGGATATAATCAAGATTCTAACTTATGATCAAGAATTACAATAAAATGTCCTTAACTTCAATAATATAGGACACATAAGTCAAGGTTTCACAAGGCGATACATCATCGCTCATCTAGTCATTTAAACATGTTTCAATAATTTTTAGCATGGCAAGAATCAAGTAAAGCTATCATTTAAATAAGATCATCAAGATCCAAATAGAAGACAAATTCAAGATTAATATTTATCAAGACAACATTCGAACACATCCTTAACTTAACCATCACTAGCGGTTAGAATAACTGAAAGAGGACCTAGATTTCAACTTATCTAACAAATTTATCGATTATCCGATCGTAAAGATCAACCCGATACATCCACATTTTTCCACAATTCTTAACAACAATAGCTTCTTGAACAAATATGAACAACCTCTTATCTAAAACTCATCCTGTACCAAATACAACGACATTTCACTTTAAGCAATTCACTTCCACGGATACTAGTTAAGAATAGACTGCTTGCACAAAGCTAATAACCCAAATCGATAACTCATACCATAATAATTAATTCATTTAATTAACACCTCGTACTTAAGCATGTCAAGACATCACTTAAAGATTTTAACCTAATCTTTCGAAAAAGAGGCATTACTTTCCAACACCGGAACTAATCCAAAAGAAATACATAAAGTCAAAGCTTTCACATGTTAAAGAATTTGCAATGAAAACTTTCAGTACTAATACTCAATAATAAATGATTCACATTCTCCAATAAGAAGGCGTAACTCCCAAGAAAAGATAAGTGTTTTTTTTTTTGCCGATATCCAACGATCCCAAGAACAACTTTAGACCAGCAATGGAGAACAAGTAGTCGACTTATGGAACCAAGAAAGTCCAATGAGAACTCATCGGAAGAAATGTAAAACACTAACTCAAGAAAACTTCATCAAACGCAACTATTACTGAATCGCCACATACGTAACCAAGAAAGAGAATAATATTTTCTAAAGAATCTCACCCTCAACACTCCACTATGGTATTCGGGTAGATACTACTCTATTCGCTACCACAAATATCGGTGCAATCGACAAAGTCCAGGGCCACAACCACGGCCTCCACTTCTTAACCTCCATCATCGACACGCTTAAACAATATAATCAATTATGATTATACATGATCATATCATGACAATCATAGAATAGATTCATAGATATGGAATATCATAACATATCATAGATTAACAACAAGAAAGATAATACAAAAGCAATTCAACAATTGCTCAACGAATGAAACATAACAATAGAAATACTAAACAATGGATTTCCCAACCCCACCCATCAGGTACAAGTGTGTCAATTTAATATTCAATTACCACGGACCTAAAGCCCGCTCGATACCAATCTGTAACACCACGCTATTCGGAAGCCAAGATGTCACCTAAAACATCTAACATACATCCAAAATGCGTAAGAATTTGAACTAAGTATTTCAACTAAAGACAACATTAAATTAAACAGACATGGTGAAGGTATCATTCCTTCACCTTCTAAGTTATTTAATACGATCATCAATAAAGAAGGTTCACACGCAAAGAATAAATCAACATCCATGTGGAGAAGGTATCCTTCCTTCACCAATTATAATTTAATTATTACAGTTCATCATTAACGAATGTAAGATAGAACTAAATTTAATCTTGAACATGAATAGGATGATGTGAACAGTAGTGCGTGTCTACTCCCTCCCAAGTGAGCCAACATCGAGGTTACCTAAAATAAACAAACAACGCAAGAGTGAGTCTATGACTCAAAGCAAGTACAAATGAAAGAAAAAGAACACATATACAAACAGACATCACCATTTAAGAATGCGAACCTTGCATCGAGTGAACACTTATGAAAACATGAAATAAATGAATGTAATCAAGGATGGACTGCACACATGCATATATCAGTATAGTGAGTGACACACCGTCGGTGTTCATTAAGCCCGCACCTTAACAAAAGTGCGGGGATCCAAGTCCTATATGAAGAACGTTTCATATAGGTGTCCAAAGCTGCCCATACTTTGGAATTGATGGGTCTTACATGCCCATACTTGGAATTGATGGGTCTTTCAATCCACTCCGTGGACGGACATGACAATGTCCAAATTTGCCCACATTGGAATGGTGGGACTTACAATCCACTCCCGTGGACATAACATGAATAAAAGGATGCATGATATGAACATGAACAAGTGATAATACCATCTCTCAAAGATATACTCCACATAATGAAAGAACATAACCAATTCCGCATCTCGGGTAACACAATATGTCACACTATATTCATGAAAACATTCACAATCACAAAGACTCAAAAGCAACAAAGTACTTGCCTTCCGCAGCGTGCACGTTAGCGTGCAACGATGGCGCTCCCAAACCCGTAGCCTCGTGGCCTAAACAATTAAATAACCGAAATAAGAACAACATAGAATCCAACCCAATTAATAGTCTACAATACCCCTTGAACTCCCAAGGAATCGCCATAAAACCTAATCTGAAAAACAGGCTGCAACCCAAAAACGTGTCGGGACAGCAGCACGAAAATGACAGTAGTTAATGACGTGGGACTCGAAATGAGATGAGTCCAGATCCTACCTCATCTTAACGAACATATCTATAACATTCAAGTTGATGAGATTTCCCAATTCGGCCAATAAACTTCTCTAATAAAGAAAACAAAACAGCAGCACAGCTTCTGTCTGAACAAACAGGACAGCAATACTAAAACAACCATAACTTTTAATCTACAACTCCGAATTGAGCGTTCTTTAACAATCTGAAAAGGTTATGAAATTACCTACAATAAACTAGTTGGCACGACATTCAAATTTTGCCTTTAACAAAAAGTGGCACACGGTGAAAACTAAAGATAGAAACTGACATACAATCTGGACAGACTGATCTACAATCTGGACAGTCACAAAGAAAAGTGCATAACTTTTGATCTATAAATCCAAATGAGGTGTTCTTTATCAATCCTGAAAGCTAGTGATATCACCTTCAAAATTTGTTATGGGCAAGACCTCTGAATCACCCTCTAACTAGGCCATATATCAACCTAAACAGAGACTGCTAATTCTCGTCAGGATTCTGGACAGCAGATATTAAATCTATCATAACTTTTGACTCGAAAGTCAGAATTAGGTGATCTTGGCGGCCACCGAAAGCTAAGAACAAGACCTACATATCTCTAGGAGATGGGAAACTCAGATTCGGCCTCTAACATCACGAAAAAGTCCACGCAACAATCTGGACAGAATCGAATTTCTACCCGCATCAAATCGATATAATCAAAATTGAACCAAAACACATCTACCACTAATCAAACGATGAGGATCGGCACTCGTTACCCTTGTAGCAACCAGGACGTAGGTGGGAGAACCTTGAGAAGATGATCTTCCTCCTCCTTTCTCCTTCTCCTTCTTCTCCTTCCACCATGGCGGCGGCACCTGGAGCTTCTTCCTCATCTTGGTAGAGCAGACGGAGGGGGCTGCTACAGATCACGTGCACAGATGCGGCACGGCACTGTAGCAGAGGGTAGGGTTTTGGGAAGGAGACCCCCTTCTTGACTCCACTACAAGGCCGCCCACTTGGCTAGGACACCTTGGGCTAAAGCCAAGGTCCAATCCTCTCTCAAATCCTGAATTTTCTTTCAATTTTCCTCTAAACTTTAATGCATTCAAATTTGAATAAATTTCTCTTCCGAATAATATATTCTCTCTATTTGATATTCGAGGTATTACAACGATCTCCTTCCCCGGCCACTCCCGCGCCCTATAAAAGGGAGCCCCGGGAGCCCTCTTCCTTGCTCATCTCATTCCCACCACCACTCCTCCTCTCTCCTCTTGGTTTTGCCGTATTTCAAGTTTGAAGATCCCTAGCTGAGCGCCCTTTCTTCTTTGATTCTGGCACCGACGCCACCACCCCACCATCACCATCGGCATCATCGACACTGCCATCTCCTTGCCGTCCCGGTGAGGGCCTTGCCTTTGCCGGAGCCCTACCGAATCGACACCGCAGCCACAAGCCGATCTCGCCGCCGCCGTTCCTCCCATACCCAACTGCTGTATAGGTGAGCCTTGAGATCCTCACAATCCCCTCTACCTGCGGATGTCCTCACCGCTGGCAGCCGTGTCGCCGTTCGCCGGGTCATGGGCTCCCGTGCGCCACCACCCGCTGACGTTATGTGGCACTACCACATCATTCCCACGCATGTGCCACATAGGCGCTGCCTCGCCCTCTCGCTGACACGACACGACCGCGTGTCACCGATGTGGCACCGGTCCACCGCAGACCAAAGTGCATTTTCGTGGACCCGGTCCATTGACCCGGGCCCACATGTCAGTAGAAGAAATTATTTTCGTTTAGGAAAATAATTCGGTCGGTTAAATCAAATTCAGCTGCTCACGTCAGCTGACGTCATTAATCGGTTTTCCTTTAGAAATTTAATTCGAAAAATCCAAGAAAATGTTTAAACTTCCAAAGCCCATATCTTTTGCATCCGAACTCCGTTTTCGTCGATTCAAATTTCTAAATTTATCTAAATTCAAGATCTAGCTATCTAAACTAAAATTATTTAATTTGGAGGTCATTTGGATTGTTATTTGAATTTGGCTTATTCTCGCGTACAAATTTCGACGACTTCGAAAAGTCAAATTTCGACGCCGTTTGAGAGCAGCTATTCAAGCAAGGCAAGTAATATCATTGACCATGTTGATCCTAATACTTTAAAGTTATTTTCAGTTTTTAAATTATTATTGTATGCATATTTTTATTCAATTATTTCAATACCCTGTTTTAAATACATAGTTATTCCAATCTCCCTTATGTGGCCAATTTGAATGTTGAGTATGATTACCTTGTCACAATTAGACAAAATGATACTAAAAATAATCTTGTGCTTAGCTAATGCTTAGACTACATTTATGATTTTTTGGAGGATTCAACCAAAACACTTACAATCTTGTTTTTAACTAAATCTGTGGTATTGCTTTACCATAGAAAGTTTATAAAGATGTTTTTACTTAAAATAAAGTCAAAAATGGATTTGGACTTGGGCGAAATGGATGAACGATGGGTGCAGGTTTATGCACGGGCTTAGTTTGGTTAAGATTAAGGCCCAGAGTTTGTTTTGTAAGACGCACAAGTCAATTGAGGACCAGTCTTTGAACCGCTTTTTGCTATGCCTTATCGTACCACCACATGTCCTGTATGGGTAGGATTTGGCTAAATAATTTGTGATGTCTTAGTGTTATTTGTGCCATGTTGATTGTGTGGATGTCAGGTAGACGTTTATTCCCACCTAGCGCAAGAGGGGGCTACCGGAGAACGGTTAGTCCGAAGGATGTGAAACCTTAGCGGGCATAAGCACATTAAGACAAAGCATTGTAAAGGCCTCATGATAACTTCTGAGTCGCACGCCTACGGAAGCGTGTATTGGCCGACATAAAGAGCAAAATTATGTCGTGTCGGTAAAGTTGTACAAACTCTGCAGAGTGTCAATCTATTCGAATAGCCGTGTCCACGGTCATGGATATGCTAGCAAAGCCACTCAAAGTTAGACTTTGGTTTTGTTTTCAAATATGTTTTTGTAAAAAAAGTTTATGACATGGATGAGTGTCCAGGAGAAACGTTATGGGTTGAAGCCTCGAGTTGGTGCCCGTGTTTATGTTAGTGTTAGATTGGTGCCTACACTATCTTTATTAATTCAAAATCAGTTTTAGATATTGTAAAACTTGAGTTTTTGAACTTAGTATTGTATTTAATGTCAAATGTTGTTTTTGCACAAATAACCCTATAACCCTTCCTTCGTTACATCCATTCATGCCTTAACCCTGTTAACTGTTGGGTGTAACTTGCG
The DNA here is from genome assembly GCA_036346255.1 of Ampelocalamus luodianensis. NCBI lineage: Eukaryota > Viridiplantae > Streptophyta > Magnoliopsida > Poales > Poaceae > Ampelocalamus > Ampelocalamus luodianensis. The sequence goes on from CM070637.1 coordinate 28,333,791, forward strand.
AGCATGGTAGTAGTGCTCATACTTGCTTTATATAAACAAATTTCAGAGGAGGAGGACTTGGCTACCGGTGTGGATCCTGACGACTAGGCCGCTACCCCAGTCGATTGTCTTTGGCAGATCAGCTGGACTCTACAACATCTTCTTCGTCTTCCGTTGTGTTTTCTTTATTGTTGGCTCGTAGGCCTTTCTGGTAATCAACTCTGATTATTAATAAAGTTGTATGATTTATGGATGTTACCATATCTGTTTATTATGTGAGCTAGCTACTGATCATGGGACTAGTTCAGAAATAGACAGAAGATTTGGGGGTGTTACTCCCGGGTCCGACACATGAATTGACCCAAACCCTGATCTGCTATTGCAGCCGGAGGAGGTGGTGCATTGGGCACCATGGATTCACCTTGACTTGTGGTGTTTCTTCTTCCACTGTGTTTCTTTATTGTTGGCTCGTAAGGTTTTCTGGTATTCAACCCTGATTATTAATAAAGTTGTAAGATTTATGGATGTTACCATATCTGTTTACTGTGTGAGCTAGTTACTGATCATGAGACTAGTTCATAAATATACAGAGGATTTGGGGGTGTTACTCCTTGGTTCGACAGAAGTGGTATCAGAGCCATATCGACTGTAGGTCGTGACCTAGTTAGAATAGCCGTTAGTTGTGAAACTTTGAAACTTATTTTACACAACAAGAAAAAAAATTGTTCTCTCCTCATCTTGGTCATCTATCTATCTGTAGCTTTCTCATCGTAATTCTTTCTTACCTAATTCTCCCCTCATAATTTTATAATGTTAAATGGACCCTCTTTCCCTTGAAATTCCTATAGATGGTTAATACGCTCTTACCATTACGTTCAAGACCTCAAGACATGAAGCTACCAAGAAGGCATCAAGTCATCTCTACCAATCAAAGACAACATGCAAGCCTGATCGAAGACTGTAAGCAGAAATTGCGATGACAGCCCACCCATATAGCTTAAGTTTGCCAAGGCTCATTCTGTGTATTGAGCCATTTCACCAGATTAAAGAATTTCGATCTAGTAGAACGTTAAAGCTGTTAAGTTTTTGAAAAGTCTTTAAGTTGGTTCTTTCGTTTGGATGTTATCTTACTCTACCCCCTTAGTTCTTCTTTGTCTCTTGCCTAGCCTTTGTCTCCTTTCCTAACCCACTAGAGTAACCGGTAGATGGTGAACACTCGTCGCGTGGAAAGTGGAACCAACGCCAATGATGATGGAAGTGCCCCACCACTAGCAACCAACGGATCAGAATGGCAACAGATGATGGCCAATCAGAACCGTCTGATCGAAATGCTCTCTCAGTCCATCAACAATAATCAAGCCCGACAAGCTACAACTTCTCAAGCTCCAACTCCAACTCCAACATCCCAAAGGACCAACATGTCGAAATTCATGAGGATGCAACCACCAACTTTTTCAAGCAGTACCAAGCCTATGGATGCAGATGATTGGCTCTGGGCAATTAGTAAGAAGTTGGACATCGCTCAGTGCACCGATCGTGAGAGGGTGTTGTTCGCTTCACACCAGCTCATGGGGCCAGCCGCCGAGTGGTGGGACAACTACAGTCTAGCTAACGATGAGGATCAGTCCATCACTTGGGCTGAGTTTGTGCGAGCCTTCTGGCGTGCACATATTCCTGCGGGCATGATGACCTTCAAGAAGAAGGAGTTTCATTCGCTGCGCCAAAGCAACCGCTCTGCGAATGAGTACTTGCACAAGTTCAATCAACTGGCACGCTACGCACCTGAAGATGTTGCAAAGGATGAAGACAAGCAGGAAAGATTCCTAGAAGGGCTCAATGATGATTTGTCCGTACACCTGATTTTTCAGGATTATATTGACTTCCAGCAGCTAGTCGACAAGGCAATTCGTCAAGAAGGCAAGCACCAGGAGATGGAGAATCGCAAGAGAAGAATGGCTGCACAGAAGTTCAACTTTGGAAGTTTTCCTAGTGCTAGAGGGACTTCATCGTATCAAGTCAAATCCCAGCCAACAGTAGACAACCCAGTCAACTTGGAGTCCTCTAACATATCTGATGGTGACCAGGCACAAAAGGACTCATCCTATGTTGTAAGCATCACGTGCTTCAAGTGCTAAGAGGTTGGGCATTTCGTCAGTAAATGTCCACAGAAGTAGCAGGCAGCGAATCCAACCAACTCTGAAGTCAACATCATGCAAGTAAACAAGAAGCCGCAAAATTCTGGAAAAGGACGTTTATATAATGTCACAACTCAGGACCCGTCAAATGCGGAGCAGGATGTGGATGACGACAATTCCAGTTGAATACCTAGCATTTCCCAGCTTTCTTTCTAGTCTTTCTGAATCTCGGGGACAAGATTCCTTTTAAGAGGGTAGTTTGTAACATCTCAAGGTTATGTTACCAAAATAAAGTTATTACTTTGTAGAAATTTCTGAAAATTTAAAGGAGTTTATTTGATTTTCTTGAATTTCCTAAATTTAAAAAGTTAAAAATAAAATTTATTGAGTTTTCTTGGATTTTCTTGGATTTAAAGTTGAAAAGGAAATTTTAATTAATTTCTAGAATTTGTTGGAATTTTAAAAGCTTTTTCCTAAATATTTTAAAAACCAAAATAATTTATTTGCAAAATTAAGAGCCAACTTTAAGTTGAAATAATTTTATTACGTCCAAAATAAATAAGGGAATTTCTGTGAAAGTTTTACTAATTTTTAGATTAAATTTACTATTTTCTAAAGCTATTTCGATTTAACTCCATTTCTGAAATTCAAAAAAAATAATTAAAAAGGCCTTTTACTATTTTGGGCCGAATCTCCTCTCTCCAACCCATTTCGGCCCGCTCCACTCGAACCAGCCCACCCGGCCAAACCTCCCCCCTCTCTGGGCCGTTAGGTCTCAATCCAACAACACACGCGCCTCCCTCTCTCTTCATCTCATTCGCACCGTCAGATCAAAATCCAACCGCCCGGGCCCTTTCTTCCTCCTCACCCTCCTCCTTCCTCACGTAGCCGCGCGCCCCGCCATTAGCACCGCGGGAGCTCCGTCAACCGCCGCCCCAACCACCCGCGAGACCCACGCGATGTGCGCACGATCCCCGTGCACCACCTCCGCCTCCACCCGCAAGTTCTCCCCCTTCTCCGCGCCCGATTCGCCCGGATCGCAACGTCGCCGCCACATTCACCCGCACCACAATCTCCTTCCCCGTCCACTCCCGTGCCCTATAAAAGGGAGCACCGGGAGCCCTCTTCCTTGCTCATCTCATTCCCACCACCACTCCTCTCCCCTCTTGGTTTTGTCGTATTTCAAGTTTGAAGATCCCTAGCCGAGCGCCCTTTCTTCGATTCTAGTGCCGACACCACCGCCCCACCATCGCCGTTGGCATCATCGACACCGCCACCTCCTCGCCGTCCTGGTGCGAGCCTTGCCTTTGCTGGAGCCCTACCGAATCGACACCGTCGCCACAAGCCGATCTCGCCGCCGCTGCTCTCGCCGCCGCTGCTCCTCCCATACCCGGGTCGTCGATAGGTGAGCCATGAGATCCTCGTGATCCCCTCTACTCGTGGATGTCCTCACCGTCGCCAGCCGTGCCGCCGTTCGTCGGGTCATGGGCTCCTGTGCGCCACCACCCGCCTGCGTGACGTGGCACTGCCACGTCATTCCCACGCACGCGCCACGTAGGCACCACCTCGCCCTCTCACTGACACAGCACGCCTGCGTGTCACCGACGTGGCACCGGTCCACCGCGGACCAATGTGCATTTTCGTGGACCCGGGCCCACATGTCAGTGGAAGAAATTATTTTGCTTTAGGAAAATAATTCGGCCAGTTAAATCAAATTCAGCCGCCGACGTCAGCCGACGTCATTAATTGGTTTTCCTTTAGAAATTTAATTCGAAAAATCCTGGAAAATCCTTTTTAGGGTTTTCTTTAGGGTTTAAACTTCCAAAGCCGATATCTTTTGTATCCGAACTCCGTTTTCGTCGATTCAAATTTTTCAATTTATCTAAATTCAAGATCTAGCTATCTAAACCAAAATTATTTAATTTGGAGTTCATTTGAATTGTTATTTGAATTTAGCTTATTTTCGCGTATAGATTTTGACGACTTTGGAGAGTCAGATTTTGACGCCGTTTGAGAGCATCTATTCAAGCAAGGCAAGTTATATCATTGACCATGTTGATCCCAATACTTTAAAGTTATTTTTAGTTTTTAAATTATTATTGCATGCATATTTTTATTCAATTATTTCAATACCATGTTTTAAATACATAGTTATTCCAATCTCCCTTGTATGACCAATTTGAATGTTGAGTACGATTACCTTGTCACCATTAGACAAAATGATACGAAAAATAATCTTATGCTTAGCTAATTCTTAAACTACATTTATGATTTTTGGGAGGATTTAGCCAAAACACTTACAATCTTGTTTTTAACTGAATTTGTGGTATTGCTTTACCATAGAAAGTTTATAAAGATGTTTTTACTTAAAATAAAGTCAAAATGGATTTGGACTTGGGAGAAATGGATGAACGGTGGGTGCAGATTTATGCACGGGCTTAGTCTGGTTAAGATTAAGGCCCAGGGTTTGTTTTGAAAGACGCCCAAGTCAATTGAGGACCGGTCTTTGAGCCGCTTTTTTCTATGCCTTATAGTACCACCACATGTCTTGTATGGTCAGGATTTGGCTAAATAATTTGTGATGTCTTAGTGTTATTTGTGCCATGTTGATTGTGTGGGTGTCGGGTAGACGTTTATTCCCACCTAGCGCAAGAGGGGGCTTTCAGAGGATGGTTAGTCCAACGGAAGTGAAACCTTAGCGAGCATAAGCACATTGAGACAGAGCATTGTAAAGGCCTCATGATAACTGCTCAGTTGCACGCCTACGGAAGCGTGTATTGGCCGACATAAAGAGCAAAATTATCTCGTGTGGGTAAAACTGTACAAACTCTGCAGAGTGTCAATCTATTCGAATAGCCGTGTCCACGGTCATGGATATGCTAGCAAAGCCACTCAAAGTTAGACTTTGGTTTTGTTTTTAAAAATGTTTTTGTAAAAACTGTTTATGACATGGATGTGTGTCCATGAGAAAAGTTATGGGTTGAAGCCCCGGGTTGGTGCCCGTGTTTATGTTAGTATTAGGTTGGTGCCTACACTATCTTTATTAATTCAAAATCAGTTTTAGATATTGTAAAACTTGAGCTTTTGAACTTTGTATTGTATTTAATGTCAAATGCTGTTTTTGCACAAATAACCCTATAAGCCTTCCTTTGTTACATCCATTCATGCCTTAACCCTGTTAACTGTTGGGTGTAACTTGCGAGCATGGTATTAGTGCTCATACTTGCTTTATATAAACAAAATTCAGAGGAGGAGGACTTGGCTACCGGTGTGGATCCCGACGACTAGGCCGCTACCCCAGTCGATTGTCTTTGGCAGATCAACTGGACTCTACAACATCTTCTTCGTCTTCGGTTGTGTTTCTTTACTGTTGGCTCGTAGGCCTTTCTGGTAATCAACTCTGATTATTAATAAAGTTGTATGATTTATGGATGTTACCATATCTGTTTACTATGTGAGCTAGCTACTGATCATGGGACTAGTTAAGAAATACACATAAGATTTGGGGGTGTTACTCCCGGGTCCGACACATGAATTGACCCAAACCCTGATCTGCTATTGCAGCCGGAGGAGGTGGTGCATTGGGCACCATGGATTCACCTTGACTTGTGGTGTTGCGGGTCTAAACCATCTGCAATAAATCTTCACGTGTTTAGTTGATGAGAGGAAGAAAGCACGATAGAGGAGAGGAAAAAGCACGTAAGACGAGAGAGAACAAGGGAGAAAGAGAGCAATCTAACTGGGGAAAGGTCGGTTAAACTGAAAGAACAATAGCTGGAAAGCTATTAAGAAGCGACAAAACTTAAGCCGAAGGTCCTATTACACAGACTAACAATTCTAAACTGAGAAGGACAACCCTGCTGAAGCACTTCTAACCTAACTTATACAAATGAATGACTTGAAACAAACAGCAGAACTTGAAACTTCCATGCCATCCATCGCTTGATCATGGAAACTCAATCCTATAGAAATTACTGAGGTGAGAGAGATCAATTTAAATTTGAAAATAAAGTTTCAGAAAGGATAAGATGCAAGGAATTGAGAATGATATGATGAAAGATTAGGATAAGATGAGAAAAGAATAGAATAAGACGAGAAAAGAATATCTAATCATGTTAATTTGTGGGTTTGATTTAAAAAATAAAATTTGAAACTTTTGACTAAATGACTATGCTAACTATGGTTGCATCGTACAATCGATATGGCTCTGATACCACCTCTGTCGGGACCCCGGGTATGCAACCCCGAGACCCTCTATGCATTCTGAACTAGCCCCAGATCAGTAGCTAGCTCGCACAGTTGCAACATAGATGAAATCATATCTATACAACAGAACGGCTAAAGAAGCAGACAAATTGGTAATACATAATAACAAAAGGACCTTATGGTCAAGGTTTTACAAAGTTTGCCACTCAGGGCTAAGGTCACGACCAGGTGCACGACCAGATCCACGACCAGATCTACAACCGGGTCCACAACCAGATCTACGACCAGTTCTACGACTAGAGTAAACTTGCAGCGAAACAAATCCAACTCGTAGTGGCCATTCGATATATCCACAGGCAATCGAGTGGAGGACGCTGTCGGGACCCAAAAATGCAATTCTGGACCCTCTATGTATACTACACTAGTCCAGGATCACGCTAGTGCACACAGTGGCAACATCGACGAAATATCATTTCCATATGCAAAGATGACTAATAAATAGGCAATAACAATAAATATCAGAGTAAAGACCTTAAGGTCAAAGCTTACAATTAATGCCTTAGAAGGCGAATAGCTCAATGAAGTCGCAGCGAACTAAACGGAATAACTTCTGAAGCCCATCCATATGCCCACAGCAATCGATCAAAAGCGCGACCTAGTTCTCCTCGATCCTTGAACTAGACCTTGTTGACTGACGATTCCTCCAGTTTTGTAGATTTGGGCGCAAGTTTTACAACAAGCATGAGTACACAACCGTACTCGCAAGTCATACCACAGAATGTAATTTATAGATGCAGGCTTATTCCAAAAGAAAATGCTTCTATGGTTCTTTTACATAAAAGCAACATTTGCAATGGAATACAATAATAAATTGAAAGCATAGTTCAAAACAAATAGACAATACTAATTTAACAGTTATTTTCACAAAGACACAAAGCTAAGCAGTTTATTTCACATAGCCATATGACATAAATTACATAGCTCCCACCCCATACATTTTATGGAAACTACCCCCCGTGTCAAATCCCTGAGCATGTCCATGACCGCGAACGCGGCTATTCGAATAGATTGATTTTACACTCTACAGAATTTGTACACTTTACCCACAAGATACAACTAGTGTAGCTAGCACCAATCGTAACAAAACAGTTCAGGAATTTCATCTCAAACATTGACATTCCAAATATGCGATGCGACTACCTTGTAGTACACACCTCCACCCATAACCTAACCTACAACCTGAGTAATCAATGCTAAGAATCCATAACCTACTAAGTTAGGCCTGTCCCATAGCAGGCATGTGGTCGTACAGTAAGGCTCAGTTCAATGGTGCACAAAGTTAAGTCCTTAATTGACCAAGGCAAGACTTCCATTTTCTAACTATGCCACAAAGATTATCATTCCTATTCACAAAGTCCACCATATCACGCAGTATCCACAAATTGCATATTAGAAATTGTGTGAGTGTATGACATGTGGGACCAACAAGATAAAAGACTTTTCCATAAATACTGGTATTTATGGATTTCTAGAATTAAAATAATTCCAGAAATAAGGTAGAGAGAGTGACAAGTGGGACCAACAAGATAAAAGACTTTTCAACAATTAAATTAATTCCCGAAAATAGAATTAGGGGTTGACATGTGGGCGACTGGTCTATGGACTAGGTCCACGGAGGTATGGTAGTCCACGGTGGACCAAGATTATGAACTAGGGTTTGACCAAGGTTGACTGACATACGGGACCCGCATGTAAGTGACAGAAATATTTAGAGTTTTTAATTAGGAGGATGACATGTGGGGTCAACATGGAAGTGATAGACAGATCTCAAATTATGGCTTAGGTGGATGACACAAGGGACCCACATGGAAGTGAGAGGGCAGAATAAATGGATATATGACTTGATTTGTGCGAATGCCAAGTAGGGACAATGCCATGTAGAGACAAGGCAACAAGGAGGAACAACAAAAGAAAGATAACGAACAGAGGAACGAAGCAACAGCCATGAATAGTAAAGAGAGACTTAGACGGTTCTTGCTAACGGAAGTGCCGATGAACAGAGGCGAACCAGGGCTGGCGAAGGGGCAAAACGGAAAGGAAACGACGAGCCGGAGATGATGACGTGGTCCGAACGTCGAGATTTAGCTCCATGCGACAGCAGCGATGCGAAGAACGGCGACGACGGTGGCCTCACGGGTGCGTACCACTTTGGGTGACAATCTGCGAAAAGGAAGGTGAGCACGGCGTAGAACGCGGCAGCGCGAACTCAACGGTGGTAGAGTTGAAGGCAGGAGATCAATGGTTGCGGAGTAATTGGCCGGAGAAGAACGATGTACAAGAGGCAAGAGAATGCATGATTCTCGGCGTACGGCGGATGAAACTTGAATCTACAAGATGCGAAAAATAGGTATAGACGAAGGGCATAAGATGACGTGATGGATTTTGGAAAAACTCACCGAGGAAGCGGGGAACGCGTTGAACACGTTTCAGCTTTATGGCTTGACATGGCTGACGGTGCGCCGGTGATCTTTGGGCGAAGAGGAAGGAACCATGACGTAGAACGCGACGATGCGAAGCCAACGCCGCAGACGGTTCGGCCGAAGGACGTCGGATGAAGGTGCAGTTTATCGGAGAAGACCTTAGGTTGGAGCTCGGTTTTCTGGAGATTGCGACGAAAATAGATCGGTTTGGAGGAAAACAATTTGGGGGAATAGAAGAGATCACTACAGACGTTTGGACGCAAATGGTTCGCTTTTATACGCACCGTAGAGGAAGATATGATTTTTGGAATGTTTCCGTGCTTGCGTACATGAAACGAGCTATCCGCTCTACCGAGGTTGCGATTTAACAAAGAAATCGCAAATTATCAGAGCAAGAAAAGGACGGATTTTCGGAATTAAAATAAAAGGCCAAAAATCAAGGAGACCCAATAAATAACAAACAAATCCAAAAAAATCTCGGAAAATACCCAAAAATTCCTTGAAAGACAAGGAAGCCAAATAACACAAGTTTTTATTTAATTAATGTTTAGATTAGTCAAATTAAATATTTTTAATTTAGAAAATTCCCAATTAAACTTTATTAATTCAAATAAAATTGGTGAAATTTTCCAGGAACCTAAACTACTCAAAAGATTTTTGAAAAACCAAATTTTGGGACATTACAAACCTCCCCCCTTAATGGAATCTCCTCCCCGAGATTCAGGCTGGCTATAGAATAGGATAAGAAACTCAGCCTTCAGGTTCACTTTTTGCTTTCAAATTGCTTTGAATTTGACAGACTGCTCTTCCAACACTTACGTAACAACCGCTTTGCTTCTTGCTAAACTTCGCGCCACCAAAACTTGACAGATCGCTCTTGGTCGGAAGGCATCTTGAAACTCGATTGCTTCCAACAGGGCTGCTTGATCGGTGCTTGAAGGCACTTCTGGAGTGGAGGAAATCTTGCTGTTGACTGGAAACTCGGGTTGGCAAACTATCTCTTCTTTCACGCTTCAGAATATGAACTAACTGATACATTTCTGTCAACTCTATCATACACTTCTTAGCACAGAACTTCAATAGGTATTCTGAAGATAGACATGGCTGCGAAGGTGATAATCTGTACAATGTTTGTAGAATTTCTTCTTCAACACTACTACTTAAATTCCATTTAGGATTAAGGACCCTTGGTCTTCTGCTTCATGATTAATGCAACATCCACATACTTTGTAATTTGACCTGCCCCTAGCTGAGCGATGACTTACACAATCAACCACTGTGAACTTCAGAGGGTGACAACTGCGACTGGCTGACATCTGGGTTGTAGGGAGACTCTGCACACAAAACATACTTGCTCGACTTGGTACTATGAGTTAAGGCATAACTCACTAATCCTTTTCAATCTGTCTACTGGTTCGGGGCGGTACATAGTATTGAATTGAAATGATCATCCAAGCTTCATACAGACTCTGTCGCTAATACAAGATAAGCTGGGATCCTTGGTCTAACACTAACTTCTCTGACACGTTATGCAAATTGACCATCTCTGTATATCTGACACTGCACCCATGTTGACGAATACCATCTCTGTCGTATACAACCTCTGTCATATACCACTCTGCTAGAAAGTCTCCAAACTAGGTGATATTGACAGGAATGAAGCGATAAATTTATGTCAAATGATCAACAATCACCCTTCAAGAGATTATATCCCGATTGGGTCCTAGGAGATCCCATATCTGAGTTCTCAAGGATAGAAGTACTCTGACTGGCCTCCAACATTTTGGTGGACTTTTTGACATACCAACCACATAGTAACCCATTCTGTGGTATTTCGCTTTATTTTGGATCATCACAATGCAACTTTGAGATCTTTGTACACCTTAGTATTTTCAGGGAAAATGGAATGCTTGCACCCAAATGTTGGTTTGAGCATCAACTACTTGAATTTCTTCTCATTAGATATGCAGATATGTTCATTGCTTCATGGATCATTTATGTTCGCCTTCGGCGGATTCCAAGGCTTTACTTTGCTTCACGCGAGGACTGATCTCTTAATGTAACTGTCACCTCACTGATTTCTAGCATCGGTTCGAACTCTGGGGTTCAACAAATGTCCACTTGAAACCGACTCAAAACTCAACTTCTGACTTTCACAAGTAACTTTAGCTGACTGATCCACAAATTCTTACGGTAGCTCTTCTGTTTCAATGTATCTGCCACTGTACTGGTCTGGCCTGAGGGAACGGATTTCAACTTCATAGTTCCCAATCCAATAACCGTCTTTGTTTCTTCATGATAGCAAACTTTGAATTATGACTAAGATAATTCACTGCCTGAAACTTCTTAACACACAAATTCTTGGCTATTCCGTGATAAAAGTTATCAAGGTTCCTTCTGGTATCTGGCAATACGAACACTGGAGTTGTGATTAATCTCTCCTGAAATCCTCACAAATTCGGTTTACTTTTAGCGGTCTGGGTGAACTGACCCTTTTACAAAGATGTGGGGTCTTGGCTATCCTGAAACGGTGATCTCACTGATCTTCAACTGACACCGTCTTATTCACGCATGATTCGAGAGAAATGATATTCTTACTTAAAACTCAAACAAGCTAACTCGAGGTTCAAGATTAGCTTCAGATAGATCAAATTCTCAGACGCCCTTGTGTTAACAATTTATCATAACAGCTCACATTGGTGCTTGCCAAACTGACAAACTTGATTTGACACTGCCTTTATTTGGTTAAACTAGGCTTCCTTGGTAACATCATTGCACATACTTCTCTTTTTTGATTGCTTCGCTGGACACACGGATCCTGCTGTGTTACCACCTATTCTGGGTGTTACAATCTTGACTGAACTGACTTCTGCCATTCTTGCATATTGGGGTGAGTAACTGGTTCTTCTGAGGACACTAGCTAACGTAGTGACCTTTTCCATGATAGTTGTAGCATAGACATGTCGAACCTTGCGATTTGTCTGACGAGACTATAGCAGAACGACTATCCTTCGTGAAGGTTGAAGCTTGTCGCTTTGCAAGGCATCTCTTGGCATAGTGGTCTTGCTTACCACACTCGAAACACTCTACTGACGATACTGGCTCGCTTCTCTTTTGAGGTGGGTTGCCAAGGTCAACATCCTGCCTTTGTAATTCTTTAGCTGACATATCTTGTACTGACAATGGTTTGGCTTCTTTTGCTAATGTTCTGATAGTAGCTCGAAAATTTTCTCGCTGACGTTGTGTTGTAGGGGTCAATACCAAATACATGGGCGCTGACTCGGACAATGATCATTGCCTTCACATAAGAAACATGAGATCTTGCTCATTGGACATTCTCCGATAGAATGGATTCCTTCGCAACTGGAACAATCGATATTGTGCTCATCGGCACTATGGCCTATTTCTCCACAGTGAGTACATGCACAATCTTCTGACTTATCTAGTTGGCAGCATTTCAACAGACAACGGCTAGATTTGGTGTAGGATATCAAAATAGCAGGTTTCTCTTGATCACTTATGCTTGATATCGCATGCTGTTGGCACAATGCGGTGGTGAACTCTGCCCATGTGATGGCAAGCTCGTCCTCATGGGCGGCGCGAAATTTTTCCCACCAATCTAATGCAACTCCTTCTAATTGATGAGCAGCATAGAAAACTTTCTCATTATCGTTTTATTGCACAACAGTTAGCTTCTCTTCGATGGTGCGAATCCAAGGTTCTGCATCCTTGAGTGTGGTTGATCCTTAAAAAACAGGCGGCTTGGTCCTTAAGGACTTTGCAAGCTCGAACTGAGGTGCGTCGTTGGGATGGCAATGAGTTGTGCATCCTTGCAAACATTACTAATGTCCGACGATCACATCGTTGCTGGCATGAGTTGATTCTCGTGGCGTGAAATCGCTCGGCTCGATGTGTCACCATCGCACCGAGATATTTGCCGTTATCGTCGCTTCGTACTATCACCGTGACGGTGCGATGGCTCATTTGATTATTCTGATTCAACAAATTGATTAAAGTAGCGGTGGTCTGATTTTGCTGTGTCATCATACTGTTCGTGTTCTGCATCATCACGTTCATGAGTTGAGTCTGGGCTACCAAGAATTGTTCCATGACTGGATCTGCTACTCTTGGTATCGCAATCGCCCACTAGGATTGACAAGATCTCGAAATGGCATAGATCGCTTCAGACATCGACAAGGTCGGCTTCACTAGGGTTCTCCATCTACTAGCTGTCTCACAAATAGCCGAAAAGCTATTAAGAAGAATAAAACTCACAGCCAAACTACACCGAAGAAGGAAAACAAGGATCTAATCGTCTAGTCGATTAAACTCTAACTTAACTGGGTGACTTGGCTCAACACACGGGAGAAACCTATGCTGATTTATCCTATATGGTTGGTCTGAAGAATACTCGATCTGATCACGGTCTTCATCAAACGTTGACTGCTTGCGATCCTTGCAGCGAATCTTGAAAAGGACGGGTGACGATAACTTCTTCTTGGTCTTCAATTTTACGACGCACATGTCTTGAACACTTGGGGAGATGTTGATACGTTGTTGTTGGTTGCGTGGTCTTCAAACAGTTGCTCAAAACTGCTCTTGGGCATGCACCAACACATTTGACACGGATAACGATGACTATAGAAGTTATGAGGGGAGAGAGTCCAATTTAATACTCAAAATGGTGGGAAAGAATATAGATGAGACATGGATAGAATGGAAGAGTATAGAATAGACAAGGTGAGAATAGCACATCATTAAGATTTTCCATTTGTAAAATAAGTTTGAAGTTTTCCTTACAAACGACCATTCTAACTAAGGTCACGACCTACAGTCGATATGGCTCTGATACGACCGTTGTCGCCGACTCAAAATGCACCGGACCCTCTGTATACCGCACTAGTCCAGATCACGCTAGTGCACACAGTGGCAACATCGATGAAATATCATTTCTGTATGCAAAGATGACTAATAAATAGGCAATAACAATAAATATCAGAGTAAAGACCTTAAGGTCAAAGCTTACAACCATTAGAACCTATGGAGATTTGTGATCCAAGATCCTTTGTTCAATTCGGGTGGAACATTAGAACTTTCGAAAGGATGGAGAATCTTACTCGATGTATTAGAGTGTCGCGGTTGGGTACCCTGCACGGTTGTCTAGATGAATTATGATGGTGTTGTAACGAGAGTAGTATTAGCGAAGTAATCTGATCGTTAAAGCGATTAATGAGATAGTCGAGATTATTGGATTATTGCGATGAATGTGTAATACCCCAAATTACATTTAGCGAGAATATTATTCGTAGAGGGAATTTACTTAATATTCCATAGCAAATGTAATAAAGATTAGAGAGAATTTTATTCGGGAGTTGGAAATTATATTAAATTCAAAGTTTTGGGGATCTTTGGAGTGTGGACCTCCGGCCCAAACCCGTCCATCCCTTTGGCCGGCCAGGGGTGGGCCATTAAGGGGGGAAGGTGCCCTAGGGCCCAAGGCCCAAGCCGCCTCCTTCTAAACCCTAGCCGCCCTTACCCCATCCCTTGGCCGAAATTCCTCCTCCTCTTGCAGCCGCCACCCCTACCCCTCCCTCTCCCTTGCACCCTTCCACCTCCTTCCTTGGGCTGCCCCACCCATGGATGAGCGCCTCCCATTCCTTGATGCCGGCCTCTCGCGAAGGAAGGGTTGGAGCTTACCGTCTTGCTGATCAAGAAGGGGGATTGAGGGTCATCCTCTACAAGGATCTTCATCGTCTTCCTGGTGCTCCAAGGGTAATGATTCTCGGTTGTCGTTGTTGGTTAATCGTAGAGGTGAATTTGATTAGGTTTGATCGGATCAAGTTCTGTCTGCTGTAAAATTCAATTCTGTTCAGTTTCTTGTGTGGCCTGTTTCGTGTGCTTCGAGGCCGAATTAGGGATTTTGATCTCCTAGAGTTATTTAGATAATGTTCTTAGCTTTCGGTGGCCACCAAGAACACTGAATTCTGATGTACGGATAAAAAGTTGTGTTAGTTTTCGTCTCTGCTGTCCAGAATCCTGACGAGAATAAACTGTCAAGTTGTCTTTTAAAATATGAGTGTGTTAATGAAAATTTAGGGCTTTCACCCAACTAGGTTATTGTAGGCTTTGGTCTTAGCTTTTGATATTGTTAAAGAACTCTCAATTCGGAGTTGTAGATTAAAAGTTATGATCATTTTAATACTGCTGTCTTAAATTGTGTAGACATTTCTGTTCTGCTGCTTCAGTTAACTGTTAGTAAATTAAATTGGCCGAATTTGGTTACCTTGTCAACTAGAGTATTGTAGATATGTTAGTTAAGAATCCATAGAAATTGGTCTCACCTCATTCCGAGTTACAGACCAATAGATATGATTTTTTACCTTTCTGCTGTCCAGTTTCGGGTTGTGCCTGAGTAGTCTGTTTTCAGATTAGAGCTAACTAGTTAATTGTGGATTGTCGGGAAAGCGTTGTAGAACGTTAATGGAAGCGATTTGTTGTATGTTGTATTTATTTCGAGTACTTACTTCTGTAGGCAGAGAGACTTCGGTTTAGGGACATCTTCTTTACCTACTACCGCAGCGCTTCGCGGAAGGCAAGTACTTTGATGTTCATATGTTGATGTATGATGCATGCTTGATGACTGTATTGTTTTTTTTCTAATATCCATGAGAATATTCAAAGTTTATTTCCTTTTCTTATGTGTTATAACCATGAGTATGTATATGATATCTTTCATAATTCATTCTTCAGTTCATGCATCATGTTTCATGTGCCTTCCACGGGAGTGGATTATAAGACCCATCAATTCCAGTATGAGCACGTAAGACCCACCAGTGAAATGTGGGTAGTTTCGGACACCCGTATGAAACGTTCTTCATACGGGATTGGGATCCCCGTATTTTGGTTAAATACGGGCTTAAGTGCACACCGACAGGTGTGTCACTAGCTATACCGGTATAAGCATGTGTGTAGTCCATTCTTTTCATTAAATCCATTCATTCTATTCATCCATACACTCATTCGGAGTATGTTCGCATTCTTTAATGATGAGATCTTGTTCGTATTTGTGGTATGTTCATTTATTCACAGTACTTGCTGAGTCACGGACTCATTCTTGCTTTGTTTGTTTATTTTAGGTGATCATTGATGCTGGCTCTTTCGGGAGGGAGTAGACACGCACTAATCATGCAATTCACCATATTCAAATTCAACAATATGATTTAGTTTCTATCTTTCATTCGTTAAGGGATGAACTGTAATAAATAAATTTAGATGGTGAAGGAAGGATACCTTCTCCATGTTATGATTGATTATGTATTGCTTGTGATCTTCGATCATCCTTCGTTACACTTGCTTGAATTCAGACTATTGTCCTGCCATGGTTCCATTAAATAGTGATATCTTTATATCATTAGTTGATATTATTCAAATTCTTCCGCATTATGGTTGTATGTTAGATGATTTAGGTGACATCTTGGCTTCCGAATAGCCAGGGTGTTACAGTTGGTATCAGAGCGGGCTTTAGGTCCGTGGTAATTAAGTTATAAAAAATGACACACTGTGCACAGTAGGTGGGGTTTGGGTAGTCCATCGTATTCATATTTCTAGTGGTGTGTTTCATCATGTTGAACTATT
Source organism: Ampelocalamus luodianensis (assembly GCA_036346255.1). Taxonomy (NCBI): domain Eukaryota; kingdom Viridiplantae; phylum Streptophyta; class Magnoliopsida; order Poales; family Poaceae; genus Ampelocalamus; species Ampelocalamus luodianensis. The sequence goes on from CM070637.1 coordinate 28,350,226, forward strand.
CTTGAATTGCTTCGTACTATCATTCTTGTTGTTAACTGCGTGATCTCGCTATGATATTCTATATCTATGAACTAATACTATGATTGTCATGAGATGATCCTGTATATTCATAATTGAGTATTTTGGTGAAGCGTGTTGTTAACGGATGTTAAGAAGTTGTGGTCGTAGTTGTTGCTCTGGGATTCACCAGGGTACACCACCGTTCGTGATAGGTGGACAGGGGAGTAGATACCCCGAGTACCATAGTTTCGTGTTAAGCGTGAGTTGCTTTAGAAAGTTGTTCTCTTCCTTGATTTCTCGAATTTGGCAATTCTTGTCCCGTGGTGGTTGATGAATTTCTCCCGGTTTGTGGTTCATGATAGTTTATGGTTTTCAATAGATCCCTCTTGGTTCTATGAAACAATTATTGCTTTCATTGTTGAGTTGCTTTTGCTACTTGTGATCGTTGTCAATTGGCAAGATTGATGTTTTCATGGTTGCTCCTTCTTTCTCATTGAAAACAATGACTCATTTACTCGCTTGATAGCTTGGTTAGTGAGAGTTTCCACGTAAGTTCGCTTTGCATGGAAAAGTTTTGGCTTTATGTGTTTCTTTTGGATTACTTGAGCGTTGAGGTTTGAAGTCTCTCTTTTGCTGAAGTAAGGCGTTAGAATCCTTTTGTGATGACTTGCCATGCTTAAAATGAGAAGTTATAACTAAACGAATAAATTGTTACGATATGAGTTACCAAGTCGGGTTATTAGCATGGTGCAAATCAATTATTCTTAACTACCATCCATAAAAGTGAAATTGATTAATTTGAAATGTCCTTGTATTTGATACATGTTTGTATGTTAAATAAAGACTGTCCATATCCGTTCGTAACCTATAGATCTTACATAAGAGCTAGATTTATCTATTTCCGGTATACTAAAATTGTTGAAACTTGTATAAAGGACCGATAGGGTGCCGTGTATCGATTCGTGAAACCTTGTTTATAGAAAATTATGTTAGTGAATCTTAAGTCATGTTTTGAAATGATTTCTGAACAAAGGTGAAATTTGAATCTATGTTTATATATGGTTATGTGATTGCAAATGGAATTAGTACCGTATGCACACACATGATTAATACAATCGTCCATTGTTAATGAGTGCTGAAGAAGGTGTTGAGCAACACCAACAGTTGAGTAGATGAATTTCGTAAGTAGTCTTTGATAGCGTGCATTGTGATATTGTTATTGCTTAGCATAATCTGGTTATAATAAATTTGTTTCAACCTTGTGGTTTGTATTCCCTTTGGGAAGTTTTAGGATGGAGTAATAAAGTTTGATGATTCTTGGTACTAGTGTTTGTTGTCGATGTTATTAAATCGTCAAAATGTGAGAATGAGGTTAATTCTCGTAGTAATTTGATCAACCATGGTGATATTTCCTAAATGATCAAATTTCAAGTTTTGTGTTCTTAATCTTTTGGGGGTTCAGGCTTTATGTGGTAAATGAAGTTTATCGAGTAACGATATGTTGCAAAGTTATAATGGTTCTTCAGTGATGCAAGTGCTTCGATCTTGAATACTTATTTGTTCTTATCTGTTAAGGTTCGATATTCTCTTCTTGTGAGGCTTATGCTTTCAACTGTGGACTCCACTTATGTTCTATAAGTTCATTGCTTAATTGGTTTTTTCCCTTGGCCCCGTGTTCAGTACGAGTGGTAGATGAGTTTTCTAGTTGGTGAAAATCGTTTCCTTATGTCTCTTCTTTTGAGAAAGAATCAACCCATTCTTTTCACATGGGTCTTTCGAAGTGTTTTCTAATTGTTGTTGTGAGATTGTTGTTAATACCTGTAGTAATTTGATCGCCTTTGGTGATATCGTTCAGATGACAATATTTCAAGTTTAGCTTTCGCGATATTTTGGAGCTCATGAATCATCTGGTAGCTGAAATTATTTTACATAAATTAAGGTATTGGATTGTCCTGTTGCTTCTTAAGAGATTTGTGTGATTTTATTTTAAAGGCTCTTTGTTCTGAGTTGGCAACGTGAGGTTGCAATCAAAGAAGTTATGTTGGTTCCTTTAAGAGGAGAATAATCTACTTGCTTTTCACGAAATCCCGTAATTGGAAATGTTTCGAGTTTGCTGGCTGAGATTATTTGGATCTAATGTTTCTTGTGTAGTTGAATTGTTCTGAACGAATATGACGTATTGAAGAATTTTTATTGGTTCTTAATTAGTCCTTGTGGTTTGGACTAAATACCTTATCTTGTATGTTGTGGCAAAGCGATTGTGGGGACCCCGGGATTTATTTAACTCGTAATACTTTAGCAAGCATTACCAATTAAATAAAACTCGCTGAGACATGTATACTTCCTGTATGCAAAGATACATACCCGATACAAACATACGCATCAATTCCATTCATCACATAGAACCAAAACATTACATTTAAGAAAAGACATACCTTAATTAAACAGAGTCATTACAAAGGGGGCCTTTCAGCCAAATGACAATAAGCACAAAAGTAAATAAGCAATGAAACAAAAGCGCCATAAGATGGCTGAACCAAAGAGGCAACCGGTGTGCCTTTACCCACAAGGCAACCGACCGACCGCTGGTTACTCGCTCTCCCAACCCAAGCACATCTCGCAAGTACCTTGGCTTATGAGCAACCTCCTCTCGCAACAAAAGATTAGCATGCAAAGCATGTGAGTACATCAACTTGTACTGCAAGACGGCGTGTGAGATAACAGAACTATAATGTAACTATATGCAGGTTGTTTAATTGGAGGCCATATGGTTTATTTAAGCACAAAGCAACGTTTATTTGCAATAAGGTAATACATTTAAAAGCAAGTTTACAATTCATTTTTATGGTTCAAAGTAATCGTAGCGACCAACTATACAATAAATAAAAGAGCACCAACACCGGAAGTGACTCCCAAAGTCACCACAACAATAGCATGAACTCCCGCTCATACCACCCGTCAAGTTTTAAGTTTTTAAACAGATTATAACACTAGCTCTTGAAAAGCTTACCCAAGCGCCCATAACCTAGGGCGAGGCTATTCGAATAGATTTATCCTGCAGGGTGGTACCACTTTACCCACACTTCAGACAGCCTTTAAGCCACATGATTCAGCCCACTACCGTAGGTAGGCCGGCACGGCTAAGTCCTACGAGACTTTTCCAATATTGTGTACTAGGCACGACCCGCTCGTATGGACCGAAATCCATACGCTACGTTGCCCAACCGAAAAAGACAACTGCCACAAAGGCCCAGCTTTTTCGGACAACTGCAACGCTCCCAATCAACAAAAACCACCTGCCACCCGCCCTAGCACACGCCAAAGTACTCGGTCAAGAGGGGTTCCATATGCCCCTAGTGTGGTTAGTACGCAAATAAATGCCTGAGTAACGGGGACTCACAAGATGCTCGGTCCTTAATTGACACTGCACCAATCCGATCACACCCAAGAAAGAATCACACCAACATACCATTGTGCCCGCGTCGAAACCAATTTTTCATTTTTAGTTTTGTTTTTAAATGGGTTTGCAAATTAATCAGGCACCAAACACCAAGTGTTGGATAATAAGAGTAATAGTAGTTGTGTGATCCGCACCACCGACAGTCGATGATCGCCCGCACTACCGACACTAAGCATGGCTAAGCAATATAACACGTGACTACTAAGTGATGAGGGCCCCACCATGAACCCTAACCACAGCAAATAACCTAGGCTCATGTAGTAGAGGAATAAACATTTAGCTACAGGATGCAACTAAAGGATCTCTAACCATAATTTAACACAAATTAGCAATGCATACATACAGTTGAAGCAAAGTATTAAACTTTGAAATTAATAGGATTAAGGGATATGATCAAACTGCTTGCCTGGCTGCTGTTGTTCAAGAGGTTGCTCTGATGTGCTATCGGGCTCAACGGACTCTTCACACCTAATCGCATAAGCAAATACACGGCAAAAGAGCAATAAGGCAATAAACCCTAATCACAAAATTTGAGCAAAAGCAACCAAAAGACACAAAAATTATACACAAGGTAAAACCAGCACCTATCTAGACATAGAATCTGGAAAACCCAATTTGGATTTTTGGAGCAAAAGATATTAAGGAAATAGCTATTTTCGGCCATTTTTATTTTACTGTAGCAAAAATATTTTTCCTAATGATTTTGGAGCTGAAATTTTATGGTAGCTAGCTACTGGTAGAGTGATAGCCCATATAAAATTTCAGGTCATTTGGAGTTATATTGCAAAAGTTATGATTTTTATGATTTAAAAAGGGTATTAAAACTAAATTTTAGTCCTTATGATTTTAACAACAGTAGGATTTATGAAATTAATTTTCCTAGCAATTAGACTATCAGAGGAAACTACTCCAATTGGATTCATACAAAAATGAGCTATAGATAAAAAGATGTGCATTTTACAAGTTTGTTAAAAGTTCTGAAAAACAGTATTAAGTTCACTTGTTTCCTATTTTTGAAAATGGTTTTCCAGGTTTGATCATAGCCTGAAACTATTTTTATAATTAAGTTCAAGTTATATGGAAGTTAACAAAATTGGAATCATCTAAGTTGGAGCTAAGACGACAAAGATATGAAAATGAGAAGGCACTAACATTTTTCTGTTTTGAGACTTGGCCAAACCGAAAGTTTTCTACTCGAGCGACGTGGGCGATTGAGAGCCGTCGATCACAGATCGGACGCCCCGGTTGAATCTGGCGCGCACAGCGCTGGGCGCAGAGGAGGGCGGCGGCGTGGAGGGTCGAGGACCGCAGATCTGGATCGGACGATCCCCTTCGAGCCACGCCGCCCGACACGGAGCTCCGTCCGACAACAGAGGAGCTCCGGCCGCGAGCTTGCCGGCTTGTCGCCGGCGAGATCGCCATGGCGACGCGGACAAGGCTTAAAACGGAACCCTACAGCTATTGCGCATCTAGTGGGGCCGAAACTCGCCGAGGTGGACTGAGAGGCGCGCGACGGCGAGAGGCGGAAGAGGTGCTACGGCCGAAACGAAACGACGATCGACTAAACTACGCGCGAACGAGTGACGGCTAAAGTTACTACGGGTCACACGAACCCAACGCGACCAACCGAGCCCAAATGGTAGCCGCGGCGAGCCGGAGGTTAACGGCGGCGCGCGCGACCGAAGAAGGAATCGCGCCATGTGCGCAAGAAGGCCAAACGGAGAAGAGCTTAAGCTCACCAGGCTCCGGAAGGCGGTGCAATCGATGAAGCCGAGGAGGCTCGAGATGACCGGCGATTTAAGAGCACGGCAGCGCAGCAGAGAGGCCCGACGGTGCAGCAACTGGGAGACACAGAGCTCCAATGAGTGGGGCACTAGGTAGAGGGAGACACCGTGGATGCTCTGAGCAAGGGATCGGCCGAGGAGGTCCTTACCGACTTGAGGACGAAGGGGCACTTGCGGCCACCGAGGGGAAAACTCAAATCGATGACCTCTGCGAAGATCAAGGCCACGAGGTTAGGGTAATGCTCACGGGGATGAGGAGGTGGAGAAGGAACCAAATGCCGAGCTGGGGGCCTCGACGCCGAGCTTCACTGTGAAGCTCTGCGCGCAATGGCGGAAGAGATCGCGGGGAGTTTGGGGCTCGCTCAAGCTCGGTGAGTGCACGAGGAGTAGCCGAGAGAAGGAAGAAAGCCAAAGGAGGGGTCGAGGAGCTTAAGTAGCGGTGGGGCACGGACTTCAACGGCTCTCTCTCTCTCTCTCCCATGGCGCGAGCGGCCTCGGGTTCTCGAGCGACGGAGTGGGTGAGAGGTCGGAAGCGACTTCGGCGCGGCCGCACGCCGAGCATTCAATGCGTGGCGCAGAAGTCGCGGAGGCCCCATCGCGACGACTCCAGCGGCCGCGGCGCTCGGCGCGAGAGCGAGAGAAGGAGCCGGGAGAGCGGAGGAAGGAGACGCAGCGGTGGCCCTCGATCCGATCCAACGGCCGGCAATCGACCGCCAACTCCTTCGGTTGAACGGAACCGCCCGATGGAAATCCAACGCCCCGATGAGCCACGCCGACGAGCCCAACCGCCGCACGCATAGCTTAGCTGGTTGGGTCGAGTCAAAGACTCAACCCAGCCCGACTGCACCGATGAACAAAGTGAACTCGGTTTAGGTTTTTGATTTTAGGTGGATTCTTGAGGATTTAATTGGAGTATCAAACGAACTCCAAATTTGATGAAATTTTAACTGAAGCTAACTGGTTAGATGATTGAACTCCCTAAAATTTTCAGAAGTTTTGTGCATCAAAATTTATATTAAAAATTTCAGAAGTGATAAACTAGGGTTTGACCAATTTAAAAATGGTTTGACTGAGCCAAAGATGGCTCAAATAAATTCTAAAATCTGGGAAAATTCAGGTGCACAATACCACCCCAAGAATTTATGATAAAAGTTTGAAAGGTTTTGGACTTGAGACAATACTCAAATATGTTTTTGGACTTGAGTTGGAATATGAATTTGAATGTTTAATTCATGGATTTTCTTTTCAAGAATTATAACAATAATTCTAGGAGGTGAAGATGTGTGAAAAGTTTCAAAATGTACACATTTTGATACATTTGAAACATGAACCAGTGTTAGGTTACTGCTTGACACACACACCTTATTAGGGTCATTTTAGGGTCATATAAAACCTCCCCTAACTGTAAATCTCGCCCCAGATTTTGGCTCACTCGAAAAGAAAGAAGGGTAGTCCGCACGCAGACGATCCTCTCGCTCCCAAGTAGCCTCATCCTCGAATGGTTCGACCACCGAACCTTCAAGAACTTAATGGAACGATTCCTAGTTCTTCGCTCACCTCCTCGAGGATGCGAACCGGATGCTCGCGATAGGTCAAATCTTCTTGGACGCCGAGGGCTTCCAACGGAGTTTCCTCGAACAACACGAGGCATCTCTTGAGCCGGGATACATGAAATACATCATGTACCCTCGAGACCCGCAGTAAATCCAACTGTAGGCGATGGCTCCTATCTTCTCGAGCATGCGTAAGGACCCACATATCGAGGAGCTAACTGCCCTTGACACCGAAACGCGATGACCCTCAAAGGAGAGACCTTGAGGTAAACATAGTCATCGAGCTCAAAGCACAAGGGTCGGCGCTGCGATCCGCATAGCTCTTTTGCCGGGATTGAGCCGCGCGTAAACGATCACGATAAGCCGACTCGACTCTCGGCCTCATTGATCGAGTCCGACCAAAGAACGGTCTCTCACCTGGCCTCGCACCAATACAATGGGGTTCTCGCACTTTCTCCCATACAAGGCCTCGAAAGGTGCCATGCCGAGACCGGCTTGAAAGTCGTTGTTGTAAGAAAATCTCGCGAATGGCAAGCATTTCTCCCAATGCTTCCCATAATCGAGAACACAAGCACGAAGCATGTCTTCCAAAACCTGGTTGACCCTCTCGGTCGACCATCGGTTTGGGGATGATACGCTGATCGAAGAAAGCCGAGTTCCCATAGCCGCTGCGACTTCTTCCAAAATCGTGCGGTGAATAGCGCACTACTGGCCGGAGACAATCGCCTTTGGTACCCCATGCGGCACACGATACGAGAGGTAGAGGTCCGCTAGAAGTTTCACACTAAGGGTGGTTCGTCTCGGCGAAAATGAGCTACCTTGGTCAACCGATCAACGACGCACCCGATAGCATCATTCTTCCCGGGAGACAGGTAGACCGTAATGAAGTCCATCAAGATCGAATCCCACTTCCATTCCGTATCGGCAAAGTGGCGATCCCCCGCGGACGCCGATGCTCGCCTTTACCCGACAAAGATACGCCGCACTCGCAGAACGAACGCGCAATCTCTCTTCATTCGGTCCACCAAAACCTCTGCGGAGATCTTGATACATCTTGGTGGCCCGGGTGAATAGAAAGGCGAGAGTCATGGGCTTCGTGGAGAATCGCATCCCGTAATTCCCGACCCTAGGGACTACAAGACGTTGTCCGAACCTCACAATACCAAGGTCATCTACCGAGAATGCCGTGGTTCTTCCGCTCGACATTCTCCTTAATATGGCCCACCCAACATCATCTGTGGGCGGCCTTGATTTGATCTACCGGGTTGGTTGCACAACTAAGGCCGCAAGGGAACCTCGCCGACCAAACCTAGGTTGAGGCGCCAAATGCCTCAAAAGGGTGGGTGATGTTGCCGGAGCAACAATGCATTGCAATATGCTTTACGACTAAGCGCATCGCCAAACGACATTAGCCTTGCCGGATGGTAGTGAATACCCATGTCATAGTCCTTGATCGCTCCAACCACCTCCTCCGCCCGAGGTTCGATCCGGTTGGGTGAACAAGTACTTGAGGCTCCGTGATCGAATAGACCTCGCAACCGCACCGATAAGGTAATGTCGCCAGATCTTAAGTGCATGAATCACACCGCAAGCTCTAAGTCATGGGTAGGGTAGTTAAGTTCATGGGTTCTCGCTGCCTTGATGCATAGGCCACTACCTTGCCTTCTTGCATAAGGACACAACCGAGACCCGAAGGGAAGCATCGCAGAGATATCGAAATCGCGATGGATATCGTGAAGAACGAGAACAGCGCGTGGTTAAACGCTTCTTGAGTACTCAAAACTTTCTCACAAGCATCGCACCACAAGAACTTCTTGTCCTTCTTGAGAAGCTCCGCCATTGGCTTCGCGATTTTGGAGAAGTTCTCGATAAAGCGCGATAATATCCCGCTAAACCCGTAAAACTCCGCACTTCGGTCACCGAACGGGCTGACTCTGTGAAAGTACATCGACTTTGTTAGGGTCAACGGCCACGCCCGCTGAAAGAACGTGGCCAAGGAATGCCACTTCCTTCAACCGTAACTCGCACTTGCTAAACTTCGTATAGCGGTGCTCACGGCTTGCCTAACACAAGGTTCAGATGTTCTGTGTTCTTCATCATCCTTAGAGTAGATAAGGATATCATCGATGAAGACCACCACGAACTTATCCAAATAATCCATAAAGACCGAGTTCATAAGGTTCATGAACAAGGTGGAGCATTGGTTAAGCCGAAAGACATGACGGTATACTCGCATGCACTGAACGAGTAGAGAACGCCGTCTTTGGAATATCCTCCGGCGGATACGAACTCGGGTGATAACCAACTCTTAGATCAATCTTGAGAAGACACGTGCTCTCGCCAATTGATCAAAAGATCGCCGATCCGAGGCAAGGATACTTGTTCTTTATCGTCACTTCATTAAGTGGACGATAATCAACACACATCCGTAGGGTATTATCCTTCTTCTTTACGAAGATGGTGGGCAACCCCACTGAGACGAACTAGGCCGAATGAAACCCTTCGCTTGCGTCTTCAAGTTGCTTCTTCACCCACTAGTTCATCCGTGTTCATTCGTAGGGACTTCGCAATCGAGCGGTGCGGTACCAACTCAATGACGAACTCGTGGCTCGAACAGTGGCATTCCGGCAACTTCGTCGGGAAGACATCCACAAAGTCGCAAACAACGTGGACTTCACGAATCTCCGAGATGGCTTCGCTTCCAGTAGCGAAGAGACGAGGTCCTTGTAGCCGGTGAGAATCCAACCGCTCACGGACGGATCGTGAGAAAGACCATCTTCCTAGCACACCTATCCGCCTAGATGCCTGCCAACCAATCCATACCAAGGATCACATCTAAGCTAGCCGAGTTGAGGAGGATAAGATTCGCCTAATCTCACTCCTCGATCTCGATGGGGACATCTCTACACTCTAATTCAGCTCTCATTTCCAACCAGAGAGCGAATCAGAAGCGGGATAGACAATGGAGTAAACAAAAGGCCACACAATGCAGCAAAAGATGCAGATATAAAAGAATGCGATGCTCCAGAATCGAATAAAACAGTAGCGGGGTAGGAGTTGACAGAAGGGTACCAACACCACGCGGGCGCCCCGAGCCTCTCACGGTGACTAGGTTGACCCGCCACTACCCACCCATGGGCGAGGGGCAACCTTCTGGTCCCGGGATGAACTAGCTCCATGCCCGCGTCCTCCATTAGGACGAGGGGCTGCTCCTGCTCCTGCTCTTTTGGGACAGTTGTTCGCGTAATGCCCTTAAGGCCACACGAAAAGTAGGTGACTCCGCACTGGCTTGCGGAAGCCACCTGGGAGCCGCAGGGCACGTGGGCGATCCACGACCGCGATTTAACGCCCCGAGATGCCACCGACCTCACAAGTGGTGCCCGAGGTCGGGACACCGAGTGGTAGGGCGAGGGCACTCCTGGCCGAGTCCGAGCCTCCCACTTGCGCTGCGGGACTCGCCACTCCCTACTAGAGTGCTCACCAACGATGGCCTTGTCCACCAAGGCCCGAAGTCCGGAAGTCGACGATGGAGAGCTTGTCCCTAAGCTCCAAGGACAAGCCAACCCGAACTTCTCCTCGCTGGCCGACGGTGGCCACCTCCTCCGAGCATAACGAGCCAAATGGTTGAACTCGTATAAATACTCCAAATCGTGCGACGCCCTTGCTTAAGGGCCAAAACTCTCTCTTCTTGGGCCATCACACCCGGGGATGTGAGAGCGTCGGAGGCGGAGCGGAACTCCTCCTGAGGAGACTACATGGCCACCGGCCGCATAGCCGAAAAACTCTCCCACCAAGAGAGCCGCTCCCTCCAATCGGTGGGAGGCGAACAGCGCCTTCTCCGCCTCGGCATCTGCGCGATGCCGAGCTTCGCCAACCCGACGCAACCATCGCCGGCGTCGAGCGGTCTCGACTGGAGAAGGTGGGGGGCTGAGTGCGGAGGAACTCTGATAGTCCCCCACGCGGCTGGTGGCCACCCCACCTCCCGATCCCCGGCGGCGGCAATGAGGCGGTGTTCGCGCAATCGCCTCCGTGATCCGCGTCGATCCATGCGGTTGCGCTCGATCCGGCAACACTCTCGGCCATGGACGGAGGAGGAGGAAGCTCCTCATCCGGGTCCACGGACTGAGATCTAGTAACACGACGGGGAGGCATCCTGTTTCATTTAAAATTTTATGTTAGCAACTAATACTTGAAAAGTAAGATTTAACAACAACAGAAGTAATGAAAGCAACAACTCTACAACGACGAGAAAGACCAAGGTTAAACGCCAACTTCTCGATACGACCCACTCGTATTGAATGAACGAGTAATCGCTCAGGAAGACAAAATTCTAACAGGAAGACCTAGAGCAAACACTGCCATTAAGCAAAATAAATCAACCAAGATAGCGCTAGATACTTAGCGAACTATTATCACCTCCTACCCTTTTATTCCCTTCAAATTTTAGTCGTTTTATTCTTTCATTCTCTACCCTAATTAGAACCTCCGAAATCTGTTGTCCGAAATTGACGCTGCTGTCCGATTTTGCATCCAAGCTCCTAGTCGAACTAAACCATTCCGTAAGCTTCAAAACCTTGAACGGGCAGCTCACAATTCAATTTGCCAAACCCGTGGTCCCAAAACCCAATTAACTGCTAACATTATCTTTGAAAAGAAGAGAGGGAAAACAATTTTCAAAACTCAAATTAGAGTAAGAGGAGAGAAGAAAGCTAAGGTAGGTAAGGAGTAAATCGAGAATCAACTTAGGTTTTCACAAAACCATTTGGTACTTCAAATTTGGTTTTCCCAAAATATCCTAAGAGACGACTAGCTCTAGGTTACTACGGTCGATGGGCTCGATACTAAGCTTGTGGGGACTCCTGATTTATTTAACTCGTAATACTTTAGCAAGCATTACCAATTAAATAAAACTCGCTCGAGACATGTATACTTCCTAAGTGCAGATACATACCCGATACAAACATACGATCAATTCCATTCATCACATAGAACCAAAACATTACAGCATTTAAGAAAAGACATACCTTAATTAAACAGAGTCATTACAAAGGGGGCCTTTCACCCAAATGACAATAAGCACAAAAGTAAATAAGCAAATGAAACAAAAGCGCCATAAGATGGCTGAACTAAAGAGCCAACCGGTGTGCCTTTACCCACAAGGCAACCGACCGACCGCTGGCTTACTCGCTCTCCCAACCCAAGCACATCTCGCAAGTACCTTGGCTTATGAGCAACCTCCTCTGCAACAAAAGATTAGCATGCAAAGCATGTGAGTACATCAACTTGTACTCGCAAGACCGACGTGTGAGATAACGTAACTATAATGTAACTATATGCAGCTTGTTTAATTGGAGGCCATATGGTTTATTTAAGCACAAAGCAACGTTTATTTGCAATAAGGTAATACATTTAAAAGCAAGTTTACAATTCATTTTATGGTTCAAAATAATGCAAGCTCACCAACTATACAATAAATAAAAGAGCACTAACACCGGAAGTGACTCCCAAAGTCACCACAACAATAGCATGAACTCCCGCTCATACCACCCGCCAAGTTTTAAGTTTTTAAACAGATTATAACACTAGCTCTTGAAAAGCTTACCCAAGCGCGTCCATAACCTAGGACGAGGCTATTCGAATAGATTTATCCCCGCAGGGTGGTACCACTTTACCCACACTTGAGACCGCCTTTAAGCCACATGATTCAGCCCACTACCGTAGGTAGGCCGACACGGCTAAGTCCTACGAGACTTTTCCAATATTGTGTACTAGGCACGACCCGCTCGTATGGACCGAAATCCATACGCTACGTTGCCCAGCCGAAAAAGACAACTGCCACAAAGGCCCAGCTTTTTCGGACAACTGCAACGCTCCCAATCAACAAAAACCACCTGCCACCCGCCCTAGCACACGCCAAAGTACTCGGTCAAGAGGGGTTCCATATGCCCCTAGTGTGGTTAGTACGCAAATAAATGCCCGAGTAACGGGACTCACAAGATGCTCGGTCCTTAATTGACACTGCACCAATCCGATCACACCCAAGAAAGAATCACACCAACATACCATTGTGCCCGTCGAAACCAATTTTTCATTTTTAGTTTTGTTTTTAAATGGGTTTGCAAATTAATCAGGCACCAAACACCAAGTGTTGGATAATAAGAGTAATAGTAGTTGTGTGATCCAGACCACCGACAGAGTCGATGATCGCCCCAGACTACCGACACTAAGCATGGCTAAGCAATATAACACGTGACTACTAAGTGATGAGGGCCCCACCATGAACCCTAACCACAGCAAATAACCTAGGCTCATGTAGTAGAGGAATAAACATTTAGCTACAGGGATGCAACTAAAGGATCTCTAACCATAATTTAACACAAATTAGCAATGCATACATACTGGTTGAAGCAAAGTATTAAACTTTGAAATTAATAGGATTAAGGGATATGATCAAACTGCTTGCCTGGCTGCTGTTGTTCAAGAGGTTGCTCTGATGTGCTATCGGGCTCAACGGACTCTTCGTCACCTAATCGCATAAGCAAATACACTAAAAGAGCAATAAGGCAATAAACCCTAATCACAAAATTTGAGCAAAAGCAACCAAAAGACACAAAATTATACACAAGGTAAAACCAGCACCTATCTAGACATAGAATCTGAAAACCCAATTTGGATTTTTGGAGCAAAAGATATTAAGGAAATAGCTATTTTCGGCCATTTTTATTTTACTGTAGCAAAATATTTTTCCTAATGATTTTGGAGCTGAAATTTTTATGGTAGCTAGCTACTGGTAGAGTGATAGCCCATATAAAATTTCAGGTCATTTGGAGTTATATTGCAAAAGTTATGATTTTTATGATTTAAAAAGGGTATTAAAACTAAATTTTAGTACTTATGATTTTAACAACAGTAGGATTTATGAAATTAATTTTCCTAGCAATTAGACTATCAGAGGAAACTACTCCAATTGGATTCATACAAAAATGAGCTATAGATAAAAAGATGTGCATTTTACAAGTTTGTTAAAAGTTCTGAAAAACAGTATTAAGTTCACTTGTTTACTATTTTTGAAAATGGTTTTCCAGGTTTGATCATAGCCTGAAACTATTTTTATAATTAAGTTCAAGTTATATGGAAGTTAACAAAATTGGAATCATCTAAGTTGGAGCTAAGACGACAAAGATATGAAAATGAGAAGGCACTAACATTTTTCTGTTTTGAGACTTGGCCAAACCGAAAGTTTTCTACTCGAGCGACGTGGGCGATTGAGAGCCGTCGATCACAGATCCGACGTCCCGGTTGAATCCGCGCGCACGCACGGCTGCGCGCAGAGGAGGGCGGCGACGTGGAGGGTCGAGGACCGCAGATCTACGGATCGGACGATCCTCATCGAGCCACGTCGCCCGACACGAGCTCCGTCCGACAACAGAGGAGCTCCGCCGAAGCTTGTTCGGCTTGTCGCCGGCGAGGATCGCCATGGCGACGCGGACAAGGCTTAAAACGGAACCCTACGGCTATTGCGCATCTAGTGGGCCTAAACTCGCGGAGGTGGACGCAGAGGCGCGCGACGGCGAGGCGTAAGAGGTGCTACACCGAAACGAAACGACGGATCGACTAAACTACGCGCGAACGAGTGACGGCCAAAGTTACTACGGGTCACACGAACCCAACGCGACCAACCGGAGCCCAAATGGTAGCGGCGGCCGAGGTTAACGGCGGCGCGCGACCGAAGAAGGAAGCTGCGCCATGGTGCAAAGAAAGGCCAAACGGAGAAGAGCTTAAGCTCACCAGGGCTCGGAAGGCGCAGTAATCGATGAAGCCGAGGAGGCCCGAGATGACCGGCGACGAAGCGCCATGGCGTGCAGAGGCCCGACGGCAAAAGCAACTGGGAGACACAGAGCTCCAATGAGTGGGGCACTAGGTAGAGGGAGACACCAGATACTCTGAGCAAGGGATCGGCCGAGGAGGTCCTTACCGGACTTGAGGACGAAGGGGCACTTGCGGCCACCGAGGGAAAACTCAAATCGATGACCTCTGCGAAGATCAAGGCCAACGTGGTTAGGGTAATGCTCACGGGATGAGGAGGTGGAGAAGGAACCAAATGCCGAGCTGTGGGCCTTTGACGCGAGCTTCACCGTGAAGCTCTGCGCGCAATGGCGAAGAGATCGCGGAGTTTGGGGCTCGCTCAAGCTCGGTGAGTGCACGAGGAGTAGCCGAGAGAAGGAAGAAAGCCAAAGGAGGGGTCGAGGAGCTTAAGTAGCGGTGGGGCACGGGGACTTCAACGCTCTCTCTCTCTCTCTCCCCATGGCGCGAGCGCCTCGGGTTCTCGAGCGACGGGGTGGGTGAGAGGTCGGGAAACGACTTCGGGCGCGCCGCACGCCGAGCATTCAATGCGTGGCGCCGAAGTCGTTGGAGGCCCCCATCGCGACGACTCCAGGCGGCGCGGCGCTCGCGCGAGAGCGAGAGAAGGAGCCAGGAGAGCGAGGAAGGAGACGCAGCGGTGGCCCTCGACCGGATCCAACGGCCGCAATCGACCGCAACTCCTTGCCGTTGAACGGAACCGCCCGATGGAAATCCAACGCCCCGATGAGCCACGCCGACGAGCCCAACCGCCGCAGATGCAGCGCTTAGCTGGTTGGGTCGAGTCAAAGACTCAACCGAGCCCGACTCGCACCGGCGAATGAGCGGTGAACTCGTTTAGGTTTTTGATTTTAGGTGGATTCTTGAGGATTTAATTGGAGTATCAAACGAACTCCAAATTTGATGAAATTTTAACTGAAGCTAACTGGTTAGATGATTGAACTCCCTAAAATTTTCAGAAGTTTTTGTGCATCAAAATTTATATTAAAAATTTCAGAAGTGATAAACTAGGGTTTGACCAATTTAAAAATGGTTTGACTCGAGCCAAAGATGGCTCAAATAAATTCTAAAATCTGGGAAAATTCAGGGTGCACAATACCACCCCAAGAATTTATGATAAAAGTTTGAAAGGTTTTGGACTTGAGACAATACTCAAATATGTTTTTGGACTTGAGTTGGAATATGAATTTGAATGTTTAATTCATGGATTTTCTTTTCAAGAATTATAACAATAATTCTAGGAGGTGAAGATGTGTGAAAAGTTTCAAAATGTACACATTTTGATACATTTGAAACATGAACCCAGTGTTAGGTTACAGTTTGACACACACACCTTATTAGGGTCATTTTAGGGCTGTTACAGCGATGTTAGTCAAAGAATTAATTTCAGTGTTAAAGGAAAGAGTGCAGTAGGAATATTTAAGAATTTGAGTCAAGTTTTGTAACTTATGGTTATTTGAATTGTTCATAAACTTTTTGCTCTTTTCACTCACGAGTTGTCGAGTTTCAATCGCGATGTCATTTTTCTTATTGGTGGTTATTTGCTATTCCCTTTTCGAGGGATGCGTGCCCTCCGCTGTGAACTCAACTTTCGTTTTCCCAGATCTTCATTACCAGATTATTTCTTTTGGTTTCGTGCTCACTGTGAGCAGCAACATTTTTTCCTGTGTGGTGAAATTTGTCCTTGTTCGCCTCTTTCTTTTGAAAAAGGATCAACAGTTTTGTGTTGCAAGGTTTTACAAAGCGTAAGTTGTTAATTGTTTGGTGGTGGTTAAGTGATTGTAGGCGTGAGATTTTGCTACCCAGCTATTGGAGGAGTAATAGAAGATGAGTTGGTTTTGACCTGAACCTCTTGGAGGGAAGTTGATTCAGATGGAATGTATGGCTTCGAAGAAAAACTGTATAGTGTTCGACTAAGTAGAACCTATGGTATAGTGTAGTTCTAGAACTTTGGTTCATGTTGAAATGTTGGGGATTATCAAATGTATGGAAACCTTAATCAATTTTATAGAGTAACACAATTGGAAAGTATTGCGAAGATGTGTGAGTGATTCCTGATGATGTCAATGAGTGAGTATGTCGAAATTGTGGGGATGTTAGAGATTTAATCCGATGATTTCACTATTTGTTATAAGAGGAATTTGTTGTAGAGGTCTCGGAGGTTAAATTTGGGCTTTCCATTTTCATGCTAGATATTTTGGTCGCCCAAAGATTTGTGTGTAGAGGAGATAGAAAACTGGGTATTCTGAGTAGTAGAATGATTGTCGATAGAACCCTTCTGATGTAGTTCATGAGCGGGTGTGCTGAGGATTCTGATGTGTTATTCTTGAAAGTTGGAGGTCATGAGATTGCATGGGTTTTGAGGTGCTTTGGTGCCTTCTATCAAATTAATGTCATCAGTTGAAGGAGTTGTCTAGAGTGTTCAGTGGAATCAATAGAGTCTCTCTATAAAGGTGTGGATGATGTATTTCGGTTTAAGTCTAATTTGAGGATGTTAAATTAAGAGGTTTCAAACCGTGTAGTATGCGATGAATTCAAATTCCAAGGTTGGAGAGATATTTTATTCCAAAGAGTGAAACTAAGGAAAAAAATGTCTTCTTGATTAGTGAAGCGTTTTCTTTATTCTCGCATGAGCTTTGTGCTGTTGACCAATGTCTTTCGTAAGTTGAGTTTGACTCGATTTTGGTATGTGTGGTTCTTATCCTGTTTAAGGGGGGTAGAATGTAATACCACAAATTACATTTAGCGAGAATATTGTTCGTAGAGGGAATTTACTTAATATTCGATAGCAAATGTAATAAAGATTAGAGAGAATTTTATTCGGGAGTTGGAAATTATATTAAATTCAAAGTTTTGGGGATCTTTGGAGTGTGGACCTCCGGCCCAAACCCGTCCATCCCTTTGGCCGGCCAGGGGTGGGCCATTAAGGGGGGTGTAACACCCCAACTCGCACCGAGCTTGGAATGCTACTGGAACTAAACTAATCTAGCACAATTTACAAATTTATGCAGAGTCTCCTTTGTTTAATCAGCTATACCGAGGTTTCATCAATAACACATGGCATATAACAAAATTCTCATAATCAAATTACTCTATCACGCATGATAATCAATTGAACCAACCACGATTAGCAATCACATTATTACAACTAAACTATTACTCCAACGACACCGTCTATTGGTGATAACCAAACAGTCTATTTATTTCTAAAATTGAAGCTAAGTGGCCAATGCCTTAAGAGTGTGAGGTAGTGAGTGCATCCAACATCTACTCCCTCCCAAGCGTGTCGTTCCTGCCATTACTACCTAAAACACATTAAAGCAAGAGTGAGCCCAACGACTCAGCAAGTATCAACAAGGCCATAAACAAGAACACAAACCTAGCATCGATAATCCTCAATTAACATCACACTCAACATAGCCATTTATCTCATGTTATGCAACCAATGCAATGCTCCTTTGAACTTTATCTCTTTCGCATTTTATCGGAATGCGGGGTATACAACCGTCGTTGTATGCCCTTGCACATGCTCCTCCGCACGGGGACCAATAACCTATACACCACATGTATAGGGACCTTTGCCCATCATCTTAATGATGGGGACCTCTTTGTTCATAGCCTACATTCCACGAATGTGGGGACCTCAAGCCCGTCATCTACATGACGGGACCTCATCTCATGTGCTCGGTCACCACGTGACCAAGGCACTGTATGCTCTCAACATGCATATGCACCATGATAACATTTTCATAAGCGGAATACATCATATTCTCATTAACATGTAAGCAATAACAACATGCGGTAGAAGCATTTAACCATACTAGCATGTCATCCAAGTAAACAGTAACTCATCTCATAAAGGCAAGCATGGCTATACTATCAAGATACATAACAATCACATCATGCAAGCATACATACACTATAGCCCAATACTTGCCTCAACCGTGCGAGAATGGTGGGCGCGACGAGTGCTGCCCACTGAACCACGCTCCCACAGAATATTAAGATAACCCAATCTAAGACCAACATACTGAACCAAGAGCATACGAACAACACAAATGAACTTGCTAAACCCCCCAAGTGTTTCCCAACTTCCAATTTCTAGCAATTGATTTGGCGCACACTGTAGACAGTCAACTTCTAAAATACATAACTTTATGCTCAGTAATCCAAATAAGATGATCTTAGACTTTCTGAAAAGGTAATTAAATTACCTAAATAAACTTAGTTGGGGAGCCCTTTTGACTTGTAACAACCCTAACTTAGGGTTTGTATTTCAAATGTAAAATTTTGAGGAGAAATAAAAACTTTTGTTATCTCATCAAATCATTTGGAAGTTTTCCAAATTTTCCCTAGCAATTTCCATTTTCTAGAATTAAATTCTTGTGAATGGAAATTGTTGTCAGCAAATTCCTAGCCTTCAAACTTGTGATCATCCTCTGAAATTATTTTTCCTATCATCTTGATCATCCTATATGCCTCCCTGAATTATTTCACAATTTTTAGATTTTATTTGCTTTTTCAAATGCCCAAGTCAAACCAGTTTGGAAATCTGGTCAATCCTCTGAACAACAGCTTGTGAATTTTATTGGGAGAAATCTAGTACATGAAAACTCCTGGAAAACTTACACAAGGTTGTCCTCTGTCCCATGTAGCTACCATAAAAATTTCGGAATTTTTGGAGCTCGGGAGCTATCTCTAAAATTCCCCAAACCCGCTCGACCTTTTGAAATCAAATCAAATCATCGCTTATCGGCTCGAACCCAACTCGAGCTCGAGTCCGACCGCGCCACTTCACTCGGTCGCACCGCCTAGCTGCACCAGCGCCGATCGTTGCTAACCGTCCGATGCAGTCGAGCGGTCCACATTGATTGGCTCGTCGACCGTCCGAATGCTTACACCGATCTCACCGTCCCATTTGCGATCGAGCGGTCGAGATTCTCTTGATCGAAGTCGGACCAGCTTTCGCGCGCGCCGACTCGCTCGTGCCGCCGCTCCTCTCACCGCCGTGCGGGCCCCACATCCGCCGTTCTTCCTCGCCTTCTCGCGTCTCACCGGAGCCGCGCCGCCGCTTCGCGATGCTCGCCACGCCCTCGTCGCGCCACCTTTCGCATCCTCGTGTCGATCGAGAAGCATCGCGTGACTCCTTAAAGCCCTTGAGCTCACCTATTCGCTCGCTTCCTTCGCTCTCGCTTTCTCGCCTTTCTCGCTTTCACGTAGAAGGGAACGGTTAGCGCCGTCGTGCTAGCGCCGCCGAGCCAGCGACCCCGCCGTTGTGCTCCTCTCACCACGCCGCCTCCATTTTTGCCAGCCCAAATCATCACAGAATCAGATCGCGGAGCGACTTCATCATCTCCGCCTCCGGTGATCTTGGTCCTGTATGCTTTCTGGCGATCTAGTGAGTATCATGTTTCGGCGTTTGGTCCCTTGGGATCGCCCTGATCCACTGAGTCTAATGGAAGTCTTGTTTTCCTCTTTGGTGCATCACCGAGGTAGCGCAACCAGTTCTTCCTCGGGCTCGGTATTTCGCGCCCGGGTGATTCCCGCCGCCGCACCTCTGCGCGCCGGCGTGTCTGGGCTTATCCTTCACAGGATCAAGGCGAGCCGAGGCGCACCTTCCGGGGTCTTCTCGAAGCTCGCAGCGTCTTCTCCGCGAGCACCGCACCTTCTTCTCCGCCTCCGGCCGTCGCGAGCTCATCTCCGTCGACCATCGGGCTCCGCGTCACCGTCACCGGGTTCGTGAAATCATTGCGAACCTTAAGGTACCACTTAGTCGCCTTGAAACCTCACCGTTCGCGAGATCCACCGCGCGCCGCACTTTGCGTCCTCGTGACGCCGCGGTGAACGCCGATGGTGATTAGTTTAGCGCTAATCTTGTTTAGTTTGAGTCTCTGCCTTGTGGGCCCTCTCGTTAATCGCGTTTAGGAAATCGCTTAATCCAACCGCTCATTATACTGTGTCGCCGCCATGTGGGTCCATGATGTCGCTTTAGGATTGTGTAAATTTCGTTATACATTTTCTCGTCGGAAGCGATTTTCTCGGGCATGTGTTGGAGGTTTGCGTTCGTTGTCAAGACGTATTTTTGAATACGCCTTCACGCCACCTTATGCGGGCCGGTCACCTGAGTCGATTCGCGCGAGCCGCTTTGTCATTCATCGTGGCTAGCCAATCGTGGGTGTAAAAAGGAGAAATGCGTTAGGGATTTCAAATGTATTTCTTTTGTGTTTATTAATTCAATTAAACTTAGAAAATTCATAACTAAATCAATTTTTATCCAAATCGCATGAAACCAGCTTCATTAATTTTCATTTTAAATGTATTATTTACTAAAATTAGTTTCAACTTTGTCTCAGTTAGCAAAAATCTTTTAATTAATTAAATGGTGTATATTGTAATTTCAGATTAGAAAATGAATATCTCTTTCAATAATTGTCGGATCCAAAGAAACCAATTTTGTAAATTATCATTTGTTTTAGTGAACTAATTATCGTAATAGGTTTTGGGTATGTCTCTGTATTAAAATTTTGCTAAGTATTTAACTAGTGCTTTAATGTGTATGTTAGCTTAGAAATTGCTAGAAAATCCATCACCACTTCAAATAATTATTTCCCTATTTCTAAAATTGTGTTAGAACATGTTTAGGCTGTGTAAAGCTTGGAATGTTTTGATGTTGTGTATGTTTGAGTTTTGTCGGTGTTATTCGTTCTTATTCACTGTTATTTGTTCAATCGTTAGGCTTCGACATTTGCGGTAACCCTGAGAGCGACCCTCCGCAACAAATTGAGCAACAGCTAGAAGGCAAGCAGTTTGATCATGTTAATCCCAGTATTTTAAAGTCTAATATTTTGTTTCAACTTTATGTATGCATCGCTTATTTTGTGTTAAATTGGTTAGTTAATCCATTGGTTGTATAACTGTAGGTAAATGATATTCCTCTACTACCTGAGCCTAGGTTTTGCTGTGATTAGAGATCGCTGGATGATCTCTTGTCACTTAGTAGATCCGGGTCAATTTGCTTAGACATGCTTAGCTATCGGTAGAAATGGGCGGTTATCGACTTAGTCGGTAACTGGAGCACAAAATTTACTATAATCAGATGTTTCAAAGATTCTTGCTATGTTTAATTGTGAAAACTAAAATGAAAAATAAAATGATTTAGACTTGAGCACAACTGTATGTTGGTGTGATCTGTTGGGTGTGGCTGGAATGGTGCCCGAGTCAATTAAGGACCGAACATCTTGTGAGTGGATTGTTATCCAGGCATTTTTGCGTGCTAACCACACTAGAGGGTATGGGACCTCTCTTGACCTAGTACTTTGGCGTGTATTGGCTCCGGGTCGCAGGAGGTCGCAGGAGGGATGGTGTTGGGAGCATGGTAGTTGTCCGAAAAGCTTTACCTCGCAAAGGTAGTTGTCTTTTGGCTTTACCATGTAAGCGTATGGATTTCTATCCATACGAGCTCTCGTAGTTAATACACAATATTGGAAAAAGTCTCGTAGGACTTAGCCGTGCGACATACCTTCTAAGTGTGTTTGGCTTAAAGGCGATCCAAGTGTGGGTACATTGGTACACCCCTGCAGGGTTAAAACTATTCGAATAGCCTCGTCCTAGGTTATAGACACGCTTGGGTAAGCTTTTCAAGAGTTAGACTACAACGTTTAAATTAAAACTTGCTGGGTGGTGCGAATCTGGGATTCATGCTATTGTGGTGGTGACTATTGGGATAGTCACTTCTAGGTTGTTTTCCTTTACTCTTTTGTTATTATTACCTTTACTGTATTTCAACATTAAAAATGAATTGCAAACTTGCCTTTAAACTGTGTTACATTATTGCAAACAAATCTGTCTTTGTGCAAATGAAACATATGACCTCCACCAAATAAGCCTGCATGTAGCCTATGAACAGGTCTGCTAGTTCACACGTCAGTCTTGCGGGTACAAAGACAATCTTTGTACTCAGATGCTTTGCTTAATGTTTTTGTTGCGAGAGGAAGAAGGTGAGCCCCAAGGGCCTCACTCGTGGTGGTCTTTGCCGTTCGTGTGCGACGACTAGGCTTGGCGGTCCTGGTCGATGCCTTGTGGGTTGAAGGCACACCGATTGGCTTTGTTTATAGCCATCTTATGGCACTTTTACTTCACTATGCATCTTGTGTATTTGTGTATATTTTGGCGGTCGGCTTTTGGCGTAATAACTTTTCTCGCTATTACTTCCGCTTAGTGTGATGTTTGGACTCTAAGTTTGGAATGGAGTTGATGCATAATTTTGTGGTGAGGTGTGTATATCTGCTGGGAAGTATACATATCTCGAGGCTCGGCTTATTTGATTTGTGATGCTAGGACCAAAGGTCGGTTAAGCGCCATACAAGCCAAAGAAATTGGGGTCCTCACAAAGTTGGTATCGAGCCATTCGACCGTAGTAACAAAGCATAGTCGTCCTTAGGATATTTTAGAAAAGCTTATTTTCAAATGATAAAAGGCTTATGAAAACCTAGTGATTCTCGATTTTACTCCTTACCTATCTTAGCTTTCTACTCTCACCTTACTCTAATTTGAGTTTTGAAACTTGGTTTCTCTCTTTCTTTTCAAAAGATAGTTACTTATCCTGTGGGATTAGTTTTGGGAGAACCATGAGGGATTAATCTAACTAAAACTTGTGGGAACATAAGGGTAAAATATGTTGTAAGTCTGCTAAGTCTCTAAATTTTGTTAGTTGGCTTTGTGACTTGAAGTTTTGCGTTTAGTTCGTGCTGTTCTTAAACTGTTTCGGTGGTTTATCAATTTCTTGCTCTAAGTTTGGCACTAACCTATCTTAGCAAAACAGGATGGCCGGGAGGACGCGTGGCGCCAAATACAGTGGTCATGATGAGAGCTTCCTCCTCAGACCATGGTCGAGGTTCTCGCTCGATCGAGCGAAACCGCATGGACAGGACGCGTATCTTGGAGGTTATTGCTAGGAATACCTCCACTCTGCGGTGCCTCCGATGCGGAGGTGGTGGACACGGACTCGCGGGGACTTGTAGAGTTCCTCATGCGCAGCGCCGACTTTCTCCCGCTCGAGGACCTCTCGATGCGGATGATTGGTTGCGCATGGTTGAGCGAAAGCTCAACATTGCTCGATGTCGCCCAGGAGAAGGCACTTTTCGTCCCCACCGGCTTGAGGGCGCAAAGACTTTCATGGTGGGAGAACTATCTCGCCATGCAGCCCGCGCCATGTAGTCACCAGGAGGAGTTCGGATCGCTTTTCGTCGGGCCACATCCCGATGGCCTGATGAAGTCAAGAAGAAAGAATTCTCGCGCTCAAGCAAGGGCGCAACTGCGATGACCGAGTACTTATGCAGTTTAATCACCGCTCGTTATGCTCGGGGAGGTGGCCTCGATGAGGCTAAGCGGAGAAGTTTATAGATGGCTTGTCCGAGGAGCTGCAGACAGCCGCTCTGTTGTGGACTTCCCGACTTTCGTGCCTTGGTTGATAAGGCCATTGTTGCGAAAGCACAAGGCAAAGGCGCTTGGTGAGTCCCAGCGCAAATGGGAGGCCCATCGATGCGCACAGCCGCCTCACTGCGTCCTCGGTGGGCCGCACCGAGGCCCGTTCTTTTGCTCCACCGGCGCCGAGGCCATCTGCACCAGCCTCGTCCACCGCAGCCGTGTTTCAGCCACGTGCGCTGCGATCCAAGACAGAGCGGCCTCCGCAATCCGGCGGCCGAGGTTACTTGTTTTCGCTGCCACAACAAGGGCCACTACGCCAACGCTTGCCCTCAGAGTGTTGCAGCCGCCCCTCGTCCTAATGGAGGACGCGGGCAGGGGAGTGGTCACCCACCTGACCAGAAGATCATCTAGAAGACCCAGGGTGCGAGCAGCGGTCGAGTCAACCATCTTTCAGCTGAGGAGGCTCAGGAGGCGCCAGATGTCGTGATGGGTACACTTCTTGTCAATTATCGTCCTGCTGCAGTATTATTTGATTCTGGAGTATTGCATTCTTTTATTTCAAGATCATTTGCTGCTGCTAGTGGTCTTCACTGTGTTCCTTTGAGGGTTCCTTTGCTCATTCACTCTCCGGGGTCGGAGATGAGAGCTGGTTTAGAATGTCGGAATGTTCCTATCGAAGTCGAAGGAGTGGGATTCTTGGCAAATCTCATACTGCTCAACTCAGCGAGCCTGGATGTAATTCTTGGCATGGATTGGTTGTCCCAACACTTGGGACAGATCGATTGTGCCAAGAAGATGGTTTTCCTCACCAACCTTTACGGCGAACAGGTTGGCTTTTCCTCGCAACTGCAAGGGTCACACCTTTGTGCACTTGAAGCAAAGCCAGCTTTGAAGATTCAGGAGGTTCCCACTGTTTGTGATTTTGAGGATGTTTTCACGATGATTTACAGGATGCCTCCGGTTCGAGATCCGAGTTTGTCATCGAGTTGCTGCCTGGTGCGCCCCTATCTCGGGCGCCGATCGAATGCCTCCCAATGAGCTAGAAGAATTGAAGAAGCGGCTTGGTGAGCTCCAAGCAAAGGGTTTCATCCGTCGATTCATCTCCTTGGGGTTGTCCGGTGATCTTTGTGAAGAAGAAGGACAAGACTTTGCGCATGTGTGTTGATTACCGTCAGCTCAATGAAGTGACGGTGAAGAACAAATATCCTTTGCCCGCATCGATGATCTTTTCGACCGGCTTGTCCGAGCTCGGTGTTCTCCAAGATTGACTCGAGATTGGGATATCATCAAGTCCGGATCGTGAAGATATTCAAGACGGCTTTCACTACTCGTTAT
This sequence comes from Ampelocalamus luodianensis, assembly GCA_036346255.1. Lineage (NCBI taxonomy): Eukaryota > Viridiplantae > Streptophyta > Magnoliopsida > Poales > Poaceae > Ampelocalamus > Ampelocalamus luodianensis. The sequence continues at coordinate 28,375,644 of CM070637.1, forward strand.
GGTCCATGCGAGTATACCGTCATGTCTTTCGGCTTAACCAATGCTCCAACATATTTCATGAACCTCATGAACTCGGTATTCATGGAATATTTGGATAAGTTCGTGGTGGTTTTCATTGATGATATTCTTATCTATTCCAAGATCACGAGTATGCCGAGCATCCAAGATTGTTTTGGGCAAATTCGGGAACACCGGCTATATGCGAAGTTCAACAAATGCGAAGTTCGTTGAAGGAAGTGGCATTCTTGGGCCATATTCTTTCAATGGAGGCGTGGTCGTGGATCCCAAAGAAGGTCAGCGATGTTCTATCTTGGGTCACCAAGTCGACCACGATGTGCGGAGTTTTCTTGGTTTAGTGGGCTACTACGCCGCTTTATCGAGAATTTTCCAAGATCGCAAAGCCAATGACCGAATTGCTCAAGAAGGATAAGAAGTTTGTGTGGTCCTCTGCTTGTGATGAGAGCTTTGGGAGCTCAAACAGCGCTTGACTTCAGCTCCACCTTACTCTTCCCGATGTCCACAAGTGCTTGATATCTATTGCGATGCCTCTCGTCGTGGACTCGGATGCGTTCTCATGCAGAAGGCAAAGCGATTGCCTATGCATCTAGGCGCTTGAGACCTCATAAGCTCAATTATCCCACCCATGATTTAGAGCTTGCCGTGGTGCATGCACTCAAGATTTGGCGGCATTATTTGATCGAAACCACTTGTGAGGTGTATTCGATCACAAGAACTTGAAGTACTTGTTCACTCAATGATCTGAACCTCAGGCAGGAGATGGCTAGAATTGATCAAAGATTATGACATGGGTATTCAGTATCATCTCCGGCAAGGCCAATGTGGTTGCCGATGCACTTAGCCAAAGGTGTATTGCAATACTTTGATGATACAAGAGCAAAGAACTTTGCACTTCTTGCGAGTTTCAAATGCCTCAACTTGGGTTTGGTTGAGCATGGTTCCTTGCTGCCTTGGTTGTGCAACCAACCTTGGTGGATCAAGTAAAGGCAGCACAACAGTCAGATGACGGTGTGAACCAGATCAAGCAGAATATCAAGGATGGGATAGCCGTGTTTCTCGTAAGATGAGCATGGTGTTGTGTGGTTTGGGCAGCGCCTCGTGGTTCCAAAGGTTCCGAATTACGGATTTGATTCTCCAGAAGCCCATGATCCCCTTGTCTATTCACCCGGGCTACCAAGATGTACCAAGAGATTCGGCAGAGATTCGTGGACTCGCATGAAGCGCGAGATTGCCGGGTTCGTTGCCGACACGACGATGTTGTCGCGTGAAGGCGAGCATCGCCGTCAGCAGGTCTCCTCCACTTCCTTGCCTATACCGAGTGGAAGTGGATTCCGCTGGTATGGATTTCATTACGGTTTGCCGTATTTCTTCGGGAAGGATGCTATCTGGTTGTTATCGATCGGTGACTAAGGTAGCACACTTTCTCGCCGATGAGTACCACTCTTAATGTCGATCGACCATGACCTCTACATATCCCGCATTGTGAGCTTGCACTACGTGCCACTTAACCATCGTGGTCGGATCGTGGTTCTCTGTCCACTTCTCGGTTTTGGCACGATTTACAGGAGGCCATGGGGACCCGCTCTCTTTCAATTTCGACCTATCATCCTCGTGACAGATGGTTAGACGGAGCGCGTCAACCAGTGCTTGAAGATATGCTCGTGCTTGTGTTCTTTCCTATGGGAAGAATTGGGAGAAGTGCCTACCGCTTGCCGAAGTTCTCCTACAACAACAGCCTTCCAAGCTAGTCTCGGTATGACACCATTTGAGGCCTTGTATGGGCGGCGATGCAGAACACCGTTGAACTGGTCAGAAACTGGGGAGAGACAGTTCTTTGGCCCAGACTCAATTAATGAGACTGAAAGTCAAGTGCGCTTGATTCGTGAGCACTTGCGCGTAGCTCACCGAGCGAGAAGAGCTATGCGGATCGGCGTCGCCGTGAGTCTGAGTTTCAGCCCAATGACTTTGTGTATCTCAAAGTCTCACCTTTGAAGGGACATCGCTCGTTTTGTCAAGGCAACCGCTCCTCTATATGTCGGGCAGATCGCATCACCAAGAAAGTGGGAGCCGCATATACCGCTTGAGTTGCCACTACACTCGAAGGAGTGCATGATGTTTTCCATGTATCGCAATTGAAGAAGTGCCTCCGTTCCAATGGAGGAAACGCCATTGGAAAATATCGATGTGCAAGAAGATCTGTCTTATCGTGAGCGCCGGTTAGTATCCTCGAAGAAGCTGAACGCAGAACGAGGAACCGCAAGCGATCAAGTTCCTTAAAGTTCGATGGTCAAATCACTCCGAGGACGGCCACTTGGGAGCGAAGATCGTCTCCGCATCTACTACCGTCCTTCTTCTCCCGGTGATCGTAATCTCGGCGAGATTCCTGTAAGGGGGAGATTTGTAACAACCCTAACTTAGGGTTTGTATTTCAAATGTAAAATTTGAGGAGAAATAAAAACTTTGTTGTCTCATCAAATCATTTGGAAGTTTTCCAAATTTTCCTAGCAATTTCCATTTTCTAGAATTAAATTCTTGTGAATGGAAATTGTTGTCAGCAAATTCTTAGCCTTCAAACTTGTGATCATCCTCTGAAATTATTTTTCCTATCATCTTGATCGTCCTATCTACCTCCCTGAATTATTTCACAATTTTTAGATTTTATTTGCTTTTTCAAATGCCCAAGTCAAACCAGTTTGGAAATCTGGTCAATCCTCTGAACAGCAGCTTGTGAATTTTATTGGGAGAAATCTAGTGCATGAAAACTCCTGGAAAACTTACACAAGGTTGTCCTCTGTCCCAAGTAGCTACCATAAAAATTTCGGAATTTTTGGAGCTCGGGAGCTATCTCTAAAAATTCCCCAAACCCGCTCAGCCTTTTGAAATCAAATCTGAAATCACTGTTTATCGGGCTCGATGTGAGGACCCCAGTTTATTTGGCTTGTAATGCTTAACCAACCACCTGGTCCTAGCATCACAAATCAAATAAACTGATCCTCGAGATATGTATACTTCCCAGAAAGCAGTATACGCACCTCGTTACAAAATTAGACATCAACTCCATTCAACATAGAGTCCAAACATTACACTACAAACGGAAGATAAACAAATAGTAACAATATTACAGACATAGGCCGACAGGCCAAAGATACACAAATAACAACAAAAAGACAGCGGAAGCAAAAGTGCCATAAAATGGCTATAAACAAAGCCAATCAGTGTGCCTTCAACCCACAAGGCATCTGACCGGACCGCCAAGACTAGTCGTCACCCACGAAGCGACAGCACAGCTCACAGAAGTGAGGCCCCTGAGGCTCACCTTCTTCCTCTGCAACAAAAACATTAAGCAAAGCACCTGAGTACAAAGATTGTCTTTGTACCCGCAAGACTGACGTGTGAACTAGCAGACCTGTTCATATGCTACATGCAGGCTTGTTTAGTGGAGGCCATATGTTTTATTTGCATAAAGCCAATTTTCATTTGCAATAATATAATACCGTTTAAAGGCAAGTTTGCAATTCATTTTTAAGATTGAAATAGCAGTAAAGGATAATAATAGCAACAGAGCAAAGATAAAACAACCTAGAAGTGACTATCCCAATAGTCACCACAACAATAGCACGAATCCCATTCGCACCACCCATCAAGTTTTAATTTAAATGTTGTAGTCTAACTCTTGAAAAGCTTACACAAGCGTGTCCATCACCTAGGACGAGGCTATTCGAATAGTTTTAACCCGCAGGGTGTACCATCTGCACTCCACACCTCGCATCGCTTTAAGCCAAAGCACACTTCCGAAGGTATGCTTGCACATGCTAAGTCCTACGAGACTGCTTCCAATATTGTGTATCAACCCGAGCCGCTCGTATGGATAGAAACCCATACGCTTACATGGTAAAGCCGAAAAGACAACTACCCACTCGTGATAAAGCTTTTCTGACAACTACCATGCTCCCACCTCCATCCTCCTACGACCTCCTGCGACCCGAGCCAATACGCCAAAGTACTAGGTAAAGAGAGGTCCCATATACTCTAGTGTGGTTAGCACGAAATGCTCCGGATAAAAATTCACTCACAAGATGTTCGGTCCTTAATTGACCTGCACCTTTCCAATACACCCAAAAGATCACACCAATCTTACCATTGTGCCCGGCCCAAATCATTTTTGTTTTCATTTTTAGTTTTGCAATTAAACATAGCAGAAATGTGAAACATAAAGTTGTAGTAAATTTTGTGTGATCAAGGTTACCGACTAAAGTCGATAATCGCTTGATTCTACCGATACTAAGCATGTCTAAGCAGCTGAAATCGTATCTACTAAGTGACAAGAAATCATCCAGCGATCTCTAATCACAGCAAATAACCTAGGCTCAGGTAGTAGAGATCAATATTTTGTCTACGTGGATATGCAACTACGGATTTAACTAATCAATTTAACACAAATTAAGCGATGCATACATACAAAAAAACAAAATATTAGACTTTAAAATATCGATAAATATGATCAAACGCTTGCACAGTTCTTTGTTGCTCAATATGGTGCGGAGGATCGTCCTCGTGGCTGCGCAAATATCGAAGCCTAACGATCGAACATAACAGCAAATAAGAACGAATAACACCGACAAAACTCAAACATTCAACAACACCAAAACAAGCCAAAACTCACACAGCAGCCTAAGCATGATATAACAAAATTTTAGAAACAGAGAACAATTCATTTTAAGTTATTAATAATGTTCCATGAATTTTCTAAGCTAAAACACATCAAAACACTAGTTAATTACTTAACAAATTTTCATGAACAGAAACAGGTGAAAACCTATCCTAATAGTTAGTATACTGAAAATGAAATTTCTGAGTTGGTTCATTGAATTTGGACCATTATTGGAAGAGATATGCATTTTCTAATTTGGAGATTACAATCTACAACATTAAATTAATTAACAGATTTTTGCTTCGGATACAAGGTTGAAACTCATTTCAGTAAATAGTACAATTAAAATGAAAATTAACAGACTGGTTTCAAGCAATTTGGATAAAAATTGAATTAGTTATGCATTTTACAAGTTTAATTGAATTAACACTCAACGAAAACATAAACCGTAAATACTAAAGCAATGAATACTTTTTCATCACAACAAGAAGCCCTACCATCGACAATGGCCCGCGCGAACGACCGACGGCGGACAGCGACCGCCTAAAGTGACGTCGAAGGCGTATTCAAAGAATACGTCTTCGGCTCACTAAAGTGCAAACCCAAAACACTCTCACAGAGAAATACGCTTCCCAACAGAGAAAACGCATAACCAGAACTACACAAACCTAACTGACAACATGGACCCACATGGCAGTGACTCAGAGAACAAATAACGGGCTGGATTAAAGGATTTCTAAACGCGATTAACCAAAGAGGGCCCACAAATCAGTGATACAGACTAAAAGATGGTTAGCACTTAACGAGCAGGGTTAGACCTTGATGCTGCCGGCGGCTCGACGGAGTTCCCGCACGCGGCCGCGACGGCGAGGTGGGGGATCTGGAGAATGGCTGAGGCTCTGAGCTCGGGGATGGCACGCACGGGTGCACCGCAGCTCCACGAACTTGATGCCGATGACGCGGAGCCCAATGGTCGCCGGAGATGGGCTCACGACGGCCGGAGGCGGAAGAAGCTACGGCTCGCAGAGAGATGCTACGCACTTCGAGAAGCCGAAGGTGCGCCACGGAATCGCCTCGACTCCGAGCAATAAGCACAAGATAACGTCGAAGAAGAAGGTCCGAGGCGGCGAATTGCCACGGCGCGAACACCGTGATTGGAGAAGAAAGGGTCGCAGCCTCAACGATGCACCAAAGACAAAAATGAAGCCATCATTAACTTCGCATCAATGCGATCCGGCGACCAAGTGTCGGCCGAAACTCACGAGAGCACTAGCAAGCTTGCAGAGCGAGACCAACGGAGTTGGGGACGAAGAAGTGGCTCCGACGATTCACCGATGCCACGAGCTCGGGATGGGAAAAATGGATGCGGCCGCGAGTGTGGTTCACGATGGTGAGGTTGCGGCTCAGGGCTTCTCCAGCGCGCGGTGCTACTCCGTTTCCTTCTCCGGCGAAACAAGAAATCGGGCGGAGATAACACGAGAACGCAAAGGAGAAGAAGTGGATGAGCTCGGGGCTTTTATGAAGTCACGCGATGCCTCCCGGCCTGACACGAGGCATAAAGGTGGCGGCGACGAGTGCGTGGCAAACATGCACGCATCGCCGCGAGCCCGGTGAGTGCGGAGAAGACGAGGTTGATGCCGACAGTGGGACCCACATGTCGGCGACAAACGGCGGTGCGAACCGGTGGTTTGATTTGATCAAGAACACACCGACCGTTGGATCTAAAACGGACGGGTGGGATTGGTGTATGCATTCGACAGTCGGTTGCGCGACGCGACGTGGATCGCTCGATCTTCATCTGACGGTTCGATCGATTGGACTTCGCGTGTGCAGCTAGTTGACGCGACCGAACCAAGTGTGCGAGTCGGACTCGAGCCTGAGTTGGGTTCGGGCCCGAGGAATAGTACTTTTAGAATTTGATTTAAAAGACAAAGAAGGTTTGGGGAATTTTTAGAGGTAGCTCCTGAGCTCCAAAAATTTCGAAATTTTTATGGAAGCTACTAGAGACAGAGGACAACCTTGTATAATTTTTCCAGAACTTTTTATGCACTGCATGGTTCTAGAGAAAATTCACAAGCTGCTGTCCAGGGAGTTTGACCAGATTTCAAACAGAGTTGACTTGGCCATTTGAAATAGCAAACAAAATCTAAAAATTGTGAAATAATTCAGGGAGGTAGATAGGATGATCAAGATGGTAGGAAAAATAATTTCAGAGGATGATCAAAGTTTGAAGGCTAAGAATTTTGCTGACAACAATTTCCATTCACAAGAATTTAATTCTAGAAAAGGGAAATTGCTAGGGAAAATTTGGAAAACTTCCAAATGATTTGATGAGACAACAAAGTTTTTATTTCTCCTCAAAATTTTACATTTGAAATACAAACCCTAAGTTAGGGCTGTTACAAATCTCCCCCTTACAGTGAATCTCACCCAGAGATTCGATCACCGGGAGAAGAAGGACTGGTAACTGCTCGAGACGATCTTCCGCTCCCATGTGGCTTCATCCTCGAGTGGTTCGACCACCGAACTTTAAGGAACTTAATCACACGGTTCCTTGTTCTGCGCTCAGCTTCTTCGAGGATACGAACGGGACGCTCACGATAAGACAGATCTTCTCGCACATCGATATTTTCCAATGGTGTTTCTCAACCGAATACGGAGGCACTTCTTCAATTGTGACACATGGAAAACATCATGCACCCCTCAAGTGTAGCCGGCAACTCTAACTTGTATGCAACAGCTCCCACTCTCTTGATGATGCGATATGGCCCGACATATCGAGGAGCCGATTGCCCTTGACAATCAAACGACGATGTCCTTCGTGAGGTGAGACTTTGAGATACACAAAGTCATTGGGCTGGAAACTCAACTCACGGCGACGCCGACCGCATAGCTCTTCTCGCTCGATCGAGCTACGCGCAAGTGCTCACGAATCAATCGCACTTGACTTTCAAATTCATTGATTGAATCTGGGCCAAAGCCGCCTTTCACCGTTCGACCGGTTCAACGGGGTTCGCAGCGCCTCCCATACAAAGCCTCAAACGGTGCCATGCCGAGACTAGCTCGGAAGCTGTTGTTGTAGGAGAACTCGCAAGCGGTAGACACTTCTCCCAATTCTTCCCATAGGAAAGAACACAAGCACGGAGCATATCTTCAAGAACTTGGTTGACCGCTCGTCCGACCATCGATCGAGGATGATAGGTCGAGCTGAAGAAAGACGGGTCCCCATGGCTTCCTGTAAATCGTGCCATAGCCGAAGTGAAAAGAGAGCCACGATCGACACAATCGCTCGTGGCACACCATGCAAGCTCACAATGCGGAGATATAGAGATCGCCAATCGATCGACACCGAGAGTGGTAATCATCGGCGGAAGTGCGCACCTTCGTCAATCGATCGATAACAACCGGATAGCATCCTTCCCCAAGAAGCACGGGCGGACTCAGTGATAAAATCCATGCCTCTGAATCCCACTTCCACTCTGGTATAGGCAAGGGATGGAGGAGACTCGCCGGACGCCGATGCTCGCCTTGACGCGACAACATATGTCACATCCGCCACGAACACGCAATCTCGCGTTTCATGCGAGTCCACCGAACTTCGACGCAGATCTTGGTACATTTTAGTGGCCCCGGATGGATGGACAAAGGCGAACCGTGGGCCTCTGAAGAATCAAATCCCGCAACTCGGGACCTTTGGGACCACAAGACCTGCCCAAAACCACACAACACCGTGCTCATCTTCCGTGAAACACTTGGCTGATCCATCCTTGATATTCTCGCTTGATTTTACCCACACCATCATCTCGATTCTTTGTCTTTGCCTTGATCCGATCCACCAAGGTTGGTTGCACAACAAAGGCAAAGAAGGGAACCATGCTCAACTAAACCCAAGTTGAGACTGAATTCTCGCAAGAAGCGCGAGTTGTGCTCTTGGATCATCAAAGTATTGCAATACACCTTTCGACTAAGTGCATCAAGCAACCACATTGGCCTTGCCAGGTGATACTTGAATTCCCATGTCATAATCTTTGATCAATTCTAGCCATCTCCTCGCTGCGAGGTTGGATCGGCCGAGTAAATAAGTATTTCAAACTCTTATGATCGGAATACACCTCACGGTTTCCGATCAAATAATGCCGCCAAATCTTGAGTGCATGAACCATCGCAGCAAGCTCTAAATCATGGGTGGGATAGTTGAGCTCATGAGGCCTCAATTGCTGGATGCATAGGCAACCGCCTTGCCTTCCCGCATAAGAACACATCCGAGTCCCCGACGAGAGGCACGCAATAAATATCAAGCTCTTGTGGATATCGGGAAGAGTAAGGGCTGAGTCAAGTCAATCGCCGCTGAGCTCCAAAGCTCTCATCACAAGCGAGGACCATACAAACTTCTTGTCCTTCTTAAGCAATTCACCATCGGCTTTGATTTTGGAGAAGTTCTCGATAAAGCGCGGTAATAGCCCGCTAAGCCGAAAAACTCCGCACATCATTGATCGACTTGGCCGCTCTCAAGATAGAACATCATGACCTTCTGCCGATCCACTATGCCTCCAAATTTGAAGAACATGGCCCAAAAATGCTACTTCCTTCAACCGTAACTCACATTTGTTTGAACTTCGCATACAGCTGATGCTCTCGCAACTTGCCCAAAACAATCTTCAGATGCTCAGCATGCTCTACTTCAGTCTTGGAATAAATAAGAATATCATCAATGAAGACCACCACAAATTTGTCCAAAAACTCCATGAATACTGAATTCATCAAGTTCATGAACAAAGCCGAGCATTGGTTAATCCGAAGACATGACGGTGTACTCGTGCAGCCATAACGAGTAGTGAAAGCCGTCTTGGAATATCCTCACCACGATCCGACTTGATGATAGCCCGATCTCAGATCAATCTTGAGAACACTGAGCTCCATAACCGGTCAAAAGATCATCAATGCGGGCGAGGATATTTGTTCTTCACCGTCACTTCATTGAGAGGACGGTAATCAACACACATACGCAAAGTCTTGTCCTTCTTCTTCACAAAGATCACCGGACAACCCCAAGGAGATGAACTGGACGGATGAAACCCTTTGCTTGGAGCTCACCAAGCTGCTTCTTCAATTCTTCTAGCTCATTGGGAGGCATCCGATCACGGCGCCTTGAAATCGAGCGTCTGGGCAGCAACTCGATGACAAACTCAGTGTCTCGAACCGGAGGCATCCCTGCAAGTCTTGGTGAAAGACATCCACAAAGTCGAGATATTATGGGGACATCCGGAATTTGCAAGGCCGGCTTTGCTTCTAATGCACATAGATGTGGCCCCAGTAGTCTGCGCGAAAATCCGACTTGCTCTTTGAAGGGTTTGTAAGGTAGACAATCTTCTGCACAATCGATTTGCCCCAAATGTTGGGACAACCAATCCATGCCAAGAATCACATCCGACTCATTGAATCGAGAGTAATAAGATTTGCTAAAACCCACTCCTTGGACTATGATAGGAACATCCCGACATCAGAATCGGCTCTCATTTCCGCCTGAGAGCGGATGAGCAAAGGAACCCCAAAGGTACACAAAGAAGACTACTAGCAGCAGCAAATGATCTTGAAATAAAAGAATGCGATGCTCCGTAATCAAATAATACTGCAGCGGGGCGAGAATTAACAAGAAGTGTACCCATCACGACATCCGCGCCTCCGAGCCTCCTCACCAAAGGTGGTTCACTCGACCGCTGCCCGCACTCGGGCTTCGGATCATCTTCCGTCGGTGGATGACCACTCCCCGCCGCGTCCTCCATTAGGACGAGGGCCGCTGCAACACTCGAGGGCAGCATTCGCATAATGGCCCTTGTTGTGGCAGCGAAAACAAATCACCTCGGCCGCGGATTGCGGAGACCGCTCTTCTTGGATCGCAGCGCCGCGTGGTGGCTCACGGCTGCGGTGGGCGAGGCGGGGCGCGATGGTCTCGCGCGGTGGAGCAAAAGAACGGGCCATCGGTGCCCCGGCCGAAGAGGAGCAACGTGGTGTGAAGCGGACCGATGCGCCTCCCATTTGCGCTTGGGGACTCACCCAAACGCCGCCTTATGCTCGGCAACAATGGCCTTATCTACCAAGGCACGAAAGTCCGAGAAGTCCACAATGGATAGCTTGTCCTGCAGCTCCTCGGACAAGCCATCCATAAACTTCTCTGCTAGCCTCATCCGAGGCCACCTCTCCCGAGCATAACGAGCGGATGATTGAACTCGCATGTACTCCGTCACGCATTTGCGCCCTTGCTTGGCGCGAGGAACTCCTTTTTGACTTCACCTTCATCGTGCCATCGGGATGTGGGCCCGACGAAAAGTCGATCGAACTCCTCCCACGCGACCACATGGCCCGCGGGCCGCATGGCGAGATAGTTCTCCCACCATGAGAGTCTTGCGCCCTCAAGCCGGTGGGACGCCGAAGAGTGCCTTATCTGCGCGACCGACATCGAGCTATGTTGAGCTTTCGCTCAACCATGCGCGACCAATCGTCCGCATCGAGAGGGTCCTCGAGGCGGGAGAAAGTCGGTGGCTGCGTGCGGAGGAACTCTGCAAGTCCTCCGCGAGTCCGTGGCCGCCACCACGGCGAGTGGAGGTATTCCTAGCAATAACCTCCAAGATGCGCTGTCGGTCCATGCGGTTTCGCTCGATCTGAGCGAACCTCACCATGGTCGGGGAGGAGAAGCTCCTCATCATGACCAGGCCTGGCTGATCGCCACGCTGCGTTCTCCGGCCATCCCGTTTCACTAAGACAAGTTAACAATAGCCGGAAAACACGAAGTCAATACCCACCAATTAACTTACTAACAAAGACAAAACAAGCACAAGACTTTTAAGTTACAAAAACCAACTGACAAAGATCAGACACTTAGCAAACTCATACATATCTTACCCTTATGTCCCCACAAATTTTTAATTAAACTAATTCCCTATGGTTCTCCCAAAGACTGATTCTACCGGTATTAACTATCTTTTGATAGGAAAGAGAGAAACCAAGTTTCAAAACTTAAATTAGAGTAAGATGAGAGTAGAAAGCTAAGATAGGTAAGGAATAAAATCTGAGAATCTGCCTAGGTTTTCATAAACCTTTTATGATTTGAAAATAAGACTTTCAAAATATCCTAAGGACGACTATGCTTGTTACTACGGTCGAAATGGCTCGATACCAACTTTGTGAGGACCCAGTTTATTTGGCTTGTAATGCTTAACCAACCACCGGTCCTAGCATCACAAATCAAATAAATCGATCCTCGAGATATGTATACTTCCTGAGAAAGAAGATCGCACCTCGTTACAAAATTAGACATCAACTCCATTCAACATAGAGTCCAAACATTACACTACAAACGGAAGATAAACAAATAGTAACAATATTACAGACATAGGCGATGTGCCAAAGATACACAAATAACAACAAAAAGACAATGAAGCAAAAGTGCCATAAAATGGCTATAAACAAAGCCAATCGGTGTGCCTTCAACCCACAAGGCATCCGACCGACCGCCAAGACTAGTCGTCACCCACGGCGACAAAGACAAATCACGTAAGTGAGGCCCCGAGGCTCACCTTCTTCCTCTGCAACAAAAACATTAAGCAAAGCACACGAGTACAAAGATTGTCTTTGTACCCGACAAGGACGTGTGAACTAGCGCACTGTTCATATGCTACATGCAGCTTGTTTAGTGGAGGCCATATGTTTTATTTGCATAAAGCCAATTTTCATTTGCAATAATATAATACCGTTTAAAGGCAAGTTTGCAATTCATTTTAAGATTGAAATAGCAATAAAGGATAATAATAGCAACAGAGCAAAGATAAAACAACCTAGAAGTGACTATCCCAATAGTCACCACAACAATAGCACGAATCTGATTCGTACCACCCATCAAGTTTTAATTTAAATGTTGTAGTCTAACTCTTGAAAAGCTTACACAGCGTGTCCATCACCTAGGACGAGGCTATTCGAATAGTTTTTAACCTGCAGGTGTACCATCGCATCACACCTCGCATCATTTTTTTAAGCCAAAGCACACTTCCAAGGTATGCCGCACAACTAAGTCCTCGAGACTGTTTCCAATATTGTGTATCAACCCCGAGCCGCTCGTATGGATAGAAACCCATACGCTTACATGGTAAAGCCGAAAGACAACTACCCACTCGGGATAAAGCTTTTGGACAACTACCATGCTCCCACCTCCATCCTCCTGCGACCTCCTGCGACCGAGCCAATACACGCCAAAGTACTAGGTCAAGAGAGGTCCCATATACTCTAGTGTGGTTAGCACGCGAAATGCTCGATAAAATTCACTCACAAGATGTTCGGTCCTTAATTGACCCGCACCTTTCTAGTCACACCCAAAAGATCACACCAATCTTACCATTGTGCCCGCCCAAATCATTTTTGTTTTCATTTTTAGTTTTGCAATTAAACATAGCGTAAATGCTGAAACATAAAGTTGTAGTAAATTTTGTGTGATCAAGGTTACCGACCAAAGTCGATAATCGCCTGAGTTTCTACCGATACTAAGCATGTCTAAGCGCAATGAAATCGATCTACTAAGTGACAAGAAATCATCCAATGATCTCTAATCACAGAAATAACCTAGGCTCGTAGTAGAGATCAATATTTTGTCTACGAGGATATGCAACACGGATTTAACTAATCAATTTAACACAAATTAAGCGATGCATACATACAAATTAAACAAAATATTAGACTTTAAAATATCGGGATAAATATGATCAAACCGCTTGCTCGTCAGCTGTTGCTCAATATGGTGCGGAGGATCGTCCTCAGGGTTGCCGCAAATATCGAAGCCTAACGATCGAACATAACAGCAAATAAGAACGAATAACACCGACAAAACTCAAACATTCAACAACACCAAAACAAGCCAAAACTCACACAGCAGCCTAAGCATGATATAACAAAATTTTAGAAACAGAGAACAATTCATTTTAAGTTATTAATAATGTTCCATGAATTTTCTAAGCTAAAAACACATCAAAACACTAGTTAATTACTTAACAAATTTTCATGAACAGAAACAGGGTGAAAAACCTATCCTAATAGTTAGTATACTGAAAATGAAATTTTACAGAGTTGGGTTCATTGAATTTGGACCATTATTGGAAGAGATATGCATTTTCTAATTTGGAGATTACAATCTACAACATTAAATTAATTAACAGATTTTTGCTTCAGATACAAGGTTGAAACTCATTTCAGTAAATAGTACAATTAAAATGAAAATTAACAGCACTGGTTTCAAGCAATTTGGATAAAAATTGAATTAGTTATGCATTTTACAAGTTTAATTGAATTAATACCAACAGAAAACATAAACCGTAAATACTAAAGCAATGAATACTTTTTCTACCGCGATCAAGAAGCTGACCATCGACAATGGGTCTCATGAACGCTGGCCAGACAACGCACTCGCCTAAAGTGACGTCGGCGTATTCAAAGAATACGCCTTGGCTCACTAAAGTGCAAACACAAAACACTCTCACAGAGAAATACGCTTCCCAACAGAGAAAACGCATAACCAGACTACACAAACCTAACTGACAACATGGACCCACATGGCAGTGACTCAGAGAACAAATAACGGGCTGGATTAAAGGATTTCTAAACGCGATTAACCAAAGAGGGCCCACAAATCAGTGATACAGACTAAAAGATGGTTAGCACTTAACGAACAGGGATAGACCTTGATGCTGCCGGCTCGACGGAGTTCCGCGCGCCGCCGCGGCGCAGGTGGGGTCCGGAGAATGGCTGAGGCTCTGAGCTCGGGGATGGCACGCACGGGTGCACCGCAGCTCCACGAACTTGATGCCGATGACGCGGAGCCCAATGGTCGCCGGAGATGGGCTCACGACGGCGGAGGGCGGAGAAGAAGCTACGGCTCGCAGAAGATGCTCTGGACTTCGAGAAGCTTGGGAAGGTGCGCCACGGAATCGCCGACTCCGGGAGCAATAAGCACAAGATAACGCCGAAGAAGAAGGTCCGAGGCGCCGGAATTGCCACGGCGGAACACCGTGATTGGAGAAGAAAGGGTCGCGCAGCCTCAACGATGCACCAAAGACAAAAATGAAGCCATCATTAACTTCGCATCAATGCGATCCGGCGACCAAGTGTCGGCCGAAACTCACCGAGCACTAGCAAGCTTGCGAGCCGAGACCAACGGAGTTGGGGACGAAGCGGCTCGGACGATTCACCGGATGCCACGAGCTCGGGATGGGAAAATGGATGCGCACGCGGTGTGGTTCACGATGGTGAGGTTGCGCTCAAGGGCTTCTCCAACGCGCGGTGCTACTCCGTTTCCTTCTCCACGAAACAAGAAATCAAAGGAGATAACACGAGAACGCAAAGGAGAAGAAGTGGATGAGCTCGTGGCTTTTATGAAGTCACGC
This sequence comes from Ampelocalamus luodianensis, assembly GCA_036346255.1. Classification (NCBI taxonomy): domain Eukaryota; kingdom Viridiplantae; phylum Streptophyta; class Magnoliopsida; order Poales; family Poaceae; genus Ampelocalamus; species Ampelocalamus luodianensis. Next base: position 28,390,737 of record CM070637.1, read on the forward strand.
GATGCCTCCCACCAACACGAGGGCATAAAGGTGGCAGCGGCGGTGGTACGTGGCAAACATGCACGCACGCCGCGAGCTCCGGTGAGGTGCGGAGAAGACGAGGTTGATCTTGACGGTGGGACCCACATGTCGACGACAAACGGTGCGAACCGTGGTTTGATTTGATCAACAACACACCGACCGCTGGATCTAAAACGGACGGCCGGGATTGGTGTATGCATTGGACAGTCGGTTGCGACGCGACGTGGATCGCTCGATCTTCATCGACTGATTACGATCGATTGGACTCACATGCGGTGCAGCTAGTTGACGCGACCAACCAAGTGTGCGTAGTCGGACTCGAGCCCGAGTTGGGTTCGCCCGAGGAATAGTACTTTTAGAATTTGATTTAAAAGACAAAGAAGGTTTGGGGAATTTAGAGGTAGCTCCTGAGCTCCAAAAATTTCTGAAATTTTTATGGAAGCTACTAGAGACAGAGGACAACCTTGTATAATTTTTCCAGAACTTTTATGCACTGCATGGTTCTAGAGAAAATTCACAAGCTGCTGTCCAGGAGTTTGACCAGATTTCAAACAGAGTTGACTTGGCCATTTGAAATAGCAAACAAAATCTAAAAATTGTGAAATAATTCAGGGAGGTAGATAGGATGATCAAGATGGTAGGAAAAATAATTTCAGAGGATGATCAAAGTTTCAAGGCTAAGAATTTTGCTGACAACAATTTCCATTCACAAGAATTTAATTCTAGAAAAGGGAAATTGCTAGGGAAAATTTGGAAAACTTCCAAATGATTTGATGAGACAACAAAAGTTTTTATTTCTCCTCAAAATTTTACATTTGAAATACAAACCCTAAGTTAGGGCTGTTACACTCGAACCCAACTCGAGCTCGAGTCCGACCGCGCCACTTGACTCGGCCCGCACCGCCTCAGTCGCACCGCGCACCGCGATCGTTGCCAACCGTCCGATGCATCGAACGGTCCACATTGATTGGCTCGTCGACCTGTCCGAATGCTTACACCGATCTCAGCCGTCCATTTGCGATCGAACGGTCAGTATTCTCTTGATCGAAGTCGGACCGGCACCGCGCGCGCTTGACGGCTCGTGCCGCCGCTCCTCTCACCGCCGTGCGGGCCCCACCGCCGAGTTCTTCCTCGCCTTCTCGCGTCTCACCGGAAGCGCGGCGCTCGCGCATGCTCGCCACGCCCTCGCCCTCGCCACCTTTTGTCCTCGTGTCAGTCTGAGAAGCATCGCCGTGACTCCTTAAAGCCCTTGAGCTCACCTATTCGTCGTTTCCTTCGCTCTCTCGCTTTCTCCGCCCGTTTCTGTTTGCCGAGAAGGGAACGGTTAGCGCCGCCGCTTAGCGCCGCCCTCGAGCCAGCGACCCCGCCGTTGTGCTCCTCTCACCACGCCGCCTCCATTTTTGCCAGCCCAAATCATCAGCGGGCACTGTATCGCCAGGAGCGACTTCATCGTCTCCGCCTCCGGTGATCTTGGTCCTGTAAGCTTTCTGGCGATCTAGTGAGTATCATGTTTCGGCGTTTGGTCCCTTGGGATCGCCCTGATCCACTGAGTCTAATGGAAGTCTTGTTTTCCTCTTTGGTGCATCACCGTAGCGCAACCAGCTTCTTCCTCGCTCGGTATTTCGCCATGGTGATTCCCGCCGCCGCAGACCTCCTTCGCCGGCGTAATCTGGGGCTTATCCTTCCTGGGATCAAGGCGGAGCTGAGGCGCACCTTCCGGGGTCTTCTCAAAGCTCGCAACGTCTTCTCTGCGAGCACCGCACCTTCTTCTCCGCCTCCGGCCGTCGCGAGCTCATCTCCGTCGACCATCGGGCTCCGCGTCACCGTCACCGGGTTTGTGAAATCATTGCGAACCTTAAGGTACCACTCACTCGCCTTGAAACCTACTGGTTCGCGAGATCCACTGCGCGGCCGCACCGCCGTCCCCGTACGCGCCGGTGAACCGCCGATGGTGATTAGTTTAGCGCTAATCTTGTTTAGTTTGAGTCTCTATCTTGTGGGCCCTCTCTTGTCGCGTTTAGGAAATCGTTAATCCAACCGCTTACGTTATACTGTGTCCGCCATGTGGGTCCATGATGTCGCTTTAGGATTGTGTAAATTTAGTTATACGTTTTCTCGTCGGAAGCGTATTTTCTCGGGCATGTGTTGGAGGTTTGCGTTACGTTAAGTCAAGACGTATTCTTTGAATACGCCCAGACGCCACCTATGCGGCCGGTTGTCCGGTCGGCGTTCGCGGCGCCCTTCTCATTCATCGTGGCTAGCCGATCGTGGGTGTAAAAGGAGAAATGCGTTAGGGATTTCGAAATGTATTTCTTTTGTGTTTATTAATTCAATTAAACTTAGAAAATTCATAACTAAATCAATTTTTATCCAAATCGCATGAAACCGTTCTGTTAATTTTCATTTTAAATGTATTATTTACTAAAATTAGTTTCAACTTTGTCTCAGTTAGCAAAAATCTTTTAATTAATTAAATTGTGTATATTGTAATTTCCAAATTAGAAAATGCATATCTCTTTCAATAATTGTCTAGATCCAGTGAAACCAATTTTGTAAATTATCATTTGTTTTAGTGAACTAATTATCAGAATAGGTTTTGGGTATGTCTCTGTTATTAAAATTTTGCTAAGTATTTAACTAGTGCTTTAATGTGTATGTTAGCTTAGGAAATTGCTAGAAAATTCATCACCACTTCAAATAATTATTTCCCTGTTTCTAAAATTGTGTTAGAACATGTTTAGGTTGCTGTGTAAAGCTTGGAATGTTTTGATGTTGTGTATGTTTGAGTTTTGTCGGTGTTATTCGTTTTTATTCGCTGTTATTTGTTCAATCGTTAGGCTTCGACATTTGCGGTAACCCTGAGAGCGACCCTCCGCAACAAATTGAGCAACAGCTAGAAGGCAAGCAGTTTGATCATGTTAATCCCAGTATTTTAAAGTCTAATATTTTGTTTCAACTGTATGTATGCATCGCTTATTTTGTGTTAAATTGGTTAGTTAATCCTGTTAGTTGCATAATCTGTAGGTAAATGATATTCCTCTACTACCTGAGCCTAGGTTTTGCTGTGATTAGAGATCGCTGGATGATCTCTTGTCACTTAGTAGATCCGGGTCAATTTGCTTAGACATGCTTAGCTATCGGTAGAAATGGGCGGTTATCGACTTAGTCGGTAACCTGGAGCACACAAAATTTACTATAACTGTATGTTTCAGCATTCTTGCTATGTTTAATTGTGAAAACTAAAAATGAAAAACAAAATGATTTAGACTTGGGCACAACGGTATGTTGGTGTGATCTGTTGGGTGTGACTGGAATGGTGCCCGAGTCAATTAAGGACCGAACATCTTGTGAGTGGATTGTTATCCAAGCATTTTTGCGTGCTAATCACACTAGAGGGTATGGGACCTCTCTTGACCTAGTACTTTGGCGTGTATTGGCTCCGGGTCGCAGGAGGTCGCAGGAGGGATGGTGTTGGGAGCATGGTAGTTGTCCGAAAAGCTTTACCTCGCAAAGGTAGTTGTCTTTTCGGCTTTACCATGTAAGCGTATGGATTTCTATCCATACGAGCGGCTCGTAGTTAATACACAATATTGGAAAAAGTCTTGTAGGACTTAGCCGTGCCAGCATACCTTCGGAAGTGTGTTTGGCTTAAAGGCGGTCTGAAGTGTGGGTACATTGGTACACCCCTGAAGGGTTAAAACTATTCGAATAGCCTCGTCCTAGGTTATGGACACGCTTGGGTAAGCTTTTCAAGAGTTAGACTACAACGTTTAAATTAAAACTTGCTGGGTGGTGCGAATCTGGGATTCGTGCTATTGTGGTGGTGACGATTGGGATAGTCACTTCTAGGTTGTTTTCCTTTACTCTTTGTTATTATTACCTTTCTCAGATTTCAACATTGAAAATGAATTGCAAACTTGCCTTTAAATCAGATTACATTATTGCAAACAAATCGTCTTTGTTCAAATGAAACATATGGCCTCCACCAAATAAGCTTTGCATGTAGCCTATGAACAGTCTGCTAGTTCACACGTCGGTCTTGCGGGTACAAAGACAATCTTTGTACTCGGATGCTTTGCTTAATGTTTTTGTTGCGAGAGGAAGAAGGTGAGCCCCAAGGGCCTCACTACGTGGTATCTTTGCCGTTCGTGTCACGACGACTAGGCTTGGCGGTCCTGTCGAGATGCCTTGTGGGTTGAAGGCACACCGATTGGCTTTGTTTATAGCCATCTTATGGCACTTTGCTTCATTGCCTGTCTTGTGTATTTGTGTATATTTTGGCGAGTCGGCTTTTGACTGTAATAACTTTTCTGCTGTTACTTCCTGCTTAGTGTGATGTTTGGAATGGAGTTGATGCATAATTTTGTGGTGAGGTGTGTATACTGCTTTTTGGGAAGTATACATATCTCGAGGCTCAGTTTATTTGATTTGTGATGCTAGGACCAGGCGGTCGGTTAAGCGTTACAAGCCAAATAAATTGGGGTCCTCACATGATTCTTCCATTTACTTCCCCTACCAAGCCAATCTACAGAACATCAGAATTCACATCGAGTTCTCTGGACAGTGCACTAAAACCACCATAACCTTTGCTACGAAAGTCCGAATCTTGCGTTCTTTATCTCTATGAAAAGGTATGGAAATTACCCACATTTTTCGTTATATCGAGATCCTCTGATTTCGATTTTAACTAATGGTCTAACCCAGTTTCCTACAGACTGTCCAAAAACTAACAGATCAACAGGACAGCGACACTAAAGAATTCATATCTTTTTATCCGTAAGTCGGAATCCAGTGATCTTGGTGGCCACTGAAATCTAAGAGAATTATCTAAATATCTCTAGGAGACCAAAACTGCTGTTTCGTCCTCTAAGGACCTGAAATATCCCCCGCAATATACTGGACAGATCTGACTATCTACCCGCAGCAATTCGATCTAATCAATTCTAAGCAATTTCGTATCTACTACCAATCAAAAGATGAAGATCGACATCCGTTACCCTTGAAGAACCTGCTGAGCACCAAGAACACCCGCCTACGATCACTCCCCTCCCTTTCACCCTTCTTCATTTCTTCATCTTGACCGATCTACCTTCCGAGCATTCCTCCTTCTTTCTTCTCGACACACGGTGGCGAGGCCCTTCCTTGACCAAGAGTGTGGAAGAGGACCATGGGAGGAGGCGCAAGGGTAGGAGGAGGTGGCCAAGGGGAGAGGAGCAAGGGGTGGCGGCCACAAGTGGGGAGGAGGGGAAAGGGAGGGCGGCTAGTGTTTGGGAGGGTGGCGCCTCCCTCCCTTTGCCGGCCACTACAAGGCCAAATGGGCCAAGGCCCTGTGCCCAAGTTGTCCCACTTTAGCAGAAAACCCTCCCTAACGCCGCTAAAACTAATTTATATTTGGTCCCTCTCTGTTTCAATTAATCTCTCCCGATTTAATTATTCTCTCCGATTAAATCCTTTCAATACTTTTGGGGTATTACACTCCCCCTCAACAGATTCGACCCCGAATCTAAACACGCTTAAGCAAAAGAACGACCACGACTGAGAACGAACAACGGTAACCACGTACCCGTTGTGAACAACACCGGCTAAAGCTCACGCACGCGATACTCCCACTTCCCAAGTAGCCTCTCCCTCGGACTGAAAATGCCACAACACAACGACGTAGCACGACGTCAGAACCAACACTCAACCCGGTACTTCCAGGTACACTCATCGAACAAGACTCGAAGGTAATATCTCACTCAACACGAGAACATACAAGATGTTACGTACTCCGCGCACAGACTCGAGACAGTCCTGGTGATACGCCAATTAGCGAAAACAACCCAATGTTTCTTGAGTTAACCTTCCCAAGATACCGAACCACACGACATGCACATAGAACACGGAACTTGTGTTCCACCTCTCAATTAAACTCTTCACTAAAGCAAGGATCACCTCCTTTAACCAGAAACATACGACAAAACTCTCTTCAAGCAAACTCTTTTACCATCAAAACCCACCGGAAAATGAAAGATTCACATCGCAACTAAGCGTTACCAGCTCGGTGCTAAAGAGTCAAATCCAGAAATCAGAATTTCATCACGAAAACCAAAGGAGGAATCATTTTAAATGCCCAAATCAAAAAACTTCCTTTATTCTTCCTGAACCGATAAGAACCACACATACCAAAATCGAGTCAAACTCAACTTACCAAAATCGAATTTCTCAGTATCTCTTTTAGGAATAAAATCTCTCTCAACTTCGGAGTATCAGTTCATCGCAAAACACACTAACTCATCTCTCTTAACTTGACAATCTCAACGTTACGCTCAAGTCGAAATACATCATCCACATCTCCGTATAAAGGCTCTATCGACGCCACCAAAACTTTCTCTCAACAACTCCTCTATCGACATGATTAATTTGACAGATGACTTCCAATGCATCTCAAAATAGTTCACACACGCAATCACATCACCTCAATCTTTTAGGAATAAACAACTTGGAATTTCCAGTTCTCACATTCATATACTTCATCGAAAAGAGCTCTATCAATAATCATCCTATTGTTCGAAATCAACCCTTAATCTACTTCCTCTACACATAATCATTGGGCGACCCAAATCCTAGCATAAAAAAATGCAAAGCCCGAATTTAACTCCAGGAACCCTACAATGAACTTCTCATAAAGAAGATAGGGAAAACCTCTGATTAAAATCCCTAAAATTCTCACAGTCCATACATACTCGCGCACTAACATCAACATGAAAACATCTTCTTGACCCAATTATCTTTATAAAGATTCTAACTCTTAAAGAGTTACTTACTAAGTCCAAGTCTTTCCTGGCAATAATCCAACCATCCCGCCTACCTCATTAGTCACTTTAACGATCGGATTGCTTCGCTAATATTACTCTCATTACAACACAATCATAATTCATCTGCACAACCGTGCAAGGTACTCAATCGTGACACTCTAACACATTGATCAGGATTCCCATCCTTTCAAAAATTCTAATGTTCCACCCAAATTGAACAATGGATCTTGGTTCACAAATCTTCATAGGTTCTAATAGTTGCAATAATGCAATCAGTTTAACCTCAAAGGCAAACATTCCGTAAAAAAAATAAAATTCCCTCTAAGAATTACACACGAAATTAGTTCATCCTCCACTACTCCTCGATTAACTTACAATCCAAGGTCTCACAATCACATTGAATAAGCACTTCGAAAACCATTGTGAAACGAATCGGTGGATCCTTCCTCAAAAGAAAACGCAAATGAAGACATTTACTACTTCAAGTAAACACAGAACCAAGGGAAATAGTCACTTAGGCAAAGAACTCGAAAAACATAAGAGAAAGTCAACAGTCGAGGGCTCAAGCCCTACTGAAAGCGAATACCAAACCACAAAAGAGAAAAACGTAATGCCCTTTGAAAATTGATAAACCCTTATGGAACAATTGCATAAGGTTCAAGCATACTCAATTAAACTGCAAGCTGCGAAACGCGACTTAAATGTCAAATACTTTTACTTCACACCTTCCTTTAACCATGAAAGTTATTTTCTATGATTACTACATCACTTTGCCAGCTTAAACAAGATAAGCTCTTAAGATCAAATCATAGGTACCACTTAATAACCGATAAAATCTTTCAACATATCACTTTGCTCGAAACAACCTTAATCACCACATAACGCAAGAGGTCCACTGATCACAAACGCAAAACTCGAAACACTTTCACTGGATCAAAATTACGAAAGACTATCCAGTTACTTTGTTTCTAAAAGAATCATCACCACACCCACAAGTCACAATCTCTTGCAGATAATCTTACTAACATCAAGAATGATCTACCCTTAACAAGACTCGTTATCGTCAACTCTTCCATTATACAACTCTCCAAAAACATAACAAACGATTACATACTACTTTATCATCTCATCTCCTATTGAGAGTCCACCAAAACGTTACAACCTCACTACAACAACAACTTTATTCTAGCGGGGGTCTACTACACAAAACAAAAGGTTTTACCAAAACCCTTTCATCAATGACTTGCTATCATCCAACAATTTTACAATCATGTAAGCATAAGCCATCTATTAAATCATATCAGTTTAACTCTTAGCGATGATCAACACCAAACTTCAACACACAACAATTGCACTCCAACAATTGTTGTTATCAACTGGCTTCATCATGGGAATCTGGATGCTACCTACTTTCCTTTCTAAATCACATGAATATGTGCAAACACATATTCAACCGTTCCATCTCATGTTCCGAATTTGGTGCAAAATCACACTAAAATATCAAGAATCGAAATATTCCATCAACCAAAAGTATCAACACTAAAACCAAATTCATGCCATCATTCTATATAGAAGAATTATCCATAACTTCTCCCATAATTCTAGATCCACCAATACTCAATTCTTTAAATCTTTTGTACACAAATCCAACAGTTAATCATGGTAAGAAATATTTATATCTAGCAGCTATATATAGTCACCAAGTATCTATAGAAAATATAACTCGTGTTAATATCTACTAGGCAATAATCTAGCATCCTCAACTTTCCCTTCCCACGACTTCATTAATCCATTGAGACCAAATATTCCAACAAGTTTAGTAAACTAAACAATTCTAAGGGTCAACCTTTCATCAATCTTCCACACTTCTTAATAACTCTATTGATTCCAATTAAGTGTGGTCATACTCCGGTCACACTCCTCAAGAATTGCTAGAGGACAACATCAACTTAATCAATTTCACTCTCAAGGATACTTGTTAGGATTTATTTATGCACTACACTACATCCGACCTTGATAACTCATATCATATCCATCAATTACTTTGTTTAGAACCTCGACTTAACCACGAGAAGACATCGCTAAAGGGTTTATCATTTTCTTTCATAAAGAGAACCGTTCAACTTTACACCAAATACCCGTAAGAGATTCATTAAGTCAAAGCCTCCACATACTGAAGGACTTACAAAAGGAAACTTTCATTAACCAAAGACATCAAGCGAATAAATGGGTCATGTTTTCCAATGAGAAAGACATATCTCCAATATAATGGTCAAACTTGACAATCTACCAAGTTCACCAGCCGCAAGAATAACTCATCGGTTGGGGAAACAATGATGGCTTTATTGAACAAATCAAGCCAATGGAAACATATCAACATGAATAAAACTAATGCAGAAGAAAGATTCGTCAAGCCCAATCGACAAGAGTGACCAAATTAAATTCAAGGAAGAGAACAACCTTTTTGATGATAATCTCTATTATCAAACTACGAACGAGGGTGTAGCCTGGTAAAGCCCAGAGCCACAACACGACCTCAACCTCTCAACATGGGTTATCCCCACACATAATAATCATATAGTCACTTAATGAGCAGTCATACTCAAATCAAATCAGCAATCAACAATAAGATAAAACGGAAACGTAAATGCAATGCTTTGCCCAACCCCATCCTCATCGCACCAAGTGTGTCAAATTTTTAAGTTGACTAGCCATTAACAAATTTTTAATTAATCTAGTCACCACAGACCTACAGCCCGCTCTGATCCCAACTGTAACACCCCAACTCGCACCGAGCTTGGAATGCTACTAGAACTAAACTAATCTAGCACAATTTACAAATTTCTACAGAGTCTCCTTTGTTTAATCAGCTATACCGAGGTTTCTTCAATAACACATGGCATATAACAAAATTCTCATAATCAAATTACTCTATCATGCATGATAATCAATTGAACCAACCACGATTAGCAATCACATTATTACAACTAAACAGTTACTCCAACCACACCGTCTATTGGTGATAACCAAACAGTCTATTTATTTCTAAAATTGAAGCTAAGTGGCCAACGCCTTAAGAGTGTGAGGTAGTGAGTGCATCCAACATCTACTCCCTCCCAAGCGTGTCATTTCTGCCATTAGTACCTAAAACACATTAAAGCAAGAGTGAGCCCAACGACTCAGCAAGTATCAACAAGGCCATAAACAAGAACACAAACCTAGCATCGATAATCCTCAATTAACATCACACTCAACATAGCCATTTATCTCATGTTATGCAACCAATGCAATGCTCCTTTGAACTTTATCTCTTTTCGCATTTTACCGGTAATGCGGGGTATACAACCGTCGCTGTATACCCTTGCCTGTGCCCTCTGGCACAGGGACCAATAGCCTATATACCACATTTATAGGGACCTTTGCCCATCATCTTAATGATGGGGACCTCTTTATTCATAGCCCACATTCCACGAATGTAGGGACCTCAAGCCCGTCATCTACATGACGGAACCTCATCTGATGTGCTCGGTCACCACGTGACCAAGGCACTGTATGCTCTCAACATGCATATGCACCATGATAACATTTTCATAGCGAGAATACATCATATTCTCATTAACATGTAAGCAATAACAACATGCGGTAGAACCATTTAACCATACTAGCATGTCATCCAGGTAAACAGTAACTCATCTCATAAACAGGCAAGCATGGCTATACTATCAAGATACATAACAATCACATCATGCAAGCATACATACACTATAGCCCGAATACTTGCCTCAACCGTGCGAGAACGGTGGACGCGACGAGGGTGCTGCCCCTGGAACCACGCTCCCACCTGAATATTAAGATAACCCAATCTAAGACCAACATACTGAACCAAGAGCATACGAACAACACAAATGAACTTGCTAAACCCCCCAAGTGTTTCCCAACTTCCAATTTCTAGCAATTGATTTGGCGCACACTATAGACAGTCAACTTCTAAAATACATAACTTTCTGCTCATGAATCCAAATAAGATGATCTTAGACTTTCTGAAAAGGTAATTAAATTAACTAAATAAACTTAGTTGGGGAGCCCTTTTGATTCTTCCATTTACTTCCCCTACCAAGCCAATCTACAGAACATCAGAATTCACGTCGAGTTCTCTGGACAGTGCACTAAAACCACCATAACTTTTGCTACGAAAGTCCGAATCTTGCGTTCTTTATCTCTATGAAAAGGTATGGAAATTACCCACATTTTTCATTATATCGAGATCCTCTGATTTCGAGTTTAACTAATAGTTTAACCCAGTTTCCTACAGACTGTCCAAAAACTAACAGATCAACATGACAGCGACACTAAAGAATTCATATCTTTTGATCCGTAAGTCGGAATCCGGTGATCTTGGTGGCCACTGAAAGCTAAGAGAATTATCTAAATATCTCTAGGAGACCAAAACTGCTGGTTCGTCTTCTAAGGACCTGAAATATCCCCCGCAATATACTGGACAGATCTGACTATCTACCCGCAGCAATTCGATCTAATCAATTCTAAGCAATTTCGTATCTACTACCAATCAAAAGATGAAGATCGACATCCGTTACCCTTGAAGAACATGCTGAGCACCAAGAACACCCGCCTACGATCACTCCCCTCCCTTTCACCCTTCTTCTTTTCTTCTTCTTGACCGATCTACCTCCCGAGCATTCCTCCTTCTTTCTTCTCGACACCGGTAGCGGGGAGCCCCTTCCTTGACCGGCAGCAGGGAAGAGCACCATGGGAGGAGGCGCAAGGGGTAGGAGGAGGTGGCCAAGGGGGAGAGGGAGCAAGGGGGTGGCGGCCACAAGTGTGAGGAGGGAAAGGGAGGGCGGCTAGGGTTTGGGAGGTGGCGCCTCCTCCCTTTGGCCGGCCACTACAAGGCCAAATGGGCCAAGGCCCAAGCCCAAGTTGTCCCACTTTAGCAGAAAACCCCCCTCCCTAACGCCGCTAAAACTAATTTATATTTGGTCCCTCTCCTGTTTCAATTAATCTCTCCCGATTTAATTATTCTCTCCCGATTAAATCCTTTCGAATACTTTTGGGGTATTACAGGAAAGGTGCCCTAGGGCCCAAGGCCCAAGCCGCCTCCTTCTAAACCCTAGCCCCTTACCCCATCCCTTGGCCGAAATTCCCCTCCTCCCTCTTGCAGCCGCCACCCTACCCTCCTCTCCTTGCATCCTTCCACCTCCTTCCTTGGGCTGCCCCACCCATGGATGAGCTCCTCCCATTCCTTGATGCGGCCTCTCGCGAAGGAAGGGTTGGAGCTTCGCTGTCTTGCTGATCAAGATGGGGGGGGATTGAGGGTCATCCTCTACCAGGATCTTCATCGTCTTCCTGGTGCTCCAAGGGTAACGATTCTCGGTTGTCATTGTTGGTTAATCGTAGAGGTGAATTTGATTAGGTTTGATCGGATCAAGTTCTGTCTGCTGTAAAATTCAATTCTGTCCAATTTCTTGCATGGCCTGTTTCGTGTGCTTAGAGGCAGAATTAGGGATTTTGATCTCGTATAGTTATTTAGATAATGTTCTTAGCTTTCGGTGGCCGCCAAGAACACTGAATTCCGATGTACGGATAAAAAGTTATGTTAATTTTCGTCTCTGCTGTCCAGAATCCTGACGAGAATAAACTGTCAAGTTGTCTTTTAAAATATGAGTGTGTTAATGAAAAATGAAGGGCTTTCACCCAACTAGGTTATTGTAGGCCTTGGTTTTAGCTTTTGATATTGTTAAAGAACGCTCAATTCGGAGTAGTATATTAAAAGTTATGATCGTTTTAATACTGCTATCTTAAATTGTGTAGACAGTTTCTGTTCTACTGCTTCAGTTAACTGTTAGTAAATTAAATTGGCCGAATTTGGTTACCTTGTCAACTAGAGTATTGTAGATATGTTAGTTAAGAATCCATAGAAATTGGTCTCACCTCATTCCGAGTTCCAGACCAATAGATATGATTTTTTACCGTTCTGCTGTCCAGTTTCGGGTTGTGCCTGAGTAGTCTGTTTTCAGATTAGAGCTAACTAGTTAATTGTGGATTGTCGGGAAGGCGTTGTAGAACGTTAATGGAAGCGCTTTGTTATATGTTGTATTTATTTCAAGTACTTACTTCTGTGGGCAGAGAGGCTTCGGTTTAGGGACATCTTCATTACGTACTACCGCAGCGCTTCGCGGAAGGTAAGTACTTTGATGTTCATATGTTGATGTATGATGCATGCTTGATGACTGTATTATTTTTTCTAATATCCATGAGAATATTCAAAGTTTATGTCCTTTTCTTATGTGTTATAACCATGAGTATGTATATGATGTCTTTCATAATTCATTCTTCAGTTCATGCATCATGTTTCATGTGCCTTCCACGGGAGTGGATTATAAGACCCATCAATTCTAGTATGAGCACGTAAGACCCACCAGTCCAATGTGGGCAGTTTCGGACACCCGTATGAAACGTTCTTCATACGGGATTGGGATCCCCGTATTTTGGTTAAATACGAGCTTAAGTGCACACCGACGGGTGTGTCACTAGCTATACCGGTATAAGCATGTGTGTAGTCCATTCTTTTCATTAAATCCATTCATTCTATTCATTCATACACTCATTCGGAGTATGTTCGCATTCTTTAATGATGAGGTCTTGTTCGTATTTGTGGTATATTCATTTATTCACTGTACTTGCTGAGTCACGGACTCATTCTTGCTTTGTTTGTTTATTTTAGGTGATCATTGATGCTGGCTCTTTCGGGAGGGAGTAGACACGCACTAATCATGCAATTCACCATATTCAAATTCAACAATATGATTTAGTTTCTATCTTTCATTCGTTAAGGGATGAACTGTAATAAATAAATTTAGATGGTGAAGGAATGATACCTTCTGCATGTTATGATTGATTATATATTGCTTGTGATCTTCGATCATCCTACGTTACACTTGCTTGAATTCAGACTATTGTCATGCCATGGTTCCATTAAATAGTGATTTCTTTATATCATTAGTTGATATTATTCAAATTCTTCCGCATTATGGTTGTATGTTAGATGATTTAGGTGACATCTTGGCTTCCGAATAGCCAGGGTGTTACAGAATGACTTGGACTTAGTAAGTAACTCTCTAAGAGTTAGAAATCTTGATAAAGATAATTGGGTCGAAGAAATATTTTCGTGTTGACGTCAATGCGCGAGTATGTTTGGATTGTGAGAATTTTAGGGATTTAATTTGAGGTTTTCCCTAACTTCTATATGAGAAGTTCATGGTAAGAGTCTTGGAGTTTAATTTTGGGTTTCACATTTTGTTTTGCTAGGACCTTGAGTCGCCCAATGATTATGTGTAGAGGAAGTAGAATAAGGGTGGATTCCGAACAATGGGATGATCATTGAAAGAACCCTTTTGATGAAGTATATGAATGTGTGTTCTGAGAATTTCGAGTTGTTTAATCTTAAAAGATTGAGGTGATGTGATTGCATGTGAGATCTATTTTAAGATGCATTGGAAGTCATCTGTCAAATTAATTCTGTCGGTAGAGGAGTTGTTGAGAGAAAGTTTCGATGGAGAGATAGAGCCTCTATACAGAGGTGTGGATGATGTATTTCAGCTTGAGCATAGCGTTGCGAATGCCAAGTTAAGAGAGATGAGTTAGTGTGTTATGCGATGAATTGAAATCCCAAAGTTTGAGAGAAATTTAAGTCCTATATGAGAAACTGATAAATTGATGCTTCCTTAAGAAGTGAATCGTTTTCCTGATTCTTGTTTGAGTTTTGTGCTGTTGACCAATGTCTTTCGCAAGATGAGTTTGACTTGTTATTGGCATGTGTGGTTCTTATCGGTTCAGGATGAATAAAGGGAATTTTTTGATTTGGGCAGTTAAGTGATTTCTCCTTTGGATTTTGTGACGTTTATTCGCAAAACTGCCACTTGGAAAATGGAAAGATTTTCGTGATGAAATTCCTATTTTTGGATTTGACTCTTTAGTACCGAGCTGGTAACGCATAGTTACGATGTGAGTCTTTCTTTTTCGGATGGGTTTTGTTGGTAAAAGAGTTTGCTTAAAGAAAGTTCTGTTGTGCGTTTCTGGTTAAAGGAGGTGATCCTTGCTTTAGTGAGGAGTTCAATTGAGAGGTGGAACAAGAGTTCCGTGTTCTATGTGCATGTCATGTGGTTCGGTATCAATTGGAAAGTTAGCTCAAGGTACATTGGGTTGTTTTCGTTAGCTACAGGAAGTCGAAAGTTGGCGTATCGCTAGGACCTTCTCGGGTCCATACGCGGTGTATGCAACGTTTGGCATGTTTAGTGCCGAGTGAGTACCTGTGAGATCTAAAGTTTGAGTATTCGTTAACAACGTTGACCACCCAGTAAGATCTTACCTTTGAGTCTTGTCCAATGAGTGTACCTGGAAATGTAGGGTTGAGTGTTAGGGCTTACCTCTTTTCACGTCTTTGTGTTGTGGTTCTCAGTCCGAGAGTGAGGTCACTTGGGAGTTGGAGATTCGCTGGTGTGAGCGTTATCCGGATTTGTTTGCAACGAGTATCCGTTTACCGTTGTTAATTTTCAGTCGCCGTTTTTCTCTTGTATCGATCGGCGTTTAGATTCGGAGTCGAATCCTATTAAGGGGGGTAAAATGTAATATCTCGTGTCTGTTTTGGAAGGTTACTAGTGCGATTTCTATTCGAATTTGTATTTAAAAGAGTTTTCCTCACTGTTTACTGTTCTTTAAGTTTGGGCCTAGGCCTTTGGCACAGAGCCCAAGAGAAGTCTTGTGGGCTTCAAAGGGGCAGCCGTGAGGCCCAAGAGGGGGCAGCCGCAAGGCCTTTGGGGGGCCCCAAAGGCCCATTAGCTGGCCGGCCAAAGGGGGGTGCACAAGCCCTAGCACCCCCACCTCTCCCACTTCTCCCACCCTCCCTCCTGTGGCCGCCGCCCCTGTCCCTCCCTCTCCCCTGCGCCCCTGCCTCCTCCTCCTCTTGGCGCCTCCCCCCATTGGTGCTGCACCTCCCTACCTCTTGGAGCCATCTCCCTTCTAGTGCCGAACCGCCTTGCTGCCGGTTTTTGCAAAGGAAGGAGAGGGGTTTTGCGCGGCTGCTGTTCAAGAAGGAGAGGAGCTTCATCAAGGATTCTTCGTCATCTCCCTGGGTGTTCTCAAGGGTAACTAATGTCATTTTTGTTGTTGGGTTAATCGTAGAGGTGAATTTGATAAGGTTTGATCGGATCAAGTTCTGTCTGCAGTAAATTCAATTCTGGCCAGTTTCTTGCGCGGCCTGTTTCGTGTGCTTAGAAGTAGAATAGGGGATTTTCATCTCATAAAGTTATTTATATAATGTTCTTAGCTTTCGGTGGCCGCAAAGAACACCTGATTCCGACGTACGGATCAAAAGTTATGATCATTTTAGTTTCTGCTGTCCAGAATTCTGACGAGAATTACCTTTTAAGTTGTCTCCTAAAATATGTTTATGTTAGTGGACGAATCAGGGTTTCCTCTCAACTAGGATGTTGTAGAGAATTTCATAACCTTTTCAGATTCTTAAAGAACGCTCAATTCAGAGTTGTATATTAAAAGTTATGATCTATTTAGTACTGCTGTCGTAATTGTTTAGGCAGTTTCTGTTCTGTTATTTCATCTATCTGTTAGCAAATTAAATTGGCCGAATTGGGTTACCTTGTGAACTAGAGTATTGTAGATATGTCAGTTAAGAATCCATAGCAACTGGTCTCACCTCATTCCGAGTTCCATATCAATAGATATGATTTTTACCGTGCTGCTGTCCAGTTTTGGTTTGTGCCTAAGTAGTCAGTTTTCAGATTAGAGGTTCTAGTTGAATCTTGAGTCATCGGGGAAGCGTAGTAGAACGGTGTCGAGAAGTGTCGTGTGCATTGTGTTCTTATTTCAATTACTTTGCTAGTCTTAACGGTTGTGACTGATGAATGCTTACATGATTATGTTGTGACATCTTGTGATACAAGAGATGATGAATTGTCTACGTTCTTTCATATGTGTTGAATCTATGCTAAGAGATGATGTTTTTCGTTGTTCATACTCATTTCATGCATCCATAATTCATGTTTATCCACGGGAGTGGATTGTAATACCCACCATTCCAATGTGAGCAGATTTGGACATTATTATGTCCCGTCCACGGGAGTGGATAGAAAGACCCATCAATTCCAATATGGGCACATAAGACCCATCAATTCCAGTATGGACAGATTTGGACACCTGTATGAAACGTTCTTCATACGGGACTTGGATCCCCGCACTTTTGTTAAGGTGCGGGCTTAAGTGAACATCGACGGGTGTGTCACTACCTATACCGATATAAGCATGTGTGCAGTCCATCCTTTGATTACATTCATCCATTTCATGCATTCCTAAATATTCGTTCGTGGTATGTTCAGAAACTGTGAAGAGGTTGACCTGTCCATATTGATTGTATGTTAATTTATTCAATGTACTTGCTGAGTCCTGGACTCACTCTTGCTTTATTTACTTATTTTAGGTGAACAATGAAGATGTTCTTCTTGGGCGGGAGTAGACACGCACCACTCATTCACTTAACCTTACACCAGCTCCAATAAAAGAATTAATTTATGTTCTTCTTTTATTAAGTGATGCACTGTAATAAATAGACTCAGATGTGGATGACTTTTTTTTTCATGCTAAGGTTGTTTAAATAACTGCTTATGTGTAACACCCCAGCCTGACAACGGCTTGGAATGCTACTAAACTAACACTAAAGCTATTTTAACATTGATACAATTCTCTAAAATCCGACAGAACCTCCTTTGTTTAGTTACTAACTGGAGGTCCCGACATTTAATTGTAACATAGTTAAATAATCCAACATCCAAAGATAATCAAGAGACCACCAAAACTATGCTAATCATCACTATATCATCCATAGCATGCTAAACAACTATAAGCATAAACAAAAGGACATCCATGATTCTCTAAACAACTCTATTACAAATTATTCCAAGCAGATGGAGTATCATATGTAATTCTTAAAGCAAGTTTCTCATCTACTAAATTATCATTCTATCAATTCAAATATGAGTAGTTTGTGCCATTGTGCAACCACTCTAAGTCTTACTCCCTCCCATGCATGCCGTTCTTGTATAGGGTACCTAAAACACAACAACAGCAAGAGTGAGTCCAAAGACTCAACAAGTACAATAAATGGCAATAATAACATAATCAACTGTAATCATCATCATCCATCTACAATCTCTATTATAAACATGTCATATGCTAATGCTATGCAAGATGCTCAAGTGCACTTTCTCTTTGTCTCTTTATCTTTTGCATTTTACCGTGTAATGCAAAGTATGCAACCGTCGCATACCCATGCTCGTGCTCGCAAGCGCAGGCCAGTGCCCAATACTCCGCAAGTAAAGGGACCTCAAGCCCACACTCCACAAGTGTGGGGACCATAAGCCCATCTTTTTCATGATGGGGACCTCTTTTCAATGCCCACATTCCACGAATGTGGGGACCTCAAGCCGTCATCCACATGACGGGGACTCAGATATGCATAGTCACCACGTGACCAAGCCTCCAATATGATAGCATGATGCACATGAACAAAACTTTAAACCATCATAAATTTTTATTCACAACATCATACATGAATAAACTTATTCATACTTCTAGCGTTCATCATCGTTGACATTCATAGCATTCTAGCATCCATGAATAGCACACATATTCATAATACTAGCAAACATGAACAATCACTCATGAATAATAATTAATCATATCCCCAGCATTCACCATCCTTAATCACACTATCAAACATGCATAGCTAATACGTATCAAAATATTAGCACTCTCTATCAACCATTCATAACTATTCTATCAACCAGAGTACTTGCTACACTGTCATGTATTGAAAACACACAAACATGGCCAATCAATCACAACCAAGTAACAAGCAATCCACTTGCCTTAACCGCGTGAGAACGGAGGATGAGAAGATGGTGCTGCCCCGGGACCAGTTCCCCCACCTAAATTCAATTAAAAGCATACTAAGATAATAGTAATGGACCAAGCAAACTAATAAAAGCAAACCCGAACTAGCAATACTTCTTTTAACGCGATCCCAACTCCAATTTTCTAAATGCTGTTCTGTCCCCTTTATGGACAATCACGTTCTAAAATTCATATCTTTTTGTACGGGAGTCCAAATAAGGTGTTCTTACTCTTTCTGAAAAGCTTATCAAATTCCCCACCTAAACCTATTTGGTGAGCCTTCCAGATTCGGCCATCTAATACCCCTACCAAACAGATTAACAGAGCAACTATTTCAAGTCAGAGTTTCTGGACAGCAACTTCAAACCATCATAACTTTCAGAATACTGATCCAAATTTCGTGTTCTTTAGCTTCCCTGAAAGCTATGACAATTATCTACATTTTTCGTTATAGTCAGACCTCCCACAAACTCTTCTAGATAATAGTTTAAGTCCAATTACTAAAATTTGACAGAACCACAGCAGATTTGCGGAACAGCAGCGCTACGAAAATCATAACTTTTGATCTGCTCGTCCAAACAATGCGATCTTGTACTCTACAGAAAGGTATTGACGTCGCCTACAATTCTCTAGCAGATGGACAGATCAAATTATGCTGTTAAATAATTCAAAAATATCGCCCAACCCGATCTGCTCAAGTCAGACCTAAATACCGACATTGCTAAAGATCAAATAATCTACTAATTGGAAGGGGATCGCATCTTACCCTTGAAGAACCTCCACTGAACACGATGAACACCAACCCTAGGACACGATCTCTCCCTTTCCTTCCTCCCTTCTTCCCCTTCCTTCTTCTTCCTTTCTCTTCCTTGGCCGACGGCACCCGAGGAGCTTTCTCCCTTCTCCTTCTTGGTTGGCAGCGAAGCAAGGGGTGGGAGGGTACTGTAGCACACCATGGTACTGTAGCAACCCTAGGGTTGCCCCTCTCCTTCTTATGTGGACCACTACACCTTCCCCTTGGGCCTAAATGCTGTGGACCGGAAGCCCACAGCCCAGGTTGTCCAAATTATGCATAAATCACCCTCTAATCTCCTGTTAAAACATTTTTTTAATTGATCTTTCTCTGTAATTTATTTCTTCTCTTTCGAATACATTTGGAGTATTACATTCTACCCCCCTTAAACAGAATTCGACCCCGAATTGTTACCATGCTTAAAC
The DNA here is from genome assembly GCA_036346255.1 of Ampelocalamus luodianensis. Lineage (NCBI taxonomy): Eukaryota > Viridiplantae > Streptophyta > Magnoliopsida > Poales > Poaceae > Ampelocalamus > Ampelocalamus luodianensis. The sequence goes on from CM070637.1 coordinate 28,410,755, forward strand.
GCCAAAGAAAATCACAACTAGACTTTACCACAAAACTCCGCACATGCTGTTTACAATACCGGATAATGCTTGTGGATGCGTTGCTCCAATTCTCAAGTCATTTTCCTCTCGTAAATATGGGACCACCGCACCCTGACGTAACTGATGTGTTACACTCCCAACCTTAGACGGCTCACTCAACGGACACATCTCAAAGGCACGGTCTTACTCGTGGGCCAATGGCCCTAACAAAATCTCAAGCCCCGGACCTCTCATGTCCTCTCTCAGCACCAGAATATATAAGACATTGCGTACTCCGCACATGTACTCGAGACAATCCTAGCGATAAGCCAATCTATAAATTCCTGTGACTAAAGAACCTATCCAACTCACCTTTGGTTAAACTTCCTTTTGGATCCGAAGTACACCGTCTGTACCAAACACACGGAACTCTTGTTCTGACTCTCAGTCGATCACTTTACCTATGCAAGCAGCATCTCCTTTAACAAGGGACGCACAAAGAACTCGTGCATACCAACTCACTTATCCAAGAACTCAATCGAAAACAAAGGAGTCATAATGCATCCAACTCAAAACCATCTTCCTTAGAAGAGCCCAATCCAAAATCAATGGATTTAACATGAAAACTTTTTCACTTTTCAAGTAGGCGCTTTAGAGATAAATGCCACATAGCCAAAAGCGAAATCACTCGAATAACCAAATTTAACCTTTTTCTCAACTGGATGGGACCACATATACCAACAGAACCAACTCAAGTAGTAACTAACATCCGACATAAACACATGGTTCAAATAAGAACTAAGAATATCTCACCATCCAAGTTCACATCCTTTTCCACAATCTTTCTTTTAGGAATTTAACTTTCTCTTAAACCATAGGATCTCAAATCATCGCATATTACATTAACTCAATTACCTTAAATTGGCGACCTCAAAGCTATATTCAACCGAGCACAAAATCCACTCTTATGCAGGGAGACTCTTCCAACCCATGATATCACACTCTAGCCAACTTCTCTACCGAATGAATTACTTTGACAGAATAATTCCCAACGCAACTCAATATAGAATTCACTCACCATCACATCCCTCAATCCATTAAGGATAACCAATTTGAAATTCATATCACACACTCTCATTTACTACACCGAAAGGATACTATCAAAGATGATCCCACTACTCGAATCCACTCTTATTCTCATGTTTTACACATAACCATTGGCAACCAAGATTCTAGCATAAAAATGCAAAGCCCAAATTCAACCTCCAAGACTCCTACAACCAACTTTTCATATACAACATCGAGAAAACTTCAGATTCACTCACTAGAATTGTAACACCCCAAGACCCACATTACCCTGGAATGCTACTAAACCACTCTACAGCTAGCCAATAATTTCAAGATAAATTAATTCGGCAACATCTCTAGACAAAAAGCATTAAGCGGAAGCATAATCATCTAAGGGAATAAAGATAACGGTAACAAGTTCAATAATTAAACAACCTCTAGCAGATTAATCAAAGAATGGTTCACAAGTCCATCCTTATTAAATAACATAATCCTCCACAAATAGTTAAGCATTTGGCTAAAATTTCATCGACTTTATTACAACATGAGTTGATGAACCATGTGCATTATTGTGGTGCCGCTCTACCCATCCCATGAATGCTCAACAATCACCTGTAGGGGGGAAAGAAAACAAGGGTGAGATAAAAAATCTCAGCAAGCAAACTGTTTAACCGGCTATTCAGACTACAAACAAACATACAACATCATTAAAGTATCCAAATGTCCACACCCATAATGTGAATCCACATTCATTTACCAGCCAATTAAACTACAAAGATATTAAGCATCAATATCCAATCCCCATAATGATCACAATTATAGCCTCAACCATATTTACTACCAAAGATAGTAAAATATTAACAATTGAATCTTGATCAATCGCTCCATGTTAATCACCACTACCACTACCAATGACAATAAAGTATTAGCGTGTTTTACCTCATAACTTTACTATTTCTCGATCCACAATCTGCTATCCACAATTACCACAAGAGAGAAGAATCTCATGCCACAACCACAACCTCAACCATACCACAAGGTGAACCCCATTCCACAACCACAACCACATTACTCATACCACAAGAGACTCTCATGAGTCAATTTCACATTGCAACCGTGAAGTTGCGTTTGTTTGCAAAAATAACTTCACCTCAATATCTTGCACAAGTATGCAAATGATCTTTCCACAATGTAATGCATATGTATGCTATGCTCCACTGCACCTTTACCCAACAAGGTAAAGGTATGCATCGTCTTACTGACAATGCACGATGTTGTACCGCACGATCGCGCTATAAGCGCGACATCCACAATGCAAATGTCATGATATGTCATGAATGATATGATAATCATAAACCACAAGAATTTAACCACGAAGGTCAACAACATACTCATCATGAATATTTTCTCATAATCCACATGTGTCTCATTAAGCACAATACCATCGTGTCATAAGACCATTACCACATAACCCGCACCTGATTCACCAAGATCAAAATCAATCGATATAGATGGAACTCTATCACATAGACCACCACATGATCATCATGAAAATAACCACAAGGAATTAACAACATGTCCACCTTGAGTTTATTTTCATATTCCGCATTTGGCTCATTAAGCGAATTACCACGATACTACCCAAACTCATCCAAACATAGCAATTGATTAATATCTTGCCACCACATTTTTACTTGGAAAACATGTAACCAGGGCATATCATTTAACATTACGTCAATCATGCATAGTGCAAATAGTAAGAAAAACGGGTTAAACCGTAGCACAACCGCTACATTTACTTGCCTTCCACGATGCGACGCTGTTAGCCGACAAAACCGATACTCCTAAACCTGAGGCTTCACCTCCTAAACAGGTAAAATAATTTCAATTAAGACATAATATACTCAGCGCTACTAATCGGCATTCTACAACGCTTACTTGACGACTCAAAACGAGTTTACAAAGCTGAAACCGAAAACAACGCTTTCTGCCATATACTGATTCTGGACAGCAGCACGGTAAATGACATAACTCATGAACTGGAAGTCAAAATGAGGTAAACCCAATTTCTGTAAATTCTTAACTGAATAATCTACAATACTCTAGTTGACACGATAAACCAATTCGGCCATAATATTAGGCTAACCATTGTCTGAACTTTCAGTACAGAAACTGCCTACACAATCGAATAGCAAAACTAAAATGACCATAACTTTTAATAGGTAACTCCAAATTGATCGTTCTTTATCAATCTGAAAAGGTTATCAAATTACCTACAATAACCTAGTTGGGTGAACTTTTAGATTCTACCAAATTCCTTTCATATTTTAAGAAATAACCAGACAGATTATTCTCGTCAGATTTCTGGCAGAAGATAATAAAATGATCATAACTTTGACTCAGACCTCGGAATCGAGTGATCTTCACGGCTACTGAAAGATAACAACATATCCCACATATCTCTAGGAGATGGAATCTTAAAATTCAGCCTCTAAATACACGAAAAACCCACGCAAGGTACTGGACAGAATTGAATCTTCTGCAGCCCAACAATTAACCAACAATTCTAATCGGTTTCGCATCTACTAAGGATCAAACAGCGGGAAGGCATCTCGTTACCCTTGTAGAACCTTGGGGAAATGCTGGTTGAATCCATGAAGAAGATCCCCTTCTTCTCCTCCTTTCTCTCCTTCTTCTTCCTCCCAAGACCAGAGTAAGGAGCAGCAAAGGGCGACATGGAGGCGTGGCAGCAAAGGGGAGGAGGGTTGCTGCAGGCGGCGGTACTGTAGCTGCGTGCTACAGTAAAAAGACCTAGGGTTTGGTTGGCCCTTCTTAAACCAACTTCCCACTTGGGCTAAACAACGTGGGCGAAAGCCCAAGATTAAATCTCTCTAAAAACTGATTTCTCTTTTAATTCTGTTAAATACCTTTCTCATTTCAATTAATTCTCTAATGTTAAACAGATATTACATAATCATGATGGATACTTTCCTGTTTAAGAGAAATCCCTCTCTAAACTATATTGCACTTGAAAATTCAATAAATTTCTCTTCCCCGAATAATAATTCTCTACCGATTAATTTTTATTAATCCGATTCTTGACTTCTCACACTTCCGGAGTATTACATTCTTCCCACCTTTAAAGGATTCGCCCTCGAATCCAACTCTACAGACCACAAAGAAAAGAACAACAAGCAAACAGCAACCCAAACTAGGTGTACTCACCAGCCTCGAAGAGCTCGGGGTACTTCTTTCGCAAAAGATCCTCCAGCTCCCACGTAGCCTCTCTCTCCGACTGATTCGTCCAAAGGTGTAACACCCCAGCTCAACATTGAGCCTGGAATGCTACTAAAATTAAATTAAACTAAGCTAAACTAAGACCAATTACAAAATCTCGACAAAACCTCCTTTGTATAGTCGTCTATACCGAGGTTCCAACAATTGATCAAGGCATTTATCAATATAATCATAATCAGGTTCATTCAAGCGTGTAGAATAATATCATAAACATAACCAAAAACTTTCTATTCTCATTATTACAGTTAACCTGAAACTCAAACTATCCATAACTTCTAACAGGTAAACATAACATTTAACGATAATTTCATAATCCAATTCACTCATGCATAAGAGATAATCATATGAATGTAATCAAATTAACACTATTCTCATAACCATAATCAGAATCATAAAACCACCATGGGTATTTCTCAAAGATCTATTTATTCTTATATGAAGCTAAATGACAATTGCTTTAAAGTTGTGAGGTAGTGCGTGCTTTCCAATTCATCTACTCCTCCCATGCATGCCGCCTTGCCGGTTGTACCTAAAACACATCAAAGCAAGAGTGAGCCCAAAGACTCAAAGCAAGTACCAACAAGGCTAAGCAAGTTAACATTCATAGCATCAATAATCCAAGATAAATAATGCACCGAGTAAAGCCTTCATGCTCATGTGAATGCAACCAATGCAATGCACCTTTTAACTTTATCTCTTTCGCATTTTACCGTGTAATGCGGGTATACAACCGTCATTGTACTCTTGCTCGTGCCCTCCGCACAGGGACCAAAAGCCTATACACCACATGTATAGGGACCTTTGCCCATCATCCAATGATGGGGACCTCTTTGCTCATAGCCCACATTGCACCAATGTGGGGACCTCAAGCCCGTCAATACATGACGGGACTCAACGAATGCATGCTTGGTCACCACGTGACCAAGCTTCAAAGATGATCTCAATATGCACATGCACAACATCTATTCATCATCAATATACCAAGTACAATAACAACGGACATAAATAAATCATAGTCATACTTGGAGCATTTATCATTCTCAATATAAACATCATGCCAACAACCTTACTTCGCTATCATATATCAAAACATGCATGTATGACCAAGTCTCCAACACGATTGGAACATGCAATTGCTCCATGCCCACGTCTTTCATATACACGAATTTAACATGTACATAACAACATGTATGATTTAGCAACGCTCAAGGGAAACTTTAACCATAGCTTGCATTCATCAAGATAAAAGGAAATCTCATTACGCTAACATTCGTGCAAGGCTACAACAAGCAATCACCACAATCATATCATACAACCGAAAATACGCTATAACCCGAATACTTGCCTCAACCGTGCGAAAACGGCGGACGCGAAGTGGGTGCTGCCCTTGGAATCTCGCTGCCACCTGGACAAGAAGATAACCCCAAACTAAGACTAGCATACTGGACCAAAATCATACATCACATTACAATCGAAATCGCTAATCTTCTTATCACGTCTAGCTTTTCTAATTTCTAGCGATCGGTCACTACGGACAGCAGACTTCAAAAATTCATAACTTTCTGCTCAGGAGTCCAAATAGGATGATCTTGGACAATCTGAAAAGGTAATTGAAATGTCTAAATAAACTTAGTTGGGGAGACCTCTGATTCGGCCATCTACCAGACCTACCAATCTATTTAATCAGAGCAAATATTTCACGTCGGGTCTCTGGACAGCGACAAAGAAACTATCATAACTTTCTCTACGTTCGTCCAAATTCAGTGATCTTTAGCTTTCCTGAAAGCTAAGAGGATTAGCCTCGTTTTTCGTTATGGTGAGACCCTCTGAAAACCCCTCTAACAGCATGTTTAAAACAGGTTAATCCAAACTGTCTGTTCATCTTCTTCCCAGAAACACAGTTACACCATTAAATTCATAACTATTGCTACCGAAGTCGGAATGACCTGATTCTTGTCGGCAATGAAAGGTAATTACGATATCTACAACTTTCTAGGAGACACCCAGACCCAATTCTGCCTCTAACATAATCAAAAACAACAATCTTCTCTGCTGCAGAAAACCGACGAACTGACAACCGAAAATGAACAACTAGAAAACGACCCCAAAACAAAGAACCACGGGTTACCCTTGCCAAACGGAGAGAGCACACAGCGGGATGAAGACCACCACGAATCCGCTATGGATCCCTTCTTCTCCTCTTCTTCCCTTCTCTTCTTCCCTTCTTTCTCTTCTTTTCTCCTTCTTCTTCCTCCTTGGCCGGCTGCAAGGAGCTCCTACTCCACCTTGGACAGCAGCAATGGAGGTGATGGGGAGATGGGGAGGCGCAAGGGAGGGTGGAAGGGGAGGTGGAGAGGTGAGGAGGTGGGGAGAGGGAGAGGGGAGAGGGGCGGCCGGCTGCTAGGGGGAGGGGGAAAGGGGAGGGAGGAGGGGAACTAGGGTTTTGGGGGAGGGGAGCCCCCCCCTTGGCCGGCCACTTAGGTGGGCCTTGGCCCAGGCCCAAGTTGCCGCCAAAAGCTATTTCCTCTAAAACTGCAGCACCGACAATCAAACCAATTAGTCCCTCCCGCTGCTTCCGCTTGATTCTTCCCGTAAAATCGATCTCTCCGAAACAAATTTTATACTTCCTCGATTCAAATCTTAACTCATTTTCGGATATTACATTCTACCCCCCTTAACAGGATTCGACCCCGAATCTAAACGCCAATCTTCCCAAAGAAACCACGACTAGAACTTAACAACAGATACCAAAGCGATCAACTCCTACTAAACTCGCTCACGTGAGACTTCAACTCTCAAGTGACCTCTCTCTCCAACAGAAGAGACCACAACACCAAGACGTAAATCGACGTCTGTACTAACGCTCCACTCGACATTCCGGTACACTCACCGGACAAGACTCGAGGTAAGACTCACTCGATGGTTAACGGTGCAATCGAAACCTCAAACTCGGATCTCCTGTATTCACTCAACACCGAACATACAAGACGTTACGCACTCCGCGCACGACTCGAGATGATCCCGCGATGCGCCAACTAGCTTAAAACAACCCAATGTATCTTGGGTTAAACCTCCCAAAGATACCGAACCACACGACATGCACATAGAACACGTAACTCGTGTTCCACCGCTCAATTATACTCCTCACTAAAGCAAAAATCACCTCCTTTAACCGAAACACACAACAACAATCCTCTTCCTAAACACACTCTTTTACCAAGAAAGCTCAACTGAAAATGAAGAACTCTCAACGCAACCAAACGTTACCAACTCGGTACTAAAAGGAGTCAAATTCAAAATCGATGATTTAACACGAAAATCTTTCCACCTTCAATTAGAAAATTTGCAAATAAACACCACGATCGCTAAAAGAGAAACCACTGATTAACCAAATCCATCATTTCTTTTATTCTTTCGAACCGATAAGAATCATATATACCAAAATCGAGTCAAACTCAACTTACGAAAGATATTGGTCAACAAAGACAAAACTCAAACGAGAATCGAGGAAACAATTCACTCCTTTGAGGAAGTATCAAATTCTCGTGATCTCTTTTAAGAATAAAATCTCTCTCAACTTTGGAGTTTCAGTTCATCACAAAACACACTAGCTCATCTTTCTTAACTTTACATTCTCAATGTTACACTCAAGTTGAAATACATCATCCACAATTCAGTATAAAGGTTCTATCGACGCCAAACTTTATCTCAACAACTCCTCTATCTACATGATTAATTTGACAGATGACTTCCAATGCATCTCAAAATAGATTACACACGCAATCACATCTCCTCAATGTTTTAGAAATAAACAACTTGGAATTCACAGCTCTCACAGTCATATACTTTCTCTAAAAGGGCTCTATCAATGATTATCTCACTGTTCGAAACCCACCCTTAATCTACCTCCTCTACACATAATCATTGGGTGCCCCAAGTCCTAGCATAAAAAATTGCAAAGCCCAAATTAACTCCAAGATTCCTACAACGAACTTCTCATATAAAAGATAGGGAAATCCTCAGATTAAATCCGTAAAATCCCATAATTCCAACATACTCTCTCATTAACATCATCATGAAAATATTTTCTTGACCAGTTTACCTTTACAAAGATTATAACCCTCAGAAGGTTACTCATTTAATGCCAAATCACTCTTGACGTTACTCAATATTTTCCATTATCTCATTAATTAACATGGCGATTTGATTACTTTGTAACCCCACTCTCATTAAACCACATCATCAAGAATAACTTTCATAGCCTCGCAATACTACCAAATTGCGATACTCTAATAAATTGATCCGATTTCCATACTTGCTAATTCAAATGCTCGGTCAAAAGAACACCAAATCTTGGACTACAACTTGTTATAGGTCCTACTAGTTGCACAACGAAATCTGCTAGCTCCAAAGACAAATATTCTTTTCAATTCAATTCCTCTCCAAGGATTATTCCAATAAATCGATTTATTACTCCAAGCCTCTCAGACGACTTGACACCTAAGGGTTCATCAAACCATCTACTAGACCACCACTATCTAGATGCCAAGACACCACCTACGAGACTTTACAATACAGATCGGTTAACCCTTTCTTAGAAGAAGAGGCAAATAGAAATAAGTTTCAGCTCAAAAGAAAACGTTACCACTTACATTAGTTACAAGATCAAGAGAAACAATCGATAAAACTGTTTCAAAACCAAAAGATATGATCAAAGTTGAGGCGCACGCCCCACAATCGAGAATATCAAACCTCAGACGAGAATAAAACACTGCTTTTAGAATTCGGGAAAACTCTTATGGGCAAGAACAAAAGTTTTAGACAAACTTCAATATTCTGCAAGTTATGAAACTTTACTTAAATCTCAAATACTTCCACTTTACTCGATTTTCGTTGGTTATAGCATCACCATGGCATTTCCGACAAAGAGTAATTGAAGATCACAACAACTATTCCACTTAGGAACTAATAAAACCTCTCAACACGTCACTTTGCTCTAAACAAATTCAGCTATCACATCAACATGAGGTCTGAAAGATCACAAATGCGAACTAGAAACATATTCAATTAATTAACATCTGGCGAGCGATCCAAATCCCTTTATACAAAACATTCAATATTATCATCATAATCCCTTATCGACAATCACACTAGTAATGTAACAATACACTCTTAGCGAGACTCATCATAGCCTCTTATCCCATCATAAATTTCTCCAAAGGAAACACAAGCCACAAGGTTGAAACAAACCTATTTTAACTAGTTCATACTATCAAATGATACTTTCGCAAAGCACACTATCGAGGCCACTTACTCAATCACCAACTCAACCATTAGTGTTAGTCACACCCGCTCCAACTGCATTAACAATTGTCAATTGTATGAATCATGTATACAAATAGGGTCCTACTTCGCTTGTAGTCGCAGTAACCATCTGTAAACACAAAGTCAACATTTAATAATCTCATCGCTCTGCATAAATGTGGTTTCACAACATGCTACCTCAACGCTCGTCTAATCTAATATACATGTTTTTAATCTAGCAATTTTGTATGATCATCAAGTAACTAGTTTACGAAAATTTCCAATCTGATATCCTCTAAAGCATCGTTCAAACACATTCTTAACATAACCATCACTAATGGGTAAGCTAATCCATAGAGATACATTACTCCATACTATCCAATAAATCTACCTGATTCCACAATCCTAACAATCAGACCAATTCATCAAAATACCACACCTCTTAACAACTCCATTGATTCCAACTAAATATTGTCATACTCATAGTCATAACTCATCAAGAACCACTAAAGGACAACCTCCACTTATTCAACTTTCTTTGATAAGGACCTTAGTTAAGATCGATCATGCACAAACTGCGAACTTAACTTGAAACTCATAACACAACCATTAATATTCAACGCTCAAAATACCCAAAAGAGATACGTTGAGTCAAAGCCTTCATGAACTAAAGGACTTACAAAAGAAACTTTCATTAACCAAAACATCAAGCAAATAAATAGGTCAAGCTTTCCAATAAGAAAACAAAACTCCCTACAAAAGTCAATCTTGACAATTAGCAAAGTTCACCAATCGCGAGAATAACTCAACGGTTGGGAAAAACATTAGTTGATTTACGGGCAAATTAAGCCAAAGGAAACACACCAAACGCTTCAAAGAAACCCATCAATCGCAACCGTTAAGAGTTGACCAAATTCAAATTCGTGGAAGAGAGCAACTCTTCTAAAGATTCTCGCTATCGACACTGCACTAAGATATCCGGTAGCACTTCTCTATACCCACTCCACTAACGGTGGTGTAACTCGGTAAAGCCAGGTCACAACCACGACCTTAACCTCTCAACAACGACTAATCCCACTCATAATAATCATAATAATTAATTAATAAGCAGCCAAACTCAATTCATATAAGCAATAATCAAAACGATATAACGGAAACGTAAATGCAAAGATTGACCCATCCCCATCCTACTGTGCTCAGTGTGTCAAACTTTTAAGTTGATTAACATTAGCATTTTTTTTTATATCTAGTCACCACGGACCTACACCCGCTCGATACTAATCAGAACACCCCACTCAACATTGAGCCTGGAATGCTACTAAAATTAAATTAAACTAAGCTAAACTAAGACCAATTACAAAATCTCGACAAAACCTCCTTTGTATAGTCGTCTATACCGAGGTTCCAACAATTGATCAAGGCATTTATCAATATAATCATAATCAGGTTCATTCAAGCGTGTAGAATAATATCATAAACATAACCAAAAACTTTCTATTCTCATTATTACGCTTAACCCAAACTCAAACTATCCATAACTTCTAATGTAAACATAACATTTAACGATAATTTCATAATCCAATTCACTCATGCATAAGAGATAATCATATGAATGTAATCAAATTAACACTATTCTCATAACCATAATCGAATCATAAAACCACCATGGGTATTTCTCAAGATCTATTTATTCTTATATGAAGCTAAATGACAATTGCTTTAAAGTTGTGAGGTAGTGCGTGCTTTCCAATTCATCTACTCCTCCCATGCATGCCAGCCTTGCGCTTGTACCTAAAACACATCAAAGCAAGAGTGAGCCCAAAGACTCAAGCAAGTACCAACAAGGCTAAGCAAGTTAACATTCATAGCATCAATAATCCAAGATAAATAATGCACCGAGTAAAGCCTTCATGCTCATGTGAATGCAACCAATGCAATGCACCTTTTAACTTTATCTCTTTCGCATTTTACCGTAAATGCGGGTATACAACCGTCATTGTACTTCTGCCTGTGCCCTCCGCACAGGGACCAAAAGCCTATACACCACATGTATAGGGACCTTTGCCCATCATCTCAATGATGGGGACCTCTTTGCTCATAGCCCACATTGCACCAATGTGGGACTCAAGCCCACAATACATGACGGGGACTCAACGAATGCATGCTTGGTCACCACGTGACCAAGCTTCAAAGATGATCTCAATATGCACATGCACAACATCTATTCATCATCAATATACCAAGTACAATAACAACGGACATAAATAAATCATAGTCATACTTGGAGCATTTATCATTCTCAATATAAACATCATGCCAACAACCTTACTTCGCTATCATATATCAAAAACATGCATGTATGACCAAGTCTCCAACACGATTGGAACATGCAATTGCTCCATGCCCACGTCTTTCATATACACGAATTTAACATGTACATAACAACATGTATGATTTAGCAACGCTCAAGGGAAACTTTAACCATAGCTTGCATTCATCAAGATAAAAGGAAATCTCATTACGCTAACATTCGTGCAAGGCTACAACAAGCAATCACCACAATCATATCATACAACCGAAAATACGCTATAACCCGAATACTTGCCTCAACCGTGCGAAAACGGCGGACGCGAAGTGGGTGCTGCCCTTGGAATCTCGCTGCCACCTGGACAAGAAGATAACCCCAAACTAAGACTAGCATACTGGACCAAAATCATACATCACATTACAATCGAAATCGCTAATCTTCTTATCACGTCTAGCTTTTCTAATTTCTAGCGATCGGTCACTACGGACAGCAGACTTCAAAAAATTCATAACTTTCTGCTCAGGAGTCCAAATAGGATGATCTTGGACAATCTGAAAAGGTAATTGAAATGTCTAAATAAACTTAGTTGGGGAGACCCTCTGATTCGGCCATCTACCAGACCTACCAATCTATTTAATCAGAGCAAATATTTCACGTCGGGTCTCTGGACAGCGACAAAGAAACTATCATAACTTTCTCTACGTTCGTCCAAATTCAGTGATCTTTAGCTTTCCTGAAAGCTAAGAGGATTAGCCTCGTTTTTCGTTATGGTGAGACCCTCTGAAAACCCTCTAACAGCATGTTTAAAACAGGTTAATCCAAACTGTCTGTTCATCTTCTTCCCAGAAACACAGTTACACCATTAAATTCATAACTATTGCTACCGAAGTCGGAATGACCTGATTCTTGTCGGCAATGAAAGGTAATTACGATATCTACAACTTTCTAGGAGACACCCAGACCCAATTCTGCCTCTAACATAATCAAAACAACAATCTTCTCTGCTGCAGAAAACCGACGAACTGACAACCGAAAATGAACAACTAGAAAACGACCCCAAAACAAAGAACCACGGGTTACCCTTGCCGAAACGGAGAGAGCACACAGCGGGATGAAGACCACCACGAATCCGCTATGGATCCCTTCTTCTCCTCTTCTTCCCTTCTCTTCTTCCCCTTCTTTCTCTTCTTTTCTCCTTCTTCTTCCTCCTTGGCCGGCTGCAAGGGAGCTCCTACTCCACCTTGGACAGCAGCAATGGAGGTGATGGGGAGATGGGGAGGCGCAAGGGAGGGTGGAAGGGAGGTGGAGAGGTGAGGAGGTGGGGAGGGGAGAGGGAGAGGCGGCCGGCTGCTAGGGGAGGGGAAAGGGGAGGGAGGGAGGGGAACTAGGGTTTTGGGAGGAGCCCCCTGGCCGGCCACTTAGGTGGGCCTTGGCCCAGCCCAAGTTGCCGCCAAAAGCTATTTCCCTAAAAACTGCAGCACCGACAATCAAACCAATTAGTCCCTCCCGTCGCCCGCTTGATTCTTCCCAGAAATCGATCTCTCCCAAACAAATTTTATACTTCCTCGATTCAAATCTTAACTCATTTTCGGATATTACAAAGGACCTTCACATACTTGATGGTCTTATTCCTCAAGACCCGCCTCGACGATCTAAGATACGAATCGCCGACGCTCCACGTTGAGATCTCGCTCCATCGTGGACTGCTCCGAGTCAAGCTTGTATTCTGGATCCCGCAAGTATTTCTCAAAGATAGACACATGGAAAACATTGTGCACACCACTCAAAGAGTTTGGCAACTCCAAACGATAAGCCAAACTACCCACCCGAGCAACCACTGAAAAGTACCGATGTACCGGGCTAAGCTTCTGGTACCAAATGAACAATACCCTTGGTTGGAGACACCCAAAGGAGCACAAGGCTTCCCACCGCAAACTCCAATTCTCGCACGAACATCCGCATAATTCTTTTGTCGGCCCCGAGCACCAATGTGTCCCGCCATTTTGGCAAAATTTCCCAAGTACTATTAAGACCACCTTCTCAAACCATCATCTTTCTTAAAACACTTTTCTCTTATTAAATATACTCGGATAACACGACATACCCTTTTAAAGAATTTGATCACAAATTCCACTCACATCATTCTACTAGAAGCACAACGGTATCTTTTGCAAATAGAACCCAAAGAATGAAGAGTAAAGAGCTCTCAAGCATCACACTAGCAACCAGCTTTCCTTCAAAGGACCACGATCCAAATCAAAGGATTCACTACAAAGTATTTCAACTCGTCAAAAAGACAATTGAAGAACCACACCACATAAGCTAAGAGTGAAAATCACTCGATGCACCAAAACAATCAATTTCTTTTCCTAACTCGAAAAGACTACGCCTCAACATAAGTCAACTCAATTTGCAAATGGACTCGCCATAAACACACAGAAAAACAAGAATCAAGAGAGCATCGCACTACTTGACATAACAATAATTTCCCAATTCATTTCTTTTAATAATTTAACTTCCTTGAACCAAGGATTTTCAAATCATTACCCAACACACCAACTCATTTATCTCAAGTTGGCCACCTCAACAATTAGCTCAATTGAGTACATCATATACACCATTGTAGATAGACTCTCATCGCCCCGCAAATCATACTCTAACCCAAAACCACGACCAACAAAAGGCTTCAGAACCCACAACAATTACCATGTTCTTAGAAGAAGAGGTAAGAAGAAATAAATTCCAAAGATACGAAAATGGTCATCATCACAAGAGCTAAAAGACCAAAAGACCAAGGGAAAAAATAGATAGCATTGAGGTTGGAAAAACACCAGATAGATCATCTGCACTCAAATACTTATAGTACAACTTTTTCTTTCAATAAGAAACAATTTTTCTTTTATAGCAAAGATCCCGCCAATTCCAACAAAGGATGCTTGAAGACCACAACACGAGATTGAGATAAAACCAAAAAGATCATTCAACATGTCGCTTACTCAAAGCAACCTCGCTATCACACAAGTCATAAGGTCCAAAAGATTCCAACCGTAAATCTCACACCCTTCAATTCAATTAGTATTATGGAATTAACAAATTCCTTTATTTTTAAAACATTCAACACCATAATCACAACTACATGCTATCAATTGTATTCACAACAAGATAAAACATTCTTTGCAAAAATCATCATATCATCTCACTCCTTCATATTTTTTCCAAAAGGAACACCATAAATCACTTCATCATGTTCTTATTATCCAAATAAGATTCCAACTACTTAATCTAGTTAAACCTAGTGCATAAGCCATCATATTAAAACAAACTCTTTAACAAGATGATATTAGAACATAACAACCTCACAAAACATGCTAGTATGAATCTCTTATTAGATTTCATACATTTATCTCGTACTGATGCTCAACTCTAGTTTAGCAAAAAGGTAATTACACTCTAGCCATTCTTGTCAATAATTGATTATTAATTTTTCATCAAAGATAGCATTAATGATCCTATCTCTAATTTGCAATCACAAAGACAATAAAGAGCACAGATTCAATACTCCACCTTATGTTAAGATATTAAAAAAATAAAATAACTTTAAACATCAATAATACCAGCTTTATGAGACAAGATTCCACAAGTCAATACATCAGCCTGTATCCATTTCTTTATACATATTTCAACAATTTAGCATGGTAAAAGTTACATAAATTTAACGATTGTACATGCTCATCAAGTATGTAAAGAGAGGACATATAAAAGGTTAATCTTATTAAGGCAATATTCCAACACCTCCTTACTTGACCATCCCGAATGGTCGATTAATTACTTAAGATCAATCAATCAATACATCCAACAAGTTGGGAAAATTAAACAACTACAATAATCAAAACAATTGTTTTTCATATTCCTTGATAAATGCATGAGTTCTACACATGTATCGCTAAATTTCTTAGCCAAAGATCTTCAAGAAACTACAACAGACAACATCATATTAATCGACTTCACTTCTAAAGATGTTAGTAGAACTTAATGATGTACCACACTAACTTTTCAACTTGATAATTCACAATCTATCAATTATTTACATAATTTCCACCTACTACTTAAACACAACAAAACATCACAAAGGGTTTTAACACTCTTCTAGAGAGAAATCAAACTTCAAAAGTCGAAATAACTCGTAAGAAATGCATAGAGTCAATGCTTCCACAAGTTAATGAACTTCCCACATAAAGCTTTGATTCTCTCTAAAAAAATCAAACGAAATACAAGAGTCATGTTTTCCAAAGAAGAAAGATGGAACAACACGGAAAATACTAGTCTCTCCAAAAGCACTCGCCACGAGCAACAAACAACCCATCAATCGAAGAAACAATACTTGGCCTCAAGAACAATTAGAGGCCTAATGACAACCAACAACCGCAATAAACAGCTAACCCAAGAGAAAATCATTAATCGTAATAGGCCAAGAATCGCCAACATCAATTCAAGGAGGATAACACTTTTCAAGAAACTTACCCAAGACATCCGCAACTAAGTTACCCGAGGTAATCAGATCAAAATCCCGCACTACTTAACGGGTATAAATCGCAATGCCCAAGGCAACAATCGCAATCCCTACCTCATATCATTGCCTATCCTCACTCAAAGCAATATATAAACAAATCATAAACATACAAGATTATCTCCAAGCATGAATCATCAAAATAACATGTCAAAGCTTGAATGCAATGCTTGTCCCATCCCATCCTATCGCACACAAAGGTGTCAATTTAATATTTTTAATTACCACAGACCTAAAGCCCGCTCTGATACCAACTGTAACACCCCAAGACCCACATTACCCTGGAATGCTACTAAACCACTCTACAGCTAGCCAATAATTTCAAGATAAATTAATTCGGCAACATCTCTAGACAAAAAGCATTAAGCGGAAGCATAATCATCTAAGGGAATAAAGATAACGGTAACAAGTTCAATAATTAAACAACCTCTAGCAGATTAATCAAAGAATGGTTCACAAGTCCATCCTTATTAAATAACATAATCCTCCACAAATAGTTAAGCATTTGGCTAAAATTTCATCGACTTTATTACAACATGAGTTGATGAACCATGTGCATTATTGTGGTGCCGCTCTACCCATCCCATGAATGCTCAACAATCACCTGTAGGGGGGAAAGAAAACAAGGGTGAGATAAAAATCTCAGCAAGCAAACTGCTTAACCGGCTATTCGGACTACAAACAAACATACAACATCATTAAAGTATCCAAATGTCCACACCCATAATGTGAATCCACATTCATTTACCAAACCAATTAAACTACAAAGATATTAAGCATCAATATCCAATCCCCATAATGATCACAATTATAGCCTCAACCATATTTACTACCAAAGATAGTAAAATATTAACAATTGAATCTTGATCAATCTGCTCCATGTTAATCACCACTACCACTACCAATGACAATAAAGTATTAGCGTGTTTTACCTCATAACTTTACTATTTCTCGCATCCACAACTGCTATCCACAATTACCACAAGAGAGAAGAATCTCATGCCACAACCACAACCTCAACCATACCACAAGGGGTGAACCCCATTCCACAACCACAACCACATTACTCATACCACAAGAGACTCTCATGAGTCAATTTCACATTGCAACCGTGAAGTTGCGTTTGTTTGCAAAATAACTTCACCTCAATATCTTGCACAAGTATGCAAATGATCTTTCCACAATGTAATGCATATGTATGCTATGCTCCACTGCACCTTTACCCAACAAGGTAAAGGTATGCATCGTCTTCTGCAATGCACGATGTTGTACCGGACGGATCGCGCTATAAGCGCGACATCCACAATGCAAATGTCATGATATGTCACGAATGATATGATAATCATAAACCACAAGAATTTAACCACGAAGGTCAACAACATACTCACCATGAATATTTTCTCATAATCCACATGTGTCTCATTAAGCACAATACCATCGTGTCATAAGACCATTACCACATAACCCACACCTGATTCACCAAGATCAAAATCAATCGATATAGATGGAACTCTATCACATAGACCACCACATGATCATCATGAAAATAACCACAAGGAATTAACAACATGTCCACCTTGAGTTTATTTTCATATTCCGCATTGGCTCATTAAGCGAATTACCACGATACTACCCAAACTCATCCAAACATAGCAATTGATTAATATCTTGCCACCACATTTTTACTTGGAAAACATGTAACCAGGGCATATCATTTAACATTACGTCAATCATGCATAGTGCAAATAGTAAGAAAAACGGGTTAAACCGTAGCACAACCGCTACATTTACTTGCCTTCCACGATGCGTACGTTAGCCGACAAACCGATACTCCTAAACCTGAGGCTTCACCTCCTAAACAGGTAAAATAATTTCAATTAAGACATAATATACTCAGCGCTACTAATCGGCATTCTACAACGCTTACTTGACGACTCAAAACGAGTTTACAAAGCTGAAACCGAAAAACAACGTTTCCTGCCATATACTGATTCTGGACAGCAGCACGGTAAATGACATAACTCATGAACTGGAAGTCAAAATGAGGTAAACCCAATTTCTGTAAATTCTTAACTGAATAATCTACAATACTCTAGTTGACACGATAAACCAATTCGGCCATAATATTAGGCTAACCATTGTCTGAACTTTCAGTACAGAAACTGCCTACACAATCGAATAGCAAAACTAAAATGACCATAACTTTTAATAGGTAACTCCAAATTGATCGTTCTTTATCAATCTGAAAAGGTTATCAAATTACCTACAATAACCTAGTTGGGTGAACTTTTAGATTCTACCAAATTCCCTTTCATATTTTAAGAAATAACCAGACAGATTATTCTCGTCAGATTTCTGGCAGAAGATAATAAAATGATCATAACTTTTGACTCAGACCTCGGAATCGAGTGATCTTCGCGGCTACTGAAAGATAACAACATATCCCACATATCTCTAGGAGATGGAATCTTAAAATTCAGCCTCTAAATACACGAAAAAACCCACGCAAGGTACTGGACAGAATTGAATCTTCTGCAGCCCAACAATTAACCAACAATTCTAATCGGTTTCGCATCTACTAAGGATCAAACAGCGGGAAGGCATCTCGTTACCCTTGTAGAACCTTGGGAAATGCTGGTTGAATCCATGAAGAAGATCCCTTCTTCTCCTCCTTTCTCTCCCTTCTTCTTCCTCCCGAAGACCAAGAGCAAGGAGCAGCAAAGGGGCGACATGGAGGGCGTGGCAGCAAAGGAGGAGGGTTGCTACAGGCGGCGGGTACTGTAGCTGCGTGCTACAGTAAAAAGACCTAGGGTTTTGTTGGCCCCTTCTTAAACCAACTTCCCACTTGGGCCAAACAACGTGGGCAAAGCCCAAGATTAAATCTCCTCTAAAAAACTGATTTCTCTTTTTAATTCCTGTTAAATACCTTTCTCATTTCAATTAATTCTCTAATGTTAAACAGGATATTACATAATCACTGATGGATACTTTCCTGTTTAAGAGAAATCCCTCTCTAAACTATATTGCACTTGAAAATTCAATAAATTTCTCTTCCCCGAATAATAATTCTCTACCGATTAATTTTTATTAATCCGATTCTTGACTTCTCACACTTCCGGAGTATTACAAGAATTCCCACACTCTAAACATACTCAAAGATTATCATTCACATGTAAAATATTTTTTCTCGACCAAATTATCTTTTAGAAGAATTCTATCTCCCAGAAGGTTATTCACTAAAACCAGGGCATACCTGCTAACATCTCAACCTTACATACTATTCCATCAATTGACATTACGATTAAATTACTTCACTAATCCTAAATCTCATTAAACTACACCGTCATAGATCACATACCCAACCTTGCAAAATTACCCAATCGCGATACTCTAACACATTGATCAAGCTTCCAGACTTTCGATAATCCGAACATTCCAACATGATTGAAGGTTCTTGGATTATAATTCGCTATGGGTTCCACTAGTTGTAACACTAATCTTTTTTATTTCAATGACAATCATTCTATTTAAATCCAATTCCTTCCAAGAGTTTTAGGACAAAACCAAATCACTTTTTACTGATCTTCCAATAGCTTGGCCCCCATAATTCTCACTGCGATCATTTACTTGGCCACCACCAACCAATCGCCACATTACATCCTATAAGACCTTGCAACCCAAGTCGGTTAATCTTTTCTTAATAGTAAAGAGCAAATAAATACAAGTTTTAACACACGAGGAAACACTACTCCTCATAGTGAGCACGAGACCAAGAGAAATAGTCAAATAGCATTGATCTCGAAACACAAAAGACGAGACTGCAATTGAGGGCACAAGTTCACAAGAGGGGAGTTTCAGACATCAATAAATCACAATAAAACACTGCTTTTGAAACACAAGAAACGCTTAAGCGAAAACGAAAGAAAAGTTGCAGGTTACAATCCTGAACTCCAACCTCAAATACTTATGGTACACTTTTTTTTTCCTTGTTAACAGAGAAACAATTTCCTTTCATCACTTAAGAACCCATTAGAACATTCTCACGCATCGCCTATCTTAACGATTTCAGCTACCACATTAAGCATGAACAACCAAAGGCTCACAAATGCAAGAATCCAAACTTCCCATTTAACCGATATTATGGAAGGCGGACATATTACTTTCTTTCTAAAAGAATCCCCATCACTCCCACAAGTCACAATCCCCTTATAGACAATCTTATTAACGTCAAGAATAATAACTATTAACAAGAATCTTTATCGTCAACTCTTTTAACAAGGATATGCAGCCACAAGTCACATTCCTTATGGGACATACATGAATAAATCATATATCTATATTTTTTTTCAACCCTTCTCCTATTAGCAATGCTCACACTCGTTTTGTACATAACTTCCAATATAGCGGTTATCGTAGACATGTAACGAATTATACAGTCATAGGAGTATTTATTATCCTTTCTCTATCCGCATTCCTACCAGCAAATATGAAACCATCAAGCAACCAATTAAAAGAAAATTTTCGGATTATTATCCACTAGGATAACAGTCAAATACATCCTTATCTCTCCCTTACTACACAATTAGAGTTATCCACGATGATCAAGTAATCCCACCGGTTTAACAACCTAAACATTTTTAATGATCGACCTTCTCATCGAAGACACACTATTATCCTACCACTCCACCATCAGGTAAGCAAAGATCGTCGACTACATCCCATCAGTTCATCTCTTAGTGATGCTCAACACCCTACTTCGATACATTATTATTGCACCTAGTAATTACATATGATCAGTACTTATCCATAAAAGATAACTTCCAAGATGAATATTCATTATGACACTAATCTAACACCTTTTGGACTTATCCATCCCAAAGGATTTAATTAACCCGTTGAGTCCAACAAATCCAATCTACCGGAGAGTCTTACCAAATTTATCGCCCCTGGTGATCAAACCAGTTTCATCAATGCTTCACACATCTTAATACCTCTTTTGACCCCAATTAGGCATGGACGTACTATTTGTCACTACCCATCAAGTAATTGCTTTGTGACAACATCACATTAATCAACTCCAATTCCAAAGATATGGGTTAAGACCAATCAGGCATGACGCTGCAGATTTGTCTTGATAACTCAAACCTTATCAATGAACTTCTATGTTTAACACCTCTCGCTTAAACATATCAAGACCTCACAAAAGGACTTTAACCCCCTTCTGGTATTAACTTCAAAACTCGAAATAATCCAAAAGAAATACACAAAATCAAAGATTTCACATCATAAAGAACTTGCAACAAAAAACTTTCAGCATCCCGAATACCAAGCGAATAAATGAATCAGATGTTCCAATAAGAAGGGCAGAACTCCCAAGACACAAATAGAGACCAAGTGAAATCCCAATAAATTTCACCATCCGCATCTATACCTGCACTGGTCTAAATCAAGCTCAAGAAGAGAACAACTTGGAACAACTTTTCTAAAGGTATTCACCCACAGAACCTGTATGTGAGGACCCCAATTTATTTGGCTTGTAATGCTTAACTAACCACCTGGTCCTAGCATCACAAATCAAATAAATTGATCCTCGAGATATGTATACTTCCTGAGCAAGATACACACCTTGTTACAAAATTAGACATCAACTCCATTCCAAACATAGAGTCCAAACACCACACTACCAAACGGAAGATAAACAAATAGTAGAGTTATTACGCACAAAGGCCGACAGGCCACAAGATACACAAATAGACAAGAACGACAATGAAGCAAAAGTGCCGAAGATGGCTATAAACAAAGCCGCCAACGTGCCTCCAACCCACAAGGCATCTCGACCGACCGCCAAGTCTAGTCGCCCACGAAACGGCAACACATGACTCACGTATGAGGCCCTTGGGGCTCACCTTCTTCCTCCGCAACAAAAACATTAAGCAAAGCACCGAGTACAAAGATTGTCTTTGTACCCGCAAGACCGACGTGTGAACTAGCGCACTGCTCATATGCTACATGCAGCTTGTTTGGTGGAGGCCATATGTTTCATTTACATAAAGCCAATTTTCATTTGCAATAATATAATACGGTTTGAAGGCAAGTTTGCAATTGCTTTTAATGTTGAAATAAAAGTAACGATAATAATAACAAAAGAGAAAGATAATGTAATATCCCGTATATCGGTGAGAGAAACTTGTTTGGAAGAGAAAATTAAATTAAATTTAAGGATTCTGTTAGAATTGGGAATTTGGGCCTCCAGCCCAAGCTAAGGGCTGTCTTTGGCCGCCATGAAGTGGGCCATTAAGGGGAGGCGCCCTAAGGCCCATGGCCCAAGCTGCCCCTTTTCCTCCTAAAACCCTAGACAACCACCCTGCATCAGAGCACGATGATCTGTAGCGCCGCCCAGTACTGTAGCGCCGCCAGGTACTGTAGCACGCCCCATACACCCCTTCATCCTACTGCCATTGGCCAAAAGGAAGAGGGAGAAAGGGATTTCGGCAAGAGAAGAAAGGAGAAAGGAAGAGAAGAGAAGGGATCTTCTTCGGGTGTTTGATCAGCGTCTTCCTAGGGTTCTACAAGGGTAACGAATACCGATCCTCGCTCGCTTGATTAGTGGTAGATGCGATTTGGTTCATATTTGATTAGATCGAACTGCTGCGTTCAGAAAATCAATTCTGTCCAGAATGTTGCGGGGTCTGTTTCGTGGTTTTAGAAGCCGAATCTGAGAGGATCATCTCCTGGAGTTATGTAGGTCTTGTTCTTAGCTTTCGTTGGCCACCAAGATCACCTCATTCCGACTTTCGAGTCAAAAGTTATGGTAGATTTATTATCTGCTGTCCAGAATCCTGACGAGAAATAGCAGTCTCTGTATAGGTTGATTTATGGCCTAGTTAGAGGGTGATTCAGAGGTCTTGCCCATAACAAATTTTGAAGGTGATATCACTAGCTTTCAGGATTGATAAAGAACACCTCATTTGGATTTATAGATCAAAAGTTATGCACTTTTCGTTGTGACTG
Organism: Ampelocalamus luodianensis; assembly: GCA_036346255.1. NCBI lineage: Eukaryota > Viridiplantae > Streptophyta > Magnoliopsida > Poales > Poaceae > Ampelocalamus > Ampelocalamus luodianensis. The sequence continues at coordinate 28,434,310 of CM070637.1, forward strand.
TCCAGATTGTATGTCAGTCTGTCCAGTCTGTATGTCAGTTTCTATCTTTAATTTTGACCCGTGTGCCACTTTTTGTTAAAGACAATATATGAATGTCATGCCAACTAAGTTATTGTAGATAATTCGATAACCTTTTCAGATTGATAAAGAATGTTCAATTTGGAGTTGTACAACAAAAGTTATGGATATTTTATTTTAGCCGATATTTCTGTCAATTAATTCAGTCAACAGATTTGAGCCGTGGGCCAAATTTTATTAGAGGCAAAATCTGAACTTTTGCCCAACTAGAGTATTGTAGATATGTCAGTTAAGAATCCATGGAAATTGGTCTCACCTCATTCCGAGTTCCAGACCAATAGATATGTCAATTACCGTGCTGCTGTCCAGAATTAAGTTATGTCAGAAATTGTTGATTTCATTTTAAGTTTTGTATTAATGACTAGAGTCATCGTGGAAGCAAAGTTTAACGTCGATTAGTAGTGTTGGGTATATTATGTCCTTATTGAAATTATTTTACTTGTTTAGAGGTGAAGCCTCGGTTTAGGAGTATCACCTTTGCCGACTAACACGTCGCATCGCGAAGGCAAGTACATTGCCACCCTTAATGATTGTGATTGATGAATGTTTATATGGTCATGCTGTGATTTGGTATGATACGAGAGAAGATGGATTGTCTATGTTCTTTCATATGTGTTGAATCCATGTTTTGTTATCATGTCTTTCAATATTCGTATTTCATTCTATGCATTCATTATGCATGTTTCCTCCACGTAAAGTGGATTGCAAGTCCCACCATTCCAAGTGTGGGCGTGTTGGACATTGTCATGTCCCGCCCACGGAGTGGATTTGAAAGACCCATTAATTCCGAATGGGCATGTAAGACCCATTAACTCCAAGATGGGCAATGTTGGACACCCGTATGAAACGTTCTTCATATGGAAGTGGATCCCGCATTTTTGTTAAGATGCGGGCTTGAGTGAACACCGACGGGTGTTTCACCGCTATACCGAGATATGCATGTGTGCAGTCCATTCCTTTGATTTTGAGCATTCATATCATGTCTTCATATGTAGTCGGTTGTGATGTGATCGAACTCGATGATGAGATTGTCTTATTCATATTGAATGATTATCATATTGATATATGTACTTGCCGAGTCATGGACTCACTCTTGCGTTGTTTGTTTATTTTAGGTAACCCCGATGTTGGCTCACTTGGGAGGGAGTAGACACGCACTACTCGCTCACATCACCCTATTCATGTTCAAGATTAAATTTAGTTCTATCTTACATTCGTTAATGATGAACTGTAATAATTAAATTATAATTGGTGAAGGAAGGATACCTTCTCCACATTGAGGTTGATTTATTATCGCATATGAACTTTCATTATCAATGAACTGAAATAAATAGTTTAGATGGTGAAGGAAGGATACCTTCATCATGTCCTCGTTGTTTTGATACTATCATTAGTTGATTTTATTCAAATTCTCCCGCAATATGGATGTATGTTAGATGTTTTAGGTGACATCTTGGCTTCCGAATAGCCAGGGTGTTACAGTTGGTATCAGAGCGGGCTTTAGGTCCGTGGTAATTAAGTTATTAAATTGACACACTTGTGCACAGTAGGTGGGGTTTGGGTAATCCATCGTATTCGTATTTCTAGTGGTGTGTTTCATCATATTGAACTGTTCTTGAATTTCTTCAGACTATCGTTCTTGTTGTTAATATGAACTAATACTATGATTGTCATGAGATGGTCCTGTATATTCATAATTGAGTATTTTGGTGAAGCGTGTTGTTAACGGATGATAAGAAGTGGAGATCGTGGTTGTTACTCTGGGATTCACTGAGTTACACCACCGTCGCAAAGACGTGGTTAGAGGAGTAGTGACCCCGAGTACCGTAGTTTCAAGTGTTAAGCGTGAGTTGCTTTAGAAAGTTGTTCTCTTCCTTGAATTCTGATTTTGGCAGTTCTTGTCCTGTGGTGGTTGATGAATTTCTCCTGGGTTTGTGGTTCATGATAGTTTATGGTTTTCAATAGATCCTCTTGGTTCTCTCAAACAATTATTGCTTTTCATCGTTGAGTTGCTTTTACTACTTGTGATCGTTGTCAATTGGCAAGATTGATGTTTTCATGGTTGCTCCTTCTTTCTCATTGAAAAAATGACTCATTTACTCGCTTGATAGCTTGGTTAGTGAGAGTTTCCATTTGAAGTTCGCTTTGCATGGAAAAGCTTTTGCTTTATGTGTTTCTTTGGATTACTTGAACGTTGAAATTTGAAGTCTCTCTTTGTGAAGTAAGACGTTAGAATCCTTTTGTGATGACTTGCCATGCTTAAAATGAGAAGTTATGTGAGGACTCAGATTTATTTGGCTTGTAATGCTTAACCAACCACCGGTCCTAGCATCACAAATCAAATAAATCGATCTCGAGATATGTATACTTCCCGCAGCGATATACGCACTCGTTACAAAATTAGACATCAACTCCATTCAAAACATAGAGTCCAAACATTACACTACAAACGGAAGATAAACAAATAGTAACAATATTACGGACAATGGCCGATCGCCACAAGATACACAAATAACTGTAACGACAATGAAGCAAAAGTGCCATAAGATGGCTATAAACAAAGCCAATCGGTGTGCCTTCAACCCACAAGGCATCCGACCGGACCGCCAAGCCTAGTCGCCACCCACGGCGACAAAGACAGCTCACGTAAGTGAGGCCCCGAGGCTCACCTTCTTCCTCTGCAACAAAAACATTAAGCAAAGCACCGAGTACAAAGATTGTCTTTGTACCCGCAAGACCGACGTGTGAACTAACAGCACTGCTCATATGCTACATGCGGGCTTGTCCGGTGGAGGCCATATGTTTCATTTGCATAAAGCCAATTTTCATTTGCAATAAGGTAATACGCTTTAAAGGCAAGTTTGCAATTCATTTTTAAGATTGAAATAACAGTAAGGATAGTAATAACAAAAGCGAAAGATAAACAACCTAGAAGTGACTATCCCAATAGTCACCACAACAATAGCACGAATCCTGATTCGTACCACCCATCAAGTTTTAATTTAAATGTTGTAGTCTAACTCTCGATAAGCTTACCCAAGCGTGTCCATCACCTAGGACGAGGCTATTCGAATAGTTTTTAACCTCGCAGGGTGTACCATCGTACCCACACCTCGCATCGCCTTTAAGCCAAAGCACACTTCAAGGTATGCCGCACACACTAAGTCCTACGAGACTGTTTCCAATATTGTGTATCAACCCGAGCCGCTCGTATGGGTAGAAACACCATACGCTTACATGGTAAAGCCGAAAAGACAACTACCCACTCAGATAAAGCTTTTGACAACTACCATGCTCCCACCTCCGTCCCTCCCGCGACCTCCTGCGACCGGGACCAATACACGCCAAAGTACTAGGTCAAGAGAGGTCCCATACCCTCTAGTGTGGTTAGCACGCGAAATGCTGGATAACAAAACTCACAAGATGTTCGGTCCTTAATTGACCGGGCACCTTTCCAGTCACACCCAAAAGATCACACCAATCTTACCATTGTGCCCGCGTCCAAATCATTTTTGTTTTCATTTTTAGTTTTGCAATTAAACATAGCAGAAATGCTGAAACATAAAGTTGTAGTAAATTTTGTGTGATCAAGGTTACCGACTAAAGTCGATAACCGCCCAGTTCTACCGATACTAAGCATGTCTAAGCAGATGAAATCGTATCTACTAAGTGACAAGAAATCATCCAGCGATCTCTAATCACAGCAAATAACCTAGGCTCAGGTAGTAGAGATCAATATTTTGTCTACAGGATATGCAGCTACGGATTTAACTAATCAATTTAACACAAATTAAGCGATGCATACATACAAATTGAAACAAAATATTAGACTTTAAAATACTGGATAAATATGATCAAACCGCTTGTTCGGCCGCTTTGTTGCTCAATATGTTGCGAGGATCGCCCTCGTGGTTGCCGCAAATATCGAAGCTAACGATCGAACAAAACAAATAATAAGAACGAATAACACCGCAAAACTTCAAACATCAAATACAAACACCAATATATACACCAAGGCTAGACTATCACAAAGAATGACAAACAATTGCCACAGAGACCCATCCACTCATTTGCTAGGTTAACCACAAAATCAAACTTCTAACATGCTTTAAACTTTGGACAGGCTTTGATGGTGATTGTATGCACATCTATTATTTAATCATCAAGTTAACACATCAAAATCAGCTAGCTATACTGAAACCACTATTGACAGGTGAGAGCACAAAATCTACAAGAAGCTATTGAAAGCATAACTAGCCAAGTATCCAACTAAGAAATGCTAAACAAAAATCTTCTACCTAAGATAGGATGCTAAGGACGCTCAGCTATTCATACCCCTAAGCATCACACCTAGATTTTGCAAGGCTAACAAGTTTCAACATTTGGCCACTACCCAAATCTTATAACACTGACAACTCAAAAGTACAGAGGCAAATAAAATGAGCAGCTAACTATCCCTATGATCAAGCATGGCAACAGAAGCTTAGAAACTTAAAGATACCAACTAAATGATTTCATGCTAACCACCACAACAAAAAGGAGGCATCAAGACTAACAAAACCTAATAACAAGCATGATACAAATTTTCAGATTACTGACAACAGATAAAAATGACAACAGAGAAAAGCTACAAGGAAACTTGCACTAATATACTTTCAAACCTCAATTACAAACTTTGATCATGCATGAGAGTGAACTAAAGAACAATCATAAGCATGATTAGCAGCTAACTAATTGGTTTTGAAGGAGTGGGCCCCACTGTCAGACGGACAGAGAGGAGCACAACTGAAAAAGAACAGAGATCTCGCGGCTCGACTGGATTCGTCGCGGCGGTGGAGGCGCGCGAGGTGGAAACCAAGGCCAAAATGGGTCGCGGAGGATCATCAAATCCGAGGTGGTCTCGAGGCACGGAGATGCATCGCGGTGGCGCGCGCGAGCTTGCGGCGGCAGTGGGGTGACAAGGTGCGACTGCACTAGAGAGGAAGACAATGAAATTTAGCGTGCGCATGGGCATCAGTGAGTTACCAGGAACTCACCGGTGTGCTTGGCGACGACAGAGAGGCACCGGAGTGACCCGGCGACGAGAGCCCACGGCGGCGCAAGGCGATTAACGGCGACAGGAGCCTGGGGTGAACGAGAGGACACGAGAGTGAGTGGAGAAGAAAGGTGGAGTCCAGGTGGTGCTCACCGAGCGAAGAATTGAGCTGGAGCTCACCGGAGAAGATGCGGCGGTGGAAAAGGCGGTTTCGGCCGGACTTGGAGAAGAAAGTCCACGCGCAGCTCCACAGACGATGAATCCTGAAATTCCTTGAGGGGTTTACTTCCACGGGATGCTAGGCACACCGTGACGCTATCGGCGATGACCGAGCTCACCGGAGTGGCGAAATGCTCGGAGCGCGCGGCGGCGCTTACGGCCCCTGGAGCTCAGTGGAGAAGAAAGGTAATGGAGACGAAAACGAGGTAGGGAAAACCCTCGATGGCCTTTGTAGGAGCAGGCGGAGGCAGCGAGGTGAGGCGGTGGGCGGTGAAAAGACCGGTGAAGCTAGGTGGCAGCGTGCATGCGTGGCGGCGGCGAGAGCGCCGGCGAAGCGGTGCGCTGAGTCGGCGAGGCGACGTGGCGGGATGACCTGCAGTGGGTCCGCCTTGTCGCCGACAAGAAGAAACGGCGCGAGCCCGAGTTAGACTCGATCAATATCGCGCCGACCGTTGGATCTAAAACGGACGGCCGAGATTAGTGTATGCATTCGACAGTCGGTTGCATGCGCGCGACGTGGATCGCTCGATCTTCATCGGACGGTTACGATCGATTGGACTCAAGCGCAGTGCAGCTAGTTGACGCGACCGAACCAAATGTGCGTAGTCGGACTCGAGCCCGAGTTGGGTTCGGGCCGAGGAACAAGATTTTTAGAATTTGATTTAAAAGACAGAGAAGGTTTGGGGAATTTTTAGAGGTAGCTCCTGAGCTCCAAAAATTCCGAAATTTTTATGGCAGCTACTAGGGACAGAGGACAACCTTGTATAATTTTTCCAGAACTTTTTATGCACTGCATTGTTCTAGAGAAAATTCACAAGCTGCTGTACAGGGAGTTTGACCAGGTTTTCAACTAGTTTGACTTGGCCATTTGAAATAGCAAACAAAATCTAAAAATTGTGAAATAATTCAGGGAGGTAGATAGGATGATCAATATGATAGGAAAAATAATTTCCGAGGGTGATCACAAGTTTGAAAGCCAAGAACTTGCTGACAACAATTTCCATTCACAAGAATTTAATTCTAGAAAATGGAAATTGCTAGGGAAAATTTGGAAAACTTCCAAATGATTTGAAGAGACAACAAAAGTTTTTATTCCTCCTCAAAATTTTACATTTGAAATACAAACCCTAAGTTAGGGCTGTTACAAGTTATAACTAAACGAATAAATTGCTATGATGTGGGTTACCAAGTTGGGTTTTTAGCATGGTGCAAATCAATTATTCTTAACTACCATCCATGAAATTGAAATTTATTAATTTGAAATGTCCTTGTATTTGATACCTGGTGTATGTTAAATAAAGATTGTCCATATCCATTCAGAACCTATAGATCTTACATAAGAGCTAGATTTATCTATTTCCTGGTATGCAAAAATTGTGGAAACTTGTATAAAGTACCAGATGGGTGCTGGTGTATCGATTCATGAAACCTTGTTTATAGGAAATTATGTTAGTGAATCTTTAATCATGTTTTGAAATGATTTCAATAAAGGTGAAATGTGAATCTATGTTTATATTTGGTTATGTGATTGCAAATGGAATTAGTACCGTATGTATACACATGGTTAGTACAATCATCAATTGTTAATGAGTTACTAAGAAGGTGTTGAGCAACACCAACAGCTTGAGTAGATGAATTTCGTAAGTAGTCTTTGATAGCGTATTGTGATATTGTTATTGCTTAGCATAATCTGGTTATAATAAATTTGTTTCAACCTTGTGGTTTGTATTCCTTTGGGAAGTTTTAGGATGGAGTAATAAAGTTTGATGATTCTTGGTACTAGTGTATGTTGTCGATGTTATTAAATCGTCAAAATGTGAGAATGAGGTTAATTCTCGTGGTAATTTGATCACCCATGGTGATATTCTCTAAATGATCAAATTTCAAGATTTGTATTCATGATCTTTTGGGGTTCAGCTTTATGTGGTAAATGAAGTTTATCGAGTAACGATATGTTACAAAGTTGCAGTGGTTCTTCAAAGGATGCAAGTGCTTGATTTTGAATACTTATTTGTTCTTATCTGTTAAGGTTCGATATTCTATTCTTGTGAGGCTTATGCGCTCAACTATGGACTCCACTTATGTTCTGTGAGTTCATTGCTTAATTGGTTTCTTCTCTTGGTCCCATGTTCAAGATTTAGTGGTGGATGAGTTTTCTAGTTGGTGAAAATCGTTTCCATTTGTCTCTTCTTTGAGAAAGAATCAATTCATTCTTTTCACGTGGGTCTTTTGAAGTGTTTTCTAATTGTTGTTGTGAAATTGATGTTAATACCCATAGTAATTTGATCGCCTTTGGTGATATCGTTCGATGAGAATAATTCAAGTTTAGCTTTCGTGATATCTTCTTTGAGCCCATGAATCATCCGTAGCTGAAATTATTTTAAATAAATTAAGGTATTGGATTGTCCTGTTGCTTCTTAAGAGATTTGTGTGATTTAATTTTAAAGGCTCTTTGGTCTGAGTTGGCAACGTGAGGTTGCAATCAAAGAAGTTATGTTTGTTCCTTTAAGAGGAGAATAATCTACTTGCTTTTCGCGAAATCTCGTAATTGAAAATGTTTCGAGTTTGATGGCTGAGATTATTTGGATCTCATGTTTCTTGTGTAGTTGAACTGTTCTGAACAAATATGACGTATTGAAGAATTTCATTGGTTCTTAATTAGTCCTTGTGGTTTGGACTAAAGATCTTATCTTGTACGTTGTGGCAAAGCGATGTTAGTCAAAAATTAATTTCAGTGTTAAAGGAAAGAGTGCAGAGGAATATTTGAGAATTTGAGTCAAGTTTTGTAACTTGTGGTTATTTGAATTGTTCATAAACTTTTGCTCTTTACACTCAAGAGTTGTCGAGTTTCAATCGCAATGTCATTTCTCTTATTGGTGGTTATTTGCTATTCCTTTCGAGGGATGCGTGCACTCATTGTGAACTCAATTTTTGTTTTCCCATATCTTCTTTACCAGATTATTTCTTTTGGTCTCGTGCTCACCGTGAGCAGCAGATTTTTTTCCGTGTGGTGAAATTTGTTCTTGTTCGCTCTTTCTTTTGAGAAAGGATCAACCGCTTTGTGCTGTAAAGTATTACAAATCGTAAGTTGTTAATTGGTTTGGTGGTGGTTAAGTGATTGTAGGGGTGAGATTTTGCTACCAGTTATTGGAGGAGTAATAGAAGATGAGTTGGTTTTGACTCGAGCCTCTTGGAGGGAAGTTGATTCAGATGGGATGTATGGTTTCAAGTAAAACGTATATTGTTCGACTAAGTAGGACCTATGGTATAGTGTAGTTCCGAACTTTGGTTCATGTTGAAATGTTGGGGATTATCAAATGTATGGAAACCTTAATCAATGTTATAGAGTAAAACAATTGGAAAGTATTGCGATGTTGTGTGAGTGATTCTGATGATGTCAATGAGTGAGTATGTCGGATTTGTGGGGATGTTAGAGATTTAATCCGATGATTTCACTATTTGTTATAAGAGGAATTCGTTGTAGAGGTCTCGGAGGTTAAATTTGGGCTTTTCATTTTCATGCTAGACTTTTGGTCGCCCAAAGATTTGCGTGTAGAGGGATAGAAAATCGGAGTATTCCGAGTAGCGGAATGATTATCGATAGAACTCTTTTGATGTAGTTCATGAGCGGTGTACTGAGGATTCGACGTGTTATTCTTGAAAGTTGAGGTGATAATATTGCATGGGTTTTGAGGTGCTTTGGTGCCTTCTATCAAATTAATGTCATCAGCTTGAAGGAGTTCTCTAGAGTGTTCAGTGGAATCAATAGAGTCTCTCTACAAAGGTGTGGATGATGTATTTCTGTTTAAGCCTAATTTGAGGATGTTAAACTAAGAGGTTTGAGCCCGTGTGGTATGCGATGAATTCAATTCCAAGGTCCGAGAGAGATTTTATTCCAAAAGTGAAACTAAGAAAAAATGTCTTTTGAGTAGTGAAGCGTTTTCTTTATTCTCACATGAGCTTTGTGTTGTTGGTGATGTCCTTGGCAATTTGAGTTGGCACTGTACTAGTATGTATGTTTCTTTCCAATTCGGGCAAAAAAATATATAAATAAATAAATAATAAAGGAAGTTTTTATTCGGCATTTAAAATGATTCCTCCTTTGGTTTTCGTGGTGTTCATTCGTAAACCGCCTATTTAGAAAGTGGAATTGTTTTCGTGATGAATGTCAAATTTGGGATTTTACACTTTTGGTGAAGAGTTAGTATTGCGTGGTTGCGATGAGGACTCTATTTCCAGTTGGCTTCTTTTGAGAATTGGTGGTTTAGGAACCAGCTCATTGTACACTCTTGTTTAACGGAGTTGTCCTTTCTTAGATGAAGAGTTCGATTTTGAGCCCGTTGTGTGTTTTCGTACTAAAGGAGTTTGTCTCGTGTTCATTCGCCGTTTCCAACAATGGCGTAAATTAGGAAGTTGGCGATCGCTTTGACCGTCTAAGGTCCATATGCGAAGAACGCAACATCCGCTGTGTTCGTGCCGAGTGAGTAGTCGGGCCATTCAAAGTTTGAGTTTTCATTAAAACGTTGACCATCGAGTAAGGTCTTACATTCGATCCTCTTCGATGAGTATACTTGGAAAGTTCGGGTTGAGTGTTAGGACGGATGTCGCTTTACATCTTTGTGTTGTGGTCTCCTCAATTCGGAGAGGCCATTTGGGAGTTGGAGTTTCGATGCGTGAGCGTTATCCGGTTTGATCACTTGTACGTGGTTACCGTTAATAGTTCTCGCTTGTGGTTGTCCTTTCGCGCAAGATCGTGTGAGGATTCGGGTCGAACTCGTTTAAGGGGGTAGAATGTAATATCCCGTATATCGGTAAGAGAGAAACTTGTTTGGAAGAGAAAATTAAATTAAATTTAAGGATTCTGTTAGAATTGGGAATTTGGGCCTCCACCAAGCTAAGGGCTGTCTTTGGCCGCCATGAAGTGGGCCATTAAGGGGAGGCGCCCTAAGGCCCATGGCCCAAGCTGCCCTTTTCCTCCTAAAACCCTAGACAACCACCCCGGTACTGTAGCACGGTCTGTAGCGCGCCTGTGCACCGTAGCGCCGCCAGTACTGTAGCACGCCCCATACACCCCTTCATCCCATCGCCATTGGCCAAAAGGAAGAGGGAGAAAGGGATTTCGGCAAGAGAAGAAAGGAGAAAGGAAGAGAAGAGAAGGGATCTTCTTCGGGTGTTTGATCAGCGTCTTCCTAGGGTTCTACAAGGGTAACGAATACCGATCCTCGCTCGCTTGATTAGTGGTAGATGCGATTTGGTTCATATTTGATTAGATCGAACTGCTGCGTTCAGAAAATCAATTCTGTCCAGAATGTTGCGGGGTCTGTTTCGTGGTTTTAGAAGCCGAATCTGAGATGATCATCTCCTGGAGTTATGTAGGTCTTGTTCTTAGCTTTCATTGGCTACCAAGATCACCTCATTCCGACTTTCGAGTCAAAAGTTATGATAGATTTATTATCTGCTGTCCAGAATCCTGACGAGAAATAGCAGTCTCTGTATAGGTTGATTTATGGCCTAGTTAGAGGGTGATTCAGAGGTCTTGCCCATAACAAATTTTGAAGGTGATATCACTAGCTTTCAGGATTGATAAAGAACACCTCATTTGGATTTATAGATCAAAAGTTATGCACTTTTCGCTGTGACTGTCCAGATTGTATGTCAGTCTGTCCAGTTTGTATGTCGCTTTCTATCTTTAATTTTGACCCGTGTGCCACTTTTTGTTAAAGACAATATATGAATGTCATGCCAACTAAGTTATTGTAGATAATTCGATAACCTTTTCAGATTGATAAAGAATGTTCAATTTGGAGTTGTACAACAAAAGTTATGGATATTTTATTTTAGCCGATATTTCTGTCAATTAATTCAGTCAACAGATTTGAGCCGTGGGCCAAATTTTATTAGAGGCAAAATCTGAACTTTTGCCCAACTAGAGTATTGTAGATATGTCAGTTAAGAATCCATGGAAATTGGTCTCACCTCATTCCGAGTTCCAGACCAATAGATATGTCAATTACCGTGCTGCTGTCCAGAATTAAGTTATGTCAGAAATTGTTGATTTCATTTTAAGTTTTGTATTAATGACTAGAGTCATCGTGAAAGCATGTTTAACGTCGATTAGTAGTGTTGGGTATATTATGTCCTTATTGAAATTATTTTACTTGTTTAGGAGGTGAAGCCTCGGGTTTAGGAGTATCACCTTTGCCGACTAACGCGTCGCATCGCGAAGGCAAGTACATTGCCACCCTTAATGATTGTGATTGATGAATGTTTATATGGTCATGCTGTGATTTGGTATGATACGAGAGAAGATGGATTGTCTATGTTCTTTCATATGTGTTGAATCCATGTTTTGTTATCATGTCTTTCAATATTCGTATTTCATTCTATGCATTCATTATGCATGTTTCTCCACGAAAGTGGATTGCAAGTCCCACCATTCCAAGCAGGGGCGTGTTGGACATTGTCATGTCCCGCCCACGGGAGTGGATTTGAAAGACCCATTAATTCCGAATGGGCATGTAAGACCCATTAACTCCAAGATGGGCAATGTTGGACACCCGTATGAAACGTTCTTCATACGGAAGTGGATCCCCATTTTTGTTAAGATGCGGGCTTGAGTGAACACCGACGGTGTTTCACCGCTATACCGATATATGCATGTGTGCAGTCCATTCCTTTGATTTTGAGCATTCATATCATGTCTTCATATGTAGTCGCCAGATGTGATCGAACTCGATGATGAGATTGTCTTATTCATATTGAATGATTATCATATTGATATATGTACTTGCCGAGTCATGGACTCACTCTTGCGTTGTTTGTTTATTTTAGGTAACCCCGATGTAGGCTCACTTGGGAGGGAGTAGACACGCACTACTGCTCACATCACCCTATTCATGTTCAAGATTAAATTTAGTTCTATCTTACATTCGTTAATGATGAACTGTAATAATTAAATTATAATTGGTGAAGGAAGGATACCTTCTCCACATTGAGGTTGATTTATTATCGCATATGAACTTTCATTATCAATGAACTGAAATAAATAGTTTAGATGGTGAAGGAAGGATACCTTCATCATGTCCTCGTTGTTTTGATACTATCATTAGTTGATTTTATTCAAATTCTCCCGCAATATGGATGTATGTTAGATGTTTTAGGTGACATCTTGGCTTCCGAACAGCCGTGGTGTTACGGATAAACAACCTAGAAGTGACTATCCCAATAGTCACTCCAACAATAGCACGAATCCCGATTCGCACCACCCATCAAGTTTTAATTTTAAATGTTGTAGTCTAACTCTTGATAAGCTTACCCAAGCGTGTCCATCACCTAGGGCGAGGCTATTCGAATAGTTTTAACCTGCAGGTGTACCACTGCACCCACACTTCGATCGCTTTAAGCCAAAGCATACTACCGAAGGTATCTCGCACAAATAAGTCCTACGAGACTTTTTCCAATATTGTGTATTAACTACGAGCCGCTCGTATGGATAGAAATCCATACGCTACATGGTAAAGCCGAAAAGACAACTACCCACTCGTGATAAAGCTTTTGGACAACTACCATGCTCCCACCTCCATCCCTCCTGCGACCTCCTGCGACCCGAGCCAATACACGCCAAAGTACTAGGTCAAGAGAGGTCCCATACCCTCTAGTGTGGTTAGCACGCGAAATGCTGGATAATGTACTCACAAGATGTTCGGTCCTTAATTGACCTGTGCACCTTTCCAGTCACACCCAACAGATCACACCAATCTTACCATTGTGCCCGCCTAAATCATTTTTGTTTTCAGTTTAATTTTGCAATTAACATAGCACGAGCTGGAATATAAGAACAATAATAATTTTATAGATCAAGATCATCGACTAAGTCGATGATCGCCCAAATCTACCGGTAGCTAAGCATGGCTAAGCAACCGAACTCAGAATCTACTAAGTGACGAGAGTTCATCCAATAACTCTAATCACAAAGAAATAACCTAGGCTCGGTAGTAGAGGACAAATATTTACCTACAGATTATGCATCTAAAGGTTTAACTAACCAATTTAACACAAAATAAGCGATGCATACATACAGTTGAAACAAAATATTAGACTTTAAAATACCGGGATAAAATGATCAAACCGCTTGCCTTCGGCCGCCGTTGCTCGTAATGCTCAACCTATTGCAGAGGATCGCCTCGTGTTACCGCAAATGTCAAGCCTAACGATTGAACAAATAACAATAATAAGAACGAATAACACCGACAAAAACTCAAAATTTCAAAGGCAACCACAAATCTAATCACAGAAGCTAGACCAAAACAAAAGGGATAACAAAATAGCTACTACGAAGATAATTTAAATTAGACATGGTTTCATGGTTGATCTACTCAAACTTACTTACTTACCAAGCTAATCACAGAATCAATCCTCTTATATGTTTTAACCTTTCGACAGACTTTGATGGTGATTGTGTACACATCTATTAACTAAGCATCAAGTTAACACATCAAAAACAACTAGCTACTCTAAAACAACAATTATTAGTTGAGATCACAGAACCTACAAGAAGCTATTGAAAACACTAACTAGTCAAGTATCCAACTATGAGATGCTAAACAAAATTCTAATTAAATTTGGGCTTTAATAAAATTCAGCTACTAACACACCTAAGCATCACACCCACATATTTAAGGTTATCACAATTCAGCATGCTACTACTCCAAATGTTACTGCACTGATAAATCAAAAGTACAGAGACAAACAACATGATCATCTAACTATCCCTTTGATCAATCATGACAACAAGAGCTTGAAACTTAAAGATACTAACTAAATGATTTCATGCTAACCACTACAACGAAAAGGGAGTCATCCAGCACTAAACAAGAATCCAAAGCATGAGCATGAAACTAGAATCTAGTTACTGACAACAGAAACGACAACAGGAGACAATTGCAGGGAACAACACTAAAATACTTTCAAACTCCCATTACCAATTTTGATCATGCAATGAGAGTGAACTAATGAACATTCATAATCATGATTAGCAGCTAACTACAAAGCTTAAGGAGGTGGGCCCCATTGTCGATGAAATGCAGAAGAGCACACCAAGAACGAGAGGCTCGGCCGCTCGACTGAACTTGCCGCGGCGAAGGAGTGGCGGCGCGGGCCGCGGACGCCAAAATGGGTCGCCAAGGGTTACCGGCTAAGGGTGGTCGCGGTTTGCCGAGAAGCACGGCGGCGCGGCGACGAACACGGCGGCGGCAGGGGGGTGACAAGGGACGCATCAGCGCGAGAGGAATAAGGTGAAAACTAGCGCGCGCGAGCATCGGTGGGTTACCAGAACTCACCGGATGACGCGAACTCAAGTGGTCGCCGAGATGGCCCGGCGACGAGAGCCTGCGCCGGCGGTCAACGACGACAGGAGCCTGAGGCGAACGAGAGGACAAGTGAATGAACGGAGAAGGAAGGTGGAGTCCAGGCGATGCTCACCGAGCGAAGAATCGAGCTGGAGCTCACCGGAGAAGTCGTGGCGCGAAAAGGCTGTTTCGGCCGAACTTAGAGAAGAAGGGCGCGCGCTCCCACGGTGACGAAACTCCGAATCTCTTGAGGTTCGCTTCCACGGATGCTAGGCACACCGTGACGCTTATCGGCGATGACCGAGCTCACCGAGCGGCCAACGCCGAGCGGTGCGGCGATGCTCGCTCTCGAGCTCGGTGGAGAAGAAAGACATGGAGAAGAAAATTAGGTAGGAAAGCCCTCTGAGGCTTTTGTAGGAGCAAAGGAGGCAGCGAGGTGAGGCGTGGGGTGGTGAAAAGACCGGTGAGGCGAGGTGGCAGCGTGCATGCGCGCGGCGGCGAGAGATGCGCCGCGCAGCGGTGCGAAGAGCCGCGCAACGACGTGGCGGGATAACCTGCAGTGGGACCGCCGTCAACGAGAAAAGGGAGCGCGACTCGAGTCGAGTCCGCGCGGTGCGACGAGTGGGTTTAACTCGATCAATATCGACGACCGTTGGATTCGAGATGGACGATCGAGATCTCTCGTATGCATTCGACCGGTCGATTGCGCACGCGAACGTGGACCGTGCGATGCACAACCGACGGTCACGATCGATTGGACTCGCGCTGTGCAGTTAGGCGGTGCGACCGAGTCATTTAGGTGCGGTCGGATTTGAGTCGGCTCGGGTTCGAGCCCGACAAACAGTGATTTCTGATTTTGAGTTTAAAAAGCTGAGAGAGTTTGGGGAATTTTTAGAGGTAGTTCCCGAGCTCCAAAATTTCCGAAATTTTTATGGTAGCTACAAGGGACAGAGAACAACATTGCATAAATTTTCTAGAACTTTTTATGCAATGCATTGTTCTGCAGAAAATTCACAAGCTGCTGACCTAGGGTTTGACCAGAAATTCAAACTAGTTTGACTTGGCCATTTGAAATAGCAAATAAAATCTAAAAATTGTGAAATAATTCAGGGAGGTAGATAGGATGATCAAGATGATAGGAAAATTATTTGCAGAGGATGATCACAAATTTGAAAGCTAAGAATTTGCTGACAACAATTTCCATTCACAAGAATTCAATTCTAGAAAATGGAAATTGCTAGGGAAAATTTGGAAAACTTCCAAATGATTTGATGAGACAACAAAAGTTTTTATTTCTCCTCAAAATTTTACATATGAAATACAAACCCTAAGTTAGGGTTGTTACACTGTAACTATGGTACTCGAGGTAATCACTTCGCTAACCTCTTACTGTGAACAGTGGTGTAACCTGGTAAAGCCTAGGGCCACAACCACGACCTCAACCTCTCAACAACAACTATAGTTATATAGCTATCATAATAATCAAGTCATAAGCATTCGTAACCAACTCGTAACAGCAAAGGTCAATGCGACATAACGGAAACGTAAATGCAATGCTTGACCCACTCCCATCCTACTGTGCACCAGTGTGTCAAGTATTTAAGTTCATTAACCATTACAACATTTTAGCAAATTAGGTTACCTAGGTTGTTAATCCATTCACCACGGACCTACAGCCCGCTATGATACCAACTGTAACACCCCAGCCTGACAACGGCTTGGAATGCTACTAAACTAACACTAAAGCTATTTTAACATTGATACAATTCTCTAAAATCCGACAGAACCTCCTTTGTTTAGTTACTAACTGGAGGTCCCGACATTTAATTGTAACATAGTTAAATAATCCAACATCCAGCATAATCAAGAGACCACCAAAACTATGCTAATCATCACTATATCATCCATAGCATGCTAAACAACTATAAGCATAAACAAAAGGACATCCATGATTCTCTAATCAACTCTATTACAAATTATTCCAAGCAGAGGGAGTATCATATGTAATTCTTAAAGCAAGTTTCTCATCTACTAAATTATCATTCTATCAATTCAAATATGAGTAGTTTGTGCCATTGTGCAACCACTCTAAGTCTTACTCCCTCCCATGCATGCCGTTCTTGTATAGGGGTACCTAAAAACACAACAACAAAGAAAGAGTGAGTCCAAAGACTCAAAGAAGTACAATAAATGGCAATAATAACATAATCAACTGTAATCATCATCATCCATCTACAATCTATATTATAAACATGTCATATGCTCATGCTATGCAAGATGCTCAAGTGCACTTTCTCTGTCTCTTTATCTTTTGCATTTTACCGGTAATGCAAAGTATGCAACCGTCGCTGCATACCCATGCCTGTGCTCGCAAGCGCATGGACCAATTGCCCAATACTCCGCAAGTAAAGGGGACCTCAAGCCTACACTCCACAAGTATGGGGACCATAAACCCATCTTTTTCATGATAGGGACCTCTTTTCAATGCCCACATTCCACGAATGTGGGGACCTCAAGCTCGTCATCCACATGACGGGGACCTCGTATATGCATAGTCACCACGTGACCAAGCCTCCAATATGATAGCATGATGCACATGAACAAAACTTTAAACCATCATAAATTTGTATTCACAACATCATACATGAATAAACTTATTCATACTTCTAGCGTTCATCATCGTTGACATTCATAGCACACATATTCATAATACTAGCAAACATGAACAATCACTCATGAATAATAATTAATCATATCCCCAGCATTCACCATCCTTAATCACACTATCAATCATGCATAGCTAATACGTATCAAAATATTAGCACTCTCTATCAACCATTCATAACTATTCTATCAACCAGAGTACTTGCTACGCTGTCATGTATTGAAAACACACAAACATGGCCAATCAATCACAACCAAGTAACAAGCAATGCACTTGCCTTAACCGCGTGAGAACGGAGGATGAGAAGATGGTGCTGCCCCGGGACCAGTTCCCCCACCTAAATTCAATTAAAAGCATACTAAGATAATAGTAATGGACCAAGCAAACTAATAAAAGCAAACCCGAACTAGTAATAATTCGTTTAACGCGATCCCAACTCCAATTTTCTAAATGCTGTTCTGTCCCCTTTGTGGACAGTCACGTTCTAAAATTCATATCTTTTTGTACGGGAGTCCAAATAAGGTGTTCTTACTCTTTCTGAAAATCTTATCAAATTCCCCACCTAAACCTATTTGGTGAGCCTTCCAGATTCGGCCATCTAATACCCCTACCAAACAGATTAACAGAGCAACTATTTCACATCAGAGTTTCTGGACAGCAACTTCAAACCATCATAACTTTGAGAATACTGATCCAAATTTCATGTTCTTTAGCTTCCCTGAAAGCTATGACAAGTATCTACATTTTTCGTTATAGTGAGACCTCCCAAAAACTCTTCTAGCTAATAGTTTAAGTCCAATTACTAAAATCTGACAGAACCACAGCAGATTTGCGGAATAGCAGCGCTACGAAAATCATAACTTTTGATCTGCTCGTCCAAACAATGCGATCTTGTACTCTACAGAAAGGTATTGACGTCGCCTACAATTCTCTAGGAGATGGACAGATCAAATTATGCCATTAAATAATTCAAAAACATCGCCCAACCCGATCTGCTCAAGTCAGACCTAAATACCGACATTGCTAAAGATCAAATAATCTACTAATTGGAAGGGGATCGCATCTTACCCATGAAGAACTGCCGCTGAACACGATGAACACCAACCCTAGGCCACGATCTCTCCTTTCCTTCCTCCCTTCTTCCCTTCCTTCTTCTTCCTTTCTCTTCCTTGGCAAAGACACCGAGGAGCTTTCTCCTTCTCCTTCTTGGTTGGCAGCAAAGCAAGGGGTGGAGGGTACGTAGCACGCCATGGTACTGTAGCACGGCAGCGGCACTGTAGCACGGCTACTGTAGCAACCCTAGGGTTGCCCCTCTCCTTCTTATGTGGCCCACTACCCTTCCCTTGCCTAAATGTCGTGGACCTAAGCCCACAAACCAAAGTTGTCCAAATTATGCATAAATCACCCTCTAATCTCCTGTTAAAACATTTTTTAATTGATCTTTCTCTGTAATTTATTTCTTCTCTTTCGAATACATTTGGAGTATTACATTATGTTCCCTAATCACTCGTTCGACATGTTTACCTTAATGGAATCAATAGACTTAAATATTTAGAATTTGTGAGCTGTTGTTGGACTCAATTTTAATTCCTGTTTAGGTGCTATCAGATGTTGATCTTTTTCTAATAGTTGATGAGTTTTGTTGAAATTCTTCTGCAGTATTGTTGTATGTTAGGCTTCTAGGTAGCATTTTGACTTCCGAATAGCCAGGGTGTTACAATATGCTTGCTGAAATTTAGATTGTTTATGTTAATAGTAACTTTGTTTGTTGAAGTTAATTGTTAGTAGTTGTTAGTTTGATGGAAATAATTTGTATTGTTGATTCGTGTTAGGAGTTTAGGTTGCATCTTGGCTTCCGTATAGCCAAGGTGTTACAGTTAGTATTAGAGCGGGCTTTAGGTCCATGGTGAATAGGTTAAAAACTTAGGTAACTTAATTTGCTAAAATTTGTAATGGTTAATTAACTTAAAACTTGACACACTAGTGCACAGTAGGATGAGATGGGTCAAGCAATGTATTTTCATTTCTGTTATGTTGCCTTGCTAATCTATAAAATGGTATGATCTTCTATACCTATGAATTTATTTCATGATTGTTATGAGATGATCTTGTATACTCATAATTGATTATATTGATTGTTGTGTGATGATAGTTGTTTTTGAGAGGTTGAGGTCATGGTTGTGGCCCTAGGCTTTGCAGTTACCCCACCATTCGTGGTATGGGAATAGAGAAGTAGTTATCCAATACCATAGTTATATATGTTGAGGTGAGATTCTTTAGAAAAGTTGTTCTCTTCCTTGAGTTTGAATTTGGCTAATTCTTGTCAAGTTGTGGTTGATGAATTTCTCTTGGGTTAGTGGTTCATTGCGGTTGATGGGTTTCAATGGGTCTCTAATTGTTCTCTGGAACAATTATTGTTTTCCACCGTTGAGTTGCTTTTGCTACTCGTGAATGTTGTTGATCGATGAACTTGTTATTTCCATGGTTGTTCCATCTTTTCTATTGGAAAACATGACTCGATTACTCGCTTGATATTTTGGATAATGAAAGTTTTTCAGTTGCAAATACGTTACATGTGAAAGCTCTGGGCTCTATGTATTTCTTTTGGATTAATTTGAGTGTTGACGTTAAACGCCTCACTTTTATGAAAGGAAGTGTTAAAACTCATTTAAGATATCTTCATTAATAAGATATGAGGTATCAAGTTGGGTCAATGGTGTTGTGCATATTTAATCTAAACTTTGTATCCTTGGAAGTGAAATCGAATAAGTTGATGTTGTTTTCTTGTAGTTCTTGATGAACTATGTTTGAGTAGGGCTATTCCTAATTGGAATCGATAGAATTACTAAGAAGCGTGGAACTTTGATGAACTAGTTGATCATTAAGAGTGACAAATTTGGTAAACTTGTTGGGATAAATTGGATCAATAGGTCTCAATGGATTAATCTAACCATTTGAGATGGTTGAAGTCAGAAGGTGTTAGATTACTGTATTAGTGGATATTAATCTTGGAGTTATCTTTTGTGGGTGCTTAGTGTTCATATGTAATTGTTAGGTGCAAATATTGTGTAATGAAGTTTGGTGTTGAGCATCAGTAAGAGATGAATGGATGGGGTTAATATGTGATCTTTATTTACATTATGGTGGGATTGTCGGATAATAGTATGTCATTGATGAAAGGGTTTTGGTAGAACCTTTTAACTTATGTAGTAGATCTCCTCTAAAATAAAGTGGTTATTGTAGTGAGGTTGTAAGGTTTTAGAATACTCTCAATTTTAGGATGGGATGATAAAGTAGTATGGAACTATTTGATGAGATTTTGTGGGGGGGGGGGCTTTATAAATGGAAGGGTAGATGATAACGATTCTTGTTAAGAGTATATTATTCTTGATATTATTAAGATTGTCTACAATAGATTGTGACTTGTAAGAGTGGTCATGGTTCTTCACGAGAGAGTAAATTGATCACCTTTTGTAATATGGGTTAAATGAAATGTTTGGAGTTTTGCATTCGTGATCCTATGGGAGTTCATGATTTATGTGGTATCGATATTAGTTTACGTAGAGTGACGTATTGGAAGGTTCTATCGGTTCTTAAGTGATTCATGTGACTTGAGCTTAAAGGATCTTTTACTTGAGTTGGCAAAGTAATGTTTCAATCAAAGAAAAATATTTCCTTTGATAAGTGGAAGGGTGTAGTAGAGGCATTCGCGGTTGGATTCAAGTTTTGTAGCTTGTAGCTTGTTGAAGAGTGCTTAACCTTGTTGCTTGGCCGCTTAAGAGTTTCTCAAGTTTCAACAGCAATGCTTTATTTTTATTGGCAGAAGTTTGATATTCTCTTCTTGTGGGACTTATGCCGTTATCTGTGGTCTCGTCTTTTGTTTTCCGAGTTCATTACTAATTGACTATTTCTCTTGATTTTGTGTTTACTGTGGATGGGAAATGTTTTTCTAAGTGTTGAAATCATTATTGTTATTTGTCTTTTTTATTTTGAGAAAGGAACAATGGATTTATTTTACAAAACCTTATAGAGTGTATAGTGGCAACTAGTTGGTGGTGATCAAGTGAATGACTTTGTGAGACTTTGGGAGTCAAGTTGTTTGAGACGCATTGATTGATAAATTGATTTCTTGGAGTAATCCTTGGAGAGGGTTTGACTTAAATAGAAAGTTTTGTCTTTGGGGCTAAATGATGGCATTATTGCAACTAATGGAACCTATAGTTGTTTGTGGTCTAAGATATTTTGTTCATGATGAGTGGAATATTAGAATTGTTGAAAGTATGGGAAATCTTGGTCAGTTTATTAGAGTACCACAATTGGGTACCTTACAAGGTTGTGTATAAGAATCGTGATGGTGTAGTTTCATGAGGATAGAATTGTGAAGAAATCTAATTGCTATGACAACTATTGAGATGGTAGGGAATGTTGAGTTAATGTTAGGTATGACTTAGCCTTAGTGAGTAACCATCTGAGAGTTAAAATCTTTCTAAAGATAATTTGGTCGAGAAAATGTTTCTATGTCGATGTTAAAGAGTGAGTATGTTTGGATTGTGGAATTTTAGGATTTAACTGAGGATTTCCTGTCTTTTATATGAGAAGCTCGTTGTAAGAGTCTGTGGGGTTAATTTTTGGGCTTTGCATTTTTATGCTAGAACTTTGATCGCCTAATGATAATGTGTAGAAGTAGAATAAGGCTGGATTTTGAACAGTGGGATGAACATTGATAGAACTCTTTTGATGAAGTACATGAGAATGTGTGATGTGAATTCTGAGTTGTTCATTCTTAAAGGATTGAGGTGATGTGGTTACGTATGAAGATCCATTTTGGGATGCACCGAACTCACTGTCAAAGTAATTTCGCTCAGTAGAGGAGTTGCCTAGAGTATGTTTTTATGGGGTTAATAGAGCCTCTCTACAAAGGTGTGGATGATGTACTTCAGTTTGAGTATGGTGTTGAGGTTGCCAATCTAAGTGAAATGAGTTAGTGTCGTATGCGATGATTTGGAATCCCATGATTCGAGAGAAAGTTTATTTATAAAAAGAAAAAAAAATTCTCGGGTAGAGAAATGCTCTCTTGATTCTTGTTTGAGCTGTGTGATTATGACAAAGGTCATTTGCAATTTGAGTTGGCTTTATGTTGCCATGTGTGGTTTTTCCGGTTTAGGAAAGTAAAGGAAGGGATTGATTTGGGCATCCGTGTGAATTCTCCTTTGGCTTACATCTTAGGTGGCCAAACGGGCCGCTCGGCCCGACACGGCACAAGCCCGGTTAGGCACGGCCCATTCCGGCCCGTGTAATATTCGTGTCGTGCTATTGTTAATTTTGGACTTGTGTTTCAAATGTAAGAAAATGAGTAGAAATTAAAACTTTTTCTTACATCATGTATTTCCTGTATGTTCTGAACAAGTCCTGTACAAGAATTATGGAAATACAAAGTCACAAGTCTTTTGTTTCAAAACCTTGCCTTCCAAAAACAATCTTGTTAAATCTTGTGATCATCCTTTGGAAATATTTTTCCCAAGTTCTAGGGATGGTATGTGACCCCTCTGAAAAATTTCACAATTTTTAGAAATTGTTTGAATATTTTTAGAGGGCAGTCAAACCTGCTTGACTTTCAGTCAAACCGACTCCAGAACCTTGCAGACTTTTTGGAGACAAATGCACTGCATAAAAACCTCTGAAAATTTTACACGAGGTTAATATCTGAGTTAGCAAGCTCTAGTAAAAATTTCAGAATTTTTGGAGTTGTTTTGCTATCTCAAATAAATCCCTAAGTCTCAGCTCAATTTAAAACCCAAAACCTATTTTCACTGCTCGTTGGGTTGAGTCGACTGGCTCGAACCACTTGACTTGGTCCACCAACTAACTACACTTGGTCTGGCTTAAAGTGCGCATCCAATCTCAGCCGTTGGATTTAAATCACACGGCCCACGTTCGCGTGAATGTTCGGACCTCGCGATTGCGCCAACTCATTTGGGCCGTTAGATCAAGATCTGACCGTCCAGGTGAAATGGGCCGTTTGGGTCACTCGGTTGTCCCATTCAATCGTGACCGTCCATTGTAGATCCAATGCTCACGATC
The DNA here is from genome assembly GCA_036346255.1 of Ampelocalamus luodianensis. Classification (NCBI taxonomy): domain Eukaryota; kingdom Viridiplantae; phylum Streptophyta; class Magnoliopsida; order Poales; family Poaceae; genus Ampelocalamus; species Ampelocalamus luodianensis. Next base: position 28,457,735 of record CM070637.1, read on the forward strand.
TTTCCTAGTGTTTTAAACTTCAGGAGCCTTGGGCAAATCTCAACCGTTGGATTAAAATCCAACGGCCCACAAGCACCCTAGCCTTTTCTCTTTCTCTGGTCATCTTCTTCCTCGAGCCGTGCGTGAATAGGAGCGGCACGGCTCGTCAAGTCCTGCTCCCTCCTCATCTCTCGCTGGTCGGGCATTTAGTGTCATGCTCACTTTCGCAGCGAGCATGCCCTAGCCTCGCTCCCCATCATTTCTCTTTTCTGGTCCATGGCAAGGCGGTGGACCAAACTCACCCGAGCATTTCATTTTTGCCCAAACCCTAATCCTCTAGCTTTATAAGCTTCCCAAAACCCCTCCCGGTGTTCCTTTACACCACCCTCAGCTCCCATAGCTTGTAGAGCTCAAAACACCAAAAACATTCAAACCACCATTTTCGCCATGAAGCTCCATTGTGGTCTTGATGCTCCAATGGTTCTTCTTCAAATCTTTTGTACCCTTTGAGATCCTTAGTATCCTAATCATTTCCCTAACTCAATTTTGGGTTTCATTCATCGAATTAACCAATTTTGAGTTTGGATCATTTCGCCGATTTTATCCCTTTTTCTCCAACTCCTAGTGGTTCTTTTGGCAATTAATTGCTCATGTACCTTCTATAAGCTTTAATAAAGCTATTTTGACCACCGCTGGTGTTTATTTTGCCTCAGGTCTCTATTTTCACATCTTCTTCCTCGGGCCGGCAAGCTCCTCCGTGGTCAAACCTTCTCCGGCCATCTTTGAAGCTCTTCTTGGCCAAGGTAGCTTCTTATTAGTCCTTAGATGCTATGGTACACGCTTCCTTGGACCTGCTATGAGCTTTTGATCATTTTTCGCCTTCGGCCGATTTTGTCATCATCTTTAATTTCCGGCTCGCCGGAGTTGTGGGCCTTTGGCACCGATGAGGTCACCACCATTGGGTCCGTAAGGCTATTGCGAACCCATTTTAGTACTTTGTGGGTGCCGCCGTGGCTGGAGCCACCAGCGACAAGCCGTTATTTGCCGGTCGGTTTTTGCCGAGCGGGAGCCTCTGTGAGCTGTTGTCATTAAGACATCATTAATTGCTTATCATTGCTTAATCATTGTTAATCATTGGTGGTAATTAATATGTCTTAAGCTAGTCCACTATCTCACTGACCGGTGGGCCCAGCCCCTTAAAGTTCCCCGCTGGCACTCTACTAAGTCGTTAAGACATCATTAATAATCAATCATTCTTAATTAGTGCTTAGCATTAATTGGCTGTCGGAAATAACCCTTAGAGTCACTGTCTTGTGGGCCCCCATCCACATAAATCCTCTCTGTGCGAAATCTTTAGGACACATTAAATGCTAATCATCACGAATAATTGGGTTTAGCATTTAATTGCTGTCCTAATTGGTCCTTCGTCTCACTGACATGTGGGACCAGGCACTTAAACCTCCCCCGCACTTAAAATCCACACGTGTTATTTGCGCTAAGCGTAGACCGTCGGTTTCAAGATCTGCGGCCCAGATCTTCTGGGATTTTCGGGCCCCCGAAGGTTCCACGTCACTAGCGACCGTCGATTTCACGATCAACGGTCGAGATCAATGTGCTGATTGGGTCACCCGAAGCGCACATAGATCTGGACCATCCATCTCTAGATCTTGGGCTAAGAACACGTGGCCGTTCAGACCACCCGCGCTCCAAATCGCACGTACCAGCCATCTCGCGATGAGCGGCTGAGATAGATTGGGCCGTTCGGGTCGCCCGGAGTGCGCAGTGCTCAGAGCCATCCATCTGTTGATTTGCGGTCGATATTGATTGGGCCGTTCGCTTCCCCGAACGCCCCAATCTACGTGGACCGTTGGATCTAAATCCAACGGTGAGCCTCGGTAGGTTTGCACGCGTGCGCTTTTCTCCGTGCGCGTAGGCCGTTCAATTTCACATCTAGGGTCCACGTTCGTCCACGTCATTTATTTTTGAATAGGTTTTGTATAATTCTGGTAAGTTTTTATTTAACAACTGAAAATTGTGTTAAACTTTAAAAATCCACAACTATTTCATTTTAAATCCTTTCTAGATATTTCCAGTTGGGATAAATTCATGTTTAACTAAAATTTCATTTAAAAATGCATATAGACATTGTTCTGTGCCAGAAAACCTTGTAGACAATATTGGTTAGTTTTCAGTCATTTTGAATATCCCAGAAATTAACATGAAACTTGTAAAATGCATATCTTTTTCTGTATGACTCCAAAATGTGCAAACTCAATTTTATAAATTTCCTCTGTTAATATACTTTAATATGAAATAGGTTTTGCGCATGCTCATACTCCTGAAAAATGACATGCTCTAGTTTTGCAACTTAGAAAAATCATAAGTATTTCATTTTAACTCCAAATTGAGTAAACTCATCTTTGCTGTTCTTAGGATACCATTACCTACCCACTATAAAAATTTCAGACTCTAGATCATTCTGGAATTTTTTGCCATAAACAGTACCAGTAATTAATTTAGTGAATTAACAGGCTGAGAGAAATGGTTTTAGCTATAACTTTTTCATACTTGGGCACAATGGTATGATGGTGTGATTTTTGGGTGTGACTGGAATGGTGCCCGAGTCAACAAGGACCGAACATCTTGTTACACTAAACCAATCATTCTCGTATGCTAATCACACTAGAGGGAAATGTGACCTCTCTTGACTTAGTACTTTGGCGTGTGTTGGCTACGAGTTGCAGGAGGGCGTGTGTGTGTTGTGTTGTGGTAAAATGAGATGGTTATGTGTGGGAGCATTGTAGTTGTTCAAAAAGCTTTACCCCGAGGGGTAGTTGTCTTTTCGGCTTTACAATGTGAGCGTATGGGTTTCTATCCATACGAGCGACTCGTAGTTGATACGCAATATTGGAAATGTCTCGTAGGACTTAGCCGTGCCGGCATACCTTTGGAAGTGTGCTAATCTTGTGGCTTAAAGGCAGTCTGAAGTGTGGGTACATTGGTACACCCCTGCAAGGTTAAAACTATTCGAATAGCCTCGTCCTAGGTTTTGGACATGCTTGGGGAAGTCTTTCAAGGGTTAGACTACAACATTTTAATTAAAACATGATGGGTGGTATGAATCAGGGATTCATGTTATGTGTGGTGGCTATTGGGTTAGCCACTTCTATGTGGTTACTTGATTATTTATTGTTACTCGTTGTTATTTCAATGATTAAAAACTGGTTTGTTAAATTGCCTTCAATCTATTACATTATTGCAAATGAAACTTGCTTTATGCGTCCAAATAACCATATAACCATTTTCTTTGGATTCAGCTCTCATGTAGCTATGTATAGGCTTGTTACTCGTAAGTCTTGCCAGTATATTATTGTACTAATTTGCATTGCTCGTTGTGTGCAGAGGAAGAAGGTGAGCCCGAAGGGCCTCACTTTTGTGAGTTTTGCTGTAGCAGTGTGTGGGGCGACTAGCTTGGCGGCCCGGTAGGTTTCCCTGTGGTTTATGTGGCTAACCGGTCGTCTTTTGGTTTAAGCCATCTCATGGCACCTTTTGCTTCCGCTGATACTTTATACTTGTCATTTGGCCGGTCGGCTGTTCTCTAATAACTTACTATTATGTATGTCTTTCGCTAGACTTGTTATAATATGATGTGTGGAATTGATGCATACCTTTGAAAATATGTATGTGTGCTGCATTTTCTGGGAAGCACATGTCCATCGAGGCACGAGTTATTTTGTTTGTGATACTAGAGCCAGTGGAAGATTAAGTATTACAAGCTTAATAAACCTGGGTCTCACAAAGTTGGTATCAGAGCCATACTGACCGTAAAAACCCTTAGCTTGGTCGTCCCTAGTATATTTTGAAAACTTACTTTCTAAATATCAAATGTTTCATGAAAAACCTAAGTAAGTTCTCATATTTTACTTCTTATCTATCTTAGCTTGCTCATCTCACCTTATTCTGGATTGAAATTAAAATGCTGATTTTACTCTCATCTTCCTTCAAAAGATAGTCGCTTAATCAATTAAATTGGTTTTTGGAAAACCATGAGAGCTTTAAATTGAAGTGTTGGCTGTTTTGGAGTGAAGAATAGGAGCTCCTGGAATTGGAGGATTCGGCCAGGGACTTGGAAGAGAAAAAGCGGACAACAAGCAGGAAATTCTGGACATCTAGCTATTTATAGTTTATATAATTGAAAATGAGAGGATAATCCAACTAAAACTTGTAGGGATAAAAAGGGTAAGAAGTGACATGAGTTCGCTAAAATATCTAACACTCCATTAGGTAGTTTAACCTTGCTCTTGGATTATACTGGGGCTGGAACAGAGTGCTGAAAATTGCCTTCCTAAAACTGATTGCTCGTTCTTCCATACGAGTTAGTCATACTGGGAAGGTGATTTTGTAAACTGAGATCTTGCTTTGAGTTTATGCTAGTTTTTAAGCTTTTGGAGTTCATTTTGTAGAAATGTTAATTGTTTTTCCTTGCCTCCTGTCCCGGAGTTGTTGCTGACTTGTCTTGGTGGAACAGGATGGCAGGAAGAATCCACAGCGGTCAGTCATCGGGTCATGATGAGGAGCTCCTGCCTCCTCCGACCATGGCTGAGGTTCTTGCTCAGATCGAGCGGAACCGCATGGATCAGACTCGGATCCTAGATATCATCGCGAGGAACACCTCCACTCCCTCTGGTGCCTCGGGATCTGGAGGTGGTGGGCATCAGCCTCGTGGGGGACTCGCGGAGTTCCTTCGCACACAGCCACCCACCTTCTCCCGATCTGAGGACCCTCCTGACGCAGATGATTGGCTGCGTCTGGTTGAGCGGAAGCTCAACATTGCTCAGTGCCAGGAGCAGGATCGGGCACTCTTTGCATCCCATCAGCTGGAGGGTGCAGCACTCTCATGGTGGGAGAACTTTCTCGCCATACTGTTGGAAATATGCCCTAGAGGCAATCATAGAGATGATTATATTTCATTATGTTCATAACATTTGATAATATGTTATCTTGTTCCTTGAATTAATCATCAGTTATATAGATCAATGAGTATGTGACTTGTTGGTGAAAGTCTTTATCTTATATGATGTCATTTTAAAAGTATCCCTGGTCGAATGTCACTGGTCGGAACACTAGTGACTCTACAACCAGTACATGTATTGATTGATGACCATGTTTCACCGGTCATGGATAGAGAGATATCGAATCAATAATGTGGACACATGTTAGAGCACATAGTGTTGGATAAGACCCACCTTGAGACACTATTGAGATTGTTATGATTCTATGTGTCGTTAGTTGGTCTCAAGCAATGATGATGTATAATCCTTAGACCTGAGATCAGCATGGTTTCCTACATGTGTAATAGCACTCTTAGGGGTTGCCAAACGCTACTCCGTAACTGAGTAGTTATAAAGGTAGCTTTCGGGTATGTTATGAAACATGCGGAGGAATGTGACTGGTCGGATATGGGATTTACCCCTCCTAACATAACAGGAGAGATGTCTCTGGGCCCCTCGTTGTGGTCGAATAACGAAAGTGCGTGGCCATGCCACCAGTGGTCGAAGTGTCGACCACATGAAATTATTCGACACTTGATCAAGAAAGTATTGAACAGTCCATGGATGACATATTATCTCACCTGAAGTTCAACCAGATGTCATGAGGCAAAGGGAGAATACACAAGCAGGTCGTTCAGTTGCCGAGATCGTAGACTGGTCGAAGTCGTATGGAGATGCGACCTAGTCGAAGACTACTCGAACATAATCACCAATTGGGCGTAAGGAGTTGCAAATTGGTCGTAGTTAGATACTAACTGGTCGTATGGAGTTACGAACTGGTTGTAACTGATTATGAACTGGTCGTGACTAAGTACGAACTGGTCGTAAGTGATAAAGACCTGGTCGTAGATCATATTGCATTAAGGTTCGTCCGATATATTCTGTGTGTGTTCGGGAATCGTTATGTGCTGCTAGGTACCGCTGACGACTCGTGATCGGAAAAGAGTTTTCGAGTCACAACCGATTACACACGAACCTATAGGGTCACACACTTAAAGGGCTAGGATTTGATTTGGATGGAGATCCGAATTCTTATAGGCCACGAGTTCCTAATGGGCCACAGGTTGAGGACCCAATATGGATGCCTATATATAGAGGGACGATGGCATGGGGTATGATTGATCAATCTTTCTGGAAGAAATCCCAAAACCCTAATAGCCACGCTCTCCTCAACCACGTCACCAGCGCTAGCACTCCTACGCGTGGTGTCCCTGCCCCGTACGTGTGGATACATTGGAGGTGTTGTTGCGAAGCATCAGCACTAGGACGATCCGCGACTCACGACGCTCATCGGAGTAGGAGGAGAAGGCGCGGCAAGTACGACTCACGATCGCTTCAACTCGCTACATCGACTCTACTCCGCCACGAGTCGCACGCCTAGTGGTAATCTCGTGATCTATTACTAGCGGAGGTTCCTTGGTTGCGCAGTAAAATTTTTGTTTGTGCTATCGTAGCATTCCCGCGATCCTTCACATACAGCCCGCGGGCCATGTGGTCTCGTGGGAGGAGTTCAGGTCTGCCTTCCGTCGGGCCAACATCCCCGATGGCCTGATGAAGCTTAAGAAGAAGAAGTTTCTCGCTCTCAAACAGGGGCGCAAGTCTGTGATGGAGTACTTATACGATTTTAATCACTTGGCTCGTTACGCTCTAGGTGAGGTGGCCACTGATGAGGCCAAGCAGGAGAAGTTCATGGAGGGTTTGTCTGAGGAGCTGCAGGACAAGCTCTCTATCGTGGACTTCCCCGACTTCCAGGCCTTGGTTGACAAGGCTGTGGTCGCCGAGCACAAGGCGAGGGCACTGGGCGAGTCCCGCAAGCGCATGTGGGAGGCCAACCGGTCTGCTCAGGCCAGCCTCTCTCATCCCCGTGTTGGGCCTGCACCAGGGGCCCGCTCGTTGGCTTCACCACTGCCGAGGCCGTCGGCGCGAGTTACTCGTCCCCCGCAGGCCGTGTTTCAGCCACATGCACCTGCAGCCCAGCTGCAGGGTGGCCTCCGCAATCCAGCTGCTGAGGTCACCTGCTTCGCCTGCAACAAGAAGGGCCACTATGCTAACAGTTGCCCTCAGAGGACTAGAGCGGCCCCTCGTCCTAATGGAGGACGCGGGCAAGGGAATGGTCACCCACCTGACCAGAAGGTGGTCCAGAAGACTCAGAGTGTGGGAAGTGGCCGAGTCAACCACATCTCGGCTGAGGAGGCACAAGAGGCACCCGACGTTGTGTTGGGCACGCTTCTTGTCAGTTCTCGCCCTGCTGCAGTATTATTCGATTCAGGAGCTTCGTATTCCTTTATTTCGAGATCTTTTGCTGCTGCTTGTGACCTTCACTTTGTTCCTTTAGGGATTCCTTTGCTTATTCGCTCTCCGGGTTCGGAAATGAGAGCTGATCTCGAGTGCCGGGACGTTCCTATTGATATTGAAGGAGTGGGATTCTTGGAGAACCTCATCCTACTCGACTCGGCGCGTCTGGATGTGATTCTTGGCATGGATTGGCTGTCCCAACACTTGGGGCAAATCGATTGTGCCAGAAAGATGGTCTACCTCACCAGCCCCTCAGGCGAGCAGGTTGGGATTTCACCACAGCTGCAAGGGCCACATCTTTGTGCCCTTGAAGCAAAGCCAGCATTGGAGATTCAGGATGTGCCCATAGTATGTGACTTTGTGGATATCTTTCCTGAAGATTTGCCTGGGATGCCTCCAGTTCGAGACCTGGAGTTTGTTATTGAGTTGCTGCCCGGTACCGCTCCAATTTCAAAGGCACCGTATCGAATGCCTCCTAATGAGTTGGAGGAGTTGAAGAAGCAATTAGGTGAGCTTCAAGCGAAGGGATTTATCTGTCCTAGCTTATCTCCTTGGGGTTGTCCAGTTATTTTTGTGAAGAAGAAGGACAAGACCGTGCGTATGTGTGTTGATTACCGCCCGCTTAATGAAGTGACGGTGAAAAACAAGTATCCTTTGCCTCGCATTGATGATCTCTTTGACCAGTTGACCGGAGCTCGGGTAATCTCCAAGATTGACTTGAGATTGGGGTATCATCATGTCCGAATCGTAGTGAGGATATTCCAAAGACGGCTTTCACTACTCGTTATGGCCTTTACGAGTATATCGTCATGTCTTTGGCTTAACCAATGCCCTGCTCTATTCATGAATCTTATGAACTCGGGTTCATGGAGTATTTGGATAAGTTCGTTGTGGTCTTCATTGATGATATTCTCATCTACTCCAAGAGTGAAGAGGAGCATGCTCGAGCATCCAAGATTGTATTAGGGAAGCTGGGTGAGCACCAACTGTATGCCAAGTTCAGCAAGTGCGAGTTCTGGTTGAAGGAAGTGGCATTCTTGGGCCATGTTCTTTCAGTAGGAGGCGTAGCTATGGATCCTAGCAAGGTCAGCGATGTTCTATCTTGGGGTCAGCCCAAGTCAGTCACCGATGTGCGGAGTTTTCTTGGTTTAGCGGGTTACTACTGTCGCTTTATCGAGAACTTCTCCAAGATGGAAAGTCGATGATTGAGTTGCTCAAGAAGGACAAGAAATTTATGTGGTCCTCTGCTTGTGATGAGAGTTTTCAGGAACTCAAGAAGCACTTGACTTCAGCTCCAGTGCTTGTTCTTCCCGATATCCACAAGAGCTTCGATATCTTTTGCGATGCCTCTCGTCAGGGACTCGGTTGTGTGCTTATGCAAGAAGGCAAGGTAGTGGCCTATGCATCTAGATAGTTGAGGCCTCATGAACTCAACTATCCTACCCATGACTTGGAGTTAGCTGCAGTGGTTCATGCACTCAAGATTTGGCGGCATTACTTGATTGATAACCGCTGTGAGGTGTATTCTGATCACAAGAGCTTGAAATATTTGTTCACCCAGCCAGATCTGAACCTCAGGAAAAGAAGATGGTTGGAATTGATCAAAGATTATGATATGGGCATTCAGTATCATCCGGGCAAGGCCAATGTGGTTGCCGATGCACTTAGCTGGAAGGTGTATTGCAATACTTTGATGCTCCAAGAGCAACAGCCTGCCCTTCTTGAAGAATTTCAACGGCTCCATTTTGGTTTGATTGAGCATGGTTCCCTTGCTACCGTGGTTGTGCAACCAACCTTGGTGGACCAAATCAAGGCTGCGCAACAGACAGATGTTGGTGTGAGTCAAATCAAGTAGAACATCAAGGATGGGACAGCCAAGTGCTTCTCAGAAGATGAGCATGGTGTTGTGTGTTTTGGACAGCGCCTTGTAGTTCCAAAGGTCATGGAATTGCGGGATTTGATTCTCCGCGAAGCCCATGACTCACCCTTGTCCATTCATCCTGGGGCTACCAAGATGTATCAGGACCTTCGTCAGAAGTTTTGGTGGACCCGTATGAAGCGTGAGATTGCCAAGTTCGTTGCCGAGTGTGACGTGTGATGTCGTGTCAAGGCCGAGCATCAGCGTCTAGCTGGCCTTCTTCAGCCTTTGCCAGTGCCTGAGTGGAAGTGGGATTCCGTGGACATGGATTTCATCACTGGCCTGCCTCGCTCGTCTAATGGGAATGATGCCATATGGGTCGTGATTGATAGACTGACTAAGGTGGCACATTTCCTTCCTGTCAAGACTTAGCCTCGTGTGGGACCCTTGGCTGAGCTTTATGTCTCAAGGATCGTGAGTCTGCATGGTGTGCCAAAGATGATTGTTTCTAATCGCGGTGCGCTTTTTACCTCTCGGTTTTGGCATGTTCTGGCAAGAGACTATGGGGACCCGTCTTACTTTCAGCACAGCCTTTCATCCTCAAACTGATGGTCAGACGGAGAGAGTCAATCAAGTGTTGGAAGATATGCTCCGTGCTTGCTGAGTTTTCCTACAACAACAGTTTCCAAGCCAGTCTTGGCATGGCACCTTTTGAGGCCTTGTATGGGAGGAGGTGTAGAACCCCATTGAACTGGTTAGAAACTGGTGAGCGACAGTTCTTCGGCCCAGACTCGATCAATGAGGCCGAAAGCCAGGTTCAGTTGATTCGTGAGCATTTGCGCGTGGCCCAGTCCAGGCAAAAGAGCTATGCAGATCGTCATCGCCGAGAGTTGAGCTTTGAGCCCAATGACTTTATGTATCTCAAAGTCTCACCTTTGAAGGGCCATCAGCGTTTTGGCATCAAGGGCAAGTTGGCTCCTCGATTTGTTGGGCTTTATCGCATCATCGAGAAAATTGGAGTTGTTGCATACAAATTGGAGTTACCATCTACACTTGAAGGGGTGCATGATGTGTTCCATGTGTCACACCTAAAGAAGTGCCTCCGTGTTCCAGCTGAAGAAACTCCGTTGGAAAATCTCGATGTGCAAGAGAATTTGACCTACCATGAGCATCCTGTTCGTATTCTCGAAGAATCTGAATGAAGAACTAGGAACCGTGTCATCAAGTTCCTTAAGGTTCAGTGGTCAAATCATTCCGAGGATGAGGCAACTTGGGAGCGGGAAGATCGCCTTCGTGCTGACTACCCGTCTTTCTTCTCCGAGTAAACGGAATCTCGGGACGAGATTCTTGTAAGCGGGGGAGATTTGTAACATCCCAAGTTTCAGACTTGTGTTTCAAATGTAAGAAAATGAGTATAAATTAAAACTTTTTCTTACATCTTGTATTCCCTGTATGCTTTGAACAATTGTTGTAAGAAGTTATGGAAATACAAAGTCACAAGTCATTTTGACCAAAACCAAGTCCTTCAAAATCATTCTTGTCAAATCTTGTGATCATCCTTTGAAAATATTTTTCCTAAGCTCTAGGGATGGTATGTGACCCCTCTGAAAAATTTTACAATTTTTAGAAATTATTTGAATATTTTTAGAAGGCAGTCAAACCCTATTCCAGAATATTACAGAATTTTTGGAGGAAATTTCACTGCATAAAAACCTCTGAGAATTTTACACAAGGATAATATCTAAGTTAGCAAGCTCCAGTAACAATTTCAGAATTTTTGGAGTTGTTTTGCTATCTCAAATAAATCCCCTAAGTCTCAGCTCAATTTAAAAATCCAAAAACCTCATTTCACTATTCCTCGGGTTCGAGTCAGACTCGGGCTCGAGCCAATTGACTCGACCGAACCAGCTAAACGCACCCAGGCTCGCTCAGTGGCGCGCGCCTCTTTTCAGCCATTGGATCCAAATCGCACGGCCCGTGTTCGTGTGAACATTCGGACCCCGCGAATGCGCCAATCCATTCGAACCGTTAGATCTTGATCCAACCGTCCAGATTATCTGAGCACATTCGGGTCACTTGGAGGGCGCATTTAATCGTGACCGTTCATTTCTGATCCAAGGGTTCCCGATCTCTTCCTTTATTTCAAATCTCATAAACGTGGTGCGATCTCAGCCGCCCGATCAAAATCCAACCGTCCAAAATCACCCCAGCCTTTTTCGGTCGTCTTCTTCCTCGCGCCGTGCGTGAACAGGAGCACAGGCATGGCCATGTCTTTTTGAGTTCCTTGTCAGCGTCCCTCTGGTCGGGACAGTGGTGCGTGCGCTACTTTCGGCCATGATCTTGGTCTTGTCCTTGTTCCCCATTATTTTCTTTTAGGTCCACGGCTGTTTTTTGAGCCAAACTCACCCGAGAGCTTCATCTTAGCAAACCCTAGTTCCACCATCTATATGAAGCTTTCCAAAACTCTCTCTGAGCTCCCTTGTCACACCATTTAGCCTCCCAACCCTTGTGGAGCTCAAAACCACTGAAATTCCCAAAATCGCCATTAATGACCGTGGAGCTCAATTGAGGATCTTCGTGCTTCAGTGGTTCTTCTTCAAATCTCTTTGCGCCCTTTTGAGCTCTTTAGCTCCATATTCATTTCCCCTAACTTAATTTTGGAAATCATTCACAGGAATTGACCAATTTTAAGTTTGGATCATTTCGGCCGATTCTACCCCTTTTCTTCTTCAGCTCCGGTGAGTGTTTTATTTCTCAATTATTTGCTCATGAAGCTTCTATGAGCTATAATGAAGCTATTATGACCACCTAGTGGTGTTCATTTTGCTCAGGTTGTCATGTTTGTATCATCTTCTTCAACTCCGGCGGGTTCTTTCTCTGTCAAGGCTCTCCGGCTATCTTTTGAAGCCCTTCTCGGTTGAGGTAGCTTCTATTTAGTCCCTAGATGCTTGGCACACGCTTTCTTGGACTCTTGAGCTTTGTGCATTTTCGCTTTACCGATTAGTGTCACTATCTTGTTTTCCGGCTAGCGGCGTTCTAGACCTCACGCGGCGAGGTCACCACCATCGGATCGCAAGGCTATTGTGAACGATTTTAGTCTTAAGGTTGCGCCACATGGCGGAACCGCGCCGCGACGAGCCCTCTTTCTGCTTCGGTTTTTGCCGGACGGAAGTTCCTTAATGCCGTTGTCATTAAGACACAATTAATGCCTTAATCATTGATGATCATTAGGTAATTAATATATCTTAGGAGGTCCACGTGTCAGCGGCGATGTGGGGCCACCTCTTAAAACCCCACTAGCGCTATTCAACCTGTTAAGGCACCATTAATAATCGCCTTTTGATAATTAATGTTAGCATTAAGTGGTCATCGGAGATGACTCCATGAGTCACTGACAGGTGGGCCTGTAGGCTTTAAACCGCTAAAATAGGGTCTTTAGGACAAAATCTGGGATCATTAATTGCTAATCATTGTTAACAATTAATGTTGTTCGATTAGAGCATTTGTGTCACTAGATGTGGGCCCTCGCCCGCTTAAACCTCTCTGTGTGAAAGCTTTAGGACACATTAATTGTTAATCATCCCTGATCATTTGATTTGCAATTAATGGTTGTCTTAAAATAGCCCCTTGTGTCTCTGACAAGTGGGCCCGCGCAGTTAATCGCCAGCGCACTTAAAAACCCGCACGTGTATGTAACGCGCATTGTGGGCCGTCGATCCCATGATCATCGATCCAGATCTATCTAAAATTTTGAACTCCGAAGGTCTCCACTGCCGTAGGCCGTCAGATCTAGATCAACAGCCTAGATCAAAGTGAACGTTTGGACCCCCCGGGTTTTCCAAACGCTCTGGACTATCCATCTCGCGATGGACGGTTGAGATGCGTCTGCTGTTCGGGACTCCCGAAGGGAATGGCGCTCTGAGCCGCTCATCTTTAGATCTACGGCTGTGGTCGTTCGAGGCATTCGCGTCGCCCGAATGTCCCTACTCACGTGGACCATTGGATCTAAATCCAACGGTGGGCTCCTTTGACGTCGCGCGTGTGTGCTATTTCCCAGCGCACGTGGGCCATTAGATTTTGTATATGAGGCCCAGTTTCGTCCACATCGTTTATTTCTGTTAAGTTTGTTTATATTTCGGAAAGCATTTATTTACCAACTGAAAATTGTTTTAAACTTTATAAATTCATAACTAATTCTATTCAAATCCTTTTTAGATGATTCCAGTGAGGTTAAATTCTTTATTAACTATGGGAAGAATTGGGAGAAATGCCTGCCACTTGCTGAGTTTTCCTACAATAACAGCTTTCAGGCTAGTCTTGGTATGGCACCTTTTGAGGCCTTGTATGGGAGGAGCTGTAGGACCCCTTTGAACTGGTCGGAAACTGTGAGTGATAGTTCTTCGGCCCAGACTCGATCAATGAGGCCGAAAGCCAGGTTCAGTTGATTCGTGAGCATTTGCGCGTGGCCCAGTCCAGGCAAAAGAGCTATGCGGATCGTCGTCGCCGTGAGTTGAGCTTTGAGCCCAATGACTTTGTGTATCTCAAAGTCTCACCTTTGAAGGGCCATCAGCGTTTTGGCATCAAGGGCAAGTTGGCTCCTCGATATGTTGGGCCTTATCGCATCATCGAGAGAATTGGAGCTGTTGCATACATATTGGTGTTGCCAGCTACACTTGAGGGGGTACATGATGTATTCCACGTGTCTCACTAGTTGCCATGCGTAACAGATTTATTCCACCCTCTTTTAAACGGGACTTGTGTAAGAAATTGCAACGCTTAAACCAAGGTAATAGATCTGTAGAAGAATATTATTAAGAGCTACAAATTAGTATGTTGCGTTGTGATATTATTGAGGACGAAGAGGTTGCTATGGCACGTTTTTATGGAGGACTAACACGTGAAATTCAGGACATAGTTGATTACAAAGAATATGATAGTGTTCCTAGATTGTTCCACCTTGCATGTTTAGCAGAAAAGGAATTGCAGGGACGACAACAGAGGCCAAGGAACAATTTTGGAAGCACGTCTACACCAAGATCAACATCAGGACACGTTAAAACAGTCCCACCTTCAGCTACACGGTCTGCTGCCCCCTCCTTGAGTAGGGTGCGTTCAGCAGCACCTCCGACACCATCACATGCCCCTGAGGTAAGCAAGTCTACTAGTGTGCAGGCCCCAGCCAAGAGTTCTTCTTCGGTTGCTTCCACAGGTCGTACAACTGGGATTATTTGCCATCGTTGCAAGGGAATGGGCCATGTCATGAGGGACTGCCTAAGTCAGCGAGCATACCTCGCCACCGAAGATGGAGGTTATGTAAGTGCTAGTGATTTTGAGGATGAGTATATGCTTGCAGCTAACCTTGCAGGTGGAGAAGACGAGACAGATAGTGATGCTGATGATGTAGAAGAACACGTAGCTGTTGTTGACACAGGGACTCATGTGAGCCTTGTTGCACACAGTCTTTGAGCGCACAAGTGGAGAGAGCGAACAAAATCAGCGGCATAACTTGTTCCAATCCGATTCTCGTGAAGGAGAGAGCCTGCAGAGTCATCATTGATGGAGGGAGTTGCAACAACCTTGCAAGCTCCGAGATGGTCGAGAAGCTTGGCTTGACCACACAGCCACACCCACATCCCTACTACCTCCAATGGTTCAATTCGTGTGGTAAGTAAAGGTAAACAAAGTTGTGAGAGTGCAATTTTCAGCTGGTAATTACAAAGATAGTGCCGACTTTGATGTAGTGCCTATGCAAGCATGCTCTTTGTTGCTCAGTGAGGCCTTGGATATATGATATTGATGTTTTGCACCATGGTAGAGCTAATACCTACTCGTTCTCACATGAGGGTAAGAAGATTAAGTTGTTGCCTTTGACACCCACTGAAATTTTGAATGATGAAGTAGAACATGCTGGAAATGAAAGAAACACCAATGGGCATGATTCTAAAATTCAGCAAGTAGCCAAACATGTTTTCCCACCTAAAGGGGAGAAAGCGGTGCCTAGTTCTAAGTCGGAGGGGATTAAATTGAAGGGTTGTGCTATGCTTGCCACTAAATTTGAACTTACTGAAATTTGTGATAATGAGCTGCCATGCTATGCTTTGATATGCAAAGATACTTTATTTTCACTAAAGGATATATCTAGCTCTTTGCCTCTGCTGTTGCTAACCTTTGCGGAGTATGTGGATGTATTTCAGTGAGATACCCCGTGACAACCATGTAGTCGAAGGGTAGAGCATCAAATCGATTTGATTCCGAGAGCAACTTTGCCAAACCGTGTCGCATATCGCTTGAGCTACCCGCAGATTTTTGGTTACAGACGCCTACGACTGTGTCTCAAGCTCTACGACCGGTCTTACGACCACCCCTCGACCAGGCCCATGACCGCCTTACAGACTTGAAGCCATACTTGGGGAAAGAAGATGACCTTGAGTCGAGGACGACTCCAATTCAAGAGGGGGAGGATGATGAGGACATCACTCTTTCGGATACACGCACTACGCAAAATCCTCCAGATCTGGTTGCTAAACTACAAGATCCTACGACAAGAGCTCGTGCACGTCACTTAAATTATGAGGTGAGCTCGTTTCTAGGTGCTAACGACTTATCTATGCAAAATGGTATACTACCTAATAGTTGTGATCTTTTGTACTTCGGAATAATGGGGAGGATCCATCAAGTCCTGGTCATCTGCGCTGATTGTGCCCAAGAAAAGGAAGTCCCTCTGATTGCGCCGAGAAACGATTTTTGGATTGCAGAAGGAGGTCTACGACCAGTTCCCCGTAATTTACGACCAGGTCCACAAGCTCCACGACCAGGTGTACGCGCTCTACGACCACGTTGGGAGTTACTAAGAGTCGTTGAAATAAGGTGCTGCGTCACCGTTTTGGGCCTAATAGGGCTTTGTAAGCGTGTCGAGGTCAAAGGCCAGGTTGTGTATGCCTCTTCCCATGGCCGCACAACCCTAGGTTGACCTCCTCACGCCCCCCCTATATATAGACAGTAGCCGCCACAGTTTAGGGTTGGGTTTTTCTTAGAATTATTCTGCCACTTGCAGTTTCGCCGTTGTACGGTTTGAGGAACTCCACTTTGATGATCTTCATTCATATTCGCAATACAATTCAGATTGCATCTTCCTTGTTCTTGTGAGTTGCATCGATTGCTTGCAGGAACAATAACCCTCGTGGTAACGTCGATCGCGTGCCAGCGTGGTCGATAACGGCGATCGTGCGGTGTAGCGACTGCGAGGTGACGATCCACGGTCGAAAGCCTCAAAGCGTCAACGTCCTCACGACGAAATCAATCGAACCTATCGGAAGATCGGGCCACCGTAGCCATCATTTAGCTTTATAAGCTTCCCAAAACCCCTCTTGGTGTTCCTTTACACCACCCTCAGCTCCCCATAGCTTGTAGAGCTCAAAACACCGAAAAACATCCAAACCACCATTTTCGGCCATGACGCTCCATTGTGGGTCTTGATGCTCCAGTGGTTCTTCTTCAAATCTTTTTGTACCCTTTTGAGCTACTTAGTACCTTAATCATTTCCCCTAACTCAATTTTGGATTTCATTCACAGGAATTGACCAATTTTGAGTTTGGATCATTTCGGCCGATTTTATCCCCTTTCTTCTCCAACTCCGGTAAGTGGTTCTTTTGGCAATTAATTGCTCATGGACCTTCTATAAGCTTTAATGAAGCTATTTTGACCACCAGTGGTGTTCATTTTGCCTCGGGTCTATATTTTCACATCTTCTTCCTCGGGTCCGGCAAGCTCCTCCGTGGTCAAACCTTCTCTGGCCATCTTTGAAGCTCTTCTTGGCCAAGGTAGCTTCTTATTAGCCCTTAGATGCTGTGGCACACGCTTCTTTGGACTGTTGCGGAGCTTTTGATCATTTTTCGCTTTCGGCCGATTTTGTCATCATCTTTAATTTTCAGCTCGCCGGCGTTGTGGGCCTTTGCCGCCGGCGAGGTCACCACCATTGGGTCCGCAAGGCTACTGCGAACCCATTTTGGTACTTTGTGGGTGCCGCCGTGGCCGGTGTGGGCGCCCCGGGTTATTGGAAATGCACTCAATTAAATTCATACTGTAGCACAATTATTAATGAAGGAACAGCACTGCCCCTTTATTAAAGATCATGCTAAAGATATAAATTTAACAAGTGGCAATTCCAATAAACAGGATTCCCGGATATATATATCTCACAATGGTTCCCAGGATCAACGACCATTGCATATATATCCTTCAACAACATTGCATCAAATACATACAAGTCATACATGGACATAATTAAACATAAGTTTACAACATTTGGTTTAGTACTACAATTATTAAGTGAGTTGGTCACTTCAAAAGTCTACAGCGGAAGCAAAACAAAATAGCAACATCCACCAATGGCCTCATCCACCCGCAGGCAATTGCGTGGAGGAAAGAAGTAGCTCTACTCGTTAGCGTCTCCCTGATCGGCGCTAGCGGGTACTTCAAAAAGATAACCATCCTCACCTGCAACAATAGGTGATAGCACCTTGAGTACGGAAGGTACTCAGCAAGTCTTACACAAACTAATAAAATAAAGTGTTTATTAGAGCCTATTCAAAGGAGTAGAATTTATGGATGCATAAGGTTACAACAGGAAGGTATAAAGGTTCAGATTTGCATAAAGCAATACATCTTAACCTACAAAGGCTAAATTTTTGACAAAGCAATTTAATAAATCAAAATTGGACTAGTACAGTAAGTAAATGACATAATGTAAACAGTACAGTGCATGAATCCCTCATGCAAAGTAAAAAAAAAAACAAAACCAGTTTTTGTAAATCAAAACTTCTATACAGGTGACATCAATTCAAGTTATCGTCCATGACCGTGGACACGGCTATTCCAACAGTTTATACCCTGCAGGGGTGTACATCTTTACCCACATGACTTAGCTAGCCCGTTGCCTTCGGATGCCTCCGAATGATGACATACTTCCTTTGGTATGCCGACCGGGGAAACTAAGATTTGGCATTTTTCAACAAGCTAACACTATTGAGTTGGACCCCCATGTGTGAACTGATCTCGCTTAAACAACGACTGATAGCATCTTCTTAACCGGGGCACACATGTTGCGTCAGTAATGCCGATCCAAACAATTAAATGCGAATCGGCTCACTACCCATATTAGGATGCAATCGGCACCATTAAGGTACGTATATGCTACGGAGCACATATACGCTCACCCTTCTAAGAACATCTGATACTGACATACAAGCTCACATGGCATACAACGCAGTCATCAGACCTAAGCATCTATGCCATACAAGGTCAATACACATATTCTTACTTTCCTGTTTCCAACCCAATAGCCTTAACATTTTACTTAACCAAACAAAGACTCATACACCGCATGTGGAAGTACGTGGGGGACTTGAATTGAATAATCAGAGTTCGGTCCTTAATTAACCCGGACAAGTCCACCACAAAACCCAATCTCGTGCACAAAAGCACCATCACTAGCTTCCTCTTGTCCAGATCAATTTAAATTTAAAATACAAGTCGGATTTAAAGAAACTGACAAAGAGTTCAAAATAACACAAGTTCATTTGTGATTCCCTGCTTGACAAGATATTCTTGTCAAACTCTAAAATCTCTAGATCGCATGTCTAAGCCAAATCGAAAATATATGTTATAGTATACATTACTATGCTAAGGTTGAGTGTATGGTGACAATTGAGGTAACCCATCAAAGTTAGGTCATAACTAACTACTAATAGATCACAATTTGTATTTTCGAAAAATAGCATGCACAGATTGTCACCGGATTTAGAAAATATATTGTATAAAATTTGGGACCAATATGGTGCGTAGAGGAAGCTTGCCTTGATAATAGTATACTTCTGTTGCAGGCTCAGGATGTTCAGAAATAAATTCACCCACTTCAGCAAAACCAGATTCTAAAAGAAGCAATAAGATCCAATAAATGCCAAAATCGACAACTAGTCTTGATTAAAAGAAAATGCATGATCAATAAAGAAATGCATGATTGACAATATGCTTAAGCCATAACTACCCATAATAGTGAGAATAACCCATATTATAACCTACTGTTTTCAAATGGCAAAAACTTAAGGCTTAGTACAAAGTTTCAATTTTCATATTTTGAAAAGAACCGAAAACAGGATAGATAGCATATTTTGGGAAAATGAAGATAGATCAAGCAAAGGTTCAGAAATGAAACTTAGCATGATCTTTAGGGTAATTAATATCACAAGCTAACCCTATTCTAACCCTAATCGATTAGATTACATCAACTAAGAAGAAACTTATTTTTGTCGGTTGAGCCGACAAAAGAGAACAGAGACATATCTTTGCTATGAGGCAAAATAGATGATGACAAGAATTGAAAGATCAACTTGTTATGCTACTAGGGTGTAGCTGAGACCTAACTAGGATAACAAGTCGACAGAAGAAACCCTAGGTCTTGAAAAAGATATGGAAAACCGAAAAGTTATAATAACAACTTTTCAGTTTGAAGCAAGTTGAAGCTACTGATATTTAAAAGAATGATTTATATGGTCTCCTAAGGTCCTTAGGATGCTCAAAATGTTAAAAACTAGGGTTTTAGCTTACCAGAATAGGAAAGACACCAAAAGTTGAGAAAGTCGATTTTGCCCAGCAGAGATATAACCTTCGGTTTTAACCTACAAAAGAGGTCAAAACCTTAGTGCAAGGTGAAACCAGTGCTTAAGATGGATAAGCAATGGACAAGGGCAAGAAACTCCACTGGACAACAATGGAGGATAAACTTCAGTGGTCAACAATGGTAACAACAAAAGCTAGGGTTTATATATATAGAGGTTGCGCTACAGGGCAAGATGGAAAGGTCTAGAGTTGATGAGGTGTCGATTTAGGGCTAATTATCCCAAAAATTAGTTGCATAAACTTTGGGATAAATCCCCTCCTCTGTTTACAGAGAGAGATGCGCGCAGAGAGACAAGGATGATGATAAGAATCATCTGACATGTGGGTCCTGCTGGCAGTCATAGCCGCGCGCGCCTCCTAAAGCCTCAAAAGAACATCTGCCGTCCTATTAGAAATGGGCGGCTGTGATAAATAGAGAGGTTAAAAGACTTTGATTGGTATCTTTAAATATGAGCCGCACGATCTGAAATGAACGGCGGAGATTAAAAAGAGCTCTACGGGCTTTCGGGGTTTTAAGTTCAAATAGGGGCGTTGGATTGAAATCCAATGGCCCAGCTCAAAAGATACACGTCATCCCTTAGATGCACTGATGCAGCACCGTCCGATTAAACTTCTACGGTCAGGATTGACGCGGGATCCGGATGGTCCGATTGCATACACTCATATGGACCCTACGATTGAAATCCAACGATTCGCTAAATTTGGGCTTTAAGAGCCCACGGTCAAAGAGGCGCACCGTAGGATCTAGATCTAAGGGCTCAAGATAGCCGCGCGCCTTTAATTTCAAACGAAAAGGGCAGCGCGGTAGGATCAAGAATGGACGGCGCAGATTGAAAGGGGATCCGGAGTTGTCCGATTGCATACATCGCTCTGGACCTCACGATGAAAATCTAACGGCTTAGAGAAACTCAGACTTTAACGGCGCGGAAAGAGGGACGCCGTAGATTTGAATCGACGGTCCAAAGAAAAGCGCGCTTTAAGTTTAAAAGAAAAGGGCGCCATTGTTGGATCGAGAATGGACGGTGGAGATCGTGAGGGCTCCGAGTCGTCCAATGCATACACCGACCTCGATCGTTAGATTAAGATCCAACGGCGGAGATTAGGTGCACACGTGGACAGCTCGTGGGACATCGCGACCTCGCCCGTTCGATTAGAAATCAACGGCTCACATCACGCATGGGGTTCGGGCTCGCGCTCGAGCGTGACTGAGCCGGACCACTTGCACGGGGTTGGACCTAACCGCATAAGTTTGAGTCGCATAAATTGCGGTGTTTAGGTTTAGACCAAGGTTGACTAAATCCTAAATTCAAAGTTTAAAAATTTGACTGGCTTTTAATAATAGCAAATAAATTTGTAAAATCACAAAATTTTTAATGGAGGCTACTGGATGATATATTTCCTGATAAATTTTAAAATCACATGATCACTTTGTAAAATACATAAATATTTATTTTAGCCTAAAATATCCATTTAAAGACAATTATTTGTCTTTAAGCCAAAATAATTTCTAAAAATGCAACAAAAATTATTTTTAGTCAAGATAATTTATTTAGGCTTTAAAGAAAATACTTCCTACATAATACAAGTTTTATCTTGTATTTCCTTGAAAACTTTAAATAAGTTTTTGGTCTTTGGCTAAAAAGAAGGTTTTACTTGGTAACAAAGAACTCCCAATCGGTGATTAAGAACAGAATGCTATGAACAAAGGTCCCATTACTGCTCATAATGCGATTATTACTGCTTATAAACTTGGGGCTGTTATAAACCTACTCCTTAAGAAAATCTCGTCCCCGAGATTTGGAACAAGTTAAAGATTAGGAGGAAGTGAAATTGAAATGATTTATAAGGAAATTCAACACCTGTTGTCTTGATTTCCTTCAAAGATAACAAAGAAGAACTTTACATAATAACAAGGTGTTATCATTACATCTTTGTTTACATTGCTTTGTTTAAACTTTCCTTTCTTGATTCAAAGGAAAGTTCTAAACAACAAAGAGATGGGGGTGCTTAATCTGCATCAGATCTTGGCGCCCCAAGTGGCTTCATCCTCGTAATGATTAGCCCATCGAATTTTCAAGAACTTGACAGTACGATTTCTTGTCCTGCGTTCCATTGTGTCGAGGATACGTACTGGTTGTTCTTGATAGGAAAGATTAGGTTGGAGATCAAGATACTCATAAGCAGTTGCCTCAATAGGAACACGAAGGCATTTCTTCAATTGAGACACATGAAAAGTATCATGCACTGCTGAGAGGGATTCAGGTAGTTCCAATTGATAGGCTACAGCTCCTAGCTTTGCAATGATTCGGAAGGGTCGGATATAACGAGGTGCGAGTTTCCCTTTTACCTGAAAACGATGAGTACCTTTCATCGGTGACACTTTAAGATAGACATGATCATCTATCTCAAAGCTTAATTCACGACGACGATGATCAGCATAGCTCTTCTGACAAGACTGAGCAGTTTTCAAACAATCTCGAATCAGACGAACTTGCTCTTCGACTTCTTTTACGAAGTCTGGACCATAAAATGATCTTTCACCAGACTCGGACCAATTCAATGGGGTCCTACAAGCTCTCCCATACAAGGCTTCAAAAGGTGACATTTGAATACTTGCTTGGTAGCTATTATTGTAGGAAAATTCCACAAATGGCAAAGATTTCTCCCAGTCTTTGCTATAAGATAGTACATAGGCTCGAAGAAGATCTTCCATTACTTGATTCACTCTCTCAGTTTGACCACTAGTTTGAGTTTGATAAGCAGTACTGAAAGAGAGTTCAGTTCCCATAGCCTGATGAAGGCAATTCCAAAAGTGGGAAGTGAACTGAGGGCAACGGTCAGAAATAATGACCTTGGGAACACCATGAAGACAAACAATCCTAGCAATATAAAGCTTTGCTAGCTGCTTGCCACTAAAGATGGTTTTGACCGGAATAAAATGAGCCACCTTTGTCAAACGGTCGATGATTACCCAAATGGCATCAGACCCATTGGAAGTTTTGGGAAGACCAGTAACAAAATCCATACCGATCTCCTCCCATTTCCACTGTGGAATAGGCAAAGGCTGAAGGGTACCAGCTGGCTTCAGATGTTCAGCTTTAACCCTTTGGCAAATATCACATTCAGCAACATACTGAGCGATTTGCCTCTTCATTTGGCTCCACCAAAATGTTTTCTTCAAGTCCTGATACATCTTGGTACTCCCAGGATGCAAAGAAAATTTTGAATTATGAGCCTCTCTGAAAATTAGACTCCTCGATTGAGGATCTGTAGGTACTACCAAACGACATGATATCGAATCATACCGCGATCATCCTCGTAAAACTCGTTGGCTTTACCCGCTTTCAAGTTCTCCTTAATTTCGCTACCTCGCATCGTTTTCGGGCCTCAAGAATCTGAGATTCCAATGTAGGATCCACTTGCAATGCAATGAAAACCTTCCTCCACTAATTCAAGACTTAGGCACTCAAAATCGAACATAAGTCCTTGGTCGCAGGTAGAGAGAACATGCAGTTGCACTGTGACTTTTCGCTAAAGCATCACCACAACATTGGCTTTGCTCGGTGATAGTGAATACCCATGTCGTAGTCTTTGATCGCCTCAAGCCATCTTCTTTGCCTCATATTCAAATCAGATTGAGTGAATATATACTTGTGCTTTATGATCGTGATAGATCTCACAACAATTACCAAGAAGGTAATGTCGCCAAATCTTCAATGCATGGACCACGGCAGCTAATTCCAAATCATGAGTAGGATAATTAACTTCATGAGGGCGCAACTGCCTGGATGCATATGCCACAACTCGGCCTTCTTGCATAAGCACACAACCAAGCCCATGGCGAGATGCATCGCAGTAAATATCAAAATTCTTATGAATATCCGGAAGAGTGAGAACTGGAGCTTTAGTCAAGAGAGTTCTCAAAAGCTGAAAACTCTCTTCACATTTAGCTGACCATTCAAATTTCTTTTCCTTCTGCAAAAGCTGAGTTAGAGGTCTAGCAATTTTGGAGAAATTTTCAATGAACCTACGGTAATAACCCGCAAGTCCAAGAAAACTTCTGATCTCGTGGACACTCTTGGGAGGCTTCCAATTTAGTACATCTTGTACCTTGCTTGGATCAACAATGATACCTCCTTCGGATAACACATGTCCCGTAAATGCAACTTCTCCGAGCGAAAGCACACTTGCTAAACTTAGCATACAATGATGCCGACGGCGTTTCTAGCACAAGTCGCAAATGTTGTTCATGGTCCTTATCGGACTTAGAATAAATAAGGATGTCGCCAATGAACACGACAACGAACTTATCCAAGAAATCCATGAACACCGAATTCATAAGGTTCATGAAATAAGTGGAGCATTGGTGAGACCAAAGGACATGACAAGTGTACTCGCACAAACCATAACGAGTAGAGAAAGCTGTTTTAGGAATGTCCTCACTCTAACCTTGATTTGATGATAGCCCGATCGCAAATCAATCTTTGAAAAGACTCGGGCACCAACCAACTGATCAAAAAGATCATCAATACGAGGCAAAGGATACTTGTTCTTGATAGTGACCTCATTGAACGGACGGTAGTCCACACACATCCGCAAAGTGTTGTCCTTCTTTTTGACAAAGATTGCCGGGCATCCCCAAGGTGAGGAGCTCGGTCGAATAAATCCTTTGTCAAGCAATTCTCCGAGTTGTGTCTTTAATTCAGCCAACTCATTGACAGGCATTCGATAAGGACTCCTGGATATAGGAGCAGTCCCAGGAACGAGTTCAATTACGAACTCCACCTCCCGGTCTGGTGGCAATCCAGGGAGGTCTTCAGGAAAGACATCAACATAATCACAAACAATTGGTACCGACTCCAAGGAGGGAGTGGTATCAACTTGGTGAGCACAAAGATGAGAACCCATTGTCCTGGATTGAAAAACGACTGAAGTGTCGCTTTCATTAGTTAAAGAAATGGATTTGTGAGCATAATTAATTTGTCCAAAGTGCTTGGATAACCAATCCATTCCCAGGATAACATCCAACCCTTTAAAATCTATCACAATCAAATCAACCCAAAAATCTACCCCTTCAATATTTATATTGACATTACGGCAGACTTGATTAGTCATAAAGGCGGATCCAGGTGAATGGATGATATGGGGTGGATGAAGATGATGCACATTTAAATGATGTTGAGTAGCAAACTGCCTACTAACAAATGAATGGGATGCTCCAGAATCAAACAAAACAATTTGCAGGTTTGAAATTAACTAGAGCATACCAAGAACAACTTCAGAGTGACAATGCTTCCTTAGCGAGAACTGTTCACCCGCCCTCGAACCGAATGGTCGCTTGACCACGGTCGGTGAAGGTGGTGCAGACGCATGAGTCGGGAAGGTGAAATAGGTGGTATCCCTTGCGCCTTGGCATAGCACTGATTGGCAAAATGCCCTGGGTGGCCACAATGATAACATATAACTCCTACCGACAACAATAATGATGGTGGCGGTTTCCACTAGGTCTTGGTTGATTAGTGGAAGAGGATGGACGAGGCAAACACCGCCGCCTTGGAGAAAATGGAGCTGGTGCTCGCGGTGGTCTAGGCACCCACTTGCGAGGCCTTGGTGAGCTGCCACCAGGAATAAACTGAGAAGTCCGTTGTCGCTTGCGTGACTCCTCCAATGCCTTGCTCTTGCTTTCGGCCATAATAGCCTTGTTGACTAAATGGGAGAAATTCCTGAAGTCATGCAAAGCTACAGCCATCTGCAATTCTTCAGACAACCCATTCAAGAACCGGTTCCGATGACGAAGGTCATTCAAACATCATCGAGGGCATATCCGCCGTAAGTTGAACTCATGCGGATACTCGGTCACGATTTTCGCCTTGCTTGAGAGCGAGAAATTCTGTTGCTTGATCATCATCACTCCTCAGAATATGAGCTTCGCGAAAAGCCTCCACGAACTCATCCTAAGTAGGGACATGTCCAAAGCAGTCGAATGGCAAGGAGGTTATCCCACCATATGCTAGCCGCCCATCAAGTCGATAATCGCGAAGAGAACCTTTTCCTCTCGGAACACCGAGCAATTAATAGCTTCTTCTCAATGGTCCAAGCCAATCCTCGCCTTCCATGGGATCTTGAGAGCTAGAGAACATCGGCGGGTTAGTCCGCCGAAAGTCGCAAGACCGCCTCGCACATGGTGGCCTCCTCGCTCGACACCGGTGCAACAGGAAGAAGTGTTGCGCGCAATCTGCTCCAAGATGCGCGCTTGATCCATTCGATTGCGCCGATTTGCATGAGCACATCGGCCATCGAAGGTGGTGGAAGAAGCTCCTCTTCCCGGGGACCACCTTGCGGACCACGAGAGTCGGAAGGTTCGATCGCCCTCCCGAGAATGGGGCACGGAGTCGACATGCCCTTCCTTTTTGCGCTTGCGACGAGTAGTAGGTCCCGTCATCCTGTTACCACACCATGGTTAACAACATAACAAGGATATACTCTGCAAGCCCAAACAAGGTTGAAATTAGAAAAGAAACAAATCTTGCACATATAATGCATCATGTTATGGTGTGCATTTAAATTAACACCAAAACCAAACTTCATATATACAACAAAATATTCGGTTCCAGTCTTACATCATAGTCGACCATAGAGGTCGACATAAACCAAAGGTTAAACTTACGTATTCTGTACAAAACACCACTGACCTATTACATACATTTTATTTAAGGGCAACTACTGAACCTAAAGACACCTATCCACGAGGATTCATCGTCGAAGTACTAGCATAAAGATCCCGGTTAAAGTTCACCGGAAACTCATTCAAAAGATGAGCTCCAGGGGAACCCGTGTCAACAGGATCCAAAGGACTAATGAGACGCCTCGGAGATCCTAGAAGTGGCTGGTGACCTCCAGGAGGTGCAGTCCGCATGGTGCGAGGAAAACCTGCAGTCATCCGGGCTTGGCGCACTTGTCCATAAACAGGCACGCACCCGGCCACTTCTGGAAGTCGGTAAAGAGGTGGTGCAAAGAAGATGGATAGGTCTCGTTGTCACCATAAAGCACATTGCGAGGAACGCGGTTCATGTTGACTCCAAGAAGCAGGTACTCCTGGGCCTCATTAAGACGATGCCGAGTTTCCCACAACTCCCTCACAAGACAGCGATGGATTTGGTCCATGATGCGAACCATCCTCGCCAAACTGTATCTCATCGAACATGCTCACTTCGGAGGTAGGACCTTGATTCGGGAAGTGGTCATAGGGTGGTTGAGACAATTCCGTCAAATCATGACGAAGAAGGTTCATCATCCCATGGCGGCTTCCCCAACCGCCATAGCCTCGTGAGGTGGCAAGTGCTTGGACACATTAGGGAACACCGCCACTACATGCCTAGCGATGACGTTGATGAAGGCACGCACTCTCCATCCTGTGGCCTCGGCCTCGCCGATAGATGGCATACTCCTACTGGTAGGTGAAATTGGCTCGCCACATCATGTCCCGCAAGAAGGTCGAAACCCATTGTGAGACCTCGGTTTATTAAATTTGTAATACTTAACCTTCCACCGGTTCTAGTATCACAAATAGAATAATCTGCCTCGATGAATATGTGCCTCCCGAACAAGCAAAGACACATACATCATATCAAAGCATGCATCAATTCCATACAACGAATATAGCAAGTCTAGCAAAAGACATACATAATATAAGTTATTACAATACAAATTGACCGGCCAAATGACATAAATATCAAATAAGTAATGTAGAAGCAATAGTTGCCATAAGATGGCTTAAACCAAAAGACGACTGCTAGTTAGCCACATAACACCACAGGGGCAACCGACCGGGCCGCCATGCTAATCGCCCTTAAACTACACAAAGACAACTCACAAAAGTGAGGTCCATCGGACTCACTATCATCCTCTGCACAACACAAGCAATGCGGTGAGTACAAAATGTACTGCAAGACTTATGAGTAACAAGCCTATACATAGCTACATGAAAGTCAGTATCAAAGGAATGTGGTTATATGGTTCTTTAGACGCACAAAGCAAGTTTCATTTGCAATATTGTAGTAGATTGAATAAATAGTTTGCAAAACTGCTTTTAAGCATTTAAATAACAATGAGTAAATATAAGTAACAAGTATCCACCTAGAAGTGACTTTCCCTAAAGCCACCACAACATAGCATGAATCCTAGATTCATACCACCATCAAGTTTTAATTTTACAAAGGTTGTAGTCTAACTCTTGAAAGACTTCCCCAAGCGTGTCCATAACCTAGGACGAGGCTATTCGAATAGTTTTAATCCCTGCAGGGGTGTACCAATGTACCCACACTTCAGACCGCCTTTTTGCCAAGCTATTAAGCACACTTCCTTTGGTATCCGGCACGGCTAAGTCCTACGAACCCTTTCCAATGGAATATGCTAATCAAGAGCCGCACGTATGGGGTTAATCCTTAGTGACTGTCGACGGATCCGATCACAAGGACCCATACGTGGAGCAGACACACCGCCCTGGCGGGTGCTCCTCCCACAAACGCGCCCATGTTGCACATAATTAAATATGCAACCCACCACGCGACTCATTAATTAACACACCCCAAAGTACTCGGCTAAGAGAGGTCCCATATCCTCTAGTGTGGTTAGCACGCACAAATGCTTGGTTTGGTGTAACAAGTAGCTCGGTCCTTAATTGACCCGCACCATTCCAATCACACCCAAAAGATCACACCATCTTACCATTGTGCCCAAGTCTAAATTGTTTTCATTTTCAGTTTTAGTTTTGCAATTTAGACAAAGCACAAGGCTGAAATATACATATCATAACAGCTAGGTGATCAAGGTTATCGACAAGTCGATAACCGCCCATTTCTACCGATAACTAAGCATGACTAAGCATAATGACACGTAACCTACTAAGTGACAAAGGTTCATCCAGTGAACCCAAAATCACAGCAAGTAACCTAGGCTTCAGTAGTAGAGGGATAAACATTTCCTCGATAATGCATCTAGTAGGCCACTATCGACAATAGTTTAAAACAACATAGCAATGCATACATAGAATTTGCAAACAACATATTAGAATTTAAAAATAGTAGGAACAATATGATCAAATGAATGCTACATCCGCTGTGCTCGCTAAAGTGCAGATCGATGGTCAGCTGTGGCTCAATACCAAGAATAAAATTATCTTCTAACCTAACGCTAAAAGGCGATAAGCAAATAAGAACGAAGAACACCAAATAAACTCCAACAAAAAACACAACCAAATCTAATAAAATTTACACAACAGCTAGGGAATGATTTTAGATAGTGATAGGAACAAGAATCATGCAATTTGGACTAAGCATGCAAAAGATATGGACAAAATACCCTTTCTCAGCCTTAAAATCAATCTAATTAATTGCTAGTACTGTTCATGACAAAATTTTCCAGAATGATCTAAGGTCTGAAATTTTTATAGCAAGTAGATTATGACATCCTAATAATAGCAAGGTGGAATTTACTAAATTTGGAGTTATACACATTTACTTATGCTTTTTCTAAGGTGCAAATCTAGCATATAATTTCCAGAAACATAAATATGCTCAGAATTAATTTTATATTGAAGTATGCTAACAGAGGGATTTTCTAGCATTGATCTTATATATTTTTGCATTTATAGGAAATTACTTGTGCCTTTTATAAAATTTCTAGAATTTCTAAATGCTGAAAATAGGTCAAAAATCATTAATCAATGTTTCATATATCCTGGGCCTACAATCATTTTTATATTAATGTTTGGTTAATAACAAATTTATCAAAGTTGGAATCATTCATTTTGGACATACACAGAGCAAGATATGCATTTTCTATGGTTTTATTCATTTTCTGGAAAAGCCAAAATAACAGAAAGCAAGTTTTTAAGGCCTACACGAATTTTCATTACACCAACAAGGCCTAAAGCATTTTTAAATGAAACTTTAGCCTAAGACAAAATTATTACAGTTGGAAACAACCAAAAAGAGTTTAAAATGAATTTACTATGATTTTATAAAGTTTCTGCACAAATTTTAGTTGTAAAATAATTACTTATCGAAATCCCGATAATCTAATCAAAAGATAACGACGTGGACGCGCGAGAGCCATTGATTCGAAATCAAACGGCGCGCGCGCGAGGGAGCGGAGGCAACCCGAACAGCCCAAGAGATCTCCACCGTCGATCTACGATCGGAAGGTCGAGGGCGGTGAGCTTTCGGACCTCGCGAACGTCTCACGGATCGCAGCCGCTGATCTCCAGATGGACGGCTCACAACGCTGGGGAGATCGGGTTACCCGAACGTCCCAAATGATCTTGGCCACAGATCAAGAATCGGACGGCGGCTATTGATCGCAGCTCAAAAGACGTACTGACACGTGGGGCCGCTTGTCAGTGACTTCGAGTCACAACCGCGAACGCTTTAACCCACGTGCACAGTGCACTGGGCCCACACGTCAGTGAGACAGAGGAACAATTAAGACAGCGATTAATTACCAGGATCCAATGATTAGCGATTGACTTAGTAATTAATGTGTCCTAATGACTCGATGCGCCGTGATTTAAGAGGTTGAGGCCCGCATGTCGAGACCCAAAAGGTGGATTTCAGCGATAACCTCCGACACATTAATTAACTAATGATTAATCCTTAATGATGCCGAACAAAGACGGAGTTGTGCCACGGTGATTTAAGGATGTTGGGCCCATCGTCGCTGGCTCAACGATAAAGATTAAGACACCACTAATGAACTAATGATTAGCAATCACAGGGTAATTAATGTCTCTTAACCAAAAGATGAAAACGGGAGTTTCTTGCCGGCAAACACCCGAGCGATTTCAACGGCTTGTCGCCGGCGACACTGGCCGCGGCGGCGCCAACCAAGCACTAAAATGGATTCGCAATAACACTACGAACCTAATGGTGGCATTCTCGCCGGCGATGAGGGACTAGAACGCCGGCTAACCGGAAAACAAAAATGGGAGCTTTTACTGCTAAGCGCCAAAATAGCGAAAGCTCAATTGCAAATTCAAGGAAGCGGTGCCAAAGCTTCTATGACTAATAAGAAGCTACCTTGATGAAGAGAAGCTTCAGAGATGGCCGGAGATGCTTGATCACGGAGGAAGCTCGCCGGACTTGGAGAAGAAGGATTGAAAATGACACCCTGAGCTGAGGAAGAAGATGACCAATTTCGGTCGAATTTGAACAAACCCCAAATTGGACAATTCCAGAGAATCAAATCCAAAATTAAGTGAGGGGAAATGTTCAAGGAAGTAAATAGATAAGGATAGGGCAAAGAAACATGAAGGAGAACCACTGGAACACCAAGAACACCAATGGAGCTCTTGGTCAACAATGGCGACTTGTCATTTTTGAGGTGTTAAGCTCCAATCACCGAGAATGGGGCTTGATGGTGGTCTAAAGAAACTCCAGAGGTGATTTGGGTGCTTATAAGGCCTTGGAGGCATTAGGGTTTGCACCACAAGCTTTTCTAAGGCAAAGCATAGAGCACAAGGTGCGCACAAGGAAAAAGATAGTAGATGGTGCAATAGGGTATGGCTCGGCCAAGGTGTCTCCCACGATCCACACTATTGACTAGGGTGGTGAGGAAGCATGACAAGACACCGCCATCACCCCTCACGTTCGCCCGCACGGCCGGAGGTTGAAGATGACCACGAGAAAGGCTAGGCGCCCGAGCCCCACGATTTAAATTGACGGCTAAGATGGCGCCACGCCTCCGGCTTTAAAACACAACGAAGAGGTCACGAGCCCTAGGATTAAGAATGAACGGCTCGATTGCCCCACGCCGCAAACGCGATTTACAACAGAGAATGGCGGCGTTGGATCTTAATCCAACGGCTCGATTCAAACCAACAACCGGAGGGTCCGGCGTTTCGGAGGATCTCGACGGCTGGATGGAGATCTAACGGCCGACATCTATTTAAGCAACCTAAGGTCCGAATGTTTACACGCGCACGCCGCGTGCGATTTAGATCCAAAGGCTGAGATCCAACGCTGCTTTTTAAAGAGGGGCTCGGTGCGCTTAGTTGATCGACCGAGTCAATTGGCTCGAGCCCAGTCCACTCAACCCAAGGCACAGTGAAACCAGTTTGACTTCAAAATTAGAACGAGAGACTTTGAAGGATTTATTTGAGGTAGCAAAACAACTCCAAAAATTATGAAATTTTTACAGGAGCTTGCTAACTCAGATATTAACCTTGTGTAAAATTTTCAGAGGTTTTTATACTGTGAATAAATTTTCAAAAATTCTGCAAGGCTCTGTTTTAATGTTTGACTGAGAGTCAAACAGGTTTGACTGCCTCTAAAAATATTCAAATAATTTCTAAAAATTGTGAAATTATACTACTGCTTGAAAATAGTTTTATCAGAAGACTCTCTAATAACTTCGGCCATGCTACTTCTAACTCTACAGTAACGATGCTCGATACCAACGTGGCGCCGGTTATTGGAAATGCACTCAATTAAATTCATACTGTAGCACAATTATTAATGAAGGAACAGCACTGCCCCTTTATTAAAGATCATGCTAAAGATATAAATTTAACAAGTGGCAATTCCAATAAACAGGACTCCCGGATATATATATCTCACAATGGTTCCAAGGATCAACGACCATTGCATATATATCCTTCAACAACATTGCATCAAATACATACAAGTCATACATGGACATAATTAAACATAAGTTTACAATATTTGGTTTAGTACTACAATTATTAAGTGAGTTGGTCACTTCAAAAGTCTACAGCGGAAGCAAAACAAAATAGCAACATCCACCAATGGCCTCATCCACCCGCAGGCAATTGCGTGGAGGAAAGAAGTAGCTCTACTCGTTAGCGTCTCCCTGATCGGCGCTAGCGGGTACTTCATAAAGATAACCATCCTCACCTGCAACAATAGGTGATAGCACCTTGAGTACGGAAGGTACTCAGCAAGTCTTACACAAACTAATAAAATAAAGTATTTATTAGATCCTATTCAAAGGAGTAGAATTTATGGATGCATAAGGTTACAACAGGAAGGTATAAAGGTTCAGATTTGCATAAAGCAATACATCTTAACCTACAAAGGCTAAATTTTTGACAAAGCAATTTAATAAATCAAAATTGACTTGTACAGTAAGTAAATGACATAATGTAACAGATTGCATGAATCCCTCATGCAAAGTCAAAAACGAAACCAGTTTTGTAAATCAAAACTTCTATACAGTGACATCAATTCAAGTTATCGTCCATGACCGTGGACACGGCTATTCGAATGCAGTTTATACCTGCGGGGTGTACATCTTTACCCACATGATTTAGCTAGCCGTTGCCTTCTGGATGCCTCCGAATGATGACATACTTCCTTTGGTATGCCGACCGGGAAACTAAGATTTGGCATTTTTAACAAGCTAACACTATTGAGTTGGACCCCATGTGTGAACCGATCTCGCTTAAACAACGATCGATAGCATCCGCTAACTGGGCACACATGTTGCGTCGAGAATGCCGATCCAAACAATTAAATGCGAATCGGGCTCACTACCCATATTAGGATGCAATCGGCACCATTAAGGTACGTATATGCTACGGAGCACATATACGCCCTCACCCTTCTAAGAACATCTGATACTGACATACAAGCTCACATGGCATACAACGCAGTCATCAGACCTAAGCATCTATGCCATACAAGGTCAATACACATATTCTTACTTTCCCTGCTTCCAACCCAATAGCCTTAACATTTTACTTAACCAAACAAATACCATACACCGCATGTGGAAGTACGTGGGGGACTTGAATTGAATAGACAGAGTTCGGTCCTTAATTAACCCGGACAAGTCCACCACAAAACCCAATCTCGTGCACAAAAGCACCATCACTAGCTTCATCTTGTCCAGATCAATTTAAATTTAAAATACAAGTCGGATTTAAAGAAACTGGACAAAGAGTTCAAAATAACAAAAGTTCATTTGTGATTCCCCTGTTTGACAAGATATTCTTGTCAAACTCTAAAATCTCTAGACTGCATGTCTAAGCCAAAACTGAAAATATATGTTATAGTATACATTACTATGCTAAGGTTGAGTGTATGGTGACAATTGAGGTAACCCATCAGGTTATGTCATAGCTAACTACTAACAGATCACAATTTGTATTTTCAGAAAAATAGCATGCACAGTTGTCACTGGATTTAGAAAATATATTGTATAAAATTTGGGACCAATATGGTGCAGAGAGGAAGCTTGCCTTGATAATAGTATACTTCTGTTGCAGGCTCAGGATGTTCAGAAATAAATTCACCCACTTCAGCAAAACCAGATTCTAAAAGAAGCAATAAGATCCAATAAATGCCAAAATCGACAACTAGTCTGGATTAAAAGAAAATGCATGATCAATAAAGAAATGCATGATTGACAATATGCTTAAGCCATAACTACCCATAATAGTGAGAATAACCCATATTATAACCTACTGTTTTCAAATGGCAAAAACTTAAGGCTTAGTTCAAAGTTTCAGTTTTCATATTTTGAAAAGAAGCGAAAACAGGACAGATAGCAGATTTTGGGAAAATGAAGATAGATCAAGCAAAGGTTCAGAAATGAAACTTAGCATGATCTTTAGGGTAATTAATATCACAAGCTAACCCTATTCTAACCCTAATCGATTAGATTACATCAACTAAGAAGAAACTTATTTTTGTCGGTTGAGCCGACAAAAGAGAACAGAGACATATCTTTGCTATGAGGCAAAATAGATGATGACAAGAATTGAAAGATCAACTTGTTATGCTACTAGGGTTTAGCCGAGACCTAACTAGGATAACAAGTCGAATGTAAGAAACCCTAGGTCTTGAAAAAGATATGGAAAACCGAAAAGTTATAATAACAACTTTTCAGTTTGAAGCAAGTTGAAGCTACTGATATTTAAAAGAATGATTTATATTGTAACACCCCAACTCAGCACGAGCCTGGAATGCAACTACCCTAAGCTGAAATACTAAATTTCGGCAGAACCTCCTTTGCATACGAGGATACTGGAGGTTCCACACAACAAAAACACACAAGAATCATAAACTAGACATGAAATCCAATTCTAAGATCTAAACATGAATCAACGATAATGAGCTAAGATAACAAATAACCATATGACTTAAAGTTCTCATCTATGTTCTCATTGATCATAAAGGTACCATCCATGACTAAATTTATTTATTACAAACCAAAAGATGACAAAAGAGAATCATTATTTCTTATAGTAATGAGTCTAAGGTGAAGTGCATTATTCGAGTAGTGCTCATCTACTCCCTCCCAAGTGAACTTCATCAACGATCACCTAGAAATAAACAAACAAAGCAAGAGTGAGTCCATGACTCAGCAAGTACAATGATTAAGAAAAAACATTCATTCATTCAAGATCAAACATAACATCATTGGGTTCGATCATAACACATTGGATTACTTATGAATACATGATATGAATGCTCAAATCAAGGAATGGACTGCACACACGCCAGATACGGTATATAGCCGTGAACACCGTCGGTGATCACTCAAGCCCGCATCTTAACAAAAATGCGGGGATCCACTTCCCGTATGAAGAACGTTTCATACGGGTGTCCAACAATTGCCCATATTGGAATTAATGGGTCTTATCCAACCATCTTGGAATTGATGGTGGTTCTCATCCACTCCCGTGGACATCAAATGTCAATGAATGCATGCAACAATTAAATGAAATATACCATAACATCACTTCTATTCATGAACTCAATGTATTGAACAAGGCATGAATAATTCATTTCACATGTCTCACACGTTACCAAAACAACTCATGCTAAAAACCACAATGCACAAACATCCAAATAAACATGGTACTTGCCTTCCGCGTTGCGAAGCGTTATATGGCAACGAAGGCGCTCTTATACCCGAAGTTTCGCCGCCTAAACCAACGAAATAACTAAATAAGTATACATGATACCCAGCTCAACTAGTCGGTGTTCTATTTTACTTCTATTAGGAGTCAATTAAATCCTATATCGCATAGACTGAAAAACAGCGGAGTCTGTCCAATAAGAAAATCCTGGACAGCAACACGGGACTAACATAACTCACAGCCTGGAAGTCGAAAAATAGCAAACCCAATTTCTGTAGATTCTTAACTGGTCTAACTACAAAACTCTAGTTGACGCGACAAACCAATTTGGTCAAATTAATAGGCTAATAATTGTTTGAACATTCAGCACAGATTCAGCCTACCAAAATTCAGCAGAAATATTCAGTTGATCATAACTTCTGTGTTACAACTCCGAATTGAGCATTCTTTACCAATCTGAAAAGGTTATCGAATTACCTACAATAACCTTGTTGGGTGAACTTTCAGATTCTTCCAACTTCTCTATCATAATATAGAAAATATACAGACAGATTAATCACGTCAGGTTTCTGGCAGCGAATGTTAAAACAGACATATCTTTTGACCCATAACTCGGAATCAAGTAAACTCAGTGGCCATCTAAACCTGACAGGGGATACTTCAATTTTCTAGGAGACACCAAGTTCAAAATCTGTGAATAACAATTTCTTATACAATTTACAAATTGACTGCAGAATCTCGTCAGGATTCTGGACAGTCAAGACTAATTCTATCATAACTTTTGACTCGGACCTCGGATTTGAGTGAACTCGGCGGCCACTGAAACGTAAGAACAAGACCTAGATATCTCTAGGAGACCAAGCCTTCAGATTCTGCCTAAAAATAACCGAAACACCCTCTACAACGTACTGGACAGAAACAGCTTCTAATTTTCAGCAGGTTTGCCTAATCAAAACGTAACCAAAACACTTCTAACAACAATCAAACCACGAGGATCGCATCGTTACCCTTGCTGCAACCAGGGAGTAGGGGAAGGATTCCTGGCGATGAAGCTCTTCCTCCTTTTCCTCCTTTGGCCGAAACAACTAGCAGCCCGCCTCGAATCTTTGCGAACACCAACCGCGGGGAAACTCCGGAGACCGGTTGGGGCAGCACCACAGCAGGAGGAGCAGCCACAAGGGGAGATGGGGGCGGCTCCAAGGCAGGGCGCAAGGGAGGAGAGGAGAGGAGGGGAGGGGTGGCGGCCAAGGGGGAAAAGAAGGGAGGTGGCCGGCCAAAGAATAAAAGGGGGAGGGCTAGGGTTTGCACCAAGGGGAGGGAGAGGGGCGCATGGGCCTAGGCCCATGGCCGGCCAAGGCCTGGAAAGGCTACCGGAGGCCCAAAAACCCTCATCCTCTACGAAAAACGAAAATTTAACGCTAGCCGAAGTTCCCCGATTAAACCTTTCTTTCCCGAACAAAAACAGGGTATTACATTCTACCCCCCTTAACGGAATTCGACCCCGAATTCTACTCACGCCACGGACACAAGAGCAGAAGTCTAAGGAATTGAAAACAAAATTAATACGTACCAGCAACAAATAGGTCTGGATAATGCTCGCGCATGCGAGATTCCAGTTCCCAAGTGGCTTCTTTCTCCGATTGATGAGACCAAAGAATCTTGACATACTTCAGGGTTTTATTCCTCAAAACCCGCTCTGATTTGTCCAGAATTTTACTTGGTCGGACTCAAAAGTAAGGTCCTGTTCAATGCTCAACGGCTCCATTGGAATTGCATGCTCGGTCAAATAAGAACTTCCTCAACATGGACACATGAAACACATTATGGATCCTCTCATAGACTCGGAAGATCCAAACGGTAAGCCAAATTTCCAACTCTTGCCACAATCGCAAACGGTCCGATGTACCTTGGGCTAAGCTTTCCTTTAGTACCGAACGCATTCGCCTTTGGTAGGCGATACTCTCGAAGGACCTCGTCACCCACATTGAACTCCAATTCTCGCCTCCCGACATTTGCGTAGCTTTTCTCGCCGACTCGAGCAGCTAACAAGTTCCTTCTAACCCGGCCACTCTAGCCACGGTTTCGAACCCATTCTCGACCCAAAGCGCCCTCTCCCATCGCATCCCAACACAACGGAGATCTGCATTTCCGCCATAAAGGACTTCAAATGGTGCAGCTCGAATCGCGTGATAACTATTATTATAGGCGAACTCGCCAAAGCCAGTGATCTTCCCAACCACCCTTCCAGATAAAACACAACACCGAGCATATCTTCTAAGGTTTGAATTATACGCTCGATCACCATCCGTCCGAGGGTGGAATGCAAGATACTAAGACGGAGTTGCGTGCCCAAAGCACTCGCAAACTCTCCCAAAACTTGGAAACAAATTTGGCATCTCGGTCGGAAACAATAGTCTTTGGCACCCGTGCAACCGTACTATCTCTCGCACATAAAGTGGAGCCAAATCGCTCGCACTGGTGGTTCGAATAGGAATGAAATGTGCGACTTACTGAACCGATCCACTATCACCCATATAGCATCCTTCCCTCGCCGAGTGCGAGGTAAACCAACCACAAAATCCATGGAGATGTCATCCCATGGCCACACCGAACCTCTAAAGGTTGCAACAATCCTGCGGCCGCTATGTTCACCTTAACCCATTGGCGGATCCCACACGAGGCCACATCTTGCGCAATATCGACTTTCATTCTCTTCCACCGAAATTCTTCTTCAAATCTTTGTACATTTTGGTCTCACCGGATGTACAAGATACGAGTACAGTGGGCTTCCTTTAGAATCTCATCTTTAATCTGTGCCTCTGTGGCACACAAAGGCACCTTTAAATCGCAAAGTACCGTAATCATCTATACCAAAATGGCCTTGCTTGCCTTCATCTAGGCGCTTCCTCACACGCTGGAGCATTTGATCATGCTGTTGTGCTTCCCGTACTCGTTCTGGAATGGCTGACTCAAGAAGCAAACGGGTCTCGGTCTCGGCGGTACCCGCAAAGCAAAAAGATATATCCATACGCTCAAAATCAGCGATGAGACAACTGAGGGTAGGAGGTGTCGCCTTGCGACTCAGGGCATCGGCTACAACATTTGCCTTGCCCGGATGATACTGAATGGTGAGATCATAGTCCTTTATCAACTCCAACCATCTCCTCTGCCTCAGGTTTAAATCTTTCTGAGTAAAGATGTATTTCAGACTCTTGTGATCAGTGAAAATGTCACAAGATTCGCCATACAAATAATGGCGCCAGATCTTTAAAGCCAGTACTACTGCTGCAAGCTCTAGGTCATGAGTAGGATAGTTCTTCTCATGTTTCTTCACCGCCGAGACGCATAGGCAATCACCTTACCATCCTGCATAAGTACACAACCCAGCCCAACTCTAGACGCATCTGAATAAATAGTGAACCGCTTCCCTGGTTCTGGAAGGGTGAGAATTGGGGCGGTCACCAATCTATCCTTCAAAGTACGTGAAGCTTCGTTCACACGCATCCGTCCCATCAAACTTGACACCTTCTGTGTCAATCGAGACATTGGTCTAGCAATGGTAGAGAAACTCTCCACTAAACGCCAGAGTAACCACCAAACCAGAAAACTCCTCACTTCTTTTACATTGGTTGGTCTCTTCCATTCCACCACCGTTGAAATCTTACTTGGATCGGCAAATGCCCTCTTGATTGATTACATGGCCCGAAACCCAACTTCGTAAATCGAATTCACATTTCTTCACTTTGGCATAGAATTGGTTCACTCTCAAGGTCTCCAGTACCAACCTCAAATGTTGAGCATGGTCCTCTTCCGCTTTGGAATAAATCAAGATGTCGTCAATAAATACTACGACGAAATCATCAAGATAAGGGTGCAACATACTATTCATGGCTTCCATGAAAGCTGCGAGCATTAGTTAGTCCAAATGACATAACCTTATACTCATAATGACCATACCTTGTAGAGAAAGCTGTCTTCTCAATATCTTGCTCGCGAACTCGAATCGATTATAACTTTGATCAAGGTCAATCTTGGAAAATATTTTAGCTCCCTTCAATCGATCAAAGAGATCTTCAATACGGGCAACGGATATTTATTCTTTACATTGCTTGATTAAGAGCCCTGTAGTCCACACACATACGCCAACTACCGTCCTTCTTCTTAGTGAATGTAGCAGAGCTCCCACGGCGATACACTACGCCGAATCATACCTTTGGATAGCAAATCATTCGATTGCTTTTTCAACTCCTCCGGAATGGTCGTGCCAAACGGTATGGAGACATCGAAATAGGTCGGGTTCCCTAACAAGATCTATCCGAATTCCACTTCACGCTCGAGGCATACCAGAAGCTCCACAGAAACACGTCAGAAATTCATTCACCACCGAATATCTTCAATACGGCGGGAGATTCGACTTCTCGCTAAGAGACCAAAGCAACCCAATGTTCGAGGCTCGACGACTAGGAAACAGACTCAGCCAACACACACAGTGGAATCAAACGGCGCACCGCCTCAAACACTAGTTCCTCTCCGCACGGAGCTCGCAAAGTCACCGTCTTCCAAAACAACAAATCTTGGCACGGTAAAAGAATAGCCAATCCATACCCAAGATAACATCAAAAGGTGATAAGCAATCACCATGAGATTGGCAATGAAATTCTCATCTTCTATAGTGATAGTACAACAGGACAAAGCTCAGAGCTAGAAATAAGACCTCCGGGAACCACCACCACAGATTCGAAATAGATTGCACACTCAAACCCGCCCGCTTAACAAAATCTAAGGACACAAAAGAATAAGTAGCCCCCGAATCAAATGTAACGAAAGCCTCATGTGAATCAACTAATAAAGTACTGTCACCACATCGTGGCGGCCCACGGTGTCGTGGGTGGGCATGGCGTGACTCCCAAAGGTGCCGGGCGCAGGACGCACCAACACTCGAGAGGAGAGGCAGAACGCAGCAGTGAGAACGAGGGCGAGCAGATGGGGCGGGGTTCCGAAGAACCCGGTCGAGGCGCAGAGCTAAACCGCCGGTGGAACCCATCCTGGTGAGAACCGAGGCACAAAGGTGCAACCAGAGTCGAACTGAGCTCGAGGAGTACTAGAGGACGACGCCGCTGGAACTGCTTCCACTTGATGATACTTGCGGATTCGCACAAGCGAAAGCTTGTGGCCCTCTCGACCACACCGACGACAAGTCCTCTCGAAAGAACATTCGACGCACGATGCCCTCTCCACACTTAAAACATTTCATACCTTGACTGAATCTGGCGCATCGAGGTGTGGAAGAAGAAAACGTGGCGCCAAGAAAAAGATCGCTCGCTGAGCCGGACGAGATGGGCGGCTCCTCAAACCTCTTGGAAGTAGGCCGAGAGGACCCACCTCCACCACCAAAACTCCTCTTCGGCCACCACCGTAACCACCAATGCAAGTAGTGCCCCACCGCTTGCTTCGCGAAGGAGAATTCCTCTCCGCTCTATCCTCTAGCTCGCTCAACCACGATCTTGAAATCACGCAAAACCGAGGCTCCCAAGATCGACGATACTCTGAAGGAGACCCCGCGAAACCTCTTGGCCTTCTCCAAGTCATCATCGCCACACCGGTGGTACAAAGCGTGCTGTTGTTGAACTCCATCTCGCACTCGACATCTTGACCTATTGCCTTGAGTCAACACTAGCAATGATCGCTCCATCTTCTCAATAAAAGAATCCGGATAGTATTTGGCTCAATCGTGCCACAAAACTTCCCAAGTAATCGTCCTCGCTGGGTCCTAGCGCATGAACCCCTTCCCACCGGATATCGGCTTGACCTTCGCTTGAAAGGCCACAAACGAACCCTTTGCGCCGAGTTCATCTCCAATGCTCGAATCGACGCTCCATGTACGGAGCCAATTGCTGCTCGAATCGGGTACCGCCCATCAAACGTGTCGACCAGGCGTCATCCACTCACGAAGACTCATCCTAGTCTCCGGTGGAATCGCGGCAACAACCGGACTGCCATGGCGACAGCGGCGAAGATCCGCGCGGCGATCGCGAGCAACAGAGCGGCGGGATAAGCGCTGCACTGCCGACGAGCGCTCGTTCTCCTTTGAAGATTACGAATAATCGCCGACACCGCCGAGCATCATCGGGCGCAGCTTGAGCTTCCACGGTGGTTGAGCGGTGAGGCAACCTCCTCATTAACCCCACCGCACCTCTTCTGCGAACGTTGCAGAAGCAACCGGACCACGTCCTCGACCACGACCACGGGCTGGCGGACGCCCACGGCCTCTACCTCTCGCCATCTAAGGACAACACAACAGAACAAAGACCAAACCGAACAACGATTGCACAACAAATAAATCATAACAACAAGAAAATTTGCGGAAACAACGAATTGCCCAACCCAACCTACTGTGCACAGTGTGTCAATTTAATAATTTTATTTTAACCACGGACCTAAAGCCCGCTCTGATACCAACTGTAACACCCCAACTCAAAGACGAGCACGAATGCAACTACCCTAAGTCGAATACTAAATTTGTGAGAACCTCCTTTGCATACGAGGATACTGGAGGTTCCACACAACAAAAACACACAAGAATCATAAACTAGACATGAAATCCAATTCTAAGATCTAAACATGAATCAACGATAATGAGCTAAGATAACAAATAACCATATGACTTAAAGTTCTCATCTATGTTCTCATTGATCATAAAGGTACCATCCATGACTAAATTTATTTATTACAAACCAAAAGATGACAAAAGAGAATCATTATTTCTTATAGTAATGAGTCTAAGGTGAAGTGCATTATTCGAGTAGTGCTCATCTACTCCCTCCCAAGTGAACTTCATCAACGATCACCTAGAAATAAACAAACAAAGCAAGAGTGAGTCCATGACTCAGCAAGTACAATGATTAAGAAAAACATTCATTCATTGAAGATCAAACATAACATCATTGGGTTCGATCATAACACATTGGATTACTTATGAATACATGATATGAATGCTCAAATCAAGGAATGGACTGCACACACGCAGATACGCAGTATAGCGGTGAACACCGTCGGTGATCACTCAAGCCCGCATCTTAACAAAAATGCGGGATCCACTTCCGTATGAAGAACGTTTCATACGGTGTCCAACAATTGCCCATATTGGAATTAATGGGTCTTATCCAACCATCTTGGAATTGATGGTGGTTCTCATCCACTCCGTGGGCGTCAAATGTCAATGAATGCATGCAACAATTAAATGAAATATACCATAACATCACTTCTATTCATGAACTCAATGTATTGAACAAGGCATGAATAATTCATTTCACATGTCTCACAGGTTACCAAAACAACTCATGCTAAAAACCACAATGCACAAACATCCAAATAAACATGGTACTTGCCTTCGCGTTGCGGCGTTATCCGCAACGAAGGCGCTCTTATACCCGTTTCGCGCCTAAACCAACGAAATAACTAAATAAGTATACATGATACCCAGCTCAACTAGTCGGTGTTCTATTTTACTTCTATTAGAGTCAATTAAATCCTATATCGCATAGACCTGAAAAACAAATGGAGTCTGTCCAATAAGAAAATCTGGACAGCAACACGGGACTAACATAACTCACAGCCTGGAAGTCAAAAATAGCAAACCCAATTTCTGTAGATTCTTAACTGGTCTAACTACAAAACTCTAGTTGACGCGACAAACCAATTTGGTCAAATTAATAGGCTAATAATTGTTTGAACATTCAGCACAGATTCAGCCTACCAAAATTCAGCAGAAATATTCAGTTGATCATAACATCTGTGTTACAACTCCGAATTGAGCGTTCTTTACCAATCTGAAAAGGTTATCGAATTACCTACAATAACCTAGTTGGGTGAACTTTCAGATTCTTCCAACTTCTCTATCATAATATAGAAAATATACAGACAGATTAATCACGTCAGGTTTCTGGCAGCGAATGTTAAAACAGACATATCTTTTGACCCATAACTCGGAATCAAGTAAACTCAGTGGCCATCTAAACCTGACAGGGGATACTTCAATTTTCTAGGAGACACCAAGTTCAAAATCTGTGAATAACAATTTCTTATACAATTTACAAATTGACTGCAGAATCTCGTCAGGATTCTGGACAGTCAAGACTAATTCTATCATAACTTTTGACTCGGACCTCGGATTTGAGTGAACTCGCCGGCCACTGAAACGTAAGAACAAGACCTAGATATCTCTAGGAGACCAAGCCTTCAGATTCTGATGAGGGCATCCCTAACACTTATACATCTTTCCCTATTGGTGGTCATACACATACTGAGGTGGACGCCATACGTGACGCCACAAATAATTCAAGTACAGAAGTGCATATTGGTCCACTGACGAGAGCAAGAGCTAAACTTCTAAATCAACAGGTGCTTTTGTTTCTTAATGAATCTTCTATTGTCATTGATGAGAATTGGGTATTACCTCATGCAAATGTTTTGTGCATTCTCGAGTTTGAACATTGTGAAGCCTTTGGAACCAAGAGGAGGTCGGAGTCAAAGCAATGGAGGAGAAGCTCACGTGGGTCAACCAAGGGGAGAAAAGCCCAAGAATTCAAGCCCAATTCGGATCTTCCACAAGTGCAACCGAAATTCATCTCGGAATCAACTCAGAATTCAATTCGGATTCGGTTCGGGACGGCCCAACAGGGCTGTAATAAAAAGGCCA
This sequence comes from Ampelocalamus luodianensis, assembly GCA_036346255.1. Taxonomy (NCBI): domain Eukaryota; kingdom Viridiplantae; phylum Streptophyta; class Magnoliopsida; order Poales; family Poaceae; genus Ampelocalamus; species Ampelocalamus luodianensis. The sequence continues at coordinate 28,502,176 of CM070637.1, forward strand.
TAACTTTTGCATACGGAGTCCGATTGGGGTGTTCTTGGACTTGTTTGAAAGCTTATTCCAAGGCCCACACAATGGTTTTGGCCCCAGCTTCAGAAGACTTACGTTCGCGCCGCTATGGCGAAACAATGTGACGGACTTAAGTTAGGTTTTCCTTTTGTGTGTTTTTAGGTCTTAGTCGAGTTAGAGTTTGATTCGGCATGTGTGGCTGGCCCTAGGCCGTGCGTGAGTCGTGGAGGGCGCCTTAAATACCCTTGCCCTCCCTTGTATCCATTAGACCAGTTTATGCATAAGATTGAAACATAGCTATTGCTTGTTCTTTCGACACCGAGTTCATGCGAGGACTTTGAGAGAGAATTAGGCGATCCATTTGTTTTGTTCGCAATCCAAGGTCAAGCCGTCGTTCCATTGGGAATTGGGGACTTGGCGTTAAATCGTTCGTGGTCTCGCGACGAACAACTACCCGGTGTATTGTGGCGTATTCCGAAGAGTTGAGGGTTCGTGCATTGGCGCGAGTGTTCACTAGCGACATCGTCTACTTCGCATCAACTATCCACGGTTTCTCACCGAGAAGATCGGGCCTCCCGTATCATGTGGTATCGATTCTAGGTTTACTCGGTGAGAACTTCTTTACCCGTAGTTAGATTCGTTTTGTTTCCTATCGCATAATAAACCAAAATTGCGATTACCAAAACCGTAGTTTAATCTGCTATTTCTTGTGCGTTTAGTTAAGTTTTCATCCATTAGAGTTTTGTTTTAGTGTTGATCCTTGTGTTTCCATTGCGTAGCTTAATCTTTATCAAAAAAAAATTTGCTGATTGAACTCCTCAATTAGCACCCAAAACCATCATCCGATCTGTCAGTGCATTTGTCTTGCTAGCACAATCCGAGACGGTGTTGTTTCCTTATCCGAACTCCTTGGTGGGACTAGAGTCCTAATCAACCTCTAGCTCAAACACAATCCGAGTCCAATTGCTCCATCTTGAGTTTCGGCCACTACATCATAGCCGGCGAACCACATTTGGTGTCCTTTATATCCTTTCATCTTGAGACTAGCTATTGATATTGCACCTAGGGTCGCTCATTCAAGTTGATTACACGTTCTCGCTTTGTGAGGGTTGCGCAGTTCCACGGGGAGCAAAGCAGAGGGAAAAGAAGGAAAAGGCAACCGCATATAGAAAGAGCCGCGGCATAAAAACGCTAACTTTTGCATACGACCTCCGATTGGAGCGTTTCTTGATCCGTTGGAAAGGAAACGGGAAAATAGAGCCAAAAAGAAGGAAGTCTGGGAAATCTGGGGGTTTTACATCCGCGTAAGCCACCAGGCATACGTGTGCGGAAAACTTCGACCCCAAAAAAGGTCGTTTAGGGCCTCAAAACGGGCCCGCAAACCGAGAAAATTCGATTTCGATTTCGCTCAAAATTGTGAGCCCTCTGCGGTGATTCTAAGGTACCCGTGACGACGACATCCCTTTTCGAGTTGATCCGCGCATACTTTTAGCTACTACGATGCGGGTCATCTTTTTAGCTTGTGTTTTTCAATTTTGTTTGAGCAATCTTGTGCCCTAGTATATTCCTTTGCAATTGGCTAGCGTCTATCCCCGTACTTGGTGCAAAACGAGCTGGTTTCATCTCTTTTTCTCGCTTTCGCTAGCTCACCCTTTGTTTGCATTAAGTCTCATTTATCCTTGCGTGTGCGTTCATACACTTCGCTTAAACTCATTGGATCGGCACATAGGCAAAATACTCTAGCTTGGATCATTACTTAGCTTTACAATACCTTGAATATCAGATTGCATAGGATATACACATACCGCCCAAGCTCCACCTACACCCGTTTGTGTACTCCCTTGCTCTTGGTTACGCTCCTACATTCTGGGTTAAGGTCGTTACAATTTGTCTGCTGCGTTTGCCGTCCTTGATTCACTTTGGAACAGTAAGCTTGTCTTGTTTTCGGGGCGGTGAGTTGCGGCGTAGTAGCGAGAGCTTTTGTTTTACTAACCGGATATAACCTCGTTTCTTGTTTGTGAGTTGTTGCTATGTCAGTCACGAGGAGGATCCACCTAATCCGGAGCGCGATTCACGTGGGACAGAGTACACTCGGTTGCGCGAGATGCTACAAAAACAACTTCAAGATGGTGACAATGGCGTGCGCGATGAACTCGGGAAGTTCGATTGGACCAACACCCTCGGGAGGAGGTCACACAATTGCGTCACGACCATCAACAATAACTTCCCGGAGCTACGCGCCATGTTCGCTCAACACAATCACGTGGGTGCGCAAGCCGATGACACGCAGTGTGCACGGCCCTCGGCCGTTTTGTGAGACCGAGGATGAGCGTGCTTATTCGTGTGGATGAGGAGCGGCGACAACGCGGCGCGTCGCATGGCGGTGCCGCCAAGCGTCGGGATGGCAGCCGCGGCACACCCTCGAGCTCATGGCGTGGCGAGGCAGCGGCGGCGGTGGAGCGCACCGCGGGTGTCCACGGAGGAGGTGTGCATCGTGCACCTCGTAGCATGGCGGATGAGGCCGAGCAATGGGATGACGATTTCCCATCGGCGACTCACGATGACCGACAGCGCCACCATCGCAACAACGTGCGGCGTCGACACGACGACGCCGACGATTTTGTCGCTAAGCCCAAATTTACTCTTCCTATATTTTCGTGGTACGGATGTGGAGCAATACCTCACTTGGGAGTGAAGGTGGATAAGTTGTTTCGAATGAACAACTATTCCAATGAGAAGAAGTCGTTGCTTGCTTCCAATGGCTTGGATGATTATGCTACACATTGGTGGGAGCAGATTCATTAAATAGCGCATGGAGCGCCATGAGTTGCCGATTACCACCGGGAGCGGATGAAGCGACATTTGCGGGCACGCTTTGTACCTCGCCACTACAAGCGCTCACTATTTGAGAAGTTGGCGGGTGCGACAAGGTATGAGGTCAATTGGCGAATATCATAAGGAGATGGAAACTATCATGATACATGCGGATGTCGCGAGAATGAAGAATGCGGACCATGGCGAGATTTCTAGTGGCATGAATCATCTTCGTCAGCGCATTGTCAATCACCATCCCTATAATGATATGATTGAGTTGTTTGCACCAAGCACGCGAAGCCGAGCGACAAGTGATTGAAGATGCACGGTTCGCTGCCCGTTCACGTCCTTCAGCCAGTCCAGGACAGCCATATAACAACAGCCAGCCAAACAAGAGCACTCCGGCCGGAAGCAATTCGGCAATGCGCAGTTCCGCAAGTAAGAAGCTGGAGAGTACACCAAACCGGTCGTCGACTGCGGCGCCGCCGCTAGTGCGACCTCGTCTATGGGGTCAACAGGGCGTTCACGTGACATCATTTGCCACAAGTGCAAGGGTGTTGGCCATTTTCAGAGGGACTGCCCAAATGTCAGAACTATGCTTATCACCGAGGATGGCGGTTATGTTTCACTAGTGATGACGAGTCGCCTTGATGCGCAACCAGTCTTGCACACTGATGACATAGAACAATGTGAGTGCGATCCTGAGTTTCCTAACACTGAGCAGTATTCCATTGTTTGCACGCCCAAGGTGCTTAGTGTGATGCCATCGCCGTCACTCGAACAGCGGTGCAATTTGTTTCAAACTTGGGCGAAGCTTGATAAGGGTAAGGTCTGCAAAGTGATCATTGATGGCGGAAGTTGTCACAATTTGGCTAGCAAGGATATGTGTCATAAGTTGGGTTTGAAGTACTTGCCGCATCCACGTCCTTATCATGTGCAATGGTTGAGCGACAAAGAGGAAGTGAAGGTGAACTATATAGTGCAGTGGCGTTTTCTATTGGAAAGTACACCGACATCGTGGATCGCGATGTTGTGCCTATGACGGTGTGTCACTTGCTCTTGGGACGGCCATGGCAATATGACCGTTCATTGTTCATGATGGGCGTACAAATCGCTACACATTTCGATGGAATAATATGGATATCATCTTGAAGCCCCTTACACCGCAATGCATTGTGAATTCTTCAATGCGAAAATTGAGATGCACGTTGAGACCGCCAAAGAGCGAGAGAAGAATTTAGTGATGTTAGCCACCAAATCAGAAATGAGAGAATTCAGCGAAGATCCCAATTTGGTGCACTTTGTACTATTGTACAAAGGCGCCTTGCTTCGACTAACGACTTGTCTTCTCTTCCTAGTGGTGTTGCTTGTGTTTTGCAGACTTCACGACGTCTTTCCAAACGAGGTACGGTGGGCTACCACCAATTCGTGGGATAGAACATAAGATCGACTTGATTCCGGGAGCGTCATTGCCGAACCGACCACCGTGCGCACCAATCCCGACGAAACAAAGGAAATTCAGAAACAAGTACAAGAGCTTCTCTCCAAAGGGTATGTACGTGAAAGCTTAAGCCCTTGTCTTTATTCTGTTATTTTAGTTCCTAAGAAAGATGGTTCATGGCGTATGTGCGTAGATTGTCGGCGATTAATAATATCACAATTCGATATCGTCATCCTATACCTCGCTTAGATGATATGCTAGGCAATTGAGTGGTGCTTTATTATTTTTCTAAGATAGATTTGCTTGATGGTTACCATCAAATTAGGATGCATGAAGGGGATGAGTGGAAAACAGCATTTAAAACAAAATTTGGGTTGTATGAGTGGTTAGTCATGCCTTTTGGTTTAACTAATGCACCTAGTACATTCATGCGCTTAATGAATCATGTTTTAAGGCATTTGATTGGTAAATTTGTGGTTGTGTACTTTGATGATATTCTCGATTCTGATCATGACCGAATCTGAACACATAGACCATCTTAGACAAGTTCTACAAGTTTTGCGTGAGGCTAGGTTATTCGGTAACTTAGAGAAGTGTACCTTTGCAAAGATCGTGTCATCTTTTGGGCTATGTTGTTTTTGCACAGGAGTTGAAGTAGATGAGTCTAAAATTGAAGCGATTAAAATTGGCCAACTCCTGTGAATGTAAGTCGATTAGGAGCTTTCATGGTCTCGCTGGTTTTTATCGGCGCTTTGTGAAGGATTTTAGCACCATAGCTGCCCCTTTGAATGAACTTACTAAAAAGGGTGTTGAATTTGTGTGGGGTAGCGCAAGACAATGCTTTTCTTTGAACTTAAGAAACGCTTGAGTGAAACACCGTTGCTTGTTTTACCCGATTTCACTAAAAATTTTGAAATTGAGTGTGATGCTAGTGGATTGGGTATTGGCGGTGTTTTAATGCAAGAGGAAGACCGGTAGCTTATTTTAGTGAGAAACCAATGGTGCTCAATTGAATTATCCTGGTCTATGACAAAGAGCTTTATGCTTTAGTGCGTGCATTAGAAACTTGGCAACACTATTTATGGCCTAAAGAGTTTATTATTCATTCGATCATGAGGCCTTAAAGTATTTAAAGGGCCAAGCAAACTGAACCGTAGACATGCCAAATGGGTCGAATTCATTGAGTCGTTTCCTTACATTGTAAAATATAAGAAGGAAAGGAAAATGTGGTAGCCGATGCTCTCTAGGAAAAGTGTGCTTTTAACTCAATTAGGAGTGCAAGTTCTGGTTTAGAGAGTTTATGATTTATATGCTCATGACCATGATTTTTCCGTTCCTTATGCACATTGCAAAGAGGAAAAGGCTGGGATAAATTTCACATCCATGATGGGTTTTTGTTTCGCACTAACAAATTATGCGTTCGGACTCCTCCGTGCGTTTGCTATTACTGCAGGAATCACATACGGTGGGTTGATGGGACATTTTGGGCGTGAGAAGACGTTATCTATGCTTTGCGATCACTTTTATTGGCCTAAGATGAGGCGAGATGTAGAGAGGTATGTGCAACGATGTATTACTTGCCACAAAGCGAAATCAAAATTGAATCCACACGGTTTGTATACCCCTCTACCTGCTCCCAATGCACCATGGGAGGATATTAGTATGGATTTTGTTTTAGGATTACCTAGAACTAAGAGGGGAGTGATTCTGCTTTTGTCGTTGTGGATCGTTTTTCAAAGATGGCACACTTTATTCCGTGCCACAAGAGCGGCGATGCGTCGCATATTGCTAACTTGTTTTTCGGGAGATCGTGAGGTCGCATGGCGTGCCACGCACTATTGTGTCGATCGTGGCGTGAAGTTCATGAGCTACTTTTGGAAGACACTTTGGGGTAAACGGGGACGGTTGTTATTCAAAGACGACTTGTCATCCCCAAACCGATGGTCAAGCGGAGGTGGTGAACCGCACACTTTCGATGCTACTTGGACCATGATCAAGAAGAATCTGCGCGAGTGGGAGGATTGTTTGCCGCACGTGGAATTCGCTTATAATCGGGCCGTGCACTCCACTACGCAGCTTGTGTCCTTTTGAAGTGGTGTATGGTTTCAAACCGTTTACGCCGCTTGATTTGCTGCCACTTCAAGTCAACACCATGTTCATATGGAGGCATCCAAGCGGTGAGTATGTGAAGAAATTGCATCTCAAAACAAAAGAGGAGATAGAGCGCAAGGTCAAGTCATATCTTTGAGAAGGCGAATAAGAAACGGAAGAAGATGATTTTCAACCAGTGATTTGGTTTGGGTGCACTACACGCAAGGATCGTTTTCCGAACGCCGCAAGTCTAAATTGTTTGCCACGAGGTGATGGACCTTTCAAGGTGCTTGCGAAGATCAACGACAATGCCTACAAGATAGAGCTTTCCGCGATGACTATGGCGTGAGCTCTACTTTCAATGTCGCTGATTTATCACCTTTCTTTGGTGGTGATGATCCAGCGTCGAGGGACGCCTTTTCAAGAGGGGAGGATGATGAGGGCATCCCTAACACTTATACATCTTTCCCTATTGGTGGTCATACACATATCGAGGTGGGCGCCATACGTGGCCTACAAATAATTCAAGTACGTAAGTGCATATTGGTCCACCGACGAGCAAGAGCTAAACTTCTAAATCAACAGTGCTTTTGTTTCTTAATGAATCTTCTATTGTCATTGATGAGAATTGAGTATTACTTCATGCAAATGTTTTGTGCATTCTCGTGTTTGAACATTGTGAAGCCTTTGGAACCAAGAGGAGGTCGGAGTCAAAGCAATGGAGGAGAAGCTCACGTGGGTCAACCAAGGAGAAAAGCCCAAGAATTCAAGCCCAATTCGGATCTTCCACAAGTGCAACCGAAATTCATCTCGGAATCAACTCGAATTCAATTCGGATTCGGTTCGGGACAGCCCAACAGGGCTGTAATAAAAGGCCATAACTTTTGCATACGGAGTCCGATTGGGGTGTTCTTGGACTTGTTTGAAAGCTTATTCCAAGGCCCACACAATGGTTTTGGCCCCAGCTTCAGAAGACTTACGTTCGCGCCGCTATGGCGGAAACAATGTGACGGACTTAAGTTAGGTTTTCCTTTTGTGTGTTTTTAGGTCTTAGTCGAGTTAGAGTTTGATTCGGCATGTGTGGCTGGCCCTAGGCGTGCGTGAGTCGTGGAGGGCGCCTTAAATACCCTTGCCCCTCCCTTGTATCCATTAGACCAGTTTATGCATAAGATTGAAACATAGCTATTGCTTGTTCTTTCGACACGAGTTCATGCGAGGACTTTGAGAGAGAATTAGGCGATCCATTTGTTTTGTTACGCAATCCAAGGTCAAGCCGTCGTTCCATTGGGAATTGGGACTTGGCGTTAGTCGTTCGTGGTCTCGCGACGAACAACTACCGGTGTATTGTGGGCGTATTCGAAGAGTTGAGGGTTAGTGCATTGGCGCGAGTGTTCAGCTAGCGACATCGTCTGCCGCATCAACTATCCACGGTTTCTCACCGAGAAGATCGGGCCTCCCCGTATCAGATTCTCGCCTAAAAATAACCAAACACCCTCTACAACGTACTCGTGAAACTTGACTTCTAATTTTCAGCGGGTTTGCCTAATCAAAACGTAACCAAAACACTTCTAACAACAATCAAACCACGAGGATCGGCATCGTTACCCTTGCTGCAACCAGGAGTAGGGGAAGGATTCTCGGCGATGAAGCTCTTCCTCCTTTTCCTCCTTTGGCGAAACAACTAGCAGCCCGCCTCGAATCTTTGCGAACACCAACCGCGGGAAACTCCGGAGACCGGTTGGGGCAGCACCACACAGGAGAGGAGCAGCCACAAGGGGAGATGGGGCGGCTCAAGGCGGGCGCAAGGGAGGAGAGGAGAGGAGGGGTGGCGGCCAAGGGGAAAAGAAGGGAGGGTGGCCGGCCAAAGAATAAAAGGGGAGGGCTGGGGTTTGCACCAAGGGGAGGGAGAGAGGCGCATGGGCCTAGGCCCATGGCCGCCAAGGCCCAGAAAGGCTACTGGAGGCCCAAAACCCTCATCCTCTACGAAAAACGAAAATTTAACGCTAGCCAAGTTCCCGATTAAACCTTTCTTTCCGAACAAAAGCAGGGTATTACATATATGGTCTCCTAAGGTCCTTAGGATGCTCAAAATGTTAAAAACTAGGGTTTTAGCTTACCAGAATAGGAAAGACACCAAGAGTTGAGAAAGTCGATTTTGCCCATGAGAGATATAACCTTCTGGTTTAACCTACAAAAGAGGTCAAAACCTTAGTGCAAGGTGAAACCAATTGCTTAAGATGGATAAGCAATGGACAAGGGCAAGAAACTCCTTTGGACAACAATGGAGGATAAACTTGAGTGGTCAACAATGGTAACAACAAAAGCTAGGGTTTATATATATAGAGGTTGAGCTACAGGGCAAGATGGAAAGGTCTAGAGTTGATGAGGTGTCCATTTAGGGCTAATTATCCCAAAATTAGTTGCATAAACTTTGGGATAAATCCCTCCTCTGTTCTGAGAGAGATCTTGTGAGAGAGACAAGGAAGATGATAAGAATCATCGACATGTGGGTCTATTTGGCGATCCTGACGTGTGCGCGCCTCCTAAAGCCTCAAAGAACATCACCGTCCGATTAGAAATGGTAGGCTGTGATAAATAGAGAGGTTAAAAGACTTTAATGGTATCTTTAAATATGAGCATACGATCCGAAGCGAGCAGCGGAGATTAAAAAGAGCTCTACGGGCTTTCGGGGTTTTAAGTTCAAATAGGGCGTTGGATTGAAAATCCAATGGCCCGACTCAAAAGATACCGTCATCCCTTAGATGCGCCGATGCAAAGACCGTCAGATTAAACTTCTACGGTCGATTGGCGGGATCGGATGGTCGATTGCATACACTCATATGGACCCTACGATTGAAATCCAACGATTCGCTAAATTTGGGCTTTAAGAGCCCACGGTCAAAGAGGCGCACCGTAGGATCTAGATCTAAGGGCTCAAGATAGCCTCGTGCCTTTAATTTCAAGCGAAAGGGCGGCGGTAGGATCAAGAATGGATGGCGCAGATTGAAAGGGGATCGGAGTTGTCCGATTGCATACATCGCTCTAGACCTCCACGATGAAAATCTAACGGCTTAGAAACTCGGACTTTAACGACGCGGGAAAGAGGGACGCGTGAGATTTGAATCGGCGGTCCAAAGAAAAGCGCTTTAAGTTTAAAAAGAAAACGCGCGCTTGTTTGATCGAGAATGGGCGGTGGAGATCGTGAGGGGCTCCGAGTCGTTCGAATGCATACACCGACCTCGATCGTTAGATTAAGATCCAACGGCGAGATTAGGGTGCACCGTGGGCGGCTCGTGGGACACTGCGACCTCGCCTGCTTCGATTAGAAATCAACGGCTCACATCACGCATGGGGTTGGGCTCGCGCGAGCGTGGATCGAGCGGACCACTTGCGCGGGTTGGACCCAACCGCATAAGTTTGAGTCGCTCTGATGCCATTGTTTAGGTTTAGACACGAAGGTTGACTAAATCCTAAATTCAAAGTTTAAAAGTTTGACTGGGCTTTTAATAATAGCAAATAAATTTGTAAAATCACAAAATTTTCTTTGGAGGCTACTGGGATGATATATTTCCCAGATAAATTTTAAAATCACATGATCACTTTGTAAAATACATAAATATTTATTTTAGCCGAAAATATCCATTTAAAGACAATTATTTGTCTTTAAGCCAAAATAATTTCTAAAAAACGCAACAAAAATTATTTTTAGTCAAGATAATTTATTTAGGCTTTAAAGAAAATACTTCCCAGTCATAATACAAGTTTTATCTTGTATTTCCTTGAAAACATTAAATAAGTTTTTGGTCTTTGGCTAAAAAGAAGGTTTTACTTGGTAACAGCAACTCCCAACTGGTGATTAAGAACAGTAATGCTATGAACAGTGTCCCATTACTGTTCATAATGCAGATTATTACTGTTTATAAACTTGGGGCTGTTACAGTCGGAGCCGCCGGCGATAAGCCATTATTTGCCGCTCGGTTTTTGCCGGGCGGGAGCCTCTCTGAGCTGTTGTCGTTAAGACATCATTAATTGCTTATCATTGCTTAATCATTGTTAATCATTGGTGGTAATTAATATGTCTTAAGCTGGTCCACTATCTCACTGACCGGTGGGCCCAGCCCCTTAAAGTTCCCCGCTGGCACTCTGCTAATTCGTTAAGACATCATTAATAATCAATCATTGTTAATTAATGCTTAGCATGAATTCGCTGTCAGAAATAACCCATAGAGTCACTGTCTTGTGGGCCCCTGTCCACATAAATCCTCTCTGTGTGAAATCTTTAGGACACATTAAATGCTAATCATCACTAATCATTGGGTTTAGCATTTAATTGCTGTCCTAATTGGTCCTTCGTCTCACTGACATGTGGGACCAGGCACTTAAACCACCCTCGCACTTAAAATCCACACGTGTTATTTGCGCTAAGCGTAGACCGTCGATTTCAATATCTGCGGCCCAGATCTTCTGGGATTTTCGGGCCCCCGAAGGTTCCACGTCACTAGCGACCGTCGATCTCACGATCAACTGTAACACCCCAGCTCCGCATGAGCCTAGAATGTTACAAGACTTACACTAACTAGAACAATCTATAAATTTTCGACAGAGCTTCCTTTGTAATAACAACAAAATCGTGGTAACAACAGTTAACCATGGCATTTATTATCAATTCTATAATCCAAATCTTTCATGCAAAAGATAACCATACGATTGTAAACAATTAACATCAGTCACATAACCAAGAGTAATCCAACCATCAACATCAAAAAACATCCATATATAGTCACCACATAGTTATTTATTCTTAAGTGACGCTAATTAGCAATTGCATAAATAGTGTGAGGTAGTGCGTGCTTTCCAAAGTCTACTCCCTCCCATGCATGACGTTCTTGCACGATGTACCTATAACAAGACAAAGCAAGGGTGAGCCAAGCGACTCGACAAGTATCATCAAGGATGCATAATCTTAAAGACATGACATATAAACAACTTTAATCAACTTCATTCATGGCATTTCAAATATTAGAAATTTAATGATAATGCTATGCACTCTTTGTTCTTTATCTCTTTACGCATTTTACCGTAATGCGGGGTATCCATCCGTCGACGAGTACCCTTGCACATGCCCTTTGGCACGGGGACCAAAAGCCTATACATCACATGTATAGGGACCTTTGCCCGTCATCACAATGACGGGACCTCTGTATCCATTGCCCACATTCCATGAATGTGGGGACCTCAAGCTTGTCATTACATGGCGGGGACCTCAACAATATACTCTTGATCACCACGTGACCAAGTCTCAATATGCTCAAACATGCATAAGTACTACCACATCATACTTTCAATAACATAAATCAATATGTATCGAGTATGTAAACAATAGCATCATGAAGGAACCTCGGGTAAAACTTGCAAACATCCAAACAACTAGAATCATCTCCACAACACAATCACATGGCAATGATGAACAACACACCATTCAATTATGACATGCAACCAATTCTACACATAAACCGAATACTTGCCTCAACCGCGAGAGCGGCGGACGAGAAGTGGGTGCTGCCTTTGGGATCTCGCTGCCACTGGACAAGAAAATAACCCCAAACTAAGACCAACATACTGGACCAAAATCATACATTTCATTACAATCGAAATCGCTAACTTCTTATCACGTCTAGTTTTTTTCTAATTTCTAGCGATCGGTCACTGCGGACAGCAGACTTCAAAAAATTCATCACTTTCTTCTCAGGAGTCCAAATAGGATGATCTTGGACTTTCTGAAAAGATAATTAAGTTGCCTAAATAAACCTAGTTGGGGTGACCCTCTGATTCGGCCATCTTCTACCCCTACCAATCCCTTTAGTCAGAGCAGCTCAACAGCATTAAGTTTCTGGACAGAAATAAAGAAAATAGCATAACTTTCTCTACGTTCATCCAAATTCAGTGATCTTTAGTTTTCCTGAAAGCTAAGAGAATTAGCTTCATTTTCGTTATGGTGAGACCCTCTGGAAACTCCTCTAACAGCAAGTTTAAATCAGGTTAAACCGACACTGTCAAAACTGATACCCACAGAAACATCATAGCACTAAAAATCATAACTTTGGCTACCGAAGTCCGAATGACCTGATTCTTGTCGGCAATGAAAGATAACTACGATACCCACAACTTTCTAGGAGATGCCCAGACCCAAATCTGCCTCTAACCCAGACAAAACCGACAAACTTCGCTGCTGCAGAATACCGACGAACTGACATCCGAAAATAAGACAACTAGAAATTGACCTAAAGCGGCAGACCACGGGTTACCCTTGCCGAAGCGAGGAGAGCGCAGCGAGGATGAAGATCTCCACAATTCCGCTGCGGATCCCTTCTCCTCCTCTTCTTCTCTTCTCTTCTTCCTCTCCTTCTTCCCCCTTCTCTTCTTTTCTCCTTCCCCTTCTTTCTTGGCCGGTGCAGGGGATCCTTCTCCTCCTTGGCCAGCAACAATGGGGGTGATGTGGGGATGGGGAGGCGCAAGAGAGGGTGGAGGAGGTGGAGAGGTGGGAGTGGCGGCCGAAAGGGGTGGGGAGAAGGGAGGGGAATTGGCTAGGGTTGGTGGGAGGAGCCCCTGGCAGGCCACCCCAAATGGGCCTTGGCCCAGGCCCAGTTGCCGAAAATGCGATTTTCCCCCTCTAAAACTGCAGCTTGACTCTCAACCAAAAAGTCCCTCGGGCGTTCTGTTTGATCCTTCCCGAATAATCGATCTCTCACAAAACCAAAATTTAATCTTCCTCGATTCAAAACTTAACTCACTTTGGGGTATTACATTCTACCCATATGAGTTCGACCCGAATCTAAACGTCTCTGACACAAGAGAAACCGAGGTGAACACTTAACAAACAATGGATACACACAGAAGTGAATAATTCGGATAAATCTCGCGCATGCGAATTCCAATTCCCATGTAGCTTCCGCTCGATCTGCTTTGTGACCAAAGTACCTTAACATACTTCAAGGTCTTGTTCCTTAGTGCCTTCTCGACTTTTCCAATATTCTTACGGCTTGGACTCGAAGGACAGATCTTGTTCAATGGTTAAAGGTTCCAATGAAATGTGATGTTCGGATCTCGCAAGTACTTCCTCAACATGGATACATGAAACACGTTGTGCACACCCTCATGGACTCGGAGGTCAGGCGGTATGCCAACTTCCCAATCCGGGCAGGATCGCGAATGGACCAATGTACCTCGGGCTAAGCTTCCCTTTGGTACCAAATCTTACCACTCCTTTTGTGGGTGACACCCTCAAGAGTACACAGTCACCCACTTCAAATTCTAAGTCCCGTCTCCTTACATACGCATAGCTTTTACATGCCTGCGAGCCGCTAATAAGTTACGCCTCACCAAGGCCACTCGTTCCACCGTCTTTTGTACCCAATGCGGGCCTAGAATCGCCTTCTCACCTGACTTCCCAGCAAAGGGGTGATCTACACTTACGTCCATACAAAACCTCAAGCGGAGCGGCCTTTATCTTTGGAGTGATAAGCGTTATTATAAGCAAATTCGCCAAAGGCAAGCCCAGTCTTCCAGCTACCCTTCCAAGATAGGACACGAGTTCTCAACATATCCTCCAAGGTGCGAATAGTGCGCTCTGTTTGTCCATGCATGCGAGGATGGCGGTACTCAAGCGGAGTTGTGTGCCCAAAGCATTCTCGCAAACTCTCCCAAAACTTGGATACAAACTTAGCATCCTGCGAAATGATGGTTTTGGCACTCCATGCAATCTCACAATCTCACGCACATAGATAGGGGCCAAATCACTAGCCGAGTTAAGTCGAGCAGACAGAATAAAATGTGCGAACTTGCTGAACGGTCCACTATAACCCAAATTGCATCCTTACCTCGCGGCGGCGAGGTAACGCAACAACAAAATCCATAGAGATATCATCCCATGGCCATTGGGGTACCTCCAAAGGCTGTAATAATCCGGCAGGTCGTTTATGTTCAGCCTTTACCTGCTGACAAACACCACAAGAAGCTACATAATTGGCAATATCCACCTTCATTCTTTTCCACGAAATGCTGCTTCAAATCACGGTACATCTTCGTCTCTCTGGATGAGCGATTATCTGAGTCACGATGTGCCTCCTTTAAAATGTCATCCTTAACTCCTGCTTTCTGTGGCACACATAATCGTCCCTTGAATCGCAATGCTCCAAACCCATCCAAACTGAAATTCCCTTCCTTTCCCAGGTCCAAACGCTTCCTGACCCTCTGCAAAAATGGGTCATTTTGCTGCGCTTCTTGTACTCATTGTGGAATGGTGACCCCAAAATCATGCGTCTCGGTATGAGCCGTCCTGCATAGCAATCGATATCTCCATGCGGTCAAAATCCACAATAAGACAATCCAAAGTAGCGGTGTCACCTTGCGACTAAGAGCATCGACCACCACGTTAGCTTTGCCGGGATGATCTTGAATTGTGAGATCATAATCTTTGATCAGCTCTAACCATCTTATTGTCTTAGATTCAAATCCCTCTGTAAAAATGTACTTAAGACTCTTGTGATCGATAAAGATATCACAAGATTCGCCATAAAGATAATGCCTCCAAAGCTTCAGCGAACACTCTGCAGCCAATTCTAAATCATGAGTTGGATAGTGCGCTCATGCTTCTTGGTGTCTAGACGCATAAGCGAGAACCTTCCGTCTGCATGAGCACACAACCCAAACCAACTCGGGATGCATCAGTACTGTGAATCGCTTCCGAGCTCGGGAATAGTAAGAACCGGGCGATCACCAACTTTTCCTTCAAAGTCGAAAGCTGCGCTCACAATCATCGTCCCACAAAACTTCACATCTTTACGAGTGAGCACGGACAACGGCTTTGCAATGATGGAAAAATCTTGCACAAAACGCCGGTAATAGCTGCCATACCGAAAACTTCTCACTTCCTTGACATTGGTCGGTCTTGCCCATTCAACCACGTGGAAATTTTCCTGGATCGATTGATATACCTTTATCATTTATAATATGCGAGGAACCCCACTTGGACATCCGAATTCACACTTTTGAACTTGGCATAGAACCTATTTTCTCTTAGTGTTTCCAACACCAACCTCGAGATGACGCTCATGCTCAACTTCGGTCTTTGAATAGATCAAAATATCATCAATAAAAACTACGACAAAATCATCCAGATACTCATGCGTTATCCTGTTCATAGTTTCCATAAAAGCAGCGAGGGCATTCGTTAGTCCAAATGACATAACTTTGAACTCAAAGTGCCCATACCTTATGAAAACGCCGTTTTCTCAATATCCTCCTCTCGGATTGGAATTTGGTTGTAACTTTGATGAAGATCTATCTTTGAAAACACCTTTGCCCCTCTCAAGCCGATCAAATAAGTCTTCAATGCGAGGCAAAGGATATTTATTCTTGATGGTCACCGGTTAAGAGCACGATAATCGATACACATGCGCCAACTACCATCCTTCTTCTTGGTAAACAATACGGAGCTCCCACGGAGACACCTGGGTCGAATAAGATCTTTCGCTTTTAGATCATCCAAGCTGTTTCTTTAATTCCTCCCGGAATGGGCGCGCAGGCGATGCGGGGTCATAGAAACCGGTTGAGCACCGATATCAAATCAATCCAAACTCCACGGGACGAGGAGGGGCATCCACAGCAACTCTGTGGAAAAACATCTAAGAACTCCCGAACCACCGGAACTAATTCGAGCCAAAGAAGAACTTGGCTTTCCAATTAGAACAAAGAAATCCACTCTTCGCAATTCGACTCTGGAAAGCAGACTAGCCAACATGCAAAGAAGTAGGAAGGGCACCACCTGAAAAACTACCTCAAGACCAGGATGGTGCCAGTGAGTTCTTGTCTTCCAAAAGCACGATATAAGCGCTCAAAACTATGCAACCAGTCCATACCAAAATAACATCAAATGGCTCCATTTTGGGACCATTAAATTAGCAATGAAATCTTCCCCATCCAATGAGATCACACAACCGGACTAAGCGTGGAGCTAGCAAGAATTCCACCGGAGAATTAACTACAATTGGCGAGATAAAGACGCATACTCAAATTGGCCCGACTAGCAAACTCTAATGATACAAAGAGAAAGTAGCTCTGAATCAAAAGAACATAAGCCTCCACCAGAGTCCACTAAGGCGTACTGTCACCACATCGGGACGACTGCCGACTCTGCCGTCGGCATGGCATAGAAGCTGCTGCTCTCTGGCGGTGCGGTAGGAACTCCGACACCACTGAAAAGGGGTGCGGCAAGCTGCGAGGAGGTCTTGAAGGCACCTTGGAGCAGAAACGGTCTTGAAGGCACCTTGGCGGCCAAAAGTACCGGCGGCGGCATCCCTCGAGGATCTGAAAATAGGGCGAGTGACCCCAAGGCCGAGTAGGTGTGGTGCTAACATCCGAACCGACCCTCGCGAAGGCGCCGCCGCTCTAGTCTTGACGCGGTTACGGTTCCCATTTGATATCTTGGCGGGATTCCGCCGACAAACCAATGCCTTGTGGCCCTCCAGACCACGATGGCGACAAGATCGACCAAGAACATTCGGCGCCGATGCTCATTGCCACACTTGAAACATTTCATACCTTGCCTCAGGCTGGGCGCAACCTAAACCCACTCACGGCGATGCGGAAGTAAAAGATGATTGTGGCCTTGTGGTTCTGGACTTGAAGGAATTCTGCTGGCCCTTGAACTTCTTGAAACCGGCTTGAAATGACCCACTTCCTCCTCCAATATTCTTCTTACGGTGCCACTAGCCCCATCTGGACCATGGTACCTCCTGCACTGGTAGATCCTCCCAAGCTGCATCTCTAGCTCCATGCCCTGGCTTGCTCTACAGGGAGCTAAAATCACGCAATTCAAGCGCTCCCAAAACTGTGAATTCTGCTGAGCCCCTCTGAAACCTCTTAGCCTTTTACGCCTCATCGTAGCCACTGCCGGTACAAAGCGGATCAGTTATTAAAACCCGCTTCATATTCGACACCGTCATCTTACCACCTTGTAGCTCTGCAGTGAGACTTCCATCCTCTCCATAAATGATCTTTGGATAAAACCTCCTCAGAAGCTGTTCCACAAACAACTCCCATGTAACAGGCCATGTGCAGCCAGATCCTAGTGTCAAGACTCCCTCCCACGGATGTCCGCTTGCCCCTTAGGTGAAATGCCTGGCGTGCCCTCATCTCGAGCGACATCCCCAAAGCACCAAAGTGCCTCTCCATGTGGCGCGACGGTTGGCGCATCCACTGGAGTGCCCAATCCATCAAAGGTATCAAAGCGCGGGCGTTCCGCGATGCAATCCCATAATAATCGCGCGGTACCACCGCGAGGCCACCAATGGGACATCAACCGGAACAACGGAGGAGCTTGACCCCGAGAGCTGCTGAAGCAACCTCTTCCTCGACCTCGCGGGACTTGCTTCACCACTACTGAGTCGAACCTGGCGGGGCATTGCACGCCTCGCGACACCACGCGCACGACCACGACCACGACCGCCTCTTGCCATCTAAGAACACCACAACAAAACTAACCACAATGAGCAAAAGAATAACTAGAACGAAATTCAAGAATAAACATACAATGACAATAGCGTAGTGCAATGCAAAAGAAAACCCAATCCCACCTCATTGCTTAGTGTGTCAAAATTAATTAATTTTTTTCGATGCCCGCGGACCTACAACCGCTCTCGATACCAATCAGTAACACCCTCAGCTCCGCATGAGCCTAGAATGTTACAAGACTTACACTAACTAGAACAATCTATAAATTTTAATGAGCTTCCTTTGTAATAACAACAAAATCGTGGTAACAACGATTAACCATGGCATTTATTATCAATTCTATAATCCAAATCTTTCATGCAAAAGATAACCATACGATTGTAAACAATTAACATCAGTCACATAACCAAGAGTAATCCAACCATCAACATCAAAAACATCCATATATAGTCACCACACGGTTATTTATTCTTAAGTGGCGCTAATTAGCAATTGCATAAATAGTGTGAGGTAGTGCGTGCTTTCCAAAGTCTACTCCCTCCCATGCATGACGTTCTTGCACGATGTACCTATAACAAGACAAAGCAAGGGTGAGCCAAGCGACTCAAAGAAGTATCATCAAGGATGCATAATCTTAAAGACATGACAAGATAAACAACTTTAATCAACTTCATTCATGGCATTTCAAATATTAGAAATTTAATGATAATGCTATGCACTCTTTGTTCTTTATCTCTTTACACATTTTACGGTGTCTGCGGGTATCCATCCGTCGACAGTACCCTTGCTGTGCCCTTTGGCACAGGGACCAAGCCTATACATCACATGTATAGGGACCTTTGCCGTCATCACAATGACGGGGACCTCTATCCATTGCCCACATTCCATGAATGTGGGGACCTCAAGCTGTCATTACATGACAGGGACCTCAACAATATACTCTTGATCACCACGTGACCAAGTCTCAATATGCTCAAACATGCATAAGTACTACCACATCATACTTTCAATAACATAAATCAATATGTATCGTAGTATGTAAACAATAGCATCATGAAGGAACCTCGGTAAAACTTGCAAACATCCAAACAACTAGAATCATCTCCACAACACAATCACATGGCAATGATGAACAACACACCATTCAATTATGACATGCAACCAATTCTACACATAAACCGAATACTTGCCTCAACCGCGCGAGCAGCGGACGAGAAGTGGGTGCTGCCTTTGGGATCTCGCTGCCACCTGGACAAGAAAATAACCCCAAACTAAGACCAACATACTGGACCAAAATCATACATTTCATTACAATCGAAATCGCTAACTTCTTATCACGTCTAGTTTTTTCTAATTTCTAGCGATCGGTCACTGCGGACAGCAGACTTCAAAAATTCATAACTTTCTTCTCAGGAGTCCAAATAGGATGATCTTGGACTTTCTGAAAAGATAATTAAGTTGCCTAAATAAACCTAGTTGGGGTGACCCTCTGATTCGGCCATCTTCTACCCCTACCAATCCCTTTAGTCAGAGCAGCTCAACAGCATTAAGTTTCTGGACAGAAATAAAGAAAATAGCATAACTTTCTCTACGTTCATCCAAATTCAGTGATCTTTAGTTTTCCTGAAAGCTAAGAGAATTAGCTTCATTTTCGTTATGGTGAGACCCTCTGGAAACTCCTCTAACAGCAAGTTTAAATCAGGTTAAACCGACACTGTCAAAACTGATACCCACAGAAACATCATAGCACTAAAAAAATCATAACTTTGGCTACTGAAGTCCGAATGACCTGATTCTTGTCGGCAATGAAAGATAACTACGATACCCACAACTTTCTAGGAGATGCCCAGACCCAAATCTGCCTCTAACCCAGACAAAACCGACAAACTTCGCTGCTGCAGAATACCGACGAACTGACATCCGAAAATAAGACAACTAGAAATTGACCTAAAGCGACGAACCACGGGTTACCCTTGCCGAAGCGAGGAGCGCACAGCGGGATGAATATCTCCACAATTCCGCTGCGGATCCCTTCTCCTCCCTCTTCTTCTCTTCTCTTCTTCCTCTCCTTCTTCCCCTTCTCTTCTTTTCTCCTTCCCCTTCTTTCTTGGCGGCTGCAAGGGGATCCTTCTCCTCCTTGGCCAGCAACAATGGGGGTGATGTGGGGATGGGGAGGCGCAGAGAGGTGGAGGAGGTGGAGAGGTGGGGAGGTGGGGAGGTGGGGAGGTGGGGAGTGGCTGAAAGGGGTGGGGAGAAGGGAGGGGGAATCGGCTAGGGTTGGTGGGAGGAGCCCCTTGGCGGCCACCCCAAATGGGCCTTGGCCCAGCCCAAGATTGCGCGAAAATGCGATTTTCCCCCTCTAAAACTGCAGCACTGACTCTCAACCAAAAAGTCCCTCCAGGCGTTCTGTTTGATCCTTCCACGAATAATCGATCTCTCCCGAAACCAAAATTTAATCTTCCTCGATTCAAAACTTAACTCACTTTCGGGGTATTACATCAACGGCCGAGATAAATGTGTTGATTGGGTCACCCGAAGCGCACATAGATCTGGACCATCCATCTCTAGATCTTTAGCTAAGAACGTGTGGCCGTTCGGACCACCCGCACTCTAAATCGCACGTGCCGTCCATCTCGTGATGAGCGGCTGAGATAGATTGGGCCGTTCGGGTCGCCCAGAGTGCGCAACGCTCAGAGCCATCCATCTGTTGATCTGCGGTCGAGATTGATTGGGCCGTTCGTGTCCCCGAATGGCCCAATCCACGTGGACCGTTGGATCTAAATCCAACGGTTAGCCTCGGTAGGTTGCACGTGTGCGCTTTTCTCCATGCGCGTGGGCCGTTCCATTTCGCATCTAGGGTCCACGTTCGTCCACGTCATTTATTTTTGAATAGGTTTTGTATAATTCTGGTAAGTCTTTATTTAACAACTGAAAATTGTGTTAAACATTGAAAATCCACAACTATTTCATTTTAAATCCTTTCTAGATATTTCCAGTTGGGATAAATGCATGTTTTACTAAAATTTAATTTAAAAATGCATATAGACATTGTTCTGTGCCAGAAAACCTTGTAGACAATATTGGTTAGTTTTCAGTCATTTTGAATATCCCAGAAATTAACATGAAACTTGTAAAATGCATATCTTTTTTTGTATGACTCCAAAATGTGCAAACTCAATTTTGTAAATTTCCTCTGTAAATATACTTTAATATGAATTAGGTTTTGCGCATGCTCATACTCCTCAAAAATGACATGTTCTAGTTTTGCAACTTAGAAAAATCATAAGTATTTCATTTTAACTCCAAATTGAGTAAACTCATCTTTGATGTTCTTAGGATACCATTACCTACCCACTATAAAAATTTCAGACTCTAGATCATTCTAGAAATTTTTGCTATGAACAGTACCAGTAATTGATTTAGTGAATTAACAGGCTGAGAGAAATGGTTTTAGCTATAACTTTTTCATACTTAATCCAAATGACTTGATTCTTGTTCCTAAAATTATCTAAAATCATATCCTTGCTTCTGTATAAATTTCATAAGATTTGGAGGTCTTTTGCTCTTGAGTTTTATTTGGTGTTCTTCATTCTTATTGGTTTTATCGCCTTTTCGCGTTAGGTTCCGAAGATAATATTGATCTTGAATCTGATCCACAGCAGTCAGACTCTGCCCTCCAGTAAGGCAAGCAGTGTAACATCATTTGATCATGTTGTTCCTATTATTTTCAAATTCTAATATGTTGATTGCAAATTCTACGTATGCATTGCTATCTTGTTTTAACTATTGTCGACAGTTAACCCAGTAGATGCATTATCAGTAGGCAAATGTTTATCCTATACTACTGAGCCTAGGTTTATCTTGCTGTGATTTTGGGTTCGTTGGATGAACCCTTATCACTTCGTAGTTTACGAGTTTGTTGCTTAGCCATGCTTAGCTATCGGTAGAAATGGACGGTTATTGACTTGTCAATAACCTTGATCACACAAATGCTTACTATGTTTCTATATTTCAGCTTTGTGCTATGTTTAATTGCAAAAACTAAAACTGAAACCAAAGTGATTTGGACTTGGGCACAATGGTATGATGGTGTGATTTTTGGGTGTGACTGGAATGGTGCCCGAGTCAACAAGGACCGAACATCTTGTTACACTAAACCAAGCATTCTCGCGTGCTAATCACACTAGAGGGAAATGGGACCTCTCTTGACTTAGTACTTTGGCGTGTGTTGGCTACGAGTCGCAAGAGGGCGTGTGTGTGTTGTGTTGTGGTAAAATAAGATGGTTATGTGTGGGAGCATTGTAGTTGTCCCAAAAGCTTTACCCCGAGGGGTAGTTGTCTTTTCGGCTTTACAATGTAAGAGTATGGGTTTCTATCCATATGAGCGACTCGTAGTTGATACGCAATATTGGAAATGTCTCATAGGAAGTGTGCTAATCTTGTGGCTTAAAGGCGGTCTGAAGTGTGGGTACATTGGTACATCCCTGCAGGGTTAAAACTATTCGAATAGCCTCGTCCTAGGTTTTGGACACTCTTGGGGAAGTCTTTCAAGAGTTAGACTACAACATTTTAATTAAAACATGATGGGTGGTATGAATCAGGGATTCATGCTATGTGTGGTGGCTATTGGGTTAGCCACTTCTAGGTGGTTACTTGATTATTTATTGTTACTCGCTATTATTTCAATGATTAAAAACTGGTTTGTTAAATTGCCTTCAATCTATTACACTATTGCAAATGAAACTTGCTTTATGCGTCCAGATAACCATATAACCATCTCCTTTGGATTCAGCTCTCATGTAGCTATGTATAGGCTTGTTACTCGTAAGTCTTGCGAGTACATTATTGTACTCATCTGCGTTGCTCGTTGTGTGCAGAGGGAGAAGGTGAGCCCGAAGGGCCTCACTTTTGTGAGTTGTGCTGTGTCAGTGTGTGGGGCGACTAGCTTAGTGGCCCGGTCGGTTGCCCTGTGGTTTATGTGGCTAACCGGTCGTCTTTTGCTTTAAGCCATCTCATGGCACCTTTTGCTTCCGCTGATACTTTATACTTGTCATTTGGCTGGTCGGCTGTTCTGTAATAACTTACTATTATGTATGTCTTTCGCTAGACTTGTTATAATATGATGTGTGGAATTGATGCATACCTTTGAAAAGATGTATGTGTGCTGCATTTTCTGGGAAGCAACTATCCATCGAGGCATGGGTTATTTTGTTTGTGATACTAGAGCCAGTGGAAGGTTAAGTATTACAAGCTTAATAAACCTCGGTCTCACAGTGTCATTGTCTAAGTACAAATTGTCGAACACCTTCGACAGCTCTGGATTTTCTACAGAGTGTTGTGTTCGTGAATCGGCTTGTTCCCTGTCCTTCACAGTTAAAAGGATCTCCACCATCTCACTTGTGAGACTTGTTCTTGTAATACCCCGAAAGTGTGTTAAGCATTAGTCGGGAAAGATTAGAAGTTCGGGAGAGAATTAAACGTAATTGCGGGAAGGATCAATCGGAAATTTCGCAGTACAACAGTTAGAGAGGGGGATTTTTTGTTTCAACCCAACTTGGGCTTGGGGGCCCAAGGGCCCAATAGGTGGCCGACCAAGGAAGGGGGCACTAACCTAGCACCCCCACTTCCCCACTCCTCCTCCTCCACCTTGTGGCCGCCACTCTTCACCTCCCCTCCTCCATCTTGCGCCCCTCCCTAGCACCACCCCTCCATGGCTACCTCACCTTGCGCCCCTCCCTAGCATCTCCCCTAGTCCCCCATGGCAGCCGGCCAAGGGAAGAAGAAGGTGACCTCCTTTTGGGTGGCCGGCCAAGAAGGAAGAAAAGAGGGAAGGGAGAGGAGAGAAGAGAAGGAAGAGGGATCACCAACCGGAGCTTTCGATCCTCAGCTGCACCAAGGGTAACGAAGACCCTTCCCCGCTGATTCTTTTGTATTAGATGCGTTTATGAATTCGTTTTGTGGATCGGTCGCCGATTGCTATTAGATTGCGTTCTGTCCAGTTTGTTGCGCGGCCAGTTTCATGTATTTAGAGGCCGAATTAGGAGTTTGGATCTCCTAGAGAGTTGTAGGTTATGTTCTTAGCTTTCGTTGGCCGCCAAGATCGCCCAAATCCGATTAACGGTCTGGGAGATATGAATTTTCTAGTGTTTCTGTCCTGTGGTTCTGTCAGTTTCTGGCAGTCTGTAGTAATGGGTTAAAACTTCTATTTAAAAGGAGAATCAGGGGATCTCAGAATAACGAAAATTGTGGGTAATTTCTGTACCTTTTCATAGAGTTAAAGAACACGAGATTTGGACTTTCGTAGCAAAAGTTATGGTGGTTTTAGCGTACTGTCAGAGAACCCGACGAGAATTCTGTCGTCTGATGGTTGGTTTGATAGGGAAGTTAAGGGCAGAATCAAGAGGGCTTCCCAACTAGGTTTATTTAGGTAATTCAATTACCTTTTCAGAAAGTCTAAGAGCATCCTATTTGGACTCCTGAGCAGAAAGTTATGAATTTTGAAGTCTGCTGTCGCAGTGACCGATCGCTAGAAATTAGAAAAGCTAGGCGTGATAAGAAGATTAGCGATTTCGATTGTAATGTGATGTATGATTTTGGTCCAGTATGTTATTCTTAGTTTGGGGTTATCTTCTTGTCCAGGTGGCAGCGAGATCCCAAGGGCAGCACCCACTTCGCGTCCGCCGTTTTCGCACGGTTGAGGCAAGTATTCGGGTTATAGCGTATTTTCGGTTGTATGATATGATTGTGGTGATTGCTTGTTGTAGCCTTGCACGAATGTTAGCGTAATGAGTTTTCCTTTTATCTTGATGAATGCAAGCTATGGTTAATGTTTCCCTTGAGCGTTGCTAAATCATACATGTTGTTAGGTACATGTTAAATTCGTGTATATGAAAGACGTGGGCATGGAGCAATTGCATGTTCTAATCGTGTTGGAGACTTGGTCTTACATGCATGTTTTTGATATATGATAGTGAAGTAAGGTTGCTGGCATGATGTTTATATTGAGATTGGTGAATGCTCCAAGTATGATTATGCTCTATTTATGTCCGTTGTTATTGTACTTGGTATATTGATGATGAATAGATGTTGTGCATGTGCATATTGAGATCATGCTGAAGCTTGGTCACGTGGTGACCAAGCATGCATTCGTTGAGTCCCGTCATGTATTGACGGGCTTGAGGTCCCCACATTGGTGCAATGTGGGCTATGAGCAAAGAGGTCCCCATCATTCAGATGATGGGCAAAGGTCCCTATACATGTGGTGTATAGGCTTTTGGTCCCTGTGCCAGAGGGCACAGGCAAGGGTACACAGCGACGGTTGTATACCCCGCATTACCGGTAAAATGCGAAAAGAGATAAAGATAAAAAAAAAGGTGCATTGCATTGGTTGCATTCACATGAGCATGAAGACTTTACTCTGGTGCATTGTTTATCTTGGATTATTGATGCTATGAATGTTAACTTGCTTAGCCTTGTTGGTACTTGCTTGAGTCTTTGGGCTCACTCTTGCTTTGATGTGTTTTAGGTACAATGCAAGACTGGCATGCATGGGAGGGAGTAGATGAATTGGAAAGCACGCACTACCTCACAACATTAAAACAATTGTCATTTAGCTTCATAAAAGAATAAATAGACTGCTGAGAAATACCCATGGTTGTTTTATGATTCTGATTATGGTTGTGAGAATAGTGTTAATTTGATTACATTCCTATGATTATCTCTTATGCATGAGTGAATTGGATTATGAAATTATTGTTAAATGTTATGTTTACATTAGAAGCTATGGATAGTTTGAGTTTCAGGTTAAGCGTAATAATGAGAATAGAAAGTTTTGGTTATGTTTATGATATTATTCTACACGCTTGATTGAACTCGATTATGATTATATTGATAAATGCCTTGATCAATTGTTGGAACCTCGGTATGGCGACTATACAAAGGAGGTTTTGTCGAGATTTTGTAATTTGTCTTAGTTTAGCTTAGTTTAATTTAATTTTAGTAGCATTCGGGCTCAATGTTGAGTGAGGTGTTCTGATTGGTATCGAGCGGTGTAGGTCCGTGGTGACTAGATATAAAAAAATTGCTAATGTTAATCAACTTAAAAGTTTGACACATCGAGCACGATAGGATGGGGATGGGTCAATCTTTGCATTTACGTTCCGTTATATCGTTTTGATTATTGCTGATATGAATTGAGTTTGGCTGCTTATTAATTAATTATTATGATTATTATGAGTGGGATTAGTCGTTGTTGAGAGGTTAAGGTCGTGGTTGTGACCACGGCTTTACCAGTTACACCACCGTTCGTGGAGTGGGTATAGAGAAGTGCTACCCCGGATATCTTAGTACAGGTGTCGATAGCGAGAATCTTTAGAAGAGTTGCTCTCTTCCCTGAATTTGAATTTGGTCAACTCTTATCCGGTTGCGATTGTTGGGTTGCTTTGAAATTATTGGTGTGTGTCCATTGGCTTAATTTGTCCCGTAAATCAATTATTGTTTTTCTCAACCGTTGAGTTATTCTCGCGATTGTTGAACTTTGCTAATTGTCAACATTGACCTTTGTGTGGGAGTTTTGTTTTCTTATTGCAAAATTTGACCTATTTATTCACTTGATGTTTCTGGTTAATGAAAGTTTTCTTTTACAAGTTCTTTAGTACATGAAGGCTTTGACTCAACGTATCTCTTTTGGGTATTTTGAGCGTTGAATATTAATGGTTGTGTTATGAGTTTCAAGTTAAGTTCGCAGTTTGTGCATGATCGATTTTAACTAAGGTCCTTATCAAAGAAAGTAGAAAAGTGGAGGTTGTCCTTTAGTGGTTCTTGATGAGTTATGACTATGAGTATGACAATATTTAGTTGGAATCAATAGAGTTATTAAGAGGTGTGGTATATTGATGACTTGGTCTAATCGTTAGGATTGTGGAATCAGGTAGGTTTATTGGATAACACAGAGTAATGTATCTCAATGGATTAGCCTACTCATTAGTGATGGTTATGTTAAGAATGTGTTTGAACGATGCCTTAGAGGATATCAAATTCAAAATTTTCATAAATGGTTATTTGATGATCATACATAATAGCTAGATTGAAACATGTATATTGCATTAAGCGAATGTGGAGGTAGCATGTTGTGAAACCTCATTGTGCGGGAGATGAGATTATTAAATGTTGACTTTGTGTTTATAGATGGTTATGTGACTACAAATAGAAGTAGGACCCTTTTACGTACACATGATACATACAGGTTGACAATTGTTAATGATAGTTGGAGCGGGTGTGAGTAACACTAATGGTTGAGTGGATGAATGAGTAAGTGGCCTTTGATAGTGTGCTTTGCGAAATTATTATTTGATAGGATGAACTAGATAAAATAGGTTTGTTTCAACCTTGTGGCTTGTGTTTCCTTTGGAGAAATTTATGATAGGATAAGAGGCTATGATGAGTCTCGCTAAGAGTGTATTGTTACATTACTAGTGTGATTGTCGATGAAGGGATTATGATGATAATATTGAATGTTTTGTATAAAGGACCGGATCGCTCGCGGATGTTAATTAATTGAATATGTTTCTAGTTCGCGTTTGTGATCTTTCAGACCTCATGTTGATGTGATAGCTGAATTTGTTTAGAGCAAAGTGACGTGTTGAGAGGTTTTATTAGTTCCTAAGTGGAATAGGTGTTGTGATCTTCAATTACTCTTTGTCGGAAATGCCATGGTGATGCTATAACCAACGAAAATCGAGTAAAGTGGAAGTATTTGAGATTTAAGTAAAGTTTCATAACTTGCAGAATATTGAAGTTTGTCTAAAACTTTTGTTCTTGCCCATAAGAGTTTTCCCGAATTCTAACAGCAGTGTTTTATTCTCGTCGAAGTTTGATATTCTCTCGATTGTGGGGCGTCGCCCTCAACTTTGATCATATCTTTTGGTTTTCAAGAACAGTTTTATCGATTGTTTCTCTTGATCTTGTAACTCTTGTAAGTGGTAACGTTTTCTTTTGAGCTGAAACTTATTTCTATTTGCCTCTTCTTCTAAGAAAGGGTTAACCGATCTGTATTGTAAAGTCTCGTAGGTGGTGTCTTGGCATCTAGATAGTGGTGGCCTAGTAGATGGTTTGATGAACCCTTAGGTGTCAAGTCGTGCGAGAGGCTTGGAGTAATAAATCGATTTATTGGAATAATCCTTGGAGAGGAATTGAGTTGAAAAGAATATTTGTCTTTGGAGCTATGATTTAGTTATCGCAACTAGTAGGACCTATAACAAGTTGTAGTCCAAGATTTGGTGTTCTTTTGACCGAGCATTAGAATTAGCAAGTATGGAAATCTGGATCAATTTATTAGAGTATCGCAATTTGGTAGTATTGCGAGGCTATGAAAGTTATTCTTAATGATGTGGTTTAATGAGAGTGGGGTTACAAAGTAATCAAATCGCCAAGTTAATTAATGGGATAATGGAAAATATTGAGTAACGTCAAGAGTGATTCGACTTTAAATGAGTAACCTTACGAGGGTTATAATCTTTGTAAAGGTAAACTGGTCAAGAAAATATTTTCATGATGATGTTAATGAGAGAGTATGTTGGAATTATGGGATTTTACTGATTTAATCTGAGGATTTCCTATCTTTTATATGAGAAGTTCGTTGTAGGAATCTTGGAGTTTAATTTGGGCTTTGCAATTTTATGCTAGGACTTGGGGCACCCAACGATTATGTGTAGAGGAGGTAGATTAAGGGTGGGTTTGAGCAGTGAGATAATCATTGATAGAGCCCTTTTAGAGAAAGTATATGACTGTGAGAGCTGTGAATTCCAAGTTGTTTATTTCTAAAACATTGAGGAGATGTGATTGCGTGTGTAATCTATTTTGAGATGCATTGAAGTCATCTGTCAAATTAATCATGTAGATAGAGGAGTTGTTGAGATAAAGTTTGGCGGCGTCGATAGAGCCTTTATACGGAATTGTGGATGATGTATTTCAACATGAGTGTAACATTGAGAATGTAAGGTTAAGAAAGATGAGTTAGGGTGTTACAGAGTTAGGGTGTTTTGTGATGAACTGAAACTCCAAAGTTGAGAGAGATTTTATTCTTAAAGAGATCTTGAGAATTTGATACTTCCTCAAAGGAGTGAATTGTTTCCTCGATTCTCGTTTGAGTTTTGTGTTGTTGACCAATATCTTTCGTAAGTTGAGTTTGACTCGATTTTGGTATATATGATTCTTATCGGTTCAGAAAGAATAAAAGAAATGATGGATTTGGTTAATTGAGTGGTTTCTCTTTTAGCGATTGTGGTGTTTATTTGCAAATTTTCTAATTGAAGGTGGGAAGATTTTCGTGATAAATCATCGATTTTGAATTTGACTCCTTTTAGTACCGAGTTGGTAACGTTTGGTTGCGTTGAGAGTTCTTCATTTTCAGTTGAGCTTTCTTTGGTAAAGAGTGTGTTTAGGAAGAGTATTGTTGTTGTGTGTTTCGGTTAAAGGAGGTGATCTTTGCTTTAGTGAGGAGTTTAATTGAGAGGTGGAACACGAGTTACGTGTTCTATGTGCATGTCGTGTGGTTCGGTATCTTTGGGAGGTTTAACCCAAGATACATTGGGTTGTTTTAAGCTAGTTGGCGTATCGCGAGGATTGTCTCGAGTCCGTGCGTGAGTGCGTAACGTCTTGTATGTTACGGTGTTGAGTGAGATCTTACCTTCGAGTCTTGTCCGATGAGTATACCTGGAAGTACCGGGTTGAGCGTTAGTTCAGACGTCGTGTTACGTCGTTGTGTTGTGGTATTTTCAGTCTGAGGGAGAGGTTACTTGGGAAGTTGGAGCTTTGCGTGCGTGAGCTTTAACCGGTGTTGTTCACATCGGGTATGTGGTTACCGTTGTTCGTTCTCAGTCGGGTTGTTCTTTCGCTTAAGCGTGTTTAGATTCGGGGTCGAATCCTGTTAAGGGGGGTAGAATGTAATACCCCGAAAGTGTGTTAAGCATTAGTCGGGAAAGATTAGAAGTTCGGGAGAGAATTAAACGTAATTGCGGGAAGGATCAATCGGAAATTTCGCATGCAACAGTTAGAGAGGGGATTTTCTTTGTTTCCAACCCAACTTGGGCTTGGGGGCCCAAGGGCCCAATAGGTGGCCGGCCAAGGAAGGGGCACTAACCTAGCACCCCCCACTTCCCCACTCCTCCTCCCTCCACCTTGTGGCCGCCACTCTTCACCTCCTCCTCCATCTTGCGCCTCCCTAGCACCACCCCTCCATGGCTACCTCACCTTGCGCCTCCCAGCATCTCCCTAGTCCCCATGGCAGCCGGCCAAGGGAAGAAGAAGGTGACCTCCTTTTGGGTGGCGGCCAAGAAGGAAGAAAAGAGGGAAGGAGAGAGAGAAGAGAAGGAAGAGGATCACCAACCGAGCTTCGATCCTCAGCTGCACCAAGGGTAACGAAGACCCTTCCCGCTGATTCTTTTGTATTAGATGCGTTTATGAATTCGTTTTGTGGATCGGTCGCCGATTGCTATTAGATTGCGTTCTGTCCAGTTTGTTGCGCGGCCAGTTTCATGTATTTAGAGGCCGAATTAGGAGTTTGGATCTCCTAGAGAGTTGTAGGTTATGTTCTTAGCTTTCGTTGGCCGCCAAGATCGCCCAAATCCGATTAACGGTCTGGGAGATATGAATTTTCTAGTGTTGCTGTCCTGTGGTTCTGTCAGTTTCTGGCAGTCTGTGGTAATTGGGTTAAAACTTCTATTTAAAAGGAGAATCAGGGGATCTCAGAATAACGAAAATTGTGGGTAATTTCTGTACCTTTTCATAGAGTTAAAGAACACGAGATTTGGACTTTCGTAGCAAAAGTTATGGTGGTTTTAGCGTACTGTCCAGAGAACCCGACGAGAATTCTGTCGTCTGATGGTTGGTTTGATAGGGGAAGTTAAGGGCAGAATCAAGAGGGCTTCCCAACTAGGTTTATTTAGGTAATTCAATTACCTTTTCAGAAAGTCTAAGAGCATCCTATTTGGACTCCTGAGCAGAAAGTTATGAATTTTTGAAGTCTGCTGTCCGCAGTGACCGATCGCTAGAAATTAGAAAAGCTAGACGTGATAAGAAGATTAGCGATTTCGATTGTAATGTGATGTATGATTTTGGTCCAGTATGTTATTCTTAGTTTGGGGTTATCTTCTTGTCCAGGTGGCAGCGAGATCCCAAGGGCAGCACCCACTTCGCGTCCGCCGTTTTCGCACGGTTGAGGCAAGTATTCGGGTTATAGCGTATTTTCGGTTGTATGATATGATTGTGGTGATTGCTTGTTGTAGCCTTGCACGAATGTTAGCGTAATGAGTTTTCCTTTTATCTTGATGAATGCAAGCTATGGTTAATGTTTCCCTTGAGCGTTGCTAAATCATACATGTTGTTAGGTACATGTTAAATTCGTGTATATGAAAGACGTGGGCATGGAGCAATTGCATGTTCTAATCGTGTTGGAGACTTGGTCTTACATGCATGTTTTGATATATGATAGTGAAGTAAGGTTGCTTGGCATGATGTTTATATTGAGATTGGTGAATGCTCCAAGTATGATTATGCTCTATTTATGTCCGTTGTTATTGTACTTGGTATATTGATGATGAATAGATGTTGTGCATGTGCATATTGAGATCATCTTGAAGCTTGGTCGCGTGGTGACCAAGCATGCATTCGTTGAGTCCCGTCATGTATTGGCGGGCTTGAGGTCCCCACATTGGTGCAATGTGGGCTATGAGCAAAGAGGTCCCCATCATTCGGATGATGGGCAAAGGTCCCTATACATGTGGTGTATAGGCTTTTGGTCCACTGTGCGGAGGGCACAGCAAGGGTACACAAATGACGGTTGTATACCCGCATTACACGGTAAAATGCGAAAGAGATAAAGATAAAAAAAGGTGCATTGCATTGGTTGCATTCACATGAGCATGAAGACTTTACTCGGTGCATTGTTTATCTTGGATTATTGATGCTATGAATGTTAACTTGCTTAGCCTTGTTGGTACTTGCTTGAGTCTTTGGGCTCACTCTTGCTTTGATGTGTTTTAGGTACAAGCTGCAAGACGGCATGCATGGGAGGGAGTAGATGAATTGGAAAGCACGCACTACCTCACAACATTAAAACAATTGTCATTTAGCTTCATATAAGAATAAATAGATGCTGAGAAATACCCATGGTTGTTTTATGATTCGATTATGGTTGTGAGAATAGTGTTAATTTGATTACATTCCTATGATTATCTCTTATGCATGAGTGAATTGGATTATGAAATTATTGTTAAATGTTATGTTTACTGTTAGAAGCTATGGATAGTTTGAGTTTCGAGTTAAGCGTAATAATGAGAATAGAAAGTTTTGGTTATGTTTATGATATTATTCTACACGCTTGATTGAACTGATTATGATTATATTGATAAATGCCTTGATCAATTGTTGGAACCTCGGTATAGGCGACTATACAAAGGAGGTTTTGTCGAGATTTTGTAATTTGTCTTAGTTTAGCTTAGTTTAATTTAATTTTAGTAGCATTCCAGGCTCAATGTTGAGCTGGGGTGTTACAGTTCTTCTCTCCTCTAGTATTCTTTCTGAAGGACTGAAAGCAGATTCGGAGGAAACCCTAGAGACAGGAATAGTTAACACATCACGTGCAAGTATGGATAGCACGGGATATGTTAACTTATGGGCATGCCAGCATTGCAAGATGTCGAAGCCTTCTGAGTTGAAATCCACCGTATCGCTGTCCAGATAGGTGGATAGTTCTCCGCTCCTTGTGGGTCTTGGCTGAGCAGGCGTTGGCGTAGTAAAAGAAGAAGACCTGGACCTGGACCTAGAGGAAGAGGCACCGAAGATCGCACCCCACATATTTGTCTTCCCACTCGAGGTGGGGGCTACTAGAGGTCATTGCTAGCGGACTCCCTGGAACTTATTTTCATACATTTGGTAAACTTCGTATAACCGAGAACGAACTTCTGTAAAATAGTTAGTATAGTCTAGCCCCGTAGCATCACTAAGAAGATCAATTACAGTACCAAATGCACCAATTTTAGCCCTAAGATCTAAAAGAAATGCAAATGCATATAGGTAAGGGATTTCTCTCCAATATTTAAGGTATTGAGATTTCATGGCAACAACAGCCTCACGTAAAACTAAGTCATTTTCATGCATTTTCAATTGGGTAGCAATCCGTAAAATAGTATGCACGATGATAGGAGATGTTGGATAGTAGACAGCGGACAAAGCAACAGTTGCCTCATAAAAAATTTCTAAAAATGACAGTATCTTCTCGGCAACGAACCAATGTTGCTTAGTTAATAGCAAAGTACCATCAATGCTAGGATAGTGCGTTTGAATAAAAACAGAAAAAGTGCTCTTGTATGATAAAAGATGCTTAAGCATGAGGTAAATAGAGTTCCACCTTACCTCTATGTCCAAACTAAACTTTCTTGGACGTACACCCATCGCCCTGCAGAAATTCTTATATTGTGCTATTCTTACGTTAGAATTATTCAAGAAAGAAATCGCATCACGAAAAACTTTAATATACGGACTCAACCTCTTCAAGCCACATTTGACTATAAGGTTGATAATATGACAAGCGCATCGTTGATGTAGCAAGAAGGAATCGGCATATGTACTCAACACTGGAGTAAGAATGTCCGTAGCCCTAGAGTTTGCCACGGTGTTGTCTAAAGTAATTGCGAATATTTTGTCTCTAAGACCAAAATCTTCTACGACTTTCATATCTGATCAAAATATTCTCCCCCATGTGTGCTACATCAATTAATTTCAAACCTATAATCCTTTTCTCCATTGCCCAGTTGTCATTAACATAATGCGCAACTACACTAAGGTAATCCTCCCTAGCCCGACCACTCCATATGTCCGAGGTCAAGGCCACCGAAAATGTGCACATACTAAATAGTTCCTTTATTTTATTACGACATTCATTATAGTATTCACTAAATCCCTAGTTGTTGTCTGTCTAGAAACGGAAGCAAATCTAGGATTATGTCAGTCCTCATGTAATTTTGGAAAGAAACAGACTCGCCAAAGCCTAGCGGTAAATCTTGAAGCTATTAAGCAGCGAGAGAGATTGGCGGGCTACGAGCATCATAGTTCCAGCTAGATACCATACCGTCGGGGTTGTATTGCAGCTGCGTCTGTCTCATCGCCAATCCTTGCTTTGTTCGACATCTTGTAGCATGTCTAAGCAAGTGCGCCGTTCCACCTAAGGACTTCGCAGACAATTCACGGTGACAAATTTTACAAATAGCATGTGGTACCTCATTTTTCGCTGCGTCTTGCTTGGTTGTCCTTTTGAAATTCTCCCACACTCCTGATGTAGACGGCCTCGACCTCTTTGCTCTGGTTGTCGTTGAGCCTGATGCTGACGTGGAGCCTAATGACAGAACTCCACCATGATCCTCTGGTGAAACCTTCGGTTCGTTTGAGGTAGCTACAACCACCTCTATGGACGCAATTTCCTCCGATGAAAGTCCGTACTCACCAAGAGCAAAGCTGTCGTAAGGACTGTTCATAATGAAAACTGCAAAATTGAAACTAACACTATTACTACTTTCATCTTAGCATAACAACAACTAACAATAAAAGTATTACAAAAATAGTATTGTACCTCTTTATTGACTTCTTGTGAAATTGAAATTTCCAAATTTTGGCACAAATTTTTTGAATTTTGCCAAATTAGCTCAACACAGATTTGAATTTGCACAACACAATTTCAAAGAGAGAATGGATAATGAAGGGGTGCTGAATGAGGGGGGTTATGGTGGCTATTTATAGAGAAAAAATGGAATTTTTTGAATTTTTTGCCATTTTTTAAGTCCCAAACGGTCAAAACCTGTCCCAACGGCCGAATTTTCCGGGCCGAGCCGTGCCAGGCACGGCCCAGTCACCCCGCCCCTACGCCCTTCTTCTCCGGTTCTCCCCCAGCCTCGCACCCGCCGCCTCATCGTCTCCCTGGCTCCCCGCGACCCCACCGCCTCCTCAACTCCCACGCAGCAGCGACCCACGCCTCCTCGCCTCCGTCCTCCCCGCAACCCTGCCGCCTCCTCGGTCCTCGCCGCGACCCCGCCGCCTCGGAGGCTCCCCGCGACGTGACCCCGCCGCCCAAGAGCCTCCTCGCCTCCCCGCAGCCCCGCCGCCACGACGCCTGGTGCCACCTCGTTCACCCCGCAACCTCGTCGACGCCTCTCCTCCCCTGCGCGTCCGCGCTGTCGCACAGCTCTGTGCGACGGAGACACCTTCCTCCAAACCTTCGCTCCGGGCTCCGATGGACCCCCGCTGCAGTGCAGCACCGTGTGAGTGTGCGACGGCGACGCCGCGAGCCCGCGACGCCCTCCTCCTCCCTCCCTTCGCTCCGTTGGACCGTGCAGAATCGTACTACGCTCCACTTCCCTCCGCTCCGGCGCCGCTGCCTCCGGCCCTCCTCCTCCCTCCCTCCGTGCGCTCTGCCTCCCTTCGCTCTGGCGCCGCCGCCTCCGACCCTCCGCCTGCCCAATCTCCGCAGACCACAGGCATCGGGCGTGCCGTGCCTCCCGGGCCGATCGTGCCATGCCTAGCACAGCCCAGCACTGTTCATGCTGTGCTGAGCCGGCCTACCGTGCCGAGGTGGCGGCCCAGGCATGGCCCGGGGTCTCATGCCAGGCCAGCATGATCCATGAACAGTGCGGGCCCAACTGTGCTCGTGCGGGCCTATAGTGTCGTGCTTCGTGCCGGCCTGTTAGGCCTGGCCCATTTGGCCAGCACTGGCTTACATGGTGATTATTTGCAAACTGCCTAACTGGAAAGTGGAAATGATTTCATGATGAATCTTCAATTTTGGATTTGACCCTTTTGGTGCGGAGTTGGCATTGCATGGTTGCGATGAGAATCCTTTATTTTCAGTTGGGTTCTGTTTGTAAAAGATTTTGTTTAAAGCAAGTTCTTTTGTGTGTTCCGGTTTAAAGAAGGTGCTCCTTGTTAAGCATAAGAGTTCGACTGAGAGATGGAACAATAGTTCTGTGTTTGTTGTGCAGATTGCGTAGTTTGGTATTAATAGGGAAGGTTGTCCCAAGGTATATTGTTTCTTTCTGGAAATTGTGGGGATTAGGAAGTTGGCATATCGCTAGGACTGTCGCGGGTCCATACGTGGAGTAAGCGATGTCTGGTATGTTCTGATGCTAAGTGAGTACCTGAGAGGTTTGCAGCTTGGGATTACGTTAGAGCCATTGGCCAACGAGCAAGACCTTACCTTTGAGTCCTGTGTGTTGAGAGAACCTATAAAGGTTGAGATGAGTCTTGAGGTGTAGATGTTGGTATCCATCAAATGTGATGTGGTTTCATTAGTCCGAGAAGGAAGCGAGTTGGGAGTTGAAATTTCGCATGCACGAGCAGAATCCAAAGTTGTTCACATCGCGTACGTGTTAATTGTGATTAATTTTAGTTGTGGCTGTTCTTTGAGTAGAACGGCGAGTAGAATTCGGGTTCGAATTCTGTTTAAGGGGGTAGAATGTAATATCCTATTTTTTATTAGATTACCTAAAAGTATTAGAGAGAATTTTAGAGGGAGTTTAGACACATAAATTCTGAATTTTCTTGAGAAGGGAGATCAACGCACTTTCTACCACGAGGGGCGACCTAGAGAGGATCCACGGGCACATCCAACCTAGCCCCACCTTTCCTCCCACGCGCCCGCCACCTGCCCTTGCGCCTCCACTCCCTACTGCGCCTTCCCCATGTGTTCCAGCATCGCCTCCGAACAGCCCTAGGGCCGGCGCCCCTTCTGCTGGCACCCTTGGCTGGTTCCCTGCTCTATAACACCCCAGCCAAACAAAGGCCTGAAATGCTACTAAATAAACATGATAACTAATTAAAAAGTAAGACACAATTCTAAATTTCGGCAGAACCTCCTTTGTATAGCTAAGTATACCAGAGGTTCCAACAGTTGAATAAATCATAATCAATACTCTAACATCCAAATTTCATCAAAGCATTCAAAAATAATATATTTAGCTAAAGCATAAACAAGCATAATCAAAATATGCTATTCTCATTATTACAAATAATCCAATGCATTCAAGCATAGCCATAACTAAGTCCTTAAGTAGTTTGCTTATTATTATAGCACAATCTAAATTTTATTCAACTTGTAGGGTTGTGTGGTAGTGAGTGCATCCAATACAAGCCTACTCCCTCCCATGCATGCCGTACTTCCAAGTGGTACCTAAAAACACAACAAAAGCAAGAGTGAGTCCAAAGACTCAACAAGTACCAATAAATAAACATTAACTCACAGTTATAGCAACAACATCCCATAAGAAAACATTAACTAAAATGACTCACATGCTTGTTTAATGCAAATGAGCAATGCATCTTTTTCTCTTTTACTCTTTTCGCATTTTACTAGTAATGTGGGGTATACAACCGTCGATGTATACCCTTACCTATGCCCTCTAGCACAGGGACCAAGAGCATATACTCCACAAGTATAGGGACCACAGCACATCATCTTCATGATGGGGACCTCTACTCAATGCCCACATTCGACAAATGTGGGGACCACAAACCCGTCATCTACATGACGGGGACCTCAAATATACATACTTGGTCACCACGTGACCAAGTCTCAGGTATGTTCTCAACATGCTCATGGACTAGTACTCTATCTTTCAATAACATCTGAATCAACAACTATATACCAAAATCTCCAACTTTAAATAACATGTATTGCATCATCAACATACATGAAGAACCTTTAGCCATAACTCAAGCATTTGCCAATCTTATTCATACATATTGCACTATCATTCATGCATAGCTAGTATGTATAAAGTATGTATAAAACACAAGCACTCACTGTCAAACATTCATAATTATATCAACAACCAGAATACCTGCCTCAACTGTGCGGGAACGGAGGACGCGAAGAGGGCGCTGCCCTCGGTACCAGTCCCCCACCTGAATATAATTATAAAGCATGCTAAGACAATCATACTAGACCAAAAGTAAAAATAATAGCACAAACGCACTCGCTATACTCTCAAGCGCATTGCCAATTCCAACTCCTAAAGATCGATCTGTCCCTTCTGTGGACAGCCATATTCTAAAATTCATATCTTTTTGATCTAAGATCCAAATGACGTGTTCTTAGACTTTCTAAAAATATTATCAAATTCCCCACCTAAACCTATTTGGTGAGCCTTCCTGATTCGGCCATCTAATACCCCTACCAAACATATTAACAGAGCAACTATTTCACGTCAGGGTTCTGGACAGCGACTTTAAAACCATCATAACTTTCAGAATAATGATCCAAAATTCGTTTTCTTTAGCCTCCCGAAAATCTAAGACAAATATCTACATATTTCGTTATAGTGAGACCTCCCAGAAACTCCTTTATCTATCAGTTTAAGCCTCATTACTAAAAACTGTCAGAAATGTATCTGATTTACGGAACAGCGGCGCTACGAAATTCGTAACTTTTGAACCACTCAACCAAACAATGTGATCTAAGACTCTATTGAAAGATAAAGATGTTACCTACAAATATCTAGGAGATGGACAGATCAAATTGCATAGTTAACATCCTCAAAACAGCCGAGCAATACAGACTGCCAGAAACTGATCTAATACCGACATTTCCAAATCGTGAAACTACACAACTAATCGAATGGCATCGTGGGTTACCCTTGAAGAATCCGCTGAAAAATGCAAGAACCAGCACGTGATCCCTCTCCCTTCTCTTCTCCTTCTTCTCCCTCTTCCTTCTTCTTCCATCTTCTTGGGCGATGGCACCCAAAGGGTTCTTCTCCCTCCTTCTTCTTGGATAGTAGCAAGGATGGGGTGATCACTGTAGCAGCAGCATGGCACTAGGGTTTCCCCTCCTCCTTATTATGTTAGTGGTCGGCCCACCTCCTGAGTATGGGCCAAAGGCCCATAACTATTTTCCTCCTAAATTCAGGTTATTAATCATTTTCTAATTCATTAAATACTTATTTAATGAAATGGGATATTACATGCTCCTTGTCGAGTGCCTCCTCCCTGGTGTGCGCTCCTTGGCCGAGCCCAGCTGCTGGAGGTGTGGGTGCTGCCATGGAGGAAAAAAGACGGGAAAAACAGCAAAGATCCAGGAGTAGCAAGAGGAAGAAAGGGAAGTAAGAAAGGGGAGACAGGGAAGAGGAAGTGCACGGGGTGGGATCTTCCCTGGGTTTCACCGAGTTTATTCGTGTCTTCGAGGGTAAATCTCCTCCTTGCGGTTTAGTTTAATCATGTTCTTCTTGTGATTTGATGTCGATTAGTTTTGGTGATCCTGCTGGATTTTGACCCTTAGATCTGTAGCCTTTTGATCAATACTTTTTGTCAAGATCAGTGCGAACTTTGTGTCTCCTAGAGAATTGTGGGAAATGTTGTTAGGTTTCAGTAGGATCTGCGATCACGTTATTTGGAGTTGTAGTTTAGAAGTTATGATGAATTCATTGCGTCGTCCAGAACTCTGTTAGAATTACAGTAGTCGTATTAACTAATAGATAATAATTTGTTAATGGCCGAATCAGGGTTGTCTCCCAACACGACTTTGGTAGGCAATTGTTTTAGCTTTCCAGATTTATAAAGAACTCAATTTTTGGATCAACCAATTGAAAGTTATGACTGTTCTAATGCCGCTGTACAGTTTGTTTGTCAGTTTTGACAGTATGTTTTTCATCTATCTGTTATGTTTAGTTAAATGCCGAATTAGAAGGTCTCACCAACTAAGTTTTTGTAGATAATTTTGTTATCTTTCAAGAGAATCTAAGTTTGCCTTTTTATGATTAGCAGATGGAGAGTTATGAATATTACAAGGGTCGCTGTTTACGTTATGTTTTCTGCTAATACATCGTCAATTTTGTTTAGAATACAAATATGAACCATAGGTTTTGGGAATGTGTTTGAAAGCGTTGCAAATTTAGCGTTGTATTATCTTGTTATGCTTGTATCGAGTACAATACTTGTTGTAGGAGGAGTAACTTCGGGGTTAGTTGCCATCCTCTACATTCCAACGTGTTGCCAGGCGAAAGGCAAGTATAGATTGATCTACCTTGCATGTTGTATGAATCAAATCTATTGAATGATTATGTCATGACTAAATTTTATGGATGATGAGTAATTCTGTTCCTACATGATTATATTCATTGTTGATATAAATGCTTCTGCGAGAGAATGCACTTATTTTATTTATTTCATTTCATTTCATTCATTCATGCCTCACCCACGGGAGTGAAAAATAAAAGTCTCATCATTCCAATATGGGCACATAAGACCCACATTCCAATATGGGCAAATGGATCCCCGTATGAAAGATTCTTCATACGGGCCTTAGATCCCTGTATTTTGTTAACGCGGGCCTAAGTGAACACCGACGGGTGTTCACTGGCTATACCGGTATAAGCAGAAAAGAAGTGATGCATTTTTATACTTGCATAAAGTGCATAACCATTCTTATGTATTATAGATATTGTGATTGATATGTCTTCGATTCGATATTTTCCATGCTATTCAACTATATTTGCTGAGTCGTGGACTCACTCTTGCAATTTTTGGTTTTTTAGGTAAACCTTGAGGATGACATGCTTTGGGAGGGAGTAGTCACACGGAGCCTCTCACGCTATCACTTATTTCACAATTTAGATATTAACTCTGTGACCACCTTTCATTTGAGAGCTATGGATTGTAATAATTAGTCATGATGTTTTCTATTATTCGTCCTTAAGTTTTATTTGAAGTATTTAGTGGTTTACCTTTACCGGTTATATTCTTAATATTATTCCCCTTGAATGATTTATTGTAAATCTAAAATTTAGAGTCTATATGATTGCTGAAATTTAGATTGTTTAATTTAATAGTAACTTTGTGTTTTGAAGTTAATTGTCAGTAGTTGTTAGTTTGATGGAAATAATTTGTATTGTTGATTCATGTTTGGAGTTTAGGTTTCTAATGTGGATTGGGCTGGGTGCTAGATGACAAACGTTCAACAAATGGTTTTGTGATCTTCCTTGAAGCAAACTTATTTTCGTGGAGTTCTAAGAAGTGGCCTACCGTATCTAGATCAAGCCTAGTGCGGAACACAACTCATTGGCTATAACATCCCAAAATTTGGTTTGTTTCTGAAGCTTTAAAAATAAAAATAACTATTTGAATTTTCCTGGTTAAGTTAAAGCTTAAATTGAATTTTTAGAAAACAAAAATATTTAATATGATTAATCTAAACTTCAATTAAATTAAAATTATTTTATTTGGGTTCATGGTGTTCTAGAGAATTTTCTGGAACTTTCTAGGAATTTTTGGGATTTATTTGCTATTTATTTGAGCTTAGTTTTATTTATCTCAATTTCTAAAATTCAAAAATCCTTTTTAATTCTGGATTTTCCATCGGGCCAAAATTCCTTTCTTTTGGGCCAAGACCTTTTCTTTTCCTCTTGGGCCTTTTTGTTTTTTCCCTTGGCCTACTTCGCCATTTCTTTCCCGTGCCAAAGCCTAGCAGCCTTGGCCTGCATCTCCTTTTTCCTCCGTGCACAAGCCCAGTCGAAGGTCTTTCTTTCCTTTTCTTTTTTGTTTCACTGTCCGGTGGTCCCTTGCTGTCAGCCCGAACCACGTGTGCTTCGTCTTCAACCTAGACTCCCAGTGCCTATGTCCATGTTCACCACGTTGAGCCACCGGCCTTCGCTCGTACTCCTCCTTCCTGGCACTATATAAAGTCGGGCCACCGCGTCAATTTGCTCACCCCAAGTTCCTCTACCGAAACCCTAAAGTCTCGGCCCTATTTGAGGGATCGCGGGAAGGCTACAATAGCACAATACAAAAATTTTGCCACGCAACCAAGGAACCTCCGCTAGTAATAGATCACGAGATTACCACTAGACGCGCCAACTTGTAACATAAGTAGAGTCGATGAAGCAAGTTGATGTAGTAGTAGTCGTGCTCGCTGCACGTCTTCTCCTCCTGCTTCTGAGATCGTCACGAGTTGCGGATCGTCCTAGTGTGATGCTTTGCAACAACACCTCCAAGGTATCCACACATACGGGGCAAGGACACCACGCGCTGGAGTGCTAGCTCCGGCGGCGTGATTGAGGAAGGCATAGCTATTAGGGTTTCGGGAGTTCTTCCAAAAGATCATCTTACCCCATGCCACCGCCCCTCTATATATAGGCATCCATAATGGGTCTCCAGCTTGAGGCCCATTAGGAACTCGAGGCCTACAAGAATTCAGATTACCATCCAAATCAAATCCTTGCCCTTTAAGTGTGTGACCCTATAGGTTTATGCGCGATCGGTTGTGACTCGAAAACTCTTTTCGACCACAAGTCATTAGCGGTACCTAGCAGCACATAACGATTCCCGAACACACATAGAATATATCAGACGAACCTTAATACAATATGATCTATGACTGGTCCTTATCATTTACGACCAGCTCGAATTCAATAACGACCAGTCTAGATGTAGTTACGACTAGTCTGTAACTCCTTACGACCAGTTTGCAACTCCTTACGACCAGTTTGTAACACCTTACGACCAGTTTGTATCTCCATACGACCAATCTATGACTATGTTCGACCAGTCTATGACATAGCTCGTAACTGTGTACGATCAGTCTATGACTAGCTCGTATCTCTATATGACCAGCTCGCAACTGTGTATGATCAGTTTCGGCCAGTCTACAACTAGCTCGTATCTCCATACGACCAGCTCAGAATCGTATGCGACCAGTCTCATTTACCAACTCAGTATCTCCATACGACCAGCTCATGCTTCGCTCGACCGATTTCGACCGATTCGTATCTCCATACGACCAGCTCGTAATTGTGTACGACCAGTCTACGACCAGCTCGTAACTATCTACGACCAGTTTTGACCAGTTCGTATCTCCATACGACCAGCTCGTAACTGTGTACAACCTGTTTGTAACATGTCGAACTAAAAGACATGCTTGTGTATTCTATTTTTGCCTCACAACATCTGGTTGAACTCCAGGTG
Source organism: Ampelocalamus luodianensis (assembly GCA_036346255.1). Taxonomy (NCBI): domain Eukaryota; kingdom Viridiplantae; phylum Streptophyta; class Magnoliopsida; order Poales; family Poaceae; genus Ampelocalamus; species Ampelocalamus luodianensis. The sequence continues at coordinate 28,545,038 of CM070637.1, forward strand.
AGATAATTTGTCATCCATGGACTGTTCAATTCTTTCTCGATCAAGTGTCGAATAACTTCATGTTGTCGACACTTCAACCACTAGTGAAATGGCCATGCACTTTATTTATTCGACCACAACGAGGGGCCCAGAGACATCTCTCCTGTTATGTTAGGAGGGGCAAATCCCATATCCAACCAGTCACATTCCTCCGCATGTTTCATAGCATACTCGAAAGCTACTTTTATAACTCGAAAGCTACTTTATAACTATCCAGTTTCATAATCAAGTCACACACTTAATGATAAATATTAACGATATTATTCTAGAAACAAGATAACATATTATCCAATGTTATGAACATATTAAAATATAATCATCTCTATGATTGCCTCTAGAACATATTTCCAACACTATCTTCACCTTCATTGCGCCGCAATTTGTCGAAGAACAGAACTGCCACTGCGGTCTTCGTCACCGATGTTCTGTACTAACAAGGATGCTCCGGCCATGTCATCTTCACCTTCGAAGTTGCCTCGCTGTGTTCCACAACATTCTCGCACCATCTCCCTCGGGGCATCATCGAACCACTGGCTTCGTCGTCTCCTGAAAACCGACCGCGCCACCTCGCCTTGGATCTCATCACCAGTGAGTCCCCTTTGCTTCCCGAGCGCATCATCTCGCGTTTCCATGTCCCTCTCGTCTAATCCCTCCCCTTTTCCCTCTATTGCATTCACCATTATCTTGTCGCCGGTCATCTCTTTCATCTCCGATTATCTCCTTCTTGCCACTGTTCTAGCTCATCTCCGGCCGTCCTAAGCCTATCTCTATGATCCTTGCATTGTCTCCAACCCGGTGCTTCCCTCCATCTTCATCGAGCATCACTCCATCGTCAAGACCGCCGTCACCCGAAACCTCGCCACCACTAATGTCGCTGTTGCCGACGAACTGCCGCCGCTCCTGCCGAACCAACGCCACCCAAAGGATCACCTTCTCCTTGGGGTTTCTTTTTCGCCTTCGGTCGCCGTTGGTTGTCCTCATCGCCTTGCGCCATTGACGCCGGCCAGTGCTCCCTTGTCCCTCTTGGTTTCTTTTCTCTTTGCCACTTCGTGCCATCTCATCCTCCACCTCATCCTGCCAACTCAACTTGTTTGCTTGTGTGTCAATTCTTGTCAGCAACCAAGTGGCAGACCAAAACCCAACCCGAGCCAAAAACCCGTGGACCTAGTCCACCATAAACCCATTCACTTACAAGTGCGATGTAACACCCCACCGACATGAGCCTGGAATGCTATTAAACTAACATTAAACAATTCTAAACCAAGGCAAACTACCAAATTTCGACAGAACCTCCCTTGTAAAGTTAACTACACGGAGGTTCCAACACATAAATGAATCATAAATAAATAAACCGACAACCAGAATCATCATTAGGTATTCAAAGTATGCTAAGCAACTAGTATATCCAAAGAAATCTGAAGTACACTATTCATCATTATTACACTTAACCCATTACATGAGGCATAATCATAATAAATCCTTTAAGCAACTCGCTCATTTATTTAAGCATGGTGCAAGTTTATTCAACTTTAGATGGTTCATGGTAGTGTGTGTGTGAACATTAAGCTACTCCTCCCATGCATGTCATCCTTGGATTGGGTACCTAAAACAACAAGAAAGCAAGAGTGAGTCCACAGACTCGACAAGTACATAAATAAAAAGACACATGATTCGAACCATAACATCAAGATCCACATTTAGGAGCACATCATTAAATCATGCCACATGCATATGCAATGCTCAATGATTCCTTTTCTTTATCTCTTTTGCATTTTACGGTAATGCAAAGTATACAACCGTCGCAGCATACCCATGCACATCAGGCGCGCACGCACAGGACCAATTGCTCAATACTCCGCAAGTATTGGGACCTCAAGCCCACACTCCACAAGTGTGGGATCTCAAGCCCGCCACATTCATGACGGGGACCTCAAAGATGTGCATGCTTGGTCATCACAAGACCAGGCCTCAACATGATATCAATATGCATATGCACCATCTCTTTTCAACATCAAGCACCAATGGCACTAACAATGTTCATGAATAAAGGCAATAACGACATTCATGAATAAAGGCGATAACAACATTCATGAATAAAGGCAATAACAACATTCTTGAATAAAGGCAATAACAACATTCATGAATAAAGCATATCCATACTTTGATCATTCACCATTTTTATTATGCACACTTATCAACAGCCATACGTCATTAACAAGCATCAAACCTGCATTCATGTCCAAGCAATCACAAACAAGGTACAAACGATGCACTTGCCTTAACCGCGTGAGAACGGAGGATGCGAAGAAGGCGCTGCCTCCGGGACCAATCCACCACCTAAAATTCATTTAAAGGCATACTAAGCCAAAGGTAATGGACCGAACAAACAATATAAGCAACCACAATCTAGCAATAGCTTGTAACGCGACCCCGACTCCAAATTCCTAAAAGCTGATCTGTCCCCTCTATAAACAGTCATGTTCTAAAATTCGTATCTTTTAGTACAGGAGTCCAAATGATGTGTTCTTAGACTTAATTTAAAGGTTATGAAATTACCCAACTAAACCTAGTTGGTGGGCCTTCCGGATTCAGCCATCTAATATCTCTTTTATGCAGATTAACAAAACATCGATTTCACGTCAGGTTCTCTGGACAGTACACTAAAACAATCATAACTTTCATCTCGTTTGTCCAAATGTCGCGTTCTTGGGCTTCCCTGAATGCTACGACAATTATCTACAACTTTCGTTATACTGAGATCCTCTAATTCTGTAATACCCCGAAAGTGTGTTAAGCCTTAATCGGGGGAGATTAAATATTCGGGAGAGAATTCAATGGTTTTGGAAGGACCTTTGGTTAATTTCAGTTCAATAGTTGAAAAGGGGAAATCAGTGTTTTTAGTCACTCTTGGGCTTGGGCCCAGCCCATGGGAGCCCAAGGGCAGCCGCCAAAGGGGCACCACTCCCCCAAACCCTAACCGCACCCCTCCCGCCCACTTCCTCACGCCCACCCCTCTCCCCCTTGGTGGCCGCCACCCCCTCTCTCACGCCTCCCCTCCTGGTTACCTCCACTTCCACCCTCCCAAGCATCCTCCAAGTCCCCATTGCTGCTGTCCAAAGGTAGAAGAAGGACCCCCATTGCGGTGGTTAAGGAGGAAGAGAAGGAGGAGGAGAAGAGGGAAGGAAGAGGGGAGAAGAGAAGGAGAAGAGAAGAAAGCGGGATCCCATCCGAGTTCGTGATCTTCAGCTGCGCCAAGGGTAACTAGCTTCGTTTTTTGTTGTGTGTTTAGTCGTAGAACCGAAATCGAGTAGTTTTGGCAAGATTGAAGTCGGTCTGTTAAAGTTGCAATTCTGTCCAGAATGTTGCGTGGCCAGTTTCATGTGGTTAGAGGCAGAATTAGGAGTTTGGATCTCCTAGAGAGTTGTAGAGGTTGTTCTTAGATTTCAGTGTCCACCAAGATCACCCAAATCCGATTAACGGTCAGGAAGTTATGAATTTTTTAGTATCGCTGCTCTGTTAATCTGTCAGTTTAGAATAGTCTGTAGAAAATGGGTTGAATCTGCTAGTTAAGGTCGAAATCAGAGGACCTCAATATAACGAAAAATGTAGGAAATTTCCATACCTTTTGATAGAGATAAAGAACGCAAGATTTGGACTTTCGTAGCAAAAGTTATGATGGTTTTAGTGATCTGTCCAGAGAACCCGACGTGATAATTGTTGCTCTGTAGGTTGGCTCGGTAGAGGTAGTAATTGGCAGAATCAAAAGGGCTCCCCAACTAAGTTTATTTAGGTAATTAAATTAACTTTCCAAAAAGTCTGAGAACACCTTATTTGGACCTCTGAGCAGAAAGTTATGAATTTTAGAAGTTGACTGTCCGCAGTGATCACCAAAACGATCGCTAGAAATTGGGGTTTTGTTAACACTTGAGAGTAGCGAGTTTTGTTGTGTTATTATTTATGCTCTTGGTCCAGCGTGTTGGCCTTAGATTGGGATACCTTTATATTCAGGTGGGAGCGCGGTTCTAGGGCAGCACCCTCTTCGCGTCCACCGTTCTCGCATGCTTGAGGCAAGTATTCGGCTATTGTATATTTATGCTTGTATGTCAGGACTGTTTGTGTTTGGCTCATAATAGCTATGCATGGATGTTATGGTGATGAGTTTCAATTTATCTTGGTGAATGCAAGTACTGTTTGAGTGACTAATTATGATTGTTTGATACAGGATGCTAATACTTTGATGCGTAATAACCATGCAAGGTTGATAGTATGGTAAGTAAGATTAAGGATGAAGGATACTAGAGAAATGATTAATTGATATTCATGAGTGATTGTTCAAGTGTGCTAGTATTATGATTAAATGTGCTATTCATGGATGCTAGAATGCTATGAATATCAATGATGTGGAATGCTAGAAGTATGAATAAGTTTATTCATGTATGATGTTGTTGTTAATGCCTACATGTTAATTATAATATGTTGAGTTCCTGCATATGAAGGACGTTATCATGGTGCATACGCATGTTGAGAGCATACAGGTGCCTTGGTCACGTGGTGACCAAGCACATATGATTGAGTCCCGTCATGTAAATGACGGGCTTGAGGTCCCCACATTCGTGGAATGTGGGCTATGAGCAAAGAGGTCCCCATCATTAAGATTGTAACATCCCAATTTTAGGCTTGTGTTTCAAATGTAAGAAAATGAGTGGAAATTAAAACTTTTTCTTACATCCTGTATTTCCTATTGTACCAAGCAAGTATTGTACAAGAAGTTATGGAAATCTGAAGTCACAAGTCTTTTGATCCAAATCTTGAACCTTCAAAACAATCTTGTCAAACCTCTTGATCATCTCCTGGAAATATTTTCCTAAGTTCTTGGGATGGTAGGTGGACCCTCTGAAAAGTTTCACAATTTTTAGAAAATGTTTGAATATTTTTGGAGGTCAGTGAAACCAATTCAAAATCTGGTCAAACCTTGGACCAGTGCCTTGTTAAATTTTTGGAGGAAAATCCACAGCCCCAAAGCCTCTGAAAATTTTATGCTAGGTCCTCGTTTGAGCTAGCAAGCTCCTGTAAAAATTTCATAATTTTTGGAGTTCTATTGCTACCTCAAACAATCCTCCAAATGTCAGCCTTTCTCTAATACCGAAAATTTAAATCGGTTGAGTCAAACCGGGCTCGGACCGAGCCCAACTCAACCGACTTGGTTGGACCATGTCGCCAGCGCCGCACCCGAGCTCGATCTCGTGCGCGCTCGTTCTAGTCGTTGGATCCCCATCCAGCCGCTCACGACCTCCCCACTGATCTGAGGACCTCTTGAGCGCCCTCAGCGCCTCGGGGTGGTCCAAGCCACTGGATCTCCATCCAGCGGTCACGACCTCCCAGACCTCCTCGCCGCGCAAGACCTCCCCACCTCGGCGATTCTTGGACGTCCATGACCTCCCGAGCACATCCGGGACGTCCAGACCTCTCCTCGCTCTGTTTCTCTTCCTCGCGACCTCCTGGAGGTCTGGTCATCATGGCTTTCCCGCACCCATGCGTGTGTCAGAGACAGAGCAGTTGGGAGCAGTGGCCTGTCACTTTTTGGTCCTTCCCAACGTCTCTTTCTGCCATGCATTAAATGTGTTAGGAGCCCAGCCCTAGAAGTCTTCCCCTACCTACCTACCCTTGACAAATCCAGTCAGTCCATGGCAGGGGCATGGCTCATGCTCACAGTAGGCTTCTGCCCTAGCCCTTGCCAAGCTCCCAGGCTATACATAGCCTGAAAACCTTCCTCTCCTTTTCCTTCTTCGTTCTTTGGGTGCTTGAGCTCCCTCAATTGAGTTGGTCCTCAAACTCAAACACCTGAGCACCCGAGAGCCCCTTCCTTACCACCATTGTCGAGCTTGGGCTCCTTGAAGCCTGTCGGAGCTCCAGTGGTCCCAAAGAACTTCTGGCCTTGTTCATCGTCATCTTGATCTCTCAACTCGAGCCTGCTCTAACTTGGCTTGGTTCTCATTGCGGTGGTGCACGAGTTGGGGAGTAGCCTTGCGGGTCGAGGCCATCTTCTTCTTCCTCTCCGGCAAGCTCTTCACGCGGGACTTCATCGACCTCCTCCAAGTCCTCCGTCTTCCTCGGACCTTCCCTACACTCGGGTGAGTTCATTTTAGTCCCTTAGAGCTTAAGGTCTAGCTAGCTTAGCTCGTGGCGCTCAGTTTTGTCATTTTCGGTTTTTGCCGGAAGACTTGTCCTCCGCCCTTCTCCGGCTCGCCGGCGTTTAAGGCCGTCGCCGCCGTCGAGAGTGCCTCCGCTAGGTCCGCGACACTATTGCGAGTTTATTGGTGCCCTTGGTCGACGCCGGCAAGGTCCCCATCGCCGGCGGTGAGCTCGTTTAGGTGCTCGGGCGTTTTGCCGTGTCGTACTCGGGCAGGATTTGTGATACAATGATTGGCATTAATGTTGTCCGAGGTTGCTCATTAATCTTTGTCTTGCCTAAAAAAACTCGCGTGCCACTAGTCCCCGATCTCCTGTGTATTCATAGCCGTTAAGACCACCCTAGGTTAGATCTGTGCCGTAGGTGGGTTTCCGCGTAAATTTCTAAGTCCTAGGACCTCTTTGGGTCGATCTTAACCGTTGAGGACCTCCCTAGGATTAGATCTGGACAGTTAGATCTTTCCTGTAAAGCCCTTAGCGCACTAGGACCTCCCCTTGAGTTGATCCTAGCCGTCTAGGACCACCTTGGTTAAATCCTAGCCGCTAGGACCACTCTTGCGCAAAAAGACCTCCTCGAGGTCATTTTTGTAAAAACCACCTTCGGGACCTCCCCGAGGTCCTCTTTGTGAAAGATCTCCTCGAGGTCCTCTTCGCAAAAAGAGCACCCCCGGTCCTTGTTAGGAAACCCTCAGGACCTCCCCAACCTTGATCTTAGCCGTTCGCGACCTCCCCGGCTTTAGATCTGAGCGTTAGGTTTTATTTGTAAAACCTCTAGCGTTCAGACCTCCCTCCGCGTTGTTCTGGACCGTTCAAGACCTCCCTAGGTCTAATCTGAACCGTCCAGATCTCCTCCCGTTAAAACGCTATCGCTTAGGACCTCCCCGAGAAGATCTTGGTCATCCAAGACCTCCTCGTGTCAATCCCAGCCGATCAAGACCTCCCTCTGGAGATCTTGACCGCCTAGGACCTCCTCCTTTGGATCAGTAGCGTTAGGACCTCCTCCTCTGGTCTAAACCGTTAGATTTAGATCTAACGGGTTAGACCTCCTTCTGTGGATTTAGCCGTAGGAGTAGGACCTCTCTCCGGAGATCTAGACCGTTGGGACCTCCTCTGTGAGAATCTGACCGTCCCGACCTCTTTCCTTGGATTTAAAGCCTTAGGATCTCCCCTAGTGCTCGGGACCGCCAGATCTCGATCTGACGGTCACGACCTCTGTTAGGCGCGTAGACCTCCTTGCGTGCGCTGTGCACGCGCTGGTCGTGATCGTTGGATCGATCTCAACGATCCGCACCTCCCAGTCGCGGGGAGGAGGTCTTGTGCGCGCTGTGCTTCGAGGCTCATAGCCGTCAGACCTTGATCTAACGGCCCACGACCTCTCCTTGTCTTCCAGTTCGTTTGGACCTCCCGAGAGCTCAAAGTTTCCTAAGTCTTTTGCTATTTCAAATTTCAAAAGTGCATAACTTTGTCATTTTAACTCCTTTTGAATGATTCCAGCTTCTGTAGCTTTTTATAGTATAAACTTTAACTGAGAATGAATTTAGGCCCTGTGTTGTAGCAGAAAATGATTTAAATAACATGATCTTATTTAATGCAAAATGATGTCTAGAAATTCATGGAAAATTTGTAAACCCCATAACTCCCTCTCTGTAGTTGCAAAGTGAGCAAACTCAACCTGGTAAATTTGGCCTATAGACATGCTTTAATTTGATCTAGGCTTTGTCTTTATTCATGTTAGGAGAAATGATATATGCTAGTTGTAGAACTTAGAAAATCATAACTAAATCATTTTAACTCCAAATGACCTAAAATTTTATATGGGTTACCACTATACCAGTAGGTAGCTACCATAAAAATTTCAGCTTCAAAATCTTTTTAGAAAATATTTTTGCTACAGTGCTAATTATGGCCGAAAATGAGTTTTTAAGTAATATCTTTTGCACCACAAATCCAAATTAGGTTTTTCCAGTTTCTATGTCTTGGTATATTCGTATTCTACCTTGTGTATAAATTTCGTTGTATTTGGATAATTTTTGCTTGCTCTTTTGTTTAAGTGTTGCTAGTCTTATTGGTTGTTCTTGGTTCTTTTTGCCTTTCGCTTAGGGTTCGACATTTGCGGTAACCCCGAGAACGACCCTCCACAACAGTTTGAGCAACAGCAAGAAGGCAAGCAGTTTGATCATGTTAATCCCAGTATTTTAAGTATTTATGTTGATTACAAACTCTATGTATGCATTGCTACTTTGTTTTAATAGTTGGCCTAGTAGATGCATTTCCTTAGCAAATGATTATCCTCTACTACCATGAGCCTAGGTTACTTGCTGTGATTTAGAGTTCGTGGATGGGCTCTTGTCACTTAGTAGTTGCGAATTAATTGCTTAGCCATGCTTAGCTTCGGTAGAAATGGGCGGTTATCGACTTGTCGATAACCTTGATCACACAAAACTTATTATGATTTATTATTTCCACCTTGTTCCATGTCTACTTATGAAAACTAAAACTGAAAACAAAATGATTTAGACTTGGACACAATGGTAAGATGGTGTGATTTTGGGTGTGACTGGAATGGTGCCCGGGTCAACAAGGACCGAACATCTTGTTACACTAAACCAAGCATTTTAGCGTGCTAACCACACTACAGGGTATGGGACCTCTCTTGACTTAGTACTTTGGCGTGTATTGGCTCCGGGTCGCAGGGAGTCGCAGGAGGGATGGAGGTGGGAGCATTGTAGTGTCCGAAAGGTTTCCCCCCCGTAACGGGTGGTTGTCTTTCGGCTTGCAATGTAAGCATATGGATTTCTATCCATATGAGCGGCTCGTAGTTAATACACAAGATTGGAAATGTCTCGTAGGACTTAGCCGTGCCGGCATACCTTCGGTAGTGTGCTTGTGGCTTGAAGGCGGTCTGAAGTGTGGGTACATTGGTACACCCCTGCAGGGTTAAAACTATTCGAATAGCCTCGTCCTAGGTTATGGACACGCTTGGCAAGGTCTTTCAAGAGTTAGACTACAACCTTTTAAATTAAAACTTGATGGGTGGTACGAATCGGGATTCGTGCTATGTTGTGGTGACTATTGGGTTAGTCACTTCTGTGTGGTTACTTGTATGTATCTTTACTTACTGTTACTTTGATAACAAAATAAATTTGCAAACTTGCTTTTAAAAGGTACTACATTATTGCAAATAAAGTTGGCTTCATGCAAAATGAGACATATGACCTCCACCTAAATAAGCTTGCATGTAGTTTATGAATAGGTCTGCTATTCCACACGTCAGTCTTGCGGGTACAAAGACAATCTTTGTACTCGTTGCTATGCTTAATTGTTTTGTTGCAGAGGGGAAGGTGAGCTGAAGGGCCTCACTTCGCGAGCTGTGTTGTGGTAGCTTGGGGCGACTAGCTTGGCGCCCTGGCGGTTGCCTTGTGGGTTATGTTGGCTAACCGGTCGACTTTTGTTCTAGCCATCTTATGGCGCTTTTGCTTCATTGTCATTCTTGTATATTGTTCTATTTGGCCGGTCGGCTCTCTTTTGTAATAACTTTACTTTATGTATGTCGTTGTTGAACTTAGTGATGTATGTGTATGGAATTGATGTGTAATTTTGTGATGATGTACATATGCTGCAATTCTGGGAAGCATATGTCCATCGAGGCTTAGAATGTTTAATTAGTAACGCTAGAACCAATTGGAGGTTAAGTGTTACTAGTTAAATATTCCGGGTCCTCACAAAGTTGGTATCGAGCCATACTCGACCGTAGAAACCCTAGCTTGGTCGCCTCTAGGATATTTTGAAAACTTACTTTCAAATAGTTTATGAAAACTTAAGTAAGTTCTCTAATTTTACTCCTTACCTGTCTTAGCTTGCTCATCTCACCTTACTCTCATTTAAGTTTGAAAAAGTTGTTCCCCTCTCCCTTTCAAAAATTAGCCTCTATCGATTAACTTGGTTTTGGGAGAACCATGAGAGAGCTTGGAGAAAGAAATTTGGACAGCTAGCTAGTGGAGAGTAATTAAGGTAGGAAATGAGAGATAAATACAACTAAAACTTGTGGGAATAAAAGGGTAAGAAGTGATATGAGATTAGCTAATGCCTATAATCTATTAGGTGGGTATACCTTGAATTTTGACTGGTTTGAGCTGGAAATTAGTGCTGAAAGTTTGGGTCTTCTCAACGATTACTGCTCTTCCATACGGGTTAGTCGTTTCGGAAGTTGATTCGTGACTTATGGTCTCATGTTCTTTGTGGCTATTCTTTGGTCGTTTTAACTAAGTTTGGGTTTCGTGCTCTTGGATCTTGAACTGTATCTAACTTGTCTTAGTAAATCGGGATGGTGGTGGGACACGTGCGCGGAATCGGTCGGTAGTCCCGATGAGGAGCTTCCCTCCTCCGACCATGGCGGAAGTCCTCATGCAAATCGAACGCAATCGTTCGGAGGACCGCAGGTGTTGGAGGTTATCGCCAGAACACCTCCACTCCTCTCGGTGCCTCGGATGCGGAGGTGGGCACCAGACGCGTGGGGCTTGCGGAGTTCCTCCGCACGCAGCCTCCTACCTTCTCCCGATCCGAGATCCTTGGGCGACGATCGGCTGCGTCGGTTGAGCGGAAGCTCAACGCTTCTCGATGCCGAGAGCGAGAGGGCACTTTCGCATCCCATCAGTTGGAGGGTGCGGCACTCTCATGGTGGGAGAACTTCCTCGCCATGCAGCCTGCGGGACACGTGGTCTCGTGGGAGGAGTTCCGGTCAGCTTTCCGTCGGGCCCATGTCCCCGCCGGCCTGATGAAGCTGAAGAAGAAGGAGTTCCTTGCGCTCAAACAGGGGCGCAAATCAGTCACTGAGTACCTCCATGAGTTCAACCATTTGGCGAGGTACGCTCGCCGAGGTGGCCACCGATGAGGCCAGCGGAGAAGTTCATGGAGGGTTTGTGCGAGGAGCTTGGGACAAGCTCTCTATTGTTGACTTCCACGACTTCCGGACCTTGGTGGACAAGGCCATCATCGCCGAGCACAAGCGCGAGCGTGGCGAGTCCCGCAAGCGCAAGTGGGAGGCCCAGCTGTCCGCAGGCCGCCTCGTTCGTCCCGAGTTGGGCTCGCACCGGTGGCCCGCCTTGGCTTCACCACCGCCGAGGCCTTCAAAGACCAGCTCCACGCCCTCCGCAGTCGTGACTCGATCCACGCGCGCTGCGACCAGCGAGCAGGGTGTTCCCGCAACCCCGCGCCGACGTCACCGCTTCTCGCCACAACAAGGGCCACTACGCGAGTAGTTGTCCTAAGAAGATCGGGCGGCCCTCGTCCTAATGGAGGACGCGGCAAGGGAGTGGTCACCACCGACCGTAAGACCCGGGCTTGGGAGCGCGGCGAGTCAACCACATCTCGGTGAGGAGGCACAGAGGCGCCCGCGTGGTGTTGGGTACGCTCCTTGTTAATTTGCGTCCTGCTACAGTTTTATTTGACTCTGGGGCTTCGCATTCTTTTATTTCGAGGTCTTTTGCTGTTGATTGTGGACTTCACTGTGTTCCTTTGGGGATTCCACTGCTGATTCGCTCTCCGGGTTCGGAAATGAGAGCTGACCAAGTATGCCGGGACGTTCCTATCCACATCGAAGGAGTGGGATTCTTGGCGAGTCTTATCCTACTCGACTCGGCACGCTTGGATGTGATTCTTGGCATGGATTGGTTGTCCCAACACTTGGGGCAAATCGATTGTGCCAGGAAGATTGTCTACCTCACCAGCCCTTCAGGTGAACAGGTTGGGTTTTCGCCGCAGTTGCGGGAGCCCCATCTTTATGCCCTTGAAGCAAAGCCGGCATTGGAGATCCAGGATGTTCCCACAGTATGCGAGTTCGTGGATGTCTTTCCCGAAGATTTGCCGGGATGCCTCTGCTCGAGATCCGGAGTTTGTGATCGAGTTGTTTGCCGTGCATCGCCCCTATTTCTAAGAGGCCGTGTCATGCCTCCTAATGAGTTGGAGGAGTGAAGAAGCAATCGGGTGAGCTGCAAGAGAAGGGTTTTATCCGTCCTAGCTCATCTCCTTGGGGTTGTCCATTATCTTTGTGAAGAAGAAGGACAAGACCTTGCGCATGTCGCGTTGATTACCGTCCGCTTAATGAGGTGACGGTAAAGAACAAGTATCCTTTACCCCGATTGATGATCTCTTCGATCGCTTGACCGAGCACGAGTCTTCTCCAAGATTGACTTGAGATTGGGCTATCATCAAGTCGATCGGGCCGAGGATATTCCTAAGACGCCTTTGCTACTCGTTATGGCCTTTACGAGTACACCGTCATGTCTTTGGGTTGACTAATGCTCCCGCTTTATTCATGAACTTAATGAACTAAATATTCATGGAGTATTTGGATAGGTTTGTGGTGGTGTTCATCGATGATATCCTTATCTACTCCAAGAGTGAAGAAGAGCATGCGATCATCTTCACTGTGTTGGGCAAGCTGCGCGAACACCGATTATATGCCAAATTCGAGCAAGTGCGAGTTCGTTGAAGGAAGTGGCATTTTAGGCCATGTCCTTTCAGCAGAGGTGTGGTGTGGATCCTAGCAAGGTCGGTGATGTGCTATCTTGGGGTCACCAAGTCGATCCACGGATGTGCGAGTTTTCTTGGTTTGGTGGCTACTATCGCTTCATCGAGAATTTCTCCAAGATTGCAAAGCCCATGACCGAATCCGCTCAAGAAGGACAAGAAGTTTGAGTGGTCCGCTTCTTGTGATGTGAGTTTTCGTGAACTCAAGAATCGGTTGACCTCACCCCTAGTGCTTGTTCTCCCGATATTCACAAGAGTTTTGATATCTATTGTGATGCTTCTCGTCGTGGTCTTGGTTGTGTTCTTATGCGGGAGGGCAAGGTGGTGGCCTATGCATCGCGGCGCTTGAGGCCTCATGAACTCAACTATCCTACTCATGACTTGGAATTGGTCTGTGGTCCATGCACTCAAGATTTGGCGGCATTATCGATTGGTAACCGTTGTGAGGTGTATTCCACCACAAGAGTTTGAAGTACTTGTTCACCCACCAGATCTGAACCTCGGGCAAAGGAGATGGTTGGAATTGATCAAGGATTATGACATGGGTATTCGGTACCATCCGGCAAGGCCAATGTCGCTGCGGATGCACTCGATCGAAAGGTGTCTTGCAACATGTTGATGCTCCAAGAGCACCGCTCTCGCTTTAGAATTTCAGCGCCTTAATTTGGGTTTGATCGAACACGGTTCTCTTGCTCCATTGGTTGTACAACCAACCTTGGTGGACCAAATCAAGGCGGCACAGCAGCATGATGCGGTGTGAGCCGATCAAGCGTAACATCAAGGATGGGATAGCCAAGTGCTTTCGGAGGATGAGCATGGCGTTGTGTGGTTTGGGCGCGCCTTGTGGTTCCTAAGGTCATGGAATTGCGGGATTGATTCTCCATGAAGCCCATGATTCTCCTTTGTCCATCCATCCGGGGCTACCAAGATGTATCAGACCTTCGCCGAGATTCGTGGACCCAATGAAGCGCGAGATTGCCAAGTTCGTTGCGAGTGCGGCGTGTCTTTGTCGTGTGAAGGCCAAACATCGGCGTCCAGCAGGTCTTCTTCACCTTTGCCGGTGCGAGTGGAAGTGGGATTCGTTGGCATGGACTTCATCACCGGATTGCCCGCTTCGTCAAAGGGAATGATGCTATTTGGGTCGTGATCGACGGGTTGACTAAAGTGGCACATTTCCTTCCCGCCAAGACTCGCCCGTGTGGGCGTTTGGCGAACTTTATGTCTCGAGGATTGTGAGTCTTCACGGTGTACCAAGACGATTATTTCGATCGTGGTGCGCTTTTCACCTCGCGGTTTTGGCATAGTCCGCAGAGGCTATGGGGACCGCCTTCATTTCATCTGACCTTTCATCCTCGGGATCGATGGCGGACGGGCGAGTCAACCAAGTGTTGGAAGATATGCTCGTGCTTGTGTTCTTTCCTATGGGAAGAAGTGGAGAAATGCCTACCATTTGCTGAGTTCTCCTACAACAACAGCTTTCGTGCCGATCTTGGCATGGCACCATTTGAGGCTTTGTATGGGAGAAGGTGCGAACCCCGTTGAACGGTCGAGAGGCGGTGGCGGCGATTTTGGTCCAGTTCGATCAATGAGGCCGAAAGTCGTTCGATTGATCCGCGAGCATCCGCACACGCCCGATCCGGACAAAAGAGCTATGCGATCGTCGTCGCCGTGAGTTGAGCTTTGAGCCCAATGACTTTGTGTATCTCAAAGTCTCACCCTTGAAGGGCCATCGCCATGGCATCAAGGGCAAGTTGGCTCCACGATATGTTGGGCCTTACCGTATCATCGAGAGAGTTGGAGCGATTGCATACAAAGTTGGAGCTACCACTGCACTTGAGGGTGTGCATGATGTGTTCCATGTGTCCCACCAAGAAGTGCCTCCGTGTCCCGACCGAGAAGCTCAGTTGGAGGTTCTCGATGTGCGTGAGAATTTGACCTACCGCGAGCATCCTGCTCGCATTCTTGAGGAATCGAGCGGAGAACAAGGAACCGTGTCATCAAGTTCCTTAAGGTTGATGGTCAAACCACTCAAGATGAGGCAACTTGGGAGCGAGAAGATCGCCGTGCAGATTTTCCTTCTTTCTTCTCCGAGTAAACTAATCTCTGGTCGAGATTCTTGTAAGGGGAGAGTTGTAACATCCCAATTTTAGGCTTGTGTTTCAAATGTAAGAAAATGAGTGGAAATTAAAACTTTTTCTTACATCCTGTATTTCCTATTGTACCAAGCAAGTATTGTACAAGAAGTTATGGAAATACTGAGTCACAAGTCTTTTGATCCAAATCTTGAACCTTCAAAAACAATCTTGTCAAACCTCTTGATCATCTCCTGAAATATTTTCCTAAGTTCTTGGGATGGTAGGTGGACCCTCTGAAAAGTTTCACAATTTTTAGAAAATGTTTGAATATTTTGGAGGTCACTCAAACCAATTCAAAATCTGGTCAAACCTTGGACCAGTGCCTTGTTAAATTTTTGGAGGAAAATCCACAGCCCCAAAGCCTCTGAAAATTTTATGCTAGGTCCTCGTTTGAGCTAGCAAGCTCTGTAAAAATTTCATAATTTTTGGAGTTCTATTGCTACCTCAAACAATCCTCCAAAAGTCAGCCTTTCTCTAATACCGTAAAATTTAAATCAGTTGAGTCAAACCGGGCTCGGACCGAGCCCAATTCAACCGACTTGGTTGGACCATGTCGCGGCCGCACTCCGAGATCGATCTCGTGCGCTTCGTTCTAGTCGTTGGATCCCCATCCACCGCTCACGACCTCCCCACCGACCGAGGACCTCTTGGCGCCCTCGGCGCCTCGGGTGGTCCAAGCCACCGATCTCCATCCAGCGGTCACGACCTCCGGACCTCCTCGCCGCGCAAGACCTCCCCACCTCGGCGATTCTTGGACGTCCATGACCTCCCGAGCACATCCGGGACGTCCAGACCTCTCCCTGGCTCTGTTTCTCTTCCTCGCGACCTCACGGAGGTCCGGTCATCATGGCTTTCCGCACCCATGCGTGTGTCGAGACAGAGCGGTTGGGAGCGATGGCCTGTCACTTTTGGTCCTTCCCAACGTCTCTTTCGCCATGCATTAAATGTGTCAGAGCCCAGCCTAGAAGTCTTCCCCTACCTACCTACCCTTGACAAATCCAAATACCCATGGCGGGGCATGGCTCATGCTCACAGAGGCTTACGCCTAGCCCTTGCCAAGCTCCCGTGCTATACATAGCACGAAAACCTTCCTCTCCTTTTCCTTCTTCGTTCTTTGGGTGCTTGAGCTCCTCAATTGAGTTGGTCCTCAAACTCAAACACTGAGCACCCGAGAGCCCCTTCCTTACCACCATTGTCGAGCTTGGAGCTCCTTGAAGCCGCTTGAGCTCCAGTGGTCCCAACAACTTCTGGCCTTGTTCATTGTCATCTTGATCTCCTCAACTCGAGCCCGCTCTAACTTGGCTTGGTTCTCATTGCGGTGGTGCACGAGTTGGGAGTAGCCTGCGGGTCGAGGCCATCTTCTTCTTCCTCTCCGGCAAGCTCTTCACCGCGGGACTTCATCGACCTCCTCCAAGTCCCTCCGTCTTCCTCTGGACCTTCCCTACACTCGGGTGAGTTCATTTTAGTCCCTTAGAGCTTAAGGTCTAGCTAGCTTAGCTCGTGGCGCTCAGTTTTGTCATTTTCGGTTTTTGCCGGAAGACTTGTCCTCCGCCATTCTCCGGCTCGCCGGCGTTTAAGGCCGTCGCCGCCGTCGAGAGTGCCTCCGCTAGGTCCGCGACACTATTGCGAGTTTATTGGTGCCCTTGGTCGGCGCCGGCAAGGTCCCCATCGCCGGCGGTAAGCTCGTTTAGGTGCTCGGGCGTTTTGCCGTGTCGTACTCGGGCAGGATTTGTGATACAATGATTGGCATTAATGTTGTCCGAGGTTGCTCATTAATGCTGTCTTGCCGGCAAAACTCGCGTGCCACTAGTCCCCGATCTCCCAGGTGTATTCATAGCCGTTAAGACCACCCCAGGTTAGATCTGTGCCGTAGGTGGGTTTCCGCGTAAATTTCTAAGTCCTAGGACCTCTTTGGGTCGATCTTAACCGTTGAGGACCTCCCTAGGATTAGATCTGGACAGTTAGATCTTTCCTGTAAAGCCCTTAGCGCACTAGGACCTCCCCTTGAGTTGATCCTAGCCGTCTAGGACCACCTTGGTTAAATCCTAGCCGCTAGGACCACTCTTGCGCAAAAAGACCTCCTCGAGGTCATTTTTGTAAAACCACCTTCGGGACCTCCCGAGGTCCTCTTTGTGAAAGATCTCCTCGAGGTCCTCTTCGCAAAGAGCACCCCGGTCCTTGTTAGGAAACCTCAGGGACCTCCCCAACCTTGATCTTAGCCGTCGCGACCTCCCGGCTTTAGATCCGAGCGTTAGGTTTTATTTGTAAAACCTCTAGCGTTGAAACCTCCTCGCGTTGTTACGGACCGTTCAAGACCTCCCTAGGTCTAATCTGAACCGTCGGATCTCCTCCCGTTAAAACGCTATCGCTTAGGACCTCCCGAGAAGATCTTGGTCATCCAAGACCTCCTCGTGTCAATCCTGCACGATCAAGACCTCCTCTGGAGATCTTGACCGCCTAGGACCTCCTCCTTTGGATCGATGGCGTTAGGACCTCCTCCTGCGGTCTAAACCGTTAGATTTAGATCTAACGGGTTAGACCTCCTTCGTGGATTTAGCCGTAGGAGTAGGACCTCTCTCCGGAGATCTAGACCGTTGGGACCTCCTCTGTGAGAATCGGCCGTCCGACCTCTTTCCTTGGATTTAAAGCCTTAGGATCTCCCCTAGTGCTCGGGACCGCGGATCTCGATCGGCGGTCACGACCTCATTAAGCGCGTGACCTCCTTGCGTGCGGCGTACGCACGCGCTGGTCGTGATCGTTGGATCAGATCTCAACGATCCGCACCTCCCGATGCGGAGGAGGTCTTGTGCGCGCAGTGCCGAGGCTCATAGCCGTCGGACCTTGATCTAACGCCCACGACCTCTCCTTGTCTTCCGATTCGTTTGGACCTCCAGAGCTCAAAGTTTCCTAAGTCTTTGCTATTTCAAATTTCAAAAGTGCATAACTTTGTCATTTTAACTCCTTTTGAATGATTCCGATTCTTGTAGCTTTTTATAGTATAAACTTTAATCGAGAATGAATTTAGGCCCTGTGTTGTAGCAGAAAATGATTTAAATAACATGATCTTATTTAATGCAAAATGATGTCTAGAAATTCATGGAAAATTTGTAAACCCCATAACTCCCTCTCTGTAGTTGCAAAGTGAGCAAACTCAACCTGGTAAATTTGGCCTATAGACATGCTTTAATTTGATCTAGGCTTTGTCTTTATTCATGTTCCGGAGAAATGATATATGCTAGTTGTAGAACTTAGAAAAATCATAACTAAATCATTTTAACTCCAAATGACCTAAAATTTTATATGGGTTACCACTATACCAGTAGGTAGCTACCATAAAAATTTCAGCTTCAAAATCTTTCTAGAAAATATTTTTGCTACAGTGCTAATTATGGTAGAAAATGAGTTTTAAGTAATATCTTTTGCACCACAAATCCAAATTAGGTTTTCCAGTTTCTATGTCTTGGTATATTCGTATTCTACCTTGTGTATAAATTTTGTTGTATTTGGATAATTTTTGCTTGCTCTTTTGTTTAAGTGTTGCTAGTCTTATTGGTTGTTCTTGGTTCTTTTTGCCTTCGCTTAGGGTTCGACATTTGCATGGTAACCCCCAGAACGACCCTCCACAACAGTTTGAGCAACAGCAAGAAGGCAAGCAGTTTGATCATGTTAATCCCAGTATTTTAAGCATTTATGTTGATTACAAACTCTATGTATGCATTGCTACTTTGTTTTAATAGTTGGCCTAGTAGATGCATTTCCTTAGCAAATGATTATCCTCTACTACCATGAGCCTAGGTTACTTGCTGTGATTTAGAGTTCGTGGATGGGCTCTTGTCACTTAGTAGTTGCGAATTAATTGCTTAGCCATGCTTAGCTTCGGTAGAAATGGGCGGTTATCGACTTGTCGATAACCTTGATCACACAAAACTTATTATGATTTATTATTTCCACCTTGTTCCATGTCTACTTATGAAAACTAAAACTGAAAACAAAATGATTTAGACTTGGGCACAATGGTAAGATGGTGTGATTTTGGGTGTGACTGGAATGGTGCCCGGGTCAACAAGGACCGAACATCTTGTTACACTAAACCAAGCATTTTAGCGTGCTAACCACACTAGAGGGTATGGGACCTCTCTTGACTTAGTACTTTGGCGTGTATTGGCTCCGGGTCGCAGGGAGTCACAGGAGGGATGGAGGTGGGAGCATTGTAGTGTCCGAAAGGTTTCCCCCCCGTAACGGGTGGTTGTCTTTCGGCTTGCAATGTAAGCATATGGATTTCTATCCATATGAGCGGCTCGTAGTTAATACACAAGATTGGAAATGTCTCGTAGGACTTAGCTGCGCAAGCATACCTTGTAGTGTGCTTGTGGCTTGAAGGCGATGCGAAGTGTGGGTACATTGGTACACCCTGCAGGTTAAAACTATTCGAATAGCCTCGTCTAGGTTATGGACACGCTTGGCAAGGTCTTTCAAGAGTTAGACTACAACCTTTTAAATTAAAACTTGATGGGTGGTGCGAATCGGGATTCGTGCTATGTTGTGGTGACTATTGGGTTAGTCACTTCAGTGGTTACTTGTATGTATCTTTACTTCATCGTTACTTTGATAACAAAATAAATTTGCAAACTTGCTTTTAAAAGGTACTACATTATTGCAAATAAAGTTGGCTTCATGCAAAATGAGACATATGACCTCCACCTAAATAAGCTTGCATGTAGTTTATGAATAGGTGCGCTATTCCACACGTCGATCTTGCGGGTACAAAGACAATCTTTGTACTCTGTTGCTATGCTTAATTGTTTTGTTGCGAGGGGAAGGTGAGCACGAAGGGCCTCACTACATGAGCTGTGTTGTGGTAGCTTCATGGGCGACTAGCTTGGCGGCCCGGTCGGTTGCCTTGTGGGTTATGTTGGCTAACCGGTCGACTTTTGTTCTAGCCATCTTATGGCGCTTTTGCTTCATTGTCATTCTTGTATATTGTTCTATTTGGCGGTCGGCTCTCTTTGTAATAACTTTACTTTATGTTTGTCGTTGTTGAACTTAGTGATGTATGTGTATGGAATTGATGTGTAATTTTGTGATGATGTACATATGCTGCAGTGCAGGAAGCATATGTCCATCGAGGCTTAGAATGTTTAATTAGTAACGCTAGAACCAATTGGAGGTTAAGTGTTACTAGTTAAATATTCCGGGTCCTCACAAAGATGATGGGCAATGGTCCCTATACATGTGGTGTATAGGCTCTTGGTCCCTGTGCGGTGGAGCACGAGCAAGGGTACAATGACGGTTGTATACCCAGCATTACGGTAAAATGCGAAAAGAGATAAAGTTGAGAAAGGTGCATTGCATTGGTTGCATTCACATGAGTATGAAGGCTATACTTTGGTGCATTGTTTATCTTGCATTGTTGATGCTATGAATGATAACTTGCTTAGCCTTGTTGGTACTTGCTTGAGTCTTTGGGCTCACTCTTGCTTTGATGTGTTTTAGGTACAACTGCAAGACCGCATGCATGGGAGGAGTAGATATTTGGATGCACGCACTACCACTCAATCATAAGAATTACTTATAGATTGTTTGAGTTTGGTTAAGCGTAATAATGAGAATAGCAAATTTTGGTTATGTTTATGAGATTATCTGCATGCTTGATTGAACTGATTTTGAAGACTTTGATAAATGCCATGATTAATTGTTGGAACCTCGGTATAGTGACTATACAAAGGAGGTTTTCTTGAAAATTTGTAATTGGTCTTAGTTTAGTTTAGTTTAATTTAATTTTAGTAGCATTCGGGCTCAAGACTGAGTGGGGTGTTACTGATTAGTATCGAGCGGGCTTTAGGTCCGTGGTTAATAGAAAAATATTAAATTGACACACGTGTGCATGAGGTGGGGTTAGGAATTACATTGCTTCGCATTATCTATTGCTTTGTTTCATTTGTTGAGCAATTGTTGAATTGCCTCTGCTATCCTTTTTGTTGTTAATCTATAAAATGAGATGTTATGATATTCTATATCTATGAATCTATTCTATGATTGCCATGAGATGATCATGAATAATCATATTGGATTATATTGTTTATGCGTGTCGATAATGGTTGTTAAGAAGTGGAGACCGTGGTTGTGGCCTTGGGCTTTGTCGCTATACCACCGTTCGTGGTAGACGATAAAGTAGTTACCACTGAATACCTTAGTTGCAAGAGTTGGCGTGAGCTGTTTTAGAAAGTTGATTTCTTTCTTGACCTCAATCTTGGCAAATTCTTGATCCGTGATGGATGATGAATTTCTCGGGATTCTTGGTTTATGGTGGTTGTTGAGTGTCAATGGTCTCTTATAGTTCTCGAAACAATTATTGTTTTCCGATTGTCAGTCGCTTTTGCTACTTGTGATCTTTCTCAATTGGCAATTATTGATAATTCCTTGGTTGTTCCTTCTTTCTCTTTAGCAAAGAATGACTCATTTATTCGTTTGATAGTTGGGTATTGAGAGTTTGAAGTTGCAAGTTTGTTAGCATGAAAGCTTTGGCTCTATGTGTTCCTTTTGGATTATTCAGTGTTGAAGTTTAAGGCATTTCTTTTCTGTTGGAAATTGTTAAAATCTTTTGTGATGCCTCGTTATGGTTAAATCGAGATTGTAATCAAATAACTTGATATGGTATGGGTATCAAGATGAGTCATTGGAATGGTGCATAATTAATATTAATTAGTAACCTTGGAAGTGAAATTGATTAAGTTGATGTTGTCTTTTCCTAGTTCTTGATGAGCGGTATGTATGAGTAGTGATTAAGAGATATCAAGAAGTATGGAACCTTGATGAACTAGTCTGGTCATTAAAACTGTTTAGGTTGCTAAACTTGTTGGGTTCTTTGGTTCCCATGGATTAATTTAATTGTGTGGAAAGAAAAAAAAATTAGAGGAATACAGTTTATGTATTCCTTAGTATGATTAGTTCTTTGGGCGTGTATAACCGGTTGATGGATTGAATATCGGTAAATCTAGAAGTTATGAGGAGAGTTCTATGTAGTTCTTCTGTATAGAATGACGCGATGAATTTGGTTGTATCATTGTTAAGACTTTTGATCGATAGAAGATTTGATTTTTTTGAAGTTTTAGTGTATTTTTCTTTGAAATCCAAATACGAGGAGGAACAGTTGGATACCGTTTGTTAATGTCCATGTGATTTGGGAATAAAAGTAGGTAGCAACTAGATTTCATAATGAAGCCGCTTGATAACAACAATGGTGGTGGTATAAGCTGTTG
This sequence comes from Ampelocalamus luodianensis, assembly GCA_036346255.1. Taxonomy (NCBI): domain Eukaryota; kingdom Viridiplantae; phylum Streptophyta; class Magnoliopsida; order Poales; family Poaceae; genus Ampelocalamus; species Ampelocalamus luodianensis. The sequence continues at coordinate 28,567,188 of CM070637.1, forward strand.
TGTGTTGAAGTTTGATGATGAACATCGCTAAGAGTTGAACTTATATGGGCTTATGCCCATCTAATTGTGAATTAAACGGTTGATAATGTGACCTTGATGAAAGGGTTATGGTAGGAGCTTTTCAATTGTATAGTAGACCCCTTCTAAGTTTAATAGGTTGATGTATTGATGTTGTATGGTTTTGGTATACACTCGTTTTGAAGATGGGATGAAAGGATAGTATGGAAACTTTTGGTGAAACTCGGGGCCTTTTAATGGAATAGTTGATGATAAATATTCGTGTTGAGTATATTATTACGATGTTAGTAAGGTTATTTGCAAGAGATGGTGACTTGAGTGTGTGGTGATGATTCTTTTAGAAGTAAAGTAATTTGATCGTCTTTCGTAAATGAGATTTTGTAAGAGTGTTTGAGTTTTGCGGTGGGGATCATTTGGACCTCTTGAGTTATGTGGTGATTGAGTTGCTTTGAGCAAAGTGATATGTTGAAAGATTTTATTGGTTCTCAAGTTGTTCCTATGATTTGGTCATAAGAGCTTATCTTGTTTAAGTGGCAAGGTGATGTAGTAATCACGAAAATAACTATCCTTGTTAAAGGAAGGAGAGAAGTTAAGTGTTTGAGATTTAAGTCGTTTCGCATCTTGCGGTTTATTTGAGAGTACTTAAACCTTATGCGATTGTTCCATAAGGGTTTTCAATGTTCAAAGGGTATTACGTTCTTCTCTTTTGTGGTTTGGTATTCGCTATCGTAGGGCTTGAGCCCTTGACCGTGGCGATCCTTATGTTTTTTCGAGTTCTTGGCCTAAGTGACGATTTCCTTGGTCTTGTGTTCATTGCGATGGTTCATGTTTTCCAAGTTGTTGAAAAAATTGATTCCATTCGCTCTTTCTTTTGAAGAATCAACCTATTCGTTTCACTGAGTCTTTTGAGGTGTTGAATAATTGTAGTGGTGAAACGTGGGTTGTAAGCTGTTCGATGAGCTTTGGAGGATGAAATAATTTCGTAATATAGTTCTTTGAGAGAAGTCTAACTCAATGGAAGTTTGTCTTATGAGGTTAAATCGATTGCGATGTTACAACTAGTAGAACCTATAGTGAGTGTGATCCAAGATCTTAGGTTCACTTGGACGGAACATTAAATCTTGAAAGTATAGAAATATTGATCAATTTTATAGAGTATCGCAATTTGGTAGTATGGCAAGGCTATGAGAGTTAAACTTGATGATGTGGTTTAATGAGAGTGGGATAATAAAGTAATCGAATCGTCATGTCAATTAATGGGATAATGGAAAATGTTGAGTAATGTCAAGAGTGATTTGGCTCTAAATGAGTAACCTTACGAGAGTTATAATCCTTGTAATGGTTAATCGGTCAAGAAAATATTTTCATGATGATTTTAATGAGTAAGTATGTTGGAATTGTGGATTTTTAGAATTTAATCTGAGGATTTCCTTATACTTTATATGAGAATTTCGTTGCAAGAATCTTGGAGGTTAAATTTGGGCTTTGCATTGTTATGCTAGAACTTTAAACGCCCATGGATAATGTGAAAAAGTAGTATAAGGGTGGATTTGAATGATGGGATGGTCATTGATAGAAATATTTTTATAAAATACATGAGAATATGTGATGTGAATTCGAGTTGCCCATTCTTGAAGATTGAGGTAACGTGATTACGTCGAAGATCCATTTTGGGATGCATCGAAGTTATCTATCAAAGTAATTACATCGATAAAGAAATCGGTTAGAGAATGTTTTGTGAGATCATCGAGTCCCTTTTCAAAGGTGTTGACAAGGTGTTTTGATTTGGGTTTGGCGTTGAGATCGCCAAGTTAAGAGTGAGTTAGTGTCTTGTGCGATGAATCGGTATTCCAAAAGTTGTGAGAAATTTTAATTTCTAAAGGAGAAATTGAGAAAAGATTATTTCCTTGAGTCTTGGCGCTCTCTTGATTCTTGTTTGAACTATGAGTTTTGTTGGATGTCTTTAGCATATGGGGCTTGACTTTATGTTGGCATGTGTGGTCCTTATCATGCAGGAAGAATAAAAGAAATGATAGATTTGGATATTCGAGTGATTTCTCTTTTGGCGATCGTGGTGTTTATTTGCAAATTTTCTAACTTGAAGGTGGAAAGATTTTCGTGATAATCTTCGATTCTGAATTTGACTTCTTTTAGTACCGAGTTGGTAACGTTTGGTTGCGATGAGAGTCCTTCATTTTCAGTTGGGCTATGTCGGTAAAGAGTGTGTTTAAAGTGAGTTACATGCGTGTGGTTGGTATCTTTGGGAAGTTTAACCCAAGATACATTGGCTTGTTCTCGCTAGTTGGCGTATCGCCAGGTTTGTCTCGAGTCCGTGCGCGGAGTATGTAACGTCTTGTATGTTTTGGTGTTGAGTGAGTACCTGGGAGATCCAGAGTTTGAGGTTTCGTTTGCGCCATTGACCATCGAGTGAGGTCTTACCCTTGAGTCTTGTCCGATGAGTGTGCCTGGAATGTCGAGTTGAGCGTTAGTACAGACGTCGATTTACGTCCTGGTGTTGTGGTCTCTTCTGTTGGAGAGATAGGCCACTTGAGAGTTGAAGTCTCGCGTGAGCGAGTTTAGAAAGAGTTGATCGCGTTGGTATCTGTTGTTAAGTTCTAGTTGCGGTCTTCTTTCGTGTAGATTGGCATTTAGATTCGGGGTCGAATCCTATTAAGGGGGGTAGAATGTAATACCCCGAAAGTGTGTTAAGCCTTAATCGGGGGAGATTAAATATTCGGGAGAGAATTCAATGGTTTTGGAAAGGACCTTTTGGTTAATTTCGCAGTTCAATAGTTGAAAAGGGGAAATCAGTGTTTTAGTCACTCTTGGGCTTGGGCCCAGCCATGGGAGCCCAAGGGCAGCCGACCAAAGGGGCACCACTCCCCCCCAAACCCTAACCGCAGCCCCTCCTCCCCACTTCCCTCACGCCTCCACCCCTCTCCCCCTTGGTGGCCGCCACCCCGCCCTCTCTCACGCCTCCCCTCCCTGGTTACCTCCCCCTTCCACCCCTCCCAAGCATCCCTCCAAGTCCCCCCATTGCTGCTGTCCAAAGGTAGAAGAAGGACCCCCCATTGCGGCTGGTTAAGGAGGAAGAGAAGGAGGAGGAGAAGAGGGAAGGAAGAGGGGAGAAGAGAAGGGAGAAGAGAAGAAAGCGGGATCCCATCCGGAGTCCGTGATCTTCAGCTGCGCCAAGGGTAACTAGCTTCGTTTGTTGTTGTGTGTTTAGTCGTAGAACCGAAATCGAGTAGTTTTGGCAAGATTGAAGTCGGTCTGTTAAAGTTGCAATTCTGTCCAGAATGTTGCGTGGCCAGTTTCATGTGGTTAGAGGCAGAATTAGGAGTTTGGATCTCCTAGAGAGTTGTAGCGGTTGTTCTTAGCTTTCAGTGGCCACCAAGATCACCCAAATCCGATTAACGGTCAGGAAGTTATGAATTTTTTAGTATCGCTGCTCTGTTAATCTGTCAGTTTAGAACAGTCTGTAGAAAATGGGTTGAATCTGCTAGTTAAGTTCGAAATCAGAGGACCTCAATATAACGAAACATGTAGGTAATTTCCATACCTTTTGATAGAGATAAACAACGCAAGATTTGGACTTTCTTAGCAAAAGTTATGATGGTTGTAGTGATCTGTCCAGAGAACCCGACGTGATAATTGTTGCTCTGTAGGTTGGCTCGGTAGAGGTAGTAATTGGCAGAATCAAAAGGGCTCCCCAACTAAGTTTATTTAGGTAATTAAATTACCTTTCCAAAAAGTCTGAGAACACCTTATTTGGACCTCTGAGCAGAAAGTTATGAATTTTAGAAGTTGACTGTCCGCAGTGATCACCAAAATGATCGCTAGAAATTGGGGGTTTTTGTTAACACTTGAGAGTAGCGAGTTTTGTTGTGTTATTATTTATGCTCTTGGTCCAGCGTGTTGGCCTTAGATTGGGATACCTTTATATTCAGGTGGGAGCGCGGTTCCAGGGGCAGCACCCTCTTCGCGTCCACCGTTCTCGCACAGTTGAGGCAAGTATTCGGGCTGTTGTATATTTATGCTTGTATCTTTGTATTTGTTTGTGTTTGGCTCATAATAGCTATGCATGGATGTTATGGTGATGAGTTCCAATTTATCTTGGTGAATGCAAGTACTGTTTGAGTGACTAATTATGATTGTTTGATACGGGATGCTAATACTTTGATGCGTAATAACCATGCAAGGTTGATAGTATGGTAAGTAAGATTAAGGATGAAGGATACTAGAGAAATGATTAATTGATATTCATGAGTGATTGTTCAAGTGTGCTAGTATTATGATTAAATGTGCTATTCATGGATGCTAGAATGCTATGAATATCAATGATGTGGAATGCTAGAAGTATGAATAAGTTTATTCATGTATGATGTTGTTGTTAATGCCTACATGTTAATGATAATATGTTGAGTTCCTGCATATGAAGGACGTTATCATGGTGCATACGCATGTTGAGAGCATACAGGTGCCTTGGTCACGTGGTGACCAAGCACATACAAATTCTCCCTTTAACTGATCGCTCAAGTCAGATTACTAAAACCTATCAGAATACTGACAGATTCGCAGAACAGTCGCACTAATAAATTCATAACTTTTACTACAGAGGTCCAAATAATACGATCTAGCACTTCATCGAAAGCTATTGACGTCCTCTACAACTCTCTAGGAGAATCCCAAGACCGAATCTGCACTTAACTATATCAAAACGTCTGTCTAACGCGATCTGTCGTGAGGAGACAGAAATACCGACATTGCTACAACAATCAAATATGCATCTATTCGGGGGCAAACCGGGGTTACCCTTGACGAACCGCTGTAGACCACGATGCAATCCGCGAATCTTCCCCTTCCCTCTCTTCTTCCCTTCTCCTTTCTTCCTTCTTCTTCCTTTTTTTCTTGACCGGCCACCACAATGAAGAGGCATCGGAGGAGAGGGGCACCACCATGGAGGAGATGGGTTGCTACAGTGGCGCGCAGTGCTTGTAGCACCCTAGGGTTCCCCCTCCTTCTTTAGTTGGTTTCTGGTTTCCTCATGGGCCACTAAGTCTGTTTTTTCTCCACTTGACTATGGGCTGCGTGGCCCATTACTCTCTCAATTTCTGATTTTTTTTTCTCTTTTAATTATCTTAATTCCCTCTCTAATTTTTTTATGACATCCACTAACGACAAACGGGATATTACATTCTATCCCCCTTAAAAAGAATTCGACCCCGAATTCTACTTTCACCAATCTACTTGAAAGGAACTGAAATCAACAATCTTTAACGCATACCCAACGTGAACCACTCCGAGTACTGCTCGCACATGCGAGACCGCAATTCACAAGTCGCTTCCCTCTTGGGCTTATGGGATCATATCACCTTGACGGATATCACATCTTTCACCTCAACACTAGTCTCGACCTTTATAGGTACACCCAACACACGGGACTCAAAGGTAAGGTCTTACTTCTTAGCCAATAGCTCTAACAAAATCTCAAGCTCCGGACCTCTCATGTGCTCTCTCAGCACCAAAAAACACAAGGCATTGCGTACTCCGCGCAAGTACTCGAGACTGTCCTAGTGATACGCCAATCTACAAATTCCCGTGACAGGGAATCTATCCAACACACCTTCGGTTAAACTTCCTTTCGGTACCGAAGTACACCGTCTACACAAAACACATAGAACTCTTGTTCCAACTCTCAGTCGATCACCTTACCTATGCAAGCAGCATCTCCTTTACCAAGGGACGCACAAAGAACTCGCCTACCAACTCACTTATCCGAAGAACTCAGCGAGAACAAAGGAGTCAAAATGCATCCAACTCAAAGCCATCTTCCTTAGAAGAGCCCAATCCAAAATCAATGGATTTACCATGAAATTTTTTTTTCCACTTTTGAAATAGGTAGTTTAGAAATAAATGCCACACAAGCCAAAAACGAAATCACTCGAAAAAAACCATATTAACCATTTTTTTTCTTAACTGGAAGGAATCACACATACCGACAAGAACCAACTCAATCTGTAATTGACATCCGTCATAACCACATAGTTCAAGTAAGAACTAAGAGAATATCTCACTATCCAAGATCACCTGTAACACCCTTTTTCCACAATCTTTCTTTTAAGAATTTAACTTCCTCTAAACTATGGGATTCCAAATCACACGCTAACTCATTACTCTTAAGTTGACAACCTCAAGCTATGCTCAAACCGCAAACTTCGTCCATACCCTTGTAGAGAAACTCTACTGACTCTACAATAACATACTCTAGATAATTCTCTTATCGATAGACTTACTTTGATAGATAATTTCCAATGCTCCTCAACAAATATTTCACCCAAAATCGCATCGCTCCAATCCGTAAGGAATAATCAACTTGAAATCCACAGCACACACTCTCATTTACTTCATTAAAAGAGTTCTATTAATGATCGTCATACTATTCGAAATCCATTGTTATTCTTCTAGTTCTATACATAATCATTGAGCAACTAAGGATCTAGCATAGAACACCAAACCCAATTTCCACCTCCAAGACTCTATAAGTGTATTTTGGTGTAACTGTTACGAAAAATCCTCAGATCCGGTGACTGAAATTCCCACAATCCAAACATACTCAATCATTACTTCAACATGTAAACATATTCTTGACCAAATTATCTTTATAAAGATTCTAACTCCTAGAGGGTTACTCTTCTAACGCCAAAACATTCCTAACAATAGCTCAACAATCCCTGCTATCTCATTAATTGGCATAACAATTGGATTATTTTGCTAGTCCCCACTCTGTTAAACTACATCGCCATAGATCACCTACACAACCTCTCAAAATTACCCAATCGCGATACTCTAACACATGATCAAGTTCCCCATACTTTCGATAAACCCAACATTCTAGCATCAATGAAGGTTCTTGGATTATAATTCGCTATGGGTTCCGCTAGTTGTAACACTAATCAGTTTTATTTCAACGACAATCATTCCATTTAAATCAAATTCTCCAAGAATTATAGGTCAAAACCAATTTACTTTCTGATGTTCTTCAAATAGCTTGGTCTCCAAAATTCTTACCGCTATTGTTTACTTGACCACCACCAACCAATCACCATACAACTCTTTATAACACTTGGCATCACAACTTGGTTAATTCCTTACTCAAAAGGAAGAAATAAACAGATACAAGGTTCGACGCATAAGAAATCGTGGCTCCTCGAAGTGAGCACGAGACCAAGAGAAACAGTCAAATAGAAATGATCTCGGAAAACAAAATACGAGTCCACAGTCGAGGGCACAAGTCCCATAAGAAGAAATTTTCCACGTCCATAAATCATAATAAAACATTGCTATGCAAACCCAAGAAACTCTTAAGCTGTGACAACAGGAAAGTTGCAGATTACGATTTTTAGCTCCAACCTCAAATATTTATGGCAAACATTTTTAGTTAACACAACGAAAGCAACCTCTTTGATTACAATATTACTTGTCAAACTAAACAAGAAATGCCTTTAATACCAAATCACATTAATCACATCGGAACCAAACGGAACCTTTCCATATGTCACATTGCTCAACTAATTTCATCTACTACATAAATCATGAACCCCCAAAAGATCACGAATACAAAACTCCAAACATTTCATTTAACCGTTATTAAAATAATCAACTTACTTTCTATCTAGAAGAATCCTCACCACTCCAACGCGTCACAATCTCTTGTAGACCTTATTACTAACATCAAGAATAATTCACTCTTAACAAGGTTTGTTATCATCCACTCTTCCTTTATAAAGTCCCCAAAAGCTAACCAAACTGTTACATATCACTTTATCATCTCATCCTCGATTGAGAGTACACCAAATTCTTACAACCTCACTACAGCAACCATTTTATTTATTATTATTTTTAGAGGGAACCTACTACACAATTTAAAAGGTTACACCAAAACCCTTTCATCAAAGACATACTATTATCTGACAATTTCACCATCATGCAAACACAGGTCACTTATTAAATCCCATCATAAACCATTGATGATTATTCAATCATGGGCAAAATTGATGGTCCTTTCTCTATTTGTTTTCCCACGAGCAAAAAATAAGATCATCAAATCGCCAATTAAAGAAAATTCCATATTATCATCTATTAAGACAACGATGAAACACATCCTTATATTTCCCCTTCCTACACAATTACATTAATCCATTGAGACCAAATAATCTAACAAGTTTAGCAAACTAAACAATTCTAATGATCAACATTTTCATCAAAGTTCCACACTTTTTAATAACTCGATTGATTCCAATTAGGTATAGTCATACCCTTAATCACAGTTCAACAAGAACTACTACATGGCACCATCAAATTAATCAACTTTCCTTCCAGGGATCTTAGTTAGGATCGATTATACACCACACTACAGACCCAACTTGATAACCCATATCATATCCACTAATTTCTCCGATTATAACCTCTCACTTAACCATGAGACGACATCGTTAAAGGGTTTAGCATTTTCTTCCATAAAAGAACCTTTCAACTTCAACACTCAAGATACCCAAAAGTGATATATTGAATCAAAACTTTCACGTACTACAAGACTTGCAAAAGGAAACTTTCATTATCCAAATCATCAAGTGAAATAAATGGGTTATGCTTTCCAGTAAGAAAAATGAAACTCCAATACAAAAGTCAGCATTGACAACTATCCAAGTCCACCAGCCACGAGAATAACTCAACAATAGAAAAAAAAAACAATAATTGCTTTAGGGAACAAGTTAAGCCAATAAAACATATCAACCTTTCTCAAAGAAACTCATCAACTGCAATGAACTACTGACTCATAGAAATCCATCAACCACAACTGGACAAGAGTTGACCAAATTCGAACTCAAGGAAGAGAACAAATTTCTAAAGATACTCACTATCGATGCCCGTACTAAGACATCTGAGATAACCACTTTCCTGTTTTCATACCACGAAAGATGGTGTGACCTGGTAAAGCCCAGGGCCACAACCACGACCTCAACCTCTCAACATGCGCTACCATCACTCATACTAATCATAGAATCATATTATAGGTATATAAGGTCATCTCATAATAGGAATCACCAATACAATATAACAGGCGTAAATGTAATGCTTGACCCATCCCATCCAGCGTGCACGGTGTGTCGGGTTTTAAGTTCATTAACCATTACAAAATTTTAGCAATTTAAGTTACCTAAGTTGTAAATCCAATCACCACGGACCTCTTGCCGCTCGATACCAATCGTAACACCCCACCGACATGAGCACGGAATGCTATTAAACTAACATTAAACAATTCTAAACCAAGGCAAACTACCAAATTTAATGAACCTCCTTGTAAAGTTAACTACGGAGGTTCCAACACATAGATGAATCATAAATAAATAAACCGACAACGAATCATCATTAGGTATTCAAAGTATGCTAAGCAACTAGTATATTCAAAGAAATCTGAAGTACACTACTCATCATTATTACACTTAACCCATTGCATGAGGCATAATCATAATAAATCCTTTAAGCAACTCGCTCATTTATTTAAGCATGGTGCAAGTTTATTCAACTTTAGATGGTTCATGGTAGTGTGTGTGTGAACATTAAGCTACTCCCTTCCATGCATGTCGTCCTTGGATTGGGTACCTAAAACAACAAGAAAGCAAGAGTGAGTCCACAGACTCAGCAAGTACATAAATAAAAAGACACATGATTCGAACCATAACATCAGCATCCACATTTAGGAGCACATCATTAAATCATGCCACATGCATATGCAATGCTCAATGATTCCTTTTCTTTATCTCTTTTTGCATTTTACCGGTAATGCAAAGTATGCAACCGTCGCTGCATACCCATGCCTGTGCGTGCACGCACAGGGACCAATTGCTCAATACTCCGCAAGTATTGGGGACCTCAAGCCCACACTCCACAAGTGTGGGGATCTCAAGCCCGTCACATTCATGACGGTGACCTCAAAGATGTGCATGCTTGGTCATCACAAGACCAGGCCTCAACATGATATCAATATGCATATGCACCATCTCTTTTCAACATCAAGCACCAATGGCAGTAACAATGTTCATGAATAAAGGCAATAACGACATTCATGAATAAAGGCGATAACAACATTCATGAATAAAGGCAATAACAACATTCTTGAATAAAGGCAATAACAACATTCATGAATAAAGCATATCCATACTTTGATCATTCACCATTTTTATTATGCACACTTATCAACAGCCATATGTCATTAACAAGCATCAAACCCGCATTCATGTCCAAGCAATCACAAACAAGGTACAAACGATGCACTTGCCTTAACCGCGTGAGAACGGAGGATGCGAAGAAGGCGCTGCCTCCGGGACCAATCCACCACCTAAAATTCATTTAAAGGCATACTAAGCCAAAGGTAATGGACCGAACAAACAATATAAGCAACCACAATCTAGCAATAGCTTGTAACGCGACCCCGACTCCAAATTCCTAAAAGCTGATCTGTCCCCTCTGTAAACAGTCATGTTCTAAAATTCGTACCTTTTAGTACAGGAGTCCAAATGATGTGTTCTTAGACTTCATTTAAAGGTTATCAAATTACCCAACTAAACCTAGTTGGTGGGCCTTCCTGATTCGGCCATCTAATATCTATTTTATGCTAATTAACAAAACATCGATTTCACATCAGGTTCTCTGGACAGTACACTAAAACAATCATAACTTTCATCTAGTTTGTCCAAATGTCGCGTTCATGGGCTTCCCTGAAAGCTACGACAATTATCTACAACTTTCGTTATACTGAGATCCTCTAATTCTCCCTTTAACTGATCGCCCAAGTCAGATTACTAAAACCTGTCAGAATACTGACAGATTCGCAGAACAGTCGCACTAATAAATTCATAACTTTTGCTACAGAGGTCCAAATAATACGATCTAGCACTTCATCGAAAGCTATTGACGTCCTCTACAACTCTCTAGGAGAATCCCAAGACCGAATCCGCACTTAACTATATCAAAACGTCTGTCTAACGCGATCTGTCCTGAGGAGACAGAAATACCGACATTGCTACAACAATCAAATATGCATCTATTCGGGGGCAAACCGGGGTTACCCTTGACGAACTGCTGTAGACCACGATGCAATCCATGAATCTTCCCTTCCTCTCTTCTTCCCTTCTCCTTTCTTCCTTCTTCTTCCTTTTTTTCTTGACCGGCCACCACAATGAAGAGGCATCGGAGGAGAGGGGCACCACCATGGAGGAGATGGGTTGCTACAGTACCGTGCTACAGTGGCGGCGTGGGTACTGTAGCACCCTAGGGTTCCCCCTTCTTCTTTAGTTGGTTTCTGGTTTCCTCATGGGCCATGGGCCACTAAGTCTGTTTTTCCTCCACTTGACTATGGGCTGCGTGGCCCATTACTTTCTCAAATTCTGATTTTTTTCTCTTTTAATTATCTTAATTCCCTCTCTAATTTTTTTATGACATCCACTAGCGACAAACGGGATATTCCATGCGACCCACATGTCAGAAAATTTCCATTTTCTTCCTCTTTTTCCTTTCAACTGAAATACCTTGCTGATGTCATGCTAACACTGTAAATTATTTTTTCTTTAGAAAAATAATTCCCTAAATTCTGAAATTCTGATTTTATCATTTTATATGAATTTCAATCTTCTGAGAGTCTATTCTCCTTCATATGAACTCCGTTTCAGTCCATTCAAATTCCTAAATTCATCTAAAATTGAGCTCTTTATTTTAGAGTTAGTTTTACTATTTTTGGATTTTATTTGAATTTATTTGTGTTTCATCATTGTTTTCTCTCTTGTTAATTGATCATTTTCTGAGCAGAGAATAGAACAAAACTTTGAAGATCCAAATGTGCTAACTGAGCAAGGCCAAAGCCAAGGCAAGTCGTAGTCCTTTGATCATATTGAACCTATGATTTAAAAAGTATGTTGTTTTATATCAATTACATGCTATCTTTATATCAATTGTTTTGGGATTAGCTATCACATGTTGTCATTTTGCCTCCATTGAATATTTGAATTCCATGAATCACTTGTCACCCTAGCATTATTAATTTTAGTTGGACATAATTGTATCACCAACACGGGTATCGTACGGATGCTTAGTCAAGTTTAGTTGTGATAGGTTCATTATCACATGTACAAATAATGTTGAATTTGACTTAATGAAATATGGAATTATGGCGGGTAGTCACTATTGTTAAAGTTTGTGTACCATGACGGGTATGTCATGGTCTTGGTTGAACAAAATAATTTTCGCTCGAGTGGCGGTTGTGAAGTGAGGGTGTGGATTTAACACGTTGTGAGTTTTTGGTAGCCTTGCCTGAGTAGCTTGTCAATGACTTAATCTTGTGCGCCATTGAATTAGGCCTTAATTGTACAACCGCATTGGCCGGTATGGGACAGACCTGGCTAACTAATTAGCAATGTCTTAATTTTGGTTCTGTCTTGAAAGCGTGAATTACGGGATAGACATATACTCACCATGGCGTAATAGGAGGGCCTTGTCTAGTCGGTAAGACATTCAGTGTTGAAGCCTTAGCGGGTAGAATTGGATTAAGAAGGAGCTTTGTAAAGGCCTTGTAATGACCACTTACTCGCACAACTAAGGAAGTGTGATCAGACACTTTGAGTTTATTTATCTCTTGTGGGTAAAGCTATACAATCTCTACAGATTTAAAACTATTTAAACAGCCGTGTCCGCGGTCATGGACGTGCTCAAGGATTTCACACGAGAGGTAGAGTTTCTTCAGAAAATATGTCGGTGTGTCAATAGGAAGTTCACTTGATGAATATAATGCTCATTTGGTGATGGGTATTTCACTTGGAGGTTTATGTTTGGAAGTGGATAGGGAATTCATTGGTTGTTTCAAAGTAATTGTTTACTTATTTACTATTCTTTTCAATTACACATTTCAATCTATTATTTCAATTACATTTCATCAATACCGCTTTTGCAAAAGAACCATACAACTAACATTTGTTCAAGCCTTGCATGAATATTAATTGCATACTATTTCCTATGACATCTTTGAGTACTTTATATGCTCATGACTTCAAATTACAGTACTCGGTTGAAGAATATCAAGTGCTCAAAAGTTCTTTGACAAGGAGTACTATGAAGACTTTGCGGATTAGGATCGTTCTCTACTCGATTGATTGTGGGTATGTTGATTGGTCTTTTCAAGTTTTCTCGTTCTGCAGAAGAGTTTATTTTACTTAACTCTGCGTGGCAAGTTAAGTAAAAATTGACCAAAAGGTTTAGTTATTGTTCTATTTGTTATTTTGAGATCTTTTTAGTTATATTGATAAATGGATGGTATTTCATCGATGTTTCTGTGTGAACTATAGCTACGATCTCGGACTAGTTCGAATACATAGAGGTCAGAATTGCATTTTTGGTTCGACATTGGCTAATGCAAGCCGAGCTGATTGGGATACAATCTCTGTTGGTGATATGCCCTAGAGGAAATCATAGAGATGATTGTATCATGCCTATGTTTATGAGTTATTGAATAAATGTTATTTTGTTCCTTGAATGAATCATTGGTTATAAAGGTTAACAAGTATGTGACTTGTTGGTGAAGCTCTTTAACTTATATGATGTCGTTCTAAATGGTATCCCTAGTTAGATGTCATTGGTTGGAACACCAGTGATTCTCGATCAGCACATGTAGTGATTGATGACCATGTTTCACGGTCATGAATATGGGGATATCGAATCAATAATGTGAGCATGTTAGAGAACATTGGGTTGGATTGACCCACCTTGAGACATTGCTGAGATTTTTATGATTCTATGTGTCATCGGTTGGTCTCAAGCAATGATGATGTATAATCCTTAAACCTTACATTAGCATGGTTTCCTACAAGCGTAAGAGTACACTTTGGGGTTACCAAACGCTACTCAGTAACTAAGCGATTATAAAGGTAGCTTTCGGTATGCTATAAAACATACAGAGGAATGTAATTGGTCGATATAGGATTTGCCCTCCTAACATAACAGAGAGATATCTCTAGACCCCTCAAGTGGTTGGATAAAGAAAGCGCATGGCTATGCTCTTGGTGGTTGAAGAGTTCTACCACATAAGGTTATCGATATTCGATCGAGAAAGTATTGAATAGTCCATGGATGACAAATATCTCACTTGGAGTTCAAACCGGATATCGAGAGGCAAAGGGAGAATACATGAGTAGGTCACTTAGTTTGATCGGTTCTGGTGGTCGTATGGAGATCTGAGCTAGTCGTGATCTGTCGAACATAATCACATAGTGATCAAAACACAGTCGTGGGAGTTCTGAATGGTGGTGACCAAATATGAACTGGTTGTATAGAGATAGGACCAGGTCATAGATCATATTGCATTAAGGTTCGTCGGATATAATTCGTGTGTATTCGGGAATCGTTATGTTCTGCTAGGAGCCGTCGACGACTCGTGATCGGCAAGGAGTTTCCGAGTCACAACCAAACTACGCATGAGCCTAACGAGACACACACTTAATGGGATGGAACAAAACATGTTTGGATAGGATCTGTCATGAGCACTATATAAGAAGATGCTTGAGGCTGTTGGGATAGAGAACAGGCGAGAGACGTGAGTTACTCCACCGAAACCTTAGCCGCCATCTTCCTGAGAGCCCCGCTGTGTGACTTGGTGCTAGCATATCGGCGTACGATTGTTCCTTCATTGGAAACGTGGATACCATAGAGGCGCTACTGCGGTTGATGTTGTGCTTGAGGACGACCGACGATCTTCACAAGGAATGTTGGAAGTTGCTAGAGGAGATGATCAACTACGACCACTTCATTGATGCACTCTTCGTTGGACAAGGCTGCTCCGACTCTTTTTCCACTACACTACGCATCTAGTGGTAACGATCTGTGATCATCTACTTGCTTGACTTCCTGGTTTACGTGGTAGAATTTTTAAATTGTTGCTATTGTGGCCTACTCGTATCCCTTCAAGTGGTATCAAAGCCATCCTGCTTAGTTTTTTATCTGGATTGGTCGCATATACTGGATATGTGGCAGTAGTAGATTGGATCTATTGCTGGTTTGGTCTGGTAATCTAGATCAGTTTATATGGATGGAATGACCTAGGCACTGGTTGTAAGACCCCGATGTATTTATCTTGTAATGCTTAATCTTCCATTGACTCTAGCATCACAAACAAAATATACCGTGCCTTGGGAAAATGTATACTTTCCAGAATTGCAGTATACACACCCTTTTACAAAACATTGCATCAATTCCATACAACACATTTGAACCAAAGCTTAAACTTTACAAGCAAAAGACATATAGTAAAGTTATTACAAAAGAGAGGCCAACCGCCAAAAACAAGCTAAAGAGTTAAACAACAATGGAAGCAAAATGCCATAAGATGGCTATAAACAAGAGCCAACCGGTTTGCCTCACACCCACAAGGCAATCCGACAGGGCGCCAAGCTAGTCGTCCACACGCGACAAACTCACAAAAGTCGATCCCTTGGGGATCAACCTCCTCTGCAACAATTAAGCAATGCAAATGAGTACAAGAATGTACTCGCAAGACTTACGAGTAACAAACCTAGATACTAGACTTACGAGTAACAAACCTAGATACTACTACATGCAGGCTTTAATCAAAGGAGAAGGCTAAAGGTTCATTTTCAGTATAAAGCAGATTTTATTTGCAATAAGTAATAATTGAAAGCAATTTTAACAATCTGATTTTATTTGGATAAATAACAGCGTGACAATAAGTAGTAACATAAAGACATCCTGGAAGTGACTAACCCAATAGCCACCACAACAATGGCACGAATTACCCATTCATACCACTCACATCAAGTTTTAATTAAAAGGTTATAGTCTAGTTCTTGCACGACCTTACGAAGCATGTCCATAACTTACGACGAGGCTATTCGAATAGTTTGAACCCTGCAGGGGTGTACCAATGTACCCACACATCAGACCGCCTTTTCGCCACATGATTAAGCACACTTCCAAATGTATGCCGGCACGACTAAGTCCTATGAGATGTTTCCAATACTGTGCATTCACTACGAGCCGCTCGTACGGATAGAAACCCATACGCTACATTGCCCATCCGAAAGTCAACAAATCCCATAAGGGTGAAGGCTTCGGACAACTGCAATGCTCACAACATCTGCCTCCTACAACCTTTTGCGACTCGGAGCTAACACACGCCAAAGTACTAAGTCGAGAGAGGTCTCATATCCCTCTAGTGTGGTTAGCACGCAAATATCGCAAGTAACTCGGTCCTTGATGACCCGAGCACCATTCCATCACACCAAAAGATCACACCATCATACCAATGTGCCCAAGTCTAAATTTTTTATTTTCAGTTTTGGAT
This sequence comes from Ampelocalamus luodianensis, assembly GCA_036346255.1. NCBI lineage: Eukaryota > Viridiplantae > Streptophyta > Magnoliopsida > Poales > Poaceae > Ampelocalamus > Ampelocalamus luodianensis. Next base: position 28,583,608 of record CM070637.1, read on the forward strand.
TTCACAAATAAACAAGGCACAAGGTACTGATCACAAGTAATAACAAGTTTTGTGTGATCAAAGTCATCGACTAAGTCGATAACCGCCCAATTCTACTGGTAACTAAGCATTCCTAAGCATCATATCGTAAAGACAATAAAAGAGCATAAATCATTCACCGGGCTCTAATTCACCAGTGAGAATAATAACCTAGGGCAGTGGCAGGGGTGAACAATTTCAGGGCAACAATGCAATAGGATTAGCTACCTCTAATCGATAGAATTAACTTTGACACAAAGAAGCATGCATACTTATTCTTTGCAAACAAGATATTAGACTTTAAAAGTAATGGGAACAATATGATCAAATGATGCTACATCTGCTTGCCTTGCTGGGGATCACTTGGTTGCTGCAGATGGTCACTCTCGTATTCAACACAATCGTCACAACCTATCGAAAGAGCAAGAAAATCCAATAAGAACGACGAACATCGAAAAAAGATTCAAAATCCAAATTGCTCCAAAATCCATGAAATTTACACAGCAGGAAGAACATGATTTTAAATGAATTTAGCAATAAAAATCATTAGATTTTGATTAAGTATGCAAAAGTTATAGCCTAAACAATTTCTTTCAGTTGGAAAAAACAAAATAAATTGCTATGTGTTACTATTCATCGTACAATTTTCCAGAAAGTTTTTGAACTTGAAATTTTTATGGTAGACAGATAATTACATCCTAAGGTTAGCAAAATTGGGTTCACTTCATTTGGAGTTAAAATGAATTTATTATGATTTTTCAAAGTTATGAAACTAGTGCATAGCATTTTTCAGAGACAAAGACCAAATAACACATTTTCTATATTAAGGCATATTAGCAGAGGATCTTAGCACAACTTAGTTTACTCAATTTGGAAACATAGAGAATTACTTATGCATTTTACAAGTTTAAAGGAATTTCTAGAGTAACAATAATTGTGAACAAGATAATACAACTACATAGTTTTCTGGTATAGTACAGTGTTCAAACATACTTTCATATTAAAGTTTAGTTAACAAGGAAGAAAAAAAAATTTGGATCACTCTAAAAGAAGTTAAAATGAATTAGTTATGCACTTTTGAAATTTTAAGCAATTAACAGTTCGCAATTAAGAGCTTTCGGGCTTTTTCTTGAAAACTAATTCAGCAGGGAGGTCGGGATGTTGATCTAAAATCGCACGGCTCAAGTGCAGGAGCACAATACACACGAGCACCCATGCGAAAAGACTCCAACGCCCTAGGGAGGTCTAGGCCGTCGGATCTAGATTTGACGGTCCGGATCTACAAGGGAGGTCCTAAGGGTTAAGGTTTACACAAGGGAGGTTCTAACGGCTAAGATCTCGCGAGAGGGAGGTCTTAACGGTCAAGATTTCTTCTAGGGGGAGGTCCTTAAGGTCAAGCTCTAAGAGAGGGGAGGTCCTAAGAGATCCAGATTCCCAAGGGGAGGTTTTGAACGGCTCAGATCTACCCAGAGGAGGTCCTAGAGGTCAAGATCGTGAGGAGGAGGTCTGAGGTTTCCTTTACAAAAGACCAAGGGTGGTCTTTTGCAAAGAGGACCACGAGGTGGTTTTGCAAAGATGACTACGGGAGGCCTTTTGCGAAAACACAGAGGGTGATCCTAACGGTACAGTTTAAATCTAAAGAGATTTTTAACGGCTAAGATCTAACCTAAGTGGTCCTGAAGGTTGTCAAAGGGTGGCCTAGCTTTCGACAACGCAGATTATGGCCCACATGTAAGTGACACAAAAGCCATTCAGATAGCTATTAACTGCTAACCAATGATTAGTAATGATTTGCTCAGTAATGCTGTCCTAGCGACAATACACCGAGCTACGACGTCCGACAAAAGCCCGAGGGCCATCAACGGCTTGCCGCCGGTGATCAGGACCTCACCGGCGCCAATCACGGGCACCACTAGCTGCACAATAGCATTGCGCACCCACTGGGACCACTTATGATGGCGGCGGCGGCCAAGAACGCCGGCGAGCCAGAGATGAATGGCAGTAACCAATACGGCTAAACTTGAAAAGCAAAAATGAGCTCCGCATTGTTCTGTAAAGTAGGTGCCCAAGCCTCTAGGGACTAATAAGAGGTTACGTGAGGACGGAGAAGGCAAGAAGATAGCCGAGGAAGCTCCAGCGACGAAGTATCTTGCCGGAGTTGAGGAAGATGATGGAGATAGGGAGGTCTGAGCAAAATCAGCAATGCTAGTTCATCAGGATAGCTTCAATATAGCTCATAGAAGGTCTATGAGCACTTAATTGAAGAGTAAAGGTGCTTACCGGCGATGGGGACGAAAGGGGATAAACTCGACCGAATTTGAACAAACCCCAATTTGACAATCTCTGCGAAGGTCAAACAAAATTAAGTTAGGGGAAATGCTCAAGGTGATTAGAGGAACAAGTTGACACGCCAAGAGTTGCAATTGAACCACTGGAGCCCTGATGTCACCGAGGAGCTCCAAGGTCCAGCAATGGCGAAAAGGGCTCTCGGGTGTTTGAGCTCAAGCAACAGAGATGAGAGCTAGGGTTGCAAGGTGGTGTCTAAAAGAAGCTAAGGAGGAGCTCCAGGGTCCTTTATAGCCGAGGGAGCAAGGTTAGGCAACGTAGTGCTCCACAGTGCACCGAGTCAAAACCTCATGCCATGGGTGCACTTGAAGTGACGAGGCGGTAGAAGGAGGACTTGGGGCAAAGTCAGCGCACGCATTGAATGTTGGCGATGAAGAGTCGTTGATAAGGACAAAAATGAAATGACAAGGCTCTGCTCCTCCTCTACCATGACGCACGCGCGAGGAAGGTGATGATGACTAGCTCAGAGGGTCCCACCTGCCAGTGAAAGAACCTAGGGTGAACTGGTCAAAAGAGCAAAGCGGCTAGGTTAAGTTAGGAGATCGATTTGGGAGGTCTTGGCAGTTGGATTAGAAATGGAGGGCCATGATTTAAAGTGAGGTTCGGAGGTCCTAACGTTTAAGGAGATCTGAGACACAGATCTACACATGGACGACCCACGATCACCCAGGTGCTAACAGAGGTGGTAGCCACGGGTGGTCTGGAGGGTTGTCTTTGCGAAAGACTAGCGGGGTGGTCTTTGCAAAAACACCGAAGGTGGTCTGAGGGTGGTCTTTAGGGAGGTCTTTGAGGAGGTCTTTGCAAAGACACAGGGGGTGGTCCAAAGGGAGGTCCGAGAGGGTGGTCTTTGCGAAAAGACCCGAGGTGGTCGTGACCAAGGGTGGTCTGAACGAGAGGGAGGTCCGATCACTCCCAAAGATCTCAGCGGAAGGTAAGAGATCCGACGGCTGACATTGATCGCGCCTAAAGGACTGAACCCGAGGGCCGCTAGGAGGTTGAGTTCGACCAAGAACTCGAGTCTGACTCGAACCCAAACCAAAGTTTGACTTAGGGTTTGATATTGGGTTGGAAACTTTGAGGAATTTTTAAATGGAGCGAACTAACTCCAAAAATTCCAAAATTTTTATAAGAGCTTGATGACTTTAAGATTGACCTTATGTAATATTTCCAAAGGTTTTTATGCAGAGCATTTTTCTCTAGAAATTCTGCAAAGTTTGTTCTAGGGTTTGACCAAGAGTCAAAATAGTTGGACTACCTCTTAAAATATTCAAACAATTTCTAAAAATTATCAAATTTTTTCAGAGGGGTCACACAACCAAGGAAAAGTAATTCCAAGGAGTTGAACACAAGATTTTCAACAAGGAGTTCATGACTTTAGTCAAATGGGAGATTTAGGTTTTTGATTCTCCCACAATTCCTTTACAAGAATTACAGAAAAACTCAAAAACTTCACGATGCAAGAAAAAGTTTTAATTTCTACACATTTTCTTACATTTGAAACACAAACCTAGATTTGGGATGTTACACTGGTCGATAAGATCGATCGTTATTCTGTGGTAGTAGATGGGTCTTTTGCGCTTGTTCACGACCACATTGCATGATACTACTACTGGTTGGAATTCCGCCATCGGAGTATGCCGTAGTGTGTGGTCATATTAAGGCAGTGATCAGATTGGTTTAGAATAGGGTCAATATGATTAATTCGATGATTTCTAAGGCTCGGTTACATGAATAAGATTCATGTCTCAAGAAAAATTTTCAAGCGCGCTACCCTCGATCAGCGAGGGGCACTGCTCTTTCGAACCCCACGTTGTATAGTACTATGTGTTCATGTTGCCTGATAGAATTGGATTCTATGCATAACTCGTTTTTGCAGGGTTTGATGTGAATAGTATGGGTCATTGTGTATGTGATGCATGAATGGATTTTTATGGCCTGCGTGTCATGCTGTGAAATAGCCATCGAGCTACATATTATTTTATAACGGTCTGCGTGCTAATATGTGATGCTTGAAATTATCCTCTGTAATTCATTACTTGCTTTTAGAAGTAATTGCTGAGTAGATGATTGCGGTCGGAGATGTCAAGCATGGTGGTCGAAGGACAGGAAGCATGGTGATAGAGATCATCATGTTAAGGGCCATACTATTTCACAGTTTAATTTGATTATCTGTAAATGCTTGTATTTATTCCTGTTATGCTATTTGATCATATTTTGTCATTAGATGTTTTGATATGATAGAGTAGCATCCCTTAGAAAAAAAAATAAGTAAAATTGATGTCTTTCCAATTGATGCGCCTATCACGATTTTGATTGTTAATTGGCAGGTCTACCAAAGTAGAATGCCATTAATTATCTTAATAAGATGGGGTGGGTGTTGGACACCCACATGCATAGTGTTGGTTTTACTTAACAATGCTATCAAAACAGTTTTGGGCCTTGAGGCATAGTATTGGTCGGAAGTGCATGGAGATGTCACTGATCAAACAAGAGTAATATGTGATATGATTAGCAAAGGGTTGCTTATCTAAAATCACTAAGTTTCTAGCAGCGGTGCCAAAGTTCACTAGGACTTAATGTTTTATGGATCTTGAACTCATTATATGTTGTTTGAGGGAAACATGGTTTATAGTGGGAGTGTCTTTTATTAAATTATTTAACAAAAGATCTTACATAAACATAGTGCTGAATTTTTGCATATTCTATTGTAGATCATGGCACCTACTACTTCTTCTGCACCTACTTTTAATTTGTGATCTACTCTTGAAAAGCAAAAGTTGAATTGTTCAAATTTCATTGACTAGTTTTGTAATTTGAGAATTGTTCTCAAACAAGAAAAGAAGGAATATATTCTAGAGGGTCCCTATCCCGAGGAACCGAGTGTCGATGCACCTCGTGCTGAAAGGAATGCTTATGAGAAGCATTGTAATGACACAGTCGATGTGCACTACCTAATGCTTGCTACCATGAACTCTGAGCTTCATAAGCAATATGAGACCACGGATGCTTACAATATGATTGTGAGTCTGAAGGGTATGTTTCAAGATCAAGCAAGGCTGGAGAGGTTTAATACCTCTAAGGCATTATTTTCTTGTAGGCTGTCAGAAGGCAACCCGGTCAGTCCTCATGTGATCAAAATGATTGGTCTCATTGAGAGCTTAGAAAATCTTGGTTTTCCCCTTAGTCAAGAGTTGGCTTCTGATGTGATTCTCCAATCGCTCCCTACGAGTTTTGAGCCTGTCATACTGAATTTTTATATGAATGGCATGAAGAAATCGATGACCGAGTTACATGGCATGCTTAAAGGTGCTGAGGAGAGCATCAAGAAAAATTATAATCATATAATGATGGTTCAAAATTGATTCTAGTGCAAATGGGAGACTATTGGTGATATACCCTAGAGGTAATTATAGAGATAATTCTATCACGTCTATGTTTATGAGTTATTGAATAAATGTTATTATGTTCCTTGAATGAATCGTTGGTTATAAAGATTAACAAGTATGTGACTTGTTGGTGAAGCTTTTTAACTTATATGATATTGTTCTAAATGGTATTCCTAATCGGATGTCACTGGTCGGAACACTAGTAACTCTACGACCAGCACATGTATTGATTGATGGCCATATGTCATCGGTCATGAATATAGGGATATCGAATCAATAATGTGAACGCATGTTAGAGAACATGGGGTTGGATTGACCCACCTTGAGACACTATTGAGATTGTTATGATTCTATGTGTCATCAGTTGGTCTCAAGCAATGATGGTATATAATCCTTAGACCTAAGATCAGTATGATTTTCTACATGCGTAAGAGTACACTTTGGGGTTGCTAAACACTACTCCGTAACTGGATAGTTATAAAGGTATACTATGAAACATGCGAAGGAATGTGACTGGTCGGATATGGGATTTGCCTCTCCTAACATAACAGGAGAGATATCTCTAGGCCCCTCGAAGTGGTCGGATAAAGAAAGTGCATGGCAATGCCACTAGTAGTCGAAGAGTTCGACCACATAAGGTTATCCGACACTCAATCGAGAAAGTATTTAACAGTCCATGGATGACAAATATGTCACCTAGAGTTCAAACCAGATATCGTGAGGCTAAGAGAGAAGGTCGCTTAGTTCGATCAGTTACAGACTAGTCGTGTTGAGATACGAGCTGGTCGTAGACTGGTCGAACATAATCACAGAGTGATCAAAACCTGGTCGTAAGGAGTTACGAACTGGTCGTGACCAAATACGAACTGGTTGTATAGAGATAGGACATGGTCGTAAGTGATGAGAACCTAATCGTAGATCATATTGCATTAAGGTTCGTCCAATATAATTCGTCTGTATTCGGGAATCGTTATGTTCTGCTAGAAGCCGCTAACGACTCGTGATCGGAAAGGAGTTTTCGAGTCACAACCGAACTACGCATGAGCTTAACGGGTCACACACTTAATGGGTTGGAATAAAACGTGTTCGGATAGGATCCGTCATGGGCATTATATAAGAAGATGCTTGAGGATGTTGGGATAGAGGACAAGTGAGAGATGTGAGTTGCTCCACCGAAACCCTAGCCGCCGTCTTTCTGAGAGCCCCGCCGTGCGACTTGGCGCTAGCACACCGGTGTATAGTTGTTCCTTCCCTGGACGTGTGGATACCATAGAGGCGTTAATGAGGTTGATGTTGCACTTGAGGACGATCCGCAATCTTCACAAGGAACGTTGGAGGTTGCTGGAGGAGACGATCAACTACGATCACTTCATCGACGCGCTCTTCGTTAGATCAGGGTGCTCCGACTCTTCTTCCGCTGCACTACATGTCTGGTGGTAACGATTTGTGATCATCTACTTGCTTGGCTTCCTGGTTTACGTGGTAGAATTTTTAAATTGTTGCTATCGTAGCCTACCCGTATCCCTTCAGTCTCTTAAGGAATTGAAGGTCTTTCAATCCAGATCTCTGGTGCTATGGTGTGATAGTCTATGCGCTATGTATTTGGTAGCAAATTCGATATTTCGTGCCAGAACCAAGCACATAGAAATAGATTTTCACTTTGTCCGGGAACACGTAGCATGGAAGATGCTGGATATGCGATTCATTTCATCCGGGGATCAGATAGCAGATATATTTACAAAGGCGTTAGATCGGCATTCATTCGATCGACTTACTCGCAATCTCAATCTGGTTTTCACCCATCGAGAATGAGAGGGGATGTTAAAATAACAATCGCATTGTCTCGTTATCTCTTCTCTGTAATCTCTGAATTTTGTTTCTCTGAAATTTGGCTATTGTTGGTACTGTAGCATATCCGCCGTTGATTGTTACATGTAATCTTTTGTCAACCGTTTTCAGGATCTTCAGATCCTATCTGTTGTAATCAGTTTCAACCGAACTCTCTGAGTATAAATACAAGATCAAAGCCACAGGGTATTGTGCGCCAAATAGCTATTTTTACACTAGGATCAATCAGTTGTTCCCTGTGCTAACAAAGCTTCCTGATTGATTCAAATTGTGAAGGCTGCAAGCATCACTTGTCAGGGTGCATCAACATTGAATCTCTTCCTCGAATGTCCAGATGACTACAAAGCTGTGTTTGTTCACCAGGTGCTTGATGGTGCTAAATAGATCGTGGATCTAGGGCTCGTCTTTTGTGGTGTTTAGTACAAGTATTCAACTATGATGTCAAATGCTAATGGTAGCATTCTTATGCGCTAATTCTAGTACAGATAACTCTATTTTGCAAGGTCCGCAAACTGTTTATTTTGCTGTGCGGTCTGCAAACAAATTAACTTCAAGAAATTGCAGGTTTGGTGGACCTTGCGTTGTCCATGATTACTCATAACTGTTTGCAGTCTATTGTTTATGCATGTCTTATATAAACTAAGTTAATGGTACCCCACTATCTTTTTCAAGAACTTTATAAGAATATTTTCTTTCCCTCTGTTTAGAACTGTCGTCACTACTCACTACTGCACCATCATGTTATGGAATTCATTTTTCTAGTAAGGAACAAGTTGGGAATTAAGCTGTGATAGCAAGTCGGGTGCCTTCATCTTGAACAGGCAATCCAAAAAAAAGGCCTAGCTTACTTGGTGAGAGGTTAGGTTGTATAACCCTTACCATCCCGGTTCTAAATTCTCTTAGGTTTGGATTTGTGTGCCTATTTTCATTTTAATTTAAAAAATACCCAGTTTTTCCTAGATATTCTCGTTTTTTAACAGGAAATCCACACAGCAAGATTTACTTTGCGCATCCAGAAGTATTCTTCTGTTTCAATGTTATCCAGTAAGCACACCAAACGGGTAAATGTTAATAAATCTCATACCCAGATTCTAAACTTATCTCCCTAGTATCCCATCTCAGGTCCCATTCCCATTCCCCATCGAAATTCCACCTTGATGAAATACAATCAATGGCATATTTGGAATGCTTGTAATTCTACAAAATTTTAAAAGAAATAGTTCAATTCTCACGAGAAAATTTGCAACAAGGATTATATCAATCTCTTCCAAACATTTTCCCCGGGACCAGGCAGTTTTGTCGCAAAGGAGGAGAGAGAGAGAGAGAGAGGAGGTTATGTAGTCACCATCGGTGAAGTGGTGAAGTTCACCACCGCCACCTCCCCATTGAGAAACGAGACTGTCGGCCAGTGCGTCGCGCGTACAAATCCATGCACGGCAGATCACCTCGTGCCGTCCATCCATCCACCCGTTCCATCCGTCAAAAAGTGTACCAAAAGCGCAAGACATTTGTGCAGGAGACAGAGAGAGCACGAAAGTGTGAGCCCGCCCAGAGCCCCTGACTAGCACTGGCCGTCTGGGCGGGGAATGCAAATATATGGGCCATATGACCATATGCATGGCGTCATGCCCGTGATTCTCCTTTCACACGCGAAAAAAAAAAACAGCTCTCCGTGCTTGGCTATGTCCGGTCATTAGGCGATGCAGTTGAGGCCGAAGCACCCCATCAGCAGTCTCCTCAGCCACGCCCCCCCCTTCTGCAATGAATCACAGTCGTTGATAAATGAGACTGAGTACTCGTGCTCGTGTTAAATCATAACAGCAACAAATGAATAGCATGTGGGGCATTATTTTTTAATCTTTTTTAAAAATTATTTTAAAGATAGTATTTTCTTAACTTTATTTCCAATTCTAACCTCTCACACTAGGATCATGTGACGTGATCCAACTGTGCTGTCACGTCATTAACCATGGTTTTAACCAAATCTGTCAGGTAACCCCCGAGCCAATACGTGTTCGTTTTTTAGTTAACCCCTGTCACGTCAAGAGGAGTGGCGTGACAACACTCATTTGCCACGTCAAGATCCGTGACATGACAACATGTTTTTGTCACGCTATACGTTACGATGTTGTAAAAAAAATAGAATTGAAAATAAAGTTAAGAATAGACTATATTTAAAATAATTTTTTAAAAAAAGATTAAAAAATAAAAACTGCTCACTATATGTAGGGTCGCCCTCAAATGCTCGGACAGATACAAAATTAGTAATGGGGATATCTATTTACAACTTGCTGTATTCCAGTCACATCTAAGAACCATTTAGACATAAACACATTCCAAAGCTAATCTAACGTCCAGAAATACACCGTAAATTAAAAAAAAAATTAGCAAGACAACCTACAAAATGCAAAACCGACTAGTAACTTGTTTCGAGAAACACCGTGTCCTTGCCTGAATGGGTGGTAACACACTAGTGACAAACTTTTGCTTACGCTAACCTTTGTTTTTTAGGTAATTGTGCAAGCTACTGCCTTGTAGTGGAAAGATCATAAACACAAACGATTACATACCCCGGTTGCCTGGCGGCCGAGCATGTCGGGTGGTACCTCGTACAGGTCATCGTCAACAGCTTTGACCACCGTGAAGGAGAAGGGCTTCCTCGCCGCGTGGGCCCCAGAGTCAGCCACCCTGCTCTGCTTCACACTGTGCTGCTTCCCCATAGCGACGCCATTACCGTCCCTTCTCACCTGTAGCATAAAAAAGGCCACAAAATTAAACAGAAAACACGCATTAATCAACGTATGAATCAAGCAGCTGCCTGACCATAACATAATATAGCTTTGTTTTCTGAGTTCACACGTACCTTGTTGAGTGGTTTGTGTGCGATGGCGGGCTTGAACTCGAAGCGCTGGTTGATGGCCGCCGGCCAGCCGCCGTCGCCGTCGCCGCGGCTGTTCATGTTCCAATGGCCAAACGCTGGGATGTGCCTGGGTCTCGCCCTCGCCCTCTACATATACGTAAGCACACCATGAAAGCTAGAACTGAAGAAATATACACAGGAAGAAGGGAGGTTGTGCAGAGTTGGTGCTTGGACAGCTTGTGTGCGGTAGTTATGCAAATATGCACGCATGCTTACCTCCATTGGTCTTACTCAGAGAGAGAGAGAGAGAGAGAGAGAGAGAGTTCCTTGGTAAGCACAGAATCAAAGTGGGGGATGGATCACTCATAAATAACGTGGTGTATGGCAGTCTGGGTGCGTGTATATGTAGAGCAGAGTGGTGTGCTTGGTAAGGAAGGCGATGGCGGGGCCCACCATGCTACGATGGATCTGATTATGACCAATACAGCTGGTTTACTATTTCATAATAATTTCATATACTAGTCCTCAGCCCGTGCGTCTCACGAGCTACATATTGCTCTATCCAAGTGGTCATAATATAAGGATCTATTGGGTTCACAGATTATATTATTTTATTTTTCTTCAAAAATGTCAGTATTTCTAGTTTCTTTTCCTTCCAAGATAAACAAGGACGTTTCTTGGAGGCCTGATATTAGGAATTTTTTAAAATAATATTAATTACAAAAATAATTACAAAAATACTCAAAAATAATTACAAAATAGGTCACTGTTGCCATTTGGAATGGCAAAATTTTTCTGTCGCCATTCCAATTGACGACAGTATCCCTATCGCTAATTGAAACAATGCGGAAAGATTCCAGTCACCAATTGAATTGACGACAGAACAATTTTACCAGTTCAATTGGCGATAGAACCCTATCGCCAGTTCAATTAGCAACCGGAACATGTCACCAATTGGAATGATGAAATGGCCCTATATATTTTTTTTAATTTATGTGTAGAGAATTCAGCCTGAAGATTTAGTGTATTTCACGAAGTTTTTTTGGTAATACCTTCAAGTGTCCGCGTAGTTCGGAATCCAAAATTAGAGAATATAACAAAATGTGAAGTAGAGAATGCAAGATCGGCGGCGCAATTTGGAATACGAGTTCGGCGGCGCAATAACACAAATAGCCCCCTTCGAAACGAAATTAAAAAAATTGGGCTTGGGGTTGCCATGCGCATTGTTGTCCCGATTATATTGTTCGTGAAACCGATTCATTCGGGAAAAGATTACGTAATATTTAATAATCAAAATATTTCGGAAAAGAATTTTAAATTTGAAAGATTTTATAATTTAATTGTGAATTACTGGTGCGCTGGGTTTGGTTATGTACATTTGAAACGCTAACATGCACGAATCAATAAACCGAAATACACATATGATACATGTACACCTTTTGGAATCCAAAAAAGGTTGATTGGAACAAAATCGATTAGTCCTCACGACCCATCGGTCCCTTCCCTTTATCTCTAGACTGCCCGCGGTGGTTGCTAGTCTCGAAGTCAGCCATGTTCAGCGAGACAGGCTGGACGATTGAATGATGTTAGGATAGCATAACGTAGGGCCAAATTAATAATCATGATGCAAACTGAACATAACTTACCTCTTCAGTCCAAACTGCATTCAGGTGACAGGGAGCGCTAGGACGGCCGTCGGTCTCACTGGTAGGAGCCTTCACCTTGTGCGTCGCGCACTTGGCCCGGTTTTACTCAGTTTCCTGTTCGGGGGTCCTCCACCACCACCCTGCTTTCCTGGTCTCCTCTAGTGCCTTTTAAGTAGGGTCGAGATGAGGACATCAACCCACCGGATACACTACAACAAAACTATCACGTAGATACACTTTTGTTTTGACGCTTTTATATCTGTCTCTACGTCGAGAAACACCTTGTATATAAAGACGCTTCTCAAGACGTTTTATATGACACCACAAAATATCTTACTCTAGGAAGGCACATATACGTTTACATTTATGTAGAGACGAATCTTGAGACGTTTGAGAATATGTCTAAGAATTAAGAGGACAAAATTTTAGTTATAGGGACGAATCTTGAGACGTTTTAGAATGTGCCTCTACAGCTCTAGGAAAAATATTTCGTTTTAAATTTTTTTTCGGTGGGGACCAAAAGGACTGAAAATAATTTTGAAAGAATTTCGTTCAAAGTTTTGGATCAAATATGAATTTAAAATCTAAAACTTTTGCAAAAATTAATGCTCCAAGGGGGTTCGATCCTGCTCATGGAAAAACAACAACAACACCTTGCCTGCAGGACGTCTTGTCTCTTATTTTTTCCCGATTGAGTGCATTCAATTGTATTGAGTCAATAAATGACGAGCCTCGGGCATAACTTTTGTCTTTGTGCACTGCTCAATCCTAGTGTCACTCTTAGCTTCAAGTGGATACTTCTTTCACGAGTTCTATCCCTTTCTTGCATGGAGGTGACCAAACTTTATGCTAGAACATACAAAGTAAGCATAAATTGGTACTAACCATATATTTGTTCTCGAGTTGACACGACCAGGCTATCACTTTTAATAGTTGTGACGTTGAGCAGATTATTGGAGGCACATACGGCACAGCTCGAAAATGCTTTCATACCTCTCGTGTTCTATAGCCTCCTATGTCTATAAGAGTAACCGTTGTACATCAAACTGACCTTGAGATCATCTTTTTTATTACTAATATATAGTGAATATGCTATGGATATTGTCATTTGGTCTCCTTGGTGCTCCTCATGCCTACTTGAATTGATCACATTCACTCTATTAGAAATGGGTGAAATGATAGCTGAATAAATGCAGCAATTGCTTGGTAAATCATCATCAATGCGCTGTGCTTCTGTTTTGACGCTTTTAATAGCAAAAAATAATGCGCCTGGTCACCTAGTGGGATTCGAACCGTGCTCGTCAAGAAAACAACGAACGCACCTTGCCATTGGAACGTCTTTGGCCTTTTGTTTATGTACTGGTTTTTACTCTCTTTAACCTTCTTTATTGCCCCATCTAATTTTATCCCAAGTCACACCAGTTCGGATACCCACGCCACTCCAAGAAGCAGTGGGGATACCCATGCCACTCAAGAAGGTGCCGCCCGCCACTCCAGAACAAAAGCTGGTGCCCCGCGCCACTCGAAGAACAAGCTGGTGCCGCCGCCACTCCAAGCGCGGCTGGTGCCGCCGCCTCCCACGAAAGAACGCCCCGGCGGCACCGCGCCGTGCGAACTTCTCGCCCTCCGCGGAGCTCGTACACGGGCACTTTGGCGGCGGCGCGGCGGCGTCGCGGCGACGACCGCGTGCCGAATCGATCGTGTACACAAAGGAGGATGGAAGGTGTGTTGGGCACACGTTATGGAAATTCCCTTTTCTACCTTGCATTGCATGCGATAAGCGTGATTGGAGTAGTATGAATAGCTTCCTTGATTCTTGAACAGAACATAACATGTCTATAGTTTTGCATTTATTTCTTCTCAAGACTTAGATCTGTCATTCTTTAACCTCTGAACAAATCCTAAAAGATCATATAAATCCACCCCCCCTCTCCCTTTAAAATTCCTGCCTTTTCAACTGAGAAAAAAAATTCAGATTGCATGAAAACAATTCCATTGTTCTTCGTATATAGTATGGTTGTGTTAGTTCTAAGTTAGTCATATTAGTAATTGGATTGTCAATGTATAAGACAATTCGATAATTGTAAAGAGAGTCGTTTTCGTTTTGGCTTAAAGCGAGTTTGTTTTGCTAGTAGTCGAGTCCGTTTAGAAGACGACTTGAATCTGTAGCAATTCGAAATAGAGTCAAATTTGTAAACTTTTGAGTCTATATAAGAAAGCAAAACACAAAAGACTGCAAGTTTGCAGCGCCAAATTTAAGAGTGCTCTGTGATCTTGTTTTGATTACTTCCACCATGATTTCGTTTTAGTTAGGTCCGAGTTACATGATTGATACCATTTCGATGAAAAGAATAGGTAGAACGAGAGTTTTATCTCCACATATTCAGATGTTATGCCACTTCCCTTTTTTTTATGTTGCAACCTATCCATATCTTACCACTAACCACGCTTATTAGAGCGGTTTGATTTTCGAAATGTAAGTTGAACTAACTTTGTGCTTTGATTTTAAGTAGCCCTTTCTTTTGCCTCGGTTTCTTGAAGTATGAAACCGACAGTTATTATATTGTGTGATATATTCTTCCTCTTGTCATGAGATGCATTGGTACATGTTTAGCATCTAAATTGCTCCATTCCGTTCTATAACTAATTCACTGATGCTTCGCCAGGTTCTGCAAACGAATCCACATGTTTCTAGACAAACTACTGGTGCCGATCACCAAGCTTTGCACTCAAGCACGGACCCGCCGGCGGCGGCGGCGAGGGGTGTGAGGCGGAGAGGCAGTGTGCGCTCTGGTTGTTCCAGCACCCAGTCCCTTGTGCGCCAAATCAGCAGGCTGTACCCGCGCGACCATTCCTCTGCGCTGCCGGGTGTCGGGTGCCACCAGGTTAATTACTAGCTTATTGCCACGTCTTGTTGTTAATATGAAGCTTTCTTCTCGATTGATGTTTGCACGAAGCAGAAGCATGGCCGTTTCTTCTCTCGTGGAGTCTTGGTCTGAATCTTGTTTCTTGTTTGCTAGCTCTTGGCTGAATCATGTGAAGCCTTGTATGTGCATCGCTGAAAAGCAAATTAGATATGGGTTTGTTGGTTCGGATTAATTCATTTTCTTTTCTGCATAATCATGAAGAATTCCACACTAGTTCATGGCTAAGATGCTAAAAAGTGCAATGTTTTTGGCATATATGGAAACTAGATGTTGCGATTTACACTCTAAAGTTTGGTTGGACATTTAATTAACCATATTTGTTTTGCTTGATGTAGCAGGAGAAACAAGTGAACCTTACTTAAATTTTACCATTAGCTTACACCACTAGGCTTCTGACATTGTCACTAAAGGAAAGAAAAATAAAATCTAAATTTAGAGACAAATAAATTATTTTTGCCAATCTATTCAGTCATGTTACAAGTCAACCTTCATTTACATAGTTTAGTTAAATTGTACTAACTGCATGCTTTCATTTTAGATTTTCAATCTAAGCTTAATGAATTGTGGCAGAATCTAATTTTGTAATTTCAATCTAAGTATCCTGTGGATATCATGAGGATATGTGCACAATATTAAGATGATGTTACAATTGGCAATGACATTTTTGGATTGCTATTTCTCGTGTTTTCGGCAAAAGTTCAAAGGTCGTCGAGTTGAGTGATCGGCCAAACCTTGGGAGCGGTCGATCCAGGCGAGGCGGTCGACCGCCATTGAATGGCGATCGACGGTTTTGTGTTGTTCATTGATTTAATTGTAGAATTGATTGTTGGGATAGATCATATCCATATTTGAATTGCATATGTGTTACATATTGCATGTTTTCACTGACGTGGGTCAAGTTGTGAAGAACTTGTTCCCGGAGACGATTTCTCTGTCTATTCTTTGTGCGGTGTTTTGAAGGTCAATGACGGTCAGCGGCGAGAGGATCGGGACTAAGCTTGGAGAGCGAGGTCGAGCGATCATGGATGTCGGGTGAGGTCAAGTGGCTCAAGCGTGGCGCGAGAATGGGCGAGGATGACCGAACGGGTAGTTCGGTGCGACGGGTTGATCAAGCGGCGCGGTCGGTGCAAGTGCCTTGGTGGTTCGGAGGAATCGGGCGGGAGAGACTTGCCGACATGATGAGAGCCGTTGATCAACCTACACGTGCGAACAGCGGCGCCGACAGACTGGACTCGGTCCATGGAGAAGGATCGAGAAGGGTATTTTGGTAATTTCACCAAATACCGGCTTTGTGACGGTTGGCTAAACTACGGCGCGGGCGTCGCAAGATGAAGTGGTTTAGGTCAAGAGATAATGGTTTCAGCTTTTAAAAGCGTGCGTAAGTGTCCGTTCATGTTGGGCCTTAACGGAGCCCATTAGAGAAACTCTTCTAGAAGCAAGGCCTCTCTATAAATAGGGGTGTCTTTGGACAAGCCACCTTAAGCACTTCATTTGCAAACCCTAGTTTGGTTTAGGGACTTAGAGAGAAGAGAGAGGCTTAGGGTTCTAGGGAGATGAGTTGATTGTGTGCTCATGGATTGAGCTCTTGTCCTCCTTGAGGAGTGGTGTAACCAGCAACATCATGATTCAATCCATGGATGATTATCCAAAGATGTGTCTCTTTGTGTTTTTCCTTCTCATTTTATGATTTTGAGTCAATCTTTGATCTTTTGGTTTTTGGTTGATCTCTTGCCCACTTCTATCTTGTTGTGATGTGTGGGAATACATCTAGGATCATCAAGATCATCAATCTCCCACGAGCAAGTTTTAGATCGTGTTTTTCGTTTTTGCTCGGTTTTGAACCTTCCTTCGGTAAAACTGAAAAAGATCAAAACTTTGAAGTAGATCTTTTCGATCGTCACTTGGAATAGGTTCGAGATATCATTGGGAAGTTGTGTTCCAAATTTGGTCAAGTTTGGCCGTGTAGATCAAAAGTTAGATCGATTTTTGGTTTTGAAATAGTGCTGAAATTCGCGTTCTGTGCTGATTTTACTATTCACCGGGCGACCGCTCGTGGCGGTCGACCGTCCGTCACTGATCGACCGCTCCTGTGGCGGTCGACGCTCTGCTCATCAACACTGTTCATCAAGTGAAAAATTGTGTTTCGATTGTTTCTTACGGGGTTTGAAGGAAATTCAACATAAGTCTTCCATGTGGTTTTCTATTGATCTTCATAGCTCTCATAGCTATAGGAGTGAAATTTGTGTTGAATCTAATATTTAAAAAGAAAATTTGGTTAAGCTCCTATTCACCCCCTCTAGTCGCCTTTCCGGTCCTACAATTGGTATCGAGCACGGTTAGCTCTTCTTATAGATCTTAACCGGTCTTTGGAGCCATGGCGATCGACAAGTATGCAAACAAACCACATATCTTTGATGGATCTGATTTTTCTTATTGGAAGACTCGTATGCAATTCTACATCGAGGCTCAAGGGCACGCTATTTGGCTTAAGGTCAAAAATCCATATGTTGTGCCGGTAGATGGCGATGTGATCACTCCGGATGTTGAGGCTAATAGCAAGGCTCGAAACTTTACGATTCAAGGGCTTAGTCGATCCGAGTTTGAGCGTGTTGCTCATTTGAGGTCTGCTCATGAGATCTGGAGGACTCTTTGTGATTACCACGAGGGTTCTACTGCGATCAAGGAAGTGAGACAGAACCAACTCAAGAAAGAATACTCAAAGATCGAGCAAAAGCCTGGTGAGTCTTTAGATGAGTTGTGGGGAAGGTTCTCCAAGATTCTGCATAATCTTCGCGCTATGGATCTTGTCTTCACTGAATCCGAGAATGCACGCCAGATTTTGGGTGCTCTTGATGTGAGAGTTTGGGGGATGAAAATCACTTCCATCAATGACAACACTGTCATGAGTGAGCTTACCATGGACAAGCTCTACTCGAGGTTGAAGATGCATGAGATTGACTTTATCTCGCGTCTCCCAAGGCAGTCGATGGCGTTAGTGGTCGACCCTTCTAAGGGTAGTTCTTCGATTCTTTTGATTTTAGCTCATCTGGTCTTTCTTTGTCCGCTTGGCATTCTTTGAGCGATGAGCAACTAGAGAAGATACACGAGGATGACTTAGCCCTCCTATCCACAGATTCTCGAGCATTCAACAAAGTAAGAAATAGGAGGAGAGGTGGACCTATCACTTGTTTTGAGTGTGGTGAGCCAAATCACATTCGCTCCAAGTGCCCCAAGCTGAAGGGCAAAGAGGAGAAGGATTTTCGGAGACATCCACAAGCTAAGGATGCAAAAGCTAAGAAGCCCAACTATCGCAAGTTCGTCAGCCGGGTCCTTGCCGCTCGAGAGTGTTGATATGAGCGATGTGGACTCGGGGGCGGAGGGCGGCGGCGATGACTCCCATGGCAAGAAGAAGACTCATGATTTCACCGGCATGTGCTTCATGGCGGGACAGCCACGGCGTCGACTCCTCCAACGACAGCGAACTCTTGGCGATCCCGACGAGGTATGTCCATCACTAAATGAAATGAAACGTGCTTTGGTTGTTCTTGAACAAAAGCGAAGAAGCAAGCTAAAAGATAAAGAAACAGGATACCATAATTGAAGACTTGAACCTAGAAATTGTTATGCTCAAATCTATTAATCCTACAAATGATTGTGATTCTTGTCTTAGCTTGATGTTTGATCTGACCAATCTACAAACTACTCATTCCTCTGTTACAAATCAATTAAAAGATGCTCTTGATGAAATTGAATCTCTCAAGTCTAGTCCTTCTTGTATGAATGCTATTGCTCTAGATGTGACTCCTGTAGATGCTATTCCTTCACCTTGTTTAAACTGTGCGTTGCTTGAATCAAAATTGAATAGCGCTACAAAAGAATTGCAGAAATTTGATCCTAGTCATACTTGCTCTCATTGTGAGGATAATAAGGTCAAAATGAAAGAAATGACTGAAATGGTTCTTCATTCTAGATCTACATCATGTGAAAATTGCCCTAAACTCACAATTGAGAATGATGCTCTAAACAAGGCTTTAAAGGAGAAAGCTAATATTGAAAAATCCATGTTCATGACTGCATCCAAGAAAGATATTGACTCTTCTTGCCGTATCTTGTGTCTGAAATTGAAATGAATGTAGATAAGATACAAGAGGCATTAGAGATAAATTTAAGGAACAGTTGAATAGGATTAGGAATTCATATTGTGTGTCTTGTGAGGCATTAAAAGTTGAGATAGCTATTCTCAAGGATGAGTATGATGAGGCAATCAAGTCTAGTAATTGTTCGTCATGTAAGGACATAGCCAAAGAAAATGATTACCTAAAAGATACTCTTGAGAGATTTACTGGTGGGAAGAAGAACCTCAACATGATTCTTGATACATCTAAGGTGAGTGTGAAGAATAGTGGCTTAGGTTTTAATTCAATAGAGCATTCAAGAACCATCCACCTAAGATCACGAGAGCTGTTGAGAGTGGCTTGTTTGAGGTAGAACCCCCTGAACCATCTAAGATTGTTTTTAGATCTGCAGGTTTTGCCCAAACTTCTTCTAGCAAGACAGGTGTTTCTACTTCAATAGGTCAGACCCCTCAAAAGGTCAAGTACCATTGCACCTTCGCAAGAAGGATGGCCACATTGTTGAGTTACGCTCAGTAGAGCTAAGATTGAGAGGAAGGGGAGGATGAGTGCTTTGAGGTCCATTAGAGGAGTTCCTTCACCTACTGTAGTCTCTAGAGCCAGGCAGCCTGTCTTTCATGCTAGACATAGGCCTAGGTTGGTAGATGACTTCTTTGACTCCTTTGGAGGTTCTAGGCAGCGTTCTGGTTTGGGATATCATGAGGAGAGACCACGGGTAGCATCTAGACAGGGGGAGTACCGACCTTTTGGTAGGTCGATTCGGAGAGGTCTAGGTGTTTCTCATGTGCATTCTGATGATTTTACTCTTAATCGGTTTACTGCTGCTTCTACTGTTGTTCCTCAGCATCGTGTGACTCAGTACTGGATTCCTAAGTCTTTTATTACTAACCCCGCGATCGAGGCACGGATGTTTTCTGCTTATGCCCTGTAGGTCCGTCGTGCGAGGAAGGAGGACATATGGCTTGTTGACTCTGGATGTTCTCGACACATGACTGGAGATTCTAGATGGTTCTCCTCCCTCACACGTGCATCCAGCAATGAGTTGATCACATTTGGGGATGCTGCTACCGGGACCGTGACAGCCAAGGGCACGATCTTGCGTCAACAACAAGTTCATGCTTAAGAACGTCGCTTT
Source organism: Ampelocalamus luodianensis (assembly GCA_036346255.1). Classification (NCBI taxonomy): domain Eukaryota; kingdom Viridiplantae; phylum Streptophyta; class Magnoliopsida; order Poales; family Poaceae; genus Ampelocalamus; species Ampelocalamus luodianensis. The sequence continues at coordinate 28,603,907 of CM070637.1, forward strand.
GGTAAGTAAGCTAAGGTATAATCGCTATCTGTTTCTCACCGCTTGATGAGGGTGCGGAGGTAAGGTTTAAGAGTGGTGAGTGTAGAGTTCGGACTCTTGGTGAGAATGTTTTTGGGATCACTAGGTTTGAGAGGATTTTTAGTCTTGATTTGGTGTCTCATCCGCTTCAGTTCTAGATGTCTTGTAGCTTCGATTCTCATGATCTAGTCTTATGGCATCGTAGACTTGGTCACATAGGTTTTGACCACTTGACTAGAGTCGATGCAAGGATTTGATTAGAGGGTTGCCTAGGTGAAGGTCATTAGAGACCTAGTGTGCGCTCCTGTAGACATGGTAAGATGGTTTACGCTTCTCATCCACCTCTTACTTTAGTAATGACCGATGGTCAGTCGGCTTTTGCACTTAGACACCTGTTGGTCCTTCTAGGGTTGATCGCTAGTGGAAAATGGTATGTGCTTGTGATTGTGGATGACTTCTCCGGTATTCATGGGTTTATTTTACGGTTTCTAAGGGCGAGGTTTTGGATTTTTAGAGAATTGGTCCTTAGACTAGTGTTGATCTTCTGGAGCTTTGAGAGTCATTAGGAGTGACAATGGGACAGAATTCAAGAACTCTTCTTTTGCCACTTTCTCTGACCGATAGGGGTTGAGCATCGTTCTCTTCTCCTAGAGTTCCTCGTGAGAATGGCGTTGTAGAGAGGAAGAACAGGACCCTTGTAGAGATGGCTAGAACCTTACTAGATGAGCATTCCACACCTAGGAGATTTTGGGTGAGGCGATCTCTCTTGCTTGTTATGTGTCTAATAGGGTTTTCTTGAGATCTGTGATTGGCAAGACTTCTTATGAGCTTAGATTTGGTCATAGGCCTAAAGTCTCTCATTTCAAGATTTTTGGTTGCAAGTGCTTCATTCTTAAACATGGCAATTTGGATAAATTTGAATCTAGATGTTCGATGGCATATTCCTTGGATATCCTGCTCATTCTCGTGGCTTTCGTGTATTTAATTTGGATACTAACAAAATTGTTGAGACTTGCGAAGTCACTTTTGATGAGGCTAGTCACGGTACTAGACCCGATCTTTGCAGTACACGGGTTTACGATATTCGAGAAAGCATCTTCGTCGACGATGACTCGAGGATGAGGACCCAATTCTTCCTCAAGTTTCTTACGAGATGGTTGGAGAGCACACTACCACTACCCGGCTTGGTGAGCGACCTCCTCCTATCTTCACCGACGATCCGAGTGGCTCTGCTCCTACCTCCGCGACTCATGAGGTAGAGGCCATACGCACGTGAGCTCCTCTTCATATTCAATGCGACGACATCCGCTGAGCGGATGATTGGGGATTTCAATGAGCGAGTCACTCGCTCGAGTTTATTTCTCCGATTCTCATGCACATTACTGCTTTTGTCGCGTCTTTTGAACCCGAGATGTCACCCATGCTTTATCTCGATTCCTCTTGGGTCAATGCCATGCATGAAGAACTTGAAAATTTTGAAAGAAACAAAGTCGGACCTTAGTTGAACCTCCACCGATATTCATGTAATTGGAACAAAATGGATTTTTAAAAATAAGCAAAGTGAGGATGGGTTGGTAGTTCGCAACAAGGCTAGGCTTGTAGCTCAAGGTTATTCCTGTAGAGGGCTTAGACTTTGAAGAGACATTTGCTCTGTCGCTAGATTAGAAGCCATTCGCATCTTGCTAGCTTTGCTTCTTCTAAGGGCTTTAAGCTTTTTCAAATGGATGTCAAAAGTGCATTTCTTAATGGTTTCATAGAAGAAGAAGTCTATGTCAAGCAACCTCCGGCTTTGAAAATCATAAGTTCCCAAACCGTGTTTTTAAACTCTCCAAAGCCTTGTATGGATTGAAGCAAGCCCCTAGAGCTTGGTATGATAGGCTTAAGAGTTTCCTACTTGATAATGAATTTAAAATGGGTTTGGTTGATAAAACCTTGTTCACTCTCGGGCATGGCGGTGATTTTTATTGGTTGATTTATGTGGATGATATCATATTCGGTGGTTCGTCTCATGCTTTGGTGTCAGATTTTGATTCTATGAGCAAGGAGTTCGAGATGAGCATGATGGGAGAATTGACCTTCTTCCTTGGTCTTCAAGTCAAGCAACTGAAAGAAGGCACTTTCGTTCATCAAAGTAAGTATACAAAGACCTTCTTGGCGTTTCGACATGGGAAGCGATGACCAATGTCTACTCCCATTGCCACAACCACCGTCTTTGGACCACGATGAGGATGGAGAGCCCGTGGATCGGAAGAAGTACCGCAGCATGATCGGCTCCTCCTCTACCTCACGCGTCGAGGCGGACATACAATTTCTTTGTGTGTGCGTGCGCTCGATTTCGAGCTTCCTCGTGCTTCTCATCGTCAAGCGATGCGGCGCATATTCGGTACCTTCAAGACACTCTTGATTTTGGACTCTGGTTTTCTTCGATTACGCTCTCTCTATTGGGCGTTTCGATGCTGATTTTGCGGGTGTAGAGTGGATAGGAAGAGTACTTCGGCACTTGTCATTTCTTGGGCACATCTCTTATTTCTTGGTCTTCTCGAGCAGTCCTCTGTTGCACACCCACCGCCGAGGCGAATACGTCATTGCGACAGCGGTTGTTCTCGAGTTCTCTGGATTTTGTCTACTTTGCGGACTATGGATTATTTTTGGAGAGTGTTCCTCTTTTACGTGACAACACTAGTGCCATCAACATTGCCAAAAACCCGATGCAACACTCTAGGACCAAGCACATTGATATTCGATATCATTTTCTTAGAGACCATGTTGAGAAAGGTGATGTTGTGCTTCATTTTGTTGAATCTGAGCGGCGGTTCTTGATATTTTCACTAAGGCTCTTGATTCTTCTCGTTTTGCTACGTTGCGGGAGAGTTAGGGTTATTAGTCCTCTTGGCCTGTTTTGAGGGGAGTTTTGCTCCTTTGCATTCATTGTATCATAATGCATTTTCAATTCTACAACTTGCATTGTAATATAACTTCATGGAGCTTTGATTATTATCCTTGTATGACTTGATTTCATACTTTATACCTTGCCATGTCTTGTGTTAATGTGCTAAGACTTCTGTTATGGCTTTTCATATATAGCTTAGTTTTTGCCATGATAGTTTAATTATCTGTGAAAATTTGAATCAAAACATAACTTCTTGAAACTTGTGACTAGTTTTGCTATAGTGATCCTCTTATGATTCACACCATGTCATATATGCTTAATTGAGTCTTGAATCAGTTATGAGTTTTGAAATGAGTGAGTCCAACAAATGAAAAATTATAAGCTTTTGTCGTGCGAAAAACCGATCTCACCAATTCTTTCTCATGAGACGGCTTGCCATTGTACTAGGCTTGAACTCAGGGGGAGTTTTGGATGACCTAGATCACTCTCTTAAGCTTTCTTGCTTGGGATGGTCGCGACAAGGCTTGAGATCTAGCACATTGCTAAGAAAACAAAATCATCTTTTGGTTGAAGCTTAGGAGGCAGTTGTGGATGGATCCTAGTCCAGGACTTGCTTTACTAAGATAAATCCTGAAGTCTTTCAGCAAAATGCTAAAATGTGCTAAAATTCCACTTGCTTGAACAAATTGATTCTTAATTGCACTCAAAATGCTCAAAATTGACTCTTTGTCTAATTTCTGGGTTCCATTTTGCTTATAGACATGGCTTGACTCCTTTTTGGATACCTTTAGTTTAACTATGATATTCAATATCTTTATATGCTAAGCTTTTATTTCCACACAGATTATTGCTCTGTTGGCTTTAGCTTGTTATATATGTTTTGCCCTGATGGAACATTGCTACTTCACATAATATGGTTTGGTGTAATACTTGTCTAGTCTTCTTGGATAATTCTCATGGCTCCTGTTGCTAAAAATGAAAAAAAAAATTGCAGCCATTCCCTGTCATTCATGCTCTATCTTCTTCCATGGTTCTTGCTGAATACATTGTCAAAGGGGGAGAAAGATTGGTAAAAATGTTGTTTTAGAGCTGTTTGGAGTCTTAGAGAGAAAGTGTTCTTTCATGACAATTGGTGATCATTGTGAGTGGGAGCATCTCATTTGCATTCATTTGGTTTTATTGCCTTTTCTGAATCTGAATTGCAATTCGTGAATACTCACCATGATCGAAGGTCAAATAGAACAATTGTTCTTTCATATGGACCTTAAGTGAGATTTTTGCGATTCTCTGAAATTGAAGCTTTTGTGTTGTCTTTGCCTTATCTCACTTGCCTTAACTATTCTGAAGCCAGCTTGGTCATTTCTATGGCTTTCTCTTGCTTATGGACCAAGTTGTGCCTTTGCGCGAAAACGACGAGTATTTTTATTTTCAAACTTAAAACTTACATTTTCTAGAAGATTGCCAATGTGTTCATCAAGGGGGAGATTGTGGATATCATGAGGATATGTGCACAATATTAAGATGATGTTACAATTGGCAATGACATTTTTGGATTGCTATTTCTCGTGTTTTCGGCAAAAGTTCAAAGGTCGTCGAGTTGAGATGGCCGACCGCAAGGCGAGCGGATCGCCAGCGAGCGGTCGACCGCCATTGAATGGCGGTCTGACCGGTTTTGTGCTGTTCATTGATTTAATTGTAGAATTGATTGTTGGGATAGATCATATCCATATTTGAATTGCATATGTGTTGCATATTGCATGTTTTCAGCGGCGTGGGTCAAGTTGTGAAGAACTTGTTCCCGAGGCGATTTCTCGTCTATTGCGTGCGGTGTTTTGAAGGTCAATGACGGTCAACGGCGAGAGGATCGGGACTAAGCTTGGAGAGCGAGGTCCGAAACGATCATGGATGTCGGGTGAGGTCAAGTGGCTCAAGCGTGGCGCGAGAATGGGCGAGGATGACCGAGCAGGTAGTTCGGTGCGACGGGTTGATCAAGCGGCGCGGGGTCGGTGCAAGTGCCTTGGTGGTTCGGAGGAATCGGGCGGGAGATACTTGCCGACATGATGAGAGCCGTTGATCAACCTACACGTGGCGAACAGCGGCGCCGACGAGTGGACTCGGTCCATGGAGAAGGATCGAGAAGGGTATTTTGGTAATTTCACCAAATCTGGCTTTGTGACGATTGGCTAAACCACGGCGGGGGCGTCGCAAGATGAAGTGGTTTACGTCAAGAGATAATGGTTTCAACGCTTTAAAAAGCGTGCGTAAGTGTCCCGTTCATGTTGGGCCTTAACGGGAGCCCATTAGAGAAACTCTTCTAGAAGCAAGGCCTCTCTATAAATAGGGGGTGTGCTAGACAAGCCACCTTAAGCACTTCATTTGCAAACCCTAGTTTGGTTTAGGGACTTAGAGAGAAAGAGAGAGGCTTAGGGTTCTAGGGAGATGAGTTGATTGTGTGCTCATGGATTGAGCTCTTGTCCTCCTTGAGGAGTGGTCAGTAACAGCAACATCATGATTCAATCCATGGATGATTATCCAAAGATGTGTCTCTTTGTGTTTTTCCTTCTCATTTTATGATTTTGAGTCAATCTTTGATCTTTTGGTTTTTGGTTGATCTCTTGCCCACTTCTATCTTGTTGTGATGTGTGGGAATACATCTAGGATCATCAAGATCATCAATCTCCCACGAGCAAGTTTTAGATCGTGTTTTTCGTTTTTGCTCGATTTTGAACCTTCCTTCGGTAAAACTGAAAAAGATCAAAACTTTGAAGTAGATCTTTTCGATCGTCACTTGGAATAGGTTCCAGATATCATTGGGAAGTTGTGTTCCAAATTTGGTCAAGTTTGGCCGTGTAGATCAAAAGTTAGATCGATTTTTGGTTTTGAAATAGTGCTGAAATTCGCGTTCTGTGCTGATTTTACTATTCACCGGTCGACCGCTCATCAGAGCGGTCGGACCGTCCGCATCTGATCGATCGCTCCTGTAGCCGGTCTGACTGCTCCTGTTCATCAACACTGTTCATCAAGCTGAAAAATTGTGTTTCTGATTGTTTCTTCTGGGGGTTTGAAGGAAATTCAACATAAGTCTTCCACTGTGGTTTTCTATTGATCTTCATAGCTCTCATAGCTATAGGAGTGAAATTTGTGTTGAATCTAATATTTAAAAAGAAAAATTTGGTTAAGCTCCTATTCACCCCCCTCTAGTCGCCTTTCCGGTCCTACATATCCCTTGCATATTTTATCAATTTTTTGAACCTAAGCTTCATGTCTTTGAAAAAATGTGGAATTACAAACTGATATGTTTTGCTTTCATTAGTACAACATATCAAAGGGCAATGGATCGAGGTTGGATGAGTAAAGCAAGATCAAGTGCTGCTTATAAACATGGTGTCGAGCAATTCTTATCTTTTGCATTTCGTGATGTTCCACGTGGTGATAAAATCCTTTGCCCTTGCTTAAATTGTGCAAATAGAGCAACACAGAATTACGATGAAGTTAAAACCCACCTGAGGTGTGATGGTATTCTTCAAGGTTATACTAAATGGGTTTGCCATGGAGAGGAATATAATTCACCATCATTTGCATTTGCTCACATATCGGATAACACTAGTAATTTGCCTATTCCTGGTGTTACAAGGAATACTGCTGTAGAAGATGGCCATGGAAGATTGGATGACATGCATGGACTCCTAAATCTTGCATTTGTTATGGTGATGACTATGAATCACTATCAAGCACATCGATGGTGAACTAGGCGGTGTTCGATTTGAATTTGCTAATATGGAACCTAATGTGGTTGAGGATGGGAATCTGTATGTGAAGATGTTGATACAAGGAAGGAACAAGATACATATGCAAGCTTCTTCAAAGATGCAAACACAAAGTTATACCATGGATGTGAAACATTTTCTAGGTTGTCATTTCTACTCACCTTATATCACCTAAAATGCTTACATGGATGGTCACAAGAATCATTCTGGTAACTTCTTGGTGTATTATCGATGCACTTCCTCATGAGGCAAATCTACCAAAGAAATACTATGAAGCAAAAAAATCATCCGTGGTTTAGGGCTTGACTATGAGAAAATCCATGCATGCCCTAAAGATCGCATGCTTTTAGGTGAAAGAGCTAACCAAGAGTCTTGCCATGTGTGCGGTACCTCTCGTTGGGTGGTGATGACAAGAAACGCTCTCCAACCGAACCTCAAAAGAAGAAGAAACCAGCAAAGGTGTTGCGTTATTATCCGTTGATACCAAGAATCCAAAGGCTCTTTGCAACTAACAAAACATCTGATGACATGCGTTGGCATGATGAGGGTCGCACCAAAGATGGATTGCTACGACATCCAGCTGATGGCCAGTCTTGGAAAGATTTGGATGTCAGATATCCTGAATTTTCCGCGGATGCTCGTAATGTACGCCTTGGTCTTGCAAGCGATGGATTTAACCCTTTCCGGAACATGAGTTCAAAGCATAGTACTTGGCCAGTGATGCTTATTCCTTACAACCTACCACCTTGGATTTGCATGAAACAAACATCTTTAATTTTGTCAATGATCATCCCTGGACCACATTCCCCTGAGAATGATATTGATGTATATTTGCAGCCACTGATCGATGAGCTCTTACAACTATGGGAGGGTGTGGAAACATTTGACGCTTCTTCACAGGAGAAATTTTCTCTCCGAGCTCTACTACTATGGACTTTGAATGATTTTCATGCATTAGCTTACCTATATGGTTGGAGTACAAGTGGTAAATATGCATGTCCATCTTGTGTTGTATCTACAAAATCATTTCGCCTAAAGAAGGGTTCAAAATTTTGTTATATGGGTCATCGTCGATGGTTGCCACAGGGTCATTTGTATCGAAGTCGAAAGAGGCAGTTTGATGGCACTGAAGAGGCGGAACTTGCACCTAAAACTTTGAGTGGTAGCTCAGCTTTGAGAATGTTGCAGGGTAGAGTGTTTGTGTTAGGAAAAAAGGTCAATGTAGCAAGAAAAAGGAAAGGTGAAAAGAAACTTGAGGATTGGTTCAAAAAGAGGTCAATATTCTTCACTCTACCATATTGGGAGCACAACATGTTAAGGCACAATCTAGATGTAATGCATATAGAGAAAAATATCTGTGACAATTTTATTGGAACATTATTGGATATCGATAGTAAAACAAAAGATGACCTTAATGCACGACTTGACTTGAAAGAAATTGGAATCAGACCTGAACTTCATACTGTCGTAGATGATAAAGGAAAACAATTATTGCCCCCTGCACCTTTTACTATGTCTAGAGAAAAGAAGGAGATTCTTTGTTCAGTAATTAAGAACATTAGGACTCCCGATGGTTATGCATCAAACGTTTCTAGGTGTGTCAACATGAAAGAATGTACATTGAATGGTCTCAAAAGTCATGATTGTCATGTTATACTAGAAGACATTCTTCCCATAGCACTTCGATCTTGTTACCCCAGCAAAGAAGTCATGACAATAGTTATTGAACTGGCTAATTTCTTCAAGAAGTTATGCTCCAAAGTGTTAGATGTCTCTGAGCTTGACAAACTTCAAGAGAGTATTGTGATGACACTTTGTAATATGGAAATAATTTTTCTTCCATCCTTTTTTACTGTCATGGTGCATTTAATGGTGCACTTGGTTGAAGAAGTTAAACTTGGTGGTCCAGTGCACTACCGGTGGATGTATCCTCTAGAAAGGTATGAAACTTTGCTTTGTTTTTTAGCTTAAGTAATTCATAGAAATAAAATTCTTGCTTAATTATATGTAGATCATTTGTTCGGCTAAAAGCGCTTGTGCGCAACAGAGCTTATCCAGAAGGTTCTATTGCTGAAGGATATCTTGCTGAAGAATGCTTGACCTTTTGTTCAAGATTTCTAGAAGGAACTACACGTTTTACAAGACAATCTAGAAACCCTGATCCTTCGGACAAGATAAAGGACTTGTATATGTTTGGTAGTGCTGGTGAACCAATTGGAAAGGCTATCACAGTAGGCCAGATTGATAACCAGCTTCTTCTTCAAGCACATCGATATGTCTTGCGACACTGTGATGAGCTTGAAGATTTTCGCAAGTGTGTATTACTACCATCTTTTACTTATTTTGTTTTACACAACTTGGTGAAATGACATTGCACAATTGGTCTGATTGTTGCAGAGAATTTGTGGATCAAGAGAAGAGTCACTCAGCTAATTTGACAGATGCTGACATCGACAAGTTGATTAATAGACACTTTCCTGACTGGTTGGAACAAAAGGTACAATTGACCATGTATCTATACTATGAATTTACATAGACAACTAAATGTAACTACTCTTGCATACAGGTTTTACAAAATGATGGACTGGGCATCACTCAAAAGATAAGAGCATTGGCTGCAAAGCTAAACAAATGTGGTGTGCGCTATAGTGGCTATATCATTAATGGTTTCAGGTTCCACACTATGAGTCGTGAGACTGGGCATGTCACACAAAATAGTGGTGTAGTGAATATTGCAGATGATGGGGTTAATTATTATGGTAGATTATCTGACATTATGGAGTTGTCATACAAAGATTACAAGGTGGTGCTCTTCAAATGTGATTGGTATGATGTTTATCACCGAGCTGGCATAAAAAAAGATGAATTTGGATTCACTCTCATTAACTTCTCTAGGAAAATACACACCGGAGAGAAGCTAGAGCATGATCCTTTTGTCTTTTCTTCCCAAGTGGAACAAGTTTTTTATGTAGAAGATCCAAAAAATGAAGGATGGAATGTGGTGGTGGGAGTCAGGCCACGTGATCTTTTTGATATGGGTGCAGAACAATCATCAAATGAAGCAGATTAGAAACATTCTGTTGTAATTTCTTTTATGTCATCGATGACATGTATTTAGAAAGTTTTTCCTGCAGATCACATTTTGTGCTAAATTTGGTTTTACCATAGACAATGGGCATATACATCTTTTTTACTATATACATAGGTACTTCATTTGATTTCTTTTCAAATATTTTATGATTATACCAATCGTATGCTTCTTTGTGAAAAGTGATACCTGTGAAGATCGTGCATTTCAGTCACATTCAGATCCGCTTTTCTAGTCCATGATATAACCAAATTGGATGGATCTTCCACCCGTTTAGCTAAGAAATAATATGGATCAACACATGTCCCTCCCCTGGCCATGTCTCCTCCAACTCCGGGAGCTACGAGCACCTCCCTCACCACCCCACCCCTCTTCCACTGTCGATGGTCGGCGTCACCGCCACCACCTCACTGTCCCTCTCCCCCCCACTATGCCGTCATTGTCCACCCTAATATTCCATTGGTGAGAGTGTCGCCGCCGCCCATCGCTCACCACCACCTCCCACCGCGGAACCGGCGCTTCCACGTTGGTACCCTTGGATGTGCTAGGATGTTCTTTACTCAGTTGTATGCATGGCGGTCAACGTCACCAGTGGATTTGTACTATCCTTGATGGCATTGTTCACCACCGATGCCGCTGTGCCAAGTCACCGATCGAGAATTATATAACTTCACCAACAAAGACATCAACTATATATAATGTGCTACAGAATTATATATCATCGAGCATATTAAAGGATATTATTGTTCATGTATTTATGTTGGCGTTTTATTAGATATCCATTTTTCTAATTTATCTGATAACTTCTTGGTATTCTATTAAATACGAATATGGAGCAGATATTAATTATCTCGTATCATAACACATGTCTTATGAAAAATTTCATAAACGAATATAAATTTAATCTAGAAAATATCAACACATACAGATATTTTACAGATACATGATCAGACGGATATTATGTGACTCGTTTTAAGTTTTTCACCCGCTAGATATTGCAGCAAAATACTTGCTGCTTTGGCGCACTATTTTCTTAGTTTTGCCGCTTAAGAAAACTTCCCCGCCATTTCCTTTGGAAAAATTTTCCACCTCCCCACTTCTTTGACGTCCCAACCGAACTGGCCGGTGTTGTGCCTCCCCACGCACAGAGCAGGTGCTCCCTCAAAATCGTTGATGCTGTGCCTCCCCCCACGCAGCGCAGGTGCTCCCTCAAATCGCCGGTGGTCTGCCTCCCCCCCACGCAAGTGCTCCCCCAAATCGCCGGTGCTTCGCCTCCCCCACGCAGGTGCTCCCTCAAATCGCCGGTGTTGTGCCTCCCCAACATAGGTGCTCCCTCAAATCCCCATCTCCTGGCTGGTGCTGTGCCTCTCCCCCCACGCAAGTGCTCCCTCAAATCCCCTTCTCCTGGCTGGTGTTGTGCCTCCGCTTGCCTCCCCGTGCGTGCTCTCCGTTTGCCTTGGATCCTTCATACTCTCGGAATTTGACGGGGGGTTGTTGTGCTACCGTGTGGTTGTGCAGGTGCTGTATTGGCTCTCAGGCCTCACCTGCAACGACGAGAATTTCATCACCAGGTCCGGCGCCCAGCGCGCTGCCGCCGCCCACGGCGTCGCCCTCATTGTGCCTGACACCTCCCCACGTACGTTAAACTTAAACCCCTCTCTAGCCGGGTTCTATTTCTGGGGTTTATGTATGTCTACCACATTCAATTTGGAGTGGAATACTAGAATGCTGTGGGAAGCATGGTCGGAGCACAGTAAGGTTACGATTTTTGTGGCTGAATTTTTGTGGCTTGCGCTTTGAGAATTGGAAGATCTCCCATGAGAGAGATCTTAGGGTGTGTGCATATATCTCTACTTGTCACGGGCTCACGGTGAATGTTTGTATGGGTTTGTCAAACTGCTCTGGGATAAGTCAGGGAAGCTGCGACTGACAAGGAGAAACTGTGAGTGGTGTGAACTTTGCATGTCAAATTTCCATTGAAAATGACCACCGAGACCTCCTTTTTGCATTAAGCCAGAGTTAGTTGTTCTACTTTGATATGTTTGGCATGTAATCGGTTCCTCGCAAAGTGCTAGGATAAGAATCATACTTGCTTGAAGTTATTTGTAAGTAAACTTTTGAAATCATTGGATCTCATCGATTTTTGTCGAATGAGATTGAAGGATTACGTTATGTTTGGACTTGGGGATGTACTCATGTATAAAGTGTTGTATGGAAGTATGGACTACAAAGTGTCTATGTGACAATTGGGTTGTGCCAATGGTCGCGATGCGATTCTTGTGATACTCTGCCGATTATTTATTGTTGATTAGGCTTATGTAATTATGTTTGTGTTTGCTGAACACTGAAAGTGCAAAACTTAAAGGCAGCATGCAGTCATATATGACAATAAAACCGACGAAATAGTAGTAAATCACACAATGGGGTCCATGTTTCAATCCCACAGTGTCCATCCAACACATATTTGTTGTATGACCTACATGACCAGCTGGTGTGATTTAGATTGAACTGAAAGAACTTCAGTGACCTGTTCCTCTGGTCTATGTTTCCTTTTTTCATGACATATATACAAGAAGTGTTTTCTCTCTATTAGCTGATTCATGATTTGCAACTAAAAGAAAGATGTACTGATTATTGTTCTTTAACTTGTAGTTGCAGAGCATAGAGTTCTCTAAACAATTTGCAGCTCATATGACTGTGTGGCCTATGCATATATTTACCTGTCATTAGATTGTTGGTTGACTTCCGAAATTTTCTTCGCTTTAGCAAAGATATTATGGCCAGGACACCTAGACGATTGCGAAACTTGAACTTTGCAACACAAGATGCAGAAAATGTGCAACTTCATGAAGATAATTTACAAGGTCCTCCAGAGATTGATAACATATTACCAGAGAGGCCTCATGAATCTATTAGGCCAATAAAGATTATATGTAAGTTTTGTAATGTAATATCCCGATGGGTGATTCACTAGAAGTCGGAAGGGAGAATCGGTTCGGGAGAGTATTTAACGAAACGTCGGGAGGGACCAACTGGAAAGATGTCAGTGCTGCAGTAGTAGAGGGGGGAAAGAGCAAATTTGCGGCAACCTGGGCTAGAGCCCATGGCCCAAGAGGGGCCCAAGGGTGGCCGGCCATAGCTAGAGGGGGGGGGGGGCGCCACTCCCCTTCCCAAACCCTAGCCGACCCCCTCCCTCCTCCTTTCCTCCCCCACTCCCATCCGGCCGCCACCCTCCCTCTCCACCTCTCCACCTCCCCTCCACCCTCCCTTGCCCCCTCTCCACCTCCCCACCACCACCATTGCTGCTGGCCGAAGGAGAGGAGGAGCTCCATTGCAGCCGGCCAAGGAGGAAAAAGGAAGGGAAAAGGAGAGAAGAAGGAAGAAGAAGAGGGAGAGGAGAAGGAAGAGAGGAGAAGGAGGATCGTCTTCGGGGGCTGATCTCCGTCATTCCGCGCGTCGTCAAGGGTAACGAGATGTTCTTGTAGGGTAATTAGTCTTGGAAGAGTTTTCGGGTTAATCTTTGGTTAGATGGCATTCGGCCTGCTGTATCGCAGTTCTGTCCAGCGGCTTGCGAGGTAAATTTCATGTGGTTAGAGGATGAATCTGAGGTTTTGGTCTCCTAGAGAGTTATAGGTTATTGTCTTAGCTTACAGTGGCCACCAAGTTCACCCAAATCCGATTAACGGTTAGAGAGTTATGATTTTTCTAAGGCTGCTGTTCCACTGCTCTGTCAGTAATTAGGCAGTTTGTAGAAAACCGACTAGAAGTGATGGTTAAAGTGGAAATCTGAGAACCCCAGTATAACTAAAGTTGTAGATAATTCTTCTATGTTTCAGGAAAACTAAAGATCTTGGGATTCGGACGAACGTAGAGAAAGTTATGATAATTTCATTATTTCTGTCCAGAAACCCGACGCGAGAATGGGTACTCTGTTGTTTAGTTTGGTAGGGCTAGTAAAGGGCCAAATCAGAGAACCTCACCAACTAGGTTTAGAAGGGGAATTCATTAAACTTTTCATATTGTCCAAGATCACTCCATTTGGATTTATGTACATTTAGTTATGATTTTTCGAAGGGGGCTGTTATCTGGAAAAGAAATCTGACAGCCAGCTTTACCGTTGGGGATTGCGTTTAGTGGACGATGTACTCATATTGTGTTTATGATTTTGCTATTAGACCTTTATGGTAGCCTTAGCTTGTCTCAATTGTATGTCCAGTGTGGGTTTGGCTCCGGAGCAGTACCTTATTCCGACATCCACCTTCGCACGGTTGAGGCAAGTGCATTGTTGTTTGAATGATTGGCTAAATTGTGTGTTATTTGTTATATGGATGCATAGCAAGATGGTATACTTGATGAATGCTTAAGTATGGTTATTGCTCAAATGATGCTCATGCTTTACTATGATTAAGTGTTGTTGTCTTTTGGTAATTTGATGATGATTAAATGATGAGCATTTGCATATTGAAATCATATTGAGGCTTGGTCATGTGGTGACCAAGTGTGTTCCCTTTGAGATTCCGTCATAATTATGGCGGGCCGAGATCCTCACTCGTGGAGTGTGGGCTTGAGGTCCCCGTTACTTGCGGAGTAAGGGGCAATTGGTCCCTGTGCGTGCGCGCACAGGCATGGGTATGCGGCGGCGGTCGCATACTCTGCATTACAGGTGTAATGCACACAAAAATTTAAAGTTAAAGGTTCCTTGAGCATTTCATTTGCATGTGAGATGTTTGATGTTGATCTTATTTATACGTATGTGGATGTTCTGATTTGTTATGTACTTGCCGAGTCTGTGGACTCACTCTTGCTTTTATTGTGTTTTAGGTACCCGAGCCAAGAACGACATGCATGGGGAAGTAGGCGCTAGTCACTCACACACCGCATGAACTAAATAAAGTTGAATGTTCTTCAGAACGAAGTTGATTTTAGAATACTACATTATGTCTTATGCAATGGATTTATGTAATAATGATGAGTAGCGGTTCTTCATGATTCTCTAGTTTTGATGGATTCCTATCATGTCGTTGTCTATCTTTTGATGTCTTTGGATGAAAGTTTTAATTATTATTTGATTAACCTATGTGTTGGAACCTCCGTGTAATTAACTTTACAAGGGAGGTTCTGCCGAAATTTATTAGAATTGTCTACTTTAGAGTTACTAGAGTCTGTTTAGTAGCATTCCAGGCTCATGACGAGCTGGGGTGTTACAGTTGGTATCAGAGCGGGCTGTAGGTCCGTGGTACATGAAGAGTTAAATCTGACACACTATGCACAGTAGGTGGGAATGGGTTAATGCATTGCATTACGCTGCTATTGAGTTTTTGATTTCTCTTGTGTGATAGCTACTAGTTAGACTACTCTTGTGGTCCCAGTTGTTGTAAGTGCTTAATGTTTGATTGTTTTGCTGTGATGTTTAGATATGGCAAGGGGTGGAGGCCGAGGTTGTGGTCGTGGCCGGCAGGGAGCCGGGCGAGGCCAGGCATCGCCCCCGCCAGAAGTTCAGAATTCCGTAGTTGGAGAAGCTAGCCCTGTGGAATCAGAGGAAGAGGTTGCTTGATGCAGAGAACCAGGCCCCACCAGCTGCGCCTGTTGTCGCTCCTGTGGTGGCTCCTGCAGCGGCACCTGCGGTGTATGCCATGGGATTACACCGGTGGAACGCATTGAGGCTGGACACCTTCGACGGGTCAGGCACGTCGGTTGACGCAGCTAACTGGCTGCGGCACATGGAGAGGCACTTCGGAGCTCTGGGGATGACTTCAGAAATCAGGGCTCAGTTTGTGGCTTTCCAATTGAAAGGCGGCGGATATCGGTGGGAAGGAGTCCGATGGCGGGACAAAGACTCATGGACCGATTACACAGGAGCATTTTGTTGAACATTTTAGGAAGAGGTTTTATCCAGCTTCATATGTGGAGCGAATGGAAGTCTCTTTGCAGAACTTCAAGAAGGGTTAGATGACAGTGGCAGAGTATGAAGCGGGTTTTAACAACCTGGTTTGTTTTGTTCCAGCTGTGGCCACAAATGATGAAGAAAAAGCCAAGAGGTTTCGCAGGGGGCTCAGGCAAGAGTTCCGGCAGGTATTGGGAGCATTGGAGTTGCGGGATTTCAGTTCTCTGGTCGAACAAGCCAGGGGCATGGGCGGAGATGCGGCTTGGTGAGGAACGCCGGAGCGGAAGGCGTTGCGGTTCGGAGGGTGCGGTGGCGATCGAAAAGGGGTTTTGGCGGTGGGGTGGGACCTTCCGAGACCCACTTCCAAGAGGTTCAAAGGGCGCGAAATCATTCAAGACCAAGTTCACGAGGGCACGATCTTCTTCCACCTCGCGGCGTCGGCGGTGCACCTAGGTTACGTCCGGTCCCAGGGCAGGGCATGAAGTGCTTCAAGTGCGGCAGCGAGCATAGAGCTTCAGAGTGCAGCTGGTTCGGGTCTTGCCGCCATTGTGGTCAGGAGGGCCATAAGGCATTGGTTTGTCGGTGGAATCCCGCCAGTATCATCAAGTGGGAACCTGTTCCAGTGTCAGTGCTAGCGCCAGCAGCTTCTTCTCGAGGGTCGGTTCAGATGTTAGCGGCTACTCCTACTCCTACTTGGGCACCGCCTCAGCCATATCTTCCTGCACCTGGAGGAGCCCCACCACCAGGGTACTTTTGGCCGCCCCCTCCCGTGGCCCTATTTCCAGTAATGGCGCCTTTAGCACCTCCAGCAGTTCCCGTACCACCGTACCAGGGTGTCAGAGCCCCTACCGCCCCAGCAGCAGTCTCCTACGCTATGCCGACGACAGAGTCGGTGAGTCGTCCTGATGTGGTGACAGGTACGCTCTTGGTGGATTCAGTAGAGGCACTTGTTCTATTTGATTCGGGGGCTACCTTTTCTTTTGTTTCACTAGATTTTGTTAGTAAGGCGAGTTTGAGTCTGCAGCCAATAGCACAGTCAGTTCTAGTTAATTCTCCTGGGGGAATTCTCTCTAGCTCTGATTTGTCTGGTTGTGTGATTTCGTTAGATGGAGAAGAATTCATTGCTAATCGATGGTTATGAAGATGGAGCCGTTTGATGTTATCTTGGGGATGGGTGGTTGCATAATTACCGTCTTTGTTATTTCTGTTTTGGAAGACAATAACCTGCAAGCTCCGTGCAGGCGGGAGATAGTATTCAATGTAGCGCCCATCTCACTCACTTTTGTGATGGCTAGTCTTTTCCGGTGGCGTGCGGCGAAGAATGGGTTTCTTTTGTCTCTAGTGGAGAAGCCGAGTTCATCTGTGAGCGTGAAGATATTTTTGTCGTTCGGGAGTTCTGGATGTTTTCAGTGAGCTACCAGGATGCCACCACCTCGTCCGTAGAGTTCGAATTGATTTGGTACGGCGCCGACTGTCTCTATGACCCCTTACGGTTGGCGTCCGTTCCAGGGAGGAACTAAAGAAGCACTGGATGATTTAAAAGCAAAGGATCTTATTCGTTCAGTGTGTCTCCATGGGAGCCCTGTTCTTTTACCAAGAAGAAGGATGGTAGTTGGCGCATGTGTATTGATTATCGTGCTCTTAATCGACTAACCATCAAGAATAAGTATCCTCTCCTCGCATAGAAGATCTATTTGATCGGTTGAGAGGGCCAAGGTATTCTCAAAGATTGACCTTCAATCGGTTATAATCAAATCCTGTCCAGAAAGGAGGATATTGAGAAGACGGCATTCTCCACAAGGTATGAGCATTTTGAATTTAAAGTTATGTCTTTTGGACTAACGACGCCCCTCTTTGCTTTCATGGAGACTATGAGCAGGATGTTGCATGAGTACTGGATGATTTTGTGGTTGTCTTTATTGATGATATTCGATTTATTCAAAGACTGAAGTGAACATGGGCGACACACGAGGCTTGTGTTGGAGACGCTAAGGAGCATAAGTTTTATGCCAAACCGAAAAGTGCGAGTTTTGGATGTCCGAAGTGGGGTTTCGGGCATGTCATCAATGATAAGGGAATCACAGTTGATCCAAGTAAGATTTCTACATGGTAGAATGGAAGACGCCAACCATGTCAAAGAAGTGAGAAGCTTTCGGCATGGCGGATACTATCGGCGTTTTGTGCAAGATTTCTCCATTATTGCTAAACCTTTATCCGGACTCACGTAAGGATGTGAAGTTCGGTGGGGCGATGGTTGTGGCGTAGCTTCCAAACCCTTAAGGAAAAGTTGGTGACCGCCCTGTCCTTACACTTCCGAGCCAGGAAGCGATTTACTGTGTACTCGATGCGTCTCGGATTGGGTTGGGTTGTGTCCTTATGCGGGAAGGAAAGGTAATAGCTTATGCGTCGAGGCGGTGAAGAAGCATGAACAATTACCCCACTCATGATTTAGAGTTGGCGTTGTAGTGTTTGCCACAAGCTTTGGAGACACTATCGTATGGTGAGGGTTGTGATGTTTATCTGACCACAAGAGTCTTAAGTATATTTTCACACGAAAGATTTGAATTTAAGGCGGCGCAGTGGTGGAATCGATTAAAGATTATGACCTATCTATTCGGTACCATCCTGGCAAGGCAAGCGTAGTGGTCGATGCTCTGAGTCGCGAGGCGATGCTCGCAACATTGGATTATCTCATTGCTGATTTTGACCGTATGGGTATATCATTTTGCTATGCGGGATCGCACGTGTTGAAACACAATGATCTTGAGTCGGCCATTCCAGGCGGGTGCGGGAAGCACAACAGATGATCGATTTTTGCGAGAGGGTCGAAAGCGTTTGGACATGGGCAAAGACGGGATTTCAGTTTGGATGGGTGCAGGTGTTGCGATTTAAAGGCCGCCTTTGTGTGCCACGAAGCGGAAGTCAAAGTGAAATTCGAGGAGGCTCATCGTACTCAGACACGGTACATCCGGGCGAGACAAAGATGTATCGCGACCTGAAGCAGACTTTTTGGTGGAAAAGGATGAAGGTAGACATTGCCAACTATGTAGCCTCCTGTGGAGTTTGTCAGCAAGTAAAGGCAGAGCACAAGCGTCCTGCAGGATTATTGCAGCCATTAGAGGTCCCCCAATGGCCTTGGGATGATATCTCTATGGACTTCGTTGTTGCGTTGCCTCGTTCACCGCGAGGTAAGGATGCGGTTTGGGTTATAGTGGATCGATTCAGCAAGTCTGCACATTTTATTCCCATCCGCACGACCAATTCGGCTAGTGACCTGGCTCCCATCTATCTACGGGAAATTGTAAGATTGCATGGAGTACCAAAGACTATCATTTCTGACAGGGACGCCAAGTTCGTGTCCAAGTTCTGGAAGAGTTTGCAGAGTGCAATGGGCACACAACTCCGTCTAAGTACAGCTTTCCATCCTCAAACAGATGGGAGTCAGAGCGCACTATTCAGACCTTGGAGGACATGTTGCGGTCCTGTGTCCTGTCCTGGAAGGGTAGCTGGGAGGATCAATTGCATTTAGCAGAATTTGCTTATAACAACAGCTATCATTCAAGCATAAAAGCCGCTCCGTTCGAGGTTTTGTATGGGCGTAAGTGCAGGTCACCACTTTGCTGGGAAGCCGTGGGTGAGAAGCGCGCTTGGGTCGGATTGGGTACAAAGGCGTAGAGCGAGTGGCTCGGTGAGACAGAACCTATTAGCGGCTCAGCGGACAAAAAGTTATGCGACGTGAGAAGAAGAGACTTGGAATTTGAACGGGGATCAGTGCTCTTGAAAGTGTCCCCACTAAAGGTGTGGTGAGGTTCGGTACGGAGGAAGCTTAGCCCAAGGTACATAGGACCATTCACGATCTTGGCTCGAATCGGGAAGTCGGCTTATCGTTTAGACTGCGAGTCTATGCGTGGAGTGCACAATGTTTTCATGTGTCCATGTTGAGGAAATACTTGAGGACCGGAACATCTCATTGCATTAGAACCCATAACAATTGAGCGGGACTGTCCTTTGAGTCCAAACCAGATGCAATTCTTGAAAGATCGAGAAAAGAGTTGCGGAACAAAACCACGAAGTATGTTAAGGTGCTTTGGTCACGCAGATGAAAGGAGGCCACTTGGGAGGCTGAGTCTCGCATGCGTGAGCTTTATCCGAACTTGTTCACCTCGGTGTGTTCTTTTGTTGCTTAGTTTCGTTTGATTTTAACTCGTGAAGTGGGCGTTTAGATTCGGGGTTGAATCCTGTTAAGGGGGGTAGAATGTAATATCCCGATGGGTGATTCACTAGAAGTCGGAAGGGAGAATCGGTTCGAGAGAGTATTTAACGGAACGTCGGGAGGGACCAACTGGAAAGATGTCAGTGCTGCAGTAGTAGAGGGGGGAAAGAGCAAATTTGCGGCAACCTGGGCTAGAGCCCATGGCCCAAGAGGGGCCCAAGGGTGGCCGGCCATAGCTAGAGGGGGCGCCACTCCCCTTCCCAAACCCTAGCCGACCCCCATCCCCTCCTCCTTTCCTCCCCCCACTCCCATCCGGCCGCCACCCTCCCCTCTCCACCTCTCCACCTCCCCTCCACCCTCCCTTTCCCCCTCTCCACCTCCCCACCACCACCATTGCTGCTGGCCGAAGGAGAGGAGGAGCTCCATTGCAGCCGGCCAAGGAGGAAAAAGGAAGGGAAAAGGAGAGAAGAAGGAAGAAGAAGAGGGAGAGGAGAAGGAAGAGAGGAGAAGGAGTATCGTCTTCGGGGGCTGATCTCCGTCGTTCCGCGCGTCGTCAAGGGTAACGAGATGTTCTTGTAGGGTAATTAGTCTTGGAAGAGTTTTCGGGTTAATCTTTGGTTAGATGGCATTCGGCCTGCTGTATCGCAGTTCTGTCCAGCGGCTTGCGAGGTAAATTGCATGTGGTTAGAAGATGAATATGAGGTTTTGGTCTCCTAGAGAGTTGTAGGTTATTGTCTTAGCTTTCAGTGGCCGCCAAGTTCACCCAAATCTGATTAACGGTTAGAGAGTTATGATTTTTCTAAGGCTGCTGTTCCACTGCTCTGTCAGTAATTAGGCAGTTTGTAGAAAACCGACTAGAAGTGATGGTTAAATTGGAAATCTGAGAACCCCAGTATAACGAAAGTTGTAGATAATTCTTCTAGCTTTCAGGAAAACTAAATATCTTGGGATTCGGACGAACGTAGAGAAAGTTATGGTAATTTCATTATTTCTGTCCAGAAACCCGACGCGAGAATGGGTACTCTGTTGTTTAGTTTGGTAGGGCTAGTAAAGGGCCAAATCAGAGAACCTCACCAACTAGGTTTAGAAGGGGAATTCATTAACCTTTTCAGATTGTCCAAGATCACTCCATTTGGATTTATGTACATTTAGTTATGATTTTTCGAAGGGGGCTGTTATCTGGAAAAGAAATCTGACAGCCAGCTTTACCGTTGGGGATTGCGTTTAGTGGACGATGTACTCATATTGTGTTTATGATTTTGCTATTAGACCTTTATG
Source organism: Ampelocalamus luodianensis (assembly GCA_036346255.1). Lineage (NCBI taxonomy): Eukaryota > Viridiplantae > Streptophyta > Magnoliopsida > Poales > Poaceae > Ampelocalamus > Ampelocalamus luodianensis. Next base: position 28,625,045 of record CM070637.1, read on the forward strand.
GTAGCCTTAGCTTGTCTCAATTGTATGTCCAGGTGTGGGTTTGGCTCCGGGAGCAGTACCTTATTCCCGACATCCACCTTCGCACGGTTGAGGCAAGTGCATTGTTGTTTGAATGATTGGCTAAATTGTGTGTTATTTGTTATATGGATGCATAGCAAGATGGTATACTTGATGAATGCTTAAGTATGGTTATTGCTCAAATGATGCTCATGCTTTACTATGATTAAGTGTTGTTGTCTTTTGGTAATTTGATGATGATTAAATGATGAGCATTTGCATATTGAAATCATATTGAGGCTTGGTCATGTGGTGACCAAGTGTGTTCCCCTTTGAGATTCCCGTCATAATTATGACGGGCCCGAGATCCCCTCACTCGTGGAGTGTGGGCTTGAGGTCCCCGTTACTTGCGGAGTAACGGGCAATTGGTCCCTGTGCGTGCGCGCCAAGAGCATGGGTATCTTGGCGGCGGTCGCATACTCTGCATTACAGGTGTAATGCACACAGAAAGTTAAAGTTAAAGGTTCCTTGAGCATTTCATTTGCATGTGAGATGTTTGATGTTGATCTTATTTATACGTATGTGGATGTTACAGTTTTGTTATGTACTTGCTGAGTCTGTGGACTCACTCTTGCTTTTATTGCTGTTTTAGGTACCCGAGCCAAGAATGACATGCATGGGGGGAAGTAGACTGCTAGTCACTCACACACCGCACGAACTAAATAAAGTTGAATGTTCTTCAGAACGAAGTTGATTTTAGAATACTACATTATGTCTTATGCAATGGATTTATGTAATAATGATGAGTAGCGGTTCTTCATGATTCTCTAGTTTTGATGGATTCCTAGCATGTCGTTGTCTATCTTTTGATGTCTTTGGATGAAAGTTTTAATTATTATTTGATTAACCTGTGTGTTGGAACCTCCGTGTAATTAACTTTACAAGGGAGGTTCTGCCGAAATTTATTAGAATTGTCTACTTTAGAGTTACTAGAGTCTGTTTAGTAGCATTCCAGGCTCATGACGAGCTGGGGTGTTACATGTAACTTATTTTTCAAATATATACATAAGTGTGATTAATTTGCCCTAGATACGCACTATTGTGCTATTCCTACATGCAGGGCCAAATGGAGATGTGTGGCAGATTCTAGGGGAATTTCGAGTTAGAAATTTGTTGCAATTAGACGGAGGAAAGATAATTGTGGAGACTGATGAAAATGGTGTTCCAAACGAAAGGTCAGCTTCCATCCTTGGCCAATATCTTGGCCAGCTAGCAGAGAATTCAACATTTGCACCATTGAACATTCCTAGATGGGACAACGAATTGTTTGTGAAGAAAAAGGAGAACATGATCAATCATGTGGAGGTAAAATTTTCATCCCATAGCACCATAAATCACTATGTTCACTTAACATGCTAACAATCAACTTTACTTGTTGAAGGAGAAATTTGTCTATCCTCCTGAGACAAAGCAGCTTACACGAGACTGGATCCTAATGACTATTAGTAAAAGGTGGAGAGTCTACAAATCTCGTTTGAAGAACAAATATTTCAATCGTCATGAGAGGTCTTTGGATGAAATTTTGAAAAATATTCCAAAAGGTGTTAATGCACATCAATGGGAAGCTCTTATTGGAATGTGGTGTCAGGATTCACACGCGGTGATGTCTTCATTTTCTCATGCTTCAACTAAACATTGAAATTAGTTTGCTAACATCAGTATTGACTGAATTTGTTGTATTTGTAGAAATTATGTGAGAAGAACACTCAGTGTGCAAGGCAACAAAAGAACCCGCACACAACTGGGAGGAAAAGCCATGCTAGGCTAAAAAAAGAGATGGTGATAATTGTTCTATCTCTATATTTTGTTTCTTGACCAACTAAAGGATCTTCTAACACAAAAATTAATGAACCTTCTACTATACTTTGTTGTACAGGAAGCATTAAGGAATGCAAAGGTGCACAAGATTGACCTATGGGATGAAGCTCATAAGAAAAAGGATGGCAATTATACTAACGAGAATATGAAGACACTAATGGTATATTTCAGTCTTATGGTTACAATAAAAATGAATAGTTCATAGTATAATGACTTGTTTATTTCAATAGGATACAACTTATGAGGAATTAGCAAAAAGAAAAACAAATAACAATGGGAGCCTATCATGTAAAGATTATAGCGAAGTGTTTAAAGGTGTAATTGGAAAAGAGTCCAAACTTCGAGGGTACTATGATGATAAGTATTGGAACCAAGTAAAGGTTTCTCAGGGACTAACTTTTGTTGAGCAATCTGAGCAAGAAGAAAAGCTTCAATTTGCACTACGATCAATGGGAGATAATGTAGAAGACATAAGAGATGAGGTGAAAATGATGCGTGCATTCATGGCCAAAAAGTTTCCTGGAGAGGATTGGAGAAATGCAATGTTAGCGGCAGAAAATGATGAAGTTACCATCTGAACTCCTCTTTCTTTGTCCAATGATAAATTGATGAATATTGATATATTATAGTCATGTTCTCATTGCAGGTTGATCTCTTTGAAAGAGTTGTTGATAATGATATCCGACATGAATCTAATAACGACCTTGAAGAATCAGATGGCAATGCGCATGCTCCATCGAATACTATGTAGGTGATGCAGTGGTTTTTCATTTATTTTCTTCATTGATAAATTTAAATGCAAGTTTTTGCTAATGTTTTAAAACTATCGTTGTAGCAATTGCGTCTCGGCAATTGTACTAGAACTGAAGAGGGTTATGCCAATTCATCTTTACCACATGAACACATGATTGCTAAGGTGTGTGAAGAAATTTTCACTCAGCTATCAAACTATGCTCATTCTCACTATAAGATTACTTACAACAGAACTGAACTTCAATTGTAGATAGCACATACTGAAAATTGTGTTGAAGCCAATCAGAGTTGTGCTGAATCAGCTTTACCGCGTGAGCAGGTTACTAACCAGGTATATGCAAATTGCAAATCAAAATTACTGCAGTTGTATTGTTTTGTACAATAGTATTACCGATTTTGTTTATGCATTCACTGATCTTATTTATTTAAATTATGTCTGTCACATCTCACATGTACCTCAAAGAATGGAAGTACTAGAATATAGTTGGTACAATTCAATATGTGATGTTCCTAGTTTTTGTATAAAATAAACCCTTTACAACTTCATCAATAATACATGTTGTATTTCTTTAAATGACAGGATAATATTGAAGTCTTCTTGTTTTCGACGAACCCAAGAAACAAAAATAAAGTTGTGGCCAAAGGAGGTTTAGTGAGCAAAGATAAAACATATGTGGTTAGAGGAGACATGCTTGGAGATGAATATTTTGGAGTTCTTTATTCACGCTTTATTACAAATATTGGGGATGAAAGATTGCTTAGATCATATGAAAATATACGTACAGTAAGAGATGCTATTGGTTGTGTTGTTGCTTGGCCTCGGTCATATGTAAGTCCATTTTCATATAATCATTGAGTACATTCCAATGTTTGATAGTTGCTTAAACTCTATTATTCATGAAGAACTTTTGCGCTTTTCAGGTAAAAAGAGCTAAGAAAATAGCTTTAAATCGGTCACAAAACAATCTGGTATGTTACATTATTCTAATTTCATCAAATAGACTTGTCATCTTACACTTTTCTAACCAGGACATTTATTTCTTTTTCAACCGGCTTTGCAGGATAATTGAGGATTACAAAGAGAATGCAATGGAGATGGATGAGCTAGTGTATTAGTTTCTCTCTGGACAAAGCTTATGGATAGATTCCAACTATTTAGAATATTTTCCTGATGTATCTGCATCTTTTTTTATATGGATGTTTGATTCAGTTGTGAACTCCACTTGCTGTAAATTCAAATGTTTGTTGCTACTATGAAGTGCATGCGTGCTGTGCAGATTTCTTAGTTTGCTAATTGTGAGAATATGATGCTTCGATGTGACGACATGTGCTCTACTGTTTTCTAGTTTTTTTTGGATGAGCTGGAATAATGTCTTCATATGACGTTATATGTTTCCGTTTGTAGCAAAATGCACAAATCAAATTCGAAATAATCCAATTAAATTCAAAATAAATTTCCTTTACAATAAGATGCCCAAAAAGACGCTTTTGCATACCTAGAGACGTATATAATGTCTCTGTAGAATGTGCATAAATTGTGCGCATATGAATTGAATATATTTGTAAAAGCATATCTATGTTTGTTGGCACGCAAATCGGACGTGTCTATATCAATAAAGACGTTATGTAAGTGTATATACTAAAACATCTCTACAAACATAGACATGAATTTTAACGTCTCTGTAAAGCGTCTTATATCCTGTACACATGTTTTACAAGCGTCTCTACAGTTCTTGACACGGTCCGTGGGGAGGCGCTCCAAGGACGCTTTATAAAAACGGCTCTACGGTCCTCTAGAGATGAAATAACACGTCTTTAGCCTATAGATTGGATGTCTCTACATGAATATTGTGTTGTAGTGATACGACCACTACTCCACCTCCAATCGAGCTACTCTACTTCGGCTGCGCTAAATGCTACTCTAACGGGCCGACGAATTTACTTCACTTATATCTGGTGATGAACCCGAAGGTCCGATTGTTGGCCCGATCTTTCGATGAGATGATAAGTTCGGTAGTTGTCGCTCAACTCTCACGATCCTGGCTACAAACTCGCAAAGCTCAAAACCACGCAATCGCTGAACAGATTGACAAGTCGTCATCAACCGTGTACGAATACCCGGATGACCTAACCACGAAGGTCGATTCCTACATACACCGAAGAAGTACGCAAGAAAAAGATAAAGCAATCTGAAATTGCAAATAGGAATTGAAATATTTAATTGAGTTGGGATTCTGAAGCGGTATTATGGTTGGTCTAGTCGACACAAGCCAATACACGAAGTTGCAATAAGGCTAACTTTTAACTAAACAAAATCCAAGAAAACTAGAATGGGTATGGCCTCCTTATATAGGGGAGCAAGAGCCACAAATCTAAAAGAAATAGCCGTTGGCAGATGGGCCAAGTTCAGTATGATTACAAAGCCCAGATTGGCCCAACTAAGTGATATGACGTCTTCTTTTGATGATTGCGAACAGTCCAGAAGGAATTTGGAGGTGAGGCCAGATCTGTTGGAAAGAGGACGAAATAAGCTTTCAATCAAGTACTTGTGGACCTTCAACGGACTCTGTATGTGAAAGTTATGCATGTTTTAAGTTGGTGTTGTCAGACTGATTCTAGACGCCGAACTGGATTCCAAAACAGGTCCAGCTCGAACTGCTTGCTTGTCTTGGACCAAAAGTGACATGGTGCTGCACATATATATATTTCGTCATTAGGTAGCATCATATAGTTCATATAATATAAAGACACTCCGAAAAACAAGCTCACCTGATAATTTAAGTGAAGCGTACAAGCTCTTATATTTGGAATAGTAAGCATAGCAAATATGGTTGCATCCATAGGGGTCATGTCCTCATCATCTGGTGCTGCACCACCTTACATTGGGCCGAGGGTCTTGTATCAATTATTGGGCCCGAAGGGCAGCCACCACTATAGGGTATTTGGGTTGGCCACCTCCTTGGCCGCCCATCCCTTGGGCTGCATTGTTCACGGGCACATTATTCATGTGAACAATACCATGAATAATACCGCCCTCTTATCTCTTAGCTATGTACGGCTCCCCCTCTCCTATTTAAGGAGGCTGCACCCCTCTAGTTTTTCTTGGATTTCGTTGAGTTAAAAGTTAGCTACAATGCAACTTCGTGTATTGGCTTGTATCGACCAGACCAACTATAATACCGCTTTGGAATCCCAATTTATCAAGTATTTCAATCTTATTTATAATTTCATATTGCGTTTTACCTTGTTATTGCGTGCTTGTTCAGTGTATGCAGGAATTGACCTTCGTGGTCAGGTCATCCGGGTATTCATGCACAGTTGATAAGAACTTGTCGAGTAGTTCAGCGATTACGTGGTTTCGAGCCTTGCGAGTTCGTAACCAGGATCGTGAGAGTTGAGCGACTACTACCGAACTTACCTTCTCAACGAAAGATCGAGCCAAAATTAGGACCTCCGTGGTTCATCAAGTGATATTAGAGCTACAGTTGATCGGTGAGATTTATCAGTTTTCTAGTAGTAGATTCATTTTTCATATCTAGAGTCCAGAAAATTGCCCAAAATATTATTATTGCATCTATCATCCGTATCGAACCCTTCGAGCTATTGCAATTTTTCTTTTCGGTATTTTGCTTGTTGAATCATTGGTTGCATCGCCGTGTCTAGTTGCTGATTTCTAGTTTAGTTGGAATCTAGTTCGTCGTTGTCTAGTTGCATCTCGTGTTCTTTTGCGTATCTTCGTCGTTGTTTATTTCACATCTTGTGTGTTCTTGCTCCCTGCTACCCCACCACCAATCGTTGTCGCTCCACCACCATTCTTGCCGCAGTGGCCGAAGTCCTCCTACCACTGCTCCTTGGCACTGCCATGGCCGCCAACCTCGTTATCGCAGCGACCACCAATAGATCCTCCTACCGTTGCTTTATCACACTGCCGCGGCAAGCTGAACTCCCTGCCGCCACTTTATCACACTGCCGCGCAAGCCACCGCTAACATCTTGGTGCTGCAGCAGGCCCAATTCCCTGCTGCCGCTTTATCACACTACCATGGCAAGCCGCCACTACCATCTTGGACCCACAGTAGGCCCAACTCCATGCCGCCTCTTTATCACACTGCCGCAGCAAGCAGCCGCTACTATCTTGGTGCCGCGGCAAGCTCAGCTCCCTGCCACCACTGCCTTCTACCACGGCAACTGTTTCCTCCCTATTGCCTTCGCCTCTTCCTGTCACGGCAAGCAGCAAGCACACTTCCTGTCACCACAAAGGAAAAACAATATGGTTGATTGTGGTTTTCATCTCTGACCTGTTTCGGTTTGGCCACAGTGCTTGATAAAGAATAGAAGAAAAAAAAAGAGGAAAAGAGAGTTTGATTTCGGGTTCCAGAGAAGAAGAAAAACAGAGAGACAAAAAAACAGAGAAAAAAAGAGAGAAGAAAAACAAAACAGAGAGAGTCCATCTTTTTCAAAATTTTGGAAAGTACATCAAACCTTTGCCAAATCCTATGAAAATTGGTGGAGCCCTTCTTCATACATTCACAAGCTTTCACAAAAAAAAAATGAGCACGTTTGGCCTATAGGATCAAAAGATATAGCAGTTTCAATTTGAGGTCGAAATGAATTCCAGTCCATTTTCGTAACACCTTCAGTAAAACAGCCATAACTTTTGCATATGGTATCGGAATTCGATGTTCTTGGGCTCGTTTGAAATCTAATTACGAGGTACATACGAAACAAATGGCCTAATTGTGCCAATAACCTTTGAAGACCCCCAAAATCGGCCATCTTCAGCCCTAAATTCACGTTGCAAGTTTATGATTTTCTGTTTTTGGCTATTCTTTCAGTCTACCTTTCGGAATTTGGGGTTAATCTCATCTAGAAAGTTGTATATCTCATCGAAACCTTTTAAATGAGTATATATAAGCCATATAAAACTTTGATTTTTCATCATTTGAGACTAGCTGTTGTTTCTACTCAATCAAGAGGGTTGTTTGCATTGTACCGATATTGCTATCTTTTGTTCTCTACGTTGTGCGAACAATCTTGTGCCCTTCACAGAAGTTTGAGTAGGTGGCTACTGTCTCTCCTACCACTTGTTGTGAGGTTTTCCATTGCTTACACCAAGTCACATTATTCTTTGCATGCTTGTTCCTACATTTTTGCTTCATAGGGCTTTGATTCGCTAATTTTGATTAGGCTAGGATCAGCAACATTAACTAGTACTTTGAACAATCTTTTAGCTTGCGTTAACTGATTTGATTATTACTGATCCTTGCTACCATATTGAAGCCTTCCGAGCTCCACTTCCTACTAACGGCGTTGTGTGAGAGTGACTTGTCAACCTCCAGATCCTAGTAGTTAATAGGAACATATACACTATGATTTGTTCTTTGTTTCCTACTAGCAATGACAGGTTGGTTAAAGTTGGTAGATTACGATGACATCACGGGCAGATTTGAACTAAAAGGGAGACAACTACCGACATACATCTTGCCACTCACCGCTGAGAGTACGTCATTAGACTACTTCGTGTGGGTTACTATGTTGGGTAGTTACATTGAAAGACAGGACCTTGATCCTTATGAGAAGATGAGCATGGCAAGGATGGCGCTGATCGGTGATGTTCAACATTGGTGGTCGAATCTTGAGTACCACTACATGTACACATGGAAGTAGATGAAGAAGAAATTACAACGTCGTTTTGTACCTCCACCACCCCCGGTCACAAGTGAGGTGCAACCTAAGGTAACTGTAAATACTGATATTATTTTGGCTCCTACTCCATCTACAGATACCGCCGACATGCTTGAAGAGATGAAGGATGATCTGGTGCATCTTATATCATTAGAGGAGAAGTTTGCGGTACCTACAGTATCTGATGAGGATGATATTGACAAAGGTACTGATTTGGTGCTACAGCAAGACATAGAGCAACCTTGTGAGTATATACTTGCTATAGTGCAATCTGTTGATATTTCTTGTGTTGACTTGAACGAACCATGTGCTGATCCGAATTCTCATAATTTTGCACATATCTTTGATAGAATATCCCCTGCTGAAGCTTTGTGCTATATCATGCTTAATGATCATGTTAGTTTGGAATGTGCTATGGAGAAAGTTTCTAAAATTTCATTTATAAATTCTTTTTCTAACACCTACACCTACTGTTTTAAATTAATTGGAGATTATGGTGTAGACAATCAATTTATGGTATATCGAATATGCATAACTTGTGATCACATTAATGAATTGAAGCTTGCTATTTTGAACAATAATTCTTATGTGATGAATAAATATACTATATACTTCACTTATACTTGCAAAGTGAGTTGCACACTGAATACTATGAGAAAAGGTCTTTTTGTTGATTTGATGCATGCACACTCACCTTTAAATTGCAAAGTGTTCTCTATTTCTTTGCCATCCGCTGTTGCTAACATTTTGTAGAAAAATGAGAATGCGTTGCTACAAGTTTTCAAGCCTTTCTTGTTGTAGCTGGCCGATGAGCTTGAGTCGAGGGCGACTCAAATGCTAGGAGGGGAGGACGATGAGGACATCAACCCGCCGGATACGACTACTACTTCACCTCCAACTGGGCTACTCTACTTCGGCTGTGTCAAACGCTACTCCAACGGGTCGATGAATTTACTTCACTTATATCTGGTGCTGCGCCACCTCACATTGGGCCAAGGGCCTTGTATCAATTATTGGGCCCAAAGGGTAGATACCACTTTAGGGTATTTGGGCCGGCCACCTCCCTTGGGCCGTACTGTTCATAGGTGAACTGTTCACGTGAACAATACTATGAATAGTACCACCCTCTTATCTCTTAGCTATGTGCGGCTCCCCCTTCCCTATTTAAGGAGGCCGCACCCCTCTAGTTTCCTTAGATTTTGTTGAGTTAAAAGTTAGCTACAATGCAACTTTGGGGTTAATCTCATCTAGAAAGTTGTATATCTCATCGAAACATTTTAAATGAGTATATATAAGCCATATAAAACTTTGATTTTTCATCATTTGAGACTAGCTGTTGTTTCTACTCAATCTAGAGGGTTGTTTGCATTGCACCGATATTGTTATCTTTTGTTCTCTACGTTGTGTGAACAATTTTGTACCCTTCACAGAAGTTTGAGTAGGTGGCTACTGTTTCTCCTACCACTTGTTGTGAGGTTTTCCATTGCTTACACCAAGTCACATTATTCTTTGCATGTTTGTTCCTACATTTTTACTTCATAGGGCTTTGATTCGCTTGTTTTGATTAGGCTAGGATCAGCGACATTAACTAGTACTTTGAACAATCTTTTAGCTTGCATTAACTGATTTGATTATTACTGATACTTGCTATCATATTGAAGCCTTCCGAGCTCCACTTCCTACTAACGGCGTTGTGTGAGAGTGACTTGTCAACCTCCAGATCCTCGTAGTTAATAGGAACATATACACTGTGATTTGTTCTTTGTTTCCTACTAGCAATGACAGGTTGGTTAAAGTTGGTAGATTACAATGACATCGCGGGCAGATTTGAACTAAAAGGGAGACAACTACCGACATACATCTTGCCACTCACCGCTGAGAGTACGTCATTGGACTACTTCGTGTGGGTTACTATGTTGGATAGTTACATTGAAAGACAGGACCTTGATCCTTATGAGAAGATGAGCATGACAAGGATGGCGCTGATCGGTGATGTTCAACATTGGTCGTCGAATCTTGAGTACCACTACATGTACACATGGAAGTAGATGAAGAAGAAATTACAACGTCGTTTTGTACCTCCACCACCTCCGGTCACAACTGAGGTGCAACCTAAGGTAACTGTAAATACTGATATTATTTTGGCTCCTACTCCATCTACAGATACCGCCGACATGCTTGAAGAGATGAAGGATGATCTGGTGCATCTTATATCATTAGAGGAGAAGTTTGCGGTACCTACAGTATCTGATGAGGATGATATTGACAAAGGTACTGATTTGGTGCTGCAGCAAGACATAGAGCAACCTTGTGAGTATATACTTGCTATAGTGCAATCTCTTGATATTTCTTGTGTTGACTTGAACGAACCATGTGCTGATCTGAATTCTCATAATTTTGCACATGTCTTTGATAGAATATCCCCTGCTGAAGCTTTGTGCTATATCATGCTTAATGATCCTGTTAGTTTGGAATGTGCTATGGAGAAAGTTTCTAAAATTTCATTTATAAATTCTTTTTCTAACACCGACACCCACTGTTTTAAATTAATTGAAGATTATGGTGTAGACAATCAATTTATGGTATATCGAATATTGATAACTTGTGATCACATTAATGAATTGAAGCTTGCTATTTTGAACAATAATTCTTATGTGATGAATAAATATACTATATTCTTCACTTATACTTGCAAAGTTAGTTGCACACTGAATACTATGAGAAAAGGTCTTTTCGTTGATTTGATGTATTCACACTCACCTTTAAATTGCGAAGTGTTCTCTATTTATTTGCCATCCGCTGTTGCTAACATTTTGTAGAAAAATGAGAATGTGTTGCTACAAGTTTTCAAGCCTTTCTTGTTGTAGCTGGCCGATGAGCTTGAGTCGAGGGTGACTCAAATGCTAGGAGGGGAGGACGATGAGGACATCAACCCCCCGGATACGACTACTACTTCACCTCCAACTGGGCTACTCTACTTCGGCTGTGTCAAACGCTACTCCAACGGGTCGATGAATTTACTTCACCTATATCTGGTGCTGCGCCACCTCACATTGGGCCAAGGGCCTTGTATCAATTATTGGGCCCAAAGGGTAGATACCACTTTAGGGTATTTGGGCCGGCCACCTCTCTTGGGCCGCACTATTCATAGGTGCACTGTGCATGTGAACAATACTATGAATAGTACCACCCTCTTATCTCTTAGCTATGTGCGGCTCCCCCTTCCCTATTTAAGGAGGCCGCACCCCTCTAGTTTCCTTAGATTTTGTTGAGTTAAAAATTAGCTACAATGCAACTTCGTGTATTGGCTTGTGTCGACTAGACCAACCAAAATACTGCATTGGAATCCCAATTTATCAAGTATTTTAATCTTATTTGCAATTTCCGATTGCATTGTACCTTGTTCTTGCATGCTTCTTCGGTGTATGCATGAATTGACCTTTGTGGTCAGGTCATCCGGGTATTCGTGCACGGTTGATAATGACTTATCGAGTAGTTTAGCGATTCCATGATTTTGAGCCTTGCGAGTTCGTAGCCAAGATCGTGAGTGTTGAGCGACTACTACCGAACTTACCTTCTCGTTGAAAGAGCGAGCCAAAATCAGAACCTCTGTGGTTCATCAGGTCGGGTATGTAAGGTTTCCAGCATTTGAAGGTCTTGGCTCACATCGCATAGTTTAACATGTACTTCAACTCGATGAACGCCATATCATACATGTTCAGGCCGTCGATCTATTGGAAGAAGTTGCATCGCATCTCCGACTGCCATTATGCGTAGATGTAGTTAGGGATTTGTGGAATGGAACGTAAGATGTGAAAAATCTATGTGTGTGCAAGATCCGCTTACGAGGACGTTCCCACACGTGTAGTACACTCGGGCGGCCGTTGCTGGGTGTGTGGACTGGATGATTCTAGCCGGTTCTTCGCACACACATTGCGGGCATGGGAACTCCGGTAGTACCGACGTATCCTTTATAGAACAATCCGGGTAGGGTTTAGCCCTCTCGGCAAGCCACTTGTGCTTCCGCAGCATCTGAGCATAGAAGTTCGTCGATGTGTCCGACATTTCCTTCCTCTCAGTTTTGTGAACCAAGCTTTGGTAAAGTGTTGGGTTGTGAGGACCCGGGGTATTTAACTCGTAATGCTTAACCTCCAAATGGTTCTAGCATTACCAATTAAATATCCTAAGCCTTGATGGACATGCGCTTCCCAGAATTGCGGCACACATACATCTTTACAAAATCATTCATCATTTCCATACAACATACAACACCAAGTCTAGCAAAAGACATACAATATATAGAGTTATTACAAAAGAGCCGACCGGCCAAAAGACATAAAAGTAGCATAAGACAGCAGAAGCAAAAGCACCATAAGATGGCTATAAACAACATCCAACCGGTTAGCCATAACCCACAAGGCAACCGACCGGGCCACCAAGCTAGTCGCACGATCCGCAGCAAAAATCACAGAAGTAGACCCCTTGGGGATACACTTCCTCCTCTGCACACAACAAGCAATGCAGATGAGTACAATAATGTACTCGCAAGACTTACGAGTAACAAGCCTATACATAGCTACATGAAAGCTGTAACAAAGGAGATGGTTATATGGTTAATTGGACGCATAAAGCAATTTTTATTTGCAATAATGTAATAGATTGAAAGCTATTTGTCAAATCTGCTTTTAATCATTGAAATAATCGTGAGGTAACAATAAATAACACAAGTAACAACCTAGAGGTGACTAACCCAATAGCCACCACAACATATCATGAATCCCCGATTCGTACCACCCATCAAGTTTTAATTAAAATGTTGTAGTCTAATTCTCACAGGGCGTATCTGAGCGTGTCCATAACCTAGGACGAGGCTATTTGAATAGATTTAACCCTGTAGGGGTGTACCAATGTACCCACACTTCAGACCGTCTTTTCGCCAAGCTATTAAGCACACTTTCTTTGGTATGCCGGCACAGCTAAGTCCTACGAGACGCTTTCCAATGGGAAATGCTAATTAAGAGCCGCACGCATGGGGGTTAACCCTTAGTGACCTGCCAGCGAAATAGATCACAAGGACCCATACGTAGAGTAGGATGCACCGGCCTAGCTCAAGCCATTGCGGGTGCTCCCCTCTTTCACGTGACCCATATTGCATATAGAAATATACAACCCACCACGCGACTAACACCCCCAAAGTACTAAGTCAAGAGAGGTCTCATTTCCCTCTAGTGTGGTTAGCACGCAAATTGCTCAGTACGGTGGCGCAAGTAATTCGGTCCTTGTTGACTCGGGCACCCTTCCAGTCACACCCAAAATCACACCATCTTACCATTGTGCCCAAGTATAAAATATTTTATTTTCAATTTTAGTTTTCACAATTAAACATAGCACAAGGGTTGAACATAAAGTTATAATAAGTTTTTGTGTGATCAAGGTTATCGACTAAGTCGACAACCGCCCAAGTCTACCGGTAGCTAAGCATGACTAAGCAACATTACTCGTGAACTACTAAGTGACAAGGGCTCATCCAATGAACCCTAAATCACAGCAAAATAATCCTAGGCTCAGTAGTAGAGGATAAACATTTGCCTACAGATTATGCATCTAATGGGTTAACTAATCGACAATAGTTTAAAACAAGATAGCAATGCATACGCAGAATTTGCAAACATTATATTATACTTTGAAAATAATAGGAGCAATATGATCAAATGATGCTACATCTGCTTGCCTTGCTGAAGATCACAATCTTATTGATGAGGATCACTCTCGGATTCAATAAACTCTTCAGAACCTATCGCAAAAACGACAAAATCCAATAAAAACGACGAATACCGAAAAAGATTCAAAAACCAAAATCATTCAAATCCCATGAAATTTACCCGCAACAAGTGTATGATTTTAAATGATTTTAAATGAATTTAGCAATAAGAATCACTAAACATGCAAAAGTTATGGCCTAAACAATTTCTTTCAGCCTGAAAATTCAAATTAAATTAATTCCGGGTACTGTTCATGGCACAATTTTTTGGAAAATTCTAGAACCTGAAATTTTATGGTGGGTAGAAGGAAAATTCTAGAACCTGAAATTTTATGGTGGGTAGAACATGGTATTCTAAGAACAGCAAAACTGTATTTATTTCATTTGGAGTTAAAATGAAGTACTTATGATTTTTCTAAGTTGTGAAACTAGAACATATCATTTTTCAGAGGCAAGTGCATGAACAAAACCTAGCCTACATTAAAGTACATTAACAGAGGGATTTAACAAATTTTAGTTTGCTCAATTTGGAGCTACAGATAATTACTTATTCATTTTTTTTAAGTTTTAAATGAATTTCTAGACAACATTTAATGTTAAACAAGTTAATACAACCTATTTCATTTTCTGCTACCGAAAAGCACCTAAACATATTTTTAGATTAAAGTTTAGGTAAACAGGAATTTATCTCAACAGGAGTCATCTAAAAAGGGGCTAAAATGGATTAGTTATGAATTTTTGAAGTTTTAATACCATTTTCAGTTGACAAATAAAAGCTTACTGGAAAAACAATCAAACTTAATCAAAAGGAAAAGACGTGGACGGACATGGGACGTTGATTTTGAATCCTGTGGCTCACGCGCACTGGATCACAGCCGCGCGCGCAGCCCACGCGAGCCACACCGTGGCCACCGTTGGATCAAGATCAACGGTCCACATTGAAGCGAACGTTCGGGGGTCCGAAGGTTCACTGGATCAGAGCCGCAGATCTTAGAATGGACGGTCCACGAGGACCGGAACGATTAGAACTCTAACACGCTGAGGAGGTGTGGCCCGTTAGATCTAGATCTAACGGTCTAGAGCTGACGGGGAGGTTCTAAGGGTATAGATCTACAAGAGGAGGTCCTGAGCGGCTAGGATCTCAACGGGGAGGTCCTAAACGGTCGAGATTTGCTCAAGGGAGGTCTAGGATGACCAAGATCTACCAGAGGAGGTCCTAGACGGTCTAGATCTAGACTGGGGAGGTCCTGACGGCTAAGATCTCACAGTGGGAGGTCTTAACGGCTACATAACCGTTATAAAGTGGGTTCTTAATATGTGGCCTTCTTTCACAGAGATTCTGCTTTTACCAAAAATGTTGATCTGATCAAGAACCCTCGTCAGAGAGTAGTTATCTCGAAGCCGTTGCCGCAGAGAGTACCTGCACAGGACGACAATAAAGTTTCTGCAGCGCGACTCGTGCGACCGCTCGTTTTCTTCCTCGACATCATCTACTTCCGCAATCGAGCATCTCTGTGTTGCTTCCATTTTGTTCATAGATCCTACTGAAGAGTGGTCCTCTGCCGGTTTTGATTATTGCATCATTAGTTATTTCTGGCATTTGTCTCTAGTATAATTTGGAATTAAAATATTGCTCATAATTCCATGACCTAGAACTGTTAACCCAGATCTAAACCATTTTTTCTGGTTCGATGCGGGTCGGGTTGGCGGATCGGTTGAACAGCCCTAATTACATATATGGGTGCCGTGGGCTGATCCAAAGTAGAGGCAGAGGAAATGGAGTTGCCATCGATGGCTTTTGACAACACAGATCTAAGAGAGAGATCGAGACGTCAGCGTGACACTGATCCGAAGTAGATTAAGAGAAGATGCTATCGCTGGAGAAGGGCAAACACATCTGACGATGATCCTCCACAGTACTGCGCTGTCCTTGCGGGGGAACAATGGCGCACGATGGCAGTAAATGGGAAGTGGCAACTGGCAAGGTACCAATCCTCGTCCCAGGGCAATAACAAGTTTTCGAGAGGCCATTGAACCAGTTGTCGAACAGCTGGGCTGCTTCGTGGTAGATCTGGTGAGACCTGGTTCTTCGACGCGATTTGCCATAGTTCGGCCCGGCCGGCTCTAAACCTCAAACTGGGCTGCCCGGTTTTTTATTGTGCCATTTTGTTTCTCTAGTTTCCTTTACTACCCTGTAGGATTCTTCTTTATTAACGAGTAACCATCTACCTGCTCATGTTTATTTTCCGGAAGCCATTTCTTTACACACACTGTTTTTTTACTCTTGAGTAAGTGTGTAGCAGTCCGAAACATTAAAATATACTTGTAAGGTGCCTGTGCGTTGCAACGAAATCCGAAAAGAGAGTGGTACATATCATCTAACAAAATACTAAACTGTACAATAAATATCAATTTTTTTAAACACACAAATCAGTTGAAACATATCTCTACACCCTAGTAAATAAATCAAATTGTAAACAGATGTTTTATGTTGAGTCTTATCCAACATGAATACAAACAAAACATCTTTAGGTGCTAACATAAGGTATTTACAACGTAAGAACATCTTTGTAGATGATATTCTTGGTAAATGTCCCAGAATTGAAGCCTGTATCCTTTCCCGACACAACAAGTATTTCAAAGTTGCTCCTAGCAGTAGCTCGTGAGAGCGCAACGTAGAGTCGTTCGTGGGAGAAAACTGGATTGTGGAGATAGACACATACATTTGGGATAGTTTGCCCCTGTGCTTTATTGATGATCATACAAATGTGTTTTTCAAAACTTTCTGAAATCTTCTGCCAAGAACATTTAGCTACTGCACAATAACATAATAAATGACACATAGTCACACATATTCAGGTTCCCCATAGAAGATGCAAGAAAGATCATTGACCGTTGATTTCTAATTTGATTATCACTTTGCGCAATTTATTATTAACCATTAGCCAAATGAATATATGTATTTTAGTAGGGCAATTAAATTCACATTTCTGGAATGATGACACCTGTAAAACTAAAGACTAAATTAATCTTCTCATAACCACATTTAGTTGCACAGATTAATCTTCATCCCTAGTTAGTTGCGCAGATTTAGCGATTCTCAAAATCTCATACCACATATGCACAAGGCTGTCCTCTACAACAAGCATGAGAAAGACCAAAATCTCCATGGCAAACCGAACGAAAATTTTGTTACCGTGGATAGAACCGATATCATGTTCTACTACTATGAATATAACCATTTTCTTGCACTTGACATGTATAGAAATGATCAGGTATTACCAAATTTTGGAACAATCTTACATGTGTTATATGAACGACATGAGTAAGATAACTTCACCTTGTTGCTGGTGAACAGGACTCACCACAACACTAGTTCCTCCATGAGATAATCTACCCACTGTTTTTTACTTGCTTTCAACCACATCAACCAAAGACCCATGTCAGAATAACAAAACCCCGAGAGGCCAAGAGATGCAAAGCCGATTGACCATGAGAACCCAATCAATTTTCATGCCGAACAGAATAGCTCTATTGGGCTTTTGATTTATTGTGGTGTGCACCTTTTGTGTTTGGTGATTGTTGTTATCTCCCCTCCTCTTTGACTTTTTTCTTCTTCTTTTTCTTCTTCCCTTTCAAAGTTCTACATAAAAAAGAAGAAGAAACGCATCAACAATTTGAGGAGAATGAATGCAAGTTCCTTAATTCTTTATGAGAAAAGAAAAGAAACAAACAACAATAGCAACACTATCCAGCAGGCACAAGATAGCATGTTTAATATAACTTGGCAATATTAATGATAATTGATCTTGATAACAAAAGGAAGGCAATTTTCTTTTCTGACAATTCCATATAGAAAACTCAATAGTAAGAAAATAAATTAATGAACCACATATGATAAAGGAAAACAAAGAGACATTTGAGAACTACTGCAACAGCAAAGCAACCAACCAACATACTTGAATCTGCAACATCGCTTCTTGTGACAAACTTGCTTCTTTGTGCATCTGAATTTCCTCCTAAATTGTTTCCCAAACCGACCAATGATTAAAGAACTTTCTCCCATCTGAATATCTAATTCATGAAAGCAATGCAATGAAATTGCACTAATTAATTCTTGAAGCATTAAATGGCAATCACCAATCCATCCATGAAAATTAGGGCTCGCAATGGGTGACACTACAATACATACATCACACACTTATTAAGGAGAATCCCAGTACAAACAAAGATCATTTCTAATGGAATGCACAC
The DNA here is from genome assembly GCA_036346255.1 of Ampelocalamus luodianensis. Classification (NCBI taxonomy): domain Eukaryota; kingdom Viridiplantae; phylum Streptophyta; class Magnoliopsida; order Poales; family Poaceae; genus Ampelocalamus; species Ampelocalamus luodianensis. Next base: position 28,643,372 of record CM070637.1, read on the forward strand.
ATATGTTTATGGAACAACTTATAATTGCACATTTTTATGATTAAAAGACAGATATCATGCTCTGCAGCTATAGAAGGCCTTCTGTTTTTGAATAAACTGCCACCAAAACTACTCTAGTTCTCAATCTAGAATAAATGATTGCATCTTATGAATTCAATTTTTTCTGAGTGGGCACAGGAATTAGCTCCTTGCGTTCAAGATCTGCATAGGGCCAATCCAAAGGAAAGAGCAATTGTATTAAACATATATAGACAAAGTTACTTAGGTATGAAAACTTCAGGACAGTGCTAGTAACCTTTCTAAAACATATAGGCATGATTGGCATTTTAGAAATTCATCGATTAGCAAGTCATCAAATAAGAGGGATAAGTTAGATTAAAACATAGGCATGATTTTCAAATATGGTAACGTCGTACTGCAATGCAATTATTAGTGACTAAATACACATTTTCTCTTATAGCAAACACAATGAGGCTTCAATGGTCAGAATTCATAGTCTAAAATCAGATATAGGTGGTGAAGAACTGTCATGGAATATGTGATAAGAGGTTGAAAGCTAAGGTATAAATTGAAGCGTACTACATACATGCTCAGCAAAAATATAGACTTTATCCGAAGTACCAACACCGATAGCAATTAGTTTGATGCCAGCTGAATCAAATCCCTCCTCTGCATCCCTCAATATAGACGCCCACTCCAAACAGCATGGGATGCAAGCAAGTTGATGATTAGTACATAAAAAGAAATTAAACCAACAAGCACGAACTCTTACTGAGGATTAGTTCATTAGTTTTAGGTAAAACTATATGTAAAGGCTAACAGAAGGAGCTATCTTTCTCACCAGCAAGGGCAACCGAAATACCTCAGCAACGCGATGACGACCATTCCCTGCACAAGCAGTAAAGCACATACCCAACTTATTAATGTATTGCACCAAATTTATACAAAATTCTCGTAGTGTCACCAAATAATTTTAGAGTTAAAGTGGTTTTAGTTTTTTCCAATCTACAAGGGCACTATTTTGTTCAAGTAGCAATTCATCACATCTCTCATATTGAAAACTTCCGGTTGCAACGCTTAAAGCCAATTATACAAAGATAAAATTGTTGCATTTTCTTCAAACCCTAGATTGATTTTTTTCTTTGTGGAGGCTTTTCGGTCTACCCTCTATTCCTCTACCTTTTCTGTAGTGCCGCTCATAATTGCATTCTGAGGCTAGAGGGTAAGGACCTATTTATAGACTCCATTTCCAGGTGTTCCAAAGTGGCCCACCTGTTTTTGGTATACCGTGAGACTCCTGAAACATATCATCGACCACGATTAGATAGACTAGTTTTATGGGTCTAAAATATATTAGTCCTTAGCACATATGTGTGAGTCATGCGCCATGATCAAATTATTTACGAGATCAATTCCAACCTGATCATGTGGGTCAACACCTGTAGAGCCGATCCTGCAAGACAAACCCAGCTATTCCGCCCTGTGATGTATTTTGGTTAATTATATGCATGCATATCAAATTCCAGTAGACTCGATCTCAATAAATATGTCTACCATATTCCAGCACAACCATCCTCAACACCTTGAGTATTAATTCATCGAGGTAAATTCTGCATCAAATTATTTCCTATCACATACATCAATAATATGAACAATTCCATATTGAGTTAAACAGACAATAACCATAATAAAAGTTGAAAGCTACATAAAAATCCAACAAAAATTTGCTAGTTCAGGTTGCCTTGCAGTAAGCAGTAAATAGATGAACTAACTGGGGAAAAAGTGATGAGCATCTCTACCTCGTTCTGGTCCCAAAGTCCTTGAATAGAACGGCTCGGTGGTGCTGCAGAGAAGAGGATGATGTTGTGACCCTGGAGCACCTCACTGCCTGAGCTTTCCCGCCCAAGTATGGCGTGTCTCTGTGGTCGGAGACGATCTCTACTGCGGCTTCGATGGCGGCTAGCAACTCCTGGACTGATGACAGCTCGAGAGAGGGGACCCTCAACTCCAACAACAACGACAACCCTTTTGCGTGTTGTTGTTGCATGTGTTGTAGCCAGCGGCGAGATACGTAGATCTTGTAAGAAAACATGGCAAGGTGCCAGTGTAGGAGACAGAGTAGAGCGGGCTGAGGGGAGGGGTGGCGCAGATTAGATCCTTAGAGCGGAGAGAGGAAAGTGGTGGGCGATTGGGGATTTGGGGTCTCAACTGTACATGGGAAGTAGAGCATGCGTCGTGGGGGGAGCGATTAAGGGAAGCGAGCGGGGGGTGGGATGCTAATGATGTGGACCTACCTGTCGGTGCATAGAAGAGAAGCGTGCTTGGACAGGAGGAGCGCACTGTGCGTGCACGGGAGAAAGGACGATCGTCCCACTGCGCAGGGTAAACTTTGTCTTTTATTAATATATATATATATACATATATATATATATATTAGTAGTAGTAGTAGTAGTAGGGCGCCCTTGTGTTACAACGGAACTACAAAAGGCAGTGATACATACCAGCTGACGGGATTCTAAACCATATAATAAATATCAATTTTCTTTCGCACACATATAACTAGAAACATCAACTCCGCCTATTGCATCACCTGCTACTATTACCTCAAAATGAAAATTTTAAGCTTATAGATTGTTTACCTTTGGAAGTTGAAATTGATACCGACTTCCCTCCCCGATGCACTACCTATTTCCAGCTAGTGTCAGCCAACAAGGAAGAGGGCTATGTATCGACGGCCACCTTCTTCCACCCTGAACCCAAGCAGTGACTCGGTTCTCACATCCATTGGCCCCTGCAGCCCTCCATAGGCACATCGTGGCGAGCTAGTGGGAGGTCAGGGGAGGAGGTAGTGGCGGCGTCATAGGGGATGGTCAGGTTAAAGAGGACGTGGTGCGGTGAACTCAAGACGACGACGTGGTAAGGGAAGGATGTCTTCATCTCTGCCTCTCCTTAATTCCTTCCCTCTCAATGCCTTCTCCCATCCTCGACGCCGCCTTACCACGCCATCGCCTCCCCTCCCCTCCCTACTACCCGGCGAGTTGCAACACTAGGGACCAGACATGAAGCAGGATAGAGTGGGATGGTGATGAATTTCGGTGTATGCATGTGAAGAAGAAGTGGGGTGGTAGCTATTTCGATGATTACAGAAGAAGTGGGGGTATCGACACGCTCGTGAGTCATGTGGGAGAAAGGGGTGGGTGAATTTCCCACCGTGCAAGGGTAAACCCCTTCTTTTATTAGTTAAAATTATTATTATTATTGCTAGTTAAGTGCTCATGCGTTGCTACAGAACATCTTATACAAGTATTTTGAACCAATTGACGTATGTATATCATATATCTCAATTTGATTCAACTATGGGTAAACACCCACGCAAATGATAGTAAAATGATTTGCAATTATGCATGTACAAAATCACATAATTTGTTCTTCTTTATAAGAATAAAATAATCACTCAATATTACAACTTCATCTGTTTCAAATAAGAAGATGAAATATGAAACCGTTTGAACACAATGATTAATAGATTGATATTCGCCATGAGTAGGATCAGTGAACCGATACCAAAGGCATAGTCGAACCCCCACACATCCACAATCACCTTCATCGATTTCCTCTACACCACGCTTGCCGAAACTTAGTCTAATTTTCTTTCTTCAACTGCTAGCACACTACACTGCCTAAACACCAATTTTAAGATCATAGCTTATTCTATGGAGCCATTGTTCCAATCACACGTACAAGTAATACCGCAGAAGAATCATTTTGGAAAAGGATCTAAAGGGAATGGAGCATACATAAATCAGCTACAATATGTTATAGGACCATATCACATGAAATGATTATTTTGTATTAAATAAAAGGGGCATCACACTATTCAATTGTAGACATCACACCCCAATTGGCTAAAGTTAAAAAAAAAAGATCACAACAATAGTTATAGCCTTACAACTACATGCTTCCCCCCCTAAATTTGCAAGATTTCCACAACAATTAAACATTTAAAAAATGACGAAAACAAGATGTACTAAATCAAATATGCTCGAATATACCTAAATAACAAGTAGGCATTTGATAGGTACTTGTTTTTCTTGTATCCAAACATTTTGACCTAAAGAACATGCTTCACCTGCTAATCTACCGACGATCAATCATTGATCAGATCACAAAATTTATTACAATTTGCAGAAGCATCAATTTATCGTGGACACACGTATGGATGTTATTCCTTTCTGATAAAAAACTACAAAGTTAGGTTAGGCGGCAGACCAGCATAATGCGTAGACAGAAACCATGAAGTGAGCTGCATTTCTGATGACATCTAATCAGTGCTCAACACTATCACTCATTCACACTATAGGTAGGAAGTTCATGACTGGGCAAAAACTAGGACTTAAAATTACTCTCCAATAAGAAATAAGCCCATTCACAATACATGTCATGAATTTTCTCAACATTATCAGAATCCACATTATGAGTTTATGACAGCCTTAGGGGTTACAAACAAAATTGTGGAATGATGTTTCAGCACTTTTTCGCACTGCACAGTCTCAAACTTGAAGCTTCACAACAAGCTAGAAGTTTTAGAAGATTGGACAAACTTGAATAACCTCATAACCTCTGCCTAAATTCGTAGTAGCATAGTAGCACTAAACAATTCATAACTTTTTCTAACCGTTAATCGGATTTGGGCGTTCTTGGCGTCCATTGAAAGCTAAGAACTAGACCTACATAACTCTAGGAGATCAAAACACCTAATTCGGCCTCTAAACACACGAAACGGACCGCGCAATAATCTGGACAGAACGCGATCTATTAAACCGACGCAAATCAATCTACCAAACGACATCAACCGCAACTACTACGCATCAACCAACGAAGATCATGCGACGTTACCCTTGTAGAATCGCAGGAGGATGATGATCTTGCCCCGCGAAATTTATCTTCCTTCTCCTCACCCTTCATTCTTCTTCTTCTTGGCCGACCCACAAACCGGGCATCCTCCCTTCTTCCTCCACTAGACCGGCAGCGGGGAGCGGCGTCCTTGGCCAGCAGCAGGGAATCACACCAAGGGGGGAGCTGCAGGGAGTAGGGGGAGGCGCCCAAAGAGGAGAGGGGACAGGGAGGTGGCGGCCACAAGTGGGGAGGAGGGGGAAAAGGGGTGGGGCGGCTAGGGTTTCGGGGAGGGGGTGGCGCCTCCCCCCTATGGCCGGCCAGCCACATGGGCCAAGGCCCAAGTTGCCAACCAAATGCGGAAAACCCCCTCTCAATTCCTGATTTGGTGATTTTCTAAAATAACCATTCTCCCGATTATGTATTCTCTCCTGGTTAAATCCTTTCGAATATATTTTAGGGTATTACATTCTACCCCCCTTAAACAGAATTCGACCCCGAATTCTACCTGTCATCTACTCGAAAAACAACGACAACCACAACAGAAAATCAATAACCAACAAGATGTACCCGACGTGAACAACTTTGGTTAAAGTTCGATCATGCGAGACTACCTCCCAAGCCTCTTCTCGCTCAGACCGACGTGAACATATCACCATAATGTATACCCATGTCTATACCTCAACACTCTCTCTGACCTCTCCAGTACAAGTATCGGATGAGACTCGAAGGTGAGATATTGCTCGGTGGTCGACGGCGTTAACGAACCCTCAAACTCTGGATCTCCGAGGTACTCACTCACACCAGAACAGACAAGATGTTATGTACTCCGTGCACGGACTCGAGACAGTCCTGGCGATACGCCAACTAGCGAAAACAACCCAATGTACCATGGGGCAACCCTCCCCAGTGGTACCGAACCATGCAACATGCGCATAGAGCACTGAACTCTTGTTCCACCTCTCAATCGGACTTGTTCACCCAAACAAAGATCACCTCCTTTAACGAGGGACACACAACAGAGCTCGCTTTAAACACACTCTTTTACCGACATAGCCCAACTGAAAATGAAGGACTCTCATCGCAACCAAACGTTACCAACTCGGTACTAAAAAAAATCAAATTCAGAATCGAAGATTGATCACAAAAATCTTTCCACCTTCAGATTAGAAAATTTGCAAATAAACACCACGTTCGCCAAAAGAGAAATCACTCGAATATCCAAATCCATCATTTCTTTTATTCTTTCTAAACAGATAAGAACCACACATGCCCAAATGGCGAAAGACATCCGTCATAAACTCATAGCTCATACAAGAATCAAGAGAGCGTTTCAGTACTCGAGGAAATAATCTTTTCTCAATTTCTCCTTTAGAAATAAAATTTCTCTCAACTTTTTGGAATCCCAATTCATCGCATAACACACTAACCCATCTCTCTTAACTTGGCATTCTTAACGCTATGCTCAAACGGAAATACATCAACCACACCTCTGTAGAGAGGTTCTATCAACCCCACAGAAACAATACTCTAGTCAACTCCTCTACCGACAGAATTACTTTGATAGATAACTTCTGATGCATCCTACAATGGATCTTCACACGTAATCACGTTACCTCAATCTTTAAGAATGAACAACTCGGAATTCACTTCACATAGTCTCATGTATTTCATCAAAAGATTTCTATCAATGATCGTCCCACTATTCGAAATCCACCCTTATACTACTTCTTCATATTATCATTGGGCGATCAAAGTTCTAGCATAATAATGCAAAGCCCAAATTTAACCTCTAAGACTCTTGCAACAAAATTCTCATATACAAGATAGGGAAATCCTCATATTAAATCCCTAAAATTCCACAATTCCAACATACTCACTCATTAACATCATCATGAAAATATTTTCTTGACCAGTTTACCTTTACAAAGATTATAACTCTCAGAAGGTTACTCATTTAAAGCCAAAACACTCTTGACATTACTCAACATTTTCCATTATCCCATTAATTGACATGGCGATTCGATTACTTTGTAATCCCACTCTCATTAAACCACATCATCAAGAATAACCATTCACAACCTCGCAATACTACCAAATTGCGATACTCTATAAAATTGATCAAGGTTTCCATACTTTTGGTAATTCTAATGTTCCACTCGGAGTGAACAAAAGATCTTGGATCACTATCACTATAGGTTCTACTAGCTGTAACAATGCAATCAGTTTAACCTCATAAGACAATCTTCCATTGAGATAGACTTCTTTCAAAGAACTATATTTTGAAATCATTTCATCCTCCAATACTCATCGAATAACTTACAACCCAAAGTTTCACAACTACAATTATTAAACACCTCAAATGACTCAGGTGAAACGAATAGGTTGATTCTTTCTCAAGAGAACGAGCGAATGGAATCCATTTTTTTTTCATCAACTAGGAAAACTGTAACATCCCAAATTTTGGGCTTGTGTTTCAAATGTAAGAAAATGAGTAGAAATTAAAACTTTTTCTTACATCATGTGTTTCCTGTTTGTATTGCACAAGTATTGTACAAGACTTATGGAAATGCAAAGTCACAAGTCTTTTGATACAAATCCTGTTCCTCCAAAAACAATCTTGTCAAATCTTATGATCATCCTCTGGATATATTTTTCCTAAGTCTCTGTGGTGGTATGTGACCCCTCTGAAAAATTCCACAATTTTTAGAAATTGTTTGAATATTTTTAGAGGCGATCAAACTGTTTGACTCTCAGTCAAACATTAAAACAGAGCCTTGTAGAATTTTGGAGATTTATTCGCGGCATAAAACTCTCTGAAAATTTTACACAAGGTCAATGTCTCAGTCAGCAAGCTCCTGTAAAAATTTCAGAATTTTTGGAGTTATTTTGCTACCCCAAATAAATCCTCAAAAGTCTCAGCTTAATTAAAAACCTAAAAACCAAATTCACTATTCATTGGGTTCGAGTCGGGCTCGAGTCCGAGCCACTTGACTCGGTTGAACCACCTAACTGCACCGAGCCGCGGTTTAAAACGCGCGTGCAATATCAGCCGTTGGATTCAAATCGCGTGGCCCATGTTCGTGTAAGCATTCGGACCCTCCGGTTGCATTGGTCAATAGGGACCGTTGGATCTCAATCCAACCGTCCAGATCCTTGAGAGCAATCGGACTGTCCGGCGAACTTGTTTAATCGTGACCGTCCATTTTCGATCCGGCGGTCACCGTTCGTCTTTCTGTTCTTCTTCCTCCTCTGCTTCTTCGAGCGCACGGGCGGCAATGGCAGAGAGCGAGAGGGCACGGGGCGGCGTTGATGTGTCACCTCCACGTTGCTTTTGTCAACGTCTCTCTGCAATGCATTAAATGCGCTCAGGCTTTTCTCCTCCATTGTCACCATGCTCACTTGCTCCCATCATTTCGTGGTCTACAACCGGAGCATGAACCGAGCTCACCATGGGCTCATGTTCTTGCTCGAAAACCCTAATCCCCTTCCTATAAATTGGCTCCCCTAGGTCCTCCTGGTGTTCTTTTGCACCACACTTAGCTATTCTCTGGGTTTGAGCTCAAGAACACCTCTCACCCTCAAAACACCATTGTTGGCCGTAGAGCTCCAATGGCGGCCTTGGTGTCCAGTGGTTCATCCTCAATATTTCTTGCACCCTTTTGAACCCCTCAACCTCCTTTATATTTCCCCTAACTTGATTTTGGGTTGCATTCACAGGAATCACTCAATTTTAAGTTTGGAGATTTTCGGTTGGTTTCACCCCCTTTCTTCTCCAGCTCCGGTGAGTGATTCTTGTTGCAATTACTTGCTTTTGGAGCCTCTTTGAGCTATAATGAAGCTGTGGTAATGATGTGGTTCCACTCATTTTGCTCGAAACCTCATTTCCTTCATCTTCTTCGGCTCGGTGGACTTCATCGTGTTCAAGTCTTCCCGGCCATCTTTGGAGCTCCTCTCGGTTAAGGTAGCTCCTATGTAGTCCCTAGAAGTCATGGCACTCGCTTCCTTGGGTGCAGCAGAGCATTTTGCTATTTTCGTGTTTTGCCGTGTCGGCCTTCATCTTTGTTTTCGGCTCATGGCGTTCCAGAACCTCCACCGCGTGAGGTCACCACGTTGGGTCCGCAACACTATTGCGAACCCATTTTGATAGTTTGTGGCGCCCGCATGCCGAGTCGCCGGCGACCGGTACCGCAAAGCCACTCGGGTTTTGTCGGTGAGAAGCTCCGTTTCGTCGGATCATTAGGACACATTAATTACCAATCATTAGCTGTTAATTATGTCTTAATCATTATTATTGGGCCACCGACGGTGGGCCCAATCTCCTAAATCAATCTCTGTTTCACCCGCACTTGTCCGGCATCATTAATGCTTAATCATTGATTAATAAAAATGTCGGCACTTAATCTGTCGGAAACCTTCTGCGGGTCGCGACTTGTGGGCCCGATGCATCGTGGCGTGGGTTAAATCGTTGCGATCGTGACTCGTAGTCAGCGACATGCGGTCCCACTCGTCGATACCCCTTTTTGAACTTCGATCTATAGCGCGTCCATTTTGTGATCTGCGGCCCGGATCTTGCATGCATTCGGACCATCCGGTTCCTCGTCGCCACTGGCGTCGATCTTGCGATCAATGGTGAGATCGTGTGTGCAATCGGACAATCCGGTTGTTGGTGCGTTCTGGGCCGTCCATCTGTCGATCTGCGGCTGGGATTGGCCCAAGCAACCGCACCGTCCGGTTGCATACACCCGTGCGAGCCGTTGGATCTTGATCCAACGGTGGGTTTCGTTAGGGTTTCGCGCGCGTGCGCTGTTTGTTTGCCGCGTGAGCCGTGGGATGTCGGATCAAGGGTTGCCGGCGTCCACGTCATTTTCTTCTATTAGGTTGTTACGTATTTGGTAAGTATTTGTTTGACAAATGAAAATGATATAAAAACTTTAGAAACTCATAACTAATTCATTTTAAGCGCTTTTAGTTAATTCCAATGGAATAAATTATGTTATCACTTTAGCTCATTATAAAAATGGATTTAAGCATGTTCGATGAGAGAAAATTGTATGACTAGGAATAACTTGGTTTCTGTCATTTTGAATATTCGGAAAATGGATAAAACGTTAGAAAATGCATATCTTGCTCTGTGTATATCCAAAATGAATGATTCCAACTTTGATAAATTTGTTATCAACCCAATGTTAATGTAAAAATGATGATAGGTCCAAGATTGTATGTGAAACCTTGATTAATGAGTTAGTACCTATTTTTAGCAATTAGAAAATTCTAGGAGACTTATAAAATGCACCAGTAATTCTCTGTAAATGCAAAATATATATGATAAATTCTAGAGAACCCTCTGTTGGTATACTTCAACTGTAAAATTAGCTTTGAACATATTTATGCTCTGGAAAGTGCATTATGCCAATTTTGCATCTTAGAAAAATCATAACTAAATCACTTTAACTCCAAATGACCTGAAATTTTATATGGGTTATTTCAATACCAGTAGGTAGCTACCATAAAAATTTCAGCTTCAAAATCTCTCTAGAAAATATTTTTGCTACAGATGCTAATTATGGTAGAAAATGTGTTTTTAGGCAATATCTTTTGCACCACAAATCCAAATTAGGTTTTCCAGTTTCTATGACTAGGTATATTTGTATTCTACCTTGTGTATAAATTTAAATCGTATTTGGATAATTGTTGCTTGCTCATTGGTTTATTTGTGGCTCGTCTTATTGGTTGTTCTTGGTTCTTTTGCCTCTTCGCTTAGGATTCGACATTTGCGGTAATCCGAGAACGATCCTCCGCAACCAATTGAGCAACAGCAAGAAGGCAAGCAGTTTGATCATGTTAATCCCAGTATTTTAAGTATTTATGTTGATTACAAATTCTATGTATGCATTGCTACTTTGTTTTAATAGTTGGCCTAGTAGATGCATTCCTTAGTAAATGATTATCCTCTACTACCTTGAGCCTAGGTTACTTGCTGTGATTTAGGGTTCGTGGAGGGGCTCTTGTCACTTAGTAGTTGCGAATTAATTGCTTAGCCATGCTTAGCTTCGGTAGAAATGGGCGGTTATCGACTTGTCGATAACCTTGATCACACAAAACTTATTATGATTTATGATTTCCACCTTGTGCCATGTCTACTTGTGAAAACTAAAACTAAAGGCAAAATGATTTAGACTTGGGCACAATGGTATGTTGGTGTGATTCTCGGGTGTGACTGAATGGTGCCTAAGTCAACAAGGACCGAACATCTTGTTACACTAAACCAAGCATTTTAGCGTGCTAACCACACTAGAGGTATGGGACCTCTCTTGACTTAGTACTTTGGCGTGTATTGGCTCGGGTCGCAGGAGGTCGCGGGAGGGATGGTGTTGGGAGCATTGTAGTGTCCGAAAGACTTCACCGGGATGGGATTTGTTGTCTTTCGACTTGCAATGTAAGCGTATGGTGTTTCTACCCATACGAGCGGCTCGTAGTTAATACACAATATTGGAAAGCGTCTCGTAGGACTTAGCCGTGCGGCATACCTACTGAAGTGTGCTTTTGGCTTAAAGCGATGCAAGTGTGGGTACATTGGTACACCCCTGCAGGGTTAAAACTATTCGAATAGCCTCGTCCTAGGTTATGGACACGCTTGGGGAGGTCTTTCAAGAGTTAGACTACAACCTTTTAAATTAAAACTTGATGGGTGGTACGAATCAGGGATTCGTGCTATGTTGTGGTGGCTTTTGGGATAGTCACTTCCAGGTGGTTACTTGTATGTATCTTTATTACTGTTATTTCAACATTAAAAACAGATTTGCAAACTTGCTTTTAAATGTATTACATTATTGCAAATAAAGTTGGCTTCATGCAAAATGAGACATACAACCTCCACCTAAACAAGCTTGCATGTAGTTATGAATAGGTCTGCTATTCCACACGTCAGTCTTGCGGGTACAAAGACAATCTTTGTGCTCAGATGCTATGCTTAATTGTTTTGTTGCAGAGGAAGGAGGTGAGCCTGAAGGGCCTCACTTTTGTGAGCTGTGTTGTGGTAGCTTGCGGGGCGACTAGCTTGGCGGCCCGGTCGGTTGCCTTGTGGGTGTGTGGCTAACCTGGTCGACTTTTGTTCTAGCCATCTTATGGCGCTTTTGCTTCATTGTCATTCTTGTTTATTGATCTATTTGGGCCGGTCGGCTCTCTTTTGTAATAACTTTACTTTATGTCGTTGTTGAACTTAGTGATATATGTTGTATGGAAATGATGTGTAATTTTGTGATGATGTGCATATGTTGCAATTCAGGAAACATATGTCCATCGAGGCTTAGAATGTTTAATTAGTAATGCTAGAACCATTTGGAGGTTAAGTGTTACTAGTTAAATATTCCGGTCCTCACAAAGTTGGTATCGAGCCATCTTGACCGTAGAAACCCTAGCTTGGTCGCCTTGTAGGATGTTACGAAAACCTATTTTCAAGAGTCAAATGGTTTATGAAAGCTAAGTAAGTTATCAGATTTTACTCCTTACCTATCTTAGTTTTCTTCTCTCATCTTGTTCTAGTTTGAGTTTTGAAAATTGTTTTCCTCTCATCTTCTTCCAAAGAATAGTCCTTATCGTTTAATTTGGGTTTGGGAACCAATGAGTTTGGCAAATTGAAGTGTTGGCTGCCCTTCTACAAGGTTTTGAAGCTTCGGAATGGAGAATTTCGACTAGGAGCTTGGATGCAAAATCTGGACAGCAAGCATCAATTTCGGACAGCAAGCTCAAAGGTTCTAAAGAAGGTAGATAATGAGAGGATAATTCAACTAAAACTTGTGGGAATGCAAGGGTAAGAAGTGATATGAGATTAGCTAATGCCTATACTCTATTAGGTGGTTATACCTTGATTTTTGGACTGTTTTGAGCTAGAATTTAGTGCTGAAATTTTGGGTCTTCTCAAACGATTACTCGTTCTTCCATACGGGTTAGTCGTTTCGGGGAGTTGATTTGTTGATTTTTGGTCTTGTACTCTTGGTGGTTATTCTTGAGCCTTTTTATTGAGTTCGGGATGCCTTGCTTTTATCTCGGGCTTGTAGCTAACTTATCTTAGTGAATCAGGATGGCTGGTGGGACACGTAGCGGCCGGAATCAGCCGGGTAGTCCCGATGAGGATCTTCCCCCTCCTCCGACCATGGCGGAAGTCCTCATGCAAATCGAACGCAATCGTTCGGAGGACCGCAGGTGCCGGAGGTCATCGCCAGAACACCTCTACTCCCTCGGTGCCTCGGATGCGGAGGTGGTCACCGGCTCGTGGGGACTTGCGGAGTTCCTCCGTCGCAGCCTCCCACCTTCTCCGGTCAGGATCCCTTGGGCGCAGACGGCCGGCTGCGTCGGTTGAGCGAAGCTCAACGTTGCTCGATGTCGAGCAGCGAGGCGGGCACTTTTCGCATCTCATCGGTGGAGGGTGCGGCACTCTCATGGTGGGAGAATTTCCTCGCCATGCGACTGCGGGACACGTGGTCTCGTGGGAGGAGTTCGGTTAGCTTTCCGTCGGGCCCATGTCCCCGCCGGCTGATGAAGTCAAGAAGAAGGAGTTCCTTGCGCTCAAACAGGCGCAAATGCGGATCGAGTACCTCCATGAGTTCAACCATTTGGCGAGTACGCTCTGCCGAGGTGGCCACCGATGAGGCCAAGCGGAGAAGTTCATGGAGGTTTGTCGAGGAGCTTGAGGACAAGCTCTCTATTGTGGACTTCCCGACTTCCGGACCTTGGTGGACAAGGCCATCATCGCCGAGCACAAGGCGAGCGCTGGCGAGTCCCGCAGCGCAAGTGGGAGGCCCGATGCCGCCGCACAGCCGGCCTCGTTCGTCCCGTGTTGGACCTGCACCGGTGGCCCGTTCCTTGGCTTCACCACCGCCGAGGCCGTCGGCACCAGTTGCTCGTCCCCCGCAGGCCGTGTTTCAGCCACGTGCACCTGCGACCCAGCAGCAGGTTGCGCTCCGCAACCCACCGGCGATGTTACTGTTTACCGCAACAAGAAGGGCCATTATGCTAGCAGTTGCCCTCAGAGGACTGGAGCAGCCCCTCGTCCTAATGGAGGACGCGGGAATGGTCACACACGACCAAGGTGATCCGAAGACCGTGGTGTCGGGAGCGCCGAGTCAACCACATCTCGGTGAGGAGGCACAGAGGCACCGACGTGGTGTTGGGTACGCTCCTTGTTGATTTGCGTCCCCGCTACGCTTTATTTGACTCGGGGCCTCGCATTCTTTTATTTCGAGGTCTTTTCTTTGTTGATTGTGGGCTTCACTGTGTTCCTCCGGGATTCCACTGCTGATTCGCTCTCGGGTTCGGAAATGAGAGTGACCAAGTATCTTGGGATGTTCCTATCCACGTCAAAGGAGTAGGATTCTTGGCGAATCTTATCCTACTCGACTCGGCGCGCTTGGATGTGATTCTTGGCATGGATTGGTTGTCCCAACACTTGGGGCAAATCGATTGTGCCAGGAAGATTGTCTACCTCACCACCCCGTCGGTGAGCAGGTTGGTTTTCACCGCGATTCATGAGAACCCCATCTTTATGTCCTTGAAGCGAAGCCGGCATTGGAGATTCGCGACGTCCCCACGGTGTGTGACTTCGCGGATGTCTTTCCTGAAGATTTGCCAGGGATGCCTCCTGTTCGCGATCTGGAGTTTGTGATAGAGTTGCTGCCCGGTACCGCCCCTATTTCTAAGAGGCCATATCGCATGCCTCCTAATGAGTTGGAGGAGCTGAAGAAGCAGCTGGGTGAGCTGCAAGAGAAGGGTTTTATCCGTCCTAGCTCATCTCCTTGGGGTTGTCCAGTTATCTTTGTGAAGAAGAAGGACAAGACCTTGCGCATGTGTGTTGATTACCGTCCGCTTAATGAGGTGACGGTAAAGAACAAGTATCCTTTGCCCCGTATTGATGATCTTTTCGATCAATTGACCGGAGCACGAGTCTTCTCCAAGATTGACTTGAGACTGGGCTATCATCAAGTCAGGATCAGGGCCGAGGATATTCCTAAGACGGCTTTTGCTACTCGTTATGGCCTTTACGAGTACACCGTCATGTCTTTTGGTTTGACTAATGCTCCTGCTTTATTCATGAACCTAATGAACTCAGTATTCATGGAGTATTTGGATAGGTTTGTGGTGGTATTCATCGATGATATCCTTATCTACTCCAAGAGTGAAGAAGAGCATCTTTGAGCATCTTAAGCTTGTGTTGGGCAGCTGCGTGAGCACCAGTGTATGCCAAATTCGGCAAGTGCGAGTTCTATGGTTGAAGGAAGTGGCGTTCTTGGGCCATGTTCTTTCAGCAGGAGGTGTGGCTGTGGATCCTAGCAAGGTCAGTGATGTGCTATCTTGGGGTCAGCCCAAGTCGGTCACCGATGTGCGGAGTTTCCTTGGTTTGGCTGGCTACTATCGCCGCTTCATCGAGAATTTCTCCAAGATTGCCAAGCCTATGACTGAACTGCTCAAGAAAGACAAGAAGTTTGAGTGGTCCGCTGCTTGTAATGTGAGTTTTCAGGAACTCAAGAAGCGGTTGACCTCAGCCCCAGTGCTTGTTCTCCCTGATATTCACAAGAGTTTCGATATCTATTGTGATGCTTCTCGTCAGGGTCTCGGTTGTGTTCTTATGCAGGAGGGCAAGGTTGTGGCCTATGCATCGCGGCAGTTAAGGCCTCATGAACTCAACTATCCTACTCATGACTTGGAGTTGGCTGCTGTGGTCCATGCACTCAAGATTTGGCGGCATTACCTGATTGGTAACCGTTGTGAGGTGTATTCCGACCACAAGAGTTTGAAGTACTTGTTCACCCAGCCAGATCTGAACCTCAGGCAAAGGAGATGGTTGGAATTGATCAAGGACTATGACATGGGTATTCAGTACCATCCGGGCAAGGCCAATGTCGTTGCGGATGCACTCAGTCGGAAGGTGTATTGCAACATGTTGATGCTCCAAGAGCAGCAGCCTGCTCTCATTTCAGAATTTCAGCGCCTTAATTTGGGTTTGACCGAGCACGGTTCTCTTGCTACATTGGTGGTGCAACCAACCTTGGTGGACCAAATCAAGGCGGCACAGCAGACAGATGTTGGTGTGCGCCAAATCAAGCAGAACATCAAGGATGGGATAGCCAAGTGCTTTTCGGAGGACGAGCATGGCGTTGTGTGGTTCGGACAGCGTCTTGTGGTTCCTAAGGTCATGGAATTGCGGAATTTGATTCTCCGCGAAGCCCATGATTCTCCCTTGTCTATTCATCCCGGGGCTACCAAGATGTATCAGGACCTTCGTCAGAGGTTCTGGTGGACCCGAATGAAGCGCGAGATTGCGAGTTCGTTGCGAAAGTGCGGCGTGTCTTTGTCGGTGAAGGCCGAGCATCGGCGTCAGCGAGTCTTCTTCACCCTTGCCGGTGCGAATGGAAGTGGGATTCGATTGGCATGGACTTCATCACCGGATTGCCCTTTCGTCAAAAGGGAATGATGCTATTTGGGTCGTGATCGACGGGTTGACTAAAGTGGCCCATTTCCTTCTGTCAAGACTCGGCCGTGTGGGGCCTTTGGCGAACTTTATGTCTCGAGGATTGTGAGCCTTCACGGTGTACCGAGGCGATTATTTCGATCGTGGTGCGCTTTTCACCTCGCGGTTTTGGCATAGTCGCAAGAGGCGTGGGGACCCGCCTTCACTTGATCTGACCTTTCATCCTCGGTGATGGTCGACGGAGCGAGTCAACCAAGTGTTGGAAGATATGCTCCGTGCTTGTGTTCTTTCCTATGGGAAGAAGTGGGAGAAATGCCTACCTTTGCTGAGTTCTCCTACAACAACGCTTTCGAGCCGATCTTGGCATGGCACCATTTGAGGCTTTGTATGGGAGGAGATGCAGAACCCCATTGAACTGGTCGAGACCGGTGGCGGCGATTTTCGCCCGCATTCGATTAATGAGGCCGAAAGTCGTTCGATTGATCGCGAGCATCTGCGCCACGCCCGATCCAGCGTAAGAGCTATGCGGTCGTCGTCGCCGTGAGTTGAGCTTTGAGCCAATGACTTTGTGTATCTCAAAGTCTCACCCTTGAAGGGCCATCGGCGTTTTGGCATCAAGGGCAAGTTGGCTCCTCGATATGTTGGGCCTTACCGTATCATCGAGAAAGTTGGAGCGATCGCGTGCATTGGAGCTACGGTGCACTTGAGGGTGTGCATGATGTGTTCCATGTTTCACACCGAAGAAGTGCCTCCGTGTCCCAACCGAGAAGCTCCATTGGAGGTTCTCGATGTCTGGAGAATTTGACCTACCATGCGAGCATCCTGTTCAGTATTCTTGAGGAATCGAGCGGAGAACAAGGAACCGTGTCATCAAGTTCCTTAAGGTTCAGTGGTCAAACCATTCCGTAGATGAAGCAACTTGGGAGCGAGAAGATCGCCTTCGTGCAGATTTTCCTTCTTTCTTCTCCGAGTAAGCGGAATCTCGGTCGAGATTCTTGTAAGGGGGGGAGAGTTGTAACATCCCAAATTTTGGGCTTGTGTTTCAAATGTAAGAAAATGAGTAGAAATTAAAACTTTTTCTTACATCATGTGTTTCCTGTTTGTATTGCACAAGTATTGTACAAGACTTATGGAAATGCAAAGTCACAAGTCTTTTGATACAAATCCTGTTCCTCCAAAAACAATCTTGTCAAATCTTATGATCATCCTCTGGATATATTTTTCCTAAGTCTCTGTGGTGGTATGTGACCCCTCTGAAAAATTCCACAATTTTTAGAAATTGTTTGAATATTTTTAGAGGCAGTCAAACCTGTTTGACTCTCAGTCAAACATTAAAACAGAGCCTTGTAGAATTTTGGAGATTTATTCGCGGCATAAAACTCTCTGAAAATTTTACACAAGGTCAATGTCTCAGTCAGCAAGCTCCTGTAAAATTTCAGAATTTTTGGAGTTATTTTGCTACCCCAAATAAATCCTCAAAAGTCTCAGCTTAATTAAAAACCTAAAACCAAATTCACTATTCATTGGGTTCGAGTCGGGCTCGAGTCCGAGCCACTTGACTCGGTTGAACCACCTAATCGCACCGAGCCGCGGTTTAAAACGCGTGCAATATCACCGTTGATTCAAATCGCGTGGCCCATGTTCGTGTAAGCATTCGGACCCTCGGTTGCATTGGTCAATAGGGACCGTTGGATCTCAATCAACCGTCCGGATCCTTGAGAGCAATCGGATTGTCCGCGAACTTGTTTAATCGTGACCGTCCATTTCGATCCGGCGGTCACCGTTCGTCTTCTGTTCTTCTTCCTCCTCTGCTTCTTGAGCGCACGCAGCGCAATGGCGAGCGAGAGGCACGCAGGCGGCGTTGATGTGTCACCTCCACGTTGCTTTTGTCAACGTCTCTCTGCAATGCATTAAATGCGCTCAGGCTTTTCTCCTCCATTGTCACCATGCTCACTTGCTCCCATCATTTCGTGGTCTACAACCGGAGCATGAACCGAGCTCACCATGGGCTCATGTTCTTGCTCGAAAACCCTAATCCCCTTCCTATAAATTGGCTCCCCTAGGTCCTCCTGGTGTTCTTTTGCACCACACTTAGCTATTCTCTGTGTTTGAGCTCAAGAACACCTCTCACCCTCAAAACACCATTGTTGGCCGTAGAGCTCCAATGGCAGCCTTGGTGTCCAGTTGGTTCATCCTCAATATTTCTTGCACCCTTTTGAACCCCTCAACCTCCTTTATATTTCCCTAACTTGATTTTGGGTTGCATTCACAGAATCACTCAATTTTAAGTTTGGAGATTTTCAGTTGGTTTCACCCCTTTCTTCTCCACTCAGGTGAGTGATTCTTGTTGCAATTACTTGCTTTTGGAGCCTCTTTGAGCTATAATGAAGCTGTGGTAATGATGTGGTTCCACTCATTTTGCTCGAACCTCATTTCCACTTCATCTTCTTCGGCTCGGTGGACTTCATCGTGTTCAAGTCTTCCCCGGCCATCTTTGGAGCTCCTCTCGGTTAAGGTAGCTCCTATGTAGTCCCTAGAAGTCATGGCACTCGCTTCCTTGGACTGCAGCAGAGCATTTTGCTATTTTCGTGTTTTGCCGTGTCGGCCTTCATCTTTGTTTTCCGGCTCGCCGGCGTTCCAGACCTCCACCGCCGGCGAGGTCACCACCGTTGGGTCCGCAACACTATTGCGAACCCATTTTGATAGTTTGTGGCGCCGCCATGGCCGAGATCGCCGGCGACCGGTACGCAAAAGCCACTCGGGTTTTGTCAGCTGAGAAGCTCCCGTTTTCGTCAGATCATTAGGACACATTAATTACCAATCATTAGCTGTTAATTATGTCTTAATCATTATTATTGGGCCACTGACCAGTGGGCCCAATCTCCTTAAATCAATCTCTGTTTCACCCGCACTGTTCCGGCATCATTAATGCTTAATCATTGATTAATAAAAATGTCGGCACTTAATCCTGTCGGAAACCTTCTCTGGGTCGCTGACTTGTGGGCCCAGTGCACTGTGCGCGTGGGTTAAATCGTTGCGGTCGTGACTCGTAGTCACTGACATGCGGTCCCACTCGTCAGTACCCTTTTTGAACTTCGATCTATAGCCGCCGTCCATTTTGTGATCTGCGGCCCAGATCTTGCATGCATTCGGACCATCCGGTTCCCCTCGTCGCCCTGGGCCGTCGATCTTGCGATCAATGGCTGAGATCGTGTGTGCAATCGGACAATCCGGTTGTTGGTGCGTTACGGGCCGTCCATCCGCCGACCGCGGTGGGATTGGCCCAAGCAACCGCACCGTCCGGTTGCATACACTCGTGCGAGCCGTTGGATCTTGATCCAACGGTGGGTTTCGTTAGGGTTTCGCGCGCGTGCGCTGTTTTCAGCGCGCGTGAGCCGTGGGATGTCAGATCAAGGGTTGCCGAGCGTCCACGTCATTTTCTTCTATTAGGTTGTTCTGTATTTCGGTAAGTATTTGTTTGACAGCTGAAAATGATATAAAAACTTTAGAAACTCATAACTAATTCATTTTAACTGCTTTTTAGTTAATTCCAACTGGAATAAATTATGTTATCACTTTAGCTCATTATAAAAATGGATTTAAGCATGTTCCAGTAGCAGAAAATTGTATGACTAGGAATAACTTGGTTTCTGTCATTTTGAATATTCCAGAAAATGGATAAAACGTTAGAAAATGCATATCTTGCTCTGTGTATATCCAAAATGAATGATTCCAACTTTGATAAATTTGTTATCAACCCAATGTTAATGTAAAAATGATGATAGGTCCAAGATTGTAACAGAAACCTTGATTAATGAGTTAGTACCTATTTTTAGCAATTAGAAAATTCTAGGAGACTTATAAAATGCACCAGTAATTCTCTGTAAATGCAAAATATATATGATAAATTCTAGAGAACCCCTCTGTTGGTATACTTTCACGTAAAATTAGCTTTGAACATATTTATGCTCCTGGAAAGTGCATTATGCCAATTTTGCATCTTAGAAAAATCATAACTAAATCACTTTAACTCCAAATGACCTGAAATTTTATATGGGTTATTTCAATACCAGTAGGTAGCTACCATAAAAATTTCAGCTTCAAAATCTCTCTAGAAAATATTTTTGCTACAGTGCTAATTATGGCCGAAAATGTGTTTTTAGGCAATATCTTTTGCACCACAAATCCAAATTAGGTTTTTCCAGTTTCTATGACTAGGTATATTTGTATTCTACCTTGTGTATAAATTTCGTCGTATTTGGATAATTGTTGCTTGCTCATTGGTTTATTTGTGGCTCGTCTTATTGGTTGTTCTTGGTTCTTTTTGCCTCTTCGCTTAGGATTCGACATTTGCGGTAATCCCGAGAACGATCCTCCGCAACCAATTGAGCAACAGCAAGAAGGCAAGCAGTTTGATCATGTTAATCCCAGTATTTTAAGTATTTATGTTGATTACAAATTCTATGTATGCATTGCTACTTTGTTTTAATAGTTGGCCTAGTAGATGCATTCCTTAGTAAATGATTATCCTCTACTACCTTGAGCCTAGGTTACTTGCTGTGATTTAGGGTTCGTGGAGGGGCTCTTGTCACTTAGTAGTTGCGAATTAATTGCTTAGCCATGCTTAGCTTCGGTAGAAATGGGCGGTTATCGACTTGTCGATAACCTTGATCACACAAAACTTATTATGATTTATGATTTCCACCTTGTGCCATGTCTACTTGTGAAAACTAAAACTAAAGGCAAAATGATTTAGACTTGGGCACAATGGTATGTTGGTGTGATTCTCGGGTGTGACTGGAATGGTGCCTAAGTCAACAAGGACCGAACATCTTGTTACACTAAACCAAGCATTTTAGCGTGCTAACCACACTAGAGGGTATGGGACCTCTCTTGACTTAGTACTTTGGCGTGTATTGGCTCCGGGTCGCAGGAGGTCGCAGGAGGGATGGTGTTGGGAGCATTGTAGTGTCCGAAAGACTTCACCCGGGATGGGATTTGTTGTCTTTCGGCTTGCAATGTAAGCGTATGGTGTTTCTACCCATACGAGCGGCTCGTAGTTAATACACAATATTGGAAAGCGTCTCGTAGGACTTAGCCGTGCCGGCATACCTACGGAAGTGTGCTTTTGGCTTAAAGGCGGTCTGAAGTGTGGGTACATTGGTACACCCCTGCAGGGTTAAAACTATTCGAATAGCCTCGTCCTAGGTTATGGACACGCTTGGGGAGGTCTTTCAAGAGTTAGACTACAACCTTTTAAATTAAAACTTGATGGGTGGTACGAATCGGGGATTCGTGCTATGTTGTGGTGGCTTTTGGGATAGTCACTTCCAGGTGGTTACTTGTATGTATCTTTATTATCATATTTCAACATTAAAACAGATTTGCAAACTTGCTTTTAAATGTATTACATTATTGCAAATAAAGTTGGCTTCATGCAAAATGAGACATACAACCTCCACCTAAACAAGCTTGCATGTAGTTATGAATAGGTCTGCTATTCCACACGTCAGTCTTGCGGGTACAAAGACAATCTTTGTGCTCAGATGCTATGCTTAATTGTTTTGTTGCAGAGGAAGGAGGTGAGCCTGAAGGGCCTCACTTTTGTGAGCTGTGTTGTGGTAGCTTGCGGGGCGACTAGCTTGGCGGCCCGGTCGGTTGCCTTGTGGGTGTGTGGCTAACCGGTCGACTTTTGTTCTAGCCATCTTATGGCGCTTTTGCTTCCGCTGTCATTCTTGTTTATTGATCTATTTGGGCCGGTCGGCTCTCTTTTGTAATAACTTTACTTTATGTCGTTGTTGAACTTAGTGATATATGTTGTATGGAAATGATGTGTAATTTTGTGATGATGTGCATATGTTGCAATTCTGGGAAACATATGTCCATCGAGGCTTAGAATGTTTAATTAGTAATGCTAGAACCATTTGGAGGTTAAGTGTTACTAGTTAAATATTCCGGGTCCTCACAAAAACATGTGCCACCCGTAGAGAACACAGGACCAAGGAAAATAGTAACTTAGGCAAAGTTCTCAGAAAATATAAGAGAAAGTCAACAGTCTAGGGCTCAAGCCTTACTGAAAGCGAATACCAAACCACAAATGCGAAGAAGGTAATGCCCTTTGTAAATTGATAAACTCTTATGGAACAACTGTATAAGGTTTAAGCACACTCAAATAAACTGCAAGATGCGGCTTGCGACTAAAATCTCAATTACTTATACTTCACTCCTTCCTTTAACAAGGAAGATTATTTTCTGTGATTACTACATCACTTTGCCAACTTAAACAGGATAAGCTCTTAAGACCAAATCATAGGAACCACTTAAGAACTAATAAAATCTTTCAACATGTCACTTTGCTCAAAGCAACTCAATCACCACATAACTCAAGAGGTCCAAATGATCACCATCGCAAAACTCGAAACACTCTTACAAAATCCAAATTACGAAAGACGATCAAATTACTTTATTTCTAAAAGAATCATCATCACACACACAGGTCACAATCTCTTGCAGATAATCTTACTAACATTAAGAATAAAATACTCTGAACACGAATATTTATCATCAACTATTCCATTAGAAAGCCCCAAAGTTTCACCAAATTGTTTCATACTACCTTTTCATCCCATCTTCAGAATGAGAGTATACCCAAAACCACACAACCTCACTACATCGATCTCTTAAGTTTAGAAGGGGTCTACTACACAATCGACAAGCTCTTACCAAAACCCTTTCATCAAGGACACATTATCATCCGATTATTTCACAATTATGTGGGCATAAGCCACCTATTATATCATATCGGTTCAACTTTTAGCAATTCTCATCATCAAACTTCAACACACAAGAGTTATACCACAACCATTGTTGTTATCAACTGGCTTCATTATAAAATCTAGTTGCTACCTACTTTCCTTCCCAAATCACATGGACATTAACAAACACATGTTCATCTGTTCCTCCTCACATTTGGATTTCGGCAAAAATACACTAAAACTTCAAAAATTGAATTCTTTATCGATCAAAAATCTCATCAACATTACAACCAAATTCATCGCGTCATTCTATATAGAAGAACTACATAGAGCTCCTCCCATAGATTCTAGATCCTTCGATATTCAATCCATTCAACCGATTGTACACAATTCCAATAACTAATCACACTAGGGAATAAGTAAATCTAGCATTTTCTCTAATTTCTCTTTCCACACATTTAAATTAATCCATGGGAACCAAAGAACCCAACATGTTTAGCAACCTAAACGATTTTTTTAATGACCAAACTAATTCATCTATGTTCCATACTTATTAATATCTCTTTTGACTCCCAATAGGTATGGATACACTCTCAGTCACTACTCATGTATACAGTTCAACAAGAACTAGCAGAAAACAACATCAACTTAATCAATTTCACTTCCGAGGTTACTAGTTAATATTAATTATGCACCACACCGATGACTCAACTTGATACCCATACCATATCGAGTTATTGGATTACAATATCTGATTTAACCATAACAAGGCATCACAAAAGGATTTTAACAATTTTCACCAGAAAAGAGATGCATTAAACTTCAACACTCGGAATAATCCAAAAGAAATACATAGAGCCAAAGCTTTCTCATGTTAACAAACTTGCAACAGAAACTCTCATTACCCAAACTATCAAACGAATACATGAGTCATTCTTTTCCAATGAGAAAGAAGGAACAACCATGGAATTATCAATATTGCCAAATGAGGAAGATCACAAGTAGTAAAAACAGCTCATAAGTCGGAAAACAATAATTGTTTCAGAGAATCATTAGAGACCATGAAACACAACAACTACCATGAACCACGAACCCAAAAGAAATTCATCATCCACCACAGAACAAGAATTTGCCAAGATTTTAGGTCAAGAAAGAAAACAACTTTCTAAAGTAGCTCACGCTCAACTCCCGCAACTATGGTATTCGGGGTAACTACTCTATTCGTCTACCACGAACGGTAGTATAACCTGACAAAGTCCAAGGCCACAACCACGGCCTCCACTTCTTAACAACCATTAACGACTCGCATAAACAATATAATCAAATATGATTCTACATGAACATCTCATGGCATTCATAGAATAGATACATGGATATAGAACATCATAACAGATCATATCATAGATTAACAACAAGAAAGATAGTACAGAGGCAATTCAACAATTGCTCAACCAATGAAACATAACAACAGATAATGCAGAAGCAATGTAATTCCCAACCCCACCTATCAGGTACAAGTGTGTCAATTTAATATTTTTCTATTAACCACGGACCTAAAGCCCGCTCTGATACCAACTGTAACACCCCAACTCAAAATGAGCCTGGAATGCTACTGGAATTAAAATTAAACTAGAAAAAAATACAAATTTTCGGCAGAGCTTTATTTCTTTAGTCAACCATACCAAGGTTCCAACAATTAATCATGACATTTATCAAAATCATAATAATCATATTCACTCAAGCATGCAAGATAATGGTAAAACATAATCAAAACTTGCTATTCTCATTATTACAATTGATCTGATACTCAATAAAAACCATCCATTAATGACTCTCAAGCAGTTTATTTATTCTTGAACTGAAACTAAATGGCAAACGCCTTAAGGTTGTGAGGTACTGAGTGCATCCAACAACTACTCCCTCCCATGCATGTCGTTCTTGCCAATTGTACCTAAAACACATCAAAGCAAGAGTGAGCCCAAAGACTCAGCAAATATCAACAAGACTAAAGCTAAACTCACAGTCATAGCATCAATATACCAAAATAAACATTACACTAAACATAGCCTTCATGCTTATGTAATGCGACCATGCAATGCACCTTTTGAACTTTATCTTTTTTTCGTATTTTACCGGTAATGCGGGGTATTCATCCGTCGATGGATACCCTTGCCTGTACCCTCTGGCACAGGGACCAAGAGCCTATACACCACTTGTATAGGGACCTTTGCCCATCATCTTAATGATGGGGACCTCTTTACTCATTGCCCACATTCCACGAATGTGGGGACCTCAAGCCCGTCATCTACATGACGGGGACCTCAACTGTATGTACTTGGTCACCACGTGACCAATGCACGTATATGCTCTCAACATGCGTATGTACTAGAATGTAACTTTCAACAACAAGTGAAAACCTGAGTACATACCACATCTCATTTAGAGTACATACCACATCTCATTTGCCGAATAACATGTAGAGCATTATCACATACAAAATTACTCTTTAATCACAAACATGCCGTAACCAAGTCTCAATCATATATATATTTCACACTGTCATCCATGTATGACTAGTACGGGCAAGACACAACCAATTTCAGCAAGCAACATAAATATTCTACAACCCGAATACTTGCCTCAACCGTGCGAGAATGGTGGACGCGAAGAGGGCGCTGCCCCTGGGATCATGCTCCCACCTGAACATAAAGATAACCCAATCTAATACCAACATACTGGACCAAAAACATAAATAATAACACAATTGAACTCGCTAAACTCCCAAGCGTTTCCAATCTTCCAATTTCTAGCGATCGATTTGGTGTTCACTGCAGACAGTCAACTTATAAAATACATAACTTTCTGCTCAGGAGTCCAAATGAAGTGTTCTTGGACTTCATTGAAAGGTTATAAAATTACCCAACTAAACCTAGTTGGTGAGTCCTCCTGATTCGGCCATCTAGTACCCCTATCAAGCCAAATAATAGATCATCAATACTCACGTCGGGTTCTCTGGATAGCACACTAATACCACCATAACTTTTGCTACGAATGTCAAAATCTTGCGTTCTGTATCTCTATGAAAAGGTATGGAAAATACCTACATTTTTTGTTATACTGAGATCCTCTGATTTCATCTTTAACTAATAGATTAACTCAGTTTTCTACAGACTGTCAGGATGTTGACAAATTAACTAGACAGCGGCACTAAACAATTCATAACTTTCTAACCGTTAATCGGATTTGGGCGTTCTTTGTGGCCATTGAAAGCTAAGAACAAGACCTACATAACTCTAGGAGATTAAAACTCCTAATTCAGCCTCTAAACACACGAAACTGACCGCGCAATAATCTGGACAAAACACGATCTATTAAACCGACGCAAATCAGTCTACCAAACGACATCAACCGCAACTACTACGCATCAACCAACGAAGATCATGCGACGTTACCCTTGTAGAATCGCAGGAGGATGATGATCTTGCCCCGCGAAATTGATCTTCCTTCTCCTCACCCTTCATTCTTCTTCTTCTTGGCCGACCCACAAACCGGGCGTCCTCCCTTCTTCTTCCACTAGACCGGCAGCGGGGAGCGGCGTCCTTGGCCAGCAGCAGGGAATCACACCAAGGGGGGAGCTGTAGGGAGCAGGGGGAGGCGCCCAAAGAGGAGAGGGGACAGGGAGGTGGCGACCACAAGTGGGGAGGAGGGGGAAAAGGGGTAGGGCGGCTAGGGTTTGGGAGAGGGGGTGGCGCCTCCCCCCTATGGCCGGCCAGCCACATGGGCCAAGGCCCAAGTTGCCAACCAAACGCGGAAAACCCCCTCTCAATTCCTGATTTGGTGATTTTCTAAAAGAACCATTCTTCCGATTATTTATTCTCTCCCGGTTAAATCCTTTCGAATATATTTTAGGGTATTACAAAACAGCACAGCCTCAAAATATCTTTCCCTGAATTCCTAGTAGTGTAGTTGCACCTAAATTAACAAATCAATTTAAGCTCATCACCAACTCTGCACAAATAGCTATTAACCCATTAGAGATCATCTCTCCTGGTGTACAAATGATAGATGTTACCAACATATAGATGGAATTTGAGGCAACTAAGAGCACCTCAATGGGTACGATGGTATTGTTGGCACCAAATCCTGACCTTCCTTCACTTCCCTTGGCTATTCACTTTTGCGACCATAAGCAGGATCGCAGTGACATATGTAGAGAATAGTACAAATATAAGTTGATAAATCAAATCAATTTCATATGTTTATCACAGGTCAATAGAACCAAATACACGACATTTAGATTTTGACTATAACAAACTGACATATGGTGCCCAAGTCTTGATAAAAGGAAATAAAAATTTCCACTAGGGCTAGGGATGGAAATATGGAATGCACCACACTACAAGATGAACACCCCTTTGCCAACGCATATATGCGTTGGTAAAAATCCAAATAAGTGCTGGTACAATCTATACCAACACATTTACTATGCGTTATCATTGAGGCCGTTGCGAGAGTCTATTACAACATATAAATAAGCGTTGGTAATACATATGAAAAAGCGTTGCGAAGTAGCAACGGATATAGTCATGTTGTAACTACACTTGTATGCGTTGGTATTTACTATGCATAGATGACTTTTACTATTTTAACAATGGATATAATTATATTGTCATAACGCATAGAAGCATTGGTACTTGCCATACAGATGAGTTTTGCTATTTTGGCAACGGATATAATTAGATTGCTGCAACGATTATAAGTGTGTAGAAGTCAAAGTAAAAAAAATCATTATCGGTCATAGCATGGTTAAAAAGAATACTCATATATTATAAACAAATTGTTGCATTACACAGAGAACCATCCACATAAAACTTGATATAAATATTTTACTTTAACATCATTTCCAAACAAAATGAAAACTAAATGTAATAAAGATCTTGAACATCATTTCCTAACAGAATGTAATCTAAATGTAATGAAGATCGTCTGCCTATGTCACCATTCTCCAACTTGCATTGAACATATCATCCATAGCATCATCCATTTATCTTATCAACCTACAATAAAAAAATTAGAGCCCATTAATACACTATTCGGAAGAAACAGAATCACAATATTAAAGTAACAAAACAAAAGAGCACCGTACATAAGTTGATGGCCACGCAATATCAGCTCCTACTGCATGACCAATCAATTTGTAGCCTTTGTATAGCCGTATCTGTAACACCCCAGCTCAACATTGAGCCTGGAATGCTACTAAAATTAAATTAAACTAAGCTAAACTAAGACCAATTACAAAATCTCGACAAAACCTCCTTTGTATAGTCGTCTATACCGAGGTTCCAACAATTGATCAAGGCATTTAACATTATAATCATAATCAGGTTCATTCAAGCGTGTAGAATAATATCATAAACATAACCAAAACTTTCTATTCTCATTATTACGATTAACTTGAAACTCAAACTATCCATAGCTTCTAACTGTAAACATAACATTTAACAATAATTTCATAATCCAATTCACTCATGCATAAGAGATAATCATAGGAATGTAATCAAATTAACACTATTCTCACAACCATAATCAGAATCATAAAACAACCATGGGTATTTCTCAGCAGTCTATTTATTCTTATATGAAGCTAAATGACAATTGTTTTAATGTTGTGAGGTAGTGCGTGCTTTCAATTCATCTACTCCTCCCATGCATGTCCAGTCTTGCCAGTTGTACCTAAAACACATCAAAGCAAGAGTGAGCCCAACGACTCAGCAAGTACCAACAAGGCTAAGCAAGTTAACATTCATAGCATCAATAATCCAAGATAAACAATGCACCAGAGTAAAGCCTTCATGTTCATGTGAATGCAACCAATGCAATGCACCTTTTATCTTTATCTCTTTCGCATTTTACCGTGTCAATGGGGTATACAACCGTCATTGTGTACCCTTGCACGCGCCCTCACAGCACGGGGACCAAAAGCCTATACACCACATGTATAGGGACCTTTGCCCATCATCCAATGATGGGGACCTCTTTGCTCATAGCCCACATTGCACCAATGTGGGGACCTCAACCCGTCAATACATGACGGGGACCTCAACGAATGCATGCTTGGTCACCACGCGACCAAGCTTCAAAGATGATCTCAATATGCACATGCACAACATCTATTCATCATCAATATACCCAAGACATTAACAACGGACATAAATAGAGCATAATCATACTTGGAGCATTCACCAATCTCAATATAAACATCATGCCAACAACCTTACTTCGCTATCATATATCAAAAACATGCATGTAAGACCAAGTCTCAACACGATTGGAACATGCAATTGCTCCATGCCCACGTCTTTCATATACACGAATTTAACATGTACATAACAACATGTATGATTTAGCAACGCTCAAGGGAAACATTAACCATAGCTTGCATTCATCAAGATAAAAGGAAAACTCATTACGCTAACATTCGTGCAAGGCTACAACAAGCAATTACCACAATCATATCATACAACCAAAATACGCTATAACCGAATACTTGCCTCAACCGTGCAGCACGCGGACGCGAAGTGGGTGCTGCCCTTGGGATCTCGCTGCCACCTGGACAAGAAGATAACCCCAAACTAAGAATAACATACTGGACCAAAATCATACGTCATATTACAATCGAAATCGCTAATCTTCTTATCACGTCTAGCTTTTCTAATTTCTAGCGATCGGTCACTGCGGACAGCAGACTTCAAAAATTCATAACTTTCTGCTCAGGAGTCCAAATAGGTTGATCTTGGACAATCCGAAAAGGTAATTGAAATGTCTAAATAAACTTAGTTGGGAAGACCCTCTGATTCGGCCATCTACCAGACCTACCAATCTATTTAATCAGAGCAAACATTTCACGTCGGGTTTCTGGACAGCGACAAAGAAACTATCATAACTTTCTCTACGATCGTCCAAATTCAGTGATCTTTAGTTTTCCTGAAAGCTAAGAGGATTAGCCTCATTTTTCGTTATGGTGAGACCCTCTGGAAACCCATCTAAATACGCGCTTCTATCAGGTTAACTAACACTAGCAAATCTGCTTCTCTCCAGAAACACAGAAGTACTAATAAATTCATAACTTTGGCTACCGAAGTACAAATGACTTGATTCTTGTCGGCAATGAAAGGTAACTACGATAGCTACAACTTTCTAGGAGACACCCAGACCCAAATCTGCCTCTAACTTAATCAAAACCGACAAACTTCCCTGCTGCAGAATAGCGACGAACTGGCATCCGAAAATTAGACAACTAGAAAACGACCTAAAACAAAGAACCATGGGTTACCCTTGCCGAAACGAAGAGAACACACAGCAGGGACGAAGACCACCACGATTTCGCTGCGGATCCCTTCTTCTCCCTCTTCTTCCCTTCTCTTCTTCCCCTTCTTTCTCTTCTTTTCTCCTTCTTCTTCCTCCTTGGCCGGCTGCAAGAGAGCTCCTACTCCACCTTGGACAGCAGCAATGGAGGTGATGGGGGAGATGGGGAGGCGCAAGGGAGGGTGGAAGGGAGGTGGAGAGGTGGGGAGGTGGGGAGAGGGAGAGGGGTGACCGGTTGCAAGTGGGAGGGGAAAGGGGAGGAGGAAGGGCTAGGGTTTTGGGGAGGAGCCCCCTTGGCCGGCCACTTAGATGGGCCTTGGCCGAGCCCAAGTTGCGCCAAAAGCTCTTTCCCCCTCTAAAACTGCAGCACCGACAATCAAACCAATTAGTCCCTCCCGTCGTTCGTTTGATTCTTCCCGAATAATCGATCTCTCCGAAATAAAATTATTCTTCCTTGATTCAAATCTTAACTCACTTTCGGATATTACATTCTACCCCCCTTAACAGGATTCGACCCCGAATCTAAACGCCAATCTTCCCGAAAGAAAACCACGACTAGAACTTAACAACAGATACCAATGCGATCAACTCTTACTAAACTCGCTCACGTGAGACTTCAACTCTCAAGTGACCTCTCTCTCCAACGAAGAGACCACAACCCGGGACGTAAATCGGCGTGCATCGACGCTCCACTCGACATTCCGGTACACTCACCGGACAAGACTCGAGGTAAGACCTCACTCGATGGTTAACGGCGCAATCGAAACCTCAAACTCTGGATCTCCCAGGTATTCACTCAACACCCGAACATACACGGCGTTACGTACTCCGCGCACGGACTCGAGACAGTCCTGGCGATACGCCAACTAGCGAAAACAACCCAATGTATCTTGGGTTAAACCTCCCAAAGATACCGAACCACACGACATGCACATAGAACACAGAACTCGTGTTCCACCGCTCAATTATACTCCTCACTAAAGCAAAAATCACCTCCTTTAACCAGAAACACACAACAACAAAACTCTTCCTAAACACACTCTTTTACCAAAGAAAGCTCAACTGAAAATGAAGAACTCTCAACGCAACCAAACGTTACCAACTCGGTACTAAAAGGAGTCAAATTCAAAATCGATGATTTATCACGAAAATCTTTCCACCTTCAATTAGAAAATTTGCAAATAAACACCACGATCGCTAAAAGAGAAACCACTCAATTAACCAAATCCATCATTTCTTTTATTCTTTCGAACCGATAAGAATCATATATACCAAAATCGAGTCAAACTCAACTTACGAAAGATATTGGTCAACAACACAAAACTCAAGCGAGAATCGAGAAACAATTCACTCCTTTGAGGAAGTATCAAATTCTCAAGATCTCTTTTAAGAATAAAAAAATCTCTCTCAACTTTGGAGTTTCAGTTCATCACAAGACACACTAACTCATCTTTCTTAACTTTACATTCTCAATGTTACACTCAAGTTGAAATACATCATCCACAATTCCGTATAAAGGCTCTATCAACGCCGCAAACCTTATCTCAACAACTCCTCTATCTACATGATTAATTTGACAGATGACTTCCAATGCATCTCAAAATAGATTACACACGCAATCACATCTCCTCAATGTTTTAGAAATAAACAACTTGGAATTCACAGCTCTCACGGTCATATACTTTCTCTAAAGGGCTCTATCAATGATTATCTCAACATTCAAACCCACCCTTAATCTACCTCCTCTACACATAATCATTGGGTGCCCCAAGTCCTAGCATAAAATTGCAAAGCCCAAATTAAACTCCAAGATTCCTACAACGAACTTCTCATATAAAAGATAGGGAAATCCTCAGATTAAATCAGTAAATCCCATAATTCCAACATACTCTCTCATTAACATCATCATGAAAATATTTTCTTGACCGGTTTACCTTTACAAAGATTATAACCCTCGAAGGTTACTCATTTAAAGCCAAATCACTCTTGACGTTACTCAATATTTTCCATTATCCCATTAATTAACTTGGCGATTTGATTACTTTGTAACCCCACTCTCATTAAACCACATCATCAAGAATAACTTTCATAGCCTCGCAATACTACCAAATTGCGATACTCTAATAAATTGATCCGACTTCCATACTTGCTAATTCTAATGCTCGGTCAAAAGAACACCAAACCTTGGACTACAACTTGTTATAGGTCCTACTAGTTGCGACAACGAAATCTGTAGCTCCAAAGACAAATATTCTTTTCAACTCAATTCCTCTCCAAGGATTATTCCAATAAATCGATTTATTACTCCAAGCCTCTCGACGACTTGACACCTAAGGGTTCATCAAACCATCTACTAGGCCACCACTATCTAGATGCCAAGACACCACCTACGAGACTTTACAATACAGATCGGTTAACCCTTTCTTAGAAGAAGAGGCAAATAGAAATAAGTTTCACCCAAAAGAAAACGTTACCACTTACAAGTGAGTTACAAGATCAAGAGAAACAATCGATAAAACTGTTCTCGAAAACCAAAAGATATGATCAAAGTTGAGGCGCACGTCCACAATCGTGAGAATATCAAACCTCGACGAGAATAAAACACCGCTTTTAGAATTCAGGAAAAAACTCTTATGGGCAAGAACAAAAGTTTTAGACAAACTTCAATATTCTGCAAGTTATGAAACTTTACTTAAATCTCAAATACTTCCACTTTACTCAATTTTTGTTGGTTATAGCATCACCATGGCATTTCTGACAAAGAGTAATTGAAGATCACAACACCTATTCCACTTAGGAACTAATAAAACCTCTCAACACGTCACTTTGCTCTAAACAAATTCAGCTATCACATCAACATGAGGTCCGAAAGATCACAAATGCGAACTAGAAACATATTCAATTAATTAACATCCAAGCGGCGGTCCAGGTCCTTTATACAAAACATTCAATATTATCATCATAATCCTCATGACAATCACACTAGTAATGTAACAATACACTCTTAGCGAGACTCATCATAGCCTCTTATCCCATCATAAATTTCTCCAAAGGAAACACAAGCCACAAGGTTGAAACAACCTATTTTAACTAGTTCATACTATCAAATGATACTTTCGCAAAGCACACTATCAGAGGCCACTTACTCAATCACCCACTCAACCATTAGTGTTACTCACACCCGCTCCAACTGTCATTAACAATCACAATTGTATGAATCATGTATACAAATAGGGTCCTACTTACTTTGTAGTCGCGTAACCATCTGTACACACAAAGTCAACATTTAATAATCTCATCGCTCATAAATGAGGTTTCACAACATGCTACCTCAACGTTCGTCTAATCTAATATACATGTTTTTAATCTAGCAATTTTGTATGATCATCAAGTAACTAGTTTACGAAAATTTCCAATCGATATCCTCTAAAGCATCGTTCAAACACATTCTTAACATAACCATCACTAATGGGTAAGCTAATCCATAGAGATACATTACTCCATGCTATCCAATAAATCTACCTGATTCCACAATCCTAACAATCAGACCAATTCATCAAAATACCACACCTCTTAACAACTCCATTGATTCCAACTAAATATTGTCATACTCATAGTCATAACTCATCAAGAACCACTAAAGGACAACCTCCACTTATTCAACTTTCTTTGATAAGGACCTTAGTTAAGATCGATCATGCACAAACTGCGAACTTAACTTGAAACTCATAACACAACCATTAATATTCAACGCTCAAAATACCCAAAAGAGATACGTTGAGTCAAAGCCTTCATGAACTAAAGGACTTACAAAAGAAACTTTCATTAACCAAAAACATCAAGCGAATAAAATAGGTCAAGCTTTCCAATAAGAAAAACAAAACTCCCCTACAAAAGTCAATCTTGACAATTAGCAAAATTCACCAATCGCGAGAATAACTCAACGGCTGGGAAAAACAATAATTGATTTACGGGGCAAATTAAGTCAAAGGAAACACACCAAACATTTCAAAGAAACCCAACAATCGCAACCGGTTAAGAGTTGACCAAAATCAAATTCAGGGAAGAGAGCAACTCTTCTAAAGATTCTCGCTATCGACACCTGTACTAAGATATCCGGGGTAGCACTTCTCTATACCCACTCCACGAACGGTGGTGTAACCTGGTAAAGCCCAGGGTCACAACCACGACCTTAACCTCTCAACAACGACTAATCCCACTCATAATAATCATAATAATTAATTAATAAGCAGCCAAACTCAATTCATATCAGCAATAATCAAAACGATATAACGGAACGTAAATGCAAAGATTGACCCATCCCCATCCTCGTGCTCGGTGTGTCAAACTTTTAAGTTGATTAACATTAGCAATTTTTTTATATCTAGTCACCACGGACCTCTGACCGCTCTCGATACCAATCAGTAACACCCACTCAACATTGAGCCTGGAATGCTACTAAAATTAAATTAAACTAAGCTAAACTAAGACCAATTACAAAATCTCGACAAAACCTCCTTTGTATAGTCGTCTATACCGAGGTTCCAACAATTGATCAAGGCATTTAACATTATAATCATAATCGAGTTCATTCAAGCGTGTAGAATAATATCATAAACATAACCAAAACTTTCTATTCTCATTATTACTGATTAACTCAAACTCAAACTATCCATAGCTTCTAACTGTAAACATAACATTTAACAATAATTTCATAATCCAATTCACTCATGCATAAGAGATAATCATAGGAATGTAATCAAATTAACACTATTCTCACAACCATAATCGAATCATAAAACAACCATGGGTATTTCTCAGTGATCTATTTATTCTTATATGAAGCTAAATGACAATTGTTTTAATGTTGTGAGGTAGTGCGTGCTTTCAATTCATCTACTCCCTCCATGCATGCCGTCTTGCGATTGTACCTAAAACACATCAAAGCAAGAGTGAGCCCAACGACTCAACAAGTACCAACAAGGCTAAGCAAGTTAACATTCATAGCATCAATAATCCAAGATAAACAATGCACCGAGTAAAGCCTTCATGTTCATGTGAATGCAACCAATGCAATGCACCTTTTTATCTTTATCTCTTTCGCATTTTACCGTAATGCGGGTATACAACCGTCATTGTGTACCCTTGCACTGCCCTCCGGCACAGGGACCAAAAAGCCTATACACCACATGTATAGGGACCTTTGCCCATCATCCGAATGATGGGGACCTCTTTGCTCATAGCCCACATTGCACCAATGTGGGGACCTCAAGCCCGTCAATACATGACGGGACCTCAACGAATGCATGCTTGGTCACCACGCGACCAAGCTTCAAAGATGATCTCAATATGCACATGCACAACATCTATTCATCATCAATATACCCAGTACATTAACAACGGACATAAATAGAGCATAATCATACTTGGAGCATTCACCAATCTCAATATAAACATCATGCCAACAACCTTACTTCGCTATCATATATCAAAAACATGCATGTAAGACCAAGTCTCCAACACGATTGGAACATGCAATTGCTCCATGCCCACGTCTTTCATATACACGAATTTAACATGTACATAACAACATGTATGATTTAGCAACGCTCAAGGAAAACATTAACCATAGCTTGCATTCATCAAGATAAAAGGAAAACTCATTACGCTAACATTCGTGCAAGGCTACAACAAGCAATTACCACAATCATATCATACAACCGAAAATACGCTATAACCCGAATACTTGCCTCAACCGTGCGAAAACGGCGGACGCGAAGTGGGTGCTGCCCTTGGGATCTCGCTGCCACCTGGACAAGAAGATAACCCCAAACTAAGAATAACATACTGGACCAAAATCATACGTCACATTACAATCGAAATCGCTAATCTTCTTATCACGTCTAGCTTTTCTAATTTCTAGCGATCGGTCACTGCGGACAGCAGACTTCAAAAATTCATAACTTTCTGCTCAGGAGTCCAAATAGGTTGATCTTGGACAATCCGAAAAGGTAATTGAAATGTCTAAATAAACTTAGTTGGGAAGACCCTCTGATTCGGCCATCTACCAGACCTACCAATCTATTTAATCAGAGCAAACATTTCACGTCGGGTTTCTGGACAGCGACAAAGAAACTATCATAACTTTCTCTACGATCGTCCAAATTCAGTGATCTTTAGTTTTCCTGAAAGCTAAGAGGATTGGCCTCATTTTTTCGTTATGGTGAGACCCTCTGGAAACCCCTCTAAATACGCGCTTCTATCAGGTTAACTAACACTAGCAAATCTGCTTCTCTCCAGAAACACAGAAGTACTAATAAATTCATAACTTTGGCTACCGAAGTCCAAATGACTTGATTCTTGTCGGAAATGAAAGGTAACTACGATAGCTACAACTTTCTAGGAGACACCCAGACCCAAATCTGCCTCTAACTTAATCAAAACCGACAAACTTCCCTGCTGCAGAATAGCGACGAACTGGCATCCGAAAATTAGACAACTAGAAAACGACCTAAAACAAAGAACCATGGGTTACCCTTGCCGAAACGAAGAGAACACACAGCGGGGACGAAAACCACCACGATTCCGCTGCGGATCCCTTCTTCTCCCTCTTCTTCCCTTCTCTTCTTCCCCTTCTTTCTCTTCTT
Organism: Ampelocalamus luodianensis; assembly: GCA_036346255.1. NCBI lineage: Eukaryota > Viridiplantae > Streptophyta > Magnoliopsida > Poales > Poaceae > Ampelocalamus > Ampelocalamus luodianensis. Next base: position 28,680,499 of record CM070637.1, read on the forward strand.
TTCTCCTTCTTCTTCCTCCTTGGCCGGCTGCAAGAGAGCTCCTACTCCACCTTGGACAGTAGCAATGGAGGTGATGGGGGAGATGGGGAGGGCGCAAGGGAGGGTGGAAGGGGAGGTGGAGAGGTGGGGAGGTGGGGAGAGGGGAGAGGGGGCGGGTTGCAAGTGGGAGGGGGAAAGGGGGAGGGGAGGGGAAGGGCTAGGGTTTTGGGGAGGAGCCCCCTGGCCGGCCACTTAGATGGGCCTTGGCCCAGCCCAAGTTGCCGCCAAAAAGCTCTTTCCCCCCTCTAAAACTGCAGCACTGACAATCAAACCAATTAGTCCCTCCCGTCGTTCCGTTTGATTCTTCCCCGAATAATCGATCTCTCCCGAAATAAAATTATTCTTCCTTGATTCAAATCTTAACTCACTTTCGGGATATTACAGTATCAATTGTTACCACATCTAATTTTGTTCAGGACTGATACATCAGAATGGCAATGATACAGTATAAAAATGAGCTCGGTTATACACTACCCATCAAATTTTCTTGTATCTGGGCATATAGCCTAGTTAGGTGTATTGTTGAGTGGATGGTAACCTAAAACATCATGCCTAAAATAGATCCTAATTAAAAGCAGATTAGAAATAGATAATGAGATCCTAAACGAAACACAATGTCATAATATAAGCCTGTTGGAGCACAGAAGGCAGACAAGATACTCAAAAGTAAAAGAAATTAATTGACCTTCGTAAAAATCTTCTCGATGTCTTGCAATGGCTCTGTGTGATACAGAAATGATGTCATATATTCCAAAATATGCTTAAAGTATTCTCTGTATTGCCTGCTAAATTAAAGAAAATGGAAGATAAACAATCTTTACAAAACTCAAATGGAAGATACTCAAATGGATTCTACCTATGGTAATCACAGATCTGCAAACATGCAACACAATAAAGACAAACTATTTGGAATCCACGAGAATAAAATCTAAAACAAAACCACAAAATACACAATAGTTGAACTACCTGATCAAGCACAGAACTAAGATCTCTACCTCTTTCAACTGTATCACGCCTTATTCGTCGGGCAAGCCTAGTATTAGCATCTAGTTGGATGCATCAGGGAGACAGGGACCCCCCAAAAAAGAAGTGAACAAAATTTCAGCTAATAACGTGAAGAGGCAATCCATACTTGTTATAAGAAATACTAACACAGCAATGAGAACCAAGACAATCCTGTGTCCACAAAATTTTTCATGTCCATCAGATTGCGAACTCTTTGATCATGGAAGACTAAAATGCCCTCCAAAATAATGACATCTGATGCATATAACAGTTCTAAAAAAGATAAATCTAAATAAATATATAGGATGATGAGATCATTTGGTAGTAAAGTTCAAGAATATTATTCTATATCCTAGCTTATTTAATCCAGTTTAGTTCACAATTAAGGATACAGAGTTCATAATTTTAGAAGTAGTGTGTCTGTTTATACAAATATCTTTGACAGGAAATAACAAAGTAGAAAAATCAATAACAAAAATATCTCTTTCTGTTAAAACCTTGTCCTTGCGGACCTCCTCGTTAAATCTCGACCGTTGAAGACCTCCCCCGCGAGATCTTAGTCGTCGAGATCTCCCCCGTTTAAGATCTGTCGCGTAGGACCTCCCTCGATTGAATCTGGACCGTTCAAGACCTCCTCTGGTAGATCTTGACCGTTCCAGACCTCCTCCGTAGATCCTTAATCGTAGGACCTCCCCATCAGCTCTGGACCGTTGGATCTTCATCTAACGGCCTAGACCTCCTCAACGCCTTAGATGTTTTAGCGCACTAAGTCCTCTCGCACCGTTCATTTTGAGATCTGTGGCTCAGATCTCCTTGAACGTTCGGACCACCCGAGTGTCCCCGTCGCTTTGTGCCGTTGATTGCTTTTCAATGTTCGTGATCTTTTGGGCCGTTCGGGTCACCAAAACGTCCCAGTCCGCGTGGATCGATGGATCTTGATCCAACGGTGGGTTCCGTGGGCTTCCTCGCGCGCGTGCGCGTCTGTGTTCTTTGCGCGTGGGCCGTTGGATCCCGAATCAAAGGCCCACAGCACTCCACGTCTTTTCTTTTCGAATAGGTTTGATATTATTCTGGTAAGTCTTTATTTGACAACTAAAAATTACTTTAAACTTTGAAAACTCATAACTAACTCATTTTAAATCCTTTTTAGATGATTCCAGTTGGGTTAAATTCATATGTAACTAAAGTTTAATCTAAAAATGCATTTAGACTTTGTTCTATGCCAGAAAACCTTGTAGGCAATATTAACTAGTTTTCAGCCATTTTGAATATTCCAAAAATTCAACTAAAACTTGTAAAATGCATAACTTTTTCTGTATAACTCCAAATTGTGCAAACTCAAGCTTGTAAGTTTCCTCTCTTGGCATACTTTTATATGAAATAGGTTTTGCTCATGTGCATATTCCTGAAAAATGATATGTGCTAGTTTTACACCTTAGAAAAATCATAAGTAAATCATTTTAACTCCAAATAGAGTAAACTCAACTTTGCTATTCTTAGGATGTCATCTTCTACCTACGATAAAAATTTCAGATCTTAGATCATTCTGGAATTTTATTTCATGAACATTACCGGTAATTAATTTCATTAGAATTAACAGGCTGAGGGAAATTATTTTAGCTATAACTTTTTCATACTTAGTCCAAATGACTTGATTATTGTTTCTAAATTCATTTAAAATCATACCCTTGCTACTGTGTAAATTTCATGAGCTTTGGATAGCTTTTGCTTTTGGGTTTCTTTTGGTGTTCTTCGTCCTTATTGGTTTTATCGTATTTTTGTGTTAGGTTCCGAAGAAATTATTGATTACATGAGTGATCCTCTGCAGCAAGAAAGTGATCTCCAGCAAGGCAAGCAGTGTAACATCATTTGATCATATTGCTCCTATTACTTTTAAAAAGTTTAATATCTTGTTTGCAAAACCTAAGTATGCATGCTTCTTTGTGTCAAGATTTATTTTGTCGATTAGAGGTAGCTAATCCCATTGCATAGTTTCCCTAAAATTGTTCACCTCCGCCACTACCCTAGGTTATTGTCCTCACTGGTGAATTAGAGCCCGGTGGATGATTATGGTCTTTTTATTGTCTTTGCGATATGATGCTTAGCAATGCTTAGCTACCGGTAGAATTGGGCGGTTATCGAGTTGTCGATAACCTTGATCACACAAAACTTATTAAGACTTATGATTTCAGCCTTCGTGCTTTGGTTAATTGTGAAAAAATAAAACTGAAAATAAAATGATTTGGACTTGGGCACATTGGTACGTTGGTGTGAATTTGAGTGTGACTGGAATGGTGCCCGAATCAACAAGGACCGAACATCTTGTTACACTAAACCAAGCATTTTAGCGTACTAACCACGCTAGAGGGTATGAGACCTCTCTTGACTAAGTACATTGGGAGGTGTTAATTACAGGTCGTAGGTGGTTAAAACTGTTTTTATAAGGGGAGAGCATCCGCAGCGGCTTGAGCCATGGACGGATGTATCCTACTCTTCTGGTTGTCGCGACTCTTAATTAGCATCATTCATTGGAAATGTCTCGTAGGACTTAGCTGTGCTGGCATACCAAAAGAAGTGTACTAAATCATGTGGCGAAAAGGCGGTCTGAGGTGTGGGTACATTGGTACACCCCTGCAGGGTTTTGAACTATTCGAATAGCCTCGTCCTAGGTTATGGACATGCTTGGCAAGGTCTTTCAAGAGTTAGACTACAACCTTTTAAATTAAAACTTGGTATGGGTGGTACGAATGGGTAATTCGTGCTACGGTTGTGATGGCTATTGGGTTAGTTATCTCCAGGATGTCTTTATGTTATTACTTATTATATTGCTGTTATTTATGCAAATAAAATTCAGATTGTCAAAATTGCCTTCAAACTATTAGTTATTGCGAATAAAACTTGCTTTATGCTGAAAATTAACCTTGAGCCTTCTCCTTTGATTAAAGCCTGCATGTAGCAGTAACTAGGTTTGTTACTCGTAAGACTTGCGAGTACATTTTTGTACTCATTTGCTTTGCTTAATTGTTGCAGAGAAAGAAGGTTGATCCCCAAGGGATCAACTTTGGTGAGTTTTGCTGCGGTGTGGACGACTAGCTTGGCGGCCCGGTCGGTTGCCTTGTGGGTTATGGCTAACCGGTCGTATTTTGGTTAAAACCATCTTATGGCACCTTTTTGCTTCCGCTGTTGTTTGATACTTAATGTCTTTTGGCAGGTCGGCATCTTTTGTAATAACTTTATATTATGTATGTCTTTTGGTAGACTTGTTATAATGTGATGTATGGAATTGATGCATGCTTTTGTAAAGATGTATGTGCGCTGCAATTCTGGAAAGCACACATCCATCGAGGCACGGTGTGATGGATACGACGGCCCGATCTTCCGATAGGTTCGATTGATTTCATCGTGAGGACGTTGACGCTTTGAGGCTTTCGACCAGCAGATCGTCACCTCGCAATTCGCTACACCCGCACGACTGTCGTTATCGACCATGCTCGCACGCGATCGACCTTACTACGAGGGTTATTGTCCCTGCAAGCAATCGAAGCAAGTCACAAGAACAAGGAAGATGCAATCTGAATTGTATTGCGAATATGAATGAAGATCAACAAAGTGGGGTTCCTCAAACCGTAACACGGCGAAACTGCAAGTGGTAGAATAATCTAAGAAAAACCCAAGGAACTAGAGGGGAGGCGGCCACTACTTCAATGACGAAGGGAGGGATGGCGGCACTATTCATGCATGATTAGTGCCACGTGAACAGTACCCCCTGAAACCCTAGGTGGCCACATGGGAAGGGAGGTGGCCAGCCCAAATACCCTAAAGTGGTGGTTGTCCTTTGGACCCAATAATTGATACAAGGCCCTCGCCCAAAGTGAGGTGGCGCGGACCAGAAATAAAGTATCTACGACCAGGTAATCGGGACTTCTGACTAGTCCAAGGTCCTCAACCAGGATGTAGTCGAACCTCCACACGCTAAGACCACGAGCAGTCGAAGCAATCCTACGACCAGATGTGATGCAGTCGTAGCCTTCTACGACCACTCCTCATGTGGTCGATAGCCTCCTTCGACCACTCATCGGGGGCTTCGACCACGCAGTCAAAGTCGTGTAGTGGTCGTAAACCTTCTCGATCAATATGAGGTGAAGTAACTTCGTCGGCACAGTGGAGTAGCGTTTGACGCAGCCGAATCGATGGCAGTAGAGTAGCCCAGTTGGAGGTAGAGTAGCGGTCGTATCCGAAGGATTGATGTCCTCATCATCCTCTCCTTCTTGCATTCGAGTCGTCCTCGACTCACGCTCACCCTCCTCCAGCGGCAAGAAAAGCTTGAAAACTTGTAGCAATGCATTCTCATCTTTTTGCAAAATGTTAGCCATTGCGGGTGGCAAAATAGAGAAAACTTTAGAAATTAACAGTGATTGTGCATGCATCAAATCAGCAAAGGTATATTTTCTCATATCATTCAGTTTAGAACTCAATTTGCGAGTATAAGTGAAGTATATAGTAGAGTTATTCATTGCTCTGTGAATGGGCAGCACAATAATTGAATTCAAAGAGCACAAGCCATTCATATAATCAGATTTCAATTGAGCAAGAGCAAATTCATCTAGCAAGGGTGAAAAGATTTGTAAGTTCTTCCATAATCCAACATCTTTATTCAGATTGCCCCTACTGGGTGGTGCGTGAAAAGGTGAACACATAGGCTTGGGAGGAGCACTAAATTTTATTTTACTCTCATTTTCAACAAGATTCAGCACACAAGAATTATTGTCCCAAACAGCAAACTTCAATTTATCCATGTGATCACAAGTTATGCATATTCGATATACAAGAAATTGATTGTCTACACTATAATCTCCAATCAAATTAAACTTATATCCAGGGGTGTAGGCACTAAACAAGGATTTTGAACACGCAATTTTAGAAACTTTTTCCATAGCACGTGACAATTTCATAGGTAGATCCAACATAATGTAACATAAAGAATTAGCAGGAGATATTCTAGTCAAAACTTCTTTATGTCTAACCAATTCCACATGATCATTATATGCTATTAACTCATCACATGAAGTTCTCACAACAGCAGGGAAATCGACAATGTTATCACATGGTGCACTCAACCCAATGCAGTTTGAATTCTTTACTTGAAACATGTGCATATCAGAATTATTTTCCACTAATTTTTGCTCTAAAATAGCATGAACAGTGGACAATTATAGTTCTTCAGAAGCATACTCACCTGGAGTGATGATAGCACCATGGTCTTTACCTTTTTGGCTCTCCTCAGATGATGTAGGTGCATCCATCTCCTCATCTTCCTTCTGGATCAATGAGTTGGTGGTGCAATCAACTCATTCTCCTCTTTGGCATGGTTTTCAACTTCCTGCAAATTGTTAGTCATAGAAAAAGACACAAACATATGTTTGTTCTCATGTTTCCTATCAAGCATTCTCAATTTCTCCTCATTCTGATGTTTAAAAGAAAGTGGAACAAATCGGTTACGCATAGCAACTTTTAAGGCATCCCAAGTAGTAGGCGCTAATCCATCGGTGCATACCCTATTCCACCAAATGATGGCAAAGTTCTTAAATTCACCTGTGGCCTGTCTAACTCTATACACTTCAGGAACTAAGTGAGTATTAAATTTTTGTTCTACCGTCTTCTCCCAATCTAGATATACTTCAGCATCATAAGCACCCGCAAAAGAGGGTATAGTGAACTTGACTTTAACATATGGATCATCATTATTACGTGCATTATGTTGCTGAAAGTTACTACCTCTCATACCTTGACGGTTGAAGTTCAATCGATTCCGTTGTCGTGCATCAAAGGTGTCGTGGTTGCGCATCTCATTATCGTTGTCAATCTCATGGTCATGGGATGCACCTTGAGGATCCAAACGCCCATTGTTCGGTGGTTGATTGGCCAAACCATCAATGCGTGCATTGAGTGTTGCAATACTATCATTGAGCTGTCGTAGTGTAGCATTTTTCTCCGCAAACTTCCTATCAATGTCGTCATCAATAGCATGGCGGTGCTCATACAACACCCTAGTGAGCTCTCCCCTCACAACACACTCTTGCGCATCCAATTCCTCACCTGCCATGGTTAGTAGGAGACAAAAGACAACACAAATGTATTATCCTTACCAACTACTAGGTGGTGGAAGGTGGAATTCACACACTCTCAAGCGTCTTACCAAGCTCTTATGAATTTCTTACCAAATTGCACCAGGTGGTATGCTCGGAGAAGGTGGGATGTATGACTGCGGTGGAGGCGAATGCGAGGATCCAAATCTGAGGGCCAAAAGTACGTGAAGCTCGGACAGGCAATGTTTAGTAGCAAGGAATAGCAATAATGAAATCAGATTAGCAAAGCTAAATCAAATTCCACAGTACTCGTCACAGTTGCTAGCCCAAACACACTCCTAGCACTAGCTCAAGCAAGCCGAAAGATAGGGTAGATACAAGCACAAAGGAACAAAATTGCAAAGCAACCGATATCTCTTGTGGGTGGTCGTGGAGCACCGGTGGGTTATCGTAGACCAACTGAGGGTGGTCGTGAGCCAACTGGGGTGGTCTTTTTCTTTTCTCTCTTTTTCTTTGATTCTTTCTTCTTCTTTTTTGACTGACGAAACCCAACCTAGGGTTCCTCTCTTTTTTTTGCACAAGTGACCTTGACTCATAACTCTTCAAAACCCTTTTCTGGGCCTGGAGATATATATAGGTCACAAATTTTTTTCGGAGAGCAGGGGTATAAAGGTAATAAAAAGATAGGGTTCTCTCTCTCTCTCTGAACTTTGGCTATTTCTGTTTCGGCTAGGGAATTTCTTCTCGGTCTTTGTTGGGTCGGGCACGATTTGATGAGTGTGTGGGTGTCCGAGAGCAACTAGAAACAAATAGACTCCGAGTAGGATGTTGGGGTAGAAACGAGTAGATGGTCGAATCCGACTAGGTAGTTGTAACATCCAAATTTTGGGCTTGTGTTTCAAATGTAAGAAAATGAGTAGAAATTTAAAACTTTTTCTTACATCATGTATTTCCTGTGTGTACTGAACAATTATTGTACAAGAACTATGGAAATACAAAGTCACAAGTCTTTGACCCAAATCTTGATCCTTCAAAAATAATCTTGTCAAACCTTTTGATCATCCTCTGGAAATATTTTTCCTAAGTTCTTGGGATGGTATGTGACTCCTCTGAAAAATTTCACAATTTTTAGAAATTGTTTGAATATTTTTTAGAGGGCAGTCAAACCTGTTTGACTTTCAGTCAAACCTTGAGCTAGAACCTTGCAGAATTTTTGGAGAAAAATGCATAGCATACAAACCTCTAAAAATTTTACACAAGGTCAATATCTAAGTCAGCAAGCTCCTGTAAATATTTTAGAATTTTTGGAGTTATTTTGCTACCTCTAATAAATCCCCTAAAGTCTCAGCTTTAAATAAAACCCTAAAGCTGATTCACTGTTCCTTGGGTTTGAGTCGGACTCGGGCTCGAGCCACTTGACTCGACTCAACCAACTAACTGCACTGAGCCTTTTCAAACGCGCGCGATTGATTTTCGGTCGTTGGATTTCGATCGCCGCCCGCGTCGTTTGTGCCGCTCGCCACCGCGATCGAGCCATCCTTTGAGTCGTTAGATTTAGATCCGCCGTCCTTATTGTATGGGCTGTTCGGTCACCCGAACATCCCAGTTAATCGCAGCCGTCCATCTCAGATCCGACGGTCACCTTATTCTTTTTTGTTCTTCTTCCTCCTCTGTCTCTCCGTGCGCGCATGCAAGCGATGGCAGGGAGAGAGAGAGAGAGGCGGCCGTTGTGTCACCGAGCTTGCTCGTCAACATCAATCGTGGGGCATTAAATGCACCCTGTGCTTCGGCTCCTCCATCCCGAGTCTCACTTTGCTCCCATCATTTCTTGGTCCATGACCGTGCCATGAACCAAGCTCACCATGGACTCATGTGCGTGCTCAAACCCTAATCCTTCCTCTATATAAACCCCCCTTAGCTCCTCCTGGTGTTCCTTTACACCACACTTTGCTCATTCTCTGTATTTGAGCTCAAAACCACTTCAAATCTTCAAAACACCATTTTCGACCGTGGAGCTCCATTGTGGATCTTGGTGTCCAGTGGTTCACCTTCAATATTTCTTGCACCCTTTTGAGCTCCTCAACTTCCTTTATATTTCCCCTAACTTAATTTTGGGTTGCATTCACAGGAATCACTCAATTTTAAGTTTGGTGATTTTCGGCTGATTTCACCCCCTTTCTTCTCCAACTCCGGTAAGTGGTTCTTTTTGCAATTGCTTACTTGTGGAGCTTGTGGGAACAATGATGAAGCTATTTTGATCACCTATTGGTGTTCATTTTGCTCAGATTGTCATTTTCTTCTTCATCTTCCTCGGCTCCGGTGAACTCCATCGTGTTCAAGCTTCTCCGGCCACTTTTGAAGCTCACCTTGGCTCAGGTAGCTTCTTATTAGTCCCTAGAAGTGTTGGCACTCGCTTTGGATCTGCAATGAGCATTTGCTATTTTCATGTTTTGCCGAAAATGGCCCCATCTTAGTTTTCCGGCTCGCCGGCGTTCTAGACCTCCACCGCGGGCGAGGTCATCACCTTTGGGTCCGCAACACTATTGCGAACCCATTTTGATATTTGGTTGGCGCCGCCGCGACCGGAGTCGCCGGCGACAAGCCGCTGTTCTCACTCGGTTTTTGTGAGCTGAGAAAATCCCGTTTTCGTCAAATTATTAGGACACAGTTATTGCCCAATTATTGTCAATCATTAGGAGTATTAATTGTGTCTTAATCTGGCCTAAATGTCTCACTGACATGTGGGCCCAACCCCCTGTAATCATCGCTGGCTTTAACCAATTGCTTTCGGACATCACTAATGCTAATGATTATCATTAAATCCCTGTCTTAGCATTAATGTGTCCGAAATTGTCTTTTGGGTCACTGACGTGTGGGCCCGTAGGCCTTAAACCTCAGTCACGGAGCCATTAAGACTATTTTTCAAGTTCATTAAATGTTAATCATTGTTAGCATTTAAGTGGTCCTTAGCTGCCAACTTGTGCCACTACCAGGTGGGCCCCCAATCACTTACATCACCTCTGGTCAAAATCTTTAGGACACATTAATTGCTAATCATCTCTAATCATTGGTCATTAGCATTTAATTGCTGTCCTAAAATCTCCTTGTGTCTCGCTGCCATGTGGGCCCCGAGCCCTGTGCGTGTGTTAAAGCTCGCATGTGTGACTCCCAGTCACTAACATGCGGCCCCACGTGTCAGCACTCCAGTGTTGCACTTCGATCTATGGCCACCATCCATTTTGCGATCTGTGGCCCAGATCATTCCGCCGATCGGGTCACCCGATCCTCTCATCACTGTGGGCCGTTCATCGCTTGATCAGCGGCTGTGGTTCGTGCGCTGTTCGGGTCGCCCGAACCGCACTCAGTATGGACCCTCTGATCTTTGATGAACGGTTGTGATCTATTGGGCCGTTCGGGTCACTCTCGCGCACCCCTCGCGTGCGCCGTTAGATTTCAAATCAAGGGCCCATAATTGTCCACGTCGATTCTTTTCTGTTAAGTGTTGTTTATTTCTGTAAGTATTTATTTTGCAACTAAAAATTGTATTAAATCTTTAGAAATTCATATCTAAATCAAAATAGACCCTTTTTAAATGAATCCAACTGTAATAAATTTGTATTTCACTAAATCTTATTATAAAAATGCTTTTAGCTATGCTTCTGTGGTAGAAAATCCTGTAATCTTTAATAGCTTGTTTTCACCATTTTTGTATGTTCGACTGATTTAAAACTTAGAAAATGCATATCTTTTCTCGTATATCTGCAAATTGAATGACTTTAACTTTGATAAATTTGTTATTAACTAAACTTTAATCTAAAAATGGTTGTAGGCCTAAATCAGCACCTGAAAAATATGTTAATAAATTTAACCTTCTTGGTAGCATTTAAAAATTCATTTAATGTTGTAAAAGACACAAGTAATTCCCTGTAAATCCTAAAAATATGAAATTGATGCTAGAAAATCCCTCTGTTATCACGCTTTAATGTGAAATAGGTTTTGCACATGTTTATATTTCTGAAAAGTGCATTATGCTCGTTTTGCAACTTAGAAAAATCATAAGTAAATCATTATAACTCCAAATTTACTAAACTCAACTTTGCTGTCATAAGGATGTCATAATCTACTTGCTATAAAAATTTCAGAGCTTAGATCATTCTAGAAATTTTTGCCATGAACAGTACCAATAATTAATTTAGGGAATTTATAGGCTGAGAGAACTTAGTTTAACCATAACTTTTTCATGCTAAGTCCAAATGAAGTGATTCTTGTTTCTAAAATTGTCTAAAATCAACCTCTAACTGCTGTGTAAATTTCATGGGATTTGGATGTTCTTTGCTGTTGAGTTCCTTTCGGTGTTCTTCGTTCTTATTGGTTTTATCGCCTTTTCGCGTTAGGTTTCGAAGAATTTATTGAACCTGAGGATCCTCCTCTGCAGCAAGAGCAAATCCAGCAAGGCAAGCAGTTTGATCATGTTAATCCCTGTATTTTAAGTATTTATGTTGATTACAAATTCTATGTATGTATTGCTACTTTGTGTTAAACTATTGTCGTTAGTTGACCTAGTAGATGCATTTCCTTAGCAAATGATCATCCTCTACTACCATGAACCTAGGTATTGCTGTGATTTAGAGTTCGTGGATGAGCTCTTGTCACTTACTAGTTGGCGGGTTAATTGCTTAGCCATGCTTAGCTTCCGGTAGAAATGGGCGGTTATCGACTTGTCGATAACCTTGATCACATAAAACTTATTATGATTTATGATTTCAGCCTTGTGCCATGTCTACTTATGAAAACTAAAACTGAAAACAAAATGATTTAGACTTGGGCACAATGGTATGTTGGTGTGCTTTTGGGTGTGACTAGAATGGTGCCCGGGTCATTAAGGACCGAGTTACTTGCGCAACCGTACTGAGCATTTTGCGTGTTAACCACACTAGAGGGTATGGGACCTCTCCTGACTTAGTACTTTCACGTGTATTGGCTTCGGGTCACAGGGAGTCGCAGGAGGGATGGTGCTGGGAGCATTGTAGTGTCCGAAAGGCTTCCCCCGTGATGGCTGGTTGTCTTTCGGCTTGCATTGTAAGCGTATGGATTCCGATCCATACGAGCGGCTCGTAGTCAATGCAAAATATTGGAAAGCGTCTCGTACGACTTAGCCGTGCCGGCATACCTTCGGAAGTGTGCTTTTGTGGCTTAAAGGCGGTTTGAAGTGTGGGTACATTGGTACACCCCTGCAGGGTTAAAACTATTCGAATGGCCTTGTCCTAGGTTATGGACACGCTCGGATACGCCCCGTGAGAACTAGACTACAACATTTTAAACTAAAACTTGATGTGTGGTACGAATCTGGGATTCGTGCTATGTTGTGGTGGCTATTGGGATAGTCACTTCCAGGTGGTTACTTGTATGTATCTTTATTTCGCTGTTATTTTGACAACAAAACAGATTTGCAAACTTGCTCTCAAATGTATTACATTATTGCAAATAAAGTTGGCTTTGTGCAAAATGAGACATACAACCTCCACCTAAATAAGCTTGCATGTAGTTTATGAATAGGTCTGCTATTCCACACGTCAGTCTTGCGAATATCTTTGTGTACTCAGTTATCTTGCTTAAATGTATTTGTTGCAGAGGAAGAAGGTGAGCTTGAGGGGCCTCACTTCTGTGAGTTGTGCTGTGGTAGCCTTAGAGGCGTCTAGCTTGGTGGCCCGGTCGGTTGCCTTGTGGGTTGTGTGGCTAACCTGTCGACTTTTGTTCTAGCCATCTTATGGCACCTTTTGCTTCCACTGTTGTTCTTGTATATTGTGTTATTTGGCCGGTCGGCTCTTTTGTAATAACTTACTTTATCTATGTCCTTTGCTAGACTTGTTAATGTATGTTGTATGGAAATGATGTGTAATTTTGTGATGATGTGCATGTGCTGCAATTCTGGGAAGCATATGCCCATCGAGGCTTAGAATGTTTAATTAGTAATGCTAGAACCATTTGGAGGTTAAGTGTTACTAGTTAAATATTCCGGGTCCTCACAAAGTTGGTATCAGAGCCATACTGACCGTAGAAACCCCTAGCTTGGTCGCCTTTAGGATATTTTGAAAACTTACTTTCAAATAGTTTATGAAAACTTAAGTAAGTTCTCATATTTTACTCCTTATCTATCTTAGCTTGCTCATCTCACCTTATTCTGGGTTAAATTTGGAAAATTGTTTTCCCTCTCATCTTCTTTCAAAGATAGTTGTTTAATCGATTAAATTGGCTTTGGGAAAACCATTAGAGCTTAAAATTGATGTGTTGGTTGTTTGGAGTGAAGATTAGGAGCTCCTGAAGCTTCAAATTTCGGCCAAAGGCTTGAAGGAGAAATCTGGACAGCAAGCGCAAATTCTAGACAACTAGCTTGTAATTAGTATATGGTGCTGAAAATGAGAGGCTAATCCAACTAAAACTTGTGTGAATAAAAGGGTAAGAAGTGATATGAGTTAGCTAAATACCTAACGCTCTATTAGGTGATTATACCTTGGTTTTTGGACTGTTTAGAGTAGGGTTAAGTTCTGAAATTTTATCTTCCTAAACGATTACTCGTTCTTTCCATACGGGTTAGTCGTTTCGGGAAGTTGATTTGGTGACTTATGGTCTTGTGCTCTTTTGTGGTTACTTTTGGGCCTTTTTAATTGAGTTTGGAATTCCGTGCCTTGGGTCTCGAGTTGTAGCTAACTTGCCTTCGTGAAACAGGATGGCTGGAGGGACCCGTAGTGGTCGAAATCAGCCGGGTAGTCCCGATGAGGAGCTTCCCCTCCTCTGACCATGGCTGAAGTCCTCATGCAGATCGAACGCAACCGTTCGGAGGACCGCAGGGTGTTGGAGCTTATCGCGAGGAACACCTCCACTCCCTCTGGTGCCTCTGGATCCGGAGGAGGTGGCCATCAGTCTCGTGGGGGACTCGCGGAGTTCCTTCGCACGCAGCCTCCCACCTTCTCCCGGTCCGAGGATCCCTTGGATGCAGACGACTGGCTGCGTCTAGTTGAGCGAAAGCTCAACGTTGCTCAGTGCCAGGAGCAGGAGCGGGCACTTTTCGCATCCCATCAGTTGGAGGGTGCGGCACTCTCATGGTGGGAGAACTTCCTCGCCATGCAGCCCGTGGGACACGTGGTCTCGTGGGAGGAGTTCAGGTCAGCTTTCCGTCGGGCCCATGTTCCCGTCGACCTGATGAAGCTGAAGAAGAAGGAGTTCCTTGCGCTCAAACAGGGGCGCAAATCTGTGACTGAGTACCTCCATGAGTTCAACCATCTTGCGAGGTATGCTCCTGCTGAGGTGGCCACTGATGAGGCCAAGCAGGAGAAGTTCATGGAGGGCCTGTCTGAGGAGCTTCAGGACAAGCTCTCTATTGTGGACTTCCCCGACTTCCAAACCTTGGTGGACAAGGCCATCATCGCCGAGCACAAGGCGAGAGCGCTGGGCGAGTCCCGCAAGCGCAAGTGGGAGGCCCAGCGGTATGCACAGGTCGGCCTGGTTCGTCCCCGTGTTGGGCCTGCACCAGGGGCCCGTTCTTTGGCTTCACCACCGCCGAGGCCTTAGGCACCAGCTCCACGTCCACCGCAGGCCGTGACTCAGTCACGTGCGCCTGCGATCCAGCAGCAGGTTGCTCCTCGCAACCCGGCTGCCGACGTCACCTGCTTCTACTGCCACAACAAGGGCCACTTCGCGAGTAGTTGCCCTAAGAAAATTGGAGCGGCCCCTCGTCCTAATGGAGGATGCGGGCAAAGGAGTGGTCACCCACCTGACCAGAAGACCCCGAGCGTGGGGAGCGGCCGAGTCAACCACATCTCGGCTGAGGAGGCACAGGAGGCGCCTGACGTGGTGTTGGGTACGCTTCTTGTCAATTCACGTCCTGCTACAGTTTTGTTTGACTCTGGAGCCTCGCATTCTTTTATTTCGAGGTCTTTTGTGGCTGCTTGTGGGCTTCACTGTGTTCCTTTGGGGATTCCACTGCTTATTCGCTCTCCGGGTTCGGAAA
Organism: Ampelocalamus luodianensis; assembly: GCA_036346255.1. Classification (NCBI taxonomy): domain Eukaryota; kingdom Viridiplantae; phylum Streptophyta; class Magnoliopsida; order Poales; family Poaceae; genus Ampelocalamus; species Ampelocalamus luodianensis. The sequence goes on from CM070637.1 coordinate 28,695,637, forward strand.
TGAGAGCTGACCAGGAGTGCCGAGACGTTCCTATCCATATCGAAGGAGTGGGATTCTTGGCGAATCTTATCCTACTCGACTCGGCGCGCCTGGATGTGATTCTTGGCATGGATTGGTTGTCCCAACACTTGGGGTAAATCGATTGTGCCAGGAAGGTTGTCTACCTCACCAGTCCTTCAGGTGAACAGGTTGGGTTCTCACCGCAGTTGCGAGAACCCCTTCTTTGTGCACTTGAAGTGAAGCCAGCCGTGGAGATCCAGGATGTTCCCACAGTATGTGACTTTGTGGATGTTTTTCCTGAAGACTTGTCTGGGATGCCTCCTGTTCGAGATCTGGAGTTCGTGATAGAGTTGCTGCCCGGTACCGCCCTATTTCAAAGAGGCCGTATCGCATGCCTCCTAATGAGTTGGAGGAGCTGAAGAAGCAACTAGGTGAGCTGCAAGAGAAGGGTTTTATCCGTCCTAGCTCATCTCCTTGGGGTTGTCCAGTTATCTTTGTGAAGAAGAAGGACAAGACCTTGCGCATGTGTGTTGATTACTGTCCACTTAATGAGGTGACGGTGAAAAACAAGTGTATCCCTTGCCCCGTATTAATGATCTTTTCGATCAGTTGACCGGAGCACGAGTCTTCTCCAAGATTGACTTGAGATTGGGCTATCATCAAGTCAGGATCAAGACCTTTGCTACTCGTTATGGTCTTTACGAGTACACCGTCATGTCTTTTGGCTTAACTAATGTTCCTGCTTTATTCATGAACCTTATGAACTCGGTATTCATGGAGTATTTGGATAGGTTTGTGGTGGTATTCATCGATGATATCCTTATCTACTCCAAGAGTGAAGAAGAGCATGCTGAGCATCTTAAGCTTGTGTTGGGCAAGCTGCGTGAGCACTAGCTGTATGCAAAATTCAGCAAGTGTGAGTTCTGGTTGAAGGAAGTGGCATTCTTGGGCCATGTTCTTTCAGCAGGAGGTGTGGCTGTGGATCCTAGCAAGGTCAGTGATGTGCTATCTTGGGGTCAGCCCAAGTCGGTCACCGATGTGCGGAGTTTTCTTGGTTTGGCTGGCTGCTATCGCCGCTTTATCGAGAATTTCTCCAAGATTGCGAAGCCTATGACCGAACTGCTCAAGAAAGACAAGAAGTTTGAGTGGTCTGCTACTTGTGGTGTGAGTTTTCAGGAACTCAAGAAGCAGTTGACCTCAGCCCCAGTGCTTGTTCTCCCTGATATTCACAAAAGTTTTGATATCTATTGTGATGCTTCTCGTTAGGGTCTTGGTTGTGTTCTTATGCAGGAGGGCAAGGTTGTGGCCTATGCATCGCGGCAGTTGAGGCCTCATGAATTCAACTATCCTACACATGACCTGGAGTTAGCTGCAGTGGTCCATGCACTCAAGATTTGACGGCATTATCTGATTGGTAACCGTTGTGAGGTGTATTCTGACCACAAGAGCTTGAAGTACTTGTTCACCCAGCCAGATCTGAACCTCAGGCAAAGAAGATGGTTGGAATTGTTCAAGGACTATGATATGGGCATTCGGTATCATCCGGGCAAGGCTAATGTCATTGCGGATGCACTCAGTCGGAAGGTGTATTGCAACATGTTGATGCTCCAAGAGCAGCAGCCTACCCTCATTGCAGAATTTCAGCGCCTCAATTTGGGTTTGATCGAGCATGGTTCTCTTGCTACCTTGGTTGTGCAACCAACCTTGGTGGACCAAATCAAGGCTGCACAGTAGACAGATGTGGGTGTGAGTCAAATCAAGCAGAACATCAAGGATGGGACAGCCAAGTGCTTTTCAGAGGATGAGCACGGAGTTGTATGGTTTGGGCGGCGTCTTGTGGTTCCTAAGGTCATGAAATTGCGGGATTTGATTCTCCACGAAGCCCATGACTCTCCTTTGTCTATTCACCCCGGGGCTACCAAGATATATCAGGACCTTCGTCAGAGATTCTAGTGGACCCGTATGAAGCGGGAGATAGCCAAGCTCGTTGCCGAGTGCGACATGTGCTGTCATGTGAAGGCTGAGCATCAGCGCCCAGCAGGTCTTCTTTAGCCTTTGCCAGTGCCAGAGTGGAAGTGGGATTCCGTTGGCATGGACTTCATCACCGGGTTGCCCCGTACTTCTTCTGGGAAGGATGCTTTGTGGGTCATCATTGACCGGTTGACAAAGGTGGCCCATTTTCTTCCAGTACGGGCAAAGATTGATGTGAGTTAGTTGGCAGACTTGTACGTATCCCACATTGTGAGCCTGCATGGTGTGCCACGAACGATTGTGTCAGATCGTGGTTCTCTTTTCACCTCTCGTTTCTGGCATAAGTTGCAAGAGGCTATGGGCACCCGTCTTACTTTCAGTTCAGCTTACCACCCTCAGACTGATGGTTAGACGGAGCGAGTCAACCAAGTGTTGGAAGATATGCTCCGTGCTTGCGTTCTTTCCTATGGGAAGAAGTGGGAGAAGTGCCTACCATTTGCTGAGTTCTCCTACAACAACAGCTATCAGACCAGTCTTGGCATGGCACCATTTGAGGCCTTGTATGGGAGGAGATGCAGAACCCCATTATACTGGTTAGAAACTGGTGAGCGGCAGTTCTTCGGCCCAGATTCGATCAATGAGGCCGAAAGCTAGGTTCAGTTGATCCGCGAGCATCTGCGCACAGCCCAGTCCAGGCAGAAACTATGCAGATCGTCGTCGCCGTGAGTTGAGCTTTGAGCCCAATGACTTTGTGTATCTCAAAGTCTCACCCTTGAAGGGCCATCAGCGTTTTGGCATCAAGGGCAAATTAGCTCCTCGCTATGTTGGGCCTTATCGCATCGTCGAGAGAGTGGGAGTTGTTGCATACAGATTGGAGCTACCAGCTGCACTTGAGGGTGTGCATGATGTGTTTCATGTGTCTCACCTTAAGAAGTGCTTCCGTGTCCCAACTGAGGAAACTCCGTTGGAGGTTCTCGATGTGCAAGGAGATTTAACCTACCGCGAGCATCCTGTTTGCATTCTTGAGGAATCTGAACGGAGAACAAGGAACCGGGTCATCAAGTTCCTTAAGGTTCAGTGGTCAAACCATTCTGAGGATGAGGCAACTTGGGAGCGAGAAGATCGCCTTCGTGCAGATTTTCCTTCTTTCTTCTCCGAGTAAACGGAATCTCGGGTCGAGATTCTTGTAAGGGGGGGGAGAGTTGTAACATCCCAATTTTGGGCTTGTGTTTCAAATGTAAGAAAATGAGTAGAAATTTAAAACTTTTTCTTACATCATGTATTTCCTGTGTGTACTGAACAATTATTGTACAAGAACTATGGAAATACAAAGTCACAAGTCTTTGATCCAAATCTTGATCCTTCAAAAACAATCTTGTCAAACCTTCTGATCATCCTCTGGAAATATTTTTCCTAAGTTCTTGGGATGGTATGTGACCCCTCTGAAAAATTTCACAATTTTTAGAAATTGTTTGAATATTTTTTAGAGGGCAGTCAAACCTGTTTGACTTTCAATCAAACCTTGAGCCAGAACCTTGCAGAATTTTTGGAGAAAAATTCATAGCATAAAAACCTCTAAAATTTTTACACAAGGTCAAAATCTAAGTCAGCAAGCTCCTGTAAACATTTTAGAATTTTTGGAGTTATTTTGCTACCTCTAATAAATCAACTAAAGTCTCAGCTTTAAATAAAACCCTAAAGCTGATTCACTGTTCCTTGGGTTTGAGTCGGACTCGGACTCGAGCCACTTGACTCGACTCAACCAACTAACTGCACCGAGCCTTTTCAAACACGCGCGATTGATTTTCGGCCGTTGGATTTCAATCGCTCGGCCCGCGTCGTTTCTGCCGTTCGGACCACTGCGATCGAGCCATCCTTTTGAGCCGTTAGATTTAGATCTGGCCGTCCTTATTGTATGGGTTGTTCGGGTCACCCGAACATCCCAGTTAATCGCAGCCGTCTATCTCTGATCCGACGGTCACCTTATTCTTTTTTGTTCTTCTTCCTCCTCCGTCTCTCCGTGCGCGCATGCAAGCGATGGCAGGGAGAGAGAGAGAGGGCGGCTTCGTTGTGTCACTTCGAGCTTGCTCTCGTCAACATCAATCTGTGGGGCATTAAATGCACCCCAGGCTTTCGGCTCCTCCATCCCGAGTCTCAGCTGCTCCCATCATTTCTTGGTCCATGACCGTGCCATGAACCAAGCTCACCATGGACTCATGTGCGTGCTCGAAACCCTAATCCTTCCTCTATATAAACCCCCCTTAGCTCCTCCTGGTGTTCCTTTACACCACACTTTGCTCATTCTCTGTATTTGAGCTCAAAACCACTTCAAATCTTCAAAACACCATTTTCGACCGTGGAGCTCCATTGTGGACCTTGGTGTCCAGTGGTTCACCTTCAATATTTCTTGCACCCTTTTGAGCTCCTCAACTTCCTTTATATTTCCCCTAACTTAATTTTGGGTTGCATTCACAGGAATCACTCAATTTTAAGTTTGGAGATTTTCGGCTGATTTCACCCCCTTTCTTCTCCAACTCTGGTAAGTGGTTCTTTTTGCAATTGCTTACTTGTGGAGCTTGTGGGAACCATGATGAAGCTATTTTGATCACCCATTGGTGTTCATTTTGCTCAGATTGTCATTTTCTTCTTCATCTTCCTCGGCTCCTGTGAACTCCATCGTGTTCAAGCTTCTCCGGCCACTTTTGAAGCTCACCTTGGCTCAGGTAGCTTCTTATTAGTCCCTAGAAGTGTTGGCACTCGCTTTCGTGGACTGCAGCGGAGCATTTTGCTATTTTCATGTTTTGTTGAAAATGGCTCCATCTTAGTTTTCCAGCTCGCCGGCGTTCTAGACCTCCACCGCGGGCGAGGTCATCACCTTTGGGTCCGCAACACTATTGCGAACCCATTTTGATATTTGGTTGGCGCCGCCGCGACCGGAATCGCCGGCGACAAGCCGCTGTTCTCACTCGGTTTTTGTCAGCCGAGAAACTCCCGTTTTCGTCAAATTATTAGGACACAGTTAATGCCCAATTATTGTCAATCATTAGGAGTATTAATTGTGTCTTAATCTGGCCTAAATGTCTCACTGACATGTGGGCCCAACCCCCTGTAATCATCGCTGGCGTTAACCAATTGCTTTCGGACATCACTAATGCTAATGATTATCATTAAATCCCTGTCTTAGCATTAATGTGTCCGAAATTGTCTTTTGGGTCACTGACGTGTGGGCCCGTAGGCCTTAAACCTCAGTCACGGAGCCATTAAGACTATTTTTCAAGTTCATTAAATGTTAATCATTGTTAGCATTTAAGTGGTCCTTAGCTGCCAACTTGTGCCACTGCCAGGTGGGCCCCCAATCACTTAAATCACCTCTGGTCAAAATCTTTAGGACACATTAATTGCTAATCATTTCTAATCATTGGTCATTAGCATTTAATTGCTGTCCTAAAATCTCCTTGTGTCTCGCTGCCATGTGGGCCCCGAGCCCTGTGCGTGTGTTAAAGCTCGCATGTATGACTCCCAGTCACTGACATGCGGCCCCACGTGTCAGCACTCCAGTGTTGCACTTCGATCTATGGCCACCGTCCATTTTGCGATCTGTGGCCCAGATCATTGCGCCGATCGGGTCACCCGATCCTCTCATCGCTGTGGGCCGTTCATCGCTTGATCAGCGGCTGTGGTTCGTGCGCTGTTCGGGTCGCCCGAACCGCACTCAGTATGGACCCTCTGAGCTTTGATCAATGGTCGTGATCTATTGGGCCGTTCGGGTCACTCTCGCGCACCCCTCGCGCGCGCCGTTAGATTTCAAATCAAGGGCCCATAATTGTCCATGTCGATTCTTTTCTGTTAAGTGTTGTTTATTTCTGTAAGTATTTATTTAGCAACTAAAAATTGTATTAAATCTTTAGAAATTCGTATCTAAATCAAAATAGATCCTTTTTAAATGAATCCAACTGTAATAAATTTGTATTTCACTAAATCTTATTATAAAAATGCTTTTAGCTATGCTTCTGTGGTAGAAAATCCTGTAATCTTTAATAGCTTGTTTTCAGCCATTTTTGTATGTTCCAGAATTGATTTAAAACTTAGAAAATGCATATCTTTTTCTGTATATCTGCAAATTGAATGACTTTAACTTTGATAAATTTGTTATTAACTAAACTTTAATCTAAAAATGGTTGTAGGCCTAAATCAGCACCTAAAAAATATGTTAATAAATTTAACCTTCTTGGTAGCATTTAAAAATTCATTTAATGTTGTAAAAGACACAAGTAATTCCCTGTAAATCCTAAAAATATGAAATTGATGCTAGAAAATCCCTCTGTTATCACGCTTTAATGTGAAATAGGTTTTGCACATGTTTATATTTCTGGAAAGTGCATTATGCTCGTTTTGCAAATTAGAAAAATCATAAGTAAATCATTATAACTCCAAATTTAATAAACTCAACTTTGCTGTCATAAGGATGTCATAATCTACTTGCTATAAAAATTTCAGAGCTTAGATCATTCTAGAAATTTTCGCCATGAACAGTACCAATAATTAATTTAGGGAATTTATAGGCTGAGAGAACTTAGTTTAACCATAACTTTTTCATGCTAAGTCCAAATGAAGTGATTCTTATTTCTAAAATTGTCTAAAATCAACCTCTAACTGCTGTGTAAATTTCATGGGATTTGGATGTTCTTTGCTGTTGAGTTCCTTTTGCTATTCTTCGTTCTTATTGGTTTTATCGCCTTTTCGCGTTAGGTTCCGAAGAATTTATTGAACCTGAGGATCCTCCTCTGCAGCAAGAGCAAATCCAGCAAGGCAAGCAGTTTGATCATGTTAATCCCAGTATTTTATGTATTTATGTTGATTACAAATTCTATGTATGCATTGCTACTTTGTGTTAAACTATTGTCGTTAGTTGACCTAGTAGATGCATTTCCTTAGCAAATGATTATCCTCTACTACCATGAACCTAGGTATTGCTGTGATTTAGAGTTCGTGGATGAGCTCTTGTCACTTATTAGTTGGCGGGTTAATTGCTTAGCCATGCTTAGCTTCCGGTAGAAATAGGCGGTTATCGACTTGTCGATAACCTTGATCACATAAAACTTATTATGATTTATGATTTCAGCCTTGTGCCATGTCTACTTATGAAAACTGAAACTGAAAACAAAATGATTTAGACTTGGGCACAATGGTATGTTGGTGCGCTTCTGGATGTGACTGGAATGGTGCCCGGGTCATTAAGGACCGAGTTACTTACGCCACCGTACTGAGCATTTTGTGTGCTAACCACACTAGAGGGTATGGGACCTCTCTTGACTTAGTACTTTCGCGTGTATTGGCTTCGGGTTGCAGGGAGTCGCAGGAGGGATGGTGCTGGGAGCATTGTAGTGTCCGAAAGGCTTCCCCCGTGATGGCTGGTTGTCTTTCGGCTTGCAATGTAAGCGTATGGATTCTGATCCATACGAGCGGCTCGTAGTCAATGCACAATATTGGAAAGCGTCTCGTAGGACTTAGCCGTGCTGCATACCTTCTAAGTGTGCTTTTGTGGCTTAAAGGCGATGCAAGTGTGGGTACATTGGTACACCTGCGAGGTTAAAACTATTCGAATAGCCTCGTCTAGGTTATGGACGCGCTCGGATCATACTGTGAGAACTAGACTACAACATTTTAAACTAAAACTTGATGGGTGGTACGAATGCGGGATTCGTGCTATGTTGTGGTGGCTATTGGGATAGTCACTTCCGGTGGTTACTTGTATGTATCTTTATTTCACTGTTATTTTGACAACAAAACAGATTTGCAAACTTGCTCTTAAATGTATTACATTATTGCAAATAAAGTTGGTTTTGTGCAAAATGAGACATACAACCTCCACCTAAATAAGCTTGCATGTAGTTTATGAATAGGTCTGCTATTCCACACGTCAGTCTTGCGAGTACCTTTATGTACTCAGTTATCTTGCTTAAATGTATTTGTTGCGGAGGAAGAAGGTGAGCTTGAGGGGCCTCACTTCTGTGAGTTGTGCTGTGGTAGCCTTAGAGGCGTCTAGTTTGGCGGCCCGGTCGGTTGGCTTGTGGGTTGTGTGGCTAACCGGTTGACTTTTATTCTAGCCATCTTATGGCACCTTTTGCTTCCGCTGTCGTTCTTGTATATTGTGTTATTTGGCCGGTCGGCTCTTTTGTAATAACTTACTTTATCTATGTCCTTTGCTAGACTTGTTAATGTATGTTGTATGGAAATGATGTGTAATTTTGTGATGATGTGTATGTGCTGCAATTCTGGGAAGCATATGCCCATCGAGGCTTAGAATGTTTAATTAGTAATGCTAGAACCATTTGGAGGTTAAGTGTTACTAGTTAAATATTCCGGGTCCTCACAGTAGTCGAACACGAGGAGGTGGTCGGATGGAGGTGTTGGCTCGAGTAGGTAGTCGGATGGGGGTGGTGTCACGAGTAAGTGGTCGGATGGGGTGGTGACTCAATCTCGGCTATAGCAGACAAACCCTAATTGCAACGGATGCAACCAAGGACAAGTCGAGATACACGATGACCAAAACAGCAAAGACTCGACGCTAGAAACTAGATCACGACGACTAGACCAGCAACAAAGACACCAACGATAGACTCGAACTCAACAACGCGAATACTGAAAACAAAATTGCGAAAGGCACAACGGGGTTTGGACAGCGGAAAAACTAAGATCTAAAACTTTTTGTGGGGCAATTTTCTGGACTCTAGGTGATGGAAACAACAATTCAAAAGGGATAAATGAGATTACCTAACAGGCAACCTTCGCTCTGATACCAACTGATGGATACGGCGGCCCGATCTTCCGATAGGTTCGATTGATTTTGTCGTGAGGACGTTAACGCTTTGAGGCTTTCGACCAGCAGATCGTCACCTCGCAATTCGCTACACCCGCACGACTGTCGTTATCAACCACGCTCACGCGCGATCGACCTTACCACGAGGGTTATTGTCCCTGTAAGCAATCAAAGCAACTCACAATAACAAGGAAGATGCAATCTGAATTGTATTGCGAATATGAATGAAGATCAACAAAGTGGGGTTCCTTAAACCGTAACACGGCGAAACTGCAAGTGGCAAAATAATCTAAGAAAAACCCAAGGAACTAGAGGGGAGGTGGCCACTACTTAAAGGACGAAGGGAGGGATGGTGGCACTATTCATGCATGATTAGTGCCACATGAACAGTACCCCCTGAAACCCTAGGTGGCCACATGGGCCAGGGAGGTGGCCGGCCCAAATACCCTTAAGTGGTGGTTGTCCTTTGGACCCAATAATTGATACAAGGCCCTCGGGCCAAACTGAGGCAGCGCGGCACCAGAAATAAGTGATCTACGACCAGGTAATCGGGACTTCTGACCAGTCCAAAGTCCTCAACCAGGATGTAGTCGAACCTCCACACGTTAAGACCACAAGCAGTCGAAGCAATCCTACGACCAGATGTGATGCAGTCGTAGCCTTCTACGACCCCTTCTACGACCACTCCTCGTGTGGTCTATAGCCTCCTTCGACCACTCACCGGGGGCTTCGACCACGCAGTCAAAGTCGTGTAGTGGTCGTAAACGTTCTCGATCAATATGAGGTGAAGTAACTTCGTCAGCACAGTGGAGTAGCGTTTGACGCAGCCGAATCGATGGCAGCAGAGTAGCCCAGTTGGAGGTGGAGTAGCGGTCGTATCCGAAGGATTGATGTCGTCATCACGGTGTATTTTGTTTGTGATGCTAGAGCCAAGGGAAGGCTCAGTATTACAAGCTAAATAAACCGGGGTCTCAGAAAGTTGGTATCAGATCCATACTAACTGTAGAAATCCCTAGCTTGGTCGTCTTTATGATATTTTGAAAACTTATGTTCAAGTGTCAAATGGTTTATGAAAACCTAAGTAGAGTCTCAGATTTTACTTCTTATCTATCTTAGCTTGCTCATCTCACCTTATTCTTTATTGAATTTGGAAAATTATTTTCCCTCTCATCTTCTTTTCAAAGATAGTTGTTTAATCGATTAAATTGGTTTTGGAAAAACCGTGAGAGCTTTAAATTGAAGTGTTGGCTGATTTGGAGTGAAGATTAGGAGCTCCTGAAGATGAAGATTTCGGCTGCACACTTGATGGAGAAAATCTGGACAACAAGTTTCAGATTTTGGACAGCTAGCTATTAATAGTATATAGTGCTGAAAATGAGAGGTAAATTCAACTAAAACTTGTGGGGATAAAAGGGTAAGAAGTGATATGAATTAGCTAAGTATCTAACCATTCATTAGGTGATTTTGCCTTGCTTCTAGCTATGTCAAACCAAGGGTTAATTTCTGAAATTTTACCTTCCTAAACTGATTGCTCATTCTTTCCATACGAGTTAGTCATATCGGGGGGTTGGTTTTGTGAATTGAGACCTTGTACTGATTTGGTGTTGTTTTTGAGCATTTCGAGTTCATTTCGTTGCGACTTATTGTTTCTTTACCTTAAGTTTTCGGGTTTGGCCCTTGTCCGTCTTAATATCTATCCCCACCCCAACTTTCAGCAGAATCCCTTAGTCACGTCTTTCAGCTTCTAGTTTTCGGGTTCGTGCTAACCCATCCCTTCGTAGCAGGATGTCCGGACAGACCGGCGGCAGACTAGGTCAGCAAGCTGGCTGGGAGGGAGATCTCCCTGACTCCAACTGTCCGGACATGACTCGCAGGCGCCTCCACTCTGGCGACTGTGACGGATTTTGGTTCCATTGCCCCAAGGAACGGCGGTTACCTCCTTTTTGCTTTGACTGTGGTGAAGGGAGCCATGTCGCCGAAGGTTGCGAACTGGGGCATGTCAAGGTCTGCCGGCGCTGTGGTGAGGAAGGACACTACAACAACGAGTGTATTGCAGCTTGTCCAAATTGCGATGAAGACCACTTGCCCGGGAATTGTCCGACGGCCAAAGTCACTTGTTTCCTCTGCGAGGGAAATGGTCACTATCCCAAGGAGTGTAGTATGAACCAGGTAATCGCCAGGTCGTTAGAACTACAACGACTGCTTCTTCGGTCATCTGTAAGCATCGCAACCACCGATGTCGCCAAACAAGAAAAGTTCTGGGGTGGCTTGTCTAAGGAATTGCGAAACAAACTACCGGTCTATACCTTCCCTGACTTTCAGATTGTGGTCGAAAATCCCGTCGTTGCTGGGGGCAGAAAGAGAAAGCTAAAGGATCGTCGCAAGGGTCGGAAGAAGGCTCCAGTACCTACCCCTCGTCCTCCGCAGGCCGTGCCCCAATCACGTGCACCTGCGAGTCAGCAGAGCGGCCTCCGCAATCTAGCAGAAGTCACTTGTTTCCTCTGCAAACTCAAGGGCCATTACGCTAATAATTGTCCTAAGAGGCTTGCAGCAACCTCTCGTTTCTTTCCGCAGGCCGTGATTCGATCGCGTGCACCTGCGAGTCACCAAGGTGGTCCCCATCATCCAGCTACCGGGATCACTTGTTTCTTCTGTAGCCAGAAGGGGCACTACGCTAACAGATGCCCTGTGAAGAATCAAGATCAGAAGACTGCTCGTGGTCAAGTCAACTCTCTCTCCGCCAAGGAAGCACAAGAGGCGCCTGACGTCATGTTGGGTACGTCATTGTTGCGATCAGCGTAGCTTTTGGAATGCGGTCTGAGGTGAGTGCTAAGCGTCCTTTTGGGCATCGATTGGCATAATGTCCAATATCCTGACAAGCGAAGCATTGTATTCCTACCCTTGATGTCTTGTTCTGCTGAAATTGGCCACCATTGATGTTGCGGAACGCCTGCATCAGTGGACGTGGTGCTGATCCTGGAGTCTTGAGTGCGGTCGTCATTGGTGCTTGGTTGGGTTGGGGTTGAATCACACGAGCCTTAAAGTTTCTTGCATTATGTTGTCCTTGATCCACCATCTTCCTCTTGGGACATTTGGTGAAGCGGTGTTGTTCTTGTGTTGTAGGGGCAGTAGCTGAGGAAACATTGTTGTTGTTCATTTGTTGCATCAACTGCTGCATTAGTTGAGTCTGGGTGATTAAAAACTAGTTCAAATTCCGAAGGGTTTCTGCTATCAGTTGCTGGTTGTCACCAGCAGGGACATCCTTGTTGGTGTTGGTATCATCTTCAGAACGACGGACGTTCTTCATCTGCCGGTTATTCCAGAGGTTTTAGAGGAGAAGACAAAGGATAGGGAAGAGACAAATATGAATAACTAAGGGGATAGCGTGAAACATTATTACCAAACGAAAGAACCCACTGAAAAACTTTTCATAACAACTTTACACAACGTTCTATCGATCGAGACTCTTAATTTGGTAAAATGACTCAATGCACAGAATGAGTCTTGGCAAACTTAAGCTATATGGCTGGGCAGACAAAACGATCTTCGGTATACCTTGTCTGTTGTCCTTGTATGGTGGAGACGACGATACTTTCTCGATGGCTCCATGTTTTGTAGTCTTGGACGTAAGGGTTAAGAAACGTGTTGACCATCTATAGAAATTTATAAGGGAAAAGGGATCCATTTAACATTGTAAAATTGTGAGGGAAGAATTAGGTAAGAAAGAATCATCAGGACGAAGCTAGAGATAGACAGATGACCAAGATGAGGAGAGAACAATTTATTTTTCTTGTTATATAAAATAAGTTTTGAAGTTTTTCAACTAACGACCATTCTAACTAGGTCACGACCTACAGTCGATATGACTTTGATACCACTTTGTCAGACCCGGGAGTAATACCCCAGATCCTCTGTGCATAACTGAACTAATCCCCTGATCAATGGCTAGCTCACACAGTAAACAAATGTGATAACACAACCATAAACGCAAAACTTTATTAATAAACAACAGAGTTGATTACAAGATAGCCTTACAGGGCAACATTAAATTAACACAGCGGAAGACAAAAAAGAAGTAGTACAGTCCAGCAATTTGCCACAAGCAATCGACTGGGGAAACAACCTAGTCGTCGAGATCCACACCGGTTATGAAGTCCTTCTCCTTTGAAATTTTGTTTGCATAAAGCAAGTATGAGCACAACTACCGTGCTCGCAAGTTACACCCGTCAAATAACAGAATGACATGCATACATGGATGTAACAAAGGATGACTTATAGGGTTATTTGCATAAAACAACATTTTCTTTAAATACTGGTACTAAGTTCCAAAGCAGTTATTCTATAACTGAAATTCATTTTTATAAATTCTCAATTTTATAGTCAGATAACATTCACACATGAATGGTGAAGGATACCCTCCTATCACATGGCTTCCGGCCCAATTCCCATTTGGATAAACCAGTTTTGAAGAAGTCTTTTTCAAACAAAACCAAAGTCTAACTTTGAGCAGTTCTACTAGCATGTCTATGACCGTGGACACGGCTATTCGAATAGTTTTACACAATGCAGAGTTTGTACAGCTTTACCCACAAAACACGACTTCTCTAGTTTGTTCGATATCCGTCGATACCACCGCTCCCTACCTTAGGTAAGCAGTCGAGAGTATGTGTCAAGGCCTTTACAATGCGCCATCCTTCCGCAATCTACCATCTCTAAGGTTTCGCCACCCCCTTTGGAATGAAAACTTCCGGGTTCAGGCCCCCTCTTGAGCCAGGTGGGACAACATAGTCATGAAAGACAACCCACCGAAACAGTTGGATCGACCGCGATGGAACTTTGCAAATTAGTCAGCCAGGTCCTACTCCCCATACTGAGGACATGTGGTGGTACGGTATGGCTTAGCATCATGCACTCGAAGATCGGCCCTTAACTGACTTGGACAACTTTCCAACAAAACCCATGGGCCTCAACCATACCCGATTGAGCCCGTGCATGAACATGCACCCACCAAACATCTATTATGCCCAAGTCCAAACCCATTTTCATTTTATTTTCCAGGTAAAGGTATTTTATAAACCTTTTATTGTAAAACAATACCATAGATCCAATTTAATTCAAATTTGAAATATTTGGCTAAAAATTTCCCAAATACAAGATTTGATCTAGGCATTGGCTAAGCATTTAATTATTTGCAATATTATTTTATCTAATGGTGACAAGAAAATGATAATCAATATTCAAATTGGTAAACACAACGAATTGGAATAACTAAGTATTTAAACAGGGGATTAAAATAACTAGATAAATATTATGCATACAATAGTAATTTTAAAAACATAATTAAATAAATTTAAAATAATGGGATCGATATGATCAAGGGTATAACTTGCCTTGCTAGATGAGGTGATGTTGTTTTCCTTAACAGATCACCTGGTACTGAGGTGATGTTGTTTTCCTTAACAGATCACCTGGTACTGAGGTGATGTTGTTTTTCTTAACAGGTCACCTAGTACTCAAGTACTTTCTCCAGGTAGTCCAAGTGTACAATCATGATGATCATACAGTCAAAATCAATCCTCTTATAAGCTCTTCAACTGGCGTCGAAATCTGACTCTCTGAAGTCGTCGAAATCTAATCGTGAAATAAGACAAATTCAAATAAAATTCAAATAACAAATCAAATGAACTCCAAATTAAATAATTTTGGTTTAGTTAGCTAGATCTCAATTTTATAAAATTTTAGGAATTTGAATCACCCAAATCGAAGTTCGGATGCAAAAGATATGGGCTTTAGAAGATTGGAAATACATGAAATGCTAGAATTATAGTTTTTTTTCTGAATTATTGGAATTGTTTTTGTGAAGGAAAATCGATATACTGCGTCGGATGATGTCAGCCCTCAGGATTTTCAATTTCTCGGTCGAATTATTTTTAAATGGAAAAGCTACTCTCTATGACAGGTGGGGCCCTCTGGTGAAAAGACCGAGTCCACGGGCTTTTCAAACGATCACGGTGGACACGGTCCACCGGAACAGTGCACGCGGGGCGGGGATTGCGTTGCTGCGCTACGTCAGAGACACGTGGGCGCCACGGGGCTACCACGTAGGATTTTGGCGCTGAGGTGGCGCACGGGTGCCGCCACCGTGGCGGCCACATCGGCGAAAACCGGTGGCGGGTTGGGCCCAAATGGTACCTGCGATGGCGGCACAATAATGGCCGGCGAGGGCACCAATAGATGCGGGAGGATGCAGGGATCACAGGGCTCACCTAGGTTGCGGTTGTGCGCGAGGCGGTGGCCGGCGGCGACGCGAAGGGCGACAGCGTGTGCAGGCTCGGCGACGGCGACAGGCTCCGGTGGAATCCAGGCCGGGGAAGGGTGCGCACGGGGATGGTGGGGGTGGTGGCGATGCCGTCAGTGCAGACAGCGACGGCAGGGAGGCGGTGTCGGCGCCGGAATCGGAGGAGAAGGAGCTTGCGGCCGACGACGAGGAATTTGGAAATCCGGCCAAAAGAGAGCGAGGGAGGAGGAGTGGTGGTGGAAGTGGATCAAGGAGGAGGAGGCGCACGTCGTGCTCCCTTTTATAGGCCAAGGGGAGGCCGGGAGGAGAGAATCGGGCGCGAGCTTCATGGCGGCGATGGCGCGGTCCCGGTGATTCCGCGCGCAGGTGAGGGAGCAAATGGCCGGAGATGGGGTGGCGGAACGTGGGGAGTTTAATGCGCGTGACCGTGTGGAGGAAGGGGGCGAAAATCGCGGCGTTGATGGAGCTCGCGGGGCGCGGCAATGGCGGCGTGTGCGGCGAAGAAGAAGGGAACGAGGAAGAAGAAGGTGACGTGGCAAAGGTGGGCCCACTTGGCAGAGGAAGAAATGAATAGGAAGGGTAACGGTGATGCGTTGGCCGTCCGATTTAAATTGGACGATCCACAACGACTTGAACGTTCGGACCCCTTTAAAGGTCATTCAATCTTGACCGTTAAAACTTGATCGGACGGTCCTTGTAGAATGAACGTTCGGGCCTTCCTGACGAAATCTTGATTGGGCCATTGATTTGTGATCCAATGGTCGAAAAGCATTGAAGTGTGGCCGCGCGCGAATAGGAAAGTGACTGGTGCTCTAGGGCTGTTGGATTTAGATCTGACGGTTGACATCGGTTGAGACGTTTGTAACATCCCAATCTTGGGCTTGTGTTTCAAATGTAAGAAAATCAGTAGAAATTAAAACTTTTTCTTACATCATGTATTTCCTTTTGTGTCAATCAATTCTTGTACAAGGAATTATGGAAATACATTGTCACAAGTCTGGTTGATCCAAATCTTGATATTCCAAAAATAATCTTGTCAAATCTTTTGATCATCCTTTGGAAATATTTTTCCTAAGTCTCTGTGATGGTATGTGACCCCTCTGAAAAATTTCACAATTTTTAGAAATTGTTTGAATATTTTTAGAGGCAGTCAAACCTGTTTGACTCTTAGTCAAACATTAAAACAAAGCCTTGCAGAATTTTTGGAGATTTATTCACAGCATAAAAACCTCTGAAAATTTTACTCAAGGTTAATGTCTGAGTTAGCAAGCTCCTGTAAAAATTTCATAATTTTTGGAGTTAATTTGCTACCTCAAATAAATCTTTCAAAGTCTCTGTTCTTATTTCAAAGTCAAACGTGGTTTTACTGTTACTTGGGTTCGAGTCAGACTCGGGCTCGAGCCAATTGATTCGGTCCAGTCAACTAACTGCACCGAGCCTCTCTTTTAAAACGCGCGTTGAATCTCAACCGTTGGATTTAAATCGCACCGCCCGCGCGCGTGTAACCCTTCGGACCTTCCGGTTGCAAGTTTGATTGTCAACCGTTAGATCTCCATCCAACCGTCGAGATGCGCCGAAACCTTCGGACCCTCCGGTTGCATTTTTGAATCTGAGTCGTTGGATTTAGATCCAACGCTCGCGTGTTCCTCCGTTGTAAATTGAGTTTGCGACGTGGAGCTATCTGAGCCGTTCGTTTCTAATCGTAGGGCTCGCAGTCTCCCCGTTGTGTTTTAAACCTGGGAGGTGTGGCTCTATCTCAGCCGTCCGTGTCTCATCCAACGGCTGAAAATCGTCGAGCGTTTTTCGCTGGTCGTCTTCTACCTCCCGTGGTCTGCGAGCAACCGTAGGGGTTATGGCGATGTCATCTCATGCTCCCTCGGCTGCCCTAGTCAACAGAGAGGGTCGTGGAGACACTTTCGCCATGCCATGCCCTAGTGCACCGGCTATTATCTTTTCCATGTCGTGCCGCGCATTGTGTTCGTGTTTTTGCCGAAAGATGTGTGGTGCAAACCCTAATGCTTTCATGGCTTTATAAGCACTCTCAATGCTTCCTGGTATTTCTTTAGACCACCATCAAGCTTCATTCTCAGTATTGGAGCTTAACACCTCAAAAATGGCAAATCGCCATTGTTGACCCGTGAAGCTTCTCTGGTGTTCTTGGTGTTCCAGTGGTCCTCCTTCACGTTTCTTTGCCCTAACCTTATCTATTTACTTCCTTGAACATTTCCCCTCACTTAATTTTGGATTTGATTCTCTGGAATTGTCCAATTTGGGGTTTGTTCAAATTCGGCCGAAATTGGTCATCTTCTTCCTCAGCTCAGGTGAGTGCTCCATTTTCCAATTACTTGCTCATGTAGCTTCTGTGAATCACTATGAAGCTATTTTGATGCTTTGGAACCACTCATTTGGCTCAGGGTATCTATCTCGGGTTTTCTTCTCCAAGTCCGGCAAGCTTTCACCGCGATCAAGCAACTTCGGCCATCTTTGAAGCTTCTTGTCACTAAGGTAGCTTCTTATTAGTCCTTAGAAGCTTTGGCACCCACACCCTAGGCTTGCAGTGGAGCTCATCACGATTTTCGTGTTTTAGCAGTAAGCTCCCATTTTCGTTTTTCCGGCTAGCCGGCGTTCTAGTCCTCGCGCGGCGGCGAATGCTACCATTAGATTCGTAGTGCTATTGCGAATCCATTTCGTCTGTTGTTCGGCGCCTCCGCGGCCAGTGTTGCCGGCGTTTAGCCGTTGAAGTCACTCGGGTTTTGCCGGCACAGAGCTCCCGTTTTCGTCATTTGATTAGGACACATTAATTGCTAATCATTAGTTATTAATTATGTCTTAATCATTGTCGTTGAGCCACTGACCAATGGGCCCAATATCCTTAAATCACTCTCTGGTTCAATCCCGCACTGTTCCGACATCATTAATGCTTAATCATTGCTTAATTAGTGTGTCGGCCTTTAATCCCTGTCGGAAATCTCCTCTAGGTCGCTGACTTGTGGGCCCGAGGGGTTAAAATCAAATTTCAGAAGTCATTAGTGTTCATTTAATGTTAATCATTTGAAGCATTAATCCTGTCCTAACTGCCACTCTTAGTCACTGACAAGTGGGCCCAGTGCACTGTGCACGTGGGTTAAACCAGCGCGTGGGTGACTCGAAGTCACTGACATGCGGTCCCACATGTCAGCACCTTCCTTTGAACTGCGATCATTATCTACCGTTCATTTTTAGATCTGCGGCCCTGATCTTTGTGTGCGTTCGGACCCTCCGGTTGCCTTGATCGTTCTCTACCGTCGATCTTTTGATCAACGGCCAAGATCGTGTGTGCAACCGCACCGTCCGAATGCATACACTCGTGTGCGCCGTTGGACCGTAATCCAACGGTGGGCTCCGTTTCGATTCGGCGCGCGTGCGCTGTTTTCGGCGCATGTGAGCCGTAGGATTTTAGATCAAGGGTTGAGAGTTGTCCACGTCGTTTTCTTCTATTTGGGTTGTTCTGTATTTCGGTAAGTATTTATTTAACAACTGAAAATGATATAAAAACTTTAGAAACTCATAACTAATTCATTTTAACTACTTTTTAGATAATTCCAACGGAAATAAATTATGTTGCCACTTTAGTTTATTATAAAAATGGAATTAAGCTTGTTCGAGTAGCAGAAAATTGTATAACTAGGAATAACTTGATTTCTGTCATTTTGAATAATCCAGAAATAGTTTTAATCTTGAAAAATGCATATCTTTTTCTGTATAAATCCAAATTGTGCAAAATCAATTTTGTTAAATTAAATCATTAGTATACTTTCATATAAAATAGGATGTGAGCATGTTCACAATTCTGTAAAATGATTTGCATTAGATTTACAACTTAGAAAAATCATAAGTAAATGTGCATAACTCCAAATTTAGTAAATCCAACTTTGATGTTATTAGGATGTCATAATCTACCTGATATAAAAATTTCAGACCCTAGATCACTCTAGAAAATTTCGTCATGAACAGTGTTAATTATTAATTAGGTTGTTATAAGGCTGAGTAGGAGCATTTTGCTCATATCTTTTGCATGTTGAGTTCAAATTGCAAAATTCTTATTCCTGTCACTTTAGAAAATCTTTCCCTAGCTGTAGTGTAAATTTTATTAGATTTGGTTGTGTTTGCTGTTGGAGTTTCATTTGGTGTTCTTCGTTCTTATTTGCTTATCGCCTTTTCGCGTTAGGTTCCGAAGATAATATTATTAATCTTGATATTGAGCCACAGCAGCCATCAGACTCTGCACTTCAGCCAGGCAAGTAGATGTAGCATTCATTTGATCATATTGTTCCTACTATTTTTAAAGTCTAATATATTGTTTGCAAATTCTATGTATGCATTGCTATGTTGTTTTAAACTATTGTCGATAGTTGGCCTACTAGATGCATTATCAGTAGGAAATGTTTATTCCTCTACTACTGAAGCCTAGGTTACTTGCTGTGATTTTGGGTTCTCTGGATGGACCCTTGTCACTTAGTAGTTTACGTGTCATTATGCTTAGTCATGCTTAGCTATCGGTAGAAATGGGCAGTTATCGACTCGTCGATAACTTTGATCACACAAACTATTACTATGTGTATATTTCAGCCTTGTGCTTTGTCTAAATTGCAAAACTAAAACTGAAAATGAAAACAATTTAGACTTGGGCACAATGGTAAGATGGTGTGATCTTTTGGGTGTGATTGGAATGGTGCCCGGTCAATTAAGGACCGAACTACTTGTGAGTATCTGTTATCCGAGCATTCTGTGTGTGCTAACCACACTAGAGGGATATGGGACCTCTCTTAGCTGAGTACTTTGGGCTGTGTTAATTAATGAGTCGCGTGGTGGGTTGCATATTTAATTATGTGCAACATGGACGCGTTTGTGGGGAGAGGAACACCCGCCGAGGCCGGTGTGTCCTGCTCCACGTATGGGTCCTTGTGATCCAGATTCCGCCGGCAGGTCACTAAGGATTAACCCCCATACGTGCGTCTCTTGATTAACATATCCCATTGGAAAGGGTTCGTAGGACTTAGCCGTGCCGGCATACCAAAGGAAGTGTGCTTAATAGCTTGGCGAAAAGGCGGTCTGAAGTGTGGGTACATTGGTACACCCCTGCAGGGATTAAAACTATTCGAATAGCCTCGTCCTAGGTTATGGACACGCTTGGATAAGCTTTTCAAGAGTTAGACTACAACCTTTTAAAGTTAAAACTTGTTGGGTGGTATGAATCAGGGATTCATGCTATGTTGTGGTGGCTTTTGGGAAAGTCACTTCTAGGTGGATACTTGTTACTTATGCTTACTCGCTGTTATTTAAATGCTTAAAAACAGAATTTACAAACTGCTGTTCAATCTATTACAATATTGCAAATGAAACTTGCTTTATGCGTCCAAAGAACCATATAACCTCATTCCTTTGAATACAGCTTTCATATAGCTATGTATAGGCTTGCTACTCGTAAGTCTTGCGAGTACATTTTTGTACTCACCTGCATTGCTTGTGTTGTGCAGAGGATGATAGTGAGTCCGATGGACCTCACTTTTGTGAGTTGTCTTTGTGGCGATTCTGGGCGATTAGCTTGGCGGCCGATCGGTTGCCACTGTGGTGTTATGTGGCTAACAGGTCGTCTTTTGGTTTAAGCCATCTTATGGCAACTTTTTCTTCATTGTTACTTATTTGGTACTTATGTCTTTTGGCGGTCGGTGTGTTGTAATAACTTATATTATGTATGTCTTTTGCTAGACTTGTTATATTACATTGTATGAAATTGATGCATGCTTGAATTTGATGTATGTGTCTTTGCTTGTTCAGGAAGCACATGTCCATCGAGACGCAGTTTATTTTATTTGTGATACTAGAACCAAGTGGAAGGTTAAGTATTACAAGTTTAATAAACCGGGTCTCACAGAGCTTAGTATCGAGCCATCTTGTGTAGAAACCCTAGCTTGGTTGTCCCTAGTATATTTTGAAAACTTACTTTCCAAATATCAAGTGCTTTCCTGAAAATCTTAAGTAAGTTCTCAGATTTTACTTCTTATCTATCTTAGCTTGCTCATCTCACCTTATTCTTGATTGAATTTGGAAAATTGTTTTCCCTCTCATCTTCTTTTCAAGAGATAGTTGTTTAATCGATTAAATTGGTTTTGGGAAAACCGTGAGAGCTTTAAATTGAAGTGTGGACTGTTTTGGAGTGAAGATTAGGAGCTCCTGAAGGTGAAGATTTCGACTGCACACTTGATGAAAAGAATCTGGACAACTAGTTATTTATAGTATATATAATTGAAAATGAGCGGTTAATTCAACTAAAACTTCTGGAGATAAAGGGGTAAGATGTGATATGAGATAGCTAAGTGTCTAACCCTTCTTTAGGTAATTTTACCTTGCTTCTTGGGTGCATTAAACCAAGGGTTGCGTGCTGAAATTTTTCTTCCCAAACTGATTGCTCGTTCTTTCCATACAAGTGAGTCATACTGGGAAGAGATTACAAAAGCGAGGTCTTGTATTGATTTTATCTGGTTTTAAGTTGTTGGCGTTTATTTCGTAGAGATGTTAATGGTTTTCCTTGCCTTTAGTTTTGGGCTTGGCCCTTATCCATCGTAGTATCTATCCCCGCCCCAACTTTGTGAGGTTCCTTATCCTTGGTCTTTCTTTGCGTCCTTCAACTTCTAGTCTTCGGGTTGCGTTGCTAACCCATCTGTTCGTACCAGGATGCCTGGACAGGCCAGCAGCGGACTAGGTCAGCAAGCTGGTTGGGATGAAGATCTCCCTGGTTCCAACTGTCCAGACGAGACCTGCAAGTACCTCCATTCTGGCGAGTGTGACATATTATTGTCCCATTACCCCCAGGCAGCGGTTACCCCCTTTCTGTTTTGGCGGTGGTGAGGAGAGCCATGTCACCGAAGGTTGCAAACTAGGGAAGGTCAAGGTGCGCGGTGTTGTGGTGAGGAAGGACACTCAAGACAGCGAGTGCACTACGGCTTGCCCAAAGCGCAATGAAGACCACTTACCTGGGAATTGTCCGACTGCCAAAGTCACTTGTTTCCTCTGTGAGGGAAGCGATCATTATCCCAAAGAGTGTAATTTGAACAAGGTAATCTCCAAGTCATTAGAACTACAACGACTGCTTCTTCGGTCATCTGTAAGCGCTGCAATCGCCGATGCCTCCAAACCAGAGAAGTTCCTGGATGATTTGTCTGAGGAGCTGCGGGACAAATTACCAGTCTTTACTTTGCCTAATTTTCGGATTGTGGTCGAAAATCCCATTGTTGCTGGGGCCAGGAAGAGGAAGCTAAAGGACCGTTGCAAGCGTCAACAGATAGCTGATGTCACTTGTTTCTTCTGCAGCAAGAAGGGTCACTATGCGCTTAGTTGTCCTAAAGAGTTTGGAACAACCCCTTGTTCTCCGCAGGCTGTGCCTCGATCGCATGCGCCTGCAAGTCGACCAGATGGCCTTCGCGATGTGGCTATGGTCACATGCTTTCATTGCCTCAGAAGGGGGCACTACGCCAACAAATGCCCGGTGAAGGATCAGGATCCGAAGACTGCTCGTTGTCAAGTCAACTCCCTCTCCGCCAAGCAAGCACCAGAGGCGTCTGACGTCATGTTGGGTACGCTTCTTGTCGAATCTCACCTTGGTACTAGTCTCTTTAGATCAGGGGCATCAGCCCACCCTTTTTGAAGGAATCCTAGCCGCTCAACTTGGAAGTAGTTGACCATGGCTTTCTCGCTGCCTCGGTTGTGCGACCCACCTTAGTAAATCGGTTCAGGTCCGCTCAGTAATCGTTTGACTGGGGTGGCACTTTTCTTTCCTTGCACATCCAAGGACATCACATACCAGTTTTGCCTCCAAATTTCTGTAACCTAAACGGCCGTAGCCCCTCTAATCAACCAGCTACGAAGGGATGACTCCGTATGGCCAGTGATCTTGCCAAGGTCTCGTTCGTTAGTGGAGTAACCAGACAAATTGCTCCACCAACTAACGATGATTTTGCACCAACACCCTTAAAATCTAGAAAGATCTCTCATTCTGTCAATCTTCATGATAGCTGGACTTGTTAAGTTCCCCGTGTCGACTAATGTGGCACGCTTTCTACCAGTCAGAACCAAGGTTCGTACCGGTCACCTGGCAAAGCCTTAGGTCTCCAAGATCGTGACCTTGCACGGTGTGCCGAAGATGATCATTTCAGATCGTGGTTCCCTGTTCACTCCTCGATCTTGGCATAGTCTACCAAAGGCTATGGGAGCCTGTCTTCCTTCTCCGAGTGAACAGAATCTCGGGGCGAGATTCTTGTAAGGGGGGGGAGGTTTTGTAACATCCCAATCTTGGGCTTGTGTTTCAAATGTAAGAAAATCAGTAGAAATTAAAACTTTTTCTTACATCATGTATTTCCTTTTGTGCCAATCAATTCTTGTACAAGGAATTATGGAAATACATTGTCACAAGTCTAGTTGATCCAAATCTTGATATTCCAAAAATAATCTTGTCAAATCTTTTGATCATCCTTTGGAAATATTTTTCCTAAGTCTCTGTGATGGTATGTGACCCCTCTGAAAAATTTCACAATTTTTAGAAATTGTTTGAATATTTTTAGAGGCAGTCAAACCTGTTTGACTCTCAGTCAAACATTAAAACAGAGCCTTGCAGAATTTTTGGAGATTTATTCACAGCATAAAAACCTCTGAAAATTTTACTCAAGGTTAATGTCTGAGTTAGCAAGCTCTTGTAAAAATTTCATAATTTTTGGAGTTAATTTGCTACCTCAAATAAATCTTTCAAAGTCTCTGTTCTTATTTCAAAGTCAAACGTGGTTTTACTGTTACTTGGGTTCGAGTCAGACTCGGGCTCGAGCCAATTGATTCGGTCCAGTCAACTAACTGCACCGAGCCTCTCTTTTAAAACGCGCGTTGAATCTCAACCGTTGGATTTAAATCGCACGGCCCGCGCGCGTGTAACCCTTCGGACCTTCCGGTTGCAGGTTTGATTGTCAACCGTTAGATCTCCATCCAACCGTCGAGATGCGCCGAAACCTTCGGACCCTCCGGTTGCATTTTTGAATCTGAGTCGTTGGATTTAGATCCAACGCTCGCGTGTTCCTCCGTTGTAAATTGAGTTTGCGACGTGGAGCTATCTGAGCCGTTCGTTTCTAATCGTAGGGCTCGCAGTCTCCCCGTTGTGTTTTAAACCTGGGAGGCGTGGCTCTATCTCAGCCGTCCGTGTCTCATCCAACGGCTGAAAATCGTCGAGCGTTTTTCGCTGGTCGTCTTCTACCTCCGGCCGTGCGAGCACTGTAGGGGGGTTATGGCAGTGTCATCTCATGCTCCCTACGGCTGCCCTAGTCAACAGAGAGGGTCGTGGGAGACACTTTCGGCCATGCCATGCCCTAGTGCACCAGCTATTATCTTTTCCATGTCGGCCGCGCATTATGTTCTGTGTTTTGCCGCCCGAAAGATGTGTGGTGCAAACCCTAATGCTTTCATGGCTTTATAAGCACTCTCAATGCTTCCTGGTATTTCTTTAGACCACCATCAAGCTTCATTCTCAGTATTGGAGCTTAACACCTCAAAAATGGCAAATCGCCATTGTTGACCCGTGAAGCTTCTCTGGTGTTCTTGGTGTTCCAGTGGTCCTCCTTCACGTTTCTGTGCCCTAACCTTATCTATTTACTTTCTTGAACATTTCCCCTCACTTAATTTTGGATTTGATTCTCTGGAATTGTCCAATTTGGGGTTTGTTCAAATTCGGCCGAAATTGGTCATCTTCTTCCTCAGCTCAGGTGAGTGCTCCATTTTCCAATTACTTGCTCATGTAGCTTCTGTGAATCACTATGAAGCTATTTTGATGCTTTGGAACCACTCATTTGGCTCAGGGTATCTATCTCGGGTTTTCTTCTCCAAGTCCGGCAAGCTTTCACCGCGATCAAGCAACTTCGGCCATCTTTGAAGCTTCTTGTCACTAAGGTAGCTTCTTATTAGTCCTTAGAAGCTTTGGCACCCGCACCCTAGGCTTGCAGTGGAGCTCATCACGATTTTCGTGTTTTAGCAGTAAGCTCCCATTTTCGTTTTTCCGGCTAGCCGGCGTTCTAGTCCCTCGCCGCCGGCGAGAATGCTACCATTAGATTCGTAGTGCTATTGCGAATCCATTTGGTTTGTTGTTGGCGCCAGCGCGTGTGTGTTGCGGCGTTTAGCCGTTGAAGTCACTCGGGTTTCTTGACACGAGCTCCGTTTCGTCATTTGATTAGGACACATTAATTGCTAATCATTAGTTATTAATTATGTCTTAATCATTGTCGTTGAGCCACTGACCAATGGGCCCAATATCCTTAAATCACTCTCTGGTTCAATCCCGCACTGTTCCGACATCATTAATGCTTAATCATTGCTTAATTAGTGTGTCGGCCTTTAATCCCTGTCGGAAATCTCCTCTAGGTCGCTGACTTGTGGGCCCGAGGGGTTAAAATCAAATTTCAGAAGTCATTAGTGTTCATTTAATGTTAATCATTTGAAGCATTAATCCTGTCCTAACTGCCACTCTTAGTCACTGACAAGTGGGCGGTGCTGCGTGCGTGGGTTAAACCGGTAGCGTGGGTGACTCGAAGTCAGCGACATGCGGTCCCACATGTCGGCACCTTCCTGAATGCGATCATTATCTACCGTTCATTTTTAGATCTGCGACCACGATCTTTGTGTGCGTTCGGACCCTCGGTTGCCTTGATCGTTCTCGACCGTCGATCTTTTGATCAACGACCAAGATCGTGTGTGCAACCGCACCGTCCGAATGCATACACTCGTGTGCCGTTGGATCGTAATCCAGCGGTGGGCTCGTTCGATTCGTAGCGTCGTCTTTGTTTCGCCGCGTGAGCCGTAGGATTTTAGATCAAGGGTTGAGAGTTGTCCACGTCGTTTTCTTCTATTTGGGTTGTTACGTATTTGGTAAGTATTTATTTAACAATGAAAATGATATAAAACTTTAGAAACTCATAACTAATTCATTTTAATCGCTTTTAGATAATTCCAACGGAAATAAATTATGTTGCCACTTTAGTTTATTATAAAAATGGAATTAAGCTTGTTCCAGTAGCAGAAAATTGTATAACTAGGAATAACTTGATTTCTGTCATTTTGAATATTCCAGAAATAGTTTTAATCTTGAAAAATGCATATCTTTTTCTGTATAAATCCAAATTGTGCAAAATCAATTTTGTTAAATTCGTCTGTTAGTATACTTTCATATAAAATAGGATGTGAGCATGTTCACAATTCTGTAAAATGATTTGCATTAGATTTATAACTTAGAAAAATCATAAGTAAATGTGCATAACTCCAAATTTAGTAAATCCAACTTTGTTGTTATTAGGATGTCATAATCTACCTGCTATAAAAATTTCAGACCCTAGATCACTCTAGAAAATTTCGTCATGAACAGTGTTAATTATTAATTAGGTTGTTATAAGGCTGAGTAGGAGCATTTTGCTCATATCTTTTGCATGTTGAGTTCAAATTGCAAAATTCTTGTTCCTGTCACTTTAGAAAATCTTTCCCTAGCTGTAGTGTAAATTTTATTAGATTTGGTTGTGTTTGCTGTTGGAGTTTCATTTGGTGTTCTTCGTTCTTATTTGCTTATCGCCTTTTCGCGTTAGGTTCCGAAGATAATATTATTAATCTTGATATTGAGCCACAGCAGCCATCAGACTCTACACTTCAGCCAGGCAAGCAGATGTAGCATTCATTTGATCATATTGTTCCTACTATTTTGAAAGTCTAATATATTGTTTGCAAATTCTATGTATGCATTGCTATGTTGTTTTAAACTATTGTCGATAGTTGGCCTACTAGATGCATTATCAGTAGGAAATGTTTATTCCTCTACTACTGAATCCTAGGTTACTTGCTGTGATTTTGGGTTCGCTGGATGGACCCTTGTCACTTAGTAGTTTACGTGTCATTATGCTTAGTCATGCTTAGCTATCGGTAGAAATGGGCGATTATCGACTAAATCGATAACTTTGATCACACAAACTATTACTATGTGTATATTTCAGCCTTGTGCTTTGTCTAAATTGCAAAACTAAAACTGAAAATGAAAACAATTTAGACTTGGGCACAATGGTAAGATGGTGTGATCTTTTGGGTGTGATTGGAATGGTGCCCGGTCAATTAAGGACCGAACTACTTGTGAGTATCATTATCAGAGCATTACGTGCGTGCTAACCACACTAGAGGGATATGGGACCTCTCTTAGCTGAGTACTTTGGGCTGTGTTAATTAATGAGTCGCGTGGTGGGTTGCACATTTAATTATGTGCAACATGGACGCGTTTGTGGGGAGAGGAACACCCGCCGAGGCCGGTGTGTCCTGCTCCACGTATGGGTCCTTGTGATCCAGTTCACGGCGAGTCACTAAGGATTAACCCCATCGTGCGTCTCTTGATTAACATATCCCATTGGAAAGGGTTCGTAGGACTTAGCGTCTTGGCATACCAAAGGAAGTGTGCTTAATAGCTTGGCGAAAAGGCGATGCGAAGTGTGGGTACATTGGTACACCTGCAGGATTAAAACTATTCGAATAGCCTCGTCTAGGTTATGGACACGCTTGGATAAGCTTTTCAAGAGTTAGACTACAACCTTTTAAAGTTAAAACTTGTTGGGTGGTATGAATCGAGGATTCATGCTATGTTGTGGTGGCTTTTGGGAAAGTCACTTCTAGGTGGATACTTGTTACTTATGCTTACTCATTGTTATTTAAATGCTTAAAAACAGAATTTACAAACTGCTATTCAATCTATTACAATATTGCAAATGAAACTTGCTTTATCGTCCAAAGAACCATATAACCTCATTCCTTTGAATACGACTTTCATATAGCTATGTATAGGCTTGCTACTCGTAAGTCTTGCAGTACATTTTTGTACTCACTGCATTGCTTGTGTTGTGCAGAGGATGATAGTGAGTCCGATGGACCTCACTTTTGTGAGTTGTCTTTGTGGCGATTCTGGGCGATTAGCTTGGCGGCCGGTCGGTTGCCCAATGGTGTTATGTGGCTAACCGGTCGTCTTTTGGTTTAAGCCATCTTATGGCAACTTTGCTTCATTGTTACTTATTTGGTACTTATGTCTTTTGGCCATCGGTGTGTTGTAATAACTTATATTATGTATGTCTTTTGCTAGACTTGTTATATTCAGTTGTATGGAATTGATGCATGCTTGAATTTGATGTATGTGTGCTGCTTGTTCTGGGAAGCACATGTCCATCGAGACGCGGTTTATTTTATTTGTGATACTAGAACCAGTGGAAGGTTAATTATTACAAGTTTAATAAACCGGGGTCTCACAACGTTCAGGCGCCCGAAAGTGCCATCAATATCGACCGTTGATCTTTGATCCAACGGCTGAGGTTGCGTACGGTGAAGAGAGAGGAAGAGACGTGCGAGCGGCGGTTGGATTTTGATCCAACGGTGCGGAGAAGTGGGATTGCGTGGAAGAGTGATAGCCGTCCGATGTGAATCGGACAGTGGAGTGGATGGGAGAGAGGGTGAGTGCGTGCGGGCCGAGTGGAAGAATGGGCCGGAGTGGGCCGAGGCGGGATGACCCGAGCTAGGGTTACGACCCAAAGCATTTTAGGGGTTTTGAAATGATTTCTCAATTGTTTTAATCTTGATTAATTCAAATAGACTTTAGAACATAGCAAATTAACTCCAAAAATTTAGAGAAAATTCACAAAAATTCCCTTATTTATTTTGGACTTAATAAAAATAGTTCCAACTCATAATTGGCTATTAATTTTGTAAAATAATTTTTTTTGGCTTTAAGATATTTAGGAAAATGATTTTAAAATATCAAAAAATTCTAGAAATTGATTAAATTTTTATTTTTCAGATCAAACCAAATAAAACTTCAAGAACTTCAAATAAATTTCACTTTTGACTTTTAAAATTTCAAAAATTCAAACAAAGCAATGAAACTCTGTCAAATTTCAGAAAAATCCCATAAAACAATAACTTTATTTTATTTTATTTTAGTAACAGCACTTTGGGACATTACACAGGGTCAATATGCAATGATCACGATTATGGTGCTACACTTAGGACTTGTATTATGTCAGATTAAAGTTGGAAAATAAAAAATCTCACAAAGATAATGCAACTGTACTATCCACATGCCAAGATTGAAATCATATCCAAATCTCTATTCCAGAAGAGAACCAATTGCACGGTGAGCAATTTAGATGATTACCTCGGTTGCCAGATGGCGATGGAGCAATAAGCAAATCTCAAACCAGCTGCAATATCTCTAATGCTTATTGTAAAAAAAGTTTCACAGCTGGTGTGAATCAGCAACCTGTAAATGAAGATCCAAAGTTCTGCACAAAAAAGGTAAACAATGTCAGTGAGTGGAGATGAGTCAGAATAACCTAACCATTTTTAAGTTTTGTGCTAATCTCAATTGAAGGAACCAATGGCAATTAATCGATAACATTAAAAGAAACCAAGAGGTGAATATGTTTAACTAAAGATGCCTTAACCAAAATGAATGCAGCTTATCTATTGATATGTTTTCCATACCTTTTTGAAAGGCATGTAATGGAAGTAAACTGAGTGTCAGCTAGAGTTACATTTTGCGCACCAGCATATTAATGGGCATATCAACATGGAAAGTAGACTGACCAATAAACATCAAGATATATGCAGCTTAGGGGTGTGCGTGATTTGGTACAACTAAATCCATCCAGAGAGACTTGGTACTTAACGATACATAAAATTAGTTGTGACAGAAATTCATGTACAAATGTAGAGTTTAAGCATAATACCTCCAACCCAGGAAGTTGCATCTCGGCAAGGTTAGAACAGAATTGCCATTGTGGAAGACCATACATGACTGAGTGTGAATCCTTTTCCATTGTGGTTACTGGCGACGCCTCATGTCGCCTCGACATCGCTTGATTGGTCACTCTCGAGCACAAGCCTAAGCATGTGCTGCCCTTGCCTCACTGTCACATCCACGCCTCCGCGACACTATCTCGTGTCGTCGATTCTCTTCAGGTCGTCTCACCACTCCAGAGCTTGACCGCCCATTGCTTCATCCTCCTCGGTCACACCTTGCC
Organism: Ampelocalamus luodianensis; assembly: GCA_036346255.1. NCBI lineage: Eukaryota > Viridiplantae > Streptophyta > Magnoliopsida > Poales > Poaceae > Ampelocalamus > Ampelocalamus luodianensis. Next base: position 28,725,827 of record CM070637.1, read on the forward strand.
GCCATGCACATCGTTGCTATCGAGTCACACACACCCTCAACTGCCCTCGCCGGGCCATGATGCATCTCGCCTCACCAGACCCTACCACGCCATCCAAAGCCCAATTTGGTCCTACCACATCGATCATCCTCTCCAGATTGGATGATGCAAATCGGGAAAGAGAGGAAGGAAACAAGCGACGGCGTGGATCGGGTTGTTAGGAATACAGGACAGGGAAGCAGAGGGACCGTGGGAGAGAGAGAGAGAGAGCAAGGAGGCATGGTTCAATATGATGGAGGGAGAACGTGAGAGGTGGAGAGGCAGTTGTTCCACTCGTGGAGAGGCACGATGGTGCGGTTGTCAAGTGAGAGGACCACGACATCGTGTTCTTGGTAGTTGGCGAGTGTGCAACATCGTGTAGGCGGACGACCTCAACGACTGCTTTAGCATTGCCGGCAGAACCTAATTGGACATGGCGGTGTTGACACTAATGAGAGGTGGGGCAGCATCGCGTTTACTACCGGCGCAGGGTTGCTACAGTGGGGTTCTACCTACAACTCTGGCAACACTACCTTCTACTACCCTCCAGTTTTCCAGCAGCGTTGACTCAGGGACACGGTGGGAAAGGAGGATGGCAACAATATTGAGGTTGAAGAGGAAGACAGTGGTAGTGTGCTAGGGGAAAGGCCGGATCTAGAGGCGCTGCGCTCGGGGATGGCCAGATCCCGTGGCACCAAGCCCGAGGATGGTTAGAGAGGAACACGACGGTGATGGGGCACTCGAGGAAAGGCTGGATCCAGCGACGCCGTGCCTGGGGATGGCCGGATCCCACAGTGCCAAGCTTGGGGATTCATGAGGGGAGGAGGCATGATGACGACACGTGGTGGCTGTGATTGGTGGTGGCAGCGGAATGATGGGGTGAGCGGCAAAGACGGCATGCGGCGACTGCGGGTAGGGCGACGGCGGCAGTGTAGTGGCAGTGACTACGTTAGGGGAGGAGAGGCGATGAGTTTGGACGAGAGGCAACGAGGCAATGGAAGAAAGGCATAGGGAAATTGCGAGAACACCGGACCATTCGGATCCCTTTTCGATCTCCATCGTCCATCTTAGATCCAACCGCGCAACCCTTTTTGATTTGAACATAAAGGCGCGCATCCATCGTGGGCCTTTAGATCTAAATCCCACGGCGCTCCTTTTTGACCGCGGGCTTTTAGGGCCCAAATTCAATGGACAATTGGATTTCAATCGTAGGGCCCATATTGTGTATGCATTCGGACCATCCGGCTATTCCCTCAATCCTGATCGTAGAAAATCAATCGGACGGTACTGCGTCATCTCATTTATGAGTGACGTGCATTCTTTTAGGTTGACCGTTGGATTTCAATCCAACGTCCCTCTTTGAGTGTGAACCCCCGAAATCCCATAGAGCCCCTTTTAATCTCTATCCTTTATTTGAGATCGCACGGCCCATATTAAACGATACCGATTAAAACCTTTTAACCCCTCTATTTATCGCAACCGCCCATTTCTAATCGGACGGTTGTTGCTCTTTCGCGATTTAGGAGGGGCGCGCGACTGCGGCTGCCAGCGGGACCCGCATGTCAGAGACTTCTTATCTTCTTCCTTGCCTCTGTGCGCCGCCGCCATTTCTGCAAACAGAGGAGAGGAATTATCCAAAGATTATGCAACTAATTTTTGGATATTTAACCCTAAGTAGACACCTCATCAACTCTAGACCCTTCCACTTTGCCCTGTAGCTCAGTCTCTATATATAAACCCTAGCTTTTGAGCTGCTGCCATTGTTGACAACTGGAGCTTTTCACCCTTCATTTTCGTCCAGTGGAGTTTCTTGCTCCTCCAACTTGCTTATCCATCTTAAACACTGGTTTCACCTTGTAATAAAGATTTGATATCTTTTGTAGGTTAAACCAGGGTTTATTTCTATGTTGATCAACATCAGTTTTCAGAACCTTTGGTGTCTTTCTTATCCTGGTAAGCTAAAACCTTAGTTTTTGTCATCCTGAGCACCTTAAGGACCTTAGAAGCTCACATGGATCATTCACTTGTACATCGATAGCTCCAACTTTCTTTAAACCGAAAAGTTGCTTTTATAACTTTTCGGTCTTTCATATCGTTTTCAAGAACTAGGGTTTCTCCGTCGACTTATCATTCTCGTAGGTCTTAATCGAACCCTAGTAGCATAATAAGTTATTCTTTTGATCCTTCTTATCATCTACTTAACCGTAGCGAGATTTATCTCGTCCTCGTTGTCGATTCAACCGACAACATTGGTTTTCTTTAGCTTTTGTAATCGGACCGATTAGGGTTAGGATTAGGGTTAGTCCGGTGTTAATTACCTAAAAGATCAGGCTAAGCTTCTTTTGAAATCTTTGCTTAACCTATTTTCCTTTAAATCCAAAATCTTTAGTCATCTGTTTCGTCCTTTTAAAATCAAAATCAGTAACTTTGAACTAAACCCTAATTTCTCTCTTTTGAAAGCAGTAAGTGATATTATGGGTTATTATTTTATTATTAGGGTAGATACAACTTAAGCATACTGTTGAGCATGCATTTCCATATTGATCATACATGCTTCTTTCATTCTGTACTTGTTGTCGACTTTGGTATTTATTGGATTTTATTGTCTCTTTTAGAATCTGGTTCTTATGAAGCATTTGAATCTATTTCTGAGCAACCTGAGCCTGCAACAGAAGTGTATTATTATCAAGGCAAGCATCCTCTTTGCACCATATTGATCCCCAAAGTTTTACACAATAGATTTTCCAAATACAGTGATAACTGTTGCATGCTACTTTTCTGAAAAATACAATTGTGATCTGTAGTAGTTAGTTATAACCTAATATGGTGGATTACCTTAATTCTAATCATACATTCAAACCTAGGGTAGTACTGTATACTATAACCTTTAGTTTCAGAGTTGGCTTAGACATGCAGTCTAGAGAACTTTAGAGTTGACAAGATTATCTTGTCAAACATGGGAACCACAAAAGAATTTTTGTTATTTTGAACTCTTTGTCGAGTTTACTTATACCAGAAATGTATTTTACATTTAACTTGATCTGGACAAGAGGAAGCTAGTGATGGTGCCTTCGTGCACGAGATTGGGAATTGTGGTGGACTTGTTTGGATCACTTAAGGACTGAACTCTGACTGTTTAATTCAAGTTCCCCACGTACTTCCACATGCAGTGTATGGGCGCTGTTTGGTTAAGTAAAGGGCTAAGACTATTGAGTTGGAAACAGGGGAGTAAGGACATGTGTATTGATCTTGTATGGCATAGATGCTTTGGTCTTTGGACTGCGTTTTATGCCATGTGAGCTTGTATGTCAGTATCAGATGTTCTTAGAAGGGTGAGGGCGTATATGTGCTCCGTCGCATGTACGTACCTTAAAGATGCCGATTGCAATCTAATATGGGCAGCGAACCCAGTTTGCATTACTTTTGTTTGGGTCGGCATTACTGACACAACATATGTGCCCCGGTTAAGCAGATGCTATCAGTCGTTGTTTAAGCGAGATCAGTTCACACATGGGTATCCAACTCAATAGTGTTAACTTGTTGAAAAATGCCAAATCTTAGTTTCCCCGGTCGGCATACCAAAGGAAGTATGTCATCATTCGGAGGCATCCGAAGGCAATGGGCTGACTAAGTCGTGTGGGTAAAGATGTACACCCCTGCAGGGTATCAAGCTGTTCGAATAGTCGTGTCCACGGTCATGGACAATGAGTTGAGTTGATGTCACCTGTATAGAGTTTTGATTTAAAAATCTGGTTTTGATTTCTGGTTCAGCAAGAGGGAATTCATGCATTGTATTGTTTACCTTTATTCGCATTTACTTACTGTTTTAATCCAGTTCGTTTCATTAAATTGCTTTATCAAAACTTAGCAATTGTAGGTTAAGGTGTACTGCTTTATGCAAAATTTAACCAATAAGCCTTCCTGTTGCAACCTTATGCATGTGTAAATTCTACTCCTTTGCATAGGTTCTAACAAACACTTTCTTTTAGTAGTTTGTGTAAGTCTTGTTGAGTACCCTTCGTACTCAAGGTGCTATAACCTATTGTTGCAGGTGAGGACGGTTATCTTTATGAAGTGCCCGTTAGCGTCGATCAGGGTGACGCTAACGAGTAAAGCTATTTCTTTCCTCTACGCAATCGCCTGCGGGTGGATGGGGCCATTGGTGGTTTTATCGTTTATTTTGCTTCTGCTGTCAGACTTTTGTAGTGACCAAGTCACTTGATATTGTAGTACTTAACCAACTTGTAAACTTATGTTTAATTATGTTAATGTATGACTTGTATGTGTATGATGCAATGTTGTTTGAGGATATATGTGCAATGGTCATGATCACGGGAACCATTGTGAGACATATATCAGGGATGCCTAAATATTGGGTTTGTTACTTTTAAAAATTTATGCTTCTAGCATGATCTTTAATAAAGGAGCAACACTGTTCCTTAATTAAGAATCGTACTCTGATATAAATTTAATTAAGTACAATTCCAATATTCAGGCGTCCACGACGTTGGTATCGAGCATACGTTGCCTGTAGGTTAGAAATAGCATGGCCGAAGTCATTAGAGAGTCTTCTGGCAAATTATTTTCAAGTTAGTAGTATAATTCCGAAAGTTTAAGTATGATATCTTTTATTTCTTACCTTCCCCAGATAAATTCTTGTCCCAACTTTCTGTTGGTTTTTCAAGAGTAGATTGTTTTCTTACCTTGCCTTTTGTCTATAGATGAGTGGGTGGTACTTTGTAAAGAATATGTAAGTTAGGCTTTTGGTTTGTATTATGACATTTATGGCCAACTATTATGTGCGGCTGGAACCGAATTTCTTTTGCTGTATCTATAAAATTTATGGTTTGGTGTTGATTTGAATGCATGGCATAACATAATGCATTATAAGTGTAGTGTTTGTTTCTTTCCTAATTTTAACCTTGTTTGTGTTTGCCCGAGTATATCCTTGTTATGTTGTTAACCATTATGTGGTAACAGGATGACAGGACCCACTACTCGTGCGCAGACACAACAAGGGAAGGGTCTTTCACCTTCAGTGCCCCATACTCGGGAGGGCAGACTGAACCTTCCAGTTCTCATGGTCCTCAAGGTGGTCCCCAGGAAGAGGAGCTTCCTCCACCACCTTCCATGGCCGATGTGCTCATGCAAATTGAGCGCAATCGAATGGACCAGACATGCATTTTGGAGCAAATTGCGCGCAACACTTCTTCCGCTACTACCCGGCCGTCGAGTAGGAGGTCATCATGTGCGAGGAGTCTTGCTGAATTTCAATGGACTAACCGCGGTGTTCTCGGCTCTCAAGATCCCATGGAAGCTGAGGACTGGCTTCGGACCATTGAGAAGAAGCTGCTAATTGCTCAATGTTCCGAGAGGGAGAAGGTCCTTTTTGCCAGTTATCAGCTGGATGGGGCGGCGAGCATTTGGTGGGATAATCTTCTTGCGATTCAACCTGCTGGACACGTCCCTACTTGGGATGAGTTTGTGGAGGCCTTTCGTGAAGCTCATATTCCTGAAGGGGTCATGATGATCAAACAACAAGAATTTCTCGCTCTCAAGCAAGGGCGAAAGTCTGTGACTGAGTATCTGCATGAATTCAACTTTCTGGCCAGATATGCCCCTGATGATGTTTCGATTGATCTTCGACGTCGGAACCGATTCTTGAATGGGCTGTCTGAGCAGCTGCAGATGGCTGTAGCTTTGCATGACTTCAGAAACTTCTCCCATCTTGTCAACAAAGCCATTGTGGCCGAAAGCAAGAACAAAGCTTTGGAAGAGTCACGCAAGCAACAGAGGACTTCCCAGTTTGTTCCTAGTGGCATTTCACCAAGGCCTCGCATGTGGGTGCCTAGACCTCCTCGAGCACCAACTCCATTTTCACCGAGGCCGGTAGTATTTGCACCTCGTCCATCTCCTCCTACTACTCGACCGAGGCCTAATGCAAATCGTTCTCCTGCGGTGGTCAATGTTAGGTCGGGAGTGATTTGCTATCATTGTGGACGCCCATGGCATTTCACCAATCAGTGTTATGCCAAGGCACAAGGAATACCACCTATTCAACCTTCTCCAGCTATTGTGCGTCCTGCACCACCTTCCCCGACCGTGGTCAAGCCCAACCCTGTTCCCGTTCGAGGTCGCGTGAATCAGATTACTGCTGAGGAAGCAGCTGTCACTCCTGAAGTCGTCCTTGGTATGCTCCTGGTTAATTTCAGCACTGCCGCTGTTTTATTTGATTCTGGAGCATCCCATTCATTTGTTAGTAGGCAGTTTGCTACTCAACATCGGTTAGTTGTGCATCATCTTCATCCACCCCATAGTATCCACTCACCCGGGTCAGTCTTTTTGACTGATCAAGTCTGCCGTAATATCAACATAAATATTGAAGGGGTAGACTTTTGGGCGGATTTGATTGTGATAGATTCTAAAGGGTTGGATGTTATCCTAGGAATGGATTGGTTATCCAAGAACCTTGGGCAAATTAATTGTGCTCAAAAATCCATTTCTTTTAACTAATGAAAGCGGCACCTCAGTCGTTTTTCAACCCAGGACCGTGGGTTCTCATCTTTATGCTCACCAAGTTGATGCCACTCCTTCCTTGGAGTCAGTACCAATTGTTTGTGAGTATGTTGATGTCTTTCCTGAAGACCTTCCCGGGTTACCACCAGATCGGGAAGTGGAGTTCGTAATTGACCTAGTTCCTGGAACTGCTCCTATATCCAGAAGTCCTTATCGAATGCCCGTCAACGAGTTGGTGGAATTAAAGACACAACTTGGAGAATTGCTTGACAAAGGGTTTATTCGACCGAGTTCCTCACCTTGGGGATGCCCGGCTATTTTTGTCAAAAAGAAAGATAATACTCTAGGGATGTGTGTGGATTACCGTCCGTTGAATGAGGTCACTATCAAAAACAAGTATCCTCTGCCTCGAATTAATGATCTTTTTTATCAGTTAGTTGGGGCCCGAGTCTTTTCAAAAATTGATTTGCGGTCTGGTTATCATCAAATCAAGGTTAGAGCTGAGGACATCCCTAAAAAAGCTTTCTCTACTCGTTACGGTTTGTACGAGTATACTGTTATGTCCTTTGGTCTGACCAATGCTCCAGCTTATTTCATGAATCTTATGAATTCAGTGTTCATGGATTTCTTGGATAAGTTCGTTGTCGTGTTCATTGACGACATTCTTATTTATTCCAAGTCTGACAAAGACCATGAGCAACATTTAAGGCTTGTGTTGGAAACACTTCGCCGGCATCGACTGTATGCTAAGTTTAGCAAGTGTGCTTTCTGGCTTAAGCAGGTTGCATTTTTGGGGCATGTGTTATCCGAAGGGGGTATCGCTGTTGATCCAAGCAAAGTACAAGATGTACTGAATTGGAAACAGCCCAAGAATGTTCCTGACATTCGAAGTTTTCTTGGACTTGCGGGTTATTATCGTAGGTTCATTGAAAATTTCTCCAAAATTGCAAGACCTCTAACTCAGCTTTTGAAGAAGGAGAAGAAATTCGAATGGTCAGCTAAGTGTGAGGAGAGTTTTCGGCTTTTGAGAATTCTCTTGACCAAAGCTCCAGTTCTCACCCTTCCGGATGTTCATAAGAGCTTTGATATTTACTGCGATGCATCTCGCCATAGACTTGGCTGTGTGCTTATGCAAGAAGGCTGAGTTGTGGCATATGCATCCCGGCAGTTGCGATCTCATGAGATCAATTATCCTACTCATGATTTGGAATTGGCTGCCGTAGTCCATGCATTGAAGATTTGGCGACATTACCTTCTCGGTAATCGTTGCGAGATCTATACTGATCATAAAAGCCTGAAGTACATATTCACTCAAGCTGATTTGAATATGAGGCAGAGAAGATGGCTCGAATTGATCAAGGATTATGATATGGGTGTTCATTATCACCCAAGCAAGGCCAATGTTGTGGCTGATGCTTTAAGCAGAAAGTCACAGTGCAACTGCATGTCCTCCCTACCTGCGGCCAAGAACTTGTGTGCTGATTTTCTGCGCCTAAGTCTCGAGATGGTGGGAGAAGGTTTTCTTGCTGCTTTAGAAGTGAAGCCCTCGTTAGAAGCTCAGATTCTGGAGGCCCAGAAAAGTGATGCCGAAGTAGCTGAAATCAAGAAAAATTTGAAGGCAGGCAAAGCCAATGAATTTTCTGAAGATGATCGCGGTATAATTCGATATCGCAATCGTTTGGTGGTACCTGCAGATCCCCAACTGAGGGGTCTAATTCTTAAAGAGGCTCATAATTCCAAGTTTTCTTTACATCCTGGTAGTACCAAGATGTATCAGGATTTAAAGAAGACATTTTGGTGGAGTCAAATGAAAAGGCAGATTGCTCAGTATGTTGCTGAATGTGATATTTGCCAAAGGGTTAAAGCTGAACATCTGAAGCCAGCCGGTACCCTTCAACCTTTACCTATTCCACAGTGGAAGTGGGAAGAGATCGGTATGGATTTTGTTACCGGTCTTCCAAAGACTCCGAATGGATCCGATGCCATTTGGGTAATCATTGACCGTTTAACGAAGGTGGCTCATTTCATTCCTGTCAAAACCATCTTCGATGGCAAGCAACTAGCAGAGCTTTATATTGCTAAGATTGTTTGTCTTCACGGTGTTCCAAAGGTCATTGTTTCTGACCGTGGCCCTCAATTTACTTCCCATTTTTGGTATTATCTTCATCAGGCTATGGGGACTGAACTCTCTTTCAGTACTGCTTATCATCCTCAAACTAGTGGTCAAACTGAGAGGGTGAATCAAGTAATAGAAGATCTTCTTCGAGCCTATGTACTAGCCTATAGCAAAGATTGGGAGAAATCTTTGCCATATGTGGAGTTTTTCTACAATAATAACTACCAAGCAAGTATTCAAATGTCACCTTTTGAAGCCTTATATGGAAGAGCTTGTAGGACTCCATTGCATTGGTCCGAGTCTGGTGAAAGATCATTCTGTGGTCCAGACTTGGTGATGGACGCAGAAGAGCGAGTTCGCCTCATTCGAGATCGTTTGAAAACGGCACAGTCTCGTCAGAAGAGCTATGCTGATCATCGTCGTCGTGAATTAAGTTTTGAGATAGATGATCATGTCTATCTTAAAGTGTCACCGATGAAGGGCACTCATCGTTTTCAGGTGAAAGGGAAGCTAGCACCTCGTTATATCGGACCCTTCCGAATTATTGCAAAACGAGGAGCTGTAGCCTATCAATTGGAACTACCTGAATCCCTTTCTGCAGTGCATGATACTTTTCATGTGTCTCAATTGAAGAAATGCCTTCGTGTTCCTATGGAGGCAACTGCTTATGAGCATCTCAATCTTCAACCTGACCTTTCCTATCAAGAGCAACCAGTGCGTGTCCTTGACGAAATGGAACGCAGAACAAGAAACCGCACTATCAAGTTCTTAAAAATTCAGTGGACTAATCATTCTGAGGATGAAGCCACTTGGGAGCGCGAAGATCTGATGCAGATTGAGCACCCCCACCTCTTTACTGTTTAGAGCTTGCCTTTGGGTCAAGAAAGGCAAGTTTAAACAAAGCAATGTAAAAGAAGATGTAATAATAACACTATGTTATTATGTAAAGTCTTTCTTTACTATCTTTGAAGGAAATAAAGACAACAGATGTTGAATTTCCATAAAAATCATTTCAATTTCCCTTTTTCCCCAACTTCTATCTTTTCTGAAATCTCGGGGACGAGATTTTCTTAAGGGGAGTAGGTTTGTAATAGCCCTAATTTTAAGAACAGTAATTAAATGTTTTCTGAACAGTAATGATGTACTGTTCATAGCATCACTGTTTATTTTTACAGATTGGGCATTATGTTACAAATTAAAACCTTCCTTTTCTAGCCAAAATCCAAAAAACCCATTTAAAGTCTCAAAAGAAATCCAAGATAAAACTTGTACTATGACTGGGAAGTGTTTTTATTAAAGCCTAGATAAATTATCTTGGCTAAAAATGATTTTTGTTGAATTTTTAGAAATTATCTTGACTTGGAGAAAAATATGTGGCTTTAAATAAACCTATTCGGGCCAAGATAATTATTCATGTATTTTACAAAGTGAAAATGTGGTTTTAAAAATTATTTGGGAAATATATCATCCCAATAGTTTCCTGGAAAAATTTCATGATTTTACAAATTTATTTGCTATTTTTAAAGCCTAGTCAAACTTTTAAATATTGGATTAGGAATTGGTCAACTAATCTGATCCAAACCCAAACCCTAGCACTGTAGCGACTCGAACCCTAGGAGGTTGGGTCCAACCATTTCCTTTTGGTCCGGCTCAGTCACGCTCCTCGGGCGCGAGCCCAAATCCATCGTGTGCCGTGAGCCGTTGATCTCCAATCGAACGGGCGTGGTCGCAACGTCACGTGGGCTGTCCACGTATGCGCCGCGATCTTCACCGTTGGATCTCGATCAAGCGACCCAGGGACGCGAGAACAACCGGACCATCCGGATCCCTTTTCGATCTCCACCGTCCATCTTAGATCCAACCGTGCAACCCTTTTTGATTTGAACATAAAGGCGCGCATCCATCGTGGGCCTTTAGATCTAAATCCCACGGTGCTCCTTTTTGACCGCGGGCTTTTAGGGCCCAAATTCAATGGATCGTTGGATTTCAATCGTAGGGCCCATATTGTGTATGCATTCGGACTATCCGGCTATTCCCTCAATCCTGATCGTAGAAAATCAATCGGACGGTACTGCGTCATCTCATTTATGAGTGACGTTGTAACACCCCAGCTCAGCATTGAGCCTGGAATGCTACTAAAATTAAATTAAACTAAACTAAACTAAGACCAATTACAAATTTTCGGCAAAACCTCCTTTGTATAGTCAGCTATACCGAGGTTCCAACAATTAATCATGGCATTTATCAATATCTTCATAATCAGGTTCATTCAAGCATGCAGGATAATCTCATAAACATAACCAAAATTTGCTATTCTCATTATTACAGATTAATCAAAACTCAAACCACCATAAGTAATTCTTAAGATTGAGTGGTAGTGCGTGCATCAAACATCTACTCCCTCCCATGCATGCGGGTCTTGCGGTTGTACTTAAAACACATCAAAGCAAGAGTGAGCCTAAAGACTCAGCAAGTACCAACAAGGCTAAGCAAATTATCATTCATAGCATCAACAATCCAAGATAAACAATGCACCAAAGTATAGCCTTCATGCTCATGTGAATGCAACCAATGCAATGCACCTTTTCAACTTTATCTCTTTTCGCATTTTACCGGTAATGCGGGGTATACAACCGTCGCCAGATACCTTGCACTGTGCCCACCGCACAGTGGGACCAAGAGCCTATACACCACATGTATAGGGACCTTTGCCCATCATCTTAATGATGGGGACCTCTTTACTCATAGCCCACATTCCACGAATGTGGGACCTCAAGCCCGTCATCTACATGACGGGGACCTCAACATGCATAGTCACCACGTGACCAATCCTCCAATATGATTGCATGATGCACATAAACAAAACTTTAAACCATCATACATATGAATTTACAACAACGACGTGCATGAATAAACTTATTCATACTTCTAGCATTCATCATCATTGACATTCTTAGCATTCTAGTATCCATGAATAGCACATATATTCATAATACTAGCAAACATGAACAATCCTTCATGAATACTAATTAATCATATCTCAAATATTTACCATCCTTAATCATACATGTCACACTATCAACCTTGCATGGTTAGTACGCATCAAAGTACTAGCACCTTCTATCAAACATTCATACATATTCTCTCAATCAGAGTACTTGCATTCACCAGGATAAAATTGGAACTCATCACAATAACATCAACTTTAACCATAACTAGCATTCATCAAGATAAATGGAAACTCATCACATTAACATTCATGCATGGCTATTACGAGCAAAACACAAACACTCTCGGCATACAAGCATAAATATGCTATAACCGAATACTTGCCTCAACCGTGCGAGAACGGTGGGCGCGAAGAGGGCGCTGCCCTGGGATCACGCTCCCACCTGAACATAAAGATAACCCCAATCTAAGACCAACATACTGGATCAAAAGCATAAATAACAACACAAACGAACTCGCTAATCTCCGAAGCGTTTTCCAATCTTCCAATTTCTAGCGATCGCTTTGGTGATCACTGCGGACAGTCAACTTCTAAAATACATAACTTTCTGCTCAGGAGTCCAAATGAGGTGTTCTTAGACTTTCTGGAAAGTTAATTAAATTACCCAAATAAACTTAGTTGGGGAGCCCTTTTGATTATGCCATCTACTGCCCCTACCAAGCCAAACTACAGAACAACAATTTTCACGTCGGTCTCTCTGAACAGCACACTAAAACCTCCATAACTTTTGCTACGAAAGTCCAAATCTTGCGTTCTTTATCTCTCTGAAAAGGTATGGCAATTACCTACAATTTTCGTTATATTGAGATCCTCTGATTTCGTCTTTAACTAATAGATTAACTCAGTTTTCTACAGACTGTCAGGATGTTGACAGATTAACCAGACAGCGGCACTAAACAATTCATAACTTTCTAACCGTTAATCGGATTTTGGCGTTCTTGGCGGCCACTGAAAGCTAAGAACATTATCTACATAACTCTAGGAGACCAAAACTCCTAATTCGGCCTCTAAACACATGAAACTGACCGCTCAATAATCTGGACAGAACGCGATCTATTAAACCGACGCAAATCAATCTACCAAACGACATCAACCGCAACTATTACGCATCAAACAACGAAGAACACGCGACGTTACCCTTGTAGAATCGCAGCAAGATGATGAACTCTCCCCACGAAGTTGATCTCCTCTCCTTTCTTCACTTGATCGGCAGCAGGGAGCACCGACGGCGAGGAAGGGAGGCACCAATGGAGGGGGGCACCACCATGGAGGAGAGGTGCGCTACAGTAACCGTGCTACAGTGCGGCGGCACTGTAGCTACAGTGCATCTAGGGTTTTTCCCCTTCCTTTTATTGGTGGCCGACCCCTCAAGGGCCTCCTGGGCCAAAGCCCAAGGCCCAAGTTGCCGAAAAACTGCAGAAACCCCATTTTTTATGTCTAATTTCTCTTTTGAACGCTTTCTTTCGTAGAATAAATTGGAGTATTACATTAAAACCGCTCTTTCTCCTGTTCAATCGCTTTGCTAAAAGAAATATTCCCCCGATTTTAATTATTTTCTCCCGATTTAATTATTCTCTCCCGATTTAATTTTTGGGGTATTACATTCTACCCTCCTTAAATGCAATTCGACCCGAATTCTATCTGTCATCTACTAGCAAAACAACAACAACCCCAACTGAAAATCAAGGACTCTCATCGCAACCAAACGTTACCAACTCGGTACTAAAAAGAGTCAAATTCAGAATCGAAGATTTATCACGAAAATCTTTCCACCTTGAAATTAGAAAATTTGCAAATAAACACCACGATCGCCAAAAGAGAAATCACTCGAATAACCAAATCCATCATTTCTTTATGAATAGATAAGAAGCACACAAGCCAACATAAAGTCAAACCCAAAATTGCGAACGACGTCCGTCAAAACTCATAGCTCATACAAGATCAAGAGAGTGTTTCAGTACTCGAGGAAACAATCTTTTCTCAATTTCTCCTTTAGAAATAAAATTTCTCTCAACTTTTTGGAATCCCGATTCATCACACAACACACTAACCTGTTACTCTTAACTTGGTGATCTCAATGCCAAACCCAAATCGAAACACCTTGTCTACACCTTTGAAACAGGACTCTGATGATCTCACAAAACATTCTCTAACCGATTTCCTTCTTGTGAATTCATTTGACAGATGGCGCTCGAAAGTATCCCCAAATTAGATCTTGCACACGATCATATCACCTCAACCCTTTTGAGAACAAACATCTCGATTTCACATCACACACTCTTACAGACTACACCGTAAGGGTGTTATCAACGATCATCCCACTGCTCGTAATCCACCCTTATTCTACTTCCTCTACACATAATCTTTGGGCGACTCAAAGTTCTAGCATAACAATACAAAGTCCACATTTAACCTCCAAGACTCTTGCAACTAACTTCTCATATAAAAGATAGGAAAATCCTTAGATTAAATCACGAAAATCCACAATTCCCACATACTTACTCATCAACATCATCATGAAAATATTTTCTTGACCAGTTTACCTTTACAAAGATTATAACTCTCGAAGGTTACTCATTTAAAGCCAAATCACTCTTGACATTACTCAACATTTTCCATTATCCCATTAATTGACGTGATTTATTCGATTACTTTGTAATTCCACTCTCATTAAACCACATCATCAAGAATAACTTTCATAGCCTCACAATACTACCAAATTGCGATACTCTATAAAATTGATCAATATTTCTATACTTTCATAATTCTAATGTTCCACCAAGTGAACCGAAGATCTTGGATCACAATCACTATAGGTTCTACTAGCTGTAACAATGGAATCAGTTTAACCTCATAAGACAAACTTCCATTGAGTTAGACCTCTCTCAAAGAACTATATTACAAAATTATTTCGTCCTCCAATGCTCATCGAATAACTTACAACCTACAGTTTCACAATTACAATTTTTAAACACCTCAAAAGACTTAGGTGAAACGAATAGGTTGATTCTTCCTCAAAAGAAAGAGCGGATGGAATCAATTTTCATCAACTAGGAAAACATGTGCCACCCACAGTGAACACAAGACCAAGGAAAACTGTCACTTAGGCCAAGTACTCGAAAACCTAAGGAAAGTCAACGATCGAGGCTCAAGCCCTCTGAAGCGAATACCAAACCACAAATGAGAAGAAGGTAATGCCCTTTGAAAATTGATAAACTCTTATGGAACAACTGCATAAGGTTTAAGCACTCTCAAATAAACTGCAAGATGCGAAATGAGACTTAAAGCTCAATTACTTATACTTGACTCATTCCTTTAACAAGAAAGGTTATTTTCTGTGATTACTACATCACTTTGCCAGCTTAAACAAGATAAGCTCTCAAGACCAAATCGTAGGAACAACTTAAGAACCAATAAAATCTTTCAACATGTCACTTTGCTCAAAGCAACTCAATCCCCACATAACTCAAGCGATCCAATTAATCACCTTCGCAAAACTCGAAACACTTCTACAAAATCCAAGTTACGAAAGACGATCAAATTTCTTTATTTCTAAAAGAATCATCACCACACACAAGTCACAATCTCTTGCAGATAATCTTACTAACATCAAGAATAATATACTCTGAACATGAATATTTATTATCAACTATTCCATTAGAAAGCCCCCAAAGTTTCACCAATTTGTTCCATACTGCCTTTTCATCTCATCTTCAAAATGAGAGTATACCAAAATCATACAACATCACTACATCAACTTCTTAAGTTTAGAAGGGGTCTACTACCCAATTGAAAAGCTCCTACCAAAACCCTTTCATCAAGGACACAATTTCATCCAATTAGTTCACAATCATGTGGGCATAAGCCACCTATTATATCATATCAATTCAACTTTTAGCAATGCTCATTGTCAAACTTCAACACACAACAGTTATACGACAACCCTTGTTGTTATCAACTAGCTTCGTTATGAAATCTAGTTGCTACCTACTTTCCTTCCCAAATCACATGGATATTAATAAGCACATATTCAACTGTTCCTCCTCACATTGGATTTCGGCAAAAAAAATACACTAAAACTTCAAAAATCGAAATCTTCTATCAATCAAGAGTCTTAACAACACTACAACCAAATTCATCGCGTCATCCTACATAGAAGAACTACATAGAACTCCTCCCATAATTTCTAGATCCACCGATTTTCAATCCATTCAACCGGTTGTACACAATTCTAATAACTAATTATACTAGGGAATATGTAAATCTGGTATTCCCTCTAATTTTCCTTTCCACACAATTAAATTAATCCATGGGAACCAAAGAACCCAACAAGTTTAACAACCTAAACAGTTTTAATGACCAGACTAGTTCATCAAGGTTCCATACTTCTTGATATCTCTCAATCACTACTCATATATACCGTTCATCAAGAACTAGAAAAAGACAACATCATCCTAATCAATTTCACTTCCAAGGTTACTAATTAATATTAATTATTCACCATACCAATGACTCAACTTGATACCTATACCATATCAAGTTATTTGATTACACTCTCTGATTTAACCATAACAAGGCATCAGAAAAGTATTTTAGCAATTTCCAACAGAAAAGAGATGCATTAACTTCATCACTCGGAATAATCCAAAAGAAATACATAGAGCCAAAGTTTTCTCATGTTAACAAACTTGCAACAGAAACTCTCATTACCCAAACTTTCAAACGAATACATGAGTCATTCTTTTCCAATGCGAAAGAAGAAACAACCATGGAATTATCAGTAATGCCAATTGAGGACGATCACAAGTAATAAAGACAGCTCAACGGTCGAAAAACAATACTTGTTTCAGAGAACCATTAGAGACCATTGAAACACAACCATTACCATGAACCACGAACCCAAGAGAAAATCATCATCCACCACAAAACAAGAATTTGCCAAGATTTGAGGTCAAGAAGGAAAACAACTCACGCTCAACTCCTACAACTATGGTATTCGGGGTAACTACTCTATTCGTCTACCACGAACGGTGGTAAAACCAGACAAAGTCCAAGGCCACAACCACGGCCTCCACTTCTTAACAACCATTACCGACACGCATAAACAATATAATCAAATATGATTATACATGATCATCTCATGGCAATCATAGAATAGATTCATAGATATAGAATATCATAACATATCATTTCATAGATTATCAACAAGAAAGACAGAGGCAATTCAACAATTGCTCAACAAATGAAACATAACAACGATAATGCGAAGCAATGTAATTCCCAACCCCACCTCATCATGTACACGGTGTGTCAATTTAATATTTTTCTATTAACCACGGACCTAAAGCCCGCTCGATACCAATCAGAACACCCACTCAAAGATTGAGCACGGAATGCTACTAAAATTAAATTAAACTAAACTAAACTAAGACCAATTACAAATTTTCGCAAAACCTCCTTTGTATAGTCACTATACCGAGGTTCCAACAATTAATCATGGCATTTATCAATATCTTCATAATCGAGTTCATTCAAGCATGCAGATAATCTCATAAACATAACCAAAATTTGCTATTCTCATTATTACACTTAATCTGAAACTCAAACCACCATAAGTAATTCTTAAGATTGAGTGGTAGTGCGTGCATCCAAACATCTACTCCCTCCCATGCATGCGGGTCTTGCCAGTTGTACCTAAAACACATCAAAGCAAGAGTGAGCCTAAAGACTCAGCAAGTACCAACAAGGCTAAGCAAATTATCATTCATAGCATCAACAATCCAAGATAAACAATGCACCAAAGTATAGCCTTCATGCTCATGTGAATGCAACCAATGCAATGCACCTTTTCAACTTTATCTCTTTTCGCATTTTACCGGTAATGCGGGGTATACAACCGTCGCTGTATACCCTTGCCTGTGCCCACTGGCACAGGGACCAAGAGCCTATACACCACATGTATAGGGACCTTTGCCCATCATCTTAATGATGGGGACCTCTTTGCTCATAGCCCACATTCCACGAATGTGGGGACCTCAAGCCCGTCATCTACATGACGGGGACCTCGAACATGCATAGTCACCACGTGACCAATCCTCCAATATGATTGCATGATGCACATAAACAAAACTTTAAACCATCATACATATGAATTTACAACAACGACGTGCATGAATAAACTTATTCATACTTCTAGCATTCATCATCATTGACATTCTTAGCATTCTAGTATCCATGAATAGCACATATATTCATAATACTAGCAAACATGAACAATCCTTCATGAATACTAATTAATCATATCTCAAATATTTACCATCCTTAATCATACATGTCACACTATCAACCTTGCATGGTTAGTACGCATCAAAGTACTAGCACCTTCTATCAAACATTCATACATATTCTCTCAATCAGAGTACTTGCATTCACCAGGATAAAATTGGAACTCATCACAATAACATCAACTTTAACCATAACTAGCATTCATCAAGATAAATGGAAACTCATCACATTAACATTCATGCATGGCTATTACGAGCAAAACACAAACACTCTCAGCATACAAGCATAAATATGCTATAACCCGAATACTTGCCTCAACCGTGCGAGAACGGTGGACGCGAAGAGGGCGCTGCCCCTGGGATCACGCTCCCACCTGAACATAAAGATAACCCCAATCTAAGACCAACATACTGGATCAAAAGCATAAATAACAACACAAACGAACTCGCTAATCTCCGAAGCGTTTTCCAATCTTCCAATTTCTAGCGATCGCTTTGGTGATCACTGCGGACAGTCAACTTCTAAAATACATAACTTTCTGCTCAGGAGTCCAAATGAGGTGTTCTTAGACTTTCTGGAAAGTTAATTAAATTACCCAAATAAACTTAGTTGGGGAGCCCTTTTGATTATGCCATCTACTGCCCCTACCAAGCCAAACTACAGAACAACAATTTTCACGTCGGTCTCTCTGAACAGCACACTAAAACCTCCATAACTTTTGCTACGAAAGTCCAAATCTTGCGTTCTTTATCTCTCTGAAAAGGTATGGCAATTACCTACAATTTTCGTTATATTGAGATCCTCTGATTTCGTCTTTAACTAATAGATTAACTCAGTTTTCTACAGACTGTCAGGATGTTGACAGATTAACCAGACAGCGGCACTAAACAATTCATAACTTTCTAACCGTTAATCGGATTTTGGCGTTCTTGGCGGCCACTGAAAGCTAAGAACATTATCTACATAACTCTAGGAGACCAAAACTCCTAATTCGGCCTCTAAACACATGAAACTGACCGCTCAATAATCTGGATAGAACGCGATCTATTAAACCGACGCAAATCAATCTGCCAAACGACATCAACCGCAACTATTACGCATCAAACAACGAAGAACACGCGACGTTACCCTTGTAGAATCGCAGCAAGATGATGAACTCTCCCCCACGAAGTTGATCTCCTCTCCTTTCTTCACTTGATCGGCAGCAGGGAGCACCGACGGCGAGGAAGGGAGGCACCAATGGAGGGGGGCACCACCATGGAGGAGAGGTGCGCTACAGTAACCATGCTACAGTGTGGCGGCACTGTAGCTACAGTGCATCTAGGGTTTTTCCCCTTCCTTTTATTGGTGGCCGACCCCTCATGGGCCTCCTGGGCCAAAGCCCAAGGCCCAAGTTGCCGAAAAACTGCAGAAACCCCATTTTTTATGTCTAATTTCTCTTTTGAACGCTTTCTTTCGTAGAATAAATTGGAGTATTACATTAAAACCGCTCTTTCTCCTGTTCAATCGCTTTGCTAAAAGAAATATTCCCCCGATTTTAATTATTTTCTCCCGATTTAATTATTCTCTCCCGATTTAATTTTTGGGGTATTACAGACGTGCATTCTTTTAGGTTGACAGTTGGATTTCAATCCAACGTCCCTCTTTGAATGTGAACCCCCGAAATCCCGTAGAGCCCCTTTTAATCTCTATCCTTCATTTGAGATCGCACGGCCCATATTAAACGATACCGATTAAAACCTTTTAACCCCTCTATTTATCGCAACCGCCCATTTCTAATCGGACAGTTGTTGCTCTTTCGCGATTTAGGAGGCGCGCGCGACTGCGGCTGCCAGCGGGACCCGCATGTCAGAGAGTTCTTATCTTCTTCCTTGCCTCTGTGCGCCGCCGCCATTTCTGCAAACAGAGGAGAGGAATTATCCAAAGATTATGCAACTATTTTTTGGATATTTAGCCCTAAGTAGACACCTCATCAACTCTAGACCCTTCCACTTTGCCCTGTAGCTCAGTCTCTATATATAAACCCTAGCTTTTGAGCTGCTGCCATTGTTGACCACTGGAGCTTTTCACTCTTCATTTTCGTCCAGTGGAGTTTCTTGCTCCTCCAACTTGCTTATCCATCTTAAACACTGGTTTCACCTTGTAATAAAGATTTGATATCTTTTGTAGGTTAAACCAGGGTTTATTTCTCTGTTGATCAACATCAGTTTTCAGAACCTTTGGTGTCTTTCTTATCCTGGTAAGCTAAAACCTTAGTTTTTGTCATCCTGAGCACCTTAAGGACCTTAGAAGCTCACATGGATCATTCACTTGTACATCAGTAGCTCCAACTTTCTTTAAACTGAAAAGTTGCTTTTATAACTTTTCGGTCTTTTATATCGTTTTCAAGAACTAGGGTTTCTCCTGTCGACTTATCATTCTGGGTAGGTCTTAACTGAACCCTAGTAGCATAATAAGTTATTCTTTTGATCCTTCGTATCATCTACTTAACTTTGTAGCAGAGATTTATCTCTGTCCTCTGTTATCGGTTCAACCGACAACATTGGTTTTTCTTTAGCTTTTGTAATCTGACCGATTAGGGTTAGGATTAGGGTTAGTCTGGGTGTTAATTACCAAAAAAAGATCAGGCTAAGCTTCTTTTCAGAATCTTTGCTTGACCTATTTTCCTTTAAATCCGAAATCTTTAGTCTGTCCTGTTTCTGTCCTTTTCAAAATCTGAAAACTGTAACTTTGAACTAAACCCTAATTTCTCTCTTTTGAAAGCAGTAAGTGATATTATGGGTTATTATTTTATTATTAGGGTAGATACAACTTAAGCATACTGTTGAGCATGTATTTCCATATTGATCATACATGCTTCTTTCATTCTGTACTTGTTGTCGACTTTGGTATTTATTGGATTTTATTGTCTCTTCTAGAAACTGGTTCTTCTGAAGCATTTGAATCTATTTCTGAGCAACCTGAGCCTGCAACAAAGTGTATTATTATCAAGGCAAGTATCCTCTTTGCACCATATTGATCCCCAAAGTTTTACACAATAGATTTTCCAAATACAGTGATAACTGTTGCATGCTACTTTTCTGAAAAATACAATTGTGATCTGTAGTAGTTAGTTATAACCTAATATGGTGGATTACCTTAATTCTAATCATACATTCAAACCTAGTGTAGTACTGTATACTATAACCTTTAGTTTCAGAGTTGGCTTAGACATGCAGTCTAGAGAACTTTAGAGTTGACAAGATTATCTTGTCAAACATGGGAACCATAAAAGAATTTCTGTTATTTTGAACTCTTTGTCCAGTTTACTTATACCAGAAATGAATTTTACATTTAACTTGATCTGGACAAGAGGAAGCTAGTGATGGTGCCTTCGTGCACGAGATTGGGAATTGTGGTGGACTTGTTTGGATCACTTAAGGACTGAACTCTGACTGTTCAATTCAAGTTCCCCGCGTACTTCCAAATGTAGTGTATGGGCGCTGTTTGGTTGAGTAAAGGGCTAAGACTATTGAGTTGGAAACAGGGGAGTAAGGACATGTGTATTGATCTTGTATGGCATAGATGCTTTGGTCTTTGGACTGCGTTTTATGCCATGTGAGCTTGTATGTCAGTATCAGATGTTCTTAGAAGGGTGAGGGCGTATATGTGCTCCGTCGCATGTACGTACCTTAAAGATGCCGATTGCAATCTAATATGGGCAGCGAACCCAGTTTGCATTACTTTTGTTTGGGTCGGCATTCCTGACGCAACATGTGTGCCCCGGTTAAGCAGATGCTATCAGTCGTTGTTTAAGCGAGATCAGTTCACACATGAGTATCCAACTCAATAGTGTTAACTTGTTGAAAAATGCAAAATCTTAGTTTCCCCGGTCGGCATACCAAAGGAAGTATGTCATCATTCGGAGGCATCTGAAGGCAACGGGCTGACTAAGTCGTGTGGGTAAAGATGTACACCCCTGCAAGGTATCAAACTGTTCGAATAGCCGTGTCCACGGTCATGGACAATGACTTGAGTTGATGTCACCTGTATAGAGTTTTGATTTAAAAATCTGGTTTTGATTTCTGGTTCAGCATGAGGGAATTCATGCATTGTATTGTTTACCTTTATTCGCATTTACTTACTGTTTTAATCCAGTTCGTTTCATTAAATTGCTTTATCAAAACTTAGCAATTGTAGGTTAAGGTGTACTGCTTTATGCAAAATTTAACCAATAAGCCTTCCTGTTGCAACCTTATGCATGTGTAAATTCTACTCCTTTGCATAGGTTCTAACAAACACTTTCTTTTATTAGTTTGTGTAAGTCTTGCTGAGTACCCTTCATACTCAAGGTGCTATAACCTATTGTTGCAGGTGAGGACGGTTATCTTTATGAAGTGCCCGTTAGCGTCGATCAGGGTGACGCTAACGAGTAAAGCTATTTCTTTCCTCCACGCAATCGCCTGCGAGTGGATGGGGCCATTGGTGGTTTTATTGTTTATTTTGCTTCCGCTGTCAGACTTTTGTAGTGACCAAGTCACTTGATATTGTAGTACTTAACCAACTTGTAAACTTATGTTTAATTATGTAAATGTATGACTTGTATGTGTATGATGCAATGTTGTTTGAGGATATATGTGCAATGGTCACTGATCCTGGGAACCATTGTGAGACATATATCCGGGATGCCTAAATATTGGGTTTGTTACTTTTTAAAAATTTATGCTTCTAGCATGATCTTTAATAAAGGAGCAGCACTGTTCCTTAATTAAGAATCGTGCTACAGTATAAATTTAATTAAGTACAATTCCAATATTCCGGGGCATCCACAATAGTAGTCAAGAGGTTCTGATGATTATGTTCTTTACGTATGCTCTTTCATATGTGTGGAGATGATATTAGTCATTATTCATAAGTTTATTCATGCATCCATGTTCATGTTCCGTCTACGGGAGTGGAACTCCACGAGAGTGGGGTCTAAAGTCCCATCGATTCTAGTATAGGCAAGTGAAGTCCCACCATTCCAATGTGGGCAGTTTTGGACACCCGTGTGAAACGTTATTCGTACGGTATTTTAGATCCCCGTATTTCGATAAATACGAACTTAAGTGAACACCGATGGGTGTGTCACTAGCTATACCGGTATAAGCATGTGTGCAGTCCATCCTTTGATTACATTCATTCATTTCATGTATTCCTAAATATTCATTCGTGGTATGTTCAAAACTTGTGAAGAGGTTGTCTTGTCCATATTGGTTGTACGTTAATCTATTCCATGTACTTGCTGAATCATGGACTCACTCTTGCTTTATTTATTTATTTTAGGTGATCAATGAAATTGTTCCTCTTGGGCGGAGTAAACACGCACCACTCATTCACTCAATCTTAGACTAGCTCCAATAAAAGAATTAGATTATGTTCTTCTTTTATTAAGTGACGGACTGTAATAAATAGCCTCAGATGTGGATGACATTTCTTCTTCATGCTAAGGTTGTTTAAATAACTGCTTATGTTCCCTAATCTTTCGTCTGACATGTTTATCTTAATGAATGCAGTAGACTTAATTATTCAGAATTTGTGAACTGTTGTTGGATACAGTGTTAATACCTGTTAGGGTTCTAAAACATGTTGATCTTTTATATTAGTTGATGAGTTTTGTTAAAATCCTTCTGCAGAATTGTTGTAGGTTAGGCTTTTAGGTAACATTTTGACTTCCGAATAGCCAAGGTGTTACATTACTACGGATGAATACAATCAACAAACAACAGATTAGATGAATGCATAACTAGAGTGTCGCCGTATCAGTTCCCGAGTCGTCTGACAGGAGGAAGACGCGTAGCGGGCAAGTCGTTCAGGACAAATCGAAATCGAAGAACATTAAGGCGCTTCCGCCTCCTAACCCTAAGAAATACTCTTTCGGAAGTCCGTTGGCGATGAGCACAGTATTAGCCTACGCTGGATTAGGTTGTCAGAGTTTGCATAGCTGGTACTTGTAGAAGACCAAAGAGAAAGGGTGCGCTGATGGAATCACCGTCAGATACACGGAGGACTATTTCCTCCACGAGCCAGCCCCCTTCATCGTGGGCTTCGACGACTTGTTCGACCTATTCAACCTCAAAGCCCTCGATGCCTCACTTCTACGATCTTTGGACATCGTAAGTGTGTACAATCAAGTTCTACATTCACGTACATTCACGTAATATAACAACTCATTGCTTATGTATAGATACATGATTAAAACTGCCCGGCGATTGAAAGAACCGGTGGGTTTCCTCGACCCACACGTGGTCTCTGAGCAAACCATCTTGGTAGACGCATCCTACGTCGAGAAATACATAACGGCATGATTGCTTGCTCAAAACTACGTGGACTACATAATGGTGCCCTACAACCAGAAGTAAGTGCTTCACTACTTGCTATACAAATTTCATTTGTACTTTATATGATATGAACTTAGGTTTGATGACTATAGCGACATACATGAGTAGGCATCACTGGATCCTTCTAGTCATTATACCAAAGAGGAATCGGTACTATACCTTGATTCCCTAATGAAAAAGGCCACGACTTCACCCTTGTGCAAGAAGTAGTCGACAGTGTGCTCATTTCCTCCATACATAACTCTATTGTAGTCTTCCTTCGTTTGAAATGGCGAGGTTAACTTTTTGGAAACATGTAGGTCGTTCATCTCCTATATTACCGAGGAGGGCTATACAAGGAACGAACGCCACACTTAATCACGGACACGATTTCCGACGTGCTACAACACAATAATCCTATATCATACTGTAATAATGCGTCTCGAACCGACTATACCTATATATGTAATTCTATTTTTCGATGCCAAGAAAAGCGTAAGAATGTGCATTCTCGCTTGCCATCATATGCGATTCTCATGAGTGCTAGGTTGCCGGATCCCGAGGTTGGTCAATCTCGCAATAATTGCTAATTATAAATTTAAATATATATGTGTAACACTTTACTCTTGTTTGTAGGTTTTGAATATAGATTTAGATTCACTCGCTCGTAAAGAGATTTGGATGTTCGAGGGAGGCTTTGCACCTTCATCATGACGGATATCATTGCGCCCAACGGAGAGTTTCACTACTGAACGACCTCGAAACAATTAATATATATTTGATATAGTTGTAATTCACTTTGAATAGTTGTAATTCAATGGTACACTAGCGACAATATTTGATATATGTTGGTTTGTAATTGACAATGATCACTTTGGGTTGTCCGTTGATTTATCTGTGATGTATCTATTTTCTGCCTGCTTATTTTCAGAGGGCATGGCTAGCAATTCCTGAGGCTAGCCGAAAATTTTAAAAAGTAGTTAGGCTGAAGTAACTATCACAGACGGTTTAACAATCAAACCGTCTGTGAATATGCATATCCCAGACCGTTCTATTTAATAACCGTCTGTGATATACACATATCTCAGACGGTTCGTAAATAGAACCGTCTGGGATATCCTTTTTATCACAGACGGTTCTATTTACGAACCGTCTGAGATATGTGTATATCACAGACGGTTAAATAATTAGAACCGTCTGGGATATGTGCATATCACAGACGGTTTGTAAATAGAACCGTCTGTGATAATTAGATATCACAGACGGTTCTTTAATAGAGCCGTCTGTGATAATTAGATATCACAGACGGTTATATAATGAGAACCGTCTGTGTTGTGACTTATCACAGACGGATTTTTAACCGTCTGTGATAACCGCCTGTTTATCACAGACGTACAAAAACACAGACGGTTCGGAACCGTCTGTGATGACTGTTCCGAACCGTCTGTGATGAGGCTGTGTGTAGTAGTGACTATGAAATGAAATATTCATGAAATCTATCTTAGATGCAAACAAAAAATAGTTGAAAGGGAAAACTGAAGGCTTGCAAATGATCAACGAATAGACTCTTTTCAAGCACGTATGAACTGATGGACAAATACTAAGTTGACGCACGTCATGTAAAAAGATTCTAGACTAATTTGTTCTATAATATTATGCTAGATTCCAAGTACCAGTCAGTGCAAAAAAACTTCAAAACATATATCTATCTGCAATCTCTAATACAAACATTAAAACATGTATCACTCTCATTACAAAATTAAATAAATATGCCTGTTAGTTTTGGAAATCGGACGTCAGTTAACGGTGGGCTAAAAAAGAAATCGGACGTCAGTTAACGGTGGGCTAAAAAAGAAGTATGATTAGATTGGTTGCTCGTTAGACTTCTTTGACATAACCAAACATATCTGCGTTTCGGATGCCTCCTCCCCTTCACATAGTAAGAGCAATTGGCATATGCCTCAAGCAATATAGCGAGCTGAAATCTAAAATAGATTATTGGTGGACATAAACAATAAAGAATGCAGTTATATTGGAGTCTGCTGGTATCAATGGCTATGTTTATAACCTGATAAGATAGGATAGGCGGTACAATAGGAAAAAAGGAATTTGTTTATGAAATGGAAAGTATATTCTGTCATACCATAAAAAGGGTCTATGAAGCCTGCACTAGGTTATGAATGCAAAAATAGGTGTACTGCTAGATACATACATGCAGCGAATCTTCCCAATAAGTAACACCTAAGAAGCAAGTCTTGTAAACTATCGATACTTCAGATATGAGGCGTACTAAAGGAGGTGTGCATATTTATGACCTGTGAGCTCCTCCATCTGCCGGGACCAAAGGCGGATAGCTGAAAAATAGATGGATATCAATTAGAATGGTATAAAACACCACATGCTACAGTGTTATCAAATGGCACTCTTACCTTGTTTGTTTTGCTTCAGATGATGCATCAGCATCTGGAAGCACCCAACTAAATGGAAAATTGGTCAACATGATCACGTAACAAACATATGGTGGCAGTGAGAGATGAAATACATGTATTTGTACATACAGGCTGATGATCATATTCAGTAGGAAGCACAGATGATTCAATAGTGATCGAAGCTCACGTATACGTAATTTACATGTTAGAGAAAGCATTTAGGGCAGTGTCATTGACTATAACTGTATAGGATGCACATGTCCATTTCCTCATAAAGTAATGGGCATGTTAGTTCCTAGGTATCCTGGCTGATTGCTGCCGAAAGATTCATTATGATGACAGGAGGGAACCAAACGAAGATCCCTATAATATGCTAGTAGGAGCAAAAAGAACCGCACTTCTAACTGTTCAAGTATTTTGTAGCAGTGAGGGCACATTTTTTGCCTGGAAAAGAAATTCATGCACCAAATGACCTAAATATAGGAAATGGAATGTTAAAGCTACAAAAGCTAGCTTCTAAGCATCTTGACACAAAATGCTAGGCAGCTTGTAGTGTTTATCGAACCAATGAAGCCTACCAACTAAACCCTAAGTTTTTTTTTATCTATAAGTAACATAGTTTACCAAACAATTGTAACACGTCAGAAATCAACACACGCAGCAACATGTGCTATTGATTAAGCAAAGAACCAACACAAGTTTTAAAGTGCCTACGCCCTACAGAGCTAATTACCATTCGATAAGAAAACTATTTTAAGTCCAAAGAAAAAGATGCAATGTTCCACATTCATAGGTGTATATTTCCTAGAATAGTACCTGTATAAATGCTGACCAATCTGCTTGAAAACTGCATTAGCCGGCCATTACTTGGTCTAGGCTTCCAACGTAATGCCATCTAGCCACCACATCCCATGTGCAGAGGCAAGCAACAGATGGGATTCTAGTATGCTTCCGAAGATCACATAGACCAAATCAGGCAAAATAACTAATTCAATTGAATCGAGAAAAGATAGACTTGGACCGAGAGGGAGAGTTGGTAATTCCAAATCAATAAAGAATCCTGCAAATCTTGTATTGGGCATGGTACCAATGAAGTTGTCCTATCTATCTACAAATGTATCTTGTCTTGCAAAGCAATTTCAAAATTGCCTCCAGATGTAAGGAGCTACGTAGCTGGCTATATAAATTAGGTACACGTAAGGTAGGCAATAAACAACATATAATCATTCTTCAACTTCAAAAGTATAGTCAAATTCTATAGCAAACACAACATATAGTTGGAACAGGAGCATAGAAATATGTCTATTAGAAATGTGGCTCTTTGACAAACATTGGCAGGCTATCTGATAGATGTCTCAAAGGAGAAGAGGATGGCAGGCATGAAACGATAGATGTACAAACAACAACGGAACACGGCATAGAATGGAAAGGTGGGAAGAATCTGAGATTGTAGGCAAGTCCAGATAACATTAACACCACTGCAGATGTTTTACCTCTCTTCATGCACGCTACCGATGTAGTATTGCCTCTGTAATGATAAGCATCATGGGACAAATGGAAAAACAAAGCAGCAGCCATTTAGCACCTGAGAACTAAACCCAAAAATTGTTTTGTGTGTGCTATTAGGAAGTAAATCTAGAAATCACAGCAAATATATAGTAAGAAATAAAAGAGCGTGAAGAATAGATCACTATTAGTACAGAGGAATTTAATGTACAACAGGTAACTAAACGCCCACCCTGAAATTTTGACGAAGACGTTAATGGATCACCCACCCATCATGGAACAAATGGAAAAACAAAGCAGTAGCCATTTAGCACCCGAGAACCAAACGCCAAACTATTTTGTGTGTGATATTAAGAGGTAAATCTAAAAATCACAGCAAATATATATTAAGAAATAAAAGAGCGTGAAGAATAGATCAATAGTAGTACAGAGGAATTTGATCTACAACACGGTAATTAAATGCTCACCCTGGAATCTTGACGAAGATGGTAATGGATCAGAAGTAAATGTAGAAATCACAACAAATATATATTAAGAAATAAAAGAGCGTGAAGAATATATCAATATTAGTACAGAGGAATTTAATCTACAACAAGGTAATAAAACGCTCACCCTGAAATGTTGACGAAGACGGTAATGGATCAGCCTTCATGGGACAAATGGAAAAACAAAGCAGTAGTCATTTAGCACCTGAGAACTAAACCCAAAAATTGTTTTGTGTGTGATATTAAGAAGTAAATCTATAAATCAGAGCAAATATATACTAAGAAATAAAAGAGCGTGAAGAATAGATCAATATTAGTACACAGGAATTTGATATACAACACGGTAATTAAATGCTCACCCTGAAATTTTGACGAAGATGGTAATGGATCAGAGGTAAATCCAGAAATCACATGAAATATATATTAAGAAATAAAAGAGTATATTAAGAAATAAAAGAGCGTGAAGGATAGATCAATATTAGTACAGAGGAAGTTAATGCACAACAAGGTAATTAAACGCTCACCATGAAATTTTGACGAAGACGGTAATGGATCAGCCTTCATGAGACAAATGGAAAAACAAAGCAGTAGCCATCTAGCACCTGAGAAGTGAGAACCAAACCCAAAAAATGTTTTGTGTGATATTAAGAAGTAAATCTAGAAATGATAGTAAATATATATTAAGAATTAAAAGAGCGTGAAGAATAGATCAATATTAGTAGAGGAATCTGATCTACAAGACAGAATGCTCACCCTGAATTTTTTACGAAGATGGTAATGGATCCAGGGCTGCAAATTTTATCTCCCTCACTTCATACAAGAATAGATCGCTGAGAAGAAATAAATAAGTGTAACTCTACAGGCTGCAGGATACGATCAGTATAGGAAAAAATTTCAGCAGTGATTTATTATCAACCTAAGCACGATTTACAACCTGGATCATAATACGATGTTTATAGAGCATACCAGCACTCATAACAAAATCAGCAGTGATTTATTATCAACCTAAGCGCGATTTACAACCTGGATCATAATACGATGTTTATAGAGCATACCAGCACTCATAACAAAACCATGACGGTCTTGGTTCCAAGGGCTCGATGTTGTTCTAGGGACATCATTCCAACACGGCAGTGCTCTGCATGCAACAAACCCGCCAACATCAATTGGAATAAGCGCGGTTTCAGCGCTACCAGCAGCCATCACATCAGCATCGTCTTTGCGAATATAGTTTGCCGCAGCATAGAAACAGTAGTTTTAGGTAGCACAGGTAGTGCAGATAGAGTAGGTTGGACCCATGAAACCAACAAGATCCATCTCAAAATTGACATAGGTAGCTGTAATACTCCAGAGTGGAAAACGGGAGAAAACCAGTTATTCAAAGGAAAAAGGGTTAATTAGAAATTGATCCAGAAGAAGGATCTAATAGAAAATAGTTAATTAGTCAGTTAAAAAAAGGGGTTAGCAGCAGTTTTTGGGCAGCGTGGGCTGAGGCCTCAGGCCCATGAGCTTTCGGCCCATAGGTGGAGGGAGGAGTCCGGCTTTAAAAGGGGGCCAAACCCTAGGCCGCCCCCTCTCCTCCCCCCTATGGCCGCCACCCCCACTCCCCCCTTGCGCCTCCCTCATGGCAGCCTCCACCCCTTCCCCTCCCCTCTCCAAGCTGCCCCATCTTCCATTGGTGCCTCCCCTCCTTGCTACCGGTGTTCCCTGCTGCCAACCAAGCGAAGAAAGGACCGTAGGACTGCATCCTTTTGAGAGGAAGGAAGGGAAAGAGGGAGAGGATCTTCTTCATAGGGGTGGTTCATCATCTTCCTGCGATTCTTCAAGGGTAACGACGAGTGTTCTTCGCTGTTTGATTAGTATATTATGCGTTTACGGTTTCGTTTAGTAGATCGATTACTTTTGCTGCTAGATCGCGTTCTGTCCAGATTAGTGCGTGGAAGTTTTGGCATCCTTAGAAGCGGAATCTGGGAATGTTGTCTCCTAGAGATAGTTGGGTTTTGTTCTTAGCTTTAATTGGCCGCCAAGAACACCCAATTCCGATTTACGGTTTAGAAGTTACGTTGACTTAATTGCTGCTGTCCCAAAATCCTGACGAGAATCTGCAGTCGTTTTGATTAATAATTAAGAAGCTGTTAGAGGCCGAATTGGAGGTCTCCATCACCTAGAGAGTTGTAGGTTATCTCGTTATCTTTCATTGCCGACAAGAATCACGTCATTTGGACCTCTGTAGCAAAAGTTATGATTTTTCTTAGGGAGTCTGTGCTGTGGAGTGATGGCTGGTCTAACAGGTTTTAGTGTTTCGACTTAAGCGTATACTTAGAGGAAAAATCAGAGGGGCTCACCATAACTAAAAATGTAGATAATCCTTCCAGCTTTCAGGAAAACTAAAGATCATGAAATTCGGACGAACGTAGAGAAAGTTATGGTAGTTTCTTTGTTGCTGTCCAGAGACCCGACGCGAGAATTGATACTCTGTTGTATGGCTTGGTAGGGCTAGTAAAGGGACGAATCAGAGAACCTCACCAACCAGGTTTAGAAGGGGAATTCAATAACCTTTTCAGAATGTCCAAGATCTCTTTATTTGGATTTCTGTACAATTAGTTATGTTTTTTCGAAGGTGACTGTCCACTGGTAGGATAGACTGGTAGTTGGTAATAGAATTGGGGACCGCGTTTTAGTGGCCGTTATGCTCAGTTGTATCTATAGTTTTCCTTTTGAATCTATATGGTAGCCTTAGCGTGTCTCATATGTTATCCAGGTGTGGGTTTGATTCCGGGAGAAGCACTGTATCCCCAACCTCCTCGTTCGCACGGTTGAGGCAAGTGCATTGTTGTTAAATGGGTGTGATTGATTGGCTATGTTTGTGTGCTATTTGATATATGGTTGCATAGCAAGATGGCTTACTTGATGAATGTTTAAGTATGGTGATGGCTCAAATTATGCTTATGCTCTACTGTGGTTCAAGGTTGTTGTCTTTTGGTAAGATTGATGATGAATGAGAGATGAGCATTTGCATATTGAGAGCATATTGAGGCTTGGTCACGCGGTGACCAAGCATGTTTCCCTTTGAGATCCCCGTCATGAATGTGACGGGCCCGAGATCCCCTCACTCGTGGAGCGTGGGCTTGAGGTCCCCGTTACTTGCGGAGTAACGGGCAATTGGTCCCTGTGCGTGCGCGCACAGGCATGGGTATGCGGCGACGGTTGCATACTCTGCATTACCGGTGTAATGCACACAGAAAGTTAAAGATAAAGGTTCCTTGAGCATTGCATTTGCATATGAGATATTCTATTGTTGATCTCCTTTACATGTATGTTGATGTTATAGTTGTTTTATGTACTTGCTGAGTCTGTGGACTCACTCTTGCTTTTATTGTTGTTTTAGGTACCTGAGCCAAGAACGACATGCATGGGGGGAAGTAGTCTGCTAGTCACACACATGCCACATGAACTAAATAAAGTTGAATAATCTTAGATCGTAATTGTTTTTAGTAATTGGGCAAGATACTCAAAGGTTCATTATGTCTTGTCTCTTGCAGGGGTTTAAGTATAATAATGATGAGTAGTGGAACTTTATACTTCATTGGATTGCTAGATACTTAGCATGTCTTTGATTATCTTTTGATGTGTCCGGATGATAGTTTAGTTAATTTATGAATTATCGTATGTTGGAACCTCCGTGTAATTAATTTTACAGGGAGGTTCTGTAAATTTACTAAAGTTGCCTTGATTAGAATTATTAGGGTTTTGTTTAGTAGCATTCCGTGGCTCATGTCGGGCTGGGTGTTACAGATTAGTATCGAGAGCGGGCTTTAGGTCCGTGGTAGTTGAAATATTAAATTGACACACTGTGCACAGTAGGTGGGTTGGGTTTTTGCATTGCATTTACGCTTCCGTATGTTGTATTGAAGAATCCTGTTGTGAGTTGAACTAATATATCTATAATATAATACTATTGTTATCTTGTGTGTGGTTAACCCACGTTTGAGAGGTTGAGGTGGTGGTTGTTACCTTGGGCTTTACCAGGCTACACCACCATTCACGGTGTGAGAATAGGGAAGTGGTTTTCTCGAATATCTTAGTATAGGTGATAATTTGCGTATCTTTGGAGAGATTGTTCTCTTCCCTAAAAAAAAAAAATTGATTTGGTCTACTCGAGTTAAGGTGTGCTTGATGAATTGCTCTTAGATTTGAAGTTTCTTCCAGTTGAGGTGTTTCCATTGATTTAATTTGATCCTTTAAAGCAAATATTGTTTTTCCAACTGTTGAGCCGCCCGCGGTTGATGAACCTTCTTTGGTTAGTGGTTACAATGCAGTTGATGGGTTTCAATTGGTTTGTATTTGTTTTATAGAGCAAATGTTGTTTTTTTTGACTCTTGAGCTATTCTTGCTACTTGTGATCGTCGTCTTTGATAGTATTGTTCCTTGTTGTGGAGGTTCTACTTTCTTGATGGAAATCTTGACCCATTTATTTGCTTCATAATTTGGGCCATGAACGTTTCCTATTGAAATACCTTTAGTACGTGGAGGATTTGACTTTATGTATTTCTTTCGGGTATGATGAGTGTTGAAGTTTAATGGTTCCATTCTATGAAACAAGATGTTCAACCCTTTAGCGATGTTTTGTTATGGATAAGTGAGAGGTTATAACCAAAGCAATTAACTAGTATGGTTTGAGTTATCAAGTTGGATATGTAGTGTGGAACATAAATGGTTTTAACTTGATTCCTTGGAATTAACGTTGATTAAGTCGAGGTTGTCTTCTAGTAGTTCTGATGAAAACTATGAGTAAGGGTATGTTTATACCTACTAGTGAACCGAGATTTATTAAGAAGTGTGAGATATTGATGACTTGTTTTGATCATTAAGATGATAGAAATTCGACAGATTTATTGGATAAATCGGTGCAAAGTATCTCAATGGATTTGTCTACCCATTAGTGATGAATATGTTAAGGATATGATTGAACGATGACCTAGAGGATATTAATCCAAGAATTTTCATAAGCGGCTACTTGATGGTCATACATAATTGCTAGATCGAAAACATGTATATCGGACTAGTTGGATGTAGAGGTAGTACCTTGTGACACCTGTTTACAAGGGATGTTGATATTAAATCTCTAGTTATAAATTGCCCTAAACTAAGAGCTTAAAATAGAGTGTTGACTCTACGTTTATAGATGGATATGTGACTACAAGTAGAAGTAGAGCCCTTTTGATATTTGGAGTGGGTGTGAGTAACACTGATGGTGGTGTGGATGAATGAATAAGTGATATCTGAAAGCGTGCTTGGCGAAGTTGTTATTTGATAAGTATGATTTTGTTAAAAGAGGTTTGTTTCAACCTTGTGACTGGTGTTTCTTTTGGAGAGATTTAGGATGGGATGAGAGGCGACGAGGATTCTCGCCAGGAGTATATTATTTTAGTGTTAGTAAGATTGCTAGTGAGGGATTATGATGACAATATGGAATGTATGGTATAAAGGGATTGGATCGCTTGCCTGATATGGATTAAGTGAAAATATTTCTAGCTTTGCGTCTGTGAACTTTCAGACCTCTTGTCGATGTGGTAGCTGAATTTGTTTTTGCGCTTAATGACGTGTTGAGAGGTTTTATTAGCTTCTTAGTGATTTTTGTATTGAGGTTTATGAATCTCTTATTGTTGGAGTTGGCAAAGTGATGCTGTAACCAACGAAAGTCTTTTTCTTTGTTAAAGGTAAGAGTGAAGTAGAAGTATTTGAGATGAAGTCAAGTTTGGTAACTTACGCTTCGAATTTTGCTTAAACTTTCTGTTTTGCCCATCAGAGTTTCTTGAATTCCAAAGGTAATGTTTTATTCCCGTTTGAGGACGTGTGCCCTCACCTTTGATCCTATCTTTTATTTTCCAAGAACATCATTATCTGATTGTTTCTCGTGATTTTGAACTACTGTAAGTGGTAACGTTTTCCTTCACGCTGAAATTTATTTCTATTTGCCTCTTCTTCTAAGAAAGGGTTAACCGAACTATTTTACAAAGTCTCTTCGGATGTGAATTGGCAACGAGATAGGGGTGGTCTAGTGGATGATTTGTGAACCTTTGGGAGAGGCATCGAATAATTAATCAATTTATTAGAATAATCCTTGAAAAGGATTTGAGTTAAAAAGAATATTAGTCTTTGGAGTTGACAGATTTCGTAGTCGCAACTAGTAGGACCTATAGCGAGATGTGGTCCAAGATTTCGTGTTTATTTTGACAGAACATTAGAAGTAGCAAGTATCAGAATCTTGATCAGAATTTTAGAGTATCGCATTTGGGTACTCAGTAAGATTGTGTAGAAGAAGCATGATGGTGTAGTTTCATGACGGTAATAGTGTGGAGAAAATTAATCGTTGCGTTAATTAACGGGATAGTAGGAATAATTGAGTTATTGTCAAGTATGACTCGGCCCCAGTGAGTAACCCCATAGGAGTTAGATTATCTCGATGGATGACTTGGTCAAGAATATATTTATCTTTTGACATTAAATGATTGAGTATGTTTGAATCTTGGACAATCAGTTAGGGTATTGCGAAGAGGTATATTACAGTTGTGTAGTAGGATTGGATTGGTGTGGATTAGAGAAGGTCTAAGGTTGGTGAAATAAAGTAGCTTGGGGCGGTTATCTGATTAGTTAGGAATATTGATATTAATGACTAAGATTATTGTCGAGCTGTGTGAAATTTTAGTAAACGAATGTGAGGATTTCCTATCAACTAAACCAGAAATTCACGATAGGAGACTTGAAGGTTAAATTTGGGGGCCCTGTATGTTATGCTAGGACCCGAAAGACCCAGTAATATGTGCAGAGGTGGAAGAACAGAACTGAATTTTAAATAGTGTGTTGACCTTTGATAGAATTCTTTGGGTAAACTAAATAAGTGGGAATGTGGTGAATATCAAGTTGATTATCTATAAAAGATTGAGGTGATATGATTGTGGATGAAATTTATATTGAGGAGTGTTGGGAACTATTTGTCAAGATAATTCTTTTGGTAGAGAAGTTGATCAGAGTATGCTATTGTGGATTGGAAGAGTCTCTCTTCATAGGTATGGATTTTGTGTTCAGTTTGAGCATAGCTTTGATATTGCCAAATAAAAAAATGAATAAATTAGAGTGTTATGCGTTGATTGGGAATCTCAAGGTTTAAGATAAAGATGAAAACCCTACAAGAAAGTTTGAGGAAAAGGTTGTATTCTTGGATAATGAAATGTTCTCTTGGCTTTTATTTGAGATTTGTCTTCGTGATGGATGCCAAACATTTATTAAGTTGGTTCTTCTCGGTATGCGAGATTCTTTCAGTTAAGACAAATAAAGGAAATGGTTGTTTTGAGCATTGAGTGATTTTGCCTTTGGCTTATGTGGTGTTCATTGGTAGCTGTCTAATTCGAAAGTGGAAGAGTTTCATGATGAATCTTTTGGTTTTGAATTTAACTCTTTTGGTGGGGAGTTGGTGATGCGTGTTCGCGTTGAGAATTCTTTATTCTCAGTTGGGTTTTGTTTTTGTTAGAGCTTGTTTAAAATGAGTTCTATGGTGCGTCCACAGTTAAAGAAGGTGCCCTTTGTAAAATTGAAAAGATCGAATGATACAAGGAACACGAGTTTATGTGCTATGTGTAGGTTGTGTGATTTGGTACTAAAGAAAATGTTGACCTTTGGTACTTTGGCTGTTTCTGAAATAGGCGAAGATTCGGGAGATAGCGCATTACTAGGACCGTCTCGAGTCCTAACGTGCCTAGAGCGTGAAGCTCGTTAGGGCCAGTGGCCCACGAGTAAGACCATGTCAACGAGACGTGACCGTTGAGTAACTCGTGAAAAGTTGGGGCGTGAAGTAAGGCGTAACATTTCAATTAGGTCAGGGTATGGTGGTCCCATAATTCCGAGAGGAAAAAAAAACTTGGGAATGGGAGTCTCGCATGTGCGGGCTTTGTCCGGAGTTATTCATAGCAGGAGCGTGGCAATGTTAGTAATCCTTAACTGTGATTATTCTTTGGCTTTAAGCGTGTTTGAATTCGGGGTCGAATTCAGTCTAAGGGGGGTAGAATGTAATACTCCAGAGTGGAAAACGGGAGAAAACCAGTTATTCAAAGGAAAAAGGGTTAATTAGAAATTGATCCAGAAGAAGGATCTAATAGAAAATAGTTAATTAGTCAGTTAAAAAGGGGTTAGCAGCAGTTTTGGGCAGCGTGGTGAGGCCTCGGGCCCATGAGCTTCGGCCCATAGGTGGAGGGAGGAGTCCGGCTTTAAAAGGGGGCCAAACCCTAGGCCGCCCCTCTCCTCCCCTATGGCCGCCACCCCACTCCCCTTGCGCCTCCTCATGGCAGCCTCCACCCCTTCCCCTCCCCTCTCCAAGTTGCCCCATCTTCCATTGGTGCCTCCCCTCCTTGCTACCGGTGTTCCCTGCTGCCAACCAAGCGAAGAAAGGACCGTAGGACTGCATCCTTTTGAGAGGAAGGAAGGGAAAGAGGGAGAGGATCTTCTTCATAGGGGTGGTTCATCATCTTCCTGCGATTCTTCAAGGGTAACGACGAGTGTTCTTCGCTGTTTGATTAGTATATTATGCGTTTACGGTTTCGTTTAGTAGATCGATTACTTTTGCTGCTAGATCGCGTTCTGTCCAGATTAGTGCGTGGAAGTTTTGGCATCCTTAGAAGCGGAATCTGGGAATGTTGTCTCCTAGAGATAGTTGGGTTTTGTTCTTAGCTTTAATTGGCCGCCAAGAACACCCAATTCCGATTTACGGTTTAGAAGTTACGTTGACTTAATTGCTGCTGTCCCAAAATCCTGACGAGAATCTGCAGTCGTTTTGATTAATAATTAAGAAGCTGTTAGAGGCCGAATTGGAGGTCTCCATCACCTAGAGAGTTGTAGGTTATCTCGTTATCTTTCATTGCCGACAAGAATCACGTCATTTGGACCTCTGTAGCAAAAGTTATGATTTTTCTTAGGGAGTCTGTGCTGTGGAGTGATGGCTGGTCTAACAGGTTTTAGTGTTTCGACTTAAGCGTATACTTAGAGGAAAAATCAGAGGGGCTCACCATAACTAAAAATGTAGATAATCCTTCCAGCTTTCAGGAAAACTAAAGATCATGAAATTCGGACGAACGTAGAGAAAGTTATGGTAGTTTCTTTGTTGCTGTCCAGAGACCCGACGCGAGAATTGATACTCTGTTGTATGGCTTGGTAGGGCTAGTAAAGGGACGAATCAGAGAACCTCACCAACTAGGTTTAGAAGGGGAATTCAATAACCTTTTCAGAATGTCCAAGAT
The DNA here is from genome assembly GCA_036346255.1 of Ampelocalamus luodianensis. Classification (NCBI taxonomy): domain Eukaryota; kingdom Viridiplantae; phylum Streptophyta; class Magnoliopsida; order Poales; family Poaceae; genus Ampelocalamus; species Ampelocalamus luodianensis. The sequence continues at coordinate 28,763,820 of CM070637.1, forward strand.
CTCTTTATTTGGATTTCTGTACAATTAGTTATGTTTTTTCGAAGGTGACTGTCCACTGGTAGGACAGACTGGTAGTTGGTAATAGAATTGGGGACCGCGTTTTAGTGGCCGTTATGCTCAGTTGTATCTATAGTTTTCCTTTTGAATCTATATGGTAGCCTTAGCGTGTCTCATATGTTATCCAGGTGTGGGTTTGATTCCGGGAGAAGCACTGTATCCCCAACCTCCTCGTTCGCACGGTTGAGGCAAGTGCATTGTTGTTAAATGGGTGTGATTGATTGGCTATGTTTGTGTGCTATTTGATATATGGTTGCATAGCAAGATGGCTTACTTGATGAATGTTTAAGTATGGTGATGGCTCAAATTATGCTTATGCTCTACTGTGGTTCAAGGTTGTTGTCTTTTGGTAAGATTGATGATGAATGAGAGATGAGCATTTGCATATTGAGAGCATATTGAGGCTTGGTCACGCGGTGACCAAGCATGTTTCCCTTTGAGATCCCCGTCATGAATGTGACGGGCCGAGATCCTCACTCGTGGAGCGTGGGCTTGAGGTCCCGTTACTTGCGGAGTAACGGGTAATTGGTCCATGTGCGTGCGCGCATGAGCATGGGTATCTTGGCGACGGTTGCATACTCTGCATTACCGGTGTAATGCACACAGAAAGTTAAAGATAAAGGTTCCTTGAGCATTGCATTTGCATATGAGATATTCTATTGTTGATCTCCTTTACATGTATGTTGATGTTATAGTTGTTTTATGTACTTGCTGAGTCTGTGGACTCACTCTTGCTTTTATTGTTGTTTTAGGTACCTGAGCCAAGAACGACATGCATGGGGGGAAGTAGTCTGCTAGTCACACACATGCCACATGAACTAAATAAAGTTGAATGATCTTCAGATCGTAATTGTTTTTAGTAATTGGGCAAGATACTCAAAGGTTCATTATGTCTTGTCTCTTGCAGGGGTTTAAGTATAATAATGATGAGTAGTGGAACTTTATACTTCATTGGATTGCTAGATACTTAGCATGTCTTTGATTATCTTTTGATGTGTCTGGATGATAGTTTAGTTAATTTATGAATTATCTGTATGTTGGAACCTCCGTGTAATTAATTTTACAGGGGAGGTTCTGCCGAAATTTACTAAAGTTGCCTTGATTAGAATTATTAGGATTTTGTTTAGTAGCATTCCAGGCTCATGTCGGGCTGGGGTGTTACAGTAGCATCATTTGTTTTTTCCCTAGTTTTTTACAGCAAGTAGAGAGGGAAATCACACTGGCTAAATAGAAAATTTAACAGAATTAACTGGCAGAGAGCAGTACCATTTGAACAGAGGACAACTTCGTCGATGATAACACGTAAGCATGAAGCAATCATTCCACAGGAATAATGCAGAGGCAAACTGCTGTAATTGTTTTAACTGATGCTGCAGCACTTCCGGAAGAAAAGCAAACACAAACAATGGTTTACGATTCATAGATAATAGCACACTGAACTTTACCTTTACTTGAAGTGTTAGGAACTCCACATAATCTAGGATGTCATGTATCCATTCTTGCATTAGAATTCAGAGGCAACCACTGCTGCTAAATAGCGAATGTCACAGAAACAGCACAGCATAATCAGGCAAGAAAAAACTGACAGCACACACAAACGAAGAAAAAATCCATATGTAGGTGTATTGATCAAGTCGGTTGCATTAATAAAGGAAGAGAAGGAATCACTTCATATGAATCACAGTACAATAGTTACTCCAACGCAAAAAACCTAGGAATGTAAGCGTAGCACATCACAGATAGCTTTACTGAGGATGCTATTCTATAACCTAAGCACTTCCACATAGGTCCAGTGGATCCCATTTTTTTTTTTGTAAAAAATCCTCAAGAGATCCAAAACAACAGCACATGAACCCTAAATTTAGGGACACAATATTAATTTCCAAAAAACAAATCAAAGATAGGGTTTCGCACAGATTCTCTGCCACTAACGTTTCGCTTCTACGGCCCAGCTAGCGTCCTCAGCATCGTCCTCACGGGCCAGCGTAGAAAAACAAGAACAGAAACTAGGAAAAGTGTATGCTTCCATCTCATCCATTAAGGTCATGGATGTTCAGCTGAACATCTATTAATTTTTACAGAAAATTTACTGTATAGTATGTGTATTACATATATATAATAAAATATACTCTTAATTGAGCCAACTAGACCACAACTCCCGCTCAGCCTATCAAACCATGCCTTCCTCGGGCGCCCTACAACCTCAAACTAGCACATATGATGGTCAGCCCATGCTCACACACTATTTGGTCTTTGCCCTTTGGGCATTGGACCATTCGGTCCAACCACAATAAGGTCATTTTCTCTTATCTCTCTCTAACCCTGTCAATTAACAGAGAATAGCCGGTTCTCATATCTCTCTCTCTCTCTCTCTCTCTTGATGCGGTGGCATGGCCACGACGAAGCCAAACACGACAGCAGGATGGAGGTCGGACGAGCAATGTCGGGCACCGGCCACCAATTAGGCCGTTGTCGTTGGGGCGCCGAGCAAGGAGGCCGGCCGGGTAGCCCTATGAGTCATCTACAACCTACGGTAGCGACCTGGCGCTCGCACAACTCTTGACAAGAAGTTAACATGCTAGCGCGCGGACACGGTACCCAAATTTCCAACAGCACAGAGGTGAGTTCAATCCGAATTACCATCTCCTCAATTCCCAAATCAACAAAGAGCAAACTCAAATGCCCAAATCAATAATTTTGTTTTTGTTAGTTTGAATTGTAATTGGTAAATCTTGTCTTTTTTGATTATTTTGTAATTTCACTAAATTATTTGAGATGTTGTCATCAGTATGAATAATTTGTATTTTGGTTTTTGCTATTGTGCACCTTTATGTTTTACGTGAAACAATATTTTCGTAACTTCAAACGTCCATTTTGGAAATCCTAGGTCCGCCACTGCATGACGAGCTAGTCTTCCAGCATGGCATGAGGGGCATTATGTTTGCCACGATACTGGGGAGCCAAACCTTTTTCCCTACTCAACATACTATGTAACGAAACTGATGTGACACAATGGCAGAAATGACCAAGGAACACCCACATTACTCCTCCCTAGGTCGCCGCTCTGAACCCTAGGTTGCCTTGTCCGTGTCGCCCACTCGTCACTTTCTTCATCTTTGCATCAAACCAATCGAGTTGGAAAAGAAGACCAAACTGATTCAGTAGGTTCAAACAAATTTGTTGCAACAAAAAGGTACGTTTCCAACCACTTTGTCATGTTAGAAGACCACTCGCCCCACTAGAGAGGTGGGTTGTCCACATCATCAGAAAATTGCATCAAAACGGGCGACATGGGGGAGTTTCTGACAACTGTGTGCTAGTGGAGTGAAAGTGTCATAAAAATTGTTCTGCGGGGAAAATCAAACTCCACCATACTTCCAGGTCTCAGGTGAGTTTTGCAAAAAGCACCAACTAAGGATACACACAGCCATAATAGACATCTAAATTCGCCTCAAAGAGGACTTGAACCTGGGTGGTTGGGGTGTACATCCACACCTCCCCACCAATTGAGCTAAGCTAATATATATATATATATATATATATATATATATATATATATATATATATATATATATATATATATATAAACGAGGATACCAAATAACAGTTCCTCCCGGACACGTCACATTCTTCCCACACGATATACATATACAGTTCCTTTTAAACATTTTACATTCAGAAATAATCGCTCTTTCTCATTACATGAGCCAAAATTCCAATCTAAAACAATGAACATGCATGGCTCGATTCAGTTAAGAGACCAATTTAAGCATAGCACAGGCACTTCTTCTTTCTTTCTTCTCGGTCATTTTGATCTTCCGTAAATTTTCTTCTAATGTACAACCTGCAGCATCAAACCCTGCAATCTGCGCCGGTCCAGCACTCCAACATCTGCTTGACTAGCAGCAGCGACGGAAGCAGCTGCAGAAGCAGCTAGAGGTAGGGCTTGGAAACTTGATGGTGCAACACTTAGGCGCCTTTGTCCTCCACCAGCTACACCGGCTCGTCTGGCCTTGGCGGTGGCTGTGGTCGTCGCTCTTCTCCGAGTGGACAAGCTTCTTGAGCTCTGCTTTCGTCTTGCCCAGCCGGGCCTCGTACTCCTTCCTCCACGCGCCGAACTGCCGCTTCAGCTTCTTGAGCTCGTCGACAGACTTGGCGCTCGGCCTCGGCTCGACCGCCGCCCGCGCGCCGTGCTCGAACGCTTGGCTCTGCTGCCGGAACTCCTTGGCCAGGCGGCTCACCTCGGTTTGCCTCTCGTCGACCACGGGCTCGCAGCCGCGCGTTCGACTCACCGATGCTTCCTGGGCTCTCCTGGCCGGAGACTGACCTGGCGCGCCACCTACAGATAATTCTCGGCGATGGTTTGTGGTTGATCCACCTGTCCTTCCCCCGGCATTTCGAGCCATCTGCAACACACAGGTGCGCACCACATTCTTGCGTTCAGAATTCGCAGTGCATTGGAGCTAAGAAATGAAGCAAGAAGATGACGGACTTCGATTACCTGCAACGCAGTGATTTGCTTCTGCAGCTCCTCCTCCACGGACTTCATCTTGACCTCGCATTCCGAGAGCCTGGATTCGTAATGCTCAACCTGTTGTCGCAACGCGGCGATCTCCTCCTCTTTCTGTCTCGCCTCCTCCTCTTTCTGTTTGGCCGCCTCCTCTGCCTTGATAGCCCTTCTTTCGAGCTCCAAGTTAACTGAACATTTCTCCTCCTCTTCTTCCTGTCATCCACAATTCAATCATTTCCATCAATAACACATGATAACATAACATGCAGCGCAATGTTAAAACGGAGGGGTGGTGGAACCTGCGGCGGCGGTAGTACTTGGGACGGCGGTGGCCGGTGAATCCACGGAGCCGGGGTGCCGGGCTTCTGCAACGAAGGAAGCCTGCCTCTCACCGTGGGGCGAGTAGGCAGCGCCGGCGGCGCCTCTTCTTTCGGCTTCTCTTCCGGCTTCCCTATCCCTCTCTGCATGAGCGCGTCCAGCATCACCTCCATGGAGCTCAGCGCCGACGACAGAGACGACGCCATCGCGCGCACACGTCAATGCCAACCAAATGCTAGGCCTCTCGCGCGCGTGAAATTCAGCTTTGTTCCTCCATCTTAAATGAGCTGCTCTCACGCCAGATTCCTTACCTTTGTTTGAGCACCTGAAGTCAACGACAAGGAATCATCACATCTTCATCAGAAGCAATCGTGGAAGAACAGACCAATGCGCTAGCGCGTGCACCCGTGCCACTATAATATGTTTGAATCGGGGAGGAACAGAGGAGAAGAACAGACCGGGGAAGGAAGCCGCGGCCGAGAAAATCAGCAGGCGGCACGGCATTAACCAACGGCCTCGCCAGCGCTGCCTGCCTGGGTTGGTTGTTGCGCTGGCTTCTTTGCTGTAACATTTCTGGTTGCACGTATGGTTTGCCCGTATTGGCATGGTCTGGTTGTCGGGGCTCTGTAGCCTGTAACTGCCGTTCTGTTTAGAAGCCTGCCTGGTTGTCCGTATGACAATAGTGATTATGTGGTAGTAGTACAAGTTAATCTTGTTGGTGCCCTTATGGAGATGACACATATGTGGTTTATGAGTATCATATCATTCATAGCATATCATGACATTGCATTGTGGATGTCGCCGCTTATGGCCGCGACCGTACCGGTACAGCATCGTACATTGCCGTAGTACGATGTACACTCTTACCCTGATGGGTAAGAGTGCAGTGGAGCATGGCATGCATTTGCATTAAGCATTGTGGATGGAGGACATGCATACTTATGCCAATGGTTGAAATCTTAAGAGGCAGGACTCATGTTAGTCCATGTGGTTAATTGAATGAGATAGTGGAATGTGGTTGCGGTCATGCAATAATATAATTTGTGTTGTAGCTTGCTTGTTATTTGATTAACCTGTTACTCAATTTACTTGCTGAGATTTTATCTCACTCTTATTGTTTCTTTCCCCCTTTCAGGTGATTCTTAAGCATTCCTGGGATGGGTAGAGCGGCACTACAATAATGCACTCAATTCATAGTTTCATGCTGCAATAAAGTTGAGAGGAAACTAGCCTAATGACTAGCTATTCACGAGTGTTCTGTTGAATTATTATTGATGCATTTGTGGACTACACTTGGATTAATCTGCTAGAGGTTGTTTAATTATTGAACTTGTTACCGTTATCTTTATTCCCTTAGTCGTTTATGCTTCCGCTTATTGATTCTTGCCTAGAGTTGTTGCCGAAATAATTTGTCTTGAAATTATTGGCTAGCTGTAGAGTGGTTAAGTAGCATTCCAGGGTAATGTGGGTCCTGGGGTGTTACACGATCTTCCAACAGGTTCTGGATATGTTCGATTTGGTGGAGGCGCGACACAAATCGACTCGGCTTCCGAACAACACGTTCCGAACCCCGCAATCGCAGCACCACGTCTCCTCAGGTTATCAACCGTGCGCAGCCCGGTTGACCTCGCCAAGAAGGCTAATCCTCGCCTGCGAATCGAAGAACACAAGCAAGAACAAGGAAGAACACAACGGAATTGCAGATGTATTATTTTAGCACTCGAAAGTTGGGGTCTCACAAACCGAGGAACGACGAAACTGTTCAAGACAGAATTAATCTAAGCAAAACCCACCCCTAATAGTGGGGGTGGCGGCTGGATATAGAGGACTGAGGAGCGTGCAAAACCCCTGGACGTGCCCTAATGGGCTCCAACACGATACAAAGCCGAACGGCCCAAAAGACGGTGACGTAGAACCCTGACAGATTCTGAATGCCCACTTGTTTCGACGAATCCCGTTGACTTCGAAGGAATTTTGACATGGGACCAGAGCCATTGGAAAGGTCGTCTTCTCAGCTTTCCACACATATGTGGAACGTCCAAAACGGAGCCCGGATGCGATCTAGGCGTCCGTTTTAGTGCGACCAGTCCTGGACTCGGGTTGGATTCAAGTCGGCTTGAGTTGGGCCTCCAACATGATTCGACCGCCCTTGCTAGACTTGTGCACCTCGTAGCCCTTCTCCAAGTTCTTCCAGGTCCTCTCCATGGTTCCTAATCATAATTAAATCATTAGGTAGCAATCGATTCTCAAATGAACAAAAAGAAGTACTTAGGAACGAGCTCACCTGTAAATTCAATTGTCGGGCGCGAGCTCTAGTAATTGGTCCTTGAATGTCAAGTGGAGGATTGTTGTGTGTATACGAAGAAGTGATGTCCTCATCATGTCATAGACACGGTTTATGTGAACCAAGCCTACGAGCTTTTGGCTCGGGGGGTGGTGCTGACGCGGCTGATGTGGCCGCCAAGTGGGCAGCCACGTGGGTTTTGGCGCCGAGGTGGCGCTGACCTGGCGCCTACGTGGACATATCACGTAGGTCCGGTGAGCGGCGATGCTACGGGCTCGGGCTCGCCGGCGTTCTACGCCGCGGCGAGCTACATGGATGCACGCACAATGTAGAGGGGGTGACAGGGAACTGGGTGTGTTACCACACGGCGGCGAAGGGTGAAGAGATGGCCGGCGACAAGGTCTTTAGCGGCGGCGGCATGCGGTCGTCGGTGAAGAAGGTGATCCCGGGGTCCTCCGGCAAAGTGGTTGGCAGCAACGGCTTCGCAACAACGAGACGATGACGACGGTATCAACGAAGGGGGCGTAGGGGCTTCGGTGGCGCCGAAATCAGAGAAGACCCGAAGGTTTACAGCCAGCGAAGAACTTAAGTTAGGGCACTAGGGGCGAGGTGAAGGGCCGTGGATGGTGGCGTTGTGTTGTGGTGAGGGAGGCGCTCCCGACGCCAATATTTATAGGGCACGGGCATGACCGAGGCGGTGTGTTTCGCAAGAAGGTCCGTGTGATGTCATCGATGGAATTACGGGGATTTGGGGCCGGAGTTGGAAAGGTGAGGGCCGTGTCAGAGGCAGAGGGGATCCCGGGCATAAATGCGCGCGACGATTAGGGAGATGCGGCCAGATTTGCCCTGTTTTGGAAAGGTTTTGAAACCCGACAATGGTAGACGCGACGCGAGGGAAAGGAAAGCGCGAGGTGGAAGAAAGGAAAGGGGGACGATGACGCGGGCCCGTTAGATTTCGATCGAACGGTGCACACGGGCGGGAGCGAATAGGTAAGTAACGGTTGATGCGCGGCCATTGGATTTTAATCCAACGGTCGCGATAGATTGAAGCGGTGCGGTGAATAGGAAAGTGGCGAGTCCATAGGGGCCGTCCGATTTAGATCTGATGGTCCACATGCGTTGGGTCTTCGGATTCTGGAGGTTACGTGAAAGATGGTCGTTGGATTTTGATCCAACGGATGATAGGGGTTGGTGCGGGCGCATGAGAGAGAGAGAGAGAGAGAGAGACTGACAGTGGGCCCCGCTGTCAGTGAGAGGGAGAGGCGGCGCGGGTTGGCTGGCACGAGCCGCGCTCGGGAAAAAGGACTGGGCCGAGGGAGTTTCGGCCCAAACATTGGTTAAGTTTTTCTTTTGATTTTCTAATTAATTAAATGCTGATAATTCAATTAGGCTTTAGAAAATAGAAGATTAAGTACAAAAATAATGAGAAAATTCACAGAAATTCTCTGAGATATTTTGGATTTAAATAAAATGCTTCCAACTATTTTTGGGTAATAGATTTTGCAAATAAATTTGTTTACCTTTAAATTAATTAAGTAAAAGCTTTTAAAAATTTCAGAAAAACCACTAAATTGATTTAAATTTTACTTTCAACTGAAATATGAAATTTGGGTTGTTACACCGAGTGCGACGTGTGCTGTCGTGTTAAGGCCGAGCATCAGCGTCCAACAGGACTTCTTCAGTCGTTGCCAGTGCCAGAGTGGAAATAGGATTCCGTTGGCATGGATTTCATCACCGGTCTACCCCGCTCGGGCAAAGGAAATGATGTCATCTGGGTTGTCATCGATCGGTTGACTAAAGTGGCACACTTTCTTCCGGTCAAAACCAAGATTCGTACTGGTCACCTGGCCGAGCTCTATGTCTCCCGGATTGTGAGTTTGCATGGTGTACCTTAGAAGATCGTTTCCGACCGTGGCTCTATTTTCACCTCCCAGTTCTGGAGCAGCTTGCAAGAAGCTATGGGGACCCGTCTTCTTTTCAGCACAGCTTGCCATCCTCAGACTGATGGCCAGACGGAGCGAGTCAACCAAGTTTTGGAATATATGCTCCGTGCTTGTGTTCTTTCCTATGGGAAGAAGTGGGAGAAGTGTCTGCCGTTTGCCGAATTCTCGTACAACAACAATTTCCAAGCCAGTCTTGGTATGACACCTTTTGAGGCCTTGTATGGGAGAAAGTGCAGAACACCGTTGAACTGGTCAGAGACTGGAGAAAGGCAGTTCTATGGCCCAGATTTGATCAATGAGGCCGAAAGCCAAGTTCAGCTGATTCACGATCGTTTGCGCACGGCCCAATCCAGGCAGAAGAGCTATGCAGATCGTCGTTGCCATGAGTTGAGCTTTGAGCCCAATGACTTTGTTTATCTCAAAGTCTCGCCTTTGAAGAGCCATCAGCGCTTCGGCATCAAGGGCAAGCTGGGTCCTCGATATGTTGGGCCTTATCGCATCATCGAGAGAGTGGGAGCTGTTGCATACAGGTTGGAGTTGCCAGCTACACTTGAGGGGGTACATGATTTGTTCCATGTGTCCCATTTGAAGAAGTGCCTCCGTGTTCCGACTGAGGAAACTCCGTTGGAAAATCTCGATGTGCAAGAAGATTTGACCTACCGCGAGCACCCTGTTCGTATTCTTGAAGAATTTGAACGTAGAACAAGGAATCATGTCATCAAGTTCCTTAAGGTTCAGTGGTCGAATCATTCCGAGGATGAGGCAACTGGGACCGGAAGATCGTCTTCGTGCGGACTACCCGTCTTTCTTCTCCGACTAAACGGAATCTCGGGACGAGATTCTTGTAAGGGGGGGGGGGGGAGATTTGTAACATCCCAAGTTTTGGCTTGTGTTTCAAATGTAAGAAAATGTGTAGAAATTAAAAACATTCTTACATCTTGTATTTTCTATATGTTCTGAAAAATTCTTGTAAAAGAATTATGGAAATACCAAGCCACAAGTCATTTTGACCTAAACCTTGTCCTTCAAAAACTTTCGTGTCGAACCTTGTGATCAGTCTCTGGAAATATTATTCCTAAATTCTAGGGTTAATGTGTGACCCCTCTGAAAAATGTCACAATTTTTAGAAATTGTTTGAATATTTTTAGAGGGCTGTCAAACCCTAGCTCAGCACTTTGCAAAATTTTTGGAGGAAAATGTACTACATGAAAACCTCTAAAAATTTTATACAAGGTCAATGTCAAAGTTAGAAAGCTCTTGTAAAAATTTCAGAATTTTTGAAGTTAGTTTGCTACCTTAAATAATTCTCCATAGTTCTCTGTTCAAATCTAAACCCTAGGTTTGAGTCAGACTCGGGCTCGAGTCGGACCCGAGCCCAAGTCTTTTGACTCGGTCGAACCCAGTCCAGGAGCCGCACTCGGGCTCAGCCTTGAGCGCACGTGTGTGGGCCGTTGGATTTCAATCCAACGCTTACGACCTCCCCTGCTTCTCCAAACCTCCGGAGGACATGTGAGATCTGAGCTATCCATATCTAATCGGAGCGCCCACGACCACCCCAACCCTTCTTCTCTGTTCTTCTTCTTCCTCCTCGCGCCCATACGCGCGTGCGAGCCATGGCAGGTGAGCAGGGTAGCGCTTAGTCACCTCGTGGAGCCTGGCAACGGCTCTGAGTGCCCCTTTTTCAACCTTGTCAGCGTTTAGCCCTGTCCTCACCTGCTCCTCTCCTCGTTTTCATGCGCGACACACCCCTTTTGTCCCATCGCCATTAAGCCCTAGTCCTCGTGCGGCCATTGGCACTTGAGCTACTTGAGAGCCTCTGAGCCTTCCTTGAGTTCCTCTTCCACACTCACAATCACCCTCAACTCTCTCTCTCTGTGTGTGTTTGAGTGCAAAACACCGAGACCCTCTTCTTCTGCCATTTTTGACCTCCCAAGCTCGGTGGTGGCTTGGTGCTCCAGTGGTCCCCTTGCCCTACTCTTCGTTCCCTTTGGGACCTTGGCTCATCGCGAACCTTGTCCCTAACTCCACTTTGGGTTGCTTTCACAGGAGCAGCTTGAATTGGAGTTTGCGCGGATTGCGGTCGGAAGCGGTCTTCGTCGTCCTTGACTCCGGTAAGGGTTTTCCCTTCTATTGGTTGGTCTAGGACCTCCTCCGGACCTTGGCGAAGCTATCCTCACCATTCTCTAAATCCCCTTTGGCCCAGGATCTCTTGTTGTCGTCATCATCCTCGTCTCCAGCATCGGTCTCCGCCGCTAGGACTCCTCCAACTCCCCTCAGACCTCCTCTGTGCCCTGGTAAGTTCGCAATAGCCCCCTAGAGTTCGAGCACCCGTTAGATTAGGTCGTAGCGAAGCTTTATCTGTTTTCGGTTTTTGCCGAAACTGCTCCTCCGCCTCTCTCCGGCTTGCTGGCGTTTTAGGCCAGCTCCACCGTCGAGAGTGCCTCCGATGTGTTTGTATTAGTATTGCGCCCATTTTGGTATTGCGGGCAAAGTGTGAAGCCCTGTACTGTTGTCGTAAGACTTGGCAAAGTCCACGACCTCCTAGGTGTCATCGTAGCCGTTTAGGACCTCCTTGGTTCAATCTTAGCCGTTTGGATCATCCCCGCGCGAAAAGACCACCCCATGGTCGTTTTTGCAAAAACCACCCTCGGGACCTCCCTCGGGGTCCTCTTTGCAAAAGACCACCCCATGGTCTTTTGCAAAGAAAACCTCAGGACCTCCCCCTCCGTGAGTCTTAACCTTTAGGACCATCCCCGGGTAGATCTTGACCATTCAGGACCTCCCAGTGAAGATTTAAGCCGTTGAAACCTCCCTGTGTTAAGACCTTATCTTTACGGACATCCCTAGTGAGTTCTTGACCATTAAGACCTCCCCGGTGAGTTCTTAGCTGTTCAGGACCTCCCCTCCTTGAAATCCTATCGTCCAGGACATCCTCCGTTAAATCCTTAGCCTTAGGACCTCCCCATCAGCTCTGGACATTCAGATCTTAATCTAACGGCCTAGACCTCCTCAGCACTTTAGGTGTTCTAGTGAGTCAAGTCCTCTGTTGCCGTTCATTTTGATATCTGCGGCCCAGATCTCTGTTGCGTTCGGCCCTCCGAAGGGACCCTTGATCTGAGCCATTCCTCTTTAGATCCTTAGCCCAGATTTGGAGGGGGGGGGCATTCGGGAAGTCCGAATGTCCCAACCCATGCGGACCGTTGGATCTAATCCAACGGTAAGATGCGTGCGGCGCTGTGCGCTCCGTTCGGCCCCGCATTTGGGCCGTTGGATTCAAGATCAATGGCCCAGGTTTTTCCCTTTTGGTTTGACAATCAGTAAATCCCAAAACCTTTTATTCGTAAAGTGAAAATTGTGTTAAACTTTGAAAATTCATAACTAATTCATTTTAATTCCTTTTTAGATGATTCCAATCGTGTTAAATTCCTGTTTAACTGAAGTTTAATCTAAAAATACATTTAGACATTATTCTAGGCCAGAAAATCTGGTAAACAATATTAACTTGTTTCAGCCATTATTTAATATTCCAGAAATTGAAGTAAAACTTGTAAAATGCATAACTTTTTCTGTATAACTCAAAACTGGGCAAAATCAAGTTTGCAAAATTCCTCTGTTAGTATACTTTAATATGGAATAGATTTTATTCATGACTTTGCCTCTAAAAAATGATATGTTCTAGTTTCACAACCTAGAAAAGTCATAAGTAATTCATTTTAACTCCAAATTGAGTAGACTCGGTTTTGCTGTTCTTAGAATGCCATGTTTTACCTACCATAAAAATTTTAGGTTCTAGATCTTTCTGGAAATTTGTGCTATGAACAGTAACCGAAATTAATTTAATTTGGAATTTCTAGGCTGAGAAAAAATGTTTAGACTATAACTTTTTCATGCTTAGTCCAAATGAAGTGATTCTTGTTGCTAAATTCATTTAAAATCATACCCTTGCTGCTGTATAAATTTCATGGGATTTGGATGACTTTGGCTTTTGAGTTTCTTTCGGTGTTCTTCGTTCTTATTGGAAATTTCAAGTTTCTTTGTTCAGGAGCTCTTGTCTGCGTTATCTTCCTCATCTCTGGCGTCGCTCTCCACCGCCAGACTTTCTCTGACTTCCCTCGGACCTCCTCTGTGCCCTGGTAAGTTCGCAATAGCCTCCTTGAGCTCGAGCAACCATTAGATTAGATCATAGCGGAGCCATTCGCGTTTTCGTAGTTTACCGTAGGAGCTCCTCCGCCCCTCTCTGGCTCGCCAGCATTTTAGGCCAGCTCCGCCGTCGAGAGTGCCTGTGTTGTGTTCGCAATAGTATTGCGCATAGTTTGGTAGTTTCGGTTCGCTCGCCGGGCAAAGTGTGAAGTCCTGTGCGTCCACGTCATTTCCTTTTGATTGTTTTCTAGTAAGCTTTTATTTGCCAACTGAAAATTGTATTAAACTTTAAAAACTCATAACTAATTCATTTTAATTCCTTTTTAGATGAATCCAACTGTGTTAAATTCCTGTTTAACTAAAGTTTAATCTAAAAATACATTCAAACGTTGTTCTAGGCCAGAAAATCTTGTAAATAACATTAGCTCGTTTCAGCCATTATTTAATATTCCAAAAATTCAAGTAAAACTTGTAAAATACATAACTTTTTCTGTATAACTCCAAACTGGGCAAACTCAAGTTTGTAAAATTCCTCTATTAGTATACTTTAATTTGGAATAGGTCTTGTTCATGTATGTACCTCTGAAAAATGTTATATCCTAGTTTCATAACTTAGAAAAATCATAAGTAATTCATTTTAACTCCAAATTGAGTAAACTCAGTTTTGTTGTGCTTAGAATACCATGATCTACCTACCATAAAAACTTCAGGTCCTTGATCTTTCTGGAAATTTGTGCCATGAACAGTAACCGAAATTAATTTAAATTGAATTTCAAGGCTGAGAAAAGTTGTTTAGGCTATAACTTTTGCATGGTTAGTCGAAGTTGAATAATTCTGGTTGCTAAATTCTGTATAAATTTCATGGGATTTGGATGACTTTGGCTTTTGAGTTTCTTTTGGTGTTCTTCGTTCTTATTGGTTTTATCGCGTTATTGCGTTAGGTTCCGAAGAGTTTGTTGAGCCCGAGAGTGATTCTCTACAGCAAGAGCACATCCAGCAAGACAAGCAAATCTAGCATCATTTGATCATATTGCTCCTATTATTTTCAAAGTCTAATATGTTGTTTGCAAATTCTACGTGTGCATTGCTATCTTGTTTTAAACTATTGTCGATTAGTTAACCTATTAGATGCATAATCTGTAGGAAAATCTTTATCTTCTACTACTGAGCCTAGGAGTATCTTGCTGTGATTTAGGGTTCGATGGATGAGCCCTTGTCACTTAGTAGTTTACGAGTTAATGTTGCTTAGTCATGCTTAGCTACCGGTAGAAATGGGCGGTTGTCGACTTAGTCGATAATCTTGATCACACAAACTTATTATGACTTTATGATTTCAGCCTTTGTGCTATGTTTAATTGTGAAAAATAAAAATAAAAACAAAATGATTTGGACTTGGGCACAATGGTAAGATGGTGTGCTTTTGGGTGTGACTGGAATGGTGCCCAAGTCAACAAGGACCGAACATCTTGTTACACTAAACCAAGCATTTTTGTATGCTAACCAGACCAGAGGGTATGGGACCTCTCTTGACTTAGTACTTTGGCGTGTGTTAGCTCCGAGTCACAGGAGGGATGGTGTTTGGGAGCATTGTAGTTGTTCGAAAAGCTTTACCCCAGGTGGGCAGTTGTCTTTTCGGCTTTACAATGTAAGCGTATGGGTTCTATCCATACGAGCGGCTCGTAGTTGATACACAATATTGGAAACGTCTCGTAGGACTTAGCCGTGCCGGCATACCTTTGGAAGTGTGCTAATCTTGTGGCTTAAAGGCGGTCTGAAGTGTGGGTACATTGGTACACCCTTGCAAGGTTTGATCTATTCGAATAGCCTCGTCCTAGGTTATGGACGCGCTTGGCAAGGTCTTTCAAGAGTTAGACTGTAACCTTTTAAATTAAAACTTGATGGTTGGAATGAATCAGGGATTCGTGCTATGTTGTGGTGGCTATTGGGTTAGTCACTTCTAGGTTGTTCCTTATGCTATTTATTGTTACCTCGCTGTTACTTCAATGATTTAAAAAAAACAGATTTGACAAATTGCCTTCAATCAATTATATTATTGCAAATGAAAATTACTTTATACGTCCAACTAACCATATAACCATCTCCTTTGTTACAGCTTTCGTGTAGCTATATATAGGCTTGTTACTTGTAAGTCTTGTGAATACATTATTGTACTCACCTGCATTGCTTGTTGTGTCCAGAGGAGGAAGTGGATCCCCAAGGGACCTACTTCTGTGAGTTTTGCTGTGGATCGTGCGACTAGCTTGGTGGCCCGGTCGGTTGCCTTGTGGGTGTGTAGCTAACCGGTTGTCTTTTGTTTATAGCCATCTTATGGCGCTTTTGCTTACACTGTTATTATCACTCTTGTCATTTGGCCGGTCGGCTCTTTTGTAATAACTTTATATATTATATGTCTTTTGCTAGACTTGTTGTATGGAAATGATGCATGATTTTGTAAAAGTGTATGTGTGCTGCAATTCTGGGAAGCATATGTCCATCGAGGTACGGTATATTTTGTTTGTGATGCTAGGGTCAAAAGAAGACTAAGCATTACAAGCTAAATAAACCAGGGTCTCACAAAGTTGTTATCAGAGCCATACTGATCATAGAAGCCCCTAGCTTGGTTGCCTTAAGATATTTTGAAAAACTTAGTTTCAAAATATCAAATGGTTTATGAAAATCCTAAGTAAGTTCTCAGATTTTATTCTTTACCTATCTTAGCTTGCTCACCTTACCTTGTCTGGTTAAGTTTTGAAATGCTGATTTTCCTCTCATCTTCTTTCAAAAGATAGTGGTTTATCAGTTAAGGTGTTGGCTGTCTTTGGGTAGAGATTAGGAGCTTCTGGAGTTGAGAATCTCAGCTGAGGAGGCACAGGAGGCACCTGACGTTGTGTTGGGTACGCTTCTTGTCAATGATTGTCCTGCTGTAGTATTATTTGATTCAGGAGCTTCACATTCCTTTATTGCAAGATCTTTTGCTGCTGCCAGTGATCTTCACTTTGTTCCTTTGGGGGTTCCTTTGCTTATTCGCTCTCCGGGTTCGGAAATGAGAGCTGATCAAGAATGCCGTGATGTTCCTATTGAAGTCAAAGGAGTGGGATTCTTGGCGAATCTTATCCTACTCAACTCAGCGAGTCTGGATGTGATTCTTGGCATGGATTGGTTGTCCCAACACTTGGGGAAAATCGATTGTGCCAAGAAGATTGTCTACCTCACCAGCCCCTCAGGCGAACAGGTTGGATTTTCACTGCAGCTGCAAGGGTCACATCTTTGTGCACTTGAAGCAAAGCCAGCCTTCGAGATTCAGGATGTCCCCACAGTATGTGACTTCGTGGATATTTTCTCTGAAGATTTGCCTGGGATGCCTCCAGTTTGAGACCTGGAATTCGTCATTGAGTTGCTGCCCGGTACCGCTCCAATTTCGAAGGCACCATACAGAATGCCTCCTAATGAGTTGGAGGAGCTGAAGAAGCAACTAGGTGAGCTTCAAGAGAAGGGTTTTATCCGTCCTAGCTCATCTCCTTGGGGTTGTCCAGTGATTTTTGTGAAGAAGAAGGACAAGACCTTGCGCATGTGCGTTGATTACCGTCCGCTTAATGAAGTGACGGTGAAGAACAAGTATCCTTTGCCCCGCATCGACGATCCTTTTGACCAGTTGACCGGAGCTCGGGTATTCTCCAAGATTGACTTGAGATTGGGGTATCATCAAGTCAGGATCAGATCTGAAGATATCCTGAAGACGGCTTTCACTACTTGTTATGGTTTGTACGAGTACACTGTTATGTCTTTTGGCTTAACCAATGCTCCTGCTTTATTCATGAACCTTATGAACTCAGTATTCATGGAGTATCTAGATAAGTTCGTTGTGGTATTCATCGACGATATCCTTATTTACTCCAAGAGTGAAGAAGAGCATGCTGAGCATCTGAAGCTTGTATTGGGAAAGCTACGTGAGCACCAGCTATATGCGAAGTTCAGCAAGTGCGAGTTTTAGTTGAAGGAAGTGGCATTCTTGGGCCATGTTCTTTCAGCAGGAGGTGTAGCTGTGGATCCTAGCAAGGTCAGCGATGTGCTATCTTGGGGTCAGCCCAAGTCAATCACCGATGTGTAGAGTTTTTTTTTAGCGGGTTACTACCGTCGCTTTATCAAGAACTTCTCTAAGATCACAAAGCAGATGACTGAATTGCTCAAGAAGGACAAGAAGATTGTGTGGTCCTCTGCTTGTGATGAGAGTTTTCAGGAACTCAAGAAGCGGTTGACTTCAGCCCCAGTGCTTGTTCTTCCCGATGTCCACAAGAGCTTCGATATCTTTTGCGATGTCTCTCGTCAGGGACTCGGTTGTGTTCTTATGCAAGAGGGCAAGGTTGTGACCTATGCATCAAGGCAGTTGATGTAACATCCCAAAGTTCTGTTACCAAAATAAAAATTAGTTATTCTTTTATTGGATTTTCTGAGTTTTAATAGTGCTTTCTTGGTTTTCTTAAATTTATAAGATTTTAAAAGTCAAAAATAAAATTTATTGATTTTTATGACTTTTTATTGGATTTAAAGTGAAAAATTAAATTTTAAGTAATTTTTAGAATTTTCTGGAATTTTAATAGCTTTTTACTATTTATTTTAAAATAAAAATAATTACTGTTCAAAAATTAATATCAACTTTAAGTTAGAATTATTTTTATTAAGTTCAAAATAAATCAAGAAATTTTTGTGAATTTTTGGACTCTATTTGCTATCTTCTAAAATTATATTTTTTTATTGCTTAAATCTGTATTAATTTTGAATATATATATATATATATATATTAAAATATATACATTTTCCCACGTGGGCAGCCCTTCCCATCAAGTCACCCATCAACAAATTTCCCCAGCTAAGCACGCTTAACGTGCTAGTCACATGCATGTGCTGCCACATGCCCTTTTGTATTTAATCAATATATACATCCTTCTTTATTCTTTCACTCCTTTCTTTCTCTCTCATCTTCTCCAACCAAATTGTTTTGTCTAGAGAGCACAAACAGCAGCCGACCACCATTAAAGAACCTTCCAAAAGCTTCTCAAACCCACAAATCTCTCCACCATCCTTCACGAAAATTATGGCAATCAAACCCATACATCATGCCTCCTCCAATCCGGCCATTAATCCTTTCCATAATCCTCTCAATCCCGTAAATCACGCTCTCATCCGTTGATGGTCACGCATGCGGCTCTTCCTCTCTGGTTCCTCTCCGACCCTATAAAAGGGAGCATCGGGTGCCTCTCCTCTCCCGCATCCATCCCCTGTAGTCTCCCCTTCTCCCTCCCTTCCTCCTAGACACAGTTAAAGTTTTTGTTCCACCGACCGAACGTCGTCTTCCGCCTTTAGCGTCACCTCCGGTGGGTCTTCGCCACCCTCTTCACCACCACCGGCATCGCAACATTGTGATCTACGCAGTGCAGCCTCTCTCTTCGCCGGAACATCGCCGGAGTGTCACCTCCCTCCATGGCCACCACCACTGCCCGTGCATCTCCGCCGCCACCGCCGACCGCCCCTCGCCGCGCCGCCACCTCCTACAGCCTCGTCGCGGGGTAAGAAACCCATTTTCGTTGTTCCCCGGTCACCTCTCCCTTTTCCTTCTCTAGACGCCATCATTTCTTTTCTTGCTTGCTGTTCGGCTGGAGGAAGAAGACACACGGTAGCTAATTTATCTAGTCGATGCTTTGCACTTTGTACATACACATTTTAATCCTTCCAAAAATTCGTTCTCTCGCATGCAAAGTCCAAATCCGTTGATTCTTCCTTCTAAATTCATCTACTATTTACAGTATTTATTTCATAATTTTTAGATTTTATTTATTTTCTGTTATTTATTCGGCCCATTATCCGCGTCATCGCCTTTCTCCTCGCCACCGGCCAACCATGCGCGTTCCACCCTAACCAAGGAGAGCATTGTGTTCCCCGCTGTTCCCCCTTCAAATCTGTAATACCCCGATTTATTCTAAGGAAGAAATCATTCAAAAGAGAAGAATAGAATTAAGAAAGAGGGGTTTTTCGCTTTTCTTCGGCAACCTGGGCCTCGGACCTTGGCCTAGGAGGCCCATGGGGGGCCGGCCACCTATAAAAGAAGGGGGAAAAGCCTAGGCCAGCACTGTAGCTACAGTGCCGCCGCTACAGTGCCTTGCCTCTTAGAGCCGCTCCTTCCCGCTGCCGGTGTTCGCAAAGGAAGGAGAAGGAAGGACTGCAGATTGGTTGGCCGAAAGGAGGGACAAGGGATCTTCTTCGTGGGGTATCGTTCAGCATCTCCCTAAGGTTCTACAAGGGTAATGATTCTCGATTATCGTTGGTTGTTTAGTCGTAGAGGAGAAATCGAATAGATTTGATTGGATCAATGTCAGTCTGCTGTTCACATCAATCTGTCCAGATTGTTGCATGGGCGTTTTCGTGATCTTAGACGCCGAACCAGTAATTTTGATCTAGATTATGTTATTAGCTTTTGGTGGCTACCAAGAACACCTGATTCCGACATTCGAGTCAAAAGTTATGATAGATTTCGTATCTGTTGTCCAGATTTATGACGAGATTAGTCTGTTTTGTTATTTCATAAAATATGAATTTGTAATTCGAAGAATCTAGGTTTTCACCCAACTAGGTTATTATAGTTAATTTGATAACCTTTCCAGATTGTTAAAGAACGTTCAATTCGGAGTTATAGATTAAAAGTTATGATCGTTTTAGTGCTGCTTTTTTTTCTGCTCTGTGCTGAAAGTTCATCAGTCTGTTGTCGTACTAATTTGGCCGAATTAGATTATCTTGTCAACTAGAGTATCGTAGATTTGTTAGTTAAGAATCCACAGAAACTGGATTCACCTCATTCGGAGTTCCAGATCAAGAGTTATGTTGTTTACCGTGCTGCTGTCCAGAGGCGGTTTAGGGAAGAATGCGATGGTTTTTAGTTTAGAGCTTCTAGTTAAATATTGAATCTCTGGGAAAGCGTTGTAGGACGTTATTCAGTAATGTCGTGTTCTTCGCGTTCTTATTTCAGTTATTTAATTGTTTAGGAGGTGAAGCTTCGGGTTTAGGAGCACCATCTTTTCCTTCCAACGCGTCGCTTCGCGGAAGGCAAGTACACTAACGTTTGTATGAATTGTGTATGTTGGATGCTGGATGTTCGTACTGTGTTTTCATTTGATACATGAGAAGTTCCGATGATTATGTTTCTTCCGTATGTGAAATTCATATGTTCAAAGATGATGCTGGTCGTTATTCTTAAGTATATTCATGCACCCATGTTCAAGTCTGTCCACGTGAGTGGAACTCTATGGGAGTGGAGTCTAAAGTCCCATCAATTCCAGTATGGGCATGTGAGTCCCACCATTCCAATGTGGGCAGTTTGGACACCCGTATGAAACGTTCTTCATACGGTATTTTGGATCCCCGTATTTCGATAAATACGGGCTTAAGTGAGCACCGACGGGTGTGTCACTGGCTATACCGGTATATACATGTGTGCAGTCCAATCCTTTGAATTTGAACATTCATCTAATATCCTCAAAGTATTCATTTGTTGTATGTTCAGAGGTTGAGAAGAGATTGTCTTGTTCATGTTGGTTGTGCAACACTCTGGTTATTCGGAAGCCAAGATGTCACCTAAATCATCTAACATACATCCATAAGGCGGAAGAATTTGAATAATATCAACTATTGATATAAAGAAATCACTACTTAATAGAACCATGGCATGACAATAGTCTGAATTCAAGCAAGTGTAACGAATGATGATCGAAGATCACAAGCAATACATAATCAATCATAACATGGAGAAGGTATCCTTCCTTCACCACTTAAATTTATTTATTACAGTTCATCCCTTAACGAATGAAAGATAGAAACTAAATCATATTATTGAACTTGATTATGGTGATTTGCACGATTAGTGCGTGTCTACTCCCTCCCGATAGAGCCAGCATCAATGATCACCTAAAATAAACAAACAAAGCAATAATGAGTCCGTGACTCAGCAAGTACAATGAATAAATGAACATACCACAGGTACGAATAAGACCTCATAATTAAAGAATGCGAACATACCCCGAATGAGTGCATGAATGAATATAATGAATGGATTTAATGAAAAGAATGGACTGCACACATACTTATACCGGTATAGCTAGTGACACACCCGTCGGTGTGCACTTAAGCCCGTATTTATCGAAATACGGGGATCCAAAATACCGTATGAAGAATGTTTCATACGGGTGTCCAAAACTGCCCATATTGGAATGGTGGGACTTCACATGCCCATACTGGAATTGATGGGACTTTAGACTCCACTCCCGTGGACGGAACATGAACATGGATGCATTAATGAACATAAGTATTATGACTAACATCATCTGCACACATATGAAAGAACATACGCAAGGAACAAAATCCTTGAAACCTCTTGTATTCTTTAACCTCCACTCCCGTGGACGGAACATGAATATTGAGGCTTCTCTCATATCGAACAAAACACAATATTAAACATCGAGCGTCCATTATTTACAAATCACACAAAAGTCAATGTACTTGCCTTCAAATGACTGCGGTAGTAGGTAAAGAAGATGTCCTAAACCAAGCTTCTCGCCTCTGATAAGTACCGAAATAAATACAACATATAACAAAGCGCTTCCATTAACGTTCTACAACGCCTTCCCGACAATCCACAATTAACTAGTTAGCTCTAATATGAAAACAGACTACTCAGACACAACTCGAAACTAGACAGCAGAACGGTAAAAATCATATCTATTGGTCTGGAACTCGGAATGAGGTGAGACAAATTTCTATGGATTCTTAACTGACATATCTACAATACTCTAGTTGACAAGGTAACCCAATTCGGCCAATTTAATTTACTGACAGATAACTGAAACAGCAGTACAAAATCTGTCTACACAAATAAGACAGCAGTATGAAAACGATCATAACTTTTAATCTACAACTCCGAATTGAGTGTTCTTTAACAATATCAAAAGCTAAGACCAAGGCCTACAATAACCTAGTTGGGTGAAAGCCCTGAATTTTCCATTAACACACTCATATTCTAAAAGACAACTTGACGGTTTATTCTCGTCAGGATTCTGGACAACAGAGACTAAAACTAGCATAACGTTTTATCCGTACATTGGAATTCAGTGTTCTTGGCGGCCACCGAAAGCTAAGAACAAGACCTAAATAACTCTAGGAGATCAAAATCCCTAATTCTGCCTCTAAACACACGAAACAGGCAACGCAAGAAACTGGACATAATTGAATTTACAGAAGACAGAACTTGAGCCGATCAAACCTAATCAAATTCGCCTCTACGATTAACCCAACAACAAAAACGACATTTGTTACCCTTGAGAACACCCAGGGAGACGACGAAGAATCCTTGAAGAAGATCCTCTCCTTCTTGGACAGCAGCCCCGCAAAACCCTTCTCCTTCCTTTGCAAAACCGGTGGCGGGCGATTCGGCTCCGCGAGAAAATGGCTCCAAGGGGTAGGAAGATGCAGCACCAATGGGGAAAGGCGCCAAGGGAGGAGGAGGCGGCGCAGGGATAGGGGAGGTAGGCGCGGCCATAGGAGGGAGGGGTGGGAAAGTGGGAGAGGTGGGGGTGCTAGGGTTTGAGGCCCCCTTTGGCCGGCCACAAGATGGGCCATTGGGCCCCCTCTGGTGCGGTGCCCCCTCATGGGCCCCACGGCTGCCCCTTTAGCCCACAAGGCCCTCTCTTGGGTCTGCTGGCCAAAGGCCCAGGCCCAAAACTGGAAGAAACAGTAAACTTGGAAATTTCTCCTTTTAATTTCGAGATTGAACCAAAAGCACTCTAATCGAAAATGAGGTATTACAGGTTGTCTGTTCTTATTCATTGTACTTGCTGAGTCTTGGACTCACTCTTGCTTTGTTTATTTATTTTTAGGTGATCGTTGATGAAGTTTCTCTTGGGAGGGACTAGACATGCAGTACTCAAATACATCACTTTACACTAGTTGAATAAAAAATTTGCTGCTGCCTTACATTAGTGAATTGTTGGATTGTAATAAATAAACTTAGACTTGGATGGTACCTTCCTTATCATTGAGTTTGTTCAAATAACTGTTTATATTCTTTGATTATTCGTTGATAGGATTATCTTAGTGGATCCAATATTACATTTCTGTTTATGTTCCAATTGTTGATGATCTACTTAACTTAGTTGATGAATTACCGTGAAAATTATTCCGTTGTATGGTTATATGTTAGGTCTTTAGGTATCATTTTGGCTTCCGAATAGCTAAGATGTTACAGTTGGTATCAAAGCGGGCTTTAGGTCCGTGGTAATTAAGTTATTAAAATAACACACTGTGCACAGTAGGTGGGGTTGGGAAATCCATTGTTTCCGCATTTCTATTGTTATGTTTCAATCGTTGAGCAATTGTTGAATTGCTTTTGTATTATCTTTCTTGTTGTTAATCTATGATATGTTATGATATTCTATATCTATGAATCTATTCTATGATTGTCATGAGATGGTCATGTATAATCATAATTGATTATATTGTTTAAACGTGTCGATGATGGATGTTAAGAAGTGGAGGCCATGGTTGTGGCCCCGGACTTTGTCAGATTACACCATTATTCGTGGTAGACGAATAGAGTAGTTACCTCGAATACCATAGTTGTGGGTGTTGAGCGCGAGCTGCTTTAGAAAGTTGTTTTCTTCCTTGATCTTTGAACTTGGCAAATTCTTGTTATGTGGTGGATGATGAATTTCTCTTGGGTTCATGGTTCATAGTTGTTGCTGAGTTTCAATGGGTCTCCAATGGTTCTCTGAAGCAATTATTGTTTTATGACTGTTGAGTTGCTTTTACTACTTGTGATCTTCGTCAACTAGCAATATTGATAATTCCATGGTTGTTCCTTCTTTCTCATTGGAAAAGAATGACTCATTTATTCGTTTGATAGTTTGAGTAATGAGAGTTTTATGTTGCAAGTTTGTTAACATGAGAAAGCTTTGGCTCTATATATTTCTTTTGGATTATTCTGAGTGTTGAAGTTTAATGCATCCTTTTTCTGACGGAAAATTGTTAAAAACCTTATGTGATGCCTTGTTGTGGATAAGTCAAAGAGTGTAATCAAATAACTTGATATGGTATGGGTATCAAGTGGAGTCATTGGTGTGGTGCATAATTAATATTAATTAGTAACCTTGGAAGTGAAATTGATTAAGTTGATGTTGTCTTTTGCTAGTTCTTGATGAACTGTATGTATCAGTAGTGACTAAGAGTATGTTCATACCTATTTGGAGTCAAAAGAGATATTAAGAAGTATGCAACATTGATGAATTAGTCTGGTCATTAAAATTATTTAGGTTGCTGAACTTGTTGGGTTCTTTGGTTCCAATGGATTAATTTAACTGTGTGGAAAGGGAAACAAGAGGAAATGCTAGATTTACATATGCCCTAGTATGATTAATTATTAGAATTATGTACAACCGGTTGAAGGGATTGAATGTCTGTGGATCTAGAATTTATGGGAGGAGTTCTATATAGTTCTTCTATATAGAATAACGCGATGAATTTGGTTGTAGTGTTGTTGAAACTTTTGATGGATAGAAGATTTTGATTTTTGAGGTTTTAGTGTATTTTTGCTGAAATCCAAATATGAGTAGTTGAATATGTGTTTGTAAATATCCATGTGAATTAGAAAGGGAAGTAGGTAGCAACTAGATTTCATAATGAGGTCAGTTGATAACAACAATGGTTGGAGTAGAACGGTTGTGTGTTGAAGTTTGATGTTGAGCATCACTAAAGGTTGAACTGATATGTTATAATAGGTAGCTTGTGCCCACATGATTATGAAATCATCGGATGGTAATGTGTCCTTGTTAAAAAGGGTTTTGGTAGGACCTTTTCAATTGTGTAGTAGACCCCTTCTAAACTTAAGAAGTTGATGTAGTGAGGTTGTATGGTTTTGGTATACTCTCATTTTGACGATGAGTTGGGAAGGTAGTATAAAACAATTTGGTGGAACTTTGGGACTTTCTAATGGAATAGTTGATGATAAATATTCGTGTTCAGAGTATATTATTTTTGATGTTAGTAAGATTATCTGTAAGAGATTGTGACTTGTGTATGTGGTGATGATTCTTTTAGAAATAAAGTGATTTGATCGTCTTTTGTAATTTTGATTTAGTAAAAGTGCTTCGAGTTCTGCGGTTGTGATCATTTGGACCTCTTGAGTTAGGAGGTGATTGAGTTTGTTTCGAGCAAGGTGTTATAGTTGGTATGACATGTTGAAAGATCTTTTTGGTTCTTAAGTGGTTCCTGTGATTTGGGTTTTAAGAGCTTATCTTGTTTAAGCTAGCAAAATGATGTAGTAATCACAGAAAATATCTTTACTTGTTAAAAAAAGGAGTGAAGCATAAGTATTTGAGATTTAAGTCATGTTTCGCATCTTGCAATTTATTTGAGTGTGCTTAAACCTTATGCAGTTGTTTTATAAGGGTTTATCAATTAAAAGGGGTAGTACCTTCTTCTCATTTGTGGTATGGTATTCGCTTTCAGTAGGGCTTGAGCCCGCGACTGTTGACTTTTCCTTATGTTTCCGAGTACTTTGCTTAAGTGACTATTTTCCTTGGCCCACTGTTCACTGCGAGTGGTAAATGTTTCTATGTGGTGAAAATTATTTTCATTTGTTTTTCTTCTGAAAAAGGATCCATCGATTTGTTTCACAAGGGTCTTTCAAAGTGTTATTAATTGTTGTTGTGAGACCATGGGCTGCAAGTTAATTAAGGAATATTGGAGGATGAATTGATTTCGTAATATAATTCTTGGAGAGGACTTTATCTCAATAGAATGTTGTCTTTGGAGGTTAAACTGATTGCATTGTTACAGCTAGTAGAATCTATAGCGAGACGTGGTCCAAGTTCTTTTGTTCATTCCAATGGAACATAGAATTATCCAAAGTATGAAAACCTTGATCAAAGTATTAGAGTGTCGCGATTGGGTACCTTGCACGGTTGTGCAGTTAAAATATGATGGTGTTGTAATGAGATTAAGATTAGCGAAGCGATCTGATCGTTAAAGTGATTATTGAGATAACCGAGATTGTTGGATTATTGTCAGGAATGACTTGGACTTAGTAAGTAACTCTCTAAGAGTTAGAATCCTTATACATATAATTGAGTTGAGAAAATGTTTCATGTTGATGTTATTGCGCGAGTATGTTGGATTGTGAGAATTTTAGGGATTTAATCTGAGGTTTCCCCTATCTTCTATCTGAGAAGTTCATTGTAGGAGTCTTGGAGCTTAAATTTAAGCTTCACATTTTATGCTAGGGCTTTGAGTCGCCCAATGATTATGTGTAGAGGAAGTAGAATAAGGGTGGATTGCGAACAGTGGGATGATCATTGATAACTTCTGATGTAGTACATGAGTGCGTGTGATGTGAATTCTGAGTTGTTTGTTCTCAAAGGGTTGAGGTGATATGATTGTGTGAGAGATCTAATTTGGGGATACTTTCTGAGTGCCATCTGTCAAATTAATTTAAATCGATAAAGGAAATCGGTTAGAGAATGTTTTGTGAGATCATTAGATTCCCTCTTCAGCGGTGTAGATGAGGTGTTTCGATTTGGGTTTGGCATTGAGATCGCCAAGTTAAGAGTATTAAGTTAGTGTGTTGTGCAATGATTGGGATTCCATAGTTTGAGAGAAATTTTAGTCGTAAAAGAGAAACTGATAATTTGATGCTTCCTCAAAAAGTGAATCGTTTTCCTGAATCTCGTTTGAGTTTTGTGTTGTTGACCATTGTCTTTCGCAAGTTGAGCTCGACATTTATGTGGGCGTGTGTGATTCTTTTCAGTTCAGATGGGACAAAAGAAACATTTGATTTGGGCATTCGAGTGATTTCTCATTTGGAATTCATGACGTTTATTCGCAACCTGCCACTTGGAAAATCAAAATGGTTTTCGTGATGAAATTCCTATTTCTGGATTTGACTCTTCAGTACCGAGCTGGTAACGCATAGTTGCGATGTGAGTCTTTCATTTTCAAATGGGTTGTAATATCCCGTTTAAAAATAAAACAAATAAGTGATTAGTACTGAAATTAAATAGAATTAGAAAAGAAAAATTCAGAAGTTAGAAAGAGTATTAGAACTCGGCCTTGGCCCATAGCTTTTTGGCCCAACCGAGGAACCACTTAAAGGGGGAGGCAAACCCTAGCCCTACATTGTAGTGGAGTATCTGTAGCACGACGCTACTGATGGCCGCCGTGACTGTAGCACCTCCTCCGATGGCAGCCCCTCCCGGCCCTGGCAGCTCCTCCACCGGCGCCTCCCTGTGCACGACTCTCCCCGGTGCACGACTCCCCGCCGCCGGCCATGGGAGGAGGAAGGAGGTGAGTAGAGGAGGCCGTCTTGGGGGGTGGAGATCTTCGTCGTCTACGTCGTTCGTCAAGGGTAACCGCTGTCCCATCGTCTAGATGTTTAATTGTTGTTTTTCTAGCAATGTCGGGTTTAGATCACGTTCTGTCCAGATTAGTGCGTGGCTGTTTTCGTATCCTTAGAAGCAGAATATGGAGACCCCATCTCCTAGAGATATGTGGGGTTTGTTCTTAGGTTTAAGTGGCCGCCAAGAACGCCCAAATCCGATTAACGGTTAGAAAGTTATGATTTGTTTAGTGCTGCTGTCCCAAAATCCTGACGAGAATCTGCAGTTAACTTGTTAATTAAGTAAGAATTTGATAAGTGCCGAATTGGAACTTGGGATCTCCAAGAGAGTTCTAGGATATCTCGTTATCTTTCATTGCCGACAAGAATCACGTCATTTGGACCTCTGTAGCAAAAGTTATGATTTTATTCTTATTGGGTCTATGCTGTGGAATGGTTGCTGGTCTGACAGGTTTTAGTGTTTCGACCTAAGCGTATATTTAGAGGACAAATCAGAGGGTCTCTCCATAACGAAAAATGTAGATAATCCTTCCAGCTTTCAGGAAAAGTAAAGATCATGAAATTCGGATGAATGTATAGAAAGTTATGATAGTTTTATTGTTGCTGTCCAGAGACCCGACGCAAAAAATTGATGCTTTGTTGAATGGCTTGGTAGGGCTAGTAAAGGGCCGAATCAGAGAACCTCACCAACTAGGTTTAGATGGGGAATTCAATAACCTTTTCAGAATGTCCAAGATCACTTCATTTGGATTTCTGTACAAGAAGTTATGATTTTTTCGAAGGGGGCTGTTCTCTGGAAAGAAAATCTGGCAGCCGATAATAGAGTCGGGGATCGCGTCGAGTGGACGATGAGTTCATTTGTGATTACAGTTTTGTTATTAGACCTACATGGTAGCCTTAGCATGTCTCATTTATATGTCCAGGTGTGGGTTTGGCTCCGGGAGCAGTACCTTATCCTCGACATCCACCTTCGCACGGTTGAGGCAAGTACAATTTTAGTAGACAGATGTTGAATGAGTGTTGAATTGATTGTTTGTGGTGAATGTCGCTGGTTAGTTAGTTTGAGTATGGAAGTGGCTTATATATGATCCTGTTACCTGAAATGCATCTCTATGATGAAGTATGCTTATGAATGTTTTTGTTACATTGCAAGTGCATTAAGGAATAGCATTGAACTTATTGAGTGGAGTCTTGTGTTATATTAGATAATGTTTGGTGTGAACCATGAATGCTTTATTGCGATGTGAAAATTATAGTTCGTGTGTAGTGGTGCATATGTTATATACTACGCATTGATGTTGGAAAAGTATGATACCTAAGGATGAGAAAGTTGTATTATGAATAGTCTACATGTATGCCATGAAGATGTGAATGCATTTGTTCATTTATTGTTCTTATTGAAATTGCATACACACGCATCATGTTGGCATTTGTGGGCTCGATCACGAGTTGACCATGCTATTCTTTGAGATCCCGTCATAATGATGACGGGCAAAGATCCCCATGCTCGTGGAGCATGGGCCTGATCCCACATTGGTGGTATGTGGGCATTGGTCCCCGTGCTAGAAGGCACAGGCATGGGTGTGCATTGACGGATGCACACTCCGCATCTGAGTGTAATGCTAAGAGACAAAGTAAAGGATAAAGTGAAAGTTGAGCATCTTGCATAGCATGTGCATGTTTTATCCTAAATGTTGTGAAGTGTATTGAGTTGTTGAATTACCATTAAGAATGTTGTCTTTGATTATAGTGTACTTGCTGAGTCATCGAACTCACCCTTGTTATTGTTGTTTGTTTAGGTACCTCTCAAAAAGGGCGCGACATGCATGGGAGGGCATAGTTATAGTTTTGAAGCACTGCCACGAACATTGAGATTATAATTCAATAAAGTTAATCATGCTTAAATAACTGAATAAACTGCTTAAGGGCTTCTCTTTTGGTTATGCCTTATGTTGGATTTGTGTAATAGCGTTGATTAGCATAATATGGATGTTTTTATGATTATGTTTTGAATTGGAAGACTGGTTAATTGATTATTGTTATTGTTTCTTGTGCGAACCTCCCAGTATGATTATTTATACAAAGGAGGTTCTGCAAATTTTTTGTAAAGTGCCTTAGAATTAATTTGTTTTATGCTATTATGGTAGCATTCCGGGCTCATGATGGGTGGGGTGTTCTGATTGGTATCGAGCGGGCTTTAGGTCCGTGGTAGTTGAAATATTAAATTGACACATCTGTGCAGTAGGTGGGTTGGGTTTTGCATTGCATATACGCTTCATTATGTTGTATTGTTGATCTCTGTTATGATCGGATATATCTATAGTATTATACCAAGGTTATTAGGTGTGGGGATAACCCATGTTGAGAGATTGGGGTCGTGGTTGTGGCCTGGGCTTTACCAGTGCTACACTACCGTTCATAGTAGGGTAATAGTGAGTATCTTTGGAGAGGTTGTTCTCTTTCCTAATTTTGATTTGGTCTACTCGGTTCAATCGTGCTTGATGAATTTCTCTTGGATTAGTAGTTCCTTCCGGTTGATGCGTTTCCACCGATTTAATTTGACCCTTTAAAGCAAGCCTTGTTCTTCCAATCGTTGAGTGCTTGCGATTGATGGGTTTCAATTGGTTTATAATTGATTTATAGAGCAAATGTTGTCTTTTCCGACACTTGAGCTATTCTTGCTATTTGTGAATGTCGTCATTGGAAATTTTGTTCCTTATTATGAGAGTTCTACCTTCTTGTTGGCACACTTGACCCATTTATTCGCTTGGCATTGCGGGCAATGAAAGTTTTTGTTGCAAGTTCCTTAACCATGAAACCTTTGGCTTGTGTATTTCTCTTGGATTATTTCGAGTGATTAAGTTCTATGCCTCTTTTCCTAAAAAAAAAGTTAAAACTCTGTTGCGGTGTCTTGTTGTGATTAAATGGGAGGTGGTAATCATCTAGATTAATTGTTATAGCATAAATTATCAAGAAGGGACATTTGCGTGGAGCATAATTGGTTTTAACCCAGAGCTTTGTAATTGAAGTTGATTAAGTGGATGTTGTCTTTTAGTAGTTCTTGATGAACTGTGAGTAAAGGTATGCTTACACCTACTAGGAATCCGAGATTTATTAAAAAAAAATGTGAGGTATTGATGATCTTACATAATCACAAGATTGAAACCTACGTATATCGGATTAGAGGAATGTTGAGGTAGTACTCTGTGGCCCGGTGATTAAAGGAGATGGTGTTATTAAATCTTTAGTTAAACCCTAAGTATATAGTGGAATGTTGACTTTGTGTTCATAAATGGATAGGTGATGGTAAAATGCAGTAGGGCCCTATGAGCATACGTGATGAATACCATTGTCGATTGTTAGTTATAGATGAAGTGTGTGTTGAGCAAAGACTAATAGTTGGATGGATAAATGATAAGTGATATCTGAAATCGTGTTTTGCGAAATTGTTATTTGATAAGCATGATGTTGTTGAAAGAGGTTTATTTTAACCGTATGGGTTGTATTTCTTTTGGAGAGGTTGAAGATGGGATCAGAGGCTCGGATGACTTTCACTAAGAGTGTATTATTTCGTTGTTAATGTGATTGTCAATAAGGGATTATGAAGATAATAGTGAATGTTTTGTATGAAGGGATTGGATCGCTTGCCTGACACGGATTAGGTGAAAAGGTTTCTAGTTTTGGGTCTGGGATCTTTCAGACCTCATGTTGATATGGTAACTGAATTTGTTTTGAGCAACATGAAATGTTGAGAGGTTTTTTTTTAGCTCCCTAGTGATCTGTATGATGTGGTCTTCAAATCTCTTCTTGGTGGAGTTGGCATGGTGACGCTGTACCCAAAGAAAGTTGCTTTCTTTGTTAAAGGAAAAATGGAGTCAAGTTTTGTAACTTGCTGGTTATTGAAGTTTGTTTAAAGATTTTGATCTTACTCATAAGAGTTTTCCGAATCTCAAAAGCAAAGTTTTATTTCCGTTTGAGGCTTGTTATTCTCTTGTGGGACGTGTGCTCTCAATTATGATTTTATCAGTTTATTTCTCGAGATCATTGTTATTTGATTGTCTCTCTTGATCTTCTAATTACTGTAAGTGGTAACGTTTTCCTTCGCGCTGAAATTTATTTCTATTTGCCTCTTCTTCTAAGAAAGGGTTAATCGAACTAAGTTGCAAAGTATCTTCGGATGTGATCCGCAATGAAATAGTGGTGGTCTAGTGGATGACCGTGAACCTTTGGGAGAGGCATTGAGTAATAAATTGGTTTATTGAACCTTAGAGAGGATTTGATTTAAATAGGGTGTTTGACTTTGGAGTTAACAGATTTCGTGGTCGCAACTAGGAGGACCTATAGCGAGATGTGTCCAAGGTTGCGCACAATGTGGCAGAACATTAGAGTTAGCAAGTATGGATAACTTGATCAAGAACATATTTATGTATGGATGTTAGTGATTGAGTATGTTTGAATCCTAGTCAATTAGTTAGGGTTTTGTGAATGGGTATATTGTGGTCGAGTAGCCGCTTTTGCTTGGTGTGGGTTGGAGAAGGTCTAAGATTGATGAAACGAGTTAACTTGAGTGGTTACTTGATTGGTGACGAATGCTAACATTAATAACTAAGGTTATTGTTGAGTGTATGAAATTCGAGTCTTGAGATCGAGGGTTACCTATCAAGAATACCGAAAATTTATTGTAAGAGTCTTAGAGGTTGAATTGGGTTTTACATTTTCACGCTAGCATCTTGGTTCCCGTGATTAGGTTCCAAAGATATGGTGAACTTTGATAGAATCTTTTGGATGCACTAAATGAGCGTGAATGTGGTAAATTTCAAGTCGATTATCCCTAAAAGATTGAGATGATGTGATTGTGGCAAAATCTATATTGTGGTGTGTTGGGAATTATTTATCAAAGTAATTCCTTTGTGTAGAGAAGTTGATCGAGTATGTTATTATGGGTTGGAAGAGTCTCTCTACATAGGCGTGGAATATGTGTTCACCTTGAGCATAGCTTTGAGGTTGCCAAACTAAAGGAAATGAATTAGTATGTTATGTGATGATTGGAATCTCATGGTTTAAGAGAAAATTGAAGTCTTACAAGAAAGTTTGAAAAAAGGGTATTATTCTCGGATAATGAAATGTTTCCCCGGTTTTTATTTGAGCATAGTCTCTATGACAGTGCCAAATATAAATTGGGAAGATTCTCCTTGGTTTGCTGATTCTTTTGGTTTTAAAAAAATTGGTTATTTTGGTCATTTGAGTGATTTCGCCTCTCATTGTTGTGGTGTTTGCGGCAACCCGCCAACTTGAAAGGTGGAAAAGTTTTCTTGATATATTTATTGATTTTGGATTGAGCTTTTCTAGTGGGAGATGGTTTTGAGTTGGATGCATTATGACAGACTTGGTTTTCCGTTGAGTTCTTGGATAAGTGAGTTGGTAGGCGAGTTCTTTGTACGTCCCTTGTCAAAGGAGATCTTGCTTGCATAGGTAAAGTGATCGATGAGAGTTGGAATTAGAGTTCCGTGTGTTTTGTGCGGATAGTGTAATTCGGTACAAAGGGAAGTTTAACCAAAGGTGTGTTGGATAAGTTCCGATAGTTACGGAGTTTTGTAGATTGGCGTATCGTTAGGACCATTTCGAGTACATGCGCGAGTACGCAATGTCTTGTATATTCAGTGCTGAGTGAGTACATGAGAGGTCCAGTTTGAGATTTTGTTAGAGTGTTGGCCAACAAATAAGAACCTACCTTTGAGTCCCGTGTGTTGAGTGTACCTGTAAAGGTCGAGACTAGTGTTGAGGTGTAAGAGGTTAGTGTCCGTCAAGGTGATGTGATCCCATAAGTCCGAGAGGAAGCAACTTGTGAATTGGAATCTTGTATGAGCGAGCGAATCTGAGTTGTTTACTTGAGTGCGTGTTAATTGTGATTAATTTCACTGTGGTGTTCTTGCAAATAGAGCGACAAGTAGAATTGGGTCGAATTCTGTTTAAGGGGTAGAATGTAATATCCCGTTTAAAAATAAAACAAATAAGTGATTAGTACTGAAATTAAATAGAATTAGAAAAGAAAAATTCAGAAGTTAGAAAGAGTATTAGAACTCGGGCCTTCAAACCATAGCTTTTTGGCCCAACTGAGGAACCACTTAAAAGGGGGGAGGCAAACCCTAGCCCTACATTGTAGTGGAGTATCAGAGCACGATGCTACAGATGGCCGCCACTGTAGCACCTCCTCCCATGGCAGCCCCTCCCCGCCCTAGCAGCTCCTCCACCGGCGCCTCCCTGTGCACGACTCTCCCCGGTGCACGACTCCCCGCCGCCGGCCATGGGAGGAGGAAGGAGGTGAGTAGAGGAGGCCGTCTTGGGGGGTGGAGATCGTCGTCGTCTACGTCGTTCGTCAAGGGTAACCGCTGTCCCATCGTCTAGATGTTTAATTGTTGTTTTTCTAGTAATGTCGGGTTTAGATCGCGTTCTGTCCAGATTAGTGCGTGGCTGTTTTCGTATCTTTAGAAGCAGAATATGGAGACCCCATCTCCTAGAGATATGTGGGGTTTGTTCTTAGGTTTAAGTGGCTGCCAAGAACGCCCAAATCCGATTAATGGTTAGAAAGTTATGATTTGTTTAGTGCTGCTGTCCCAAAATCCTGACGAGAATCTGCAGTTAACTTGTTAATTAAGTAAGAATTTGATAAGTCTTGGTAACACCCTGGCTATTCGAAGCCAAGATGTCACCTAAAACATCTAACATACAACCATAATGCAGAAGAATTTGAACTAAGTATTTCAACTAAAGACAAGACATTAAATTAAGCAGGACATGGTGAAGGTATCCTTCCTTCACCTTCTAAGTTATTTAATCACGATCATCAATAAAGAAGGTTCACACGCAGTAATAAATCAACATCCATGTGGAGAAGGTATCCTTCCTTCACCAATTATAATTTAAATATTACAGTTCATCATTAACGAATGTAAGATAGAACTAAATTTAATCTTGAACATGAATAGGATGATGTGAACGAGTAGTGCGTGTCTACTCCCTCCCAAGTGAGCCATCATCAGGGGTTACCTAAAATAAACAAACAACGCAAGAGTGAGTCCATGACTCAGCAAGTACAGTGAAAGAAAAAGAACACATATACAAACAGGACATCACCATTTAAGAATGCGAACCTTGCATCGAGTGAACACTTATGAAAACATGAAATGAATGAATGTAATCAAGGATGGACTGCACACATGTATATACCGGTATAGTGAGTGACACACCCGTCGGTGTTCACTTAAGCCCGCACCTTAACAAAAGTGCGGGGATCCAAATCCTATATGAAGAACGTTTCATATAGGTGTCCAAAGCTGCCCATACTGGAATTGATGGGTCTTACGTGCCCATCTTTGGAATTGATGGGTCTTTCAATCCACTCCGTGGGCGGGACATGACAATGTCCAAATTTGCCCACATTGGAATGGTGGGACTTACAATCCACTCCGTGGACATAACATGAATAAAAGGATGCATGATATGAACATGAACAGTGATAATACCATCTCTCAAGATATACTCCACATAATGAAAGAACATAACCAATTCCGCATCTCGGGTAACACAATATGTCACACTATATTCATGAAAACATTCACAATCACACGGCACTCAAAAGCAACAAAGTACTTGCCTTCGGCGTTGCGGCGCGTTAGCGAACAACGATGGCGCTCCCAAACCCGTAGCCTCGTGGCCTAAACAATTAAATAACCGAAATAAGAACAACATAGAATCCAACCCGAATTAATAGTCTACAATATCCCCCTTGAACTCCCAAGGAATCGCCATAAAACCTAATCTGAAAAACAGGCTGCAACCCAAAAACGTGTCGGGACAGCAGCACGAAAATGACAGTAGTTAATGACGTGGGACTCGAAATGAGATGAGTCCAGATCCTACCTCATCTTAACGAACATATCTATAACATTCAAGTTGATGAGATTTCCTAATTCGGCCAATAAACTTCTCTAATAAAGAAAACAAAACAGCAGCACAGCTTCTGTCTGAACAAACAGGACAGCAATACTAAAACAACCATAACTTTTAATCTACAACTCCGAATTGACCGTTCTTTAACAATCTGAAAAGGTTATGAAATTACCTACAATAAACTAGTTGGCATGACATTCAAATTTTGCCTTTAACAAAAAGTGGCACACGGGTCAAAACTAAAGATAGAAACTGACATACAATCTGGACAGACTGATCTACAATCTGGACAGTCACAAAGAAAAGTGCATAACTTTTGATCTATAAATCCAAATGAGGTGTTCTTTATCAATCCTGAAAGATAGTGATATCACCTTCAAAATTTGTTATGGGCAAGACCTCTGAATCACCTTCTAACTAGGCCATATATCAACCTAAACAGAGACTGCTAATTCTCGTCAGGATTCTGGACAGCAGATATTAAATCTATCATAACTTTTGACTCGAAAGTCGGAATTAGGTGATCTTGGCGGCCACCGAAAGCTAAGAACAAGACCTACATATCTCTAGGAGATGGGAAACTCAGATTCGGCCTCTAACATCACGAAAAAGTCCACGCAACAATCTGGACAGAATCAAATTTCTACCCGCAGCAAATCGATCTAATCAAAATTGAACCAAAACACATCTACCACTAATCAAACGATGAGGATCGGCACTCGTTACCCGTGTAGCAACCAGGACGTAGGTGGGAGAACCTTGGAGAATATGATCTTCCTCCTCCTTTCTCCCCTCATCCTTCTTCTTCTTGGCCGATCCACAAACCGGGCGTCCTCCCTTCTTCCTCCACTAGACCGGCAGCGGGGAACGGTGTCCTTGGCCTGCAGCAGGGGAGAGCACCAAGGGGGAAGGTGCAGGGAGCAGGGGGAGGCGGCCAAGGTGGAGAGGGGACAAGGAGGTGGCGGCCACAAGTGGGAGGAGGAGGAAAAAGGGGTGGGGCGGCTAGGGTTTGGGGGAGGGGATGGCGCCTCCCCCCCTATGGCCGGCCAGCCCCACATGGGCTTAGGCCCAAGCCCAAGTTGCCCCCTAAACGCGGAAAACCCCCTCTCATTTCCTGATTTGATGATTTTCTAAAGAACCCTTCTCCGATTTATTTAATTTCTCCCGACTAATCCTTTCGAATATATTTTAGGGTATCACATTCTACCCCCCTTAACAGGATTCGACCCCGAATCTAAACACACTTAAGCGAAAGAACAACCACGACTGAGAACGAACAACGGTAACCACGTACCCGTTGTGATCCACACCGGCTAAGGTTCACGCACACGAAACTCGAAGGCAAGATCTCACTCGACACGAGAACATACAAGACGTTACGTACTCCGCGCACGGACTCGAGACAGACCTGGCGATATGCCAACTAGCGAAAACAACCCAATGTATCTTGGGTTAACCTTCCCAAAGATACCGAACCACACGACACACACAAAGAACATGGAACTCTTATTCCACCTCTTAATTGAACTCTTCACTGAAAACAAGGATCACCTCCTTTAACTGGAAACACACGATCGAAATCTCTTTAAGCAAACTCTTTTACCGGCAAAACACCTCTGAATAAGAAAGATTCACGTCGCAACTATACATTACCAACTGGGTACTGAAGAGTAAAATCCAGAAATCAGAATTTCATCAAGAAAACCTTTCCACTTTCCAAGTGGCAATTTGCGAATAAACGTCACGAAAACCAAAGGGGAAAAACACTTGAATGCCCAAATCAAAAACTTCCTTTATTCTTCCTGAACCGATAAGAACCACACATGCCAACATAAACGTCATGCTCAACTTGCGAAAGACATTCGCCCAAAACACAAAGCTCAAACAAGAATCAAAGAAACGTGTCACTTCTTTGGGGAGGTACCAATTTTCTCAGTTCCTCTTTTAGGAATAAAATTTCTCTCAAACTTTGGAACCCAATTCATCGCATACCGCACGGTCTCAATCCTCTTAATTTAACATCCTCAAATTAGGCTTAAACCGAAATACATCATCCACACCTTTGTAGAGAGACTCTATTGATTCCACTGAACACTCTAGACAACTCATTCAACTGATGACATTAATTTGATAGAAGGCACCAAAGCACCTCAAAACCCATGCAATCTCATCACCTCCAACTTTGGAATAACACATCGAATCCTCAGTACACCCGCTCATGAACTACATCAGAAGGGTTCTATTGACAATCATTCCACTACTCAAGATACTCCAATGTTCTATCTCCTCTACACACAAAACTTTGGGCGACCAAAAGTCTAGCATGACAATGGAAAGCCAGGACTTAACCTCCAAGACCTCTACAACGAATTCCTCTTATAACAAATAATGAAATCATCGGCTTAAATCTCTAAGATCCCCACAATTCCGACATACTCACTTATTGACCTCATCAGGAATCACTCATACAACATCGCGATACTTTCAATAGTGTTACTCTATAAAATTGATTACGGTTTCCATACATTTGATAATCCCCAACATTTCAACATGAACCAAGGTTCGGAACTATACTATACCATAGGTCCTACTTAGTCGAACAATATACAATTTTACTTGAAACCATACATTCCATCTGAATCAACTTCCTCCAAGAGGTTCAGTCAAAACCAACTCATCTTCTATTACTCCTCCAATAGTGGGTAGCAAAATCTCACCCCTACAATCACTTAACCACCACCAAACAATTAACAACTCACGATTTGTAAAACTTTATAGCACAAAACGGTTGATCCTTTCTCAAAAGAAAGAGGCGAACAAGAACAACTTTCACCACACAGAAAATGTTGCTGCTCACGGTGAGCACGAGACCAAAAGAAATAATCTGTAATAAAGATGCGGGAAAACGAAAGTTGAGTTCACAAATGAGGCACGCATCACCTCGAAATGGAAATAGCAAATAACAACCAATAAGAAAATGACATTGCGATTGGAACTCGACAACTCTTGAGTGAAAAGAGCAAAAGTTTATGAACAATTCAAATAACCACGAGTTACAAAACTTGACTCAAATTCTCAAATATTCCTCTGCACTCTTTCCTTTAACACTAAATTAATTCTTTGACTAACATCGCTTTGCCACAATGAACAAGATAAGGTCTTTAGTCCAAACCACACGGACTAAATAAGAACCAATGAAATTCCTCAATACGTCCTATTTGTTCAGAAAAATTCAACTACACACGAAACATGAGATCCAAATAATCTCAGCCACCAAACTCGAAACATTTCCAATTACGGGATTTCATGAAAAGCAAGCAGACTATTCTCCTCTTAAAGGAACCAACATAACTTCTTTGATTGCAACCTCATGTTGCCCACTTAGACTAAAAAGTCTTTAAAATTAAGTCACACAAAACTCTTAAGAAGCAACAAGACAATTCAATACCTTAGTTTATTTAAAATAATTTCAGCTATCAGATGATTCAAGAACCCAAAGAAAATATCACGAAAACTAAACTTGAAATATTCTCATCTAAACGATATTAACTTCAATTCTCACAACAACAATTTGAAAACACTTCGTAAGACCCACGTGAAAAGAATGGGTTGATTCTTTCTCAAAAGAAGAGACAAATGGAAACGACTTTCACCAACTAGAAAAACTCATCTACCACTTGACCAACACGGGACCAAGGGAGAAACCAATTAGGCAATGAACTTATAGAACATAAGTGAAGTCCACGATTGAAAGCATAAGCCTCACAAGAAGAGAATATCGAATCTTAACAGATAAGAACAAATAAGTATTCAAAATCAAGCACTTGCATCATCAAGAACCATTATAACTTTGCAACATAACGTGACTCGATAAACTTCATTTACTACATAAAAGCCTGAACCCCAAAAGATCATGAACATAAAACTTAAAATTTGACCATTTAGAGAATATCACCATAGGTGATCAAATTACTACGAGAATTAACCTCATTCTAACATTTAGACGAGTTAATAACATCGACAACATACACTAGTACTGAGAATCATCAAACTTTATTACTCCATCCTAAAACTTCCCAAAGGGAACATAAACCACAAAGTTGAAACAAATTTATTATAACCAGATTATGCTAAGCAATAACAATATCACAATGCACGCTATCAGAGCCTACTTACGAAATTCATCTACTCAACTGTTGGTGTTGCTCAACACCTTCTTCAGCGTTCATTAACAATTGATGATTGTACTAATCATGTGTGTACATATGGTACTAATTTCATTTGCAATCACATAACCACATTTAAACATAGATTCACATTTCACCTTTGTTCAGAAATCATTTCAAAACATGATTAAAGATTCATTAACATAATTTTCTATAAACAAGGTTTCATGAAGCGATACACCAGCACCCATCTGGTACTTTATACAAGTTTCAACAATTTTAGCATACCTGGAAATAGATAAATCTAGCTCTTATCTAAGATCTATAGGTTCTGAATGGATATGGACAGTCTTCATTTAACCTACACCATGTATCAAATACAAGGACATTTCAAATTAATCAATTTCACTTTCATGGATGGTAGTTAAGAATAATTGATTTGCACCATGCTAATAACCCAACTTGGTAACTCATATCGTAACAATTTATTCGTTTAGTTATAACTTCTCATTTTAAGCATGGCAAGACGTCACAAAAGGATTCTAACACCTTACTACAGCAAAAGAGAGACTTCAAACCTCAACGCTCGAAGTAATCCAAAAGAAACGCATAAAGCCAAAGCTTTCCGATGCAAACGAACTTACAATGAAAACTCTCACTAACCAAGTCACAAACGAGTAAATGAGTCATTCTTTTCAATGAGAAAGAAGGAGCAACCATGAAAACATCAATCTTGCCAATTGACAACGACCACAAGTGGTAAAAGCAACTCAACAGTTGAAAAGCAATATTTGTTTGAGAACCAAGAGGATCTATTGAAAACCATAAACTATCATGAACCACAAACCTAGGAGAAATTCATCAACCACCACAGGACAAGAATTGGCAAATTCAGAAATCAAGAAAGAGAATAACTTTCTAAAGCAACTCACGCTTAACACCTGAAACTATGGTACTCGGGGTAACTACTCCTCTAACCACGTCATCGCGACGATGGTGTAACACAGTGAATCGGAGTAACAACCACGACCTCCACTTCTGATCATTCGTTTACAACACGCTTCACCAAAATACTCAATTATGAATATACAGGATCATCTCATGACAATCATAGAATTAGTTCATAGATATTGAATATCATAGCGGATCATATATTACCAACAAGGATGATAGTACGAAGCAATTCAACAATTGCTCAACAAAATGAAACATAATAACAGATATTGCGGAAGCAATGGTAATTTTCAACCCCACCTCATCGTACACGGTGTGTCATTTTAATAACTTAATTACCACGGACCTAAAGCCCGCTCTGATACCAACTGTAACACCCTGGCTATTCGGAAGCCAAGATGTCACCTAAAACATCTAACATACAACCATAATGCAGAAGAATTTGAACTAAGTATTTCAACTAAAGACAGCATTAAATTAAACAGGACATGGTGAAGGTATCCTTCCTTCACCTTCTAAGTTATTTAATACTGATCATCAATAAAGAAGGTTCACACGCAGTAATAAATCAACATCCATGTGGAGAAGGTATCCTTCCTTCACCAATTATAATTTAAATATTACAGTTCATCATTAACGAATGTAAGATAGAACTAAATTTAATCTTGAACATGAATAGGATGATGTGAACGAGTAGTGCGTGTCTACTCCCTCCCAAGTGAGCCATCATCAGGGGTTACCTAAAATAAACAAACAACGCAAGAGTGAGTCCATGACTCGGCAAGTACTGATGAAAGAAAAGAACACATATACAAACAGACATCACCATTTAAGAATGCGAACCTTGCATCGAGTGAACACTTATGAAAACATGAAATGAATGAATGTAATCAAGGATGGACTGCACACATGTATATACTACAGGTATAGTGAGTGACACACCGTCGGTGTTCACTTAAGCCCGCACCTTAACAAAAGTGCGGGGATCCAAATCCTATATGAAGAACGTTTCATATAGGTGTCCAAAGCTGCCCATCTTGGAATTGATGGGTCTTACGTGCCCATACCGGAATTGATGGGTCTTTCAATCCACTCCGTGGACGGGACATGACAATGTCCAAATTTGCCCACATTGGAATGGTGGGACTTACAATCCACTCCCGTGGACATAACATGAATAAAAGGATGCATGATATGAACATGAACAGTGATAATACCATCTCTCAAGATATACTCCACATAATGAAAGAACATAACCAATTCCGCATCTCGGGTAACACAATATGTCACACTATATTCATGAAAACATTCACAATCACAAGACTCAAAAGCAACAAAGTACTTGCCTTCCGCGTTGCGGCGCGTTAGCGAGCAACGATGGCGCTCCCAAACCCGTAGCCTCGTGGCTAAACAATTAAATAACCGAAATAAGAACAACATAGAATCCAACCCGAATTAATAGTCTACAATATCCCCTTGAACTCCCAAGGAATCGCCATAAAACCTAATCTGAAAAACAGGCTGCAACCCAAAAGCGTGTCGGGACAGCAGCACGAAAATGACAGTAGTTAATGACGTGGGACTCGAAATGAGATGAGTCCAGATCCTACCTCATCTTAACGAACATATCTATAACATTCAAGTTGATGAGATTTCCTAATTCGGCCAATAAACTTCTCTAATAAAGAAAACAAAACAGCAGCACAGCTTCTGTCTGAACAAACAGGACAGCAATACTAAAACAACCATAACTTTTAATCTACAACTCCGAATTGACCGTTCTTTAACAATCTGAAAAGGTTATGAAATTACCTACAATAAACTAGTTGGCATGACATTCAAATTTTGCCTTTAACAAAAAGTGGCACACGGGTCAAAACTAAAGATAGAAACCGACATACAATCTGGACAGACTGATCTACAATCTGGACAGTCACAAAGAAAAGTGCATAACTTTTGATCTATAAATCCAAATGAGGTGTTCTTTATCAATCCTGAAAGATAGTGATATCACCTTCAAAATTTGTTATGGGCAAGACCTCTGAATCACCTTCTAACTAGGCCATATATCAACCTAAACAGAGACTGCTAATTCTCGTCAGGATTCTGGACAGCAGATATTAAATCTATCATAACTTTTGACTCGAAAGTCAGAATTAGGTGATCTTGGCGGCCACCGAAAGCTAAGAACAAGACCTACATATCTCTAGGAGATGGGAAACTCAGATTCGGCCTCTAACATCACGAAAAAGTCCACGCAACAATCTGAACAGAATCGAATTTCTACCCGCAGCAAATCGATCTAATCAAAATTGAACCAAAACACATCTACCACTAATCAAACGATGAGGATCGGCACTCGTTACCCTTGTAACAACCAGGACGTAGGTGGGAGAACCTTGGAGAATATGATCTTCCTCCTCCTTTCTCCCCTCATCCTTCTTCTTCTTGGCGATCCACAAACCGGCGCCCTCCTTCTTCCTCCACTAGACCGGCAGCGGGAACGGTGTCCTTGGCCTGCAGCAGGGAGAGCACCAAGGGGAAGGTGCAGGAGCAGGGGAGGCGGCCAAGGTGGAGAGGGGACAAGGAGGTGGCGGCCACAAGTGGGGAGGAGGGGAAAAAGGGGTGGGGCGGCTAGGGTTTGGGGGAGGGGATGGCGCCTCCCCCCCTATGGC
Source organism: Ampelocalamus luodianensis (assembly GCA_036346255.1). Taxonomy (NCBI): domain Eukaryota; kingdom Viridiplantae; phylum Streptophyta; class Magnoliopsida; order Poales; family Poaceae; genus Ampelocalamus; species Ampelocalamus luodianensis. Next base: position 28,807,245 of record CM070637.1, read on the forward strand.
CGGCCAGCCCCACATGGGCTTAGGCCCAAGCCCAAGTTGCCCCCTAAACGCGGAAAACCCCCTCTCATTTCCTGATTTGATGATTTTCTAAAAGAACCCTTCTCCCGATTTATTTAATTTCTCCCGACTAATCCTTTCGAATATATTTTAGGGTATCACAAGTGCCGAATTGGAACTTGGGATATCCAAGAGAGTTGTAGGATATCTCGTTATCTTTCATTGCCGACAAGAATCACGTCATTTGGACCTCTGTAGCAAAAGTTATGATTTTATTCTTATTGGGTCTATGCTGTGGAATGGTTGCTGGTCTGACAGGTTTTAGTGTTTCGACCTAAGCGTATATTTAGAGGACAAATCAGAGGGTCTCGCCATAACGAAAAATGTAGATAATCCTTCCAGCTTTCAGGAAAAGTAAAGATCATGAAATTCGGATGAATGTATAGAAAGTTATGATAGTTTTATTGTTGCTGTCCAGAGACCCGACGCAAAAAATTGATGCTTTGTTGAATGGCTTGGTAGGGCTAGTAAAGTGCCGAATCAGAGAACCTCACCAACTAGGTTTAGAAGGGGAATTCAATAAACTTTTCAGAATGTCCAAGATCACTTCATTTGGATTTCTGTACAAGAAGTTATGATTTTTTCAAAGGGGCTGTTCTCTGGAAAGAAAATCTGCACCGATAATAGAGTCGGGATCGCGTCGAGTGGACGATGAGTTCATTTGTGATTACAGTTTTGTTATTAGACCTACATGGTAGCCTTAGCATGTCTCATTTATATGTCCAGTGTGGGTTTGGCTCGGGAGCAGTACCTTATCCTCGACATCCACCTTCGCATCGGTTGAGGCAAGTACAATTTTAGTAGACAGATGTTGAATGAGTGTTGAATTGATTGTTTGTGGTGAATGTCACTGGTTAGTTAGTTTGAGTATGGAAGTGGCTTATATATGATCCTCATACCTGAAATGCATCTCTATGATGAAGTATGCTTATGAATGTTTTTGTTACTGTATTGCAAGTGCATTAAGGAATAGCATTGAACTTATTGAGTGGAGTCTTGTGTTATATTAGATAATGTTTGGTGTGAACCATGAATGCTTTATTGCGATGTGAAAATTATAGTTCGTGTGTAGTGGTGCATATGTTATATACTACGCATTGATGTTGGAAAAGTATGATACCTAAGGATGAGAAAGTTGTATTATGAATAGTCTACTTGTATGCCATGAAGATGTGAATGCATTTGTTCATTTATTGTTCTTATTGAAATTGCATACACACGCATCATGTTGGCATTTGTGGGCTCGGTCACGAGTTGACCATGCTTTTAGCTTGAGATCCCGTCATAATGATGACGGGCAAAGATCCCCATGCTCGTGGAGCATGGGCCTAGATCCCCACATTGGTGGTATGTGGGCAATGGTCCCCGTGCTAGAAGGCACGAGCATGGGTGTGCATTGACGGATGCACTCCCGCGACAGTGTAATGCTAAGAGACAAAGTAAAGGATAAAGTGAAAGTTGAGCATACTTGCATAGCATGTGCATGGTTTATCCTAAATGTTGTGAAGTGTATTGAGTTGTTGAATTACCATTAAGAATGTTGTCTTTGATTATAGTGTACTTGCTGAGTCATCGAACTCACCCTTGTTGTTGTTGTTTGTTTAGGTACCTCTCAAAAGGGCGACATGCATGGGAGGGCATAGTTATAGTTTTGAAGCACTGCCACGAACATTGAGATTATAATTCAATAAAGTTAATCATGCTTAAATAACTGAATAAACTGCTTAAGGGCTTCTCTTTTGGTTATGCCTTATGTTGGATTTGTGTAATAGCGTTGATTAGCATAATATGGATGTCTTTATGATTATGTTTTGAATTGGAAGACTGGTTAATTGATTATTGTTATTGTTTCTTGTGCGAACCTCCGGTATGATTATTTATACAAAGGAGGTTCTGCCGAATTTTTTTTGTAAAGTGCCTTAGAATTAATTTGTTTTATGCTATTATGGTAGCATTCCAGGCTCATGATGGGCTGGGGGTGTTACATGGGTTTTGTTGGTACAAGAGTTTGCTCAAAGAGAGTTCTATTGTGTGTTTCTGGTTAAAGGAGGTGATCCTTGCTTCAGTGAAGAGTTCATTTGAGAGGTGGAACGATAGTTCCGTGTTCTATGTGCTTGTGGTTTGGTTCGGTATCAATGGGAAGGTTAGGCCAAGGTACATTGGGTTGCTTTCGCGAGTTGTTGTATCGCTAAGACCGTCTCGAGTTCCCTACGCGGTGTACACAACTTTTGGTTTGTTCTGGTGCTGAGTGAGTACCTGGGAGATCCGGAGTTTGCTATTCGTTAACAACGTTGACCATCGAGTAAGATCTTACCTTCGAGTCTTATTCGATGAGTGTACCTGAAAGTACCGGGTTGAGTTTTAGTTCAGACGTCGTTTTACGTCATTGAGTTGTGATCTCTTCAGTCCGAGAGAGAGGCTACTTGGGGGTTGGAGAGTCGCTGGTGTGAGTGTTGTCCAGATTTGTTCGCAACGCGTATCCGTTTACCGTTGTTAATTTTTTTTTTCAGTCGCCGTGTTTCTCTCGTTTAGATCGGCGTTTAGATTCGGGGTCAATGTAACACCCCAGCTCAGCATTGAGCCTGGACTGCTACTAAAATTAAATTAAACTAAACTAAACTAAGACCAATCAGCTATACCGAGGTTCCAACAATTAATCATGGCATTTATCAAAGTCTACATAATCAGGTTCATTCAAGCATGCAGGATAATCTCATAAACATATCCAAAATTTGCTATTCTCATTATTACGCTTAATCAAACTCAAACCATCTATAAGTAATTCTTATGATTGAGTGGTAGTGCGTGCATCCAAACATCTACTCCCTCCCATGCATGCGGGTCTTGCGGTTGTACCTAAAACACATCAAAGCAAGAGTGAGCCCAAAGACTCAGAAGTACCAACAAGGCTAAGCGTGTTATCATTCATAGCATCAACAATCCAAGATAAACAAAGCACCAAAGTATAGTCTTCATGCTCATGTGAACGCAACCAATGCAATGCACCTTTCTCAACTTTATCTCTTTTCGCATTTTACCGTGTCATGCGGGTATACAACCGTCATGTTGTGTACCCTGCACCCACCGGCACAGGGACCAAGAGCCTATACACCACATGTATAGGGACCATTGCCCATCATCTTAATGATGGGGACTCTTTGCTCATAGCCCACATTCCACGAATGTGGGGACCTCAAGCCCGTCATTTACATGACGGGGACTCAATCAGATGTGCTTGGTCACCACGTGACCAAGGCACTGTATGCTCTCAACATGCATATGCACCATGATAACGTTCTTCATATGCGGAACTCAACATATTATCATTAACATGTAAGCATTAACAACAACATCATACATGAATAAACTTATTCATACTTCTAGCATTCCCATCATTGATATTCATAGCATTCTAGCACCATGAATAGCACATTTAATCATAATATTAGCACATTTGAACAATCACTCATGAATATCAATTAATCATTTCTCTAGTATCCTTCATCCTTAATCTTACTTACCATACTATCAACCTTGCATGGTTATTACGCATGAAAGTATTAGCATCCTCTATCAAACGGTCATAATTAGTCACTCAAACAGAGTACTTGCATTCACCAAGATAAATTGGAACTCATCACCATAACCTCCATGCATAGCTATTAGGAGCCAAACACAAACAATACAAAGATACAAGCATAAATATACAATAGCCGAATACTTGCCTCAATCATGCGAGAACGGTGGGCGAAGAGGGTGCTGCCCCGAACCACGCTCCCACCTGAACATAAAGGTATCCCAATCTAAGGCCAACACGCTGGACCAAGAGCATAAATAATAACAAAACAAAACTCGCTAGCTCTCAAGCGTTTTCCAAACTTCCAATTCCTAGCGATCGCTTTGGTGATCACTGCGGACAGTCAACTTCTAAAATTCATAACTTTCTTCTCAGAGGTCCAAATAAGGTGTTCTCAGACTTTTTGGAAAGGTAATTTAATTACCTAAATAAACTTAGTTGGGGAGCCCTTTTGATTCTGCCAATTACTACCTCTACCGAGCCAACCTACAGAGCAACAATTATCACGTCGGGTTCTCTGGACAGATCACTAAAACCATCATAACTTTTGCTACGAAAGTCCAAATCTTGTGTTCTTTATCTCTATCAAAAGGTATGGAAATTACCTACATGTTTCGTTATATTGAGGTCCTCTGATTTCGACCTTAACTAGCAGATTCATCCCATTTTCTACAGACTGTTCTAAACTGACAGATTAACAGAGCAGCGATACTAAAAAAATTCATAACTTCCTGACCGTTAATCGGATTTGGGTGATCTTGGTGGCCAATGAAAGCTACAAAGATAACCTACAACTTCCTAGGAGACCAAAACTCCTAATTCGGCATCTAACCATAAGAAATTGACCGCGCAAGCTACAGGACGAATCTGCCAATACAGCGGGCAGATTGCAACCTAGCCAAAAACTACCCGATTACTCTACCACGATTAATTACCCAACACAAACGACGCGTTACCCTTGAAGCCGCTGAAGACCATGAACCCGGATGGCGATCCCGCTCACTTCTCTTCTTCCTTCTCTTCTCCTTCTTTCTTCCCTCCTTTCTTCCTCTTTGGCCGGCAACAAAGGGGCTCCTTCTTCTTCCTCTTTGGCCGGCAACAATGGGGTTTCTTGGAGGATCTTGGGAGGGCACAAGGGAGGAGGCAGCCAAGGGAGAGGTGTGGGAGGAGAGGAGGTGGTGGCTCAAGGGGAGGAGTGGGGAGTGGAGAGGTGGGGAGGTGGGGCTAGGGTTTGGGGGAGTGGCGCCCCATGGCCGCCACCCCTTTTCCTCATGGGCCGGGGCCCAAGCCCAGGTTGGAGTGGAACAGCGAAAATCCCCCTCTCAAAAAGATGAATTGAGAAATTTCCTGTTGGTCCCTCTCGAAAATCCATTAAATTCTCTCCCGTAAGATTAATCTTCCCCGAACATTTAATCTCTCCCGACTATTTGCTTGTCACACTTTCGGGGTATTACATTCTACCCCCCTTAACAGGATTCGACCCCGAATCTAAACGCCAATCTACACGAAAGAAAACCGCGACTAGAACTTAACAATAGATACCAACGCGATCAACTCTTACTAAACTCGCTCACGTGAGACTTCAACTCTCAAGTGGCCTATCTCTCCAATAGAAGAAACCACAACACCGGGACGTAAATCGACGTCTGTACTAATGCTCAACTCGACATTCCAGGTACACTCATCGGACAAGACTCAAGGGTAAGACCTCACTCGATGGTCAACGGCGCAAACAAAACCTCAAACTCTGGATCTCCGAGGTACTCACTCAACACCAAAACATACAAGACGTTACATACTCCGCGCACGGACTCGAGACAAACCTGGCGATACGCCAACTAGCGAGAACAAGCCAATGTATCTTGGGTTAAACTTCCCAAAGATACCGAACCACACGCCAGAACTCACTTTAACCACACTCTTTTACTGACATAGCCCAAATGAAAAAGAAGGACTCTCATCGCAACCAAACGTTACCAACTCGATACTAAAAGAAGTCAAATTCAGAATCGAAGATTATCACGAAAATCTTTCCACCTTCAAGTTAGAAAATTTGCAAATAAACACCACGATCGCCAAGAAAGAAATCACTCGAATATCCAAATCCATCATTTCTTTTATTCTTTCTGTACAGATAAGAACCACACATGTCAACATAAAGTCAAGCCCCATATGCGAAAGACATCCAACATAAACTCATAGTTCAAACAAGAATCAAGAGAGCGTTTCGGTACTCAAGGAAATAATCTTTTCTCAATTTCTCCTTTAGAAATTAAAATTTCTCACAACTTTTTGGAATACCGATTCATCGCACAAGACACTAACCTGTTACTCTTAACTTGGCGATCTCAACGCCAAACCCAAATCAAAACACCTTGTCAACACCTTTGAAAAGGGACTTTGATGATCTCACAAAACATTCTCTAACCGATTTCCTTTACTAACAGAATTACTTTGATAGATAACTTCTGATGCATCCCAAAATGGATCTTCGCACGTAATCACGTTACCTCAATCTTCAAGAATGGGAAACTCGGAATTCACATCACATATTCTCATGTATTTCATAAAAATATTTCTATCAATGACCATCCCACTGTTCGAAATCCACCACTTTTACTTTTTTTTTTCACATTATCAATGGGCGTTCAAAGTTCTAGCATAACTATGCAAAGCCCAAATTTAACCTCCAAGACTTTTGCAACGAAATTCTCATATAAAGTATTGGGAAATCCTCGATTAAATCCTAAAATCCACAATTCCAACATACTTACTCATTAAAATCTTCATGAAAATATTTTCTTGACCAGTTAACCATTACAAGGATTATAACTCTCAGAAGGTTACTCATTTAGAGCCAAATCACTCTTGACATTACTCAACATTTTCCATTATCCCATTAATTGACATGACGATTCGATTACTTTATAATCCCACTCTCATTAAATCACATCATCAAGTTTAACTCTCATAAGACAAACTTCCATTGAGTTAGACTTCTCTCAAAGAACTATATTACGAAATTATTTCATCCTACAGCGCTCATCGAACAACTTACAACCCACAGTTTCACCACTACAATTATTCAACACCTCAAAAGACTCAGGTGAAACGAATAGGTTGATTCTTCCTCAAAAGAAAGAGCGAAAGGAATCAATTTTTTTTCAACAACATGGAAAACATGTACCACTGCAGCGAACACAAGACCAAGGAAACTGTCACTTAGGCCAAGAACTCGAAAAAACATAAGGGAACGTCAACAGTCGAGGGCTCAAGCCCTACTGATAGCGAATACCAAACCACAAAAGAGAAGAACGTAATACCCTTTGAACAACTGCATAAGGTTTAAGTACTCTCAAATAAACCGCAAGATGCGAAACGACCTAAATCTCAAACACTTAACTTCTCTCCTTCCTTTAACAAGGATACTTATTTTCTGTGATTACTACATCACCTTGCCAGCTTAAACAAGATAAGCTCTTATGACCAAATCATAGGAACAACTTGAGAACCAATAAAATCTTTCAACATATCACTTTGCTCAAAGCAACTCAATCACCACATAACTCAAGAGGTCCAAATGATCCCCACCGCAAAACTCGAAACACTCTTACAAAATCTCATTTACGAAAGACGATCAAATTACTTTACTTCTAAAAGAATCATCACCACACACTCAAGTCACCAACCCTTGCAAATAATCTTACTAACATCAGAATAATATACTCTGAACACGAATATTTATCATCAACTATTCCATTAGAAAGGCCCCAGAGTTTCACCAAAAGTTCCCATACTATCCTTTCATCCCATCTTCAAAACGAGTGTATACCAAAACCATACAACATCAATACATCAACCTATTAAACTTAGAAGGGATCTACTATACAATTGAAAAGCTCCTACCATAACCCTTTCATCAAGGTCACCTTATCAACCGTTTAATTCACAATTAGATGGGCATAAGCCCATATCAGTTCAACTCTTAGCGATGTTCATCATCAAACTTCAACACACAACAGTTTATACCACAATCATTGTTGTTATCAATGGCTTCATTATGAAATCTAGTTGCTACCTACTTTTATTCCCAAATCACATGGACATTAACAAACACGTATCCAATCTGTTCCTCCTCATATTTGGGTTTCAAAGAAAGATACACTAAAACTTCAAAAATCGAAATCTTCTATCGATCAAAAGTCTTAACAATGTTACAACCCAATTCATCGCGTCATTCTATACAGAAGAACTACATAGAACTCCCCTCATAACTTCTAGATTTACCGATATTCAATCCAGTTACCGGTTATACAGAGTCCCAGTAACTAATCATACTAGGGAATACATAAATCTGGTATTCCCTCTAATTTTTTTCTTTCCACACAATTAAATTAATCCATGGGAACCAAAGAACCCAACAAGTTTAGCAACCTAAACAGTTTTAATGACTAGACTAGTTCATCAAGGTTTCATACTTCTTGATATCTCTTATTCACTACTCATATATACCGTTCATCAAGAACTAGGAAAAGACAACATCAACTTAATCAATTTCTCTTCCAAGGTTACTAATTAATATTAATTATGCACCATACCAATGACTCATCTTGATACCCATACCATATCAAGTTATTTGATTACAATCTCTGATTTAACCATAACGAGGCATCACAAAAAGATTTTAACAATCTCCAACAGAAAAGTAATGCCTTAAACCTCAACACTCTGAATAATCCAAAAGGAACACATAGAGCCAAAGCTTTCTCATGCTAACAAACTTGCAACTTCAAATTCTCAATACCCAACTATCAAACGAATAAATGAGTCATTCTTTGCTAAAGGGAAAGAAGGAACAACCAAGAAATTATCAATAATTTCCAATTGAGAAAGATCACAAATAGCAAAAGCGACATAAGAGCCGGAAAACAATAATTGTTTCAGAGAACTATAAGAGACCATTGACACTCAACAACCACAATAAACCAGGAACCCCAGAGAAATTCATCATCCATCACAGATCAAGAATTTGCCAAGATTGAGGTCAAGAAAGAAATCAACTTTCTAAAACAACTCACGCTCAACTCTTGCAACTAAGGTATTCAGGGTAACTACTTTATGCGTCTACCACGAACGGTGGTATAGCCTGACAAAGTCCAAGGCCACAACCACGGTCTCCACTTCTTAACAACCATTATCGACACGCATAAACAATATAATCCAATACGATTATTCATGATCATCTCATGGCAATCATAGAATAGATTCATAGATATAGTATATCATAACATCTCATTTCATAGATTAACAACAAGAAAGATAGCACAGAGGCAATTCAACAACTGCCCAACAAATGAAACATAGCAATAGATAATGCGGAAGCAATGTAATTCCCAATCCCACCTATCGTACAAGTGTGTCAATTTAATATTTTCTATTAACCACGGACCTAAAGCCCGCTCGATACTAATCAGAACACCCACTTCGGATTGAGCACGGATCGCTACTAAAATTAAATTAAACTAAACTAAACTAAGACCAATTACAAGTTTTCGCAAAACCTCCTTTGTATAGTCACTATACCGAGGTTCCAACAATTAATCATGGCATTTATCAAAGTCTACATAATCGAGTTCATTCAAGCATGCAGGATAATCTCATAAACATATCCAAAATTTGCTATTCTCATTGTTACTGATTAATCAAACTCAAACCATCTATAAGTAATTCTTATGATTGAGTGGTAGTGCGTGCATCCAAACATCTACTCCTCCCATGCATGCGGGTCTTGCCGTTGTACCTAAAACACATCAAAGCAAGAGTGAGCCCAAAGACTCAAAGCAAGTACCAACAAGGCTAAGCGTGTTATCATTCATAGCATCAACAATCCAAGATAAACAAAGCACCAAAGTATAGTCTTCATGCTCATGTGAACGCAACCAATGCAATGCACCTTTCTCAACTTTATCTCTTTCGCATTTTACCGTAATGCGGGTATACAACCGTCATTGTGTACCTTGCTGTGCCCACCGCACAGGGACCAAAGCCTATACACCACATGTATAGGGACCATTGCCCATCATCTTAATGATGGGGACCTCTTTGCTCATAGCCCACATTCCACGAATGTGGGGACCTCAAGCCCGTCATTTACATGACGGGGACTCAATCAGTATGTGCTTGGTCACCACGTGACCAAGGCACCTGTATGCTCTCAACATGCATATGCACCATGATAACGTTCTTCATATGCAGGAACTCAACATATTATCATTAACATGTAAGCATTAACAACAACATCATACATGAATAAACTTATTCATACTTCTAGCATTCCCCATCATTGATATTCATAGCATTCTAGCACCATGAATAGCACATTTAATCATAATATTAGCACATTTGAACAATCACTCATGAATATCAATTAATCATTTCTCTAGTATCCTTCATCCTTAATCTTACTTACCATACTATCAACCTTGCATGGTTATTACGCATCAAAGTATTAGCATCCTCTATCAAACGTTCATAATTAGTCACTCAAACAGAGTACTTGCATTCACCAAGATAAATTGGAACTCATCACCATAACCTCCATGCATAGCTATTAGGAGCCAAACACAAACAAATCAAACATACAAGCATAAATATACAATAGCCCGAATACTTGCCTCAACTGTACGAGAACGGTGGACGCGAAGAGGGTGCTGCCCCTGGAACCACGCTCCCACCTGAACATAAAGGTATCCCAATCTAAGGCCAACACGCTGGACCAAGAGCATAAATAATAACAAAACAAAACTCGCTAGCTCTCAAGCGTTTTCCAAACTTCCAATACCTAGCGATCGCTTTGGTGATCACTGCGGACAGTCAACTTCTAAAATTCATAACTTTCTGCTCAGAGGTCCAAATAAGGTGTTCTCAGACTTTTTGGAAAGGTAATTTAATTACCTAAATAAACTTAGTTGGGGAGCCCTTTTGATTCTGCCAATTACTACCTCTACCGAGCCAACCTACAGAGCAACAATTATCACGTCGGGTTCTCTGGACAGATCACTAAAACCATCATAACTTTTGCTACGAAAGTCCAAATCTTGTGTTCTTTATCCCTATCAAAAGGTATGGAAATTACCTACATTTTTCGTTATATTGAGGTCCTCTGATTTCGACCTTAACTAGCAGATTCATCCCATTTTCTACAGACTGTTCTAAACTGACAGATTAACAGAGCAGCGATACTAAAAAATTCATAACTTCCTGACCGTTAATCGGATTTGGGTGATCTTGGTGGCCAATGAAAGCTACAAAGATAACCTACAACTTCCTAGGAGACCAAAACTCCTAATTCGGCATCTAACCATAAGAAATTGACCGCGCAAGCTACAGGACGAATCTGCCAATACAGCGGGCAGATTGCAACCTAGCCAAAAACTACCCGATTACTCTACCACGATTAATTACCCAACACAAACGACGCGTTACCCTTGAAGCCGCTGAAGACCATGAACCCCGGATGGCGATCCCGCTCACTTCTCTTCTTCCTTCTCTTCTCCCTTCTTTCTTCCCTCCTTTCTTCCTCTTTGGCCGGCAACAAAGGGGCTCCTTCTTCTTCCTCTTTGGCCGGCAACAATGGGGGTTTCTTGGAGGGGATCTTGGGAGGGCACAAGGGAGGAGGCAGCCAAGGGGAGAGGTGTGGGAGGGAGAGGAGGTGGCGGCTCAAGGGGAGGGAGTGGGGGAGTGGAGAGGTGGGGAGGTGGGGCTAGGGTTTGGGGGGAGTGGCGCCCCCCCTATGGCCGGCCACCCCCCTTTTCCCTCATGGGCCGGGGCCCAAGCCCAGGTTGGAGTGGAACATCGAAAATCCCCCTCTCAAAAAGATGAATTGAGAAATTTCCTGTTGGTCCCTCTCGAAAATCCATTAAATTCTCTCCCGTAAGATTAATCTTCCCCGAACATTTAATCTCTCCCGACTATTTGCTTGTCACACTTTCGGGGTATTATAGTCAAATCCTGTTAAGGGGGGGTAGAATGTAATACCCCGATTTATTCTAAGGAAGAAATCATTCAAAAGAGAAGAATAGAATTAAGAAAGAGGGGTTTTTCGCTTTTCTTCGGCAACCTGGGCCTTGGCCTAGGAGGCCCATGGGGGCTGGCCACCTATAAAAGAAGGGGGAAAACCCTAGGCCGGCATTGTAGCTACAGTGCCACCGCTTCAGTACCGCCGCTACAGTGCCTTGCCTCTTGGTGCTGCTCCTTCCCGCTGCCGGTGTTCGCAAAGGAAGGAGAAGCAAGGACTACAAGATTGGTTGGCAGAAAGGAGGGATGAGGGATCTTCTTCATGGGAGATCGTTCAACGTCTCCCTAAGGTTCTACAAGGGTAATGATTCTCGATTATCGTTGGTTGTTTAGTCGTAGTGGAGAAATCGAATAGATTTGATTGGATCAATGTCGGTCTGCTGTTCACATCAATATGTCCAGATTGTTGCATGGGTGTTTTTGTGATCTTATATGCCGAACCAGTAGTTTTGATCTCCTAGAGATATCTATATTATGTTCTTAGCTTTCGGTGGACGCCAAGAACACCTGATTCCGACATTCGAGTCAAAAGTTATGATAGATTTGGTATCTGCTGTCCAGATTTATGACGAGATTAGTCTGTTTTGTTATTTCATAAAATATGAATTTGTAATTCGAAGAATCTAGGTTTTCACCCAACTAGGTTATTATAGTTAATTTGATAACCTTTCCAGATTGTTAAAGAACGTTCAATTCGGAGTTATAGATTAAAAGTTATGATCGTTTTAGTGCTGCTTTTTTTTTCTGCTCTGTGCTGAAAGTTCATCAGTCTGTTGTCGTACTAATTTGGCCGAATTAGATTATCTTGTCAACTAGAGTATCATAGATTTGTTAGTTAAGAATCCACAGAAACTGGATTCACCTCATTCGGAGTTCCAGATCAAGAGTTATGTTGTTTACCGTGTTGCTGTCCATAGGCGGTTTAGGGCAGAATGCGTTGGTTTTCAGTTTAGAGCTTCTAGTTAAATATTGAATCGTTGGGAAAGCGTTGTAGGACGTTATTCAGTAATGTCGTGTGCTTCGCGTTCTTATTTCAGTTATTTAATTGTTTAGGAGGTGAAGCTTCGGGTTTAAGAGCACCATCTTTTCCTTCCAACGCGTCGCGTCGCGGAAGGCAAGTACACTGACGTTTGTATGAATTGTGTATGTTGGATGTTGGATGTTCGTACTGTGTTTTCATTTGATACGTGAGAAGTTCCGATGATTATGTTTCTTCCGTATGTGAAATTCATATGTTCAAAGATGATGCTGGTCGTTGTTCTTAAGTATATTCATGCACCCATGTTCAAGTCCGTCCACGGGAGTGGAGTCTAAAGTTGCATCCATGTTCATGTTCCGTCCACGGGAGTGGAGTCTAAAGTTCCATCAATTCCAGTATGGGCATGTGAGTCCCACCATTCCAATGTGGGTTGTTTGAACACCCGTATGAAACGTTCTTCATACGGTATTTTGGATCCCCGTATTTCGATAAATACGGGCTTAAGTGAGCACCGACGGGTGTGTCACTGGCTATACCTGTATATGCATGTGTGCAGTCCAATCCTTTGAATTTGAACATTCATCTCATATCTTCATAAGTATTCATTTGTTGTATGTTCAGAGGTTGAGAAGAGATTGTCTTGTTCATGTTGGTTGTCTGTTCTTATTCATTGTACTTGCTAAGTCTTGGACTCATTCTTGCTTTGTTTATTTATTTTTAGGTGATCGTTGATGAAGTTTCTCTTGGGAGAGAGTAGACACGCACTACTCAAATACATCACTTACACTAGTTGAATAAAAGATCTGCTGCTGCCTTACATTAGTGAATTGTTGGATTGTAATAAATAAACTTAGACTTGGATGGTACCTTCTTTATCATTGAGTTTATTTAAATAACTATTTATATTCCTTGATTATTCGTTGATAGGATTATCTTAGTAGATCCAATATTACATTTCCGTTTATGTTCCAATTGTTGATGATCTACTTAACTTAGTTGATGAATTACCGTTAAAATTATTCCGATGTATGGTTATATGTTAGGTCTTTAGGTAACATTTTGGCTTCCGAATAGCTAAGGTGTTACAAAATCGCCACCAACCTCACCCGTTAACTCCACTTCGTTTTCCCGGAACGGTGTTATCAACCCGAAGGTCGTCTCCGTCGCGTTCCGCCACCATCCGATGTCTCCCGGCCAAACCATCTGCGGCGTTGGGTTCGCCTCGACATGTTCTACATCGTACTTCCTCGCCTTGGCCATAAAACCCTTTCGTTGCTCCTAGTCAATCCGAAACTACAATTTCCAGTGAATAGTATTTTCGGATTTCTATCATTTTATGTGATTTTCAACATTCTAGAATTTTGTTCTCCCTATACGAACTCCGATTCCATCGATTCAACTTCCTAAATTCATATAAAGTCGATACCTTCCTCCCAATATTTATTTTATATTTTTATAGATTTTATTTGAATGTTATTTGAATTCGGATTGTTTTACGCGTATAGATTTCGACGACTTCGAACAACCGAAATTCGACGTCATTTGAGAACGAGTAAATAAGAAAGGCAAGTTATACTTTGATCATATTGATACCATTATTTTAAATTATTTATATTCTGTTTTAAATTATTAATGCATGCGTATTTATATTCATTAATTTAAATTCCTGTTTTAAATTTATATTTACGCCTAAAATCCTTTGTATGGCCAATTTTGATAATTGAAGCAAACATGTTGTCGCCATAGATAAAACCTACTTGATACTATAGTATGAACTAGAGTATTTTGGAAAAAATTATGCTTAGCCATGCTTATTGTAATACTCCGTTCAATCCTAAGAATTATAATTGAATCTCAACCATTTTATTGGGATTTAAAATGAAATTTCAGAATTTCTGTTAAAGGGTGATTAAATCTTGGGCCAAAGGCCCATAGCCTTGGCCCATTAGGGGTAGCCTATAACCCTAGATGTACTGTAGCACCCCCATGCTACAGTGCCACCGCCATGCTACATTACCTCCGGTGCTACAGTGCGCGCCCCCCTCCATTGCTGCTGTCCAAGAAGAAGGGGGGAGGGAGAAGAAGCCTTCTAGTGCCGCCAACCAAGGAGAAAAGAGGAGGAAGAGAGGAGAAGAAGAGGAGAGGAGCTCTTCGCGGGGGAATTCAGCGATCTCCTGTGGTTTTACAAGGGTAACGAACGATGTTCTTCGCTGTTTGATTAGTAGAAGATGCGAATTTGATTAGGATTGTTAGATCGATTTGCTGCTGTTAGAATTTCAGATCTGTCCAGTTTGTTGCGTGGTCTATTTAGGGTTCTTAGAAGTCGAATTTGAGACGTCCATCTCTTAGAGTTTTATAGGTATTGTTCTTAGCTTTCGGTGGCCGCCAAGAACACTGCATTCCGACGTACGGATCAAAAGTTATGATAGTTTCCGTATCCGCTGTCCAGAATCCTGACGAGAATAAACTGTCAAGTTGTCTTTTAAAATATGAGTGTGTTAATGGAAAATTCAGGCATTTCACCCAACTAAGTTATTGTGGGCCTTGGTATTATATTTTGATATTGATAAAGAACGCAAAGTTTGGTTTAGCCAATTAGAAGTTATGGCATTTACCGTGCTGCTGTCCAGAATTGCCGGTAGTTCTAACAGAAAGTGTTTGTTGGTCTTGTGGAGATTGATACATATAGAATTCGAGATTTCCACCAGCTAGGTTGTTGTAGATAATTTCATTACCTTTCAATCAAACCTGAGAACACCCCTTTTTGAGTTTTAGATCAAAAGTTATGCTATTTATGCCGCTGCTGTCCGTATAGACTTTCTGCTAGAATGTGGTTTAATTCAAGTATCGGGTATAATTTAGATGGTGGGATTAGGGTTATGAGTTAGGGTGATGCGAGTAGTGTCTTGATGACTTGGTTCTTATTGAGTAACTTTGGTGTAGGGGGTGAGGCACTAAGGTTAGCGGCTTCTTCGTTGCCTCCCAACGCATCGCAACGCTAAAGGCAAGTACAATGACTTATGTGTGATTTGTAAACCCCGGATGCTCGTTGATTGGTATGGTGTTATGTTGATGTGTGAGAAGCTTAAATGTTCATATGCCATCCACGGGAGTGGAGGTTATGGTAGACAAGAATGATATGACGATCATGTTCTTTGTGTACGCTCTTTCATATGTGCGGAAATGATATTAACCATTGTTCATAAAATTATTCATGCGATCATGTTCATGTTCCATCCACGGGAGTGGAGTCTAAAGTCCCATCAATTCCAGTATGGGCAAGTGAAGTCCCATCATTCCAATGTGGGCAGTTTTGACACCCGTATGAAACGTTCTTCATACGGTATTTTGGATCCCCGTATTTCGATAAATACGAGCTTAAGTGAACACCGACGGGTGTATCACTTGCTATACCGGTATAAGCACAAGTGCAGTCCATCCAGTTCATGGCATCCATGCATTACAGTTTTTCTTTCAGATATTTCTTATGTGCTATGTATCTACATGAAGTATGTTCTTGTAATCGTTGTACTTGCTGAGTCCCGGACTCACTCTTGTTTGTTGTTTTGTTTTAGGTGGCCGTTCATGATGACTCTATCGGGAGGGAGTAGACTTGCACTAAACACACATCACCATATTCCAGTTTCAATAATAGAACTTGGTTGAATTCCTTTATTTGTTTAGAGATAAACTGTAATAATTGAGGCGACAAGCGGGTGATGTCTCCTGTTTGGTTATGGATGTTTATGTTCCGCTGTGGTACTTGACATGCATAGATTCAGATTATATTTGTGCGATTATGCCTTTTGAGCGATTCTCCTTCCATTCGTTATAACTTGGATTATTGCTTCAATTCTCATGATTATGGTTGTATGTTAGAGATTTTAGGGTGACATCTTGGCTTCCAAATAGCCAGGGTGTTACAGTTGGTATCAAAGCGGGCTTTAGGTCCGTGGTAATTAAGTTATTAATATGAAACACTGTGCACAGTAGGTGGGGTTTGGGTAATCCATCGTATTCGTATTTCTAGTGGTGTGTTTCATCATGTTGAACTGTTCTTGAATTGCTTCTGTACTATCATTCTTGTTGTTAATCTGTGATCTGCTATGATATTCTATATCTATGAACTAATACTATGATTGTCATGAGATGATCCTGTATATTCATAATTAAGTATTTTGGTGAAGCGTGTTGTTAACGGATGTTAAGAAGTTGAGGTCGTGGTTGTTGCTCTGGGATTCACTAGGGTACACCACCATTCGTGATATGTGGACAGGGGAGTAGATACCCCGAGTACCAAAGTTAGAGGTGTTGAGCGTGAGTTGCTTTAGAAAGTTGTTCTCTTCTTTGATTTTTTGAATTTTGTTCAATTCTTGTCCTGTGGAGGTTGATGAACTTTTCTTGAGTTTTTGCTTACATTTCAACCGATGAGTTTTCATTAGTCATTCTTGGCTTTATAATATGAATACTTGTTCTCCTGACTGCTGGTCTATTGTTGTTTTTGTGTGAAGGTCGGTTATTAGCAAGATTAAACTTTTCATGGGAGTTATACACATATTGTTTGGAAATATGACTCCTTTATTCGATTGGTATTTCAGATACTGCAAGTTTTCTGTTGCAAGTGCTTTAACATGTGAAAGCTTTGACTTTATCTATTTCTTTTGGTTTACCTCGAGCGTTGAGGTTTAACGTCTCTCTTTTGCTTAATGAAGGTGTTAGAATCCTTTTATGATGTCTTATCATGCTTAAAAAAATGAGAAGTTATAACTAAACGAATAAACTGCTATGATGTGGGTTACCAAGTTGGGTTTTTAGCATGGTGCAAATCAATTATTCTTAACTACCATCCATGAAAGTGAAATTTATTAATTTGAAATGTCCTTGTATTTGATACATGGTTGTATGTTAGAGATTTTAGGGTGATATCTTGGCTTCCAAATAGCCAGGGTATTATGTTAAATAAAGACTGTCCATATCCATTCATAACCTATAGATCTTACATAAGAGCTAGATTTATCTATTTCCTGGTATGCTAAAATTGTTAAAACTTGTATAAAGTACCAGATGGGTGCTGGTGTATCGATTTATGAAACCTTGTTTATAGGAAATTATGTTAGTGGATCTTTAATCATGTTTTGAAATGATTTCTGAACAAAGGTGAAATGTGAATCTATGTTATATATGGTTATGTGATTGCAAATGGAATTAGTACCGTATGTACACACATGATTAGTACAATCATCAATTGTTAATGAGCACTGAAGATGGTGTTGAGCAACACCAACAGTTGAGTAGATGAATTTCGTAAGTAGTCTTTGATAGCGTGCTTGTGATATTGTTATTGCTTAGCACAACCTTGTTATAAACTTATAATAAATTTGTTTCAACCTTGTGGTTTGTGTTTTCTTTGGAAAGCTTTAGGATGGAGTAATAAAGTTTGATGATTCTTGGTACTAGTATATGTTGTCGATGCTATTAAATCGTCAAAATGTGAGAATGAGGTTAATTCTCGTAGTAATTTGATCACCCATGGTGATATTTTCTAAATGATCAAATTTCAAGTTTTGTGTTCATGATCTTTTGGGGGTTCAGGCCTTATGTGGTAAATGAAGTTTATCGAGTAACGATATGTTGCAAATTTATAATGGTTCTTCAGTGATGCAAGTGCTTTGATATTGAATACTTGTTTGTTCTTATCTGTTAAGGTTCGATATTCTCTTCTTGTGAGGCCTATGCTTTCAACTGTGGACTCCACTTATGTTCTATGAGTTCATTGCATAATTGGTTTTTTCCTTGGTCCCGTGTTCAGTGCGAGTGGTAGAGGAGTTTTCTAGTTGGTGAAAATCGTTTCCATTTGTCTCTTCTTTTGAAAAAGAATCAACCCATTCTTTTCACATGGGTCTTTCGAAGTGTTTTCTAATTGTTGTTGTGAAATTGATGTTAATACCTGTAGTAATTTGATACCTTTTGGTGATATCGTTTAGATGAGAATATTTCAAGTTAAGCTTTCGCGATATTTTGGAGCTCATGAATCATCTGGTAGTTGAAATTATTTTAAATAAATTAAGGTATTGGATTGTCCTGTTGCTTCTTAAGAGATTTGTGTGATTTAATTTTAAAGGCTCTTTGGTCTGAGTTGGCAACGTGAGGTTGCAATCAAAGAAGTTATGTTGGTTCCTTTAAGAGGAGAATAATCTGCATGTTTTTTTTGTGAAATTCCGTAAATAAAAATGTTTCAAGTTGGGTGGCTGAGATCATTTGGGTCCAATGTTTCTTGTGTAGTTGAACTGTTCCGAGCAAATATGACGTGTTGAAGAATTGTATTTGGATCTTAATTAGTTCTTGTAGTTTGGACTAAAGACCTTATCTTGATTCGTTGCGGCAAAGTGTTGCTAGTCAAAGGATTGATTTCAGTGTTAAAGGAAAGAGTGCAGTAGGAGTATTTGAGTCCAGTTTTGTGACTTGTGGTTATTTGAATCGTTCCTAAACTTTCTGCTGTTCCCGCTTAAGAGATGTCGAGTTTCAATCGCAATTTTTTTTCTTATTGGCTGTTTTTGCTATTCTCTTTTGAGGGATGTGTGCCCTAAACTGCGAACTCAACTTTCATTTTTCAAGATCACCATTCTCGGAGTAATTATTTTGGTTTTGTGCTCGCTGTGAGGAGCAACATTTTGCTGTGTGAGGAAACTTGTCCTTATTCGTCTCTTTCTTTTGAGAAAGGATCAACAGTTTGGTGTTGCAAAGTTTGACAAAGTGTAATTTTGGCAACTATTGGTGGTGGATAAGAAATTGTAATGGTGAGATTTTGCTACCAAGCTATTGGAGGAGTAGTAGAAGTTGAATTGGTTTTGATCTGTACCTCTTAGAGAAAATTTGACTCACATGGAATGTTTGGCTTCGAAGTAAATCTGAATTGTGTTACGACTGAGTAGAACCTATGGTATAGTAAAATTCCAAAACTTCAGTTCATGTTGAAAGGTTGGGGATTATCGAAGGTATGGAAACCGTGATTAATTTTATAGAGTAACGCAATTGGAAAGTATTGCGAGTTTGTGTGGGTGATTTCTGATGATGTCAATGAGTGAGTATGTTAGAATTGTGGGCATGTTCGAGATTTAATCACGATTTCTCTATCTCATATAAGAAAAGTTCGTTGTAGATGTCTTGGAGATTAAATTTGGGCTTTGTATTTTTATACTAGACCTTTGGTTGCCCAATGATGGTGTGTAGAGAAAATTGATTAATGGCGTTTCTAGAGCAGTGGAATGATCTTTGATAGAACTCTTCTGATGTAGTACGTGAGTGTGTGTACTAAGGATTCTGAGGTGTTATTCTTGAGAATTGGAGGTGATGGGATTGCGTGGGTTTTTTAGGTGCTTTGGTGCCTTCTATCAAATTAATTTTGTCAGTTGAAATAGTTGTCTAGAGTGTTTAGTGGAATCAATAGAGTCTCCCCACAAAGGTGTGGAAGATGTATTTCGGTTTAAGCATAATTTGAGGATGTTAAAATAAGAGGTTTGAGCCCGTGTGGTATGCGATGAATTCGAATTTGAAGGTTTGAGAAAGGCTTTATTCCTAAAAGAGAAGCTGAGAAAAATGATGTCTTCTTGGATAGTAAAGTGTTTTCTTTATTCTCGCTTGAGCTTTATGTTGTTGATTGATCTCTTCCGCAATTTGGAGTTGGCACTGTGTTGACATGTTTGATTCTTTCTAATTCAGATAAACCAAAAGAAGTATCTGGTTTGGGAATTCGAGTGATTGCTCCTTTGGCTTTCGTGGTATCCATTTGCAAACTGCCTGATTGGAAAGTGGAATGGCTTTCAGGATGAATCTTCGATTTTGGATTTGACCCTTTTTGTGGGAATTGGCATTGCGTGTTTGCGATGAGAATCTTTTACTTTCAGTTGACTCTATTTATAATAGAGTTTGTTCAAAGCAAGTTCCGTTGTGTGTCCATCGTTAAAGGAGGTGATCCTTGTTACGATGAAGAGTTCAATTGAGAGGTAGAACAAGAGTTTTGTGTGCTATGCGCATGTTGTGTGGTTTGGTACCGAGAGGAGAGGTTAACTCAAGGTACGTTGGGTTGATTTCGCTAGTTGTGGGGATTCAGAAGTTGATGTACCGCTAGGACAATCTCGGGTTCATACGCGGGGTACGTAACATCTAGTATGTCCAGTGCTGAGTGAGTACTGAGAGGTCCAAAGCTTTAGTTTTCGATAGAGCCGTTGGCCAACGAGTATGATCTTACATTTGTGTCCTATATGTTGAGATAATCTGTAATGGTCTAAGCATGATAAGACTTGGGACTTGGGAACTCGCATGTACGAGCTCTAACCAGAGTTTTTAACGTCGGGTAAGTGTCCATGGTTATTAAGTTTAGTTGGTATTCTTTTGAGTAGAATTCGGGGTCAAATTCTGTTTAAGGGGGGTAGAATGTAATACTCCGTTCAATCCTAAGAATTATAATTGAATCTCAACCATTTTATTGGGATTTAAAATAAAATTTCAGAATTTCTGTTAAAGGGTGATTAAATCTTAGGCCAAAGGCCCATAGCCTTGGCCCATTAGGGGTAGCCTATAACCCTAGATGTACTGTAGCACCCCCATGCTACAGTGCCGCCGCCATGCTACAGTACCTCCGGTGCTACAGTGCGCGCCCCCCTCCATTGCAGCTGTCCAAGAAGAAGGGGGGAGGGAGAAGAAGCCTTCTAGTGCCGCCAACCAAGGAGAAAAGATGAGGAAGAGAGGAGAAGAAGAGGAGAGGAGCTCTTCGCGGGGTAATTCAGCGATCTCCTGTGGTTTTACAAGGGTAATGAACGATGTTCTTCGCTGTTTGATTTGTAGAAGATGCAAATTCGATTAGGATTGTTACATCGATTTGCTGCTGTTAGAATTTCAGATCTGTCCAGTTTGTTGTGTGGTCTATTTAGAGTTCTTAGAAGTCGAATTTGAGATTTCCATCTCCTAGAGTTTTGTAGGTATTGTTCTTAGCTTTCGGTGGCCGCCAAGAACACTGAATTCCGACATACGGATCAAAAGTTATGATAGTTTCCGTATCTGCTGTCCAGAATCCTAACGAGAATAAACTGTCAAGTTGTCTTTTAAAATATGAGTGTGTTAATGGAAAATTCAGGGCTTTCACCCCAATAAGTTATTGTGGGCCTTGGTATTATATTTTGATATTGATAAAGAACGCAAAGTTTGGTTTAGCCAATTAGAAGTTATGGCATTTACCGTGCTGCTGTCCAGAATTGCCGGTAGTTCTGACAGAAAGTGTTTGTTGGTCTTGTGGAGATTGATACATATAGAATTCGAGATTTCCACCAACTAGGTTGTTGTAGATAATTTCATTACCTTTCAATAAAACCTGAGAACACCCCTTTTTGAGTTTTAGATAAAAAATTATGCTATTTATACCGCTGCTGTCCGTATAGACTTTCTGCTAGAATGTGGTTTAATTCAAGTATCGGGTATAATTTAGATTGTGGGATTAGGGTTATGACTTAGGGCGATGCGAGTAGTGTCTTGATGACTTGGTTCTTATTGAGTAACTTTGGTGTAGGGGGTGAGGCACTAAGGTTAGCGGCTTCTTCGTTGCCTCCCAACGCATCGCAACGCTAAAGGCAAGTACAATGACTTATGTGTGATTTGTAAACCCTAGATGCTCGTTTATTGGTATGGTGTTATGTTGATGTGTGAGAAGCTTAAATGTTCGTATGCCATCCACGGGAGTGGAGGTTATGGTAGACAAGAATGATATGATGATCATGTTCTTTATGTACGCTCTTTCATATGTGTGGAAATGATATTAACCATTGTTCATAAAATTATTCATGCGATCATGTTCATGTTCTGTCCACGGGAGTGGAGTCTAAAGTCCCATCAATTCCAGTATGGGCAAGTGAAGTCCCACCATTCCAATGTGGGCAGTTTTGGACACCCGTATGAAACGTTCTTCATACGGTATTTTGGATCCCCGTATTTCGATAAATACGGGCTTAAGTGAACACCGACGGTGTGTCACTTGCTATACCGGTATAAGCACGAGTGCGATCCATCCGATTCATGGCATCCATTCATTACAGTTCTTTCTTTCAGATATTTCTTATGTGCTATGTATCTACATGAAGTATGTTCTTGTAATCGTTGTACTTGCTGAGTCCCGGACTCACTCTTGTTTGTTGTTTTGTTTTAGGTGGCCGTTCATGATGACTCTATCGAGAGGGAGTAGACTTGCACTAAACACACATCACCATATTCCAGTTTCAATAATAGAACTTGGTTGAATTCCTTTATTTGTTTAGAGATAAACTGTAATAATTGAGGCGACATGCGGGTGATGTCTCCTGTTTGGTTATGGATGTTTATTTTCCACGTGGTACTTGACTGCATAGGTTCGATTATATTTGTGCGATTATGCCTTTTGAGCGATTCTCCTTCCATTTGTTATAACTTGGATTATTGCTTCAATTCTCATGATTATGGTTGTATGTTAGAGATTTTAGGGTGACATCTTGGCTTCCAAATAGCCAGGGTGTTACACTTATAGACCAAACATGTTTATTTTGGGGAAGTTCAGCCAGAAATCAATTGTTGTTTAAATTATATCCATGGCATCGGTATTTTATGGAAGTTTATGACTTTTAAAAAAAATGAAATAAATGAAAATGGTTTGGACTTGGGCATGATGGATATTTGGTGGGTGCAAGTTCATGCACGGGTTTAATCTGGTTAGGGTTAAGGCCCAGTTTTATTTTGAAAAGTTGCCCAAGTCAGTTAAGGACCGATCTTCGAGCGTTCCTTTGCTATGCCTATAATGGGCTATGCCTTACCGTACTACCACATGTCCTCAGAATGGGGAGTAGGACCTGGCTAATTAATCTGCAATGTTGCACCGTGGTCGTTCCCTACAGATGCAATGGGTAGTCATGTTACGACTTGTGTTAGTCCCACCTAGCGCAAGAGGGGGTCCGAACCCGGAGGTCTTTATTCCAAAGGGGGTGACGAAACCTTAGCGAGAGGTAACTACGGTGGAATGGTGCTTTGTAAAGGCCTTATCACGTGCTCTAGACTGCTTACCTAAGGTAGTGAGCGGTGGTATCGACGGATGCCGAACAAACTAGAGAAGACGTGTCTTGTGGGTAAAGTTGTACAACCTCTGCAGAGTGTAAAACTATTCGAATAGCCGTGTCCACGGTCATGGACATGCTAGCAAAGCCTCTCAAAGTTAGATTTTGGTTTTGTTTGAAAAAGACTTCTTCAAACTGGTTTATCCAAATGGAAATTAGGCAGGAAGCCATGTGATAGGAGGGTATCCTTCACCATTCATGTATGAATGTTATCTGACTATAAAATTGAGAATTCATAAAATAGTTTGTAGTTATAGAATAACTGCTTTGGAACTTAGTACAAATATTTAAAGAAAATGTTGTTTTATGCAAATAAACCAATAAGCCATCCTTTGTTACATCCATGTATGCATGTCATTCTGTTATTTGACGGGTGTAACTTGTGAGCACGGAAGTTGTGCTCATCCTTGCTTCGTGCAAACAAATTTCAGAGGAGAAGGACTTTGCTATCGGTGTGAATCTCGACGACTAGGCCGCTTCCCCAGTCGATTGCCTGTGGCAGATCATCTGGACAACACTACTTCTTCATCGTCTTCCGCTGTGTTTATTTTATTGTTGGCTTGTAAGCCTCCTTTGTAATCAACTCTGTTGGTATTTATTAATAAAGTTGTGATATGATTTTGTTACCATATTTGTTTACTGTGTGAACTAGCTACTAATCATGGGACTAGTTCAGAAATGCACAGAGGATTTGGGGTGTTAATCCCGGGTCCTGACAGTTGAGGCCTCATGAACTCAACTATCCTACCCATGACTTGGAGTTAACTGCAGTGGTTCATGCACTCAAGATTTGGCGGCACTACCTGATCGGTAACCGTTGTGAAGTGTATTCGAATCACAAGAGTTTGAAGTATCTGTTCACCTAGCCAGATCTGAACCTCAGGCAAAGAAGATGGTTGGAATTGATCAAGGATTATGATATGGGTATCCAGTATCATCCGGGCAAGCCCAATGTCGTTGCCGATGCACTTAGTCGGAGGGTGTATTGCAATGTTTTGATGCTCCAAGAGCAGCAGCCCGCCCTTCTTGAAGAATTTTAGCGGCTCAATTTGGGTTTGGTTGAGCACAGATCTCTTGCTACTTTGGTAGTGCAACCAACCTTGGTGGATCAAATCAAGGCTGCACAGCAATCGGATGTTAGTGTGAGTCAAATCAAGCAGAACATCAAGAATGGGACAGCCAAGTGCTTCTCAGAAGATGAGCATAGCGTTGTGTGGTTTGGGCAACACCTAGTGGTTCCAAAGGTCATGGAATTGCGGAATTTTATTCTCCGCGAAGCCCATGATTCCCCCTTGTCCATTCATCCCCGGGCCACAAAGATGTACCAGGACCTTCGTTAGAGATTCTGGTGGACCCGAATGAAGCGCGAGATTGCCAAGTTCGTTGCCAAGTGCGATGTGTGCTGTCATGTTAAGGCTGAGCATCAGCGTCCAGCAGGTCTTCTTCAGTTTTTGCCAGTGCCTGAGTGGAAGTGGGATTCCGTTGGCATGGATTTCATCACTAGTCTGCCTCGCTCGTCCAAAGGGAATGATGCCATTTGGGTTGTGATTGATAGGTTGACTCAAGTGGCACATTTCCTTCCTGTCAAGACTCAGCTTCGTGTGGGACCCTTAGCCGAGCTCTATGTTTCAAGAATCGTGAGTCTACATGGTGTGCCAAAGATGATTGTTTCTGATCGTGGAGCGCACTTTACCTCTAGGATTTGGCATAGTCTGCAGGAGGCTATGGGGACTCACCTTACTTTCAGCACAACCTTTCATCCTCAAACTGATGGTCAGACGGAACGGGTCAACCAAGTTTTGGGAGACATGCTTCGTGCTTTTGTTCTTTCCTATGGGAACAAGTGGGAGAAGTGCCTATCGTTTGCCGAATTCTCCTACAACAACAGTGTAACAGCCCAAATTTCAAATTTCAGTTGGAAATAAAATTTAAATAATTTTGGTGGTTTTTCTGATCTTTTTTTAAAAAGCTTTTACTTAATTATTTTAAAGCTAAACAAATTTATTTGCAAAATCTATTACCAAATAATAGTTGAAGATATTTTATTTAAGTCCAAAATGCTTCTAGGAATTTCTGTGAATTTTTATAGAATTATTGGAATTTATTTAGTATTTTCTAAAGCTTATTTGAATTAAGTGAATTAAATCAATTGTTAAAGCAAAGAAAACCTCAGCACAGTGTTTGGGCCGAAACTCCCACGGTCCAACCCGTTGCCCACGCGTGTGCAGCCCACAACGGCCCTCTCTCCCGCTCAATAAACCCCGAGTCATTGCCACCGTTGGATCTAAATCCAACGTTCCCGAGAGCATCCACTACTTTCCTATTCACGCACGTACTCTACGCCGTCGGATCCTAATCAAATGACTCGCGCTCTCGCAGGCGTGCAACGGTCGATCAAAATCGAATGCGCCCGAGTCATCGTCATCCTTTCTTTTCTTCCCCGCTGCTTCTTTCCTTTTCTTCGCGCCGCGTCCGCCATTGCTAGGGTTGGAGCTCCATCCGACAATGGGCATAACAACCCGATTTTTCTGCGCCAATGCCGCAATTCTTATCCCCTCGTCTCCCAGCGTCTGGAACAAACTCTATCTTATCCCGTAGCACCGCCCATCTCCTATTTCGCCGTGGCCCCGAAATGGACTCCAACGGCTCGTCGCCGATTCGGCCAACCCCGTGCCCTATAAAAGGCCACCCCGGATGCGCCTCTACTCACTCATTCCATCCCCTCAACTCTCGTAGCCTCCCGCCGCTTCTAGCCGTCGGAACTCGAGTTATGGTTCGTCGGCCGCCGAAGCTCTAGCTACCGATTGCCTCGCCGTCAGCAACGCCCCTCCACCTTCAACCACACCATCGTCATCACCGTGCCACACTCTACCGCAGGCGATCACCCATGTCGCCAAAAGGTCGTTGGAGCTCCCGTCCGACAACAACCGATCTACTTCGCCGCCAAAAGCTCACTGTCGGCCATCTCCGACATCCTCTCGTGCCTAGCTCGATATCATCATGTGCACATTATCTCCTCTATACGATGTGATCACTCACCCTCACCGGCGAGCCGCTGTTCGCCGTTGTCGGGCGAACCCAAGCCTTGCCGCCATCAAGCCCTCGTGGCAGCCACCGTGGCCTTGCCACCTCAGCGCCACATAGCCCCTTTTTGCCCCGTGTCGCTTACGTGTCGGCTCGGTCACGTCCGAGTCAGCACGCGCGTGCCACCTCACCACCCAACCTAGGCCTAAACCCTCAGTGGACTCAGTCCATGAGCATCGAGCCACTTACAAGTGGGGCCCGCATGTCAAAATTTTAATTCATTTCCTTTAAATCCGAAATCCTAGGGTTGACGTCAGCATTGTGTAGTAAATAGATTTTTCCTTTAGAACAATAATTCGGGAAATTCATTTAAATTGCAGATTTAGGTTTTAAACTTCTAAAATTCATATCTTTTGCATCTGAACTCCAAATTGGGTGATTCAAGTTGCAAAATTTGTATAAAATTATAATCTAGCTAAATAAACCAAAATATTTCAAATTGGAGTTAATTTGAGTTGTATTTTTGAATTTATTTGAATTTGAATCGAATTTATCATATTTTCGCATATAGACCTCGACGACTCCGGAGAGTTTGACAATCCCAAGGACCTAGATTTTCTAGACGTCAACAAAGGCAAGTTATAGCATTGATCATGTTGTTTCCAGTATTTTAAACTTATTTAATTCTATTTTTAAATTACTTAATGCATGCATATGTTTACATAATTATTCCAATCTTCATTGTATGGCCAATTTGAGTATTGAACATGAATACCTTGTCACCATTAGATCAAATGCTACTAAAATTAGTCATATGCTTAGCCATGCTTAGATCACACTTATGTATTTGGGAAGGTTAGCCAATCTTTTACATACTTATTTTAAATTTGACACTGTGGTATTGTTTTACCACAAAAAGTTTATAAAGAGGGTTTTACTCTAAATAAAATTAAAAATGGGTTTGGACTTGGGCGAATTGGCTGAATGGTGGGTGCAGGTTTATGCACGGGCTTAATCTGGTTAAGGTTAAGGCCTAGGGTTTTATTTGGAAGACGCCCGAGTCAGTTAAGGACCGGTCTTTGAGCGTATTTTTCTACACCTTACCGTACCACCACATATCCGGAATGGGACAGATTTGGCTAAATAATTTGTGGCATCTTAATGTTATTTGTGCCATGTTGTTTGTGTGGGGGTCGGTTAGACATTAGTCCCACCTGGCGCAAGAGGGGCTCCCGGAGGATGGTTAGTCCAATGGTAGCGAAACCTTAGCGGACATAAATACAATAAGACATTGCATTGTAAAGGCCTCATGATAATTGTTTAGTAACATGTCTTCGGAAGGGTGCATTGGCCGACATTAAAAGCAAATTATCTCGTGTGGGTAAAGCTGTACAAACTCTGCAGAGTAGAAAACTATTCGAATAGCCGCGTCCGCGGTCATGGACATGCTAGCAAAGCCACTCTAAGTTAGACTTTATTTTTTGTTTTTAAAATGATTTCAACAGATGATTTTAGGATGGTTAATCCTATGGTAAAAATTGGGTGGTTAAGCAAGTGATAGGAGCATATTCTTCTCCATTTAATCGATGGAAGTCAGCCTTAGAAATTTATATGAGTATTTAACCTGAAAATGTTGTTTATGCAAAATGAACCCTGCCAATATCCTTTGTTTACCTTATGCATGCATTATCATCAATATTGGGTGTAACTTGCAAGCACGGAAGTTGTGCTTACTCTTGCTGAATAATCTTTATTCAGGAGAAGACATTTATCAGGACGGTGAGGATCTTGACGACTAGGCCTATGCCCCCAGACGATTGCCTGTGGCAAGTCATGTGGTCTACTACTATTTTGCTTTCCGCTGTGTTATTTATCTATTTGGCCTCAGTCCCCTTTTGTAATAAACTCTGAGTTATTATTAATAAAGTGTGTGATATGTTTGTGCTATCACTTTTGTTTGACTGTGTACACTAGAAATCTTGGACTATTGTATGAACACAAAGAATTCAGGATCCTTCGTTCCCGGGTTTGACAAACAGTTTCCAAGCCAGTCTCGGTGTCGCACCTTTCGAGGCCTTGTATGGAAGAAAGTGCAGAACCCCACTAAACTGGTCAGAGACTGGTGAGAGGCAGTTCTTTGGCCCAGATTCGATCAATGAGGCCGAAAGCCAGGTTCAGCTAATTCATGAGCATTTGCGCACGGTCCAGTCCAGGCAAAAGAGCTATGCGGATCGTCGTCGCCGTGAGATGAGATTTGAGCCCAATGACTTTGTTTATCTCAAAGTCTCTCCTCTGAAGGGCCATCAGCGTTTCGGCATCAAGGGCAAATTGGCTCCTCGATATGTTGGGCCTTATCGCATCATCAAGAGAGTGGGAGCTATTGCATACAGGTTGGAGTTGCTAGCTACACTTGAGGGGGTACATGATGTGTTCCATGTGTCTCATTTGAAGAAGTGCCTCCGTGTTCCGACCGAGGAAACTCCGTTGGAAAATCTCAATGTGCAGGAAGATTTGACCTACCGCGAGCATCCTGTTCGTATTCTTGAGGAATCTGAACGAAGAACTAGGAATCGTGTCATCAAGTTCCTTAAGGTTCAGTGGTCGAATCATTCTGAGGATGAGGCAACTTGGGAGTAGGAAGATCGTCTTCGCGTGGACTACCCATCTTTCTTCTCCGAGTAAACGGAATCTCGGGACGAGATTCTTGTAAGGGGGAGATTTGTAACATCCCAAGTATTTGGCTTGTGTTTCAACTATAAGAAAATGTGTAGAAATTTAAAACTTTTCTTACATCTTGTATTTTCTGTAAGTTCTGAAAAATTCTTGTAAAGGAATTATGGAAATACAAAGTCACAAATCATTTTGACCTAAACCTTGTCCTTCAAAAAAAAATCTTGACAAATCTTGTGATCATTCTCTGGAAATATTTTTCCTAAGTTCTAGGGATGGTGTGTGACCCATTTGAAAAAAAATTCACATTTTTTAGAAATTGTTTGAATATATTTGGAGGTCAGTCAATCCTATTTGAATTTTAGTCAAACCCTAGCTCAACACCTTGCAGAATTTTTGGAGGAAAATGCACTGCATCAAAACCTTTGAAAATTTTACACAAGGTCAATATCTAAGTTAGCAAGCGCCTGTAAAAATTTTAGAATTTTTGGATCTATTTTGCTACCTTAAACAAATCCCCAAACATCAGCTCAATGTTAAAACCCTAAATTCTAAACCTAAGGCTGAGTCAGACTCGGGCTCGAGTCAGACCCGAGCCCAAGTCTTTTGACTTGGTCGAGCCAAGTCGACTAAGTTGTGCTCGGGCTCGCGTTTGGGCGCATGTGTTCCGACTGTTAGATCTCCATCGGGCGGTCCACGTTTGAGGAAACCTTCGGACCTCCCGAGAGCCACCTAAATTCTAAGCTGTTGGATCCTGATCCAACGCTCACGGCCTCCCCTACCGTTTAAACCGCCGGAGCTCTTGAGCGATCCTGACCATCCGTCTCTGATCCTAGCGCCCACGACCACCCCAACCCTCCTTCTCTGTTCATCTTCTTCCTCCTCGCACCAGTACGCGCATGTGAGCCATGGCAGGTGAGCAGTGCAGTGTTTAGTCACCTCGTGGGGCCCAGCAATGACTATGTGCGCCTCCTTTTCAACTTTATCAGCTCTTAAGCCTGACCCTCACCTCCTCCCTCCTCTTTTTCGTGTGCAGCGGAAGCTGTAGGTCACTTCCGCCATTACACCTCGTACTCGTGTAGTCGTGGACCTCTGAGCTATTAGAGGGCCTCGAGCTCCTCCTCTGGCTTCCCTTTCAAGCTTCTCTATCACCCTAGCTCTCCCTCTGTGTGTTGCGCACAAACCACTAAGATCACCTCTTCTGCCATTGTTGGCCGTGGAGCTCCATTGGCGACCTTGGTGCTCCATTGGTTCTTCAACTCTCTTTTTCGTGTCGCTTGGACCACCTGGTTGTCTGGAGCTAATTCCCTAACTTGAGTCTTGGTTGTTTCTTAGGAATGGCTTAATTTCAAGTTTTGGATCCTCACAGCCGTAAGTGCTCCTTTCGTCCCCATCTTCGGTAAGGGCCTTCTCAGCTCTATTGGTTGCTCCTGGACCACCTCTAGGTCATCGCGAAGCTATCCTTACCATCTTTTATGCTTCTCTTTGTTCAGGAGCTCTTATCCGCGTTATCTTCCTCATCTTCAGCGTCGGTCTCCGCCGCCAAACTTTCTCCGACTTCCCTCGGACCTCCTATGTGCCCTAGTAAGTTCGCAATAGCCCCCTTGAGCTTAAGCACCCGTTATATTAGATCATAGCGGAGCCGTTCGCGTTTTTGTAGTTTACCGTAGGAGCTCCTCCGCCCCTCTCCGGCTCGCCAGCGTTTTAGGCCAGCTCCGCCGTCGAGAGTGCCTCCGTTGTGTTCGCAATAGTATTACGCACAGTTTGGTAGTGTCGGTTCACGCCGTCGTGATTGTGGTCGCCGGATGCGAGCCGGTGGGCAAAGTGTGAAGTCCTGTACTCTTGTCGTAAGTTTCGACAAGTCCAGGACCTCCTTGGGTTCATCTCTGCCGTTAATGACCTCCTTAGGTTAGATCTTCACCATAGGATCTTTGTCTGCGAAAGCCTTAGTGCTAGGACCTCCCCCAGATTTGATCCTAGCCGTTTAGGACATCCCTGGTTCGATCTAAGCCGTTTAGATCAACCCCGCGCGAAAAGACCACCCCGTGGTCATTTTTGCAAAAACCACCCTTAGGACCTCCCTTGGGGTCCTCTTTGCAAAAGACCACCCCTTGGTCTTTTGCAAAGAAAACCTCAGGACCTCCCCCTCCGTAGATCTTAACCTTTAGGACCTCCCCAGGTAGATCTTGACCGTTTAGGACCTCCTAGTGGAGATCTGAGCCGTTAAGACCTCACTCTGTTACGGCTTTATCTTTGCGGACCTTCCGAGTGAGATCTTGATTGTTAAGACCTCCCTCGCTGAGATCTTAACCATTCAGGACCTCCTCCTTTAAATCCTATCGCCTAAGACCTCCTTCGAGTAAATCTGGACCATCCAGGATTTCTTGTTAGAGATCTGGGCCGTTCAGGACCTCCCCCGTTAGACCCTTAGCTTTAGGACCTCCCCTCAGCTCTAGATCTAATGGGCCAGACCTCCTTAGTGTTTAGAGTTCTAAGTGCTCCGATCTATTTTCGCGCGTCCATTCCTTGATCTGCGGCTCTGATGTCGTGAGCATTCAGACCTCCGACTGGAACTCTCGATGTGAGACGCTTATCTTTAGATCTGCGGCCCACATTTGTTGGATCGTTCGGACCCCCCCGAACGTCCTCTTCAATGTGGACCGTTGATCTTGATCCAACGGTGGGCACTGTGTGGTTCGTTTGGGCACGCGCGTGCGCTGGGTTAGGGAGCACGTGGGCCGTTGGATTCCTAATCTGCGGCCCATGTGCGTCCACATCATTTCCTTTTGATTAAGTTTGACTGTTTTCCAGTAAACTTTTATTTGTCAACCGAAAAATTATATTAAACTTTAAAAACTCATAACTAATTCATTTTAATTCCTTTTTAGATGAATTCAACTGTGTTAAATTCCTGTTTAACTAAAGTTTAATCTGAAAATACATTCAAACATTGTTCTAGGCCAGAAAATCTTGTAAACAATATTAGCTTGTTTCAGCCATTATTTAATATTCCAGAGATTCAAGTAAAACTTGTAAAATGCATAACTTTTTCTGTATAACTCCAAACTGGGTAAACTCAAGTTTGTAAAATTCCTCTATTAGTATACATTAATATGGAATAGGTCTTGTTCATGTATGTACCTCTGAAAAATGTTATGTCCTAGTTCCATAACTTAGAAAAATCATAAGTAAGTCATTTTAACTCCAAATTGAGTAAACTCAGTTTTGTTGTGCTTAGAATACCATGATATACCTACCATAAATATTTCAGGTCCTAGATCTTTTTGAAAATTTATGCCATGAACAGTAACCAAAATTAATTTAAATTGAATTTCCAGGCTGAGAAAACTTGTTTAGGCTATAACTTTTGCATGGTTAGTCCATATTGAATAATTCTTGTTGCTAAATTTATTTAAAATCATGCCCTTGCTGCTGTATAAAATTTCATGGGATTTGGTTGAATTTGGCTTTTGAGTTTCTTTCGGTGTTCTTCGTTCTTATTGGTTTTATCACGTTTTTGCGTTAGGTTCCGAAGAGTTTGTTGAGCCCGAGAGTGATCCTCTACAGCAAGAGCACATCCAGCAAGGCAAGCAGATCTAGCATCATTTGATCATATTGCTCCTATTATTTTCAAAGTCTAATATGTTGTTTACAAATTCTACGTATGCATTGCTATCTTGTTTTAAACTATTGTCGATTAGTTGACCTATTAGATGCATAATCTGTAGGTAAATGTTTATTCTCTACTACTGAGCCTAGGAGTATCTTGCTGTGATTTAGGGTTCGATGGATGAACCCTTGTCACTTAGTAGTTTGCGAGTTAATGTTGCTTAGTCATGCTTAGCTACCGGTAAAAATGGGTGGTTGTTGATTTAGTCGATAACCTTGATCACACAAACTTATTATGACTTTATGATTTCAGCCTTTGTGCTATGTTTAATTGTGAAAACTAAAAATAAAAACAAAATGATTTGTACTTGGGCACAATGGTAAGATGGTGTGCTTTTGGGTGTGACTGGAATGGTGCTTGAGTCAACAAAGACTGAACATCTTGTTACACTAAACCAAGCATTCTTGCGTGCTAACCACACCAGAGGGTATGGGACCTCTTTTGACTTATCACTTTGGCGTGTGTTAGCTCCGAGTCACAGGAGGGATTGTAGCAGCCCAAAATCCTTAAGTCGGATTAGTTAAACATCTAATGTGTATTTGTGAAATTTCGGACTTTTAAAAACTTTTTGTTGTAAACCTTATGTTGAAAATCCTTGATTTTCAAAGACTAGGATTTTAAAACCTAGAATCCTTTACTCCTTCCATTCAAAGGCTCAAAGTGAAACTTAAGCAAAACTAAAATGTTTCCAATGTGGGAATATTTCAGTTAGAATCTATCTCCTCCCATATGCTTGTTTGGATTTCCTGAAATTTTTGAAGATTATTTGGTTCCTTGTTTATTTGCTTATTCAAATTGGGTTTGAATTTAAAATACAAACTAAACTTGTGAACAGTACCTGGAAATATTTTTCCTAGGTTATGTAACACCTTATAAACTCACCTACAAAAAATCACTATTTCTAGCATTAATTTACTATTTTTAAACAGATAGTCAAACCAGAAAATTAAAAGTCAAATACATAAAACAGGAACTTAGAAGAATTATTGAGAAAAATGCAGCACATGAAAAATTCTCAAAGAAATTATACATTGATATAACCAGTGTAAGTAACCCTCCATAAAAATTTCAGAACTTTTGGAGTTGATATTCTACCTCTAAAAATTCCCTTTCACTCTCAGCCTTTGTTTGCAAAATCTAGTTTACTGTTCCTCCGACCGGACCCGAGCCAAAACCCTGACCGCACCAGACCCGCTCGCCCGAGCCACCCTTCCCCTCTCACTTACCTGTGGGCCCCCTGTAATACCCCAAAAATTAAATTGGGAGAGAATAATTAAATCGGGAGAGAATAATTAAAATTGGGGGAATATTTCTTTTAGCAAAGCGATTGAACAGGAGAAAGAGGGGTTTTAATGTAATACTCCAATTTATTCTACGAAAGAAAGCGTTCAAAAGAGAAATTAGACATAAAAAAAGGGGGTTTCTGCAGTTTTTCGACAACTTGGGCCTTGGGCCTTGACAAAGGAGGCCCATGAGGGGTCGGCCACCAATAAAAGGAAGGGGAAAAACCCTAGATGCACTGTAGATACAGTGCTGCCGCACTGTAGCACGGTTACTATAGCGCACCTCTCCTCCATGGTAGTGCCCCCCTCCATTGGTGCCTCCCTTCCTCGCCGTCGGTGCTCCCTGCTGCCGATCAAGTGAAGAAAGGAGAGGAGATCAACTTCATGGGGAGAGTTCATCATCTTGCTGCGATTCTACAAGGGTAACGTCGCGTGTTCTTCGTTGTTTGATGCGTAATAGTTGCGGTTGATGTCGTTTGGTAGATTGATTTGCGTCGGTTTAATAGATCGCGTTTTGTCCAGATTATTGTGCGGTCAGTTTCGTGTGTTTAGAGGCCGAATTAGGAGTTTTGGTCTCCTAGAGTTATGTAGATAATGTTCTTAGCTTTCAGTGGCCGCCAAGAACGCCAAAATCCGATTAACGGTTAGAAAGTTATGAATTGTTTAGTGCCGCTGTCTGGTTAATCTGTCAACATCCTGACAGTCTGTAGAAAACTGAGTTAATCTATTAGTTAAAGACGAAATCAGAGGATCTAAATATAACAAAAATTGTAGGTAATTTCCATACCTTTTCAGAGAGATAAAGAACGCAAGATTTGGACTTTCGTAGCAAAAGTTATGATGGTTTTAGTGTACTGTCCAGAGAAGCCGACGTGAAAATTGTTGTTCTGTAGTTTGGCTTGGTAGGGGCAGTAGATGACATAATCAAAAGGGCTCCCCAACTAAGTTTATTTGGGTAATTTAATTACCTTTCCATAAAGTCTGAGAACACCTCATTTGGACTCCTGAGCAGAAAGTTATGTATTTTAGAAGTTGACTGTCCGCAGTGATCACCAAAGCGATCACTAGAAATTGGAAGATTGAAAAACGCTTGGGAGATTAGCGAGTTCGTTTGTGTTGTTATTTATGCTTTTGATCCAGTATGTTGGTCTTAGATTGGGGTTATCTTTATGTTCAGGTGGGAGCGTGATCCCAGGGGCAGCGCCCTCTTCGCGTCCACCATTCTCGCACGGTTGAGGCAAGTATTCGGGTTATAGCACATTTATGCTTGTATGCTGAGAGTGTTTGTGTTTTGCTCGTAATAGCCATGCATGAATGTTAATGCGATGAGTTTCCATTTATCTTGATGAATGCTAGTTATGGTTAAAGTTGATGTTATTGTGATGAGTTCCAATTTTATCCTGGTGAATGCAAGTACTCTGATTGAGAGAATATGTATGAATGTTTGATAGAAGGTGGTAGTACTTTGATGCGTACTAACCATGCAACGTTGATAGTGTGACATGTATGATTAAGGATGGTAAATGTAACACCCCAGCCCAACATGAGCCTGGAATGCTACTAAACAAACCCTAATAAAATTCTAATCAAAGCAAACTTAATAAAGTTCGGCAGAACCTCCCTTGTAAAGTTAATTACACGGAGGTTCCAACATTCAAATGAATCATAAATTAATCAAACTACCAGCTAGAGACATCAAAA
The DNA here is from genome assembly GCA_036346255.1 of Ampelocalamus luodianensis. NCBI lineage: Eukaryota > Viridiplantae > Streptophyta > Magnoliopsida > Poales > Poaceae > Ampelocalamus > Ampelocalamus luodianensis. The sequence continues at coordinate 28,843,411 of CM070637.1, forward strand.
GATAATCAAAGATATGCTACATATCCAGCAATCCAGTGAAGTATAAAGTTCCACTACTCATCGTTATTACACTTAAACCACCTCAAGACACAAGATATAATTAACCTTTGAGCATCTCGCCCATTTACTAATAACAATTACTATCTGAAGATCATTCAACTTTATTTAGTTCATGTGGCATGTGTGTGACTAGCAGTCTACTTTTCCCCATGCATGTCGTTCTTGGCTCGGTACCTAAAATAACAACAAAAACAAGGGTGAGTCCACAGACTCGGCAAGTCTGAAATAGAAGCCATAACATCAGCATCAATATACAGAAGATCAACAACAAACGTTTCACATGCAGATGCAATGCTCAAGGATCCTTTCTCTTTATCTTTCGTGTGCATTACACGTAATGCGAGTATGCAACCGTTGCCGCATGCCGTGCTCGTGCGCGCGCACGCCACGAGGACCAATTGCCCATTACTCCGCAAGTAATGGGGACCTCAAGCCCACACTCCACGAGTGAGGGGATCTCGGGCCCGTCACCTTCATGACGGGGATCTCAAAGGAAACATACTTGGTCACCACATGACCAAGCCTCAATATGATCTCAATATGCACATGCTCATCATTTAATCATTATCAAATTACCACAAGACAGTAAGAACATATAACAATAGAGCATGGACATATATGACGCATCCATCAATCTTAAATCAACATCAAGCCAACAATCTCACTATGCTACCACATATCGAGAAGCACACAATCATGACCAATCAAACACAACCACGAATCAAACAATGCACTTGCCTTAACGCGTGCGGCCTGGGAGCGTGAAGTCGGTGCTGCCTCGGTACTCTTCCCCACCTAAATTCAATCAAGAACATAGACTAAGACCACAGTAACGAACCACATGAATTCTAAAAACAAACACAACTAGCAATAGCTCGCAACCCAATCCCGACTCCAAATTTCTAATTGCTGTTCTGTACCTTCTGTGAACAGTCAAGTTCTAAAATTCATATCTTTCTGTACAGAGGTCCAAATTACGTGTTCTTGGACTTCATTGAAAGGTTATCAAATTTCCCAACTAAACCTAGTTGGTGAGCTCCCCTGATTCGGCCATCTAAAATCACTTTCAAGCCGATTAACAAGACATCGATTTCACGTCAGACTTTCTGGATAGAGCACTAAAACTAACATAACTTTCAGCTCGTTTACCCAAATTTTGTGTTCTTGTGCTTCCCTGAAAGCTACGACAATTATCTACAACTTTCGTTATACTGAGATCCTATAATTCTCCCTTTAACTGATCGAAAAGGTCAGATTACTAAAACCTGTCAAAATACTAACAGATTCGCAGGACAGTCATAGTAAATAATTCATAACTTCTGCTGTAGAGGTCCAAATAATATGATCTAGCACTTCATTGAAAACTATTGACGTCCTCTACATCTTTCTAGGAGATGCCCGAGACTGAATCCGCACTTAACTATAACAAATCGTCCCTCTAATGCGATCTGCCCTGAGGCGACAGAATTGCCGGCAAAGAATAGTTAAGTGCTAAAACATCTAAACGAGGGAAAACGATGTTACCCTTGACGAACCGATTGCCGGGCACTGAGGGCACCCACCAGCGAGCTCTCCCCAAAAGATGATCTCGTTCCTTCCTCTTCTCCTTCCTCGAACAGCCAAACTCCTCCAGCGATCACCTTCTCTCCCGAGTCGGCAGCGAGGAAGACGGACGGGCTTTGCCGGCAGCGAGGAGACGCAAGGGAGGGAGTACAGCAGCCGGGAGACCACAGGCAGGGGTGGTGCGCAGGGGAGAGGAGGCGGCTGCCTAAGGGAGAGAGGGAGGCGCCACGGGTAGAGGGGCAAGGGAGGGGCGGCTAGGGTTAGGGAGGGAGGAAAGGGTGCCTCCCCCCCTTTGGCCGGCCACTAGAGGGCCTCATGGGACGTAGCCCAGGCCCAGGTTGTTGCGTTTATGAAGAAAAACCCATCTCCTCCCACTTATTCAATTATTTTCCAGAAGGTCCTTCCCCGAATCGACTTCCAATCACTCGTTTCTTTTAAAACTTTAGATTTCCTCCGAATCCTATTATAGGTATTACACTCTACCCCTTAAACTGAATTCGTCCCAATTCTAACCAAGCTACACCAAGGAACAATCACGAATAAACTTAAAACACATCACGCACTTTGTGGAGGATAACTCCGGATACCGCTCGCGCAAGCGAGACTCCCACTCCCAAGTGGCCTCTCTCCCAAACAGATGAGACCACAACATGAGGACGTAAAACGACGTCTGTACTAACGCTCAACTCGACATTTCTAAGAACATTCATCAAAAGAGACTCAAAGGTAAGATCTTGCTCGAAAGTCAACAATATTAACGAAAACTCACACTCCATATCTCTCAGGTACTCACTTGGCACCAACATGTCCAGTGTTGTGTACACCACGTATGGACCCGAGACGGTCCTAACGATACGCCAGCCATCGAATTCACGTAGCTGACTAAAACAAACCAAGGTACCTTGGGCTAACCATCCCCTCAATACTGAATCGCACAACATGCACACAGAACACAAAAATCTTGTTCCACCTCTCAATTGAACTCTTCAACGAAACAAGGATCACATCCTTTAACTAGAAACACACCACAGAATTTGTGCACAAGCATATGGAACGCTCGTTCTATCTTCAGTCGATCTCTTTATCCTAACCAGGAGGGTCTTCGTTAAGCAGGGACGCACAACACAACTTATTTTAACCAACTCTAATAACCAGATTCAACTGAAAACAAAGGATTCACAATGCAATTCCAACTTCCCTCAAAAACACTGAAATCCAAAATCGAAGATCACCAAGAAAACCCTTTTCACATTCCAACTAGGCAGTTTAGAAATAAATGCCACATAAGCCAAAAGCGAAAACACTCGAATAATCAGATTAACCCTTTTTTTCTCCTCAACTGTAAAGAACCACATATTCCGGCAAGAACCAACTCAATTTGTAATTGACATCCGTCATAAACACATAGTTCAAATAAGAACTAAGAGAATATTTCACTATTCTAGATCACACTCTTTCCCATAATTTTTCTTTTAGGATTTTAACTTTCTCTTAAATCATAAGATCTCAAATCATCGCATAACGCATTAACTCATTCCTCTTAAATTGGCAATCCCAAACCTATGCTCTACCGAACACAAAATTCACAATTATGCAGGTAGACTCTTCCAATCCACAATATCCTACTCTAGCCAACTTCCCCACCGAATGAATTACTTGTCAAAATAATTTCCAACACAACTCAATAGATTTCACCCACCATCACATCCCTTAATCCGTTAAGGATGAGCAATTTGAAATTCACATCACACACTCTCATATACTAGCCTCAAAGGATACTATCAATGATCAACCCACTACTCGGAATCCACTCTTATTCTACCATCTCTACACATAATCATTGGCATCCAAGGTTCTAACATGAGAATGCAAAGCCTAAAATCAACCTCGAAGTCTCCTACAACGAATTTCTGGTATGATTGATAGGAAATCTTCCAATTCATTTACTAAAATTTTACATAGCTCAATAATAACATCAATCATTAACATCCACGTTCCTCACTAATCAAGTAACCGCTCAAGGCGTTTCATGTCACCAATCTTGGACCTTCACTAAATCACACTAATCAAAATTCAACTACATGACCACAATATACCCATTCGCAAAACCCTAACTGATTGACCAAGATTCAAACATACTCAATCACCAACGTCAATTTATAAATAAATTCTTGACCAAGTTATACTTAGAGATAATCTAACTCCCATAGGGTTACTCATCGAGGCGAATCATAATTGATCATAACTCAACAATTCTGCTATCCCATTAATTAGCTCAACGCTTAGGTTTCTCCACACCGCTACTCTCATTAACCTTCACCATCAAAACTCTTCTACACAATCTTACTAAGTATCCAAATACACAATCTTACTAAGTATCCAATTGCGATACTCTAATAAATTTATCAAGTGTCCATACCTTTGATAGTCCCAACATCCCAACATGGACAAAGGTTCTTTGGATCATAATTCGCCATAGGTTCCACTAGTTGTAACACTAATCACTTTTATCTTATCGACAAACTTTCCATTTAAGTAGAATTCTTTGCAGGTGTTGTAAGTCGAAACCAATTCACATTATACTGCTCTTCAAATAGATTGGTTCCCAAAAAATATCAACAATCCCAAATACTTGACCACCTCCAACCAATCACCATGCTACTCTTTATAACACTTGGCAACACAATTTGGTTACTTCCTTATTCACAAGGAAAAAATAAACAGATACAAAGTTCGACGCATAAGAAATCATGGCTCCTCGAAGTGAGCACGAGACCAAGAGAAATAGTCAAATAGAAATGATCTCAGAAAACAGAATGCGAATCCACAGTCGAGGGCAAAAGTCCCACAAGAAGAAATTTCCCATCTCCATAACTTATAATAAAACATTGCTATGCAAACCCAAGAAACTCTTAAGCTGAGACAACAAGTAAGTTGCGGATTACATTTTTTTTTTTAGCTCAACCCTCAAATACTTATGGTAAACATTTTACGTTAACACAACGAAAGTAATCTCTTTGATTACAACATTACTTACCAAACCAAACAAGAGATGTCTTTAATACCAAAACACATTCATCACTTCAGAACCAAACGGAACCTTTCCATATGTCACATTGCTCAACTAATTTTATCTACTGCAAAAATCATGAGTCCCCAAAAGATCACGAATACAAAACTCCAAATATTTCATTTAACCGTTATTAAAACAATCAACTTACTTTCTCTCTAGAAAAAGCATCACCACTCCAACACGTCACAATCTCTTTTAGACCTTATTACTAACATCAATAATATTTCACTCTTAGCAAGGTTCGTTATCATCAACTCTTCCTTTATAAAGTCCCCAAAAACTGACCAAACTGTTACATTTCACTTTATCCTCTCATCCTCAAATGAGGGTACACCAAATTCTTACACCCTCACTATAACAACCACCATATTTTTCAAGGAACCTACTACACAATTTACAAGGTTACACCAAAACCCTTTCATCAAAGACATACTATTATCTGACAATCTCACCATCAAGCAAACACATGTCACCTATTAAATCCCACCATAAACCTTTCCAACAGAAACACAGCATATTCGGAATGCTCATACTTATTTGGTACACACTAACTCCAATCTAGAGGTTATCATAAACTTTTGATGATTATTCAATCATGGACGAATTGATGGTCTTGTATCTATTTGTACTCCCACGAGCATAAATAAGATCATCAAATAGCCAATTAAAGAAGATTTCTATATTAATATCTACCAAGGCGACGATCGAACACATCTTATATTTCTCTTTTCGCACAGTTAGATTAATCCATTAAGATCAAATAATCTAACTAGTTTAGCAAACTAAACAACTCCAGGGATCAAACACTCCGTTAATGTTCCACAGTAGTTAATAACTCTATTGATTCCAATTAGGTATAGCCGTACACCTAATCACAGTTCAACAAGAATTACTACATGACACCATCACATTAATCAACTTTCCTTCCAGGGATCTTGGTTAGGATCGATTATACAACACACTCTGCACCCAACTTGATAACTCATATCATATTCACTAATTTCTCCGATTATAACCTCCCACTTAACCACGAGATGACATCGCTAAAGGGTTTAGCATTTTCTTTTATAAAGAACTTTTCAACTTCAACACTCAAGATACCCAAAAGAAATATATTGAATCAAAACTTCCACGTACTACAGGACTTGCAAAAGGAAACTTTCATTACCTAAGAACATCAACCGGATAAATGGGTCATGCTTTCCAATGAGAAGGACAAAACTCCAAAATAACGGTCAAACTTGACAATCAACTCGGTTCACCAGCCGCAAGAATAACTCATCAGTTGGGAAAAAAAAATGATTGCTTTATAGGACAAATTAAGCCAAAGAAAACACACCAATATTTTTTTTTCTCAAAGCAACCCATCAACCACAAGAATAAATAACCCAAGAGAAACTCATCAATCTCAACTGGATAAGAGTTGACCAAATTCAAATTCAGGCAAGAGAACAACTCTTTTAAGTATACTCGCTACCAATGCCTGTACTACGATCTCTCATGTGGATACTTCGCTATTCCTGTACCACGAACGGTGGTGTAACCTGGTATAGCCTAGGACCACAACCACTACCTCCACCTCTCAACATGGGTTACCCCCACACATAATAACCATAGTATTATACTGTAGATATAACAGATCATCTCAAAACAAGAATCATTAATACAACTCAACGGAAGCGTAAATGCAATGCTTGACCCATCCCATCCTACTGTGCACCAGTGTGTCAGGTTTATAAGTTCATTAACCATTACAAAATTTTAGCAATTTAAGTTGCCTAGGTTGTAAATCCAATCACCACGGACCTACCGCCCGCTCTGATACCAACTGTAACACCCCAGCCCAACATGAGCCTGGAATGCTACTAAACAAACCCTAATAAAATTCTAATCAAAGCAAACTTAATAAAGTTCGGCAGAACCTCCCTTGTAAAGTTAATTACACGGAGGCTCCAACATTCAAATGAATCATAAATTAATCAAACTACCAGCTAGAGACATCAAAAGATAACCAAAGATATGCTACATATCCAGCAATCCAGTGAAGTATAAAGTTCGACTACTCATCGTTATTACACTTAAACCACCTCAAGACACAAGATATAATTAACCTTTGAGCATCTCGCCCATTTACTAATAACAATTACTATCTGAAGATCATTCAACTTTATTTAGTTCATGTGGCATGTGTGTGACTAGCGTCTACTTCCCCATGCATGTCGTTCTTGGCTCGGTACCTAAAATAACAACAAAAACAAGGGTGAGTCCACGGACTCGGCAAGTCTGAAATAGAAGCCATAACATCGGCATCAATATACAGAATATCAACAACAAACGTTTCACATGCAGATGCAATGCTCAAGGATCCTTTCTCTTTATCTTTCTGTGTGCATTACACCGTAATGCAGAGTATGCAACCGTTGCCGCATACCCGTGCCCGTGCGCGCCAACGCACGGGACCAATTGCCCATTACTCCGCAAGTAATGGGGACCTCAAGCCCACACTCCACGAGTGAGGGGATCTCGGGCCCGTCACCTTCATGACGGGGATCTCAAAGGAAACATACTTGGTCACCACATGACCAAGCCTCAATATGATCTCAATATGCACATGCTCATCATTTAATCATTATCAAATTACCACAAGACAGTAAGAACATATAACAATAGAGCATGGACATATATGACGCATCCATCAATCTTAAATCAACATCAAGCCAACAATCTCACTATGCTACCACATATCGAGAAGCACACAATCATGACCAATCAAACACAACCACGAATCAAACAATGCACTTGCCTTAACGCGTGCGAACCGGGAACGTGAAGTCGGTGCTGCCTCGGTACTCTTCCCCACCTAAATTCAATCAAGAACATAGACTAAGACCACGATGAACGAACCACATGAATTCTAAAAACAAACACAACTAGCAATAGCTCGCAACCCAATCCCGACTCCAAATTTCTAATTGCTGTTACAGCACTTTCGTGAGCAGTCAAGTTCTAAAATTCATATCTTTCAGTATAGAGGTTGTAACACCACAGCTATCCTAAGCCAAGATGTCACCTAAAACATCTAACATACATCCATAATGCGGAAGAATTTGAAACAAGTATATCAACTAAAGACGACATTAAGTTAAACAGGATATGATGAAGGTATCCTTCCTTCACCTTTTAAGTTATTTAATTCGATCATCAATAAAGAAGGTTCACACGCAGTAATAAATCAACATCCATGTGGAGAAGGTATCCTTCCTTCACCAATTATAATTTAAATATTACAGTTCATCATCAACGAATGTAAGATAAAACTAAATTTAATCTTGAACATGAATAGGATGATGTGAGCAGTAGTGCGTGTCTACTCCCTCCCAAGTGAGCCAACATCGGGGTTACCTAAAATAAACAAACAACGCAAGAGTGAGTCCATGACTCAGCAAGTACAAAGATGAAAGAGAAAGAACACATATACAAACAGGACATCACCATTTAAGAATGCGAACCTTGCATCGAGTGAACACTTATGAAAACATGAAATGAATGAATGTAATCAAGGATGGACTGCACACATGCATATATCGCAGTATAGTGAGTGAAACACCCGTCGGTGTTCACTTAAGCCCGCACCTTAACAAAAGTGCGGGATCCAAGTCCTATATGAAGAACGTTTCATATAGGTGTCCAAAGCTGCCCATACTGGAATTGATGGGTCTTACGTGCCCATACCGGAATTGATGGGTCTTTCAATCCACTCCGTGGGCGGGACATGACAATGTCCAAAATTGCCCACATTGGAATGGTGGGACTTACAATCCACTCCGTGGACATAACATGAATAAAAGGATGCATGATATGAACATGAACAGTGATAATACCATCTCTCAGTATATACTCCACATAATGAAAGAACATAACCAATTCAGCATCTCGGGTAACACAATATGTCACACTATATTCATGAAAACATTCACAATCGTAACACTCAAAAGCAACAAAGTACTTGCCTTCCGCGTTGCGACGCGTTAGCAGGCAACGATGGCGCTCCCAAACCGGTAGCCTCGTGGCCTAAACAATTAAATAACCGAAATAAGAACAACATAGAATCCAATCCGAATTAATAGTCTACAATACCCCCCTTGAACTCCCAAGGAATCACCATAAAACCTAATCTGAAAAACAGGCTGCAACCCAAAAACGTGTCGGGACAGCAGCACGAAAATGACAGTAGTTAATGACGTGGGACTCGAAATGAGATGAGTCCAGATCCTACCTCATCTTAACGAACATATCTATAACATTCAAGTTGATGAGATTTCCCAATTCGGCCAATAAACTTCTCTAATAAAGAAAACAAAACAGCAGCACAGCTTCTGTCTGAACAAACAGGACAGCAATACTAAAACAACCATAACTTTTAATCTACAACTCCGAATTGAGCGTTCTTTATCAATATGAAAAGGTTATGGAATTACCTACAATAAACTAGTTGGCACAACATTCAAATTTTGCCTTTAACAAAAAGTGGCACACGGGTCAAAACTAAAGATAGAAACTGACATACAATCTGGACAGACTGACATACAATCTGGACAGTCACAAAGAAAAGTGCATAACTTTTGATCTATAACTCCAAATGAAGTGTTCTTTATCAATCCTGAAAGCTAGTGATATCACCTTCAAAATTTGTTATGGGCAAGACCTCTGAATCACCCTCTAACTAGGCCATAAATCAACCTATACAGAGACTGCTAATTCTCGTCAGGATTCTGGACAGCAGATAGTAAATCTATCATAACTTTTGACTCGAAAGTCGGAATTCAGTGTTCTTGGCGGCCACCGAAAGCTAAGATCAATATCTACAAAACTCTAGGAGATGGACAACCCAAATTCGGCCTCTAAGATCACGAAACAGGCGACGCAACATTCAGGACAGAACTGAAATTCTAACGGCAGCAATTCAATCCAATCAAACTAATCGAATTCGCATCTGAAACAACCTAAACAGCGAGGGAAATCGATCATTACCCTTGTAGAACCATCGGAGATCGCTGATCAAATCCCACGAAGAAATTCTCCTTCAATCCTCTCTTCCTTCCTCTTCTTCTTCTTCCCACGGTCGGCCACAAGCAGCAGGAAAGATGGCGCCGGGGAGAGGAGGAGCAGCAAGCGGCGAGGCATCGTGAGCACGCCGCTGCAGAGCACGGGCTACTGTAGCATGGCGGCTACTGTAGCAAATGGGGCTAGGGTTTGGTCCCCTCCTCCCTTGCCTTCTAATGGGCTGCCGCCCACTCATGGGCCTTGGGCCACTATGGTGGCTCCTCTTCTCAAATATGGGTTGGCGGCCCATACTTCTCCTAAAATTCTGAATTTTAACTTATTTCCTCTCTAATCTTACAACATTCGATATCGAATAATCGGGTATTACATTCTACCCCCTTAAATAGGATTCGACCGAATCCTCACACCGACTCTGCGAAAGGTCGGTTGCAACTAAAAATTAATAACGGTAACATGTACTCGATATGAACAAATCTGAATAATGCTCGTGCATGCGAGCCTCCACTCTAAGTGGCCTCTTTCTGGTGAGGACACCACAACATCTTGACGCAAATCGGCGTGCTGTCTTAACACTCGTCCGACACTTCCAAATATACTCATCGGACGAGACTCGAAGGTAGATCCTACTCGATGGTCAACGTTGTTAGCGAATAACAAACTCCGGATCTCCCGGTACTCACTCCACACCAAATGAAACCAAAAGTGAGTACAACGTGTTGGAATCCGAGACGGTCTTAGCGAAACGACACTATCGAAAACAACCCAATGAACCTGGGGTTAACCTTCTCCTTGAAGTCGAACCACACAACAAGCACATAGAGCACGGAAATCTTGTTCCACCTCTCCATTGAACTCTTCACCGAACAAGGATCACCCTCTTTTAACCGGAAACATACAATCGAATTCTTTTAAGCAAACTCTTTTACCGCAAAACACATCTGAATAAGAAAAATTCACATCACAACTATACGTTACCAATCGAGTCTTCAAGAGTAAAATCCAGAAATCAGAATTTCATCAAGAAAACCTTTCCACTTTCCAAGTGGCAAATTGCGAATAAACGTCACGAAAGCCAAAGGGGAGATCACTTGAACGCTCAAACCAAAAACTTCTTTTGTTTTGCCTGAATTGGAAAAAGCAAACATGCCAACACAACACCAACTCACCATGCAGAAGACACCAGTCAACAACATAAAGCTCAAATGAGTAACAAGAAAACGCTTCAATACCCAAGGTAACATCCTTTTTTCAATTCCTCTTTTAGGAATAAAATTTCTCTCGAGACATTGGAATTCGAATTCATCGCATACCACAGGGCTCAAACCTCTTAATTTAACAACCTCAAATTAGGCTTAAACCGAAATACATCATCCACACCTTTGTGGAGAGACTCTATTGATTCCACTGAACACTCTGGACCACTCCTTCAACTGATGACATTAATTTGATAGAAGGCACCAAAGCCCCTCAAAAACCCATGCAATATCATCACCTCCAACTTTCAAGAATATCACATCAGAATTTTCAGTACACCCGCTCATGAACTACAACAAAAGGGTTCTATTGACAATCATTCCACTACTCAGAGTACTCCAGTTTTCTATCTCCTCTACACACCAATCTTTGGGTGACCAAAAGTTTAGTATGAAAACGGAAAGCCCAAATTTAACCTCCGAGACCTCTACAACGAATTCCTCTTATAACAAATAGTGAAATCATCGGATTAAATCTCTATGATCCCCACAATTCCGATATACTCACTCATTGACATCATCAGGAATCACTCATACCACATCGCGATACTTTCAATAGTGTTACTGTATAAAATTGATTACGATTTCCATACATTTGATAATCCCCAACATTTCAACATGAACCAAGGTTCTGGAACTACACTATACCATAGGTCCTACTTAGTCGAACAATATACGATTTTACCTCGAAACCAAACATTCCATCTGAATCAACTTCCTCCAAGAGATTCAGTCAAAACCAACTCATCTTCTATTACTACTCCAATAGTGGGTAGCAAAACTCACCCCTACAATCACTTAACCACCACCAAACAAACAACAACATACGAGTTGTAAAACTTTCTGACACAAAGCGGATGATCCTTTCTCAAAAGAAAGAGGCGAATAAGAACAAATTTCACCACACAGAAAATGTTACTGCTCACGGTGAGCACAAAACCAAAAGAAATAATCTGTAATAAAGATCTTGAAAACGAAAGTTGAGTTCACAATGGAGGGCACGCATCCTCGAAAAGGGAATAGCAAATAACCACTAATAAGAAAAAAATGACATTGCGATTGAAACTCGACAACTCTTGAGTGAAAAGAGTAAAAGTTTATGAACAATTCGAATAACTACAAGTTACAAAACTTGACTCAAATTCTCAAATATTCCTCTTGCACTCTTTCCCTTAACACTGAAATTAATTCTTTGACTAACATCGCTTTGCCACAACGCGTACAAGATAAGATCTTTAGTCCAAACCACAAGGACTAATTAAGAACCAATGAAATTCTTCCATACGTCATATTTTTTCGAGCAGTTCAACTACACAAGAAACATGAGATCCAAATAATCTCACCACCAAACTCGAGACATTTCCAATTCTGATTTTCACAAACGCAAGTAGATTATTCTCCTCTTAAAGGAACCAACACAAGTTCTTTGATTGCAACCTCACGTTGCCAACTCGGACAAAGAGCCTTTAAAATTAAATCACACAAATCTCTTAAGAAGCAACAGGACAATCCAATACCTTAATTTATTTAAAATAATTTCAGCTACGGATGATTCATGGGCTCAAAGAAAATATCACGAAAGCTAAACTTGAATTATTCTCATCGAACGATATCACCAAAGGCGATCAAATTACTATGGGTATTAACATCAATTTCACAACAACAATTAGAAAACACTTCAAAAGACCCACGTGAAAAGAATGAATTGATTCTTTCTCAAAAGAAGAGACAAATGGAAACGATTTTCACCAACTAGAAAACTCATCCACCACTGACCGAACACGGGACCAAGGAAGAAACCAATTAAGCAATGAACTTATAGAATATAAGTGGAGTCCACATTGAACACTTAAGCCTCACAAGAAGAGAATATCGAACCTTAACAGATAAGAACAAATAAGTACTCAAATCAAAGCACTTGCATTACTGAAGAACCATTATAACTTTGCAACATATCGCTACTCGATAAACTTCATTTACCACATAAAGCTTGAACCTCCAAAGGATCATGAACACAAAACTTAAAATTTGATCATTTAGGAAATATCACCATAGGTGATCAAATTACTATAAGAGTTAACCTCATTCTCCCATTTTGACGATTCAAAACATCGACAACATATACTAGTACCAAGAATCATCAAACTTTATTACTCCATCCTAAAACTTCCCAAAGGGAACACAAACAAAAGGTTGAAACAAATTTATTATAACAAGACTATGCTAAGCAATAACAATATCACAAGGCACGATATCAAAGACTACTTACGAAATTCGTCTACTCCATCGTGGGTGTTGCTCTACACCTTCTTTAGCGCTCAAAACAAATGATGATTGTATTAATCATGTATGAACATACGGTACTAATTCCATTTGCAAACACGTAACCATATATAAACATAGAAATCATTTCAAAACATGATTAAAGATTCACTAACATAATTTTCTATAAACAAGGTTTCGAATCGATACACCGCACCCATCCGGTCCTTTATACAAGTTTCAACAATTTTAGCATACCATGGAATAGATAAATCTAGCTCTTATGTAAGATCTATAGGTTACGACAGATATGGACAGTCTTTATTTAACATACAACATGTATCAAATACAAGGATATTTCAAATTAATCAATTTCACCTTCATAGATGGTAGTTAAGAATAATCGATTTGCACCATGCTAATAACCCAACTTGATAACTCATATCGTAACAATCTATTCGTTTAGTTATAACTTCTCATTTTAAGCATGACAAGACATCACAAAAGGATTCTAACACCTTCTGCAAAGAAAAGAGAGACTTCAAACCTCAACGCTCAAGTAATCCAAAAGAAACGCATAAAGCCAAAGCTTTCCGGGCAAACGAACTTACAAGAGAAACTCTCACTAACCAAGCTATCAAACGAGTAAATGAGTCATTCTTTTTCAATGAGAAAGAAGGAGCAACCAAGAAAACATCAATCTTGCCAATTGACAACGATCATAAGTAGTAAAAGCAACTCAACAATAAAAAAGCAATAATTGTTTGAGAGAACCAAGAGGATCTATGGAAAACCATAACTATCATGGACCACAAACCGGAGAAATTCATCAACCACCACAGGACAAGAATTGCCAAATTCGAAATGAAAGAAGAGAACAACTTTCTAAAGTAACTCATACTTAGTACCTGAAACGATGATACTCGGGGTAACTACTCCTCTAACCACGTACTGCGAACAGTGGTGTAACCTGGTGAATCCCATAGTAACAACCACGACCTCCACTTCTTATCATCCGTTAACCACACGCTTCACCAAAATACTCAATTATGAATATGCAGGATCATCTCACGACAATCAAAGTATTAGTTCATAGATAATGAATATCATAGTAGATCATAGATTAACAACAAGAAAGATAATACAAAAGCAACTCAACAATTGCTCAACGAATGAAACATAACAATAGAAATGCGGAAGCAATAGATTCCCAACCCCACCTACTGTGCACAGTGTGTCATTTTAATGTTCTTCTATTAACCACGGACCTAAAGCCCGCTCTGATACCAACTGTAACACCCTGGCTATCTGGAAGCCAAGATGTCACCTAAAACATCTAACATACATCCATAATGCGGAAGAATTTGAAACAAGTATATCAACTAAAGACAGCATTAAGTTAAACAGGATATGATGAAGGTATCCTTCCTTCACCTTTTAAGTTATTTAATTCCGATCATCAATAAAGAAGGTTCACACGCAGTAATAAATCAACATCCATGTGGAGAAGGTATCCTTCCTTCACCAATTATAATTTAATTATTACAGTTCATCATCAACGAATGTAAGATAAAACTAAATTTAATCTTGAACATGAATAGGATGATGTGAACGAGTAGTGCGTGTCTACTCCCTCCCAAGTGAGCCAACATCAGGGGTTACCTAAAATAAACAAACAACGCAAGAGTGAGTCCATGACTCAAAGTACAAATGAAAGAGAAAGAACACATATACAAACAGACATCACCATTTAAGAATGCGAACCTTGCATCGAGTGAACACTTATGAAAACATGAAATGAATGAATGTAATCAAGGATGGACTGCACACATGCATATACAGTATAGTGAGTGAAACACCCGTCGGTGTTCACTTAAGCCCGCACCTTAACAAAAGTGCGGGGATCCAAGTCCTATATGAAGAACGTTTCATATAGGTGTCCAAAGCTGCCCATCTTTGGAATTGATGGGTCTTACGTGCCCATCTTTGGAATTGATGGGTCTTTCAATCCACTCCGTGGACGGGACATGACAATGTCCAAAATTGCCCACATTGGAATGGTGGGACTTACAATCCACTCCCGTGGACATAACATGAATAAAAGGATGCATGATATGAACATGAACAGTGATAATACCATCTCTCAGTATATACTCCACATAATGAAAGAACATAACCAATTCAGCATCTCGGGTAACACAATATGTCACACTATATTCATGAAAACATTCACAATCGTAACACTCAAAAGCAACAAAGTACTTGCCTTCCGCGTTGCGACGCGTTAGCAGGCAACGATGGCGCTCCCAAACCGGTAGCCTCGTGGCCTAAACAATTAAATAACCGAAATAAGAACAACATAGAATCCAATCCGAATTAATAGTCTACAATACCCCCTGAACTCCCAAGGAATCACCATAAAACCTAATCTGAAAAACAGGCTGCAACCCAAAAACGTGTCGGGACAGCAGCACGAAAATGACAGTAGTTAATGACGTGGGACTCGAAATGAGATGAGTCCAGATCCTACCTCATCTTAACGAACATATCTATAACATTCAAGTTGATGAGATTTCCCAATTCGGCCAATAAACTTCTCTAATAAAGAAAACAAAACAGCAGCACAGCTTCTGTCTGAACAAACAGGACAGCAATACTAAAACAACCATAACTTTTAATCTACAACTCCGAATTGAGCGTTCTTTATCAATCTGAAAAGGTTATGGAATTACCTACAATAAACTAGTTGGCACAACATTCAAATTTTGCCTTTAACAAAAAGTGGCACACGGGTCAAAACTAAAGATAGAAACTGACATACAATCTGGACAGACTGACATACAATCTGGACAGTCACAAAGAAAAGTGCATAACTTTTGATCTATAACTCCAAATGAAGTGTTCTTTATCAATCCTGAAAGCTAGTGATATCACCTTCAAAATTTGTTATGGGCAAGACCTCTGAATCACCCTATAACTAGGCCATAAATCAACCTATACAGAGACTGCTAATTCTCGTCAGGATTCTGGACAGCAGATAGTAAATCTATCATAACTTTTGACTCGAAAGTCGGAATTCAGTGTTCTTGGCGGCCACCGAAAGCTAAGATCAATATCTACAAAACTCTAGGAGATGGACAACCCAAATTCGGCCTCTAAGATCACGAAACAGGCGACGCAACATTCAGGACAGAACTGAAATTCTAACGGCAGCAATTCAATCCAATCAAACTAATCGAATTCGCATCTGAAACAACCTAAACAGCGAGGGAAATCGATCATTACCCTTGTAGAACCATCGGAGATCGCTGATCAAATCCCACGAAGAAATTCTCCTTCAATCCTCTCTTCCTTCCTCTTCTTCTTCTTCCCACGGTCGCCACAAGCAGCAGGAAAGATGGCGCCGGGAGAGGAGGAGCAGCAAGCGGCGAGGCACTCAGAGCACGCCGCTGCGTAGCACGGGGCTACTGTAGCATGGCGGCTACTGTAGCAAATGGGGCTAGGGTTTGGTCCCCTCCCCTCCCCTTGCCTTCTAATGGGCTGCCGGCCCACTCATGGGCCTTGGGCCACTATGGCTGGCTCCCCTCTTCTCGAATATGGGTTGGCGGCCCATACTTCTCCTAAAATTCTGAATTTTAACTTATTTCCTCTCTAATCTTACAACATTCGATATCGAATAATCGGGTATTACAGAGGTCCAAATTACGTGTTCTTGGACTTCATTGAAAGGTTATCAAATTTCCCAACTAAACCTAGTTGGTGAGCTCCCCTGATTCGGCCATCTAAAATCACTTTCAAGCCGATTAACAAGACATCGATTTCACGTCAGACTTTCTGGACAGAGCACTAAAACTAACATAACTTTCAGCTCGTTTACCCAAATTTTGCGTTCTTGTGCTTCCCTGAAAGCTACGACAATTATCTACAACTTTCGTTATACTGAGATCCTCTAATTCTCCCTTTAACTGATCGAAAAGGTCAGATTACTAAAACCTGTCAAAATACTAACAGATTCGCAGGACAGTCATAGTAAATAATTCATAACTTCTGCTGTAGAGGTCCAAATAATATGATCTAGCACTTCATTGAAATCTATTGACGTCTTCTACATCTTTCTAGGAGATGCCCGAGACTGAATCCGCACTTAACTATAACAAATCGTCCCTCTAATGCGATCTGCCCTGAGGCGACAGAATTGCCGGCAAAGAATAGTTAAGTGCTAAAACATCTAAACGAGGGGAAAACGATGTTACCCTTGACGAACCGATTGCCGGGCACTGAGGGCACCCACCAGCGAGCTCTCCCCCAAAAGATGATCTCGTTCCCTTCCTCTTCTCCTTCCTCGAACAGCCAAACTCCTCCAGCGATCACCTTCTCTCCGAGTCGGCAAGCGAGGAAGACGGACGGGCTTTACCGGCAGCGAGGAGACGCAAGGGGAGGGAGTACAGCAGCCGGGAGACCCCGGGCAGGGTGGTGCGCAGGGGAGAGGGAGGCGGCTGCCTAAGGGAGAGAGAAGGAGGCGCACGGGTAGAGGGGCAAGGAGGGGCGGCTAGGGTTAGGAGGGGAGGAAAGGGTGCCTCCCCTTTGGCCGGCCACTAGAGGCCCCATGGGCCGTAGCCTGTGCCCAGTTGTTGCGTTTATGAAGAAAAACCCATCTCCTCCCACTTATTCAATTATTTTCCAGAAGGTCCTTCCCCTGAATCGACTTCCAATCACTCGTTTCTTTTAAAACTTTAGATTTCCTCCCGAATGCTAGTGGGCACAGGCAAGGGTATACAGTGACGGTTGTATACCCCGCATTACCGGTAAAATGCAAAAAGAGATAAAGTTGAAAAGGTGCATTGCATTGGTTGCATTCACATGAGCATGAAGGCTATTCTTTGGTGTATTGTTTATCTTGGATTGTTGATACTATGAATGATAATTTGCTTAGCCTTGTTGGTACTTGCTGAGTCTTTGGGCTCACTCTTGTTTTGATGTGTTTTAGGTACAACTGGCAAGACCCGCATGCATGGGAGGGAGTAGATGTTTGGATGCACGCACTACCACTCAATCTTAAGAATTACTTATGGTGGTTTGAGTTTGATTAATCAAAAAAAATGAGAATAGCAAATTTTGGTTATGTTTATGAGATTATCATGCATGCTTGAATGAACTCGATTATGAAGATATTGATAAATGCCATGATTAATTGTTGGAACCTCGGTATAGTGACTATACAAAGGAGGTTTTGCTTAAAATTTGTAATTGGTCTTAGTTTAGTTTAGTTTAATTTAATTTTAGTAGCATTCCGTGCTCAATGCCGAGTGAGGTGTTACTGATTGGTATCGAGCGGGCTTTAGGTCCATGGTTAATAGAAAAATATTAAATTGACACACTTTGTGCACGATGGTGGGGTTGGGAATTACATTGCTTCCGCATTATCTGTTGTTATGTTTCATTTGTTGAGCAATTGTTGAATTGCCTCTATGCTATCTTTCTTGTTGATAATCTATGAAATGATATGTTATGATATTCTATATCTATGAATCTATTCTATGATTGCCATGAGATGATCATGTATAATCATATTTGATTATATTGTTTATGCGTGTCGGTAATGGTTGTTAAGAAGTGGAGGCCGTGGTTGTGGCCTTGGACTTTGTCTGGTTTTACCACCGTTCGTGGTAGACGAATAGAGTAGTTACCCCGAATACCATAGTTGCAGGAGTTGAGCGTGAGTTGTTTTAGAAAGTTGTTTTCCTTCTTGACCTCAAATCTTGACAAATTCTTGTTTTGTGGTGGATGATGATTTTCTCTTGGGTTCGTGGTTCATGGTAATGGTTGTGTTTCAATGGTCTCTAATGGTTCTCTGAAACAAGTATTGTTTTTCGACTGTTGAGCTGTCTTTACTACTTGTGATCGTCCTCAATTGGCATTACTGATAATTCCATGGTTGTTTATTCTTTCTCATTGGAAAAGAATGACTCATGTATTCGTTTGAAAGTTTGGGTAATGAGAGTTTCTGTTGCAAGTTTGTTAACATGAGAAAACTTTGGCTCTATGTATTTCTTTTGGATTATTCCGAGTGATGAAGTTTAATGCATCTCTTTTCATTGGAAATTGCTAAAATCCTTTTCTGATGCCTTGTTATGGTTAAATCAGAGATTGTAATCAAATAACTTGATATGGTATGGGTATCAAGTTGAGTCATTAGTATAGTGAATAATTAATATTAATTAGTAACCTTGGAAGTGAAATTGATTAGAATGATGTTGTCTTTTTCTAGTTCTTGATGAACGGTATATATGAGTAGTGATTGAGAGATATCAAGAAGTATGGAACCTTGATGAACTAGTCTGGTCATTAAAACTGTTTAGGTTGTTAAACTTGTTGGGTTCTTTGGTTCCCATGGATTAATTTAATTGTGTGGAAAGGAAAATTAGAGGGAATACCATATTTACATATTCCCTAGTATGATTAGTTATTAGAATTGTGTACAACCAGTTGAATGGATTGAATATCGGTGTATCTAGAAATTATGGGAGGAGTTCTATGTAGTTCTTCTATGTAGGATGACGCGATGAATTTGGTTGTAGTGTTGTTGAGACTCTTGATCGATAGAAGATTTCGATTTTTGATGTTTTAGTGTATTTTTTTTGCCGAAATCCAATGTGAGGAGGAACAGTTGAATATGTGCTTGTTAATATCCATGTGATTTGGGAAGAAAAGTAGGTAGCAACTAGATTTCATAACGAAGCCAGTTGATAACAACAAGGGTTGTCGTATAACTGTTGTGTGTTGAAGTTTGATAATGAGCATCGCTAAAAGTTGAACTGATATGATATAATAGGTGGCTTATGCTCACATGATTGTGAAATAATTCGATGAAATTGTGTCCTTGATGAAAGGGTTTTGGTAGGAGCTTTTCAATTGGGTAGTAGACCCCTTCTAAACTTAAGAAGTTGATATAGTGATGTTGTATGATTTTGGTATACTCTCATTTTGAAGATGGGATGAAAAGGCAGTATGGAACAAATTGGTCAAACTTTGGGGGCTTTCTAATGGAATAGTTGATAATAAATATTCATGTTCATAGTATATTATTCTTGATGTTAGTAAGATTATCTGCAAGAGATTGTGACTTGTGTGTGGTGATGATTCTTTTAGAAATAAAGAAATTTGATCGTCTTTCGTAACTTGGATTTTGTAGAAGTGTTTCGAGTTTTGGCGAAGGTGATTAATTGGATCGATTGAGTTATGTGGTGATTGAGTTGCTTTGAGCAAAGTGACATGTTGAAAGATTTTATTAGTTCTTAAGTTGTTCCTACGATTTGGTCTTAAGAGCTTATCTTGTTTAAGTTGGCAAAGTGATGTAGTAATCACAGAAAATAACCTTCCTTGTTAAAGGAATGAGTCAAGTATAAGTAATTGAGCTTTAAGTCTCGTTTCGCATCTTGCAGTTTATTTGAGAGTGCTTAAACCTTATGCAGTTGTTCCATAAGAGTTTATCAATTTTCAAAGGGCATTACCTTCTTCTCATTTGTGGTTTGGTATTCGTTTTCAGTAGGGCTTGAGCCCTCGACTGTTGACTTTCCCTTATGTTTTTCGAGTACTTGGCCTAAGTGACAATTTCCTTGGTCTTGTGTTCGCTGCAGTGGCACATGTTTTCCAAATTATTGAAAAATTGATGCCATTCGCTCTTTCTTTTGAGGAAGAATCAACCTATTTGTTTCACCTGAGTCTTTTGAGGTGTTGAATAATTGTAGTGGTGAAACTGTAGGTTGTAAGTTATTCGATGAGCGCTGGAGGATGAAATAATTTCGTAATATAGTTCTTTGAGAGAAGTCTAACTCAATGGAAGTTTGTCTTATGAGGTTAAACTGATTGCATTGTTACAGCTAGTAGAACCTATAGTGAGTGTGATCCAAGATCTTCCTGGTTCACTTCTGCGAACATTAGAATTATGAAAGTATAGAAATATTGATCAATTTTATAGAGTATTGCAATTTGGTAGTATTGCAAGGCTATGAGAGTTAAACTTGATGACGTGGTTTAATGAGAGTGGGATTATAAAGTAATCGAATCGTCATGTCAATTAATGGGATAATGGAAAATGTTGAGTAATGTCAAGAGTGATTTGGCTCTAAATGAGTAACCTTCTGAGAGTTATAATCCTTGTAATGGTTAACTGGTCAAGAAAATATTTTCATGATGATTTTAATGAGTGAGTATGTTGGAATTGTGGATTTTTAGGGATTTAATCTGAGGATTTCCCTATACTTTATATGAGAATTTCGTTGCAAGAGTCTTGGAGGTTAAATTTGGGCTTTGCATTGTCATGCTAGAACTTTGAACGCCCATTGATAATGTGAAAAAGTAGTATAAGGGTGGATTTCGAACAGTGGGATGGTCATTGATAGAAATATTTTTTATGAAATACATGAGAATATGTGATGTGAATTCCGAGTTGTCCATTCTTGAGGATTGAGGTAACGTGATTAAGTGTGAAGATCCATTTTGGGATGCATCAGAAGTTATCTATCAAAGTAATTCTGTCAGTAAAGGAAATAGGTTAGAGAATGTTTTGTGAGATCATCAGAGTCCCTTTTCAAAGGTGTTAACAAGGTGTTTTGATTTGGGTTTGGCGTTGAGATCGCCAAGTTAAGAGTAACAGGTTAGTGTCTTGTGCGATGAATCGGTATTCCAAAAAGTTGTGAGAAATTTTAATTTCTAAAGGAGAAATTGAGAAAAGATTATTTCCTTGAGTACTGAAACGCTCTCTTGATTCTTGTTTGAACTATGAGTTTATGATGGATGTCTTTCGCATATGGGGCTTGACTTTATGTTGGCATGTGTGGTTCTTATCTGTACAGAAAGAATAAAAGAAATATTTGATTTGGGCATTCGAGTGATTTCTCATTTGGTTTTCGTGATAAATCTTCGATTCTGAATTTGACTCTTTTAGTACCGAGTTGGTAACGTTTGGTTGCGATGAGAGTCCTTGATTTTCAGTTGGGGTTGTTGTTGTTTTGCTAGTAGATGACAGATAGAATTCGGGGTCGAATTCTGCTTAAGGAGGGTAGAATGTAATACCCCAAAAATTGAATTGGGAGAGAATAATTAAATCGGGAGAGAATAATTAAAATTGGGGGAATATTTCTTTTAGCAAAGCGATTGAACAGGAGAAAGAGGGGTTTTAATGTAATACTCCAATTTATTCTACGAAAGAAAGCGTTCAAAAGAGAAATTAGACATAAAAAAGGGGGTTTCTGCAGTTTTTCGACAACTTGGGCCTTGGGCCTTGACCCAGGAGGCCCATGAGGGGTCGGCCACCAATA
Organism: Ampelocalamus luodianensis; assembly: GCA_036346255.1. Taxonomy (NCBI): domain Eukaryota; kingdom Viridiplantae; phylum Streptophyta; class Magnoliopsida; order Poales; family Poaceae; genus Ampelocalamus; species Ampelocalamus luodianensis. The sequence goes on from CM070637.1 coordinate 28,866,006, forward strand.
AAAGGAAGGGGAAAAACCCTAGATGCACTGTAGCTACAGTGCCGCCGCACTGTAGCACGGTTACTGTAGCACACCTCTCCTCCATGGTAGTGCCCCCCTCCATTGGTGCCTCCCTTCCTCGCCGTCGGTGCTCCCTGCTGCCGATCAAGTGAAGAAAGGAGAGGAGATCAACTTCGTGGGGAGAGTTCATCATCTTGCTACGATTCTACAAGGGTAACGTCGCGTGTTCTTCGTTGTTTGATGCGTAATAGTTGCGGTTGATGTCGTTTGGTAGATTGATTTGCGTCGGTTTAATAGATTGCGTTCTGTCCAGATTATTGTGCCGTCAGTTTCGTGTGTTTAGAGGCCTAATTAGGAGTTTTGGTCTCCTAGAGTTATGTAGATAATGTTCTTAGCTTTCAGTGGCCGCCAAGAACGCCAAAATCCGATTAACGGTTAGAAAGTTATGAATTGTTTAGTGCCGCTGTCTGGTTAATCTGTCAACATCCTGACAGTCTGTAGAAAACTGAGTTAATCTATTAGTTAAAGACGCAATCAGAGGATTTCAATATAACGAAAATTGTAGGTAATTTCCATACCTTTTCAGAGAGATAACGAACGCAAGATTTGGACTTTCGTAGCAAAAGTTATGATGGTTTTAGTGTACTGTCCAGACAAGCCGACGTGAAAATTGTTGTTCTGTAGTTTGGCTTGGTAGGGGCAGTAGATGGCATAATAAAAAAGGCTCCCCAACTAAGTTTATTTGGGTAATTTAATTACCTTTCCATAAAGTCTGAGAATACCTCATTTGGACTCCTGAGCAGAAAGTTATGTATTTTAGAAGTTGACTGTCCGCAGTGATCACCAAAGCGATCGCTAGAAATTGGAAGATTGGAAAACGCTTGGGAGATTAGCGAGTTCGTTTGTGTTGTTATTTATGCTTTTGATCCAGTATGTTGGTCTTAGATTGGGGTTATCTTTATGTTCAGGTGGGAGCGTGATCCCAGGGGCAGCGCCTCTTCAAGGCCCACCATTCTTGCACGGTTGAGGCAAGTATTCGGGTTATAGCATATTTATGCTTGTATGCTGAGAGTGTTTGTGTTTTGCTCGTAATAGCCATGCATGAATGTTAATGCGATGAGTTTCCATTTATCTTGATGAATGCTAGTTATGGTTAAAGTTGATGTTATTGTGATGAGTTCCAATTTTATCCTGGTGAATGCAAGTACTCTGATTGAGAGAATATGTATGAATGTTTGATAGAAGGTGGTAGTACTTTGATGCGTACTAACCATGCAAGGTTGATAGTGTGACATGTATGATTAAGGATGGTAAATATTTGAGATATGATTAATTATTATTCATGAAGGATTGTTCATGTTTGCTAGTATTATGAATATATGTGCTATTTATGGATACTAGAATGCTAAGAATGTCAATGATGAGGAATGCTAGAAGTATGAATAAGTTTATTCATGCACGTCGTTGTTGTGAATCCATATGTATGATGGTTTAAAGTTTTGTTCATGTGCATCATGCAATCATATTGGAGGATTGGTCACGTGGTGACTATGCATGTTCGAGGTCCCCGTCATGTAGATGACGGGCTTGAGGTCCCCACATTCGTGGAATATGGGCTATGAGCAAAGAGGTCCCCATCATTAAGATGATGGGCAAAGGTCCCTATACATGTGGTGTATAGGCTCTTGGTCCCTGTGACAGTGGGCACAGGCAAGGGTATACAGCGACGGTTGTATACCCCGCATTACCGGTAAAATGCGAAAAGAGATAAAGTTGAAAAGGTGCATTGCATTGGTTGCATTCACATGAGCATGAAGGCTATACTTTGGTGCATTGTTTATCTTGGATTGTTGATGCTATGAATGATAATTTGTTTAGCCTTGTTGGTACTTGCTGAGTCTTTGGGCTCACTCTTGTTTTGATGTGTTTTAGGTACAACTGGCAAGACCCGCATGCATAGGAGGGAGTAGATGTTTGGATGCACGCACTACCACTCAATCTTAAGAATTACTTATGGTGGTTTGAGTTTCAGATTAACTGTAATAATGAGAATAGTAAATTTTGGTTATGTTTATGAGATTATCCTGCATGGTTGAATGAACCTGATTATGAAAATATTGATAAATGCCATGATTAATTGTTGGAACCTCGGTATAGCTAACTATACAAAGGAGGTTTTGCCGAAAATTTGTAATTGGTCTTAGTTTAGTTTAGTTTAATTTAATTTTAGTAGCATTCCAGGCTCAATGCTGAGCTGGGGTGTTACACCCCCGTCGTCAGCTCATCTTCTCCACGCGGCACTGAGCGTTGAGCCAGCTCGCCCAGCCCCGACGCCCGCATGTGTGCCACGCCATGCCGCCGGTCATCTCGCCGCCCATGCCGCCTCCACCTCGCTGCCTCCGCCTTCTCCTACAAAAGCCCAGCCGAGAGCCCCCACCTACCCTGGTTTTCCGTTCCCCTCCTCCTTTGACCATTTTTCTCCACCGAGCTCTAGGAGCCCGAGAGCAACGCCGCGCGCCACCTCATCTCCGCGCCACTCCAGCGAGTTTCACCGCCGGCCGACCGAGTCACACAACGCCCCATCACACCACCATCAAAAACCCCTAGTAATTTGAGGAACCATCCACCGGAGCGTCGTGCGCACGATTTCTTCTCCGATTCCGGCCTCCACCGCCTTCCCCGATGCCACTACTCCTCCGGCGATTCTCCTACCAATTCCTCCCGCCACGAGCATCCCCTAACCTCCCTATACTTCTCCCGATCTTTCACTTGAGCTTGTTTACTTCATAGCAACCCCGCCACGGTGGAGCGCCCGCGCCACCGTCGGTCCACGTCGCTAGGCCATCTCCGGCCATCACGGCTTCCCCCGACAACACTGGTAAGTTCCCTAAGCTACACTAGTGCCCATGCCGCCTCCATTTTTGTCTCAACTCCCATCTACGTTGCCGGCGCCATTTCAACTTCGTACCCGGCTGCCGCTCGCCTCACCGCGCTGCCTCTGTGCAGCCTAAGCACCAATGCCGCCACCCCTCGCCTCCTTTTACTCCGGGAAACCCATTTTTTGGTTCGCTTTTGCCTCACCACCATTTCCTCGCCGATGACAAGCCTCGGCCGAGTATCCTTTGTCTGCCCTGTAGCTTCATCTCTGAAACTCTTCTCTGTAACTGAAAATAGGACTCAATTGTTATATCAACTCTCTTGAACTAGCAAATTTTGTGTATGTAAATTGATCACTAAATTTTAATTTAGCAAATAGATAATTAGTTGTCAGCAGTATAATTTGTTTTGGTGAGGTTTTGAGCAGAGAAGGCACTTTAGCAGAACTTGCTGTTATAGGCTTATGACCACTAATCTGAAAATCTTGAGGGTTGTGAACTTTGAGAACCAACAGAGACCTTCAGCTCTTTCTAGTGAAGTGTCAGACAGAGAAGAGAGGATGTTAAATCTAACAATATGACTCTTTAGAAGATCAACCAGCTTCGGTTGTCAAACCTTATGCATGTCTGGTAAGTCAAGCATTTTGGGTAACAAATCTGATGTTTTAAGTCTTGTAGGAGAATTAGCTGATAGCTGGTAGTTATGTTGGATGTTCTGAACTGACAATAGGTTAGTGGTATTCCAATACAAGTAGTTCAAAGTCTTTCTTATTACTGTAATCAGTTGGTCATTTAGTCGTTAGTCAACTGTAGGACCATCTGAGGTTTAGATTTTAGCTAAGAAAGGTGGCGAACTAATTGATCACATAACTATAGTTGGCAATTGGATAATTAAGTTAGTAGAAAGAGTTGTTGTCAAAACCTGTAGATGTTCTTTGGAGGATCTGATGATCAGAGGAGGTGTTGTAAAAAGTTGTTTTGTTAGTAAAACTCATATGCAAAAATCACTATCTTTCACATTCAAATATTGAAATGGTTAATTAAACCACTCCTTTGAATCAGTAAATTCGAAGTTTGAGTTAATAAGCACTTAGGATTAGAGAAGTCTGCTGGTATAGGGTACTTGGGCAGTAATCTGAAAAAGATTAGAATTGTCAAAAGTCTAGTACCCTGATTTATTCCATTAGTTAGAGTCTCTCTTAAATTCTTTTAAGTGGAACACTTAAGCTTGTAGGGGCATTCACATTTGAAAAACAAGTATGGATGCGGAATTTATGAAACCAGCAAAGAACAAACTAGTCTTTGTTTTGCATTGTTAAACAGAGTAGGAATGAGAATGCATTTAGGAGCAACAGAAGGTTCTGTCATGTTCATGACTTTGCTAATATAAACAGGAGCTAAAAACTTGTCAAATGCAAAGATCAGTTAAGTAAACCTTTTTAACTAGCCATTAGTATGACAATCTAAAGGAGTGAAGATATTTAGAAAACAAGAGTAAGGTACATGTATGTTAATTGACAGTAAACCTATTGTCATAATTCAACTTCAAAAATTCATAACTAATTCAAATCAACTCCAAATCCAATAATTTTTGTTCCTAAATTTATCTAAAATCTTTATCTACCTTATGTATGAATTTCATAATTTTTTGAAGACTTTTGGATTTCTGGTGTTTATTCGATGTTTTTGCTTTGACAGTTCTTACCGTTAGATGCCGATGATTCGGGAGTGTAATAGAGATGATCATATGAATGTCCAGAGTTCCAGCAAACAAAGGCAAGCAGATGTAGCATCATTTGATCATATTACTCCTATTACTTTTAAAGTCTAATATCTTGTTTGCAAAAACTAAGTATGCATGCTTCTTGTGCTAAAGTTAATTTTTGTCGATTAGAGGTAGCTAATCCCATTGCATAGTTTTCCTGAAATTATTCACCCCTGCCACTGCCCTAGGTTATTATCCTCACTGGTGAATTAGAGCCTGGTGAATGATTCACGGTCTTTCTATTGTCTTTACGATATAATGCTTAGCAATGCTTAGATACCAGTAGAAATGGGCGGTTGTCGACTTAGTCGATGGCCTTGATCACAAAACTTACTATTGCTTATGATCTTTGTCTTGTGCCTTGTTTATTTGTGAAAACTAAAACTGAAATCAAAATGATTTGGACTTGGGCACAATGGTAAGATGGTGTGCTTTTGGGTGTGACTAGAATGGTGCTCGAGTCAACAAGGACCGAACATCTTGTTACACTAAACCAAGCATTTTTGCGTACGAACCACACTAGAGGGTATGGGACCTCTCTTGACTAAGTACTTTAGGTGTTGTTAATTAATGGGTCGCGTGGTGGGTTGTATATTTCTATATGCAACATGGACAAGTTTGTAGGGAGGGGAGCACCCGCAGTTGCTACGGCTGGGCCAGTGCATTCTACTCTACGTATGGGTCCTTGTGATCTATTTCGCCGGCAGGTCACTAAGGGTTAACCCCCATACGTGCGGCTCTTGATTAGCATTTTCCATTGGAAAGCGTCTCGTAGGACTTAGCCGTGCCGGCATACCAAAGGAAGTGTGCTTCATCTAGTGGTAAAAAGGCGGTCTGAAGTGTGGGTACATTGGTACACCCCTGCAGGGTTCAAACTATTTGAATAGCCTCGTCCGAGGTTATGGACACGCTTGGCAATGTCTTTCAAGAGTTAGACTACAACCTTTTAAATTAAAACTTGACATGGGTGGTACGAATAGGTAATTCGTGCTATTGTTGTGATGACTATTGGGTTAGTCATCTCTAGGATGTCGTTATGAGTATTACTTATTGTCTCGTTGTTATTTATGCAAATAAAATTCAGATTGTCAAAACTGTCTTCAACATATTATCTATTGCAAATAAAAACTTGCTTTATGCTGAAAATGAACCTTTAGCATTCTCCTTTGATTAAAGCCTGCATGTAGTAGTATCTAGGTTTGTTACTCGTAAGTCTTGCGAGTACATTCGTGTACACACTGTTTGCTTGCATTTACTAATCTGGACAGCAGGCGTTGAGATCGAATTGGGTAAGGAATGATTGCGCAGGAACGTCAATTTGCTATGGCTTCAACCCAGTCAGTTGCCCTGTGGGTTATGGCAAGCCATTGGGTCTTCCTATATGGTGAATTCATGATTTTAATTCAGTTAATTTACTGTTTTCCGCTGCGTACTTGATTTTTATCTTGTTATTTGGCCGGTCGACCCTTTTGTATGAAACTGAACCTTGTAAGTTCAATATGTTGTATATTATGAAGTTTTGATATTGTAATCACTTGTGTATGGATTGATATTGATGTTTGTGATGGTGTATGTGTACCGCTCCTGGGAGGTACATAATACACCGAGGCGCGGGATATTTTGTTTGTGATGCTAGAGTCAAGTGGATGGCTAAGCATTACAAGCTAAATACCCCGGGGTCTCATAGGGATGGTGTTTGGGAGCATTGTAGTTGTTCGAAAAGCTTTACCCCGGGTGGGTGGTTGTCTTTTCGGCTTTACAATGTAAGCGTATGGGTTATATCCATATGAGCGGCTCGTAGTTGATACACAATATTGGAAACGTCTCGTAGGACTTAGCCGTGCCGTCATACCTTTGGAAGTGTGCTAATCTTGTGGCTTAAAGGCAGTCTAAAGTGTGGGTACATTGGTACACCCCTGCAGGGTTTGATCTATTCGAATAGCCTCGTCCTAGGTTATGGACGCGCTTCGCAAGGTCTTTCAAGAGTTAGACAGCAACCTTTTAAATTAAAACTTGATGGTTGGTATGAATCAGGGATTCATGCTATGTTGTGGTGTCTATTGGGTTAGTCACCTCTAGGTTGTTCCTTATTCTCTTTATTGTTACCTCGCTGTTACTTCAATGATTAAAAAAAACAGATTTGACAAATTGCCTTCAATCTATTATATTATTGCAAATAAAAATTGCTTTATGCGTCCAATTAACCATATAACCATCTCCTTTGTTACAGCTTTCATGTAGCTATGTATATGCTTGTTACTTGTAAGTCTTACGAGTACATTATTGTACTCACATGCATTGCTTGTTGTGTGCAGAGGAGTAAGTGGATCCCCAAGGGACCTACTTGTGTGAGTTTTGCTGTGGATTGTGCGACTAGCTTGGTGGCCCGGTCGATTGCCTTGTGGGTGTGTGGCTAACCGGTCGTCTTTTGTTTATAGTCATCTTATGGCGCTTTTGCTTCCGTGTTATTATCACTCTTGTCATTTGGCCGGTCGGCTCTTTTGTAATAACTTTATATATTGTATGTCTTTTGCTATACTTGTTGTATGGAAATGATGCATGATTTTGTAAAGGTGTATGTGTGCTGCAATTCTGGGAAGCACATGTCCATCGAGGTACGGTATATTTTGTTTGTGATTGTAATACCCCAAAAATTAAATTGGGAGAGAATAATTAAATCGGGAGATAATAATTAAAATTAGGGGAATATTTCTTTTAGCAAAGCGATTGAACAGGAGAAAGAGGGGTTTTAATGTAATACTCCAATTTATTCTACGAAAGAAAGCGTTCAAAAGAGAAATTAGACATAAAAAAAGGGGGTTTCTGCAGTTTTTCGACAACTTGGGCCTTGGGCCTTGACCCAGGAGGCCCATGAGGGGTCGGCCACCAATAAAAGGAAGGGGAAAAACCCTAGATGCACTGTAGCTACAGTGCCGCCGCACCTGTAGCACGGTTATCGTAGCGCACCTCTCCTCCATGGTGGTGCCCTCCATTGGTGCCTCCCTTCCTCGCCGTCGGTGCTCCTGCTGCCGATCAAGTGAAGAAAGGAGAGAGATCAACCGTGGGGAGAGTTCATCATCTTGCTGCGATTCTACAAGGGTAACATCGCGTGTTCTTCGTTGTTTGATGCGTAATAGTTGCGGTTGATGTCGTTTGGTAAATTGATTTGCGTCGGTTTAATAGATCGCGTTTTGTCCAGATTATTGTGTGGTCAGTTTCGTGTGTTTAGAGGCCGAATTAGGTCTCCTAGAGTTATGTAGATAATGTTCTTAGCTTTCAGTGGCCGCCAAGAACACCAAAATCCGATGAACGGTTAGAAAGTTATGAATTGTTTAGTGCCGCTGTCTGGTTAATCTGTCAACATCCTGACAGTTTGTAGAAAACTGAGTTAATCTATTAGTTAAAGACGAAATCAGAGGATCTCAATATAACGAAAATTGTAGGTAATTTCCATACCTTTTCAGAGAGATAAAGAACGTAAGATTTGGACTTTCGTAGCAAAAGTTATGATGGTTTTAGTGTACTGTCCAGAGAAGCCGACGTGAAAATTGTTGTTCTGTAGTTTGGCTTGGTAGGGGCAGTAGATGGCATAATCAAAAGGGCTCCCCAACTAAGTTTATTTGGGTGATTTAATTACCTTTCCATAAAGTCTGAGAACACCTCATTTGGACTCCTGAGCAGAAAGTTATATATTTTAGAAGTTGACTATCCGCAGTGATCACCAAAGCGATCGCTAGAAATTGGAAGATTGGAAAACGCTTGGGAGATTAGCGAGTTCGTTTGTGTTGTTATTTATGCTTTTGATCCAGTATGTTGGTCTTAGATTGGGGTTATCTTTATGTTCAGGTGGGAGCGTGATCCAGGGGCAGCGCCTCTTCGCGTCCCACCGCTCTCGCACGGTTGAGGCAAGTATTCGGCTATATCATATTTATGCTTGTATGCTTTGAGAGTGTTTGTGTTTTGCTCGTAATAGCCATGCATGAATGTTAATGTGATGAGTTTCCATTTATCTTGATGAATGCTAGTTATGGTTAAAGTTGATGTTATTGTGATGAGTTCCAATTTTATCCTAGTGAATGCAAGTACTTTGATTGAGAGAATATGTATGAATGTTTGATAGAAGGTGCTAGTACTTTGATGCGTACTAACCATGCAAGGTTGATAGTGTGACATGTATGATTAAGGATGGTAAATATTTGAGATATGATTAATTATTATTCATGAAGGATTGTTCATGTTTGCTAGTATTATGAATATATGTGCTATTCATGGATACTAGAATGCTAAGAATGTCAATGACGAGGAATGCTTGAAGTATGAATAAGTTTATTCGTGCACGTCGTTGTTGTGAATCCATATGTATGATGGTTTAAAGTTTTGTTCATGTGCATCATGCAATCATATTGGAGGATTGGTCACGTGGTGACTATGCATGTTCGAGGTCCCCGTCATGTAGATGACGGGCTTGAGGTCCCCACATTCGTGGAATGTGGGCTATGAGCAAAGAGGTCCCCATCATTAAGATGATGGGCAAAGGTCCCTATACATGTGGTGTATAGGCTCTTGGTCCCTGTGCCAGTGGGCACAGGCAAGGGTATACAGCGACGGTTGTATACCCCGCATTACCGGTAAAATGCGAAAAGAGATAAAGTTGAAAAGGTGCATTGCATTGGTTGCATTCACATGAGCATGAAGGCTATACTTTGGTGCATTGTTTATCTTGGATTGTTGATGCTATGAATGATAATTTGCTTAGCCTTGTTGGTACTTGCTGAGTCTTTGGGCTCACCCTTGCTTTGATGTGTTTTAGGTACAACTGGCAAGACCCGCATGCATGGGAGGGAGTAGATGTTTGGATGCACGCACTACCACTCAATCTTAAGAATTACTTATGGTGGTTTGAGTTTGATTAATCTGTAATAATGAGAATAGCAAATGTTGGTTATGTTTATGAGATTATCCTGCATGCTTGAATGAACTTGATTATGAAGATATTGATAAATACCATGATTAATTGTTGGAACCTCGGTATAGCTGACTATACAAAGGAGGTTTTGCTTAAAATTTGTAATTGGTCTTAGTTTAGTTTAGTTTAATTTAATTTTAGTAGCATTCCGTGCTCAATGCCGAGTGTGTTATTCTGATTGGTATCGAGCGGGCTTTAGGTCCGTGGTTAATAGAAAATATTAAATTGACACACTTGTACGTGAGGTGGGGTTGGGAATTACATTGCTTCCGCATTATCATTGTTATGTTTCATTTGTTGAGCAATTGTTGAATTGCCTCTATGCTATCTTTCTTGTTGATAATCTATGAAATGATATGTTATGATATTCTATATCTATGAATCTATTCTATGATTGCCATGAGATGATCATGTATAATCATATTTGATTATATTGTTTATGCGTGTCGGTAATGGTTGTTAAGAAGTGGAGGCCGTGGTTGTGGCCTTGGACTTTGTCTGGTTTTACCACCGTTCGTGGTAGACGAATAGAGTAGTTACCCCGAATACCATAGTTGCAGGAGTTGTGCGTGAGTTGTTTTAGAAAGTTGTTTTCCTTCTTGACCTCAAATCTTGGCAAATTCTTGTTTTGTGGTGGATGATGATTTTCTCTTGGGTTCGTGGTTCATGGTAATGGTTGTGTTTCAATGGTCTCTAATGGTTCTCTGAAACAAGTATTATTTTTCGACTGATGAGCTGTCTTTACTACTTGTGATCGTCCTCAATTGGCATTACTGATAATTCGATTGTTGTTTCTTCTTTCTCATTGGAAAAGAATGACTCATGTATTCGTTTGAAAGTTTGGGTAATGAGAGTTTCTGTTGCAAGTTTGTTAACATGAGAAAACTTTGGCTCTATGTATTTCTTTTGGATTATTCCGAGTGATGAAGTTTAATGCATCTCTTTTCTGTTGGAAATTGCTAAAATCCTTTTCTGATGCCTTGTTATGGTTAAATCAGAGATTGTAATCAAATAACTTGATATGGTATGGGTATCAAGTTGAGTCATTGGTATAGTGAATAATTAATATTAATTAGTAACCTTGGAAGTGAAATTGATTAGGATGATGTTGTCTTTTTCTAGTTCTTGATGAACGGTATATATGAGTAGTGATTGAGAGATATCAAGAAGTATGGAACCTTGATGAACTAGTCTGGTCATTAAAACTGTTTAGGTTGTTAAACTTGTTGGGTTCTTTGGTTCCCATGGATTAATTTAATTGTGTGGAAAGGAAAATTAGAGGGAATACCAGATTTACATATTCCCTAGTATGATTAGTTATTAGAATTGTGTACAACCGGTTGAATGGATTGAATATCGGTGTATCTAGAAATTATGGGAGGAGTTCTATGTAGTTCTTTTATGTAGGATGACGCGATGAATTTGGTTGTAGTGTTGTTGAGACTCTTGATCGATAGAAGATTTCGATTTTTGAAGTTTTAGTGTATTTTTTTGCCGAAATCCAATGTGAGGAGGAACAGTTGAATATGTGCTTGTTAATATCCATGTGATTTGGGAAGGAAAGTAGGTAGCAACTAGATTTCATAACGGCTTGCTTGATAACAACAAGGGTTGTCGATAATCATTGTGTGTTGAAGTTTGATAATGAGCATCGCTAAAAGTTGAACTGATATGATATAATAGGTGGCTTATGCTCACATGATTGTGAAATAATTCGATGAAATTGTGTCATTGATGAAAGGGTTTTGGTAGGAGCTTTTCAATTGGGTAGTAGACCCCTTCTAAACTTAAGAAGTTGATGTAGTGATGTTGTATGATTTTGGTATACTCTCATTTTGAAGATGGGATGAAAAGGCAGTATGAAACAAATTGGTGAAACTTTGGGGGCTTTCTAATGGAATAGTTGATAACAAATATTCATGTTCAGAGTATATTATTCTTGATGTTAGTAAGATTATCTGCAAGAGATTGTGACTTGTGTGTGGTGATGATTCTTTTAGAAATAAAGAAATTTGATCGTCTTTCGTAACTTGGATTTTGTAGAAGTGTTTCGAGTTTTGGCGAAGGTGATTAATTGGATCGATTGAGTTATGTGGTGATTGAGTTGCTTTGAGCAAAGTGACATGTTGAAATATTTTATTAGTTCTTAAGTTGTTCCTACGATTTGGTCTTAAGAGCTTATCTTGTTTAAGCTGGCAAAGTGATGAAGTAATCACAGAAAATAACCTTCCTTGTTAAAGGAATGAGTCAAGTATAAGTAATTGAGCTTTAAGTCTCGTTTCGCATCTTGCAGTTTATTTGAGAGTGCTTAAACCTTATGCAGTTGTTCCATAAGAGTTTATCAATTTTCAAAGGGCATTACCTTCTTCTCATTTGTGGTTTGGTATTCGCTTTCAGTAGGGCTTGAGCCCTCGACTGTTGACTTTCCCTTATGTTTTTCGAGTACTTGGCCTAAGTGACAGTTTCCTTGGTCTTGTGTTCGCTGCAGTGGCACATGTTTTCCAAATTATTGAAAAATTGATTCCATTCGCTCTTTCTTTTGAGGAAGAATCAACCTATTCGTTTCACCTGAGTCTTTTGAGGTGTTGAATAATTGTAGTGGTGAAACTGTAGGTTGTAAGTTATTCGATGAGCGCTGGAGGATGAAATAATTTCGTAATATAGTTCTTTGAGAGAAGTCTAACTCAATGGAAGTTTGTCTTATGAGGTTAAACTGATTGCATTGTTACAGCTAGTAGAACCTATAGTGAGTGTGATCCAAGATCTTCCGGTTCACTTCGAGCGGAACATTAGAATTACTGAAAGTATAGAAATATTGATCAATTTTATAGAGTATTGCAATTTGGTAGTATTGCAAGGCTATGAGAGTTAAACTTGATGACGTGGTTTAATGAGAGTGGGATTATAAAGTAATCGAATCGTCATGTCAATTAATGGGATAATGGAAAATGTTGAGTAATGTCAAGAGTGATTTGGCTCTAAATGAGTAACCTTCTGAGAGTTATAATCCTTGTAATGGTTAACTGGTCAAGAAAATATTTTCATGATGATTTTAATGAGTGAGTATGTTGGAATTGTGGATTTTTAGGGATTTAATCTGAGGATTTCCCTATACTTTATATGAGAATTTCGTTGCAAGAGTCTTGGAGGTTAAATTTGGGCTTTGCATTGTTATGCTAGAACTTTGAACGCCCATTGATAATGTGAAAAAGTAGTATAAGGGTGGATTTCGAACAGTGGGATGGTCATTGATAGAAATATTTTTTATGAAATACATGAGAATATGTGATGTGAATTCCGAGTTGTCCATTCTTGGGGATTGAGGTAACGTGATTACGTGTGAAGATCCATTTTGGGATGCATCAGAAGTTATCTATCAAAGTAATTCTGTCAGTAAAGGAAATCGGTTAGAGAATGTTTTGTGAGATCATCAGAGTCCCTTTTCAAAGGTGTTGACAAGGTGTTTTGATTTGGGTTTGGCGTTGAGATCGCCAAGTTAAGAGTAACAGGTTAGTGTCTTGTGCGATGAATCGGTATTCCAAAAAGTTGTGAGAAATTTTAATTTCTAAAGGAGAAATTGAGAAAAGATTATTTCCTTGAGTACTGAAACGCTCTCTTGATTCTTGTTTGAACTATGAGTTTATGATGGATGTCTTTCACATATGGGGCTTGACTTTATGTTGGCATGTGTGGTTCTTATCTGTACAGAAAGAATAAAAGAAATATTTGATTTGGGCATTCGAGTGATTTCTCATTTGGTTTTCGTGATAAATCTTCGATTCTGAATTTGACTCTTTTAGTACCGAGTTGGTAACGTTTGGTTGCGATGAGAGTCCTTGATTTTCAGTTGGGGTTGTTGTTGTTTTGCTAGTAGATGACAGATAGAATTCGGGGTCGAATTCTGTTTAAGGAGGGTAGAATGTAATACCCAAAAAATTAAATTGGGAGAGAATAATTAAATCGGGAGAGAATAATTAAAATTAGGGGAATATTTCTTTTAGCAAAGCGATTGAACAGGAGAAAGAGGGGTTTTAATGTAATACTCCAATTTATTCTACGAAAGAAAGCGTTCAAAAGAGAAATTAGACATAAAAAAAGGGGGTTTCTGCAGTTTTTCGACAACTTGGGCCTTGGGCCTTGACCCAGGAGGCCCATGAGGGGTCGGCCACCAATAAAAGGAAGGGGAAAAACCCTAGATGCACTGTAGCTACAGTGCCGCCGCACTGTAGCACGGTTACTGTAGCGCACCTCTCCTCCATGGTGGTGCCCCCCTCCATTGGTGCCTCCCTTCCTCGCCGTCGGTGCTCCCTGCTGCCGATCAAGTGAAGAAAGGAGAGGAGATCAACTTCGTGGGGAGAGTTCATCATCTTGCTGCGATTCTACAAGGGTAACATCGCGTGTTCTTCGTTGTTTGATGCGTAATAGTTGCGGTTGATGTCGTTTGGTAAATTGATTTGCGTCGGTTTAATAGATCGCGTTCTGTCCAGATTATTGTGTGGTCAGTTTCGTGTGTTTAGAGGCCGAATTAGGAGTTTTGGTCTCCTAGAGTTATGTAGATAATGTTCTTAGCTTTCAGTGGCCGCCAAGAACACCAAAATCCGATGAACGGTTAGAAAGTTATGAATTGTTTAGTGCCGCTGTCTGGTTAATCTGTCAACATCCTGACAGTTTGTAGAAAACTGTGTTAATCTATTAGTTAAAGACGAAATCAGAGGATCTCAATATAACGAAAATTGTAGGTAATTTCCATACCTTTTCAGAGAGATAAAGAACGCAAGATTTGGACTTTCGTAGCAAAAGTTATGATGGTTTTAGTGTACTGTCCAGAGAAGCCGACGTGAAAATTGTTGTTCTGTAGTTTGGCTTGGTAGGGGCAGTAGATGGCATAATCAAAAGGGCTCCCCAACTAAGTTTATTTGGGTAATTTAATTACCTTTCCAGAAAGTCTGAGAACACCTCATTTGGACTCCTGAGCAGAAAGTTATGTATTTTAGAAGTTGACTATCCGCAGTGATCACCAAAGCGATCGCTAGAAATTGGAAGATTGGAAAACGCTTGGGAGATTAGCGAGTTCGTTTGTGTTGTTATTTATGCTTTTGATCCAGTATGTTGGTCTTAGATTGGGGTTATCTTTATGTTCAGGTGGGAGCGTGATCCCAGGGGCAGCGCCCTCTTCGCGTCCACCGTTCTCGCACGGTTGAGGCAAGTATTCGGGTTATAGCATATTTATGCTTGTATGCTGAGAGTGTTTGTGTTTTGCTCGTAATAGCCATGCATGAATGTTAATGTGATGAGTTTCCATTTATCTTGATGAATGCTAGTTATGGTTAAAGTTGATGTTATTGTGATGAGTTCCAATTTTATCCTAGTGAATGCAAGTACTCTGATTGAGAGAATATGTATGAATGTTTGATAGAAGGTGCTAGTACTTTGATGCGTACTAACCATGCAAGGTTGATAGTGTGACATGTATGATTAAGGATGGTAAATATTTGAGATATGATTAATTATTATTCATGAAGGATTGTTCATGTTTGCTAGTATTATGAATATATGTGCTATTCATGGATACTAGAATGCTAAGAATGTCAATGACGAGGAATGCTTGAAGTATGAATAAGTTTATTCATGCACGTCGTTGTTGTGAATCCATATGTATGATGGTTTAAAGTTTTGTTCATGTGCATCATGCAATCATATTGGAGGATTGGTCACGTGGTGACTATGCATGTTCGAGGTCCCCGTCATGTAGATGACGGGCTTGAGGTCCCCACATTCGTGGAATGTGGGCTATGAGCAATGAGGTCCCCATCATTAAGATGATGGGCAAAGGTCCCTATACATGTGGTGTATAGGCTTTGGTCCCTGTGCGGTGGGCACGAGCAAGGGTATACAATGACGGTTGTATACCCCGCATTACCGGTAAAATGCGAAAAGAGATAAAGTTGAAAAGGTGCATTGCATTGGTTGCATTCACATGAGCATGAAGGCTATACTTTGGTGCATTGTTTATCTTGGATTGTTGATGCTATGAATGATAATTTGCTTAGCCTTGTTGGTACTTGCTGAGTCTTTGGGCTCACTCTTGCTTTGATGTGTTTTAGGTACAACTAGCAAGACCCGTATGCATGGGAGGGAGTAGATGTTTGGATGCACGCACTACCACTCAATCTTAAGAATTACTTATGGTGGTTTGAGTTTCAGATTAACTGTAATAATGAGAATAGCAAATGTTGGTTATGTTTATGAGATTATCCTGCATGCTTGAATGAACCTGATTATGAAGATATTGATAAATACCATGATTAATTGTGGGAACCTCGGTATAGCTGACTATACAAAGGAGGTTTTGCCGAAAATTTGTAATTGGTCTTAGTTTAGTTTAGTTTAGTTTAATTTTAGTAGCATTCCAGGCTCAATGCTGAGCTGGGGTGTTACAGTGATGCTAGGGTCAAAGGAAGACTAAGCATTACAAGCTAAATAAACCGGGGTCTCACACTAAGCACTTTCTGCGTGCTAAACACACTAGAGGGTATGTGACCTCTCTTTACTTAGTACTTTGGGGGGTGTTAATTGATGAGTCGCGTGGTGGGTTGTATATTTCTATATGCAACATGGGTATCGTGAAAGAGGGGAGCACCCGCAACGGCTTGAGCTAGGCCGGTGCATCCTACTGTACGTATTGGTCCTTAGTGGGGGCTGAGATGGTGGTCCACTAGGTGATAACCCCCATACGTGCGACTCTTGATTAGCTCACTCCATTAGAAAGCGTCTCGTAGGACTTAGCCTTGCCAGCATACCAAAGGGAGTGTGCTTAATCTTGTGGCAAAAAGACAGTATGAAGTGTGGGTACATTGGTACACCCCTGCAGGGTTAAATCTATTCGAATAGCCTCGTCCTAGGTTATGGACATGCTTGGTTATTTCCCGCAAGAATTAGACTACAACTTTTGAATTAAAACTTGAAGGGTGTTACGAATCGGGGATTTGTGCTATGTTGACGTGGCTATTGGGTTAGTCACCTCTAGGTTGTTACTTATGCTATTTATCCTCACCTCGCTGTTATTTCAACATGTAAAAACAGGTTTGATAAATTGCTTCCAATCTATTACATTATTGCAAATGAAAATTGCTTCACGCGGCCAATTAACCATATAACTATCTGCTTTGTTACAACTTTTATGTAGCTATGTATAGCCTTGTTACTCGTAAGTCTTGCAAGTATATTTTTGTACTCACATGCATTGCTTGTTGTGTGCAGAGGAGGAAGTGGATCCCCAAGGGGTCTACTTCTGTGAGTTTTGTTGCGAATCGTGCGACTAGCTTGGCGGCCCGGTCGGTTGCCTTGTAGGTGTGTGGCTAACCGGTCGACTTTTGTTATAGCCATCTTATGGCACTTTTGCTTCCGCTGTCTCTTTGCTACTTTGTTGTCATTTGGCCGGTCGGCTCTTTTGTAATAACTCTATATATTGTATGTCTTTTGCTAGACTTGTTGTATGGAATTGATGTATGCTTTTGTAAAGATGTATGTGTGTTGCAATTCTAGGAAGCACATGTCCATCGAGGCACGGTGTATTTTTTTTGTGATGTTAGGGCCAATGGAAGGCTAAGTATTACAAGCTAAATAAAACGGGGTCTCACATTCTCCGAGCACCTTCTTAGCTCAGGTAGCACCCTAATAGTCCCTAGGAGCTCGGGCACACGCTTATGAGGACAATGCGGAGCTTTATTACATTTTGTATTTTTGCCGTATTGCTTAGCACTGCCCCTCTCCGGCCAGCCACCGGTACGAGCCATCTTAGCTATCACAGCCACCACCCTCTTGTGCTCAATACTATTGTGGACCTTTACATGCCCCTGGCTAGCTCCGCCATGGCGCGTAGCGCCAGCGAGCCACCGAGCAAGAGAGTGGGCTGTAAAGTCCTATTGTCGTAAGCCCCGACCTCCCGAGGTCATTTTCAACGACAACCCTCAGGACCTCCCTTAGGGTCGTCTTGCCAAAAGACCACCCGTGGTCGTTTTGCAAAGACAACCCTCAGGACCTCCGTCAGGGTCGTTGCTACAAAGACCACTTGAAGGACCTTCGGGGTCATTTTGTGAAGACCACACCTTTGGACCTCCCGTGGATTTCTTTGTGTAAAAACCACCCCACGGGACCTCTCTTTGCTTTCATATGGACCGTCCAGGATCTCTTAGATTTCATCTGGATCATCCAGGACCTCCTAGATCTCATCTCAACCGTCAATACCTCCCTTGAGCTCATCTCAACCATTAATACCTCCCTTGAGCTCATCTCTACCGTCCAAGACCCCTTTTGCTTTGATCTTAGCCATCCAGGACCTATTTTGTTCCGATCTTAACCCGTAGGACCTCCATGTGCTTGTTTTGCAATGACAACCCTCAGGACCTCCTTACGGTCTTTTCAAAGACCATCCTCAAGACTTCCACTGTGGTCATTATGTACAGACCACCCCAAAGACCTTTTCGTGACCATTTTTCTAAGACCACCCTCTGGCCATTTTTACACAGACAACCCTAACGACCTCTCTTGGTCTTTTTTTAGCATACCAAAAATCCAAAAAATGAATTATTTGCACACTGGAAATTGCATTAACTTGTTAAATGCATAACTCACTCATTTTAACTCCAAAAACAATGAAACCAATTTTGAGAATTTTTATTTTTAATGAACTTTATTTTAAATTAGGTTTCAAATATGTATTTGTAATAGAGAGGGTAGTTTTGGAAAATAAACCATTAACTCCATTATCTTTACAATAAAAAAAGGCTGATAACTTTGAAAATGCATAACTAATTTATAAAAACTCCAAATGAGATAAACCAAATTATTTTGTGCATGTATTGCCATTCGTTATTTATCTATGTAATTCCTTTATCTTCCACTACTTTGCAAATTTTTACCAAATAATTAAAATTAGTGAATAGTAATATATTCTAATTAATTTAGAATTTCCAGCAAACTGAAATTCAAACTGATATAACACTCACATACTAAATCCAAATGGAATAATTCTTTCACCTAAATTTATCTAAAATCATGATTTAACTACTATAGAAAAATCATGCATTTTTTAGCAATTTGATTTTTGAAGTATTTCTCGGTGTTTATCAGTATGTTTCTTCTTTAGATTCTGAAGCGATTGATATTGACTCGTATGCTACTGAGAGCAAACAACTGGTCTACCAGCAAGGCAAGCATCATTTGAACTTTTTTTTTGCATCATATTTGATCCTAGTTTTGTTAAGATCGTGCAATGATAATTGCTTGCATGCTATTTTGATATTGTCGCTATTTTTGTGATGTGTAGATTAGTTATATCCTATTCATTGAGGTTATCCTTGAATTATTCCAGCACTACATGCTTAAGATAGGATGTGTGAATTTATATTATTCGGGTTTGCTTAGCCATGCAAATCTAGAAACGGTAGTTTGACTATCGGGAATAACCCAACAATTATGGGAAACATACACTTTCTTATTCCTTTATTCCAGATCTTCGTATCTATTTTATGAGTTAAATTTTGTCATTCTAAAATGAGTTTTGGGTCTAGACAAGAGGTTGCTAGTGATGGTGCCTTCGTGCACAAGATTTGGGTAAGTGGTAGACTTGTTTGGACCAACAAGGACCGAACTTTGGTAACGTCGTTGATTCAAGTAAAACTCGTGCTACCACACGTGGGATATGGGTACCACTTGGTCAAGTAGGGGGAAAGTTTTATTGGTTTAGACCGCAGGTAGTGCGAGGACATAGAGATAGTGAAATCCTATGTTCCTTAGGAACCCAATGTAATATATACTATGCAGGTGAGCACGATTACCTATGTTGGTTTCGCCCAACATACTAACTACCATACACTGGCCCCTCCGACGTAACATGCTTGCCCACTTAGCATTTGCTATATGCATTTCTACTAAGTTGGGGTTTCATCTTGCATAGGTGGTCTATCTCAATAGGATTTTCTTGCCGAAAAATACCGAATCTCGATCTCCCCGGCCGACATACCATAGGAAGTGTGTCAATTCCGGTGGCTTACAGGCTACGTGTCGTGTGGGTAAAGTAGTACACCTCGCCAGAGATAAATCTATTTGAATAGCCGTGTCCGCGGTTATGGACAATCGCTTGAGTTCGGGAGTTACTATTATTAGACTTTGAAGTAAAATTTGTGGTAAACTTGGTACTCGGCATGAATGGGATGTTCATGCAATGTTTGTTTTACCAAAGTAGGCTGCCACTTTGCTGTTTGTTTGATTCATTTGTCATTTAAATTATTACTTGATCACATGCTTTACTTCTACTTCAAATCTGATTTTAAAATGGCAAATGAAAAACTAGTATGTGTAGGATGTAAATTGTTGCGTCTCTTTCGCAAAACTAAGCCAATATGAGTCATCCTTCGAATGACCTTATGCATAACTAATTTTTATTTGTATAAGACTTGCGAGTGCCCTTTTTGTACGCGCAGCCAGTTTGTCTACTGGCTTATAGGTGAGGAAGATATCGAGCCCGTTGAGCTTGTCAGTGTCGATTTAGGTGACACTGATGAGTAGTGCTATCATTTAACTCCCAGTCGGTTGCCGATGGATTATGGGCCGTACCATGCTGGTCTTTTGGTTTATTTACTTGCTTTTTTTTACTGTAAACAGGAGGGAAATCCCTACTGTATATATATTAACAAACCAAAAGGAGAAAAAGTACAAAGAGAGAGAGGAAAGAATATACACCACTAAAAAAACTTAACCAAAATCTCTCAACCAACTAACAAAAGCATTCGGTAGAGATGGCTTGACTCGATGGATAACCATGATAAACGCATCTCTAAACTCCCTTCTCCTAGCAACCGAAGACACCGCCCCGTTCTGAAAAATAACCTTATTCCGAATACTCCAGATCGACCAACAAGTCAATATGACTAACTCCCGAAAACAAAGCTGGCTTGAAGAATTCTTTCCCTTCTGAATCATCTCCACAACTGAAAGCGACAAATCCCAAGATACCCCAATAAAATGCCAGCACCATTGACTGAAAGAACACTCGAAGAAAAGATGTTTTAAGGATTCCAAGTGATGTCCAGCACAGAGAACACAATCAAAGCTATCAAGAAGAAGTCCCTTGCGCAAAAGAAGAGCTCTTGAGTTCAACCGATCTTTTAGCAACAGCCAGAAAAAGAACTTGTGCTTACTCATGCAATAGGACTTCCACAACCACACAAAAGGAGGAGGAACATCAACTTGACCCAGTATCTGGAGATAAGCCAGATGAGGGGAAAAACGGACGAACCCCAAATGTAAGACCACTCATATGAGCAATCCTGGAGAGGCAAGAAGGAGGACATGTTGTCCCTTAGGTCCTGAAACTCCAACGACACTGTCGGTGAGAGAGGGAGATGGAAGTGGGCGAGCCAGTTTGAACTTTCCAAAAACTGAGCTACAGAGATGTCTTGCTGTTTCGCAAAAGAGAAAAGGTGAATTCAATTCAAAAAAGGGAGTCCAAAGTTCCACATATCCTTCCAAAATCTACATGAATGGCCCTCAGAAACCGAACAACATGAGAACCCTTTGAACTCTTCTAACATAGAAACCAGATCCTTCCACCAAAAAGAGCCACACTTCCTGTTGAACTTGCAAGCTGACTGGAACTGATAAAAAGCCTTCCAGGTTAGATGGACCTAGGGGAGGTCAACCTTATTGAGGAATTTATGCAAGTGTTTCAGAAGCATGGCTTTATTCTGCACCCTTAAATTAATAACTGCCAGCCCCCCTGTTGTTTAGGCCGACATACATTCTTCCAGGCCACTAGATACCCACCTTTTTTGTTAATATCTGAACCATGCCACAATGCATGCATACGAAAACGATCAATATGCTTAATCACCTTAGATGGAAGCTTCAGGGAGGCCATGTGATAACTAGCTTGAGAAGAGAAAACATAATTTACCAACACCAGCCATCCCCCATACGAAAGGAATGCAGATAAACCTGAAAGCCGACGACTGATTCTATCCAGCAAAGGCAAAAAGTGTTCAAATTTGGGTTTGGAATGACCCACCGGCAAGCCCAAGTAATTAAAAGGCAGCGACCCAATCTGACACCCAAAAGTATATGCTAAGTGCACCATTCAAGACTCCTCAACATTGAGAGGGATGAACGAAGATTTGTGAAAGTTGACTTTTAAACCAGTTGAGTCAGCAAAGGACCTGAGGAGCCCCTTGAGACAAAACAGTTGTGACGTATCTGCCGACAAAAAGAGGAGGGTATCATCGGCATATTGAACAATGGGGAAGTCCTGCTCCAAATTTGCACCCAAAGGAGAAGACAGCAATCCCTTCGAGGCGGCTTCATTGATGATCGACTGTAGCAAATCAGCAGCCATTACAAACAATAGAGGGGACAGCGGATCCCCCTGACACACCCCACGTCGACAATGGAAAACCTTTCCTGGGACCCCATTTAAAAGAACCACCGAAGATCCCGAACACAGGAATTGACTAATCCAAGCTTGCCACTTCTCACTAAATCCCTTATGTTTGAACATGGCCAAAATTACATGATGCTCCACTTTGTCAAATGCCTTCTCAAAATCCAACTTAACAATAACAATCTCTCCCTAAGACTGATGACAGAGATGGAGATACTGAAGAACCCAAGCAATACAATCCTGAATAGTTCTCCCCTTAATAAAGCCATATTGATTCTTATGAATAACCTGCAGAATAATCGACTGAAGCCTGTTGGCTACCAGCTTAGTGGTAATACACCAGAATAGAATTCGGAAGAAAACAAATATTCAAAGAGAAGGATTAATTAGAGTTTGATTCGGGACAAGAATCTAACGGAGATTAGTAAATTTAACAGTCAGCGTGTAATACCCCAAATGGATTCGGAAGAAAGTTTGATGAAGAATAATAAAAAATTAGGGGAAGGACCAATTAGCAAAATATTTTAACAGAAAAGAGAGGGGGATTTATGCAAAATCCTGACAACCTGGGCCTTGGGCCTCTGCCCATGAGGCCTTGTGGTGGCCGGCCAAAGAGGGGGGAGGCACCACTCTCGCCCCAAAACCCTAGCCGCCCCACCCCTTTCCCCTCTTCCCTCTTGTGGCCGCCACCTCCTTCTCCTCCCTTGGCTGCCCTCTTGCGCCTCCTCCCTCCACCTTTGCTCCCTCCTCCGGTGAGACCATCCGCTGCCGGCGAGGATCACCCTTGGTGCTGCCCGGCCTCGCGAAGGAAGAAGGAGGGATCCACCAAGTGGTGCTCGGCCAAGAAGAAGAAGGAGGAGAAGTAGTGGAGAGGGGGAAAGGAGAGATCATGACCTGGGGTAGGTGTTCCACATGTCCAGCAATGGTTCTTCAAGGGTATGTCTCTTTCCCCCTTCCGATTAGTCGCGAATTTGATTTTTAAGCCGAGTCGGGTTTAGATCGCGTTCTGTCCAGAAACTTGTGTGGCTGTTTTCGTGTTCTTAGAAGCCGAATCTGGGAATCTCGTCTCCTAGAGAATTGTGGATAATGTTCTTAGCTTTCAGTGGCCGCCAAGAATATCTGATTCTGACATTTGAGTCAAAAGTTATGTTATTTTTAGTGTTTACTGTCCAGAATCCTGACGAGAATCTGCAGTCATCTTGTTTAATAAATAAGAAATTGTTAAGTGCCGAATTAGAACTTGGGATCTCCTAGAGAGTTGTAGGTTATCTCGTTACCTTTCATTGCCGACAATAATCACATCATTTGGACCTTTGTAGCAAAAGTTATGATTTTTCTTAGGGAGTCTGTGCTGTGGAATGGTGGTTGGTCTGACAGGTTTTAGTGTTTCAACATAGTCGTGTGTTTAGAGGAACAATCAGAGGGGCTCACCATAATGAAAAATGTAGATAATCCTTCCAGCTTTCAGGAAAACTAAAGATCATGAAATTTGGACGAACGTAGAGAAAGTTATGATAATTTCACTGTTGCTGTCCAGAGACCCGACGCGAGAATTGATACTCTGTTGTTTGGTTTGGTAGGGCTAGTAAAGGACCGAATCAGAGAACCTCACCAACTAGGTTTAGAAGGGTAATTCAATAACCTTTTCAGATTGTCCAAGATCAATCCATTTGGATTTCTGTACATTTAGTTATGATTTTTCGAAGGGGGCTGTTCTCTGGAAAAGAAAACTGACAGCTAGAAGTAGAGTTGGGGATCGTGTTTAGTGGACGATGTGCTCATTTTGTGTTTATGGTTTTGTTATTAGACTTATATGGTAGCCTTAGCATGTCTCAATAGTATGTCCAGGTGGGGGTTTGGCTCCGGGAGCAGTACCTTATCCTCGACATCCACCTTCGCACGGTTGAGGCAAGTGCATTGATTGTTTCGTGGTTGTGTTTGATTGGTCATGATTGTGTGCTTCTCGATATGTGGTAGCATAGTGAGATTGTTGGCTTGATGTTGATTTAAGATTGGTGGATGCGTCGTATATGTCCATGCTCTATTGTTATATGTTGTTACTGTCTTGTGGTAATTTGATGATGATTAAATGATGAGCATGTGCATATTGAGATCATATTGAGGCTTGGTCATGTGGTGACCAAGTATGTTTCCTTTGAGATCCCCGTCATGAATGTGACGGGCCCGAGATCCCCACACTCGTGGAGTGTGGGCTTGAGGTCCCCGTTACTTGCGGAGTAACGGGCAATTGGTCCCTGTGCGTGCGCGCACAGGCATGGGTATGCGGCGACGGTTGCATACTCTGCATTACCGGTGTAATGCACACAGAAAGTTAAAGATAAAGGATCCTTGAGCATTCCATTTGCATATGAGATGTTCTATTGTTGATCTTCTTTACGTGGATGCTGATGTTATAGTTTCTTTATGTACTTGCTGAGTCTATGGACTCACTCTTGCTTTTATTGTTGTTTTAGGTACCCAAGCCAAGAACGACATGCATGGGGGGAAGTAGACTGCTAGTCACACACATGCCACACGAACTAAATAAAGATGAATGATCTTCAGAACGTGATTGATTTTTAGTAAATGCAAAGATTATTATGTTTTGTTTCATGCAATGGATTAAATGTAATAATGATGAGTGGTGGAACTTCATATCTCTCTAGTTATATTAAATACTTAACATGTCTTTGATTATCTTTTGATGTCTTTGTAATATCCCAAAATTATTCGAATGATTATTCGAGAGAGAATAATTATTGAAAGAGAAGGACTAATCAGAAAATAAAAACAACAGCTTTGAGAGAAGGGGATTTTTGCTAAATCCTGGCAACCTGGGCCTGGGCCAAGGCCCATTAGGCCATGTGGTGGCCGGCCAAAAGGGAGGGGAGGCGCCCCCTCTCCCAAAATCCTAGCCACCTCCCACTTTTTTCCCCTCCTCCCCTATGGTGGCCGCCACACCTTCCTCCCTCTTCCCCCTTGGCCGACTCCTCCCTGCACCTCCTCCTCCCAGTCCAGCACCCCATGGTAATGCCTCCTCCCTTGGTGTGACTCCCCGATGCCGGTGAAGAAGGTTCTTGTGGCTGCCGGCCAAGAAGAAGAAAGGAGAAGGAAGACGAGAATAGGAAGGGGGAGATGAGGGAAGGTCATCGCGAAGGTTTCAGCGACGTTCCACGTTGTTCTTATGGGTAATTTCGTGATCCCCATTAGTTTTGGTAGACCGATCTTATGTGTTTTTGTCTCCTATATGCTAGATGGTAGTTCCTGGGTAGATCGGTTGAATCTGTCTTCCTGTTGACGCGCGGTTTTGAGTTAGTTCAGGGCATATTCAGGGATTAGTGTCTCCTGGAGATATGTGGGGTTTGCTGTTAGGTTCGCGTGGCCACCAAGAACAGCCAAATCCGATTAACGGTTAAAAAGTTATGTCGATTTTAGTGCTGTTGTCCCGAGATCTTGATGAGAATCTGCAGTCAATTTGTTAATTAAGTAAGATTTTGATAAGTGCCGTTTTGGGTCTGGGCTTCTCCTAGGAAGTTGTAGATATCGTAGTTATCTTTCATTTCCGACAAGAATCAGGTCGTTTGGACGTCGGTAGCCAAAGTTATCAATTTCTTGGTGGAATGATGTTTCTGGAAGGTATCTATTTTGACAGTATTGGCTCAACCTGACTTAAACGCGTTGTTAGATGTGTTTCCAGAAGGTCTCACCATAACGAAAAACGAAGCTAAACCTCTCAGCTTTAAGGAAAACTAAAGATCGCTAAATTCGGATGATCGTAGAGAAAGTTATGTAAGTTTCTTTGTTTCTGTCCAGAAACCCGGCGTATAATTGTTACTCTGATTAAAGTGGTTCGTAGGGCTAGAACTTGGCCGAATCAGAGGGCCTCCCCAACTAGGTTTATTTAGGCAATTTATTTATCTTTCCAGAAAATCCAAGATCATCTTATTTGGACTCCTGAGCAGAAAGTTATGTATTTTAGAAGCCGGCTGTCTGCAGTGATCGATCGCTAGAAATTGGAAGAGTTAGAAACACTAAGAAGTTTAACGAGTTCAATTGTGTTATTACATTTGATTTTGGTCCAGTATGTAAGTCTTAGTATGGGGTTATCTTCATGTCCAGGTGGAAGCGATATCCCAAGGGCAGCAACCTCTTCGCGTCCGCTGCTCTCGCACGGTTGAGGCAAGTATTCGGGTTTAAGTGTAATATTGGTTGCATGTCGTGATTTGGTTGTGTATTGTTTATTATTGCTATGTGAAGATGTTGATGTGATGACCCTAGTTATGTTGATGTTTGCAAGTTGTGTTTAAGGTTCCTTCATGATGCTATTGCTTACATGCTATGAGAACCTATTGAATTCTGTTAAATGAAAAGATGTTGCGTAGTACTTATGCATGTTTTGAGCATATTGAGACTTGGTCATGTAATGACCGAGAGTAAATTGTTGAGGTCCCTGTCATGCAATGACAGGCTTGAGGTCCCCACATTCATGGAATGTGGGCAATGGGTACAGAGGTCCCCGTCATTTTGATGATGGGCAAAGGTCCCTATACATGTGATGTATAGGCTCTTGGTCCCTGTGCCAGAGGGCACAGGCATGGGTATTCATTGACGGATGAATACCCCGCATTACCGGTAAAATGCGAAAAGAGATAAAGATCAAAGAGTGCATAGCATTATCTTCATTTTAATATTTGAAATGCCATAACGATGTTGAAGAAAGTTGTTTTTAGATGTTATATCTATATGAATATTGCAACCATGTTGATACTTGCTGAGTTGTATGGCTCACCCTTGTTTTGTCTTGTTATAGGTACTTCTGGCAAGAACGTCATGCATGGGAGGGAGTAGACATTGGAAAGCACGCACTACCTCACAACATTTATGCAATTGCTATTTAGTTTCACTCAAGAATAAATAACTGTGTGGAAACCATCTATGGACGTTTTATGATGTTGGTTGACGGATTATTCATGGTTATGAGAATGATGTTAATTGATTACAATCGTACGATTATTTTATATGCATGAATGATTTGGATTATAGAAGTAATAATAAATGCCATGGTTATCTGTTAGTACCTCGATTTTGTTGTTTATACAAAGGAAATTCTGTCGAAAAAGTTATAGATTGTTCTAGTTAGTTTAGTTCTTGTAACATTCTAGGCTCATTTGGAGCTGGGGTGTTACAGTCTTTGGATGAAAGTTTTAGTTAATATTTGATTAATCTGTGTGTTGGAACCTTCGTGTAATTAACTTTACAATGGAGGTTCTGCCGAAATTTATTAAGTTTGTCTAGTTGGTAGCATTCTGGGTCCCTTCTGGACTGGGGTGTTACAGTTGGTATCAGAGCGGGCTTTAGGTCCGTGGTAGTTGAAATATTAAATTGACACACTCTGCACAGTAGGTGGGTTGGGTTTTTGCATTGCATATACGCTCCTGTTATGTTGTATTGTTGATCTCTGTCATGATCTAATATATCTATAATATAATACTATTGTTATCTTGTGTGGGGTTAACCCACGTTTGAGAGGTTGAGGTCGTGGTTGTGACCTTGTGCTTTACCAGGCTACACCACCATTCACGGTATAAGAATAGTGAAGTGCTACCTCGGATATCTTAGTACAAGTGTGGTTAGCGAGAATCTTCAGAAGAGTTGTTCTCTCTCTTGGGTTTAAATTTGGTTACTCTTGTCCAGCTTGTGATTGATGTTTTCTCCGGGTTATTAGTTTATTGCGGTTGACGGTTGTCTTGAAAAATGTTGGTGTGTTTCCATTTGCTTAATTGTCCCGTAAAGTAATCGTTGTTCTTCCGATCGATGGGTTCTTCTTGCGGTTGGTGAACTTGGTTGATTGTCAAGGTTGATCTTTACATTGGAATTGTGTCTTCCTCATTAGAAATCTTGACCCGTTTATTTGCTTGATGATTTGGGCTATGAACATTTACTATTGCAAGACCTTTAGTACGTGGAGGATTTGACTTTATGTAGCTCTTTTGGGTATGATGAGTGTTGATGTTTATTGGTTCGATTTTATGAAACAAGATGTTCAACCCTTTAGCGATGTTTTGCTATTGTTAAGTGAGAGGTTATAACCAAGGCAATTAATTGATATGGTATGAGTTATCAACTTATAGTGTGGAACATAATTGGTTTTAACCCAGTTCCTTGGAATTGAAGTTGTTTAAGTCGAGGTTGTCTTCTAGTAGTTCCTGATGAACTATGAGTAAAGGTATGCTTATACCTACTAGAAATCCGAGATTTATTAAGAAGTGTGAGATATTGATGACTTGGTCTAATCATTAAGATTGTGAAAATTGGTAGATTTGTTGGGTAATACGGAGTAATGTGTTTCAATGGATTAGTCTACCCATTCGAGATGGTTATGTTAAGGATGTGTTGGAGCGATGCCTTAGAGAATATCCATCCGAAATTTTTAAACTAGTTACTTGTTGAGCATACATAAATTTCTAGATTGAAACATGTATAACAGATTAGATGAATGTTGAGGTGGCATCTTGTGAGACCTGTTTCAGAGATGATATTATTGAATGTCTAATTATATTTTGCCCTAAAACTCGAGCATAAAGTGGAAGGTTGACTCGGTGTTTATTGATGGTTAGGTGAATACAAATAGACGTAGGACCCTGTGTGCATGCGTGATAAAGATAGATGTCAATTGTCAATGATAGTTGAAGTGTACGTTGAGCAACACTAATGGTTGCATGGATGAATGAATAAGTGATATCTGAAAGCGTGCATGGCGAAGATGTTATTTGATAGGTATGATTTTGTTGCAAGGGGTTTGTTTTAACCTTGTGGGTTATGTTTCTTTTGGTGAGATTTAGGATGGGATGAGAAGCGATGATGATTCTCTCTGGGAGTATTACTTTGGTGTTAGCAAGATTGCCAGTGAGGGATTATAATAATATTATGGAATGTATTGTATAAAGGGATTGGATCGCTTGCCTGATATGGATTAAGTGAAAATATTTCTAGCTTGCGTCTGTGATCTTTCAGACCTCTTGTCGATGTGGTAGCTGAATTTGTTTTACGCCCGTTTGTGGTTTTTATTCTCTGCTTGTGGGACGTGTGCCCTAATCTTGATCTTATCTTTTTGTTTTTGATATCATTATTATTTGATTGTCTCTCTTGAACTTGTAACCACTGTTTGTGGTAATGTTTTCCTTCGTGTTGAATTTTATTTCTTTATGCCTCTCCTTCTAAGAAGGGTTTAACCGAACTGCATTGCAAAGCTCCTTCAGATGTGTATTGGCAACTAGTTAGTGGTGATCTAGTAGATGACTTTGTGAGCCCTTGGGAGTTGTTTGAGAGGCATTGAGTAATAAATAGATTTATTAGAATAGTCCTTGGAGAGGAATTAAGTTAAATAGAATGTTGTGTTTTGAGCCATCAGATTACGATATCACAACTAGTAGAACCTATAGCAAGAGGTGGCCCAAGATCTTGTGATCATTTTCACATAACATTAGAATTAGAAAGTTTGGAAGTCGTGATCAATTCATTGAAGTATCGCAATTGGGTACTTGATAAGATTGTGTAGAGAAATTATAATGATATAGTTCATGACAGTAGTAGTGTGGAGAAAATTAATCGTTGCGTTAATGAATGGGATAGTAGGAATTATTGAGTTACTGTCAAGTATGACTCGGCCTCAGTGAGTAACCCCATAGGAGTTAGATTATCTTGAAGAATGACTTGGTCAAGAATATAATTATCTTTTGACGTTAATGATTGAGTATGTTTGAATCTTGGTCAATCGGTTTGGGTATTGCGAAGAGGTATATTGCAATTGTGTAATTGGATTGGATTGGTGTGGATTAGAGAAGGTCTAAGATTGGTGAAATAAATCGCCTTTGGTGATTACTTGATTAATAAGGAATGATGATATTAATGAATACGGTTATTGTCGAACTGTGTGAAATATTAGTAAACGAATGTGAGGATTTCTTATCCACTAAACCAGAAATTCATGGTAGGAGACTTAGAGATTAAATTTGGGGCTCTGCATGTTATGCTAGGACCGTGGAGACCCAATAATATGTGTAGAGGCGGATGAAACAGAAGCGAATTTTGAATAGTGTGTTGTTTTGGATAGAATACTTTGGGTAAAGTGAATAAATGTGATTGTGGATGAAATTTATATTGAGGAATGTTGGGAATTATTTGTCAAAATAATTCCTTTGATAGAGAAGTTGATCCGAGTATGTTATTGTGAGATGAAAGAGTCTCTCTACATAGGTGTGGATTTTGTAATCGGTTTGAGCATAGCATTGAAGTTGTCAATTTAAGAGAAATGCATTAGTGTGATATGTGATGATTTGAAATCTTTTGGTTTAAAAAAAATTGAATTCTTACAAGAAAGGTTGAGGAAAAGGTGGTATTCTCGGATAATGAAATGTTCTCCTGGTTTTTCTTGGTTTGCTTGATTCTTTTTGGTTAAGAAAAAGAAAGGAAATGGTTATTTTGGATAATCGAGTGATTTTCGTTTTTAGCTTATGTGGTGTTCTTTGGCATGCTGCCTACTTCGAAAGTGGAAGAGTTTCATGATGAATCTTTTGGTTTTGAATTTAACTCTTTTGGTGGGGAGTTGGTGATGTGTGTTTGTGATGAGAATCCTTGATTTTCAATCGAGTTCTATTGTGTATTCCTAGTGAAAGGAGGTGTCTATTGTTAAAGTGAAGAGATCAATTGAAACAAGGAACAAGAGTTTTGTGTGTTTTGTGCAGGTTGTGTGGTTTGGTACTAAAGGAAAATGTTGGCCTTTGGTACATTGGTTGTTTCTGAAATAGGCGAAGTTTCGGGAGAAAGCTGGAGCGTGAAGTTTCGTTAGGGCCGTTGGCCCACGAGTAAGATCGTGCCTTCGAAACGTGTCCGTTGAGTGACTCATGAGAGGTTGAGATGAGTATTAAGGCGTAAAATGTTAGTTACGTTAAGGGACGGTGGTCTCATGAGTTCGAGGGGGAACCGACTTGGGAATTGGAGTCTCGTATGTGGAGCTTTATCTAGTAATGTTCACAAGCAGTGCAGTAATGAATGGTAAATTTTAACTGGAATTGTTCTTTGGTGCTAAGCGTGATTAGAATTCGGGGTCGAATTCTGTTTAAGGGGGGTAGAATGTAATACACCAGAATAGAATTCGGAACAAAACAAATATTCAAAGAGAAGGATTAATTAGAGTTTGATTCGGGAGAAGAATCTAACGGAGATTAGTAAATTTAACAGTCAGCGTGTAATACCCCAAATGGATTCAGAAGAAAGTTTGATGAAGAATAATCAAAAATTAGGGGAAGGACCAATTAGCAAAATATTTTAACAGAAAAGAGAGGGGGGATTTATGCAAAATCCTGACAACCTGGGCCTTGGGCCTCGGCCCATGAGGCCTTGTGGTGGCCGGCCAAAAAGGGGGGAGGCACCACTCTCCCCCCAAAACCCTAGCCGCCCCACCCCTTTCCCCTCTTCCTTTTTGTGGCCGCCACCTCCTTCTCCTCCCTTGGCTGCCCTCTTGCGCCTCCTCCCTCCACCTTTGCTCCCTCCTCCGGTGAGACCATCCGCTGCCGGCGAGGATCACCCTTGGTGCTGCCCGGCCTCGCGAAGGAAGAAGGAGGGATCCACCAAGTGGTGCTCGGCCAAGAAGAAGAAGGAGGAGAATTAGTGGAGAGGGGGAAAGGAGAGATCATGACCTGGGGTAGGTGTTCCACATGTCCAGCAATGGTTCTTCAAGGGTATGTCTCTTTCCCCCTTTCGATTAGTCGCGAATTTGATTTTTAAGCCGTGTCGGGTTTAGATCGCGTTCTGTCCAGAAACTTGTGTGGCTGTTTTCGTGTTCTTAGAAGCCGAATCTGGGAATCTCGTCTCCTAGAGAATTGTGGATAATGTTCTTAGCTTTCAGTGTCCGCTAAGAACATTTGATTCCGACATTTGAGTCAAAAGTTATGTTATTTTTAGTGTTTACTGTCCAGAATCCTGACGAGAATCTGCAGTCATCTTGTTTAATAAATAAGAAATTGTTAAGTGCCGAATTAGAACTTGGGATCTCCTAGAGAGTTGTAGGTTATCTCGTTACCTTTCATTGCCGACAATAATCACATCATTTGGACCTTTGTAGCAAAAGTTATGATTTTTCTTAGGGAGTCTGTGCTGTGGAATGGTGGTTGGTCTGACAGGTTTTAGTGTTTCGACATAGGCGTGTGTTTAGAAGAACAATCAGAGGGGCTCACCATAATGAAAAATATAGATAATCCTTCCAGCTTTCAGGAAAACTAAAGATCATGAAATTTGGACGAACGTAGAGAAAGTTATGATAATTTCACTGTTGCTGTCCAGAGACCCGACGCGAGAATTGATACTCTGTTGTTTGGTTTGGTAGGGCTAGTAAAGGACCGAATCAGAGAACCTCACCAACTAGGTTTAGAAGGGTAATTCAATAACCTTTTCAGATTGTCCAAGATCAATCCATTTGGATTTCTGTACATTTAGTTATGATTTTTCGAAGGGGGCTGTTCTCTGGAAAAGAAAACTGACAGCTAGAAGTAGAGTTGGGGATCGTGTTTAGTGGACGATGTGCTCATTTTGTGTTTATGGTTTTGTTATTAGACTTATATGGTAGCCTTAGCATGTCTCAATAGTATGTCCAGGTGGGGATTTGGCTCCGGGAGCAATACCTTATCCTCGACATCCACCTTCGCACGGTTGAGGCAAGTGCATTGATTGTTTTGTGGTTGTGTTTGATTCGTCATGATTGTGTGCTTCTCGATATGTGGTAGCATAGTGAGATTGTTGGCTTGATGTTGATTTAAGATTGGTGGATGCGTCATATATGTCCATGCTCTATTGTTATATGTTGTTACTGTCTTGTGGTAATTTGATGATGATTAAATGATGAGCATGTGCATATTGAGATCATATTGAGGCTTGGTCATGTTGTAACACCCTGGCTATTCGGAAGCCAAGATGCCACCTATAAACTCTAACAATCTACACAAAGCGGAAGAATATGAAATAAGTATATCAACTAATGACAACATTAAAATAAGCAGGACATGGTGAAGGTATCCTTCCTTCACCTTCTAAGTTATTTAATACTGATCATCAATAAAGAAGGTTCACATGTAGTAATAAATCAACATCAATGTGGAGAAGGTATCCTTCCTTCACCAATTATAATTTAATTATTACAGTTCATCATTAACAAATGAAAGATAGAACTAAAATTTAATCTTGAACATGAATTTGATGATGTGAACAAGTAGTGCGTGTCTACTCCCTCCCAAGTGAGCCAACATCAAGGGTTACCTAAAAATAAACAAACAACACAAGAGTGAGTCCACGACTCAAGAAGTCAAATAAAGGGACATAACACACATATGAACAAATCATCATCATAAGAGAATATGAGCATACATCGAATGAAAACTTAGGAATGCATAGCATGAATGAATGTATTCAAGGATGGACTGTACACATGCTTATACCGGTATAGCGAGTGACACACCCGTCGGTGTTCACTTAAGCTCGCACCTTAACAAAAGTGCGGGGATCCAAGTCCTATATGAAGAACGTTTCATATAGGTGTCCAAAGCTGCCCATACTGGAATTGATGGGTCTTACGTGCCCATACTGGAATTGATGGGTCTTTCAATCCACTCCCGTGGACGGGACATGACAATGTCCAAACCTGCCCACATTGGAATGGTGGGACTTACAGTCCACTCCCGTGGACATAGCATGAATAAAAGGATGCATGATATGAACATGAACAATGCTAATATCATCTTTTGGCATTTACCCCACATATTGATAGAACATAACCAATTCAGCATTTCGGGTATCACAAGATGTCACATCATATTCATGTAAACATTCACAATCACAACATTTAAAACCAACAAAGTACTTGCCTTCCGCGTTGCGACGCGTTAGCAGGCAACGATGGCGCTCCCAAACCCGTAGGCTCGCGGCCTAAACAATTAAATAACCGAAATAAGAACAACATAGAGCCCATCATGAATTAATATTCTACACTACCCTCTTGCACACCCAAAACATAGTCATAACCCGAATCTGAAATTCCAGCAGTAACATGGAATCCCATCAGGACAGCAGCACGGTAAAGACCAAAACTAATGATCTGGGACTCCAAAAGAGATGAGCCCAGATCCTACACGAGCTTAACAAATATATCTACAACTTTGTAGTTGACGAGATAACCCAATTCGGCCAAACTAAATTGCTAACTGTCAAACAAAATAGCAGAACAGAATCTGACTGAGCAATTAGAACAGCAGAACTAAAACGTCCATAACTTTTAAACTACAACTCCGAATTGAGTGTTCTTTAACAATATGAAAAGGTTATGAAATTACCTACAATAACCTAGTTGGCACGACATTCAAATTTTGCCTTTAACAAAAAGTGGCACACGGGTCAAAACTAAAGATAGAAACTGACATACAATCTGGACAGACTGACCTACAATCTGGACAGTCACAAAGAAAAGTGCATAACTTTTGATCTATAAATCCAAATGAGGTGTTCTTTATCAATCCTGAAAGCTAGTGATGTCACCTTCAAAATTTGTTATGGGCAAGACCTCTGAATCACCCTCTAACTAGGCCATATATCAACCTATACAGAGACTGCTAATTCTCGTCAGGATTCTGGACAGCAGATAGTAAATCTATCATAACTTTTGACTCGAAAGTCAGAATGAGGTGATCTTGGCGGCCACCGAAAGCTAAGAGCATCCTCTAAATAACTCTAGGAGATCAAAATCCCTAATTATGCCACTAAGCATACGAAACAGGCCGCGCAAGAAACTGGACAGAATTGAATTTGTAGCAGCAGCAATTTAACCCAATCAAACTAATCGAATTCGCATCTAATACAACTTAAACAGCAAAGAACGCCTCGTTACCCTTGTAGAACCTTAGGAGACGCTGATCAAACACCCGAAGAAGATCCCTTCTCATCTCCTCTTTTCTCCCTCTTTCCCTCTTCTTCTTCCTCCTTGCGGCAGGCCAAAAGCAGGAAATCCTCCGGGAGGTGGCAGCAATGGAGGGTTCATCTTGAGAGGGAAGGTGGAGGCACCAAGGGAGGAGAGGGCAGGGGTGGCGGCTGCCAAGGAAGGGGTGAGGGGAAAATTTCGCCAAGGGGAAAGGGAGGGTGGCTAGGGTTAGGGGTGTGGGGCGCATGGGCTTTAGGCCCATGATGCCTCCCCTCTTGAGAAGGACCGGCCAGCCCACAGGCCCACGGCCCGAGCCCAGTTGCCGTGAAAAACCAGTAACCCCCCTCTCTTTACAAGATCTGATGAAGAATAATTCCCCCGAATAAATTTGATCGCTACCGATTAAATTATTTTCTTCCGATAGTTGATCCTCACACTTTCGGGATATTACATTCTACCCCCCTCAACAGGATTCGACCCCGAATCTAAACACACTTAACCGAAAGAACAACCACGACTGAGAACGAACAACGGTAACCACGTACCCGTTGTGAACAACACCGGCTAAGGCTCACGCACGCGAAACTCCAACTTCCCAAGTAGCCTCTCCCTCGGACTGAAAAATACCACAACACAACGACGTAACACGACGTCTGAACTAACACTCAACCCGGTACTTCCAGGTACTCACTCAACACGAGAACATACAAGACGTTACGTACTCGCGCATAGACTCGAGACAGTCCCGGCGTCGCCAACTAGCGAAAACAACCCAATGTACCTTGGGTTAACCTTCCCAATGATACGAACCACATGACAAGCACAAAGAACACGAAACTCTTATTCGCCTCTCAATTGAACTCTTCATCAAAACAAGGATCACCTCCTTTAACCGAATACACACGATCGAAAACTCTTTAAGCAAACTCTTTTACCGGCAAAACACACCTGAATAAGAAAGATTCACATCACAACTAGACGTTACCAACTGGGTACAGAAGAGTAAAATCCAGAAATCAGAATTTCATTACGAAAACCTTTCCACCTTCCAAGTGGCAGTTTGCGAATAAATGTCACGAAAACCAAAGGAGGAACAATTTTAAATGCCCAAATCAAAACTTCCTTTATTCTTCCTGAACCGATAAGAACCACACATACCAAAATCGAGTCAAACTCAACTTACGAAAGACATTGGTCAACGACATAAGCTCAAGCAAGAATAAAGAAAATGCTTCACTAATCAAGAAGACATCTTTTCCTTAGTTTCACTTTTTGGAATAAAATATCTCTCCAACCTTGGAATTGAATTCATCGCATACCACACGTTCTCAACCTCTTAATTTAACATCCTCAAATTTAGGCTTAAACCAAACACATCATCCACACCTTTGTGGAGAGACTCTATTGATTCCATCAACACTCTAGACAAGCCGATGACATTACTTTGATAGAGGGCACCAAAGCACCTCAAAGACCCACGTAATCTCATCACCTCCAACTTTCAAGAATAACACGTCGAATCCTCAGTACACCCGCTCATGAACTACATCAGAAGGGTTCTATCGACAATCATTCCACTACTCAGAATACTCCAGTTTTCTATCTCCTCTACACACAAATCTTTGGGCGACCAAAAGTCTAGCATGAAAATAGAAAGCCCAAATTTAACCTCCAAGACCCCTACCACGAATTCCTCTTATAACACATGG
This sequence comes from Ampelocalamus luodianensis, assembly GCA_036346255.1. Lineage (NCBI taxonomy): Eukaryota > Viridiplantae > Streptophyta > Magnoliopsida > Poales > Poaceae > Ampelocalamus > Ampelocalamus luodianensis. The sequence continues at coordinate 28,902,719 of CM070637.1, forward strand.
TGAAATCATCGGATTAAATCTCTAACATCCCCACAATTCCGACATACTCACTCATTGACATCATCAGGAATCACTCACTCAACATCGCAATTCTTTCCAATTGTGTTACCTATAAAATTGATTAAGGTTTCCATACATTTGATAATCCGCAACATTTCAACATGAACCAAAGTTCTGGAACTACACTATATCATAGGTTCTACTTAGTTGAACACTATACGGTTTTACTTCGAAGCCATACATTCCATCCAATCAACTTCCTCCAAGAGGTTTAGGTCAAAACCAACTCATCTTCTATTACTCCTCCAATAGCTTGGTAGCAAAATCTCACCCCTACAATCACTTAACCACCACCAAACAATTGAGAGCTTACGCTTTGTAAAACTTTGCAACACCAAACTGTTGATCTTTTCTCAAAAGAAAGAGGCGAATAAGGACAAATTTCACCACACAGAAAAACGTTACTGCTCACAGTGAGCACGAAACCAAAAGAAATAATCTGGTAATGAAGATCTGGGAAAACAAAAATTGAGTTCACAGCGGAGGGCACACATCCCTCGAAAAGGGAATAGCAAATAACCACCATTAAGGGAAATGACATTGCGATTGAAACTTGACACTCTTGAGTGAAAAGAGCAAAAAGTTTATGAACAATTCAAATAACTACCAGTTACAAAACTTGACTCAAATTCCCAAATATTCCTACTACACTCTTTCCTTTAACACTGAAATTAATTCTTTGACTAGCATCGCTTTGCCACAACGAACAACATAAGGTCTTTAGTCCAAACCACACGGACTAATTAAGAACCAATGAAATTCCTCAATACGTCATATTTGTTCAGAACAATTCAACTACACACGAAACACGAGATCCAAATAATCTCAGCCACCAAACTCGAAACATTTCCAATTACAGGATTTCATGAAAAACAAGAAGATTATTCTTCTCTTAAGGGAACCAACATAATTTTTTCTTTAATTGCCGCTTCACGTTGCCAACTCAAACCAAAAATCCTTTAAGATTAAATCACTTGAATCTCTTAAGAAGCAACAAGACAATTCAATACCTCAATTTATTTAAAATAATTTCAGCTACCAGATGATTCAAGAGCTCAAAGGAAATATCACGAAAACTAAACTTGAAATATTCTCAATGAACGATATCATCGGCGATCAAATTACTATGGGTATTAACATCAGTTTCACCACAACCATTAGAAAACACTTCAAAAGACCCACGTGTAAATAATGGGTTGATTCTTTCTCAAAAGAAGAGACAAATGGAAACGACTTTCACCAACTAGAAAACTCATCTACCACTCACTTGAACACGGACCAATGAAGAAACCAATTAAGCAATGAACTCATAGAACATAAGTGGAGTCCACGATTGAACGCATAAGCCTCACAAGAAGAGAGTATCGAATCTTAACAGATAAGAACAAATAAGTATTCAAAATCGAAGCACTCGCATCACTGAAGAACCATTATAACTTTGCAACATATCGTTACTCGATAACTTCATTTACCACATAAAAGCCTGAACCCTCAAAAGATCATGAACATAAAACTTGAAATTTGATCATTTAGAGAATATCACCATGGGTGATCAAATTACTACGAGAATTAACCTCATTCTCACATTTTGACGATTTAAAAAAAACATCGACAACATATACTAGTACCAAGAATCATCAAACTTTATTACTCCATCCTAAAACTTCCCAAAGGGAACATAAACCACAAAGTTGAAACAAATTTATTATAACCAGATTATGCTAAGCAATAACAATATCACAATGCACGCTATCAAAGCCTACTTACAAAATTCATCTACTCAACTGTTGGTGTTGCTCAACACCTTCTTCAGCGTTCAGTAACAATTGATGATTGTACTAATCATGTGTGTACATATGGTACTAATTTCATTTGCAATCACATAACCACATATAAACATAGATTCACATTTCACCTTTGTTCAGAAATCATTTCAAAACATGATTAAAGATTCACTAATATAATTTTCTATAAACAAGGTTTCATGAATCGATACACCAACACCCATCTGGTACTTTATACAAGTTTCAACAATTTTAGCATACCAGGAAATAGATAAATCTAGCTCTTATGTAAGATCTATAGGTTCTGAATGGATATGGACAGTCTTCATTTAACCTACACCATGTATCAAATACAAGGACATTTCAAATTAATCAATTTCACTTTCATGGATGGTAGTTAAGAATAATTGATTTGCACCATGCTAATAACCCAACTTGGTAACTCATATCGTAACAATTTATTCGTTTAGTTATAACTTCTCATTTTAAGCATGGCAAGACATCACAAAAGGATTCTAACACCTAACTACAAAGAAAAGAGAGACTTCAAACCTCAACGCTCAAGTAATCCAAAAGAAACGCATAAAGCCAAAGCTTTCCCATGCAAACGAACTTACAATGGAAAACTCTCACTAACCAAGTCACAAACGAGTAAATGGGTCATTCTTTTCAATGAGAAAGAAGGAGCAACCATGAAAACATTAATCTTGCCAATTGACAACGACCACAAGTGGTAAAAGCAACTCAACGCTTGAAAAACAATATTTGTTTGAGAGAACCAAGAGGATCTGTTGAAAACCATAAACTATCATGAACCACAAACCCGGAGAAATTCATCAACCACCACAGGACAAGAATTGGCAAATTCGTAAATCAAGAAAGAGAATAACTTTCTAAAGCAACTCACGCTTAACACGAAACTATGGTACTGGGGTAACTACTCCTCTAACCACGTCATCGCGAACGGTGGTGTAACACGTGAATCCGGAGTAACAACCACGACCTCCACTTCGATCATTCGTTTACAACACGCTTCACCAAAATACTCAATTATGAATATACAGGATCATCTCATGACAATCATAGAATTAATTCATAGATATTGAATATCATAGCAGATCATATATTACCAACAAGGATGATAGTACAGAAGCAATTAAACAATTGCTCAACAAAATGAAACATAATAACAGATATTGCGGAAGCAATGTAATTTTCAACCCCACCTCATCAGTACACGGTGTGTCATTTTAATAACTTAATTACCACGGACCTAAAGCCCGCTCTGATACCAACTGTAACACCCTGGCTATTCGGAAGCCAAGATGCCACCTATAAACTCTAACAATCTACACAAAGCGGAAGAATATGAAATAAGTATATCAACTAATGACAACATTAAAATAAGCAGGACATGGTGAAGGTATCCATCCTTCACCTTCTAAGTTATTTAATACTGATCATCAATAAAGAAGCTTCACATGTAGTAATAAATCAACATCAATGTGGAGAAGGTATCCTTCCTTCACCAATTATAATTTAATTATTACAGTTCATCATTAACAAATGAAAGATAGAACTAAAATTTAATCTTGAACATGAATTTGATGATGTGAACAAGTAGTGCGTGTCTACTCCCTCCCAAGTGAGCCAACATCAAGGGTTACCTAAAAATAAACAAACAACACAAGAGTGAGTCCACGACTCAAGTAATCTGATAAAGGGACATAACACACATATGAACAAATCATCATCATAAGAGAATATGAGCATACATCGAATGAAAACTTAGGAATGCATAGCATGAATGAATGTATTCAAGGATGGACTGTACACATGCTTATACCGGTATAGCGAGTGACACACCCGTCGGTGTTCACTTAAGCTCGCACCTTAACAAAAGTGCGGGGATCCAAGTCCTATATGAAGAACGTTTCATATAGGTGTCCAAAACTGCCCATACTGGAATTGATGGGTCTTACGTGCCCATACTGGAATTGATGGGTCTTTCAATCCACTCCCGTGGACGGGACATGACAATGTCCAAACCTGCCCACATTGGAATGGTGGGACTTACAGTCTACTCCCGTGGACATAGCATGAATAAAAGGATGCATGATATGAACATGAACAATGCTAATATCATCTTTTGGCATTTACTCCACATATTGATAGAACATAACCAATTCAGCATTTCGGGTATCACAAGATGTCACATCATATTCATGCAAACATTCACAATCACAACATTTAAAACCAACAAAGTACTTGCCTTCCGCGTTGCGACGCGTTAGCAGGCAACGATGGCGCTCCCAAACCCATAGGCTCGCGGCCTAAATAATTAAATAACTGAAATAAGAACAACATAGAGCCCATCATGAATTAATATTCTACACTACCCTCTTGCACACCCAAAACATAGTCATAACCCGAATCTGAAATTCCAGCAGTAACATGGAATCCCATCAGGACAGCAGCACGGTAAAGACCAAAACTAATGATCTGGGACTCCAAAAGAGATGAGTCCAGATCCTACACGAGCTTAACAAATATATCTACAACTTTGTAGTTGACGAGATAACCCAATTCGGCCAAACTAAATTGCTAACTGTCAAACGAAATAGCAGAACAGAATCTGACTGAGCAATTAGAACAGCAGAACTAAAACGTCCATAACTTTTAAACTACAACTCCGAATTGAGTGTTCTTTAACAATATGAAAAGGTTATGAAATTACCTACAATAACCTAGTTGGCACGACATTCAAATTTTGCCTTTAACAAAAAGTGGCACACGGGTCAAAACTAAAGATAGAAACTGACATACAATCTGGACAGACTGACATACAATCTGGACAGTCACAAAGAAAAGTGCATAACTTTTGATCTATAAATCCAAATGAGGTGTTCTTTATCAATCCTGAAAGCTAGTGATGTCACCTTCAAAATTTGTTATGGGCAAGACCTCTGAATCACCCTCTAACTAGGTCATATATCAACCTATACAGAGACTGCTAATTCTCGTCAGGATTCTGGACAGCAGATAGTAAATCTATCATAACTTTTGACTCGAAAGTCGGAATGAGGTGATCTTGGCGGCCACCGAAAGCTAAGAGCATCCTCTAAATAACTCTAGGAGATCAAAATCCCTAATTCTGCCTCTAAGAATACGAAACAGGCCGCGCAAGAAACTGGACAGAATTGAATTTGTAGCAGCAGCAATTTAACCCAATCAAACTAATCGAATTCGCATCTAATACAACTTAAACAGCAAAGAACGCCTCTCGTTGCCCTTGTAGAACCTTAGGGAGACGCTGATCAAACACCCGAAGAAGATCCTTCTCATCTCCTCTTTTCTCCCCTCTTTTCCCTCTTCTTCTTCCTCCTTGCGGCAGGCCAAAGCAGGAAATCCTCCGGAGGTGGCAGCAATGGAGGTTCATCTTGAGAGGAAGGTGGAGGCACCAAGGGAGGGAGAGGGCAGGGGGTGGCGGCTGCCAAGGAAGGGGGTGAGGGGGAAAATTTCGGCCAAGGGGAAAAGGGAGGGGTGGCTAGGGTTAGGGGGGTGTGGGGGCGCATGGGCTTTAGGCCCATGATGCCTCCCCCCTCTTGAGAAGGACCGGCCAGCCCACCTGGGCCACGGCCCAGGCCCAGGTTGCCGTGAAAAACCAGTAACCCCCCTCTCTTTACAAGATCTGATGAAGAATAATTCCCCCGAATAAATTTGATCGCTACCGATTAAATTATTTTCTTCCGATAGTTGATCCTCACACTTTCGGGATATTACACATGTGGTGACCAAGTATGTTTCCTTTGAGATCCCCGTCATGAATGTGACGGGCCCGAGATCCCCACACTCGTGGAGTGTGGGCTTGAGGTCCCCATTACTTGCGGAGTAACGGGCAATTGGTCCTCTGTGCGTGCGCGCCGCGAGCATGGGTATCGGCGGCGGTTGCATACTCTGCATTACCGGTGTAATGCACACAGAAAGTTAAAGATAAAGGATCCTTGAGCATTGCATTTGCATATGAGATGTTCTATTGTTGATCTCCTTTACGTGGATGCTGATGTTATAGTTTCTTTATGTACTTGTTGAGTCTATGGACTCACTCTTGCTTTTATTGTTGTTTTAGGTACCCGAGCCAAGAACAACATGCATGGGGGGAAGTAGACTGCTAGTCACACACATGCCACACGAACTAAATAAAGATGAATGATCTTCAGAACGTGATTGATTTTTAGTAAATGCAAAGATTATTATGTTTTGTTTCATGCAATGGATTAAATGTAATAATGATGAGTAGTAGAACTTCATATCTCTCTAGTTATATTAAAAACTTAGCATGTCTTTGATTATCTTTTGATGTCTTTGGATGAAAGTTTTAGTTAATATTTGATTAATCTGTGTGTTGGAACCTTCGTGTAATTAACTTTACAATGGAGGTTCTGCCGAAATTTATTAAGTTTGTCTAGTTAGTAGCATTCTGGGTCCCTTCTGGACTGGGGTGTTACATTAGTAAGAATCTTCAATCAACTGTTTAGGAGAGAAATTGGCTGAAAATCATTCACAGTTTCTGGATTGGTCTTTTTAGGAATCAAAGTAATGAAAGAAGAGTTGATACTTTGAATATCCAACCTATTCTCACAAAAATCCTGGCACAACCTATAGAAGTCTTTAGCAATAATGGGCCAATATTTTTTCTTAAAAAGTCCATTGAATCCATCTGGACCAGGAGCTTGATCAGAGACTAGACTTTTAACTACCATATCAATTTCCTCGAAGGAGAACATGCTATCTAAGTTAACCAAGATTGCGAGCTCAACTGGAGGAACCAGAGAAGTCAGATTGAAATGCATAACTGTAGCCTCTGAAATCCCCAACCTGTCTTTAAATGACCGCCATAGCAACGATGCCTTTTGGTCATGCTCCGTCACACAAGATCCATCATCCTGGTAAAGGAGTGCAATAAAGTTCCTTCTGTAAGCTGATGAAGCAAGGGACTAAAAAAACTTAGAGTTTTCATCTCCAAATTTGCCCAACGAATAGAAGCACGTTGTTTCCAATAGATGCGCTTTGCTTCTAAAAGCTTTAGCAGGTGACTCTTTAGAATTTTTCGAAAATTTCTTTCTACCAGACATAACGGTCTCTGTTCTTCCAGTCCATCAATCAATGCTAAAACCCAACTTGAATTGCTGATGAGTTGAGACAGATTTGAAAGGTTTTTGCTCCAAAGCTTCAGCCCTCGCCTCAGAAATTTAAGCTTGGAGGAAAAAAGCTGTGTTGAATTCTTCGACTGAGCTGGCAAACACCAGAGAGAAGAAACTGTGGGAAGAAAGCTGGAAAAACCAACCCAGAAGTTTTCAAACCGAAAAGTCGACGCCTTCGGAATGCTGGAAGAAATCTGCATCGAATACGGGATGCGGTCCGAAGTGAGCCGAGCCAGAGGAAGTGCTTGAGAGTTCGGGAAAACAAGTAACCAAGCTGCTGAGGAAAAGACCCAATCTAATTTTTGTAGTAGCGCGTCATCCCGCATATTGCTCCACGTGAAGTTTCTACCCTTGGTAGGAATCTCAACCAGACCCAAATGCTAAATAACATCATTAAAAATCATCATATCATTCAAATTGCCCCCCAACTGGTTCCTGTTTTCTGGACTGCGCATCAAGTTAAAATCTCCTACAGCAACCACAGTTCTAGCCGAAAAGAAGCAAAACCACGAAGACTTGATAGAAACTCCACTTTCCTATTCAAAGAACAAGGCCCATATATATTAGTAATAAACCAACTTTGCGCATTCACTGCTACTTTATGATCTTATTTGAATTTGGCCGGTTGGCCACTTGTAATAGTTGTAAACTTGGATTACTATGATGTATGTCTTTTGAACTATTTATGTATGAGTGTTGTATGGATGTGATCAATGCTAAATGTGAGTTTGGGGGCATGTTGGTCGCTGATCTTGGGATCCAACATGATCCCATGCTCGCTGTTCGTGGCTTCCCATTTAACTCACTAAGGGTAGTGCTTGGACCATTGGAGAATCGACAATCATGCGAGACTTGCAGAGGAGCAGCACGCATGATCGTCGATGTAATACCCCGAAAGTGTGACAAGCTGATAGTCAGGGAAACATAATTATTCGGGAGAGAAATAATCGGTTTTGCGGGAGGGATCAATCGGAAAATGTTTAATTCTATAATTAGAGAAGGGGGAAAAATTCTTTTCAGATCCAACCTGGGCTTGGGCCCCGGCCCATGTGAGCCCAAGGGGCAGCCGGCCAAAGGGGGGGGCGCCACTCCCCCCAAACCCTAACCGCAGCCCTCCTCCCCACTTTCCCCACGCCCCCACCCCTCTCCCCCTTGGTGGCCGCCACTCCCCCTCTCTCACGCCTCCCCTCCCTGGTTTCCACCCCCTTGCACCCCTCCCAAGCATCCCTCCAAGTCCCCCCCATTACTGCTGTCCAAAGGTAGAAGAAGGACCCCCCATTGCGGCTGGCTAAGGAGGAAGAGAAGGAGGAGGAGAAGAGGGAAGGAAGACGGGAGAAGAGAAGGGAGAAGAGAAGAAAGCGGGATCCCATCCGGAGTTCGTGATCTTCAGCTGCGCCAAGGGTAACTAGCTTCATTTGTTGTTGTGTGTTTAGTCGTAGATCCGAAATCGAGTAGTTTTGGCAAGATTGAAGTCGGTCTGTCAAAGTTGCAATTCTGTCCAGAATGTTGCGCGGCCAGTTTCATGTATTTAGAGGCCGAATTAGGAGTTTGTATCTCCTAGAGAGTTGTAGGTTATGTTCTTAGCTTTCGTTGGCCACCAAGATCGCCCAAATCCGATTAACGGTCTGGGAGATATGAATTTTCTAGTGTTGCTGTCCTGGGGTTCTATCAGTTTCTGGCAGTCTGTGGTAATTGGGTTAAAACTGCTATTTAAAAGGAGAATCAGGGGATCTCAGAATAACGAAAAATGTGGGTAATTTCTGTACCTTTTCATAGAGTTAAAGAACATGAGATTTAGACTTTGGTAGCAAAAGTTATGGTGGTTTTAGCGTACTGTCCAGAGAACCCGACGAGAATTCTGTCGTCTGATGGTTGGTTTGATAGGGGAAGTTAAGGGCAGAATCAAGAGGGCTCCCCAACTAGGTTTATGTAGGTAATTCAATTACCTTTTCAGAAAGTCTAAGAGCATCTTAATTGGACTCCTAAGCAGGAAGTTATGTATTTTAGAAATTGGTTGTTTCCAGTAAGCACCAAAATGATCGCTAGAAATTGGAGGTTTTTTTTACACTTGAGAGTTAGCGAGTTTTGTTGCGTTATTATTTATGCTCTTGGTCCAGCATGTTGGTCTTAGATTGGGATACCTTTATGTTCAGGTGGGAGCGCGGTTCCAGGGGCAGCACCCTCTTCGCGTCCACCGTTCTCGCGTTGAGGCAAGTATTCGGGTTATAGTGTATTTTCGGTTGTATGTTAAGATTGTTGTGATTGCTTGTTGTAGCCTTGCACGAATGTTAGTGTAATGAGTTTTCCTTTTATCTTGATGAATGCAAGCTATGGTTAATGTTTCCCTTGAGCGTTGCTAAATCTTACATGTTGTTATGTACATGTTAAATTCTTGGGTATGAATGACGTGGGCATGGAGTATTTGCATATTTCAAACTTGTTGGAGATTTGGTCATGTATGCATGTTTTTGATATATGATAGCGAAGTAAGGTTGCCTACATGATAATGAGAATATGATGTATTCCTGCTTATGAATATGTTATCATGGTGCATATGCATGTTGAGAGCATACAGGTGCCCTGGTCACGTGGTGACCAAGCACATACAGTTGAGGTCTCCGTCATGTAGATGACGGGCTTGAGGTCCCCACATTCGTGGAATGTGGGCTATGAATAAAAGAGGTCCCCATCATTAAAGTGATGGGCAAAGGTCCCTATACATGTGGTGTATAGGCTTTTGGTCCCTGTGCCAGAGGGCACAGGCAAGGGTATACAGCAACGGTTGTATAAATGAACCTGATTATGAATATATTGATAAATGCCTTGATTAATTGTTGGAACCTCGGTATAGCTGACTATACAAAGGAGGTTTTGTCGAGAATTTGTAATTGGTCTTAGTTTAGCCTAGTTTAATTTAATTCTAGTAGCATTCCAGGCTCAATGCTAAGCTGGGGTGTTACAGTTGGTATCAGAGCGGGCTTTAGATCCGTGGTTAATAGAAAAGTATTAAATTGACACACTGTGCACAGTAGGTGGGGTTGGGAATTACATTGCTTCCGCATTATCTGTTCTTATGTTTCATTGGTTGAGCAATTGTTGAATTGCCTCTGAGCTATCTTTCTTGTTGTTAATCTATGATATGACATGTTATGTATTATATATCTATGAATCTATTCTATGATTGTCATGAGATGAACATATGTGATTATACTATTTATGCGTGTCGATAATGGTTGTTAAGAAGTGGAGACCGTGGTTGTGACCTTGGACTTTGTCAGGTTATACCACCATTCGTGGTAGACGAATAGAGTAGTTACCCCGAATACCCTAGATACAGGAGTTGAGCGTGAGTTACTTTGGAAAGTTGTTTTCCTTCTTGACCTCAATCTTGCCAAATTCTTGATCTGTGGTGGATGATGAATTTCTCTGGGGTTCTTGGTTTATGGTGGTTGTTGAGTGTCAATGGTCTCTAATGGTTCTCTGAAATAAGTATTGTTTTCCGACTGTTGAGCTGTTTTTACTACTTGTGATCGTCCTCAATTGGCATTACTGATAATTCCATGGTGGTTTCTTCTTTCTCATTGGAAAATAATGACTCATGTATTTGTTTGAAAGTTTGGGTAATGAGAGTTTCTGTTGCAAGTTTGTTAACATGAGAAAGCTTTGGCTCTATGTATTTCTTTGAATTATTCCGAGTGTTGAAGTTTAATGCATCTCTTTTCTGGTGGAATTGTTAAGATCCTTTTGTGATACCTTGTTATGGTTAAATTAGAGATTGTAATCAACTAACTTGATATGGTATGGGTATCAAGTTGAGCCATTGGTGTGGTGCATAATTAATATTAATTAGTAACCCTGGAAGTGAAATTGATTAAGTTGATGTTGATTTTTTACTAGTTCTTGATGAACTGTGCATATGAGTAGTGACTGAGAGTATGTCCATACGTATTTGGAGTCAGAAGAGATATTAAGAAGTATGGAACATTGATGAATTAATCTGACCATTAAAATCGTTTAGGTTACTAAACTTGTTGGGTTCTCTGGTACCAATGGATTAATTTAATTGTGTGGAGAGGGAAACTAGAGTAAATGCTAGATTTACATATTTCTTAGTATGATTCATTGTTGGAATTGTGTGCAAACGATGGGATGGATTGAAGATTAGTGGATATGAATTTATGGGAGGAACTCTGTATGGTTCTTTTAAATAGAATAACACGATGAATCTGGTTATAGTGTTGTTGAGACTTTTGATCGATAGAAGATTTCGATTTTTGGAGTTCTAGTGTATGTTGTCGAAATCTAAATATGAGGAGGAACAATTGAATATGTGCTTGTAAATACTTATGTGATTTGGAGAGGAAAATAGGTAGCAACTAGATCTCATAATGAAACTAGTCGATAACAGTAATGGTTGGAGTACAACTATTGTGTGCTGAAGTTTGGTGTTGAGCATTACTAAAAGTTGCAATGATATGATGTAATAGGAGGCTTATGCCCATCTAATTGTGAATTAAACGGTTGATAATGTGACCTTGATGAAAGGGTTATGGTAGGAGCTTTTCAATTGTATAGTAGACCCCTTCTAAGTTTAAGAGGTTGATGTATTGATGTTGTAAGGTTTTGGTATACACTCGTTTTGAAGATGGGATGAAAGGATAGTATGGGAACTTTTGGTGAAACTTTGGGGGCTTTCTAATGGAATAGTTGATGATAAAGATTCGTGTGTAGAGTATATTATTCTTGATGTTAGTAAGATTATCTGCAAGAAGTTTCTACTTGAGTTATGTGGTGATTGAGTTTGTTTCGAGCAAAGTGACATGTTGAAAGATTTATTTGGTTCCTTAGTGGTACCCGTGATTTGGATTTTAAGAGCTTATCTTGTTTAAGCTGGCAAAATGATGTAGTAAGCACAGAAAATATCTTTCCTTGTTAAAAGAAGGAGTGAAGTATAAGTATTTGAGATTTAAATCTCGTTTCGCATCTTGCAGTTTATTTGAGTATGCTTAAACCTTATGCAGTTGTTCCATAAGAGTTTATCAATTTTAGAAGGGTAGTACCTTCTTCTTATTTGTGGTTTGGTAATCGCTTTCAGTAGGGCTAGAGCCCTCAATGGTTGACTTTCCCTTATGTTTTCCGAGTACTTAGCTTAAGTGACAGTTTTCTTTGGTCTTGTGTTCACTGTGGGTGGCACATGTTTTCCAAGTTGAAAAAAAAATTGATTCCATTCGCTCTTTCTTTTGAAGAAGAATCAACCTATTCGTTTCACCTGAGTCTTTTGAGGTGTTTAATTATTGTAGTGTGAGACTTTGGTTGTAAGTTATTCGATGAGCATTGGAGGATGAAATAATTTCGTAATATAGTTCTTTGAGAGAAGTCTATCTCAATGGAAGATTGTCTTATGGGGTTAAACTGATTGCATTGTTACAGCTAGTAGAACCTATAGTGATTGTGATCCAAGATCTATTGTTCACTTCGGGTGGAACATTAGAATTACTGAGAGTATGGAAATCTTGATCAATTTTATAGGATATCGTAATTTTGGTAGTATTGCGAGGTTGTGAATGGTTATTCTCGATGATGTGGTTTAATGAGAGTGGGATTACAAAGTAATCGAATCGTCATGTCAATTAAAGGGATAATAGGAAATGTTGAGTAATATCAAGAGTGATTTGGCTTTAAATGAGTGACCTTCTGAGAGATTATAATCTTTGTAAAAGTAAACGGGTCAAGAAAATATTTTCATGATGATGTTAATGAGTGAGTATGTGGGAATTATGGAATTTTTAGGATTTAATCGAGGATTTCCCTATCTTTTATATGGGAAGTTAGTAGCAAGAGTCTTGGAGGTTAAATTTGGGGCTTAGCATTGTTATGCTAGAACTTTGATCGCCCAATGATAATGTGAAGAAGTAGTATAAGGGTGGCTTTCGAATAGTGGGATGATCATTGATAGAAATCTCTTGATGAAATATATGAGAATATGTGATGTAATTTCCGAGTTGCTCATTCTTAAAGGACTGAGGTAACGTGAATATGTGTGAAGATCCATTTTGGGATGCATCAGAAGTTATCTATAAAAAATAATTGTCGGTAGAGGAGTTGACTAGAGTATTGTTTCTGTGGGGTCGATAGAGCCTCTCTACAGAGGTGTGGTTGATGTATTTCCGTTGGAGCATAGCATTAAGAATGCCACGTTAAGAGATGGGTTAGTGTGTTATGCGATGAATCGGGATTCCAAAAAGTTGAGAGAAACTTTATTTCTAAAGGAGAAATTGAGAAAAGATTATTTCCTCGGGTACTGAAACACTCTCTTGATCTTGTTTGAGCTATGAGTTTTTGACGGACGTCTTTCGCAATTTGAGCTTGACTTTATGTTGGTTTGTGTGGTTCTTATCTATTCAGAAAGAATAAAGGAAATGATGGAATTGGATATTTGAGTGATTTATCCTTTGCCTTTCGTGAGGTTTATTTGCAAAATGCCTAATTAGAAAGTGGAATGATTTTCGTGATGAATCTGCGATTTTGGGTTAGACCCTTTTGGTGGGAACTTGGCATTGCGTTGTTGCGATGAGGATCCTTTACCTTCAATTGTCTCTGTTTTAGTAGAGCTTGTTCAAAGCGAGTTCTGCTGTGTGTGTCCCTCGTTAAAGGAGGTGCACCTTGTTAAGGTGAAGAGAATGCTTGAGAGATGGAACAAGAGTTCCACGTGTTATGTGTAGGTTGTCGTGATGTTAATAAGTTTTAGCTGTGATCATCTCTTTGGCGTAAACGTGGTTTAGATTCGGGGTCGAATCCTGTTAAGGGGGGTAGAATGTAATACCCCGAAAGTGTGACAAGCTGATAGTCGGGGAAACATAATTATTCGGGAGAGAAATAATCGGTTTTGCGGGAGGGATCAATCGGAAAATGTTTAATTCTATAATTAGAGAAGGGGGGAAAATTCTTTTCAGATCCAACCTGGGCTTGGGCCCTGGCCCATGTGAGCCCAAGGGGCAGCCGGCCAAAGGGGGGGGCGCCACTCCCCCCCAAACCCTAACCGCAGCCCTCCTCCCCACTTTCCCCACGCCCCCACCCCTCTCCCCCTTGGTGGCCGCCACTCCCCCTCTCTCACGCCTCCCCTCCTTGGTTTCCTCCCCCTTGCACCCCTCCCAAGCATCCCTCCAAGTCCCCCCATTACTGCTGTCCAAAGGTAGAAGAAGGACCCCCCCCCCATTGCGGCTGGCTAAGGAGGAAGAGAAGGAGGAGGAGAAGAGGGAAGGAAGAGGGGAGAAGAGAAGGGAGAAGAAAAGAAAGCGGGATCCCATCCGGAGTTCGTGATCTTCAGCTGCGCCAAGGGTAACTAGCTTCATTTGTTGTTGTGTGTTTAGTCGTAGATCCGAAATCGAGTAGTTTTGGCAAGATTGAAGTCGGTCTGTCAAAGTTGCAATTCTGTCCAGAATGTTGCGCGGCCAGTTTCATGTATTTAGAAACCGAATTAGGCGTTTGGATCTCCTAGAGAGTTGTAGGTTATGTTCTTAGCTTTCGTTGGCCGCCAAGATCGCCCAAATCCGATTAACGGTCTGGGAGATATGAATTTTCTAGTGTTGCTGTCCTGGGGTTCTGTCAGTTTCTGGCAGTCTGTGGTAATTGGGTTAAAACTGCTATTTAAAAGGAGAATCAGGGGATCTCAGAATAACGAAAACTGTGGATAATTTCTGTACCTTTTCATAGAGTTAAAGAACACGAGATTTGGACTTTCGTAGCAAAAGTTATGGTGGTTTTAGCGTACTGTCCAGAGAACCCGACGAGAATTCTGTCGTCTGATGGTTGGTTTGATAGGGGAAGTTAAGGGCAGAATCAAGAGGGCTCCCAACTAGGTTTATGTAGGTAATTCAATTACCTTTTCAGAAAGTCTAAGAGCATCTTAATTGGACTCCTGAGTAGGAAGTTATGTATTTTAGAAATTGGCTGTTTCCAGTAAGCACCAAAATGATCGCTAGAAATTGGAGGTTTTGTTTACACTTGAGAGTTAGCGAGTTTTGTTCCGTTATTATTTATGCTCTTGGTCCAGAATGTTGGTCTTTGATTGGGATACCTTTATGTTCAGGTGAGAGCGCGGTTCCAGGGGCAGCACCCTCTTCGCGTCCACCGTTCTCGCGCGGTTGAGGCAAGTATTCGGGTTATAGTGTATTTTCGGCTGTATGTTAAGATTGTTGTGATTGCTTGTTGTAGCCTTGCACGAATGTTAGTGTAATGAGTTTTCCTTTTATCTTGATGAATGCAAGCTATGGTTAATGTTTCCCTTGAGCGTTGCTAAATCTTACATGTTGTTATGTACATGTTAAATTCTTGGGTATGAAAGACGTGGGCATGGAGCATTTGCATATTTCAAACGTGTTGGAGATTTGGTCATGTATGCATGTTTTTGATATATGATAGCGAAGTAAGGTTGCTTACATGATAATGAGAATATGATGTATTCCTGCTTATGAATATGTTATCATGGTGCATATGCATGTTGAGAGCATACAGTGCCACAGTCACGTGGTGACCAAGCACATCTGATTGAGTCCCGTCATGTAGATGACGGGATTGAGGTCCCCACATTCGTGGAATGTGGGCTATGAATAAAAGAGGTCTCCATCATTAAAGTGATGGGCAAAGGTCCCTATACATGTGGTGTATAGGCTTTTGGTCCTTGTGCCAGAGGGCACAGGCAAGGGTATACAGCGACGGTTGTATACCCCGCATTACCGGTAAAATGCGAAAAGAGATAAAGTTCAAAAGGTGCATTGCATTGGTTGCATTCACATGAGCACGAAGGCTATACTTTGGTGTATTGTTTATCTTGGATTATTGATGCTATGAATGATAACTTGCTTAGCCTTGTTGGTACTTGCTGAGTCTTTGGGCTCACTCTTGCTTTGATGTGTTTTAGGTACAACTGGCAAGACCGGCATGCATGGGAGGGAGTAGATGTTTGGATGCACGCACTACCACTCAATCCTAAGAATTACTTATGGATGGTTTGAGTTTCAGATTAACTGTAATAATGAGAATAGCAAATTTTGGTTATATTTATGAGATTATCCTGCACGCTTGAATGAACCTGATTATGAATATATTGATAAATGCCTTGATTAATTGTTGGAACCTCGGTATAGCTGACTATACAAAGGAGGTTTTGTCGAGAATTTGTAATTGGTCTTAGTTTAGCCTAGTTTAATTTAATTCTAGTAGCATTCCAGGCTCAATGCTAAGCTGGGGTGTTACAGTCGAGGCCCTAGTATTCGGTCAAGCCTCTCTCTTAGATGGAGTTAAGTTGGAATCCATTCACAGGAGACTTAGAGTTATGTCCATAAGACTGAGAATGCCTTGGTTTTACGGGAATAACCCGGAGGTCCCCACACATACGGTCTCGCCCATTAGTTGTCGAAGGACACTGACTCTTGCAAAGACTTATGCCAAGTGACATAGACAAGAACCCTGTCTTGGCATCCTGTATGCTGAACCAAATCAACACCTTGTCAATATAAGTACTTTGCCTTAATACAATTAGCCTTCTCGATCTATCTCTATAGATCTTTACCCCTAAGATATATGCTGCCGCTCCTAGATCCTTCATAGAAAAACTATTTTTCAATGATGTCTTAACAGATTCTAGCATAGGAATGTCATTCTCAATCAATAATATGCCATCCACATATAAGATTAGAATAACAAGCGCGCTCCCACTAACCTTCATGTAAACACAAGGTTCTTATTTGTTCTTGATGAAACCAAACATTTTGATCCCCTCATCAAAACGTATATTCCAACTCCGAGATGCTTGCTTCAACCCACAAACGGATTTTTGAAGTTTGCACACTTTACTAGCATTCTTTGGATCGATAAGACCTTCGAGCTGTGTCATGTACAGTTCCTCACTTAGGTTTCCATTAAGGAAAGCCGTTTTGACATCCATTTGCCATATCTCATAGTCAAAAAATGTTGCAATAGCTAGAATGATCTGTATAGATTTAAGCATTGATACCGGTGAGAAAGTCTCATCGTAGTCAACCCCTTGAACTTGTCGGAACCCTTTTGCGACTAGTCGAGCTTTATAAATGTGAACATTTCCATCCATGTTAATCTTTTTCTTATAGATCCATTTACACTCAATGGTTTTAACACCATCAAGTGGGTCGACTAGGTTCCAAACCTGATTGTCTCTCATGGAGTCTATCTCGAATTTCATGGCTCCAAGCCATTTCTTAGTCTGGCCCATCATCGCTTCCTTATAAGTCTTTGACTCATCATTATTCAATAATAATACGTCATGCCCATACCTTATAGGCAACTGACATGGCCTTTTAGATCTACGTGGAACTGATGTCTCATCTACAGGTTCTACAACATTTTATTCTTCCTGTAGAGATTCAATTGGATTTGAAACACTTTCAGATGTTTCCCGAATTTCTTCGAGTTGCACCTTTCTCCCACTGACTCCTTTTGAACGAAACTCTTTCTCCAAAAAGACACCATTTCGGGCAATAAAAACTTTGCCCTCTTTATTGTTGTAGAAGTAATATCCTTTGGTTTCCCTAGGATATCCTATAAAGAAGCATTTATTTGACTTGTAGTAACCCGCAAGTCCGAGAAAACCACGAATGTCGGTGACGCTTTTGGGTTGCCTCCATTTCAGTACATCTTGCACTTTTCTAGGATCAACAGCGACACTTCCCTTGGATAACACATGATCCAAAAAGCTAACTTCATTGAGCCAAAATTCTCACTTGCTGAATTTTGCATAAAGTTGATGTTGACGAAGCTTCTCCAACACAAGCCTCAAGTGTTGCTCTTGTTCTTCATCAGACTTGGAGTAGATGAGGATGTCATCGATAAACCCAACGACGAACTGGTCCAGTTGCTCCATGAAAACCGAATTCATGAGATTCATGAAGTACATTGGTGCATTAGTCAATTCGAAGAACATGACAATGTACTCGTACAAACCATAGCGAGTAGAGAATGATGTCTTTGGAATGTCTTCAATCCTAACCTTGATCTGATGACAGCCCAAACGCAAATCAATATTGGAGAAAACTTGGGCTCCACTCAGTTGATCAAACAAATCATCAATCTGCGGAAGCAGATACTTGTTTTTGATAGTGACTTCATTTAGCGGACGGTGATCAACACACATCTGCAAACTCTTATATTTCTTCTTGATAAAGATTGCTGGGCATCCCTAAGGTGAGGAGCTCATTCTAATGAATTCCTTGTCTTGAAGTTCCTTGAGTTGTTCTTTCAATTCTACCAAATCATTAGGAGGCATCCGATATGGTCATTTTGAAATGGGCATAGTACCAGGTGCAAGCTCGATCACGAACTCGACTTCGTGATCAGGAGGCATGCTTGGAAGTTCTTCTGGAAAAATATCTAGGTACTCACATACCACTGGTACCCTCTCTAAGTCAAGAGTGGTACTCACTTCCATAGCATAAAGATGTGAACTAACAATATTAGGAGCAAAAATGACTTGATCGTCGTTTTCACTTGTGACAGAAACTGACCGCTGAGCATAATTGATTTGCCCCTGATTTTGGGATAGCCAATCCATGCCTAAGATAACATCAATACACACTGAATTAATCACTATCAGTGTAACACCCTGGCTATTCGGGAGCCAAAATGCTACCTAAAGACCTAACAAATAACCATACAGCAGATTAACATATAACCACACAGCGGATTAATTTCAACAATAATTCATCAACTAAGCTAAACAGATCATCAACAATTGGAACATAAACAGGAATGTAATAATGGATCCGCTACGTTATCCTATCAACGAATATTCAATGAACATAAACAGTTATTTAAACAAACTCAACGTTAAGTAAGGTATCATCCAAGTCTAAGTTTATTTATTACAATCCAACAATTAACGAATGAAAGGCAGTAAAAATTCTTTTATTGAGACTAGTGTAAAGTGAACTGAGTGGGTAGTACATGTCTACTCCCTCCCAAGAGATTCATCACCAACGTTCACCTAAAAATAAATAAACAGAGCAAGAGTGAGTCCAAGACTCAGCAAGTACTATCAATAGTTATGAACAGGACAATAACTCCACAAAGTGTGATCGTACACTGAATGAATATATGAATGCATGAAATGAATGAAATTAAGGAATTGGAAGGACTGCACACGTGCTTATACCAGTATAGCTAGTGACACACCTGTCGGTGTTCACTTAAGCCCGCACCTTAACAAAAGTGCGGGGATCCAAGTCCCGTATGAAGAACGTTTTATACAGGTGTCCAAATCTGCCCATACTGGAATTGATGGGTCTTACGTGCCCATACTGGAATTGATGGGTCTTTCTATCCACTCCCGTGGACGGCACATGACAATGTCCAAATCTGCCAACACTGGAATGGTGGGACTTACAATCCACTCCCGTAGAGGAAACATCAGTTATGGATGCATGGAATGAAATATGAACAATGAAAGACATCATCTCTAATCATGGAATCAACACATATGAACGAACATAGATTTTTCACCTTCTCATGTATCATAATATACCACAACATGAACATTTAAGCATTCATCAATCACAATCATTAATATTAGCAAAGTATTTGCCTTCCGCATTGCGACGCGTTAGTAGGCGACGACGGTGCTCCTAACCCCGAAGCTTCGCTGCCTAAACAATTAAGTAGTTGAAATAAGAACACATTGCACACGACACTCCTAAACAACGTTCTACAACGCTTCCCCGGTGACTCAAGATTCAACTAAAAACTCCAATCTGAAAACTGACAACTCAGGCACAAACCAAAACTGGACAGCAGCACGGTAAAAACCATATCTATTGATCTGGAACTCGGAATGAGGTGAGATCAGTTTCTGTGGATTCTTAACTGACATGTCTATAATATTCTAGTTGACAACATAACCCAATTCAGCAAATTTAATTTACTATCAGTTAGATGAAACAGCAGAACTGAAACTGCCTAAACAATTAAGACAGCAGTACTAAAACGATCATAACTTTTAGTCTACATCTCCGAATTGGGCGTTCTTTAACAATCTGAAAAGGTTATGAAATTCTCTACAATAACCTAGTTGAGTGAAAACCTTGAATAGTCCATTATGATAAACATATTTTAGGAGACAACTTGAAAGGTAAATATCGTAAGAATTCTGGAGAGTAGAAACTAAAACGATCATAACTTTTGATCCGTACGTCGGAATCAGATGTTCTTGGCTGCCACCGAAATCTAAGAACATTATATAAATATTTCTAGGAGATAAAAACTTCTAATTCAGCTTCTAAGAACCCAAAACTTAACACGCAACATACTGGACAGATTCTGTAACACCCCAGCCCAACACGAGCCTGGAATGCTACTAAACTATCAACCAAGCAGATTAAAACCAAGGCACCTTACTAAATTCCGGCAGAACCTTCTCTCTTTAGCTAACTTTACCAAGGATTCCAACAATTACATGTATCCAAATTAAACAATCAAGCATTCAAAGATAATCGTGAGGCATTCATGACATACTAAGTGACTAAAGCATAATCACCAATATCCAAATATACTAGTCTTCATTATTACAAATAATCCAACACGAAAATATGAACATATAAAATCCTTTAAGCAATTCGCTCATTTATTAAGGTATGGTTTGAAATTTAATCAACTTTAGAAGGTTCATGGTAGTGTGCGTGTGAACATAGAGCTACTCCCTCCCATGCATGTCGTTCTTGGATTGGGTACCTAAAACAACAATAAAAGTAAGAGTGAGTCCACCGACTCAGCAAGTACAATTCATGGCATCAACAGCATACATAAGGGTAAATTGTCAATTATTATCCATCCAGCTACACACCAAAAGTATCACATGCTCATGCTATGCAAATGCTCAAATGCTCTTTATCTTTCTCTTTCTCTTTTGCGCATTACACTAGTAATGCGAGGTATGCAACCGTCGCTGCGTACCCATGCCTTTGCTCGCAAGCACAGGGAGCAATTGCCCAATACTCCGCAAGTATAGGGGACCTCAAGGCCACACTCCACAAGTGTGGGGACCATAAGCCCATCGTTTACATGATGGGGATCTCTTCTCAATGCCCACATTCCATGAATGTGGGGACCGCAAGCCCGTCATCTACGTGACGAGGACCTCAAATATGCATTCCTGATCACCACGTGACCAGGTCTTATGAATGCTCTCATGGTGCACATGAACAATTATCGTTTTACGATAAGCATGAACAACATCAATGCCATACATGATTAACAATCACCCGTATCATAAGCATTCCTCATCTTTAACCAGCATATCATACTATCAATAAAACACGGCTAATATATCAATACTAGCATGTATCATAGACTTCATAACTTTCAAACATCTATGAATAACACGTAACTCATATCGCTAGAAACCATGAACAATACCAAACATACCACCATAACAATCATGGATAACACAAATACTCCTGGTATTTATCAAACAATGGCATGCAATGTTTTCTATCATATCCATCACTATACTTGCCTTAACCGCGAGAGAACGAGGGATGTGCAGAAGGGGCTGCCTCCGGGAACAAACCACCACCTGAACATATTTATAATGCACGCTAAGATAACAGTAATAGGCCAAACAACTATAAGAGTAAACACGAACTCGCAATAGTTCCTTTAGCGCGAACCCTACCCCAAATTCTAAGTGTTATTTTGTCCCCTCTGTGGACAGTCACGTTCTAAAATTCATAACTTTTAGTACAGAGGTCCAAATGAGGTGTTCTTGGACTCTAATTAAAGCTTAACAAAATCTCCATCTAAACCTAGTTGGTGAGTCCTCCTGATTCAGTCATCTAATAATCCTATCCAGCTAATTAAAAGACAACAAAATTCACGTCGGGTTCTATGGACAGTACACTAAAACCACCATAAATTTTGATACAAAAGTCCAAATCTTGCGTTCTTTAACTCTATAAAAAGGTATGAAAATTACATACATTTTTCGTTATAACGAGATCCTCTGATTTCCACTTTAACTAGCAGTTTTATCCAGATTACTACGATCTGCTCGAATGCTGACAGATCAGCAGGACAGCGACACTAAAAAATTCATAACTTTCAGACCGTTAATCGGATTTGGGCGTTCTTGACGGCCACTGAAAGCTAAGAACATTATCTACATAACTCTAGGAGATCAAAACTCCTAATTCCACCTCTAAACACACGAAACTGACCGCGCAATAATCTGGGCAGAACGCGATCTATTAAACCGACGCAAATCAATCTACCAAACGACATCAACAGCAACCACAACGCATCAACCAACGAAGAATACGCGATGTTACCCTTGTAGAATCGCAGCAAGATGAAGAATTGGCCCTGTGAAGATGATCTCCTCTCCTTTCTTCACTTGATCGACAGCAAAGAGCACCGACGGCGAGGAAGGGAGGCACCAAAGAAGGATGGGGTTGCTTGGGGAGGGGAGAGGGTGGTTATCAGAGGCGGTGGCATCAGAGCAGGTCGCAAGCTACAGTAACCCTAGGGGTTTTGACTACCCCTAATGGGCCAAGACTATGGGCCTTTGGCCCAAGATTTAATCCCCTTCAAGAGAAATTCTAAAATCCTTTTTTAAATCCTCAAAAAACGGTTGAAATTCAAATTACTCTCTCCCGTTAATTCTTTCTAATACTTTTGGGGTATTAAAGATTCGAATCTACCGCAGACAGACTTTGATCCAATCAAATTTAATCGGTTTCACTTCTACGACTAATCAAACAACAACAACCGGCAATCGTTACTCTTGGAGACATGCGTGACCGCTGAATTCCCCCGCTAGATGCTCATGTCCTCTTCTTCTCCTCTCTCCCTTCACCTTTCTCCTTGGCTGACAGCAATGGGAGAGCACCACCAAGAGGGAGACACGGAGAGCAAGGAGGAGGGCGTGTACTGAAGTAGCACTGTAGCAGCGGCGGAACACTGTAGCAATGCGTGCTACAGTGGTGAGCTAGGGTTTCTGTAGGATCGTGGGAAGGCTACGATAGCATAAACAAAAAAAACGCGCAACCAAGGAGCCTCCGCTAGTAATAGATCACGAGATTACCACTAGACGCGCCGACCCTGTAACACCCCAGTCCGTCATGAACCTGGAATGCTACTAAACAAACTCTAAAAAAAACTCTAAGGAAGATAATTCTAATAAATTTTGGCAGAACCTCCCTTGTAAAGTTATTTACATGAAGGTTCCAACACACAGGATAATCAAATATTAATTAAACTTCCATTCCCAAGACATCAAAGGATAATCAGAAACATGCTAAGAATCCATCATGACTAGAGAGGTATAAAATTCCACTACTCCTCATTATTACATTTAATCCATAGCATAAAACAAATCATAATATTCAAAGATCAATCATTCTCTAAAGATCATTCATCCTTATTTAGTTCATGTGGTATGTGTGTGACTAGCGTCTACTTTCCCCATGCATGTCATTCTGTCTCGGTACCTAAACAACAATAAAGCAAGAGTGAGTCCATAGACTCAGCAAGTACATTAAGAAACCATGGCAATAACACACATGTAAAGGAGATTAACATTAGAACATCGTGTATGCAAATGCAATGCTCAAGGACTTTTATCTTTAACTTTCGTGTACATTACACTGTAATGCAGTATGCGACGCGCCGCATACCCCATGCTCGTCTTGCGCCGCACGCACAGGACCAATTGCCGTTACTCCGCAAGTAACGGGACCTCAAGCCCACACTCCACGAGTGAGGATCTCGGCCCGTCACATTCATGACGGGATCTCCAAAGGAAACATACTTGGACACTACGTGACCAAGCCTCAACATGATATCTCTATGCAAATGCTTATCATGTAATCATCATCAAATTACCAAAGTACAACATCACTTAATCATAGTAAAGCATGAGCATCATTTGAGCAATAACCATACTTAAGCATTCATTAAGTATACCATCTTGCAATGCATCCATACAACAAATAACACACAATTTAGACAATCATTCAAACAACAATGCACTTGCCTCAACCGTGCGAAGGTGGATGTCGAATGAGGTAGTGCTCCCGAGCCAAACCCACACCTGGACAACAATTGAGACAAGCTAAGGCTACCATAAGGGTCTAATAACAAAATCATAAACACAACATGAGTACATCGTCCACTAAACGCAACCCCAACGTTAAAGCGGCTGTCAGATTTCTTTTCCAGAGAACAGCCCCTTCGAAAAATCATAACTAAATGTACAGAAATCCAAATGGAGTGATCTTGGACATTATGAAAAGGTTATTGAATTCCCCTTCTAAACCTAGTTGGTGAGGTTCTCTGATTCGGCCATTTACTAGCCCTACCAATCTAAACAACAGAGTATCAATTTTCACGTCGGGTTTCTGGACAGCAACAATGAAACTATCATAACTTTCTCTACGTTCGTCCAAATTTCATGATCTTTAGTTTTCCTGAAAGCGAGAAGGATTATCTACAACTTTCGTTATACTGGGGTTCTCAGATTTCCACTTTATCCATCACTTTTAATTGGTTTTCTACAATCTGTCTAAATACTGACAGAGCAGTGGAACAACAGACTTAGAAAAATCATAACTCTCTAACCGTTAATAGGATTTGAGTGAACTTGGCGGCCACTGAAAGCTAAGACAATAACCTACAACTCTCTAGGAGACCAAAACTCCAGATTCATCCTCTAACCACACAAAATTTACCCATAAGCCACTGGACGAAAATTGCATTACAGCAGGCCGACTACCATCTAAACAAAGACTAACCAAAATCTCTCCCAAGACTAATTATCCTTCAAGAACAGCATGTTACCCTTGACGACGCTGCCGAATGCGAACCCCGGATGGCGATCCCTCCCTCTTCCTCTTCTTCCTTCTCTTCTCCCTCCTTTCTTCCCTCCTTTCTTCCTCTATGGCCGGTTGCAAGGAGGGCTTCTTCTCCTCAAGGCCGGCAGCAATGGAGGGGCTCTTGGAGGGGAGGTTGGGGGCGCAAGGGGGAGAGGAACCAGGAGGTGGCTGCCAAGGGAGGTGGTGCGCATGGGGAAGGAGAGGAGATGGGGCGGCGGCCAAAGGGAGTGGGGGCTCGGCTAGGGTTTGGGGGAAAAGTGGTGCCTCCCCTTGGCCGCCACCTAAGGCTGATGGGCGGAGCCAGCCCTGGTTGGCGTAAACGTGCTTTCACCCACGCTAGCTGCGAAAATCAACTATTTCCTTTTGATCCTTTTACTAATCTCGAAAGTCCTCCCAAACTCTTTCTCGAACCTCTCGAACTTTTGGGACATTACATTCTACCCCTCACACAGAGTCGTCCTCGAATTCTAACCCACCACGCCAAGGGACGGATACTGAAAAGACTTAAAGCACAACACGCACTTTGTAGAGAATAATTCGGATATTGCTCGCGCATGCGCCTCCAACTCCTGTGTGGCTTCTTTCTCGATCGCTGCGACCAAAGAACTTTAACATACTTCAGCGTTTTGTTTCTCAAAACCTTCTCTGATTTCTCCAAGATCCGCACTGGCTTTGACTCAAAGGTCAAATCTTGCTCTATGAGTAGAGGCTCTAGCGGTACATGATGCTCCGGATCTCGCAAGTACTTCCTCGGCATGGATACATGAAAACATTGTGCACTCCACGCATAGACTCGGCGAGTCTAAACGATAAGCCAACTTCCGATTCGAGCCAAGATCGTGAATGGTCCTATGTACCTTGGGCTAAGCTTCCCTCTGGTACCGAACCTCACCACACCTTTAGTGGGGGACACTTTCAAGAGCACCTGATCCCCCACTTCAAATTCCAAGTCTCTTCTTCTCACGTCTGCATAACTTTTCATGCGCTCGAGCTGTTAATAGGTTCTGTCTCACGAGCCACTCGCTCTCTGATCTTTGTACCCAATCCGGACCCAAATCGCCTTCTCACCCACGGCTTCCCAGCAAAGTGGTGACTGCACTACGCCCATACAAAACCTCGAACGGAGCGGCTTTTATGCTTGAATGATAGCTGTTGTTATAAGCAAATTCTGCTAAAGGCAATTGATCCTCCCACTACCCTTCCAAGACAAAACACAAGTCCGCAACATGTCCTCCGTGTGCGGATGGTACGTTCCGTCGCCTGCCCGTCTGCGTGGATGGAATGCTATACTCAGACGGAGTGTGTGCCCAAGGCACTCAGTAAACTTTCCCAAAACTTGGAGACAAACTTGGCATCTCTGCCGGAAATGATGGTCTTTGGCACCCCATGTAATCTCACAATCTCCGCACATAGATGGGAGCTAAATCACTTGCCGAGTTAGTAGTGCGAATTGGTATAAAGTGTGCGATTTATCGAGACGATCCACTACCACCCACACCGCATCCTTACCCCTTGGTGACCGGGTAACGCAACTACAAAATCCATAGAAATATCGTCCCACGGCCATTGCGGAATCTCTAAAGGTTGCAACAACCCCGCAGACGTTTGTGTTCCGCCTTCACCGTTGACAAACACCACATGAGGCCACATAATTAGCTATGTCCACCTTCATCCTTTTCCACGAAATTACGCTTTAGATCACGATACATCTTCGTTTCACCCGGATGAGCGATTATACGAGTGCGATGTGCCTCTTCGAATATCATCCTTAACCTTCGCTTTCTGTGGTACGCAAAGGCGGCCCTTAAACCGCAACGCACCACACCCATCCAAACTGAAATCTCCGTCCTTGCCCAAATCCAACCGCTTTCGAACCCTTTGCAATAATTGATCTTCCTGTTGTGCCTCGCACCCGCTCTGAATGGCCGACTCCAAGATCAGCCGTGTTTCAACACGTGCAGTCCCCGCATAGCAAAATGATATACCCATACGGTCAAAGTCCGCAATGAGATAATCCAATGTAGCGGGCATCGCCTTGCGACTAAGAGCATCAGCCACCACATTTGCCTTTCCAGGATGGTATTGAATAGATAGATCATAATCCTTAATTAGCTCCACCACTGCGCGCCTTAAATTCAGATCTTTCGAGTGAAAATATACTTAAGACTCTTGTGATCTGTAAAAACATCACAACCCTCACCATACGATAATGCCTCCAAAGTTTGAGGCAAACACTACAACGCCAACTCTAAATCATGAGTTGGGTAATTGCTTCATGCTTCTTGGTGCCTTGATGCATAAGCTATCACCTTCCCTTCCCGCATAAGGACACAACCCAACCCAATCCGAGACGCATCGTAGTACATCAGAAATCGCTTCCCGTGCTCGGGAAGTGTAAGGACAGGGCGGTCACCACTTTTCCTTAAGGGTTTGGAAACTACGCTCACGATCATCATCCCACGAACTTCACATCCTACGTGTGAGTGCGGATAAGGGTTTAGCAATAATGGAGAAATCCCGCACAAAGCGCCGATAGTATCCCGCCATGCCGAAAGCTTCTCACTTCTTTGACATTGGTTGACGCGTCTTCCATTCTACCATCAGAGAAATCTTACTTGGATCAACTGTGATTCCCTTATCATTGATGACATGCCCTAAATCCCACTTCGACGTCCAAAACTCGCACTTTTTCGCTTTGGCATAAAACTTATGCTCCTTAGTGTTTCCAACACAAGCCTCAGTGTCGCTCATGTTTAGCTTGATCTTTGAATATATCAAGATATCATCTATAAAGACTACCACAAAATCATCCAGTATTCGTGCAACATCCTGCTCATAGTCTCCATGAAAGCGGCGGGCGTTCGTTAGTCCAAAAGACATAACTTTAAATTCAAAATGCCCATACCTTGTAGAGAATGCCGTCTTCTCAATATCCTCCTTTCGGACGTGGATTTGATTATAACTCGATTGAAGATCAATCTTTGAGAATACCTTGGCCCTCTCAACCGATCAAACAGATCTTCTATACGAGGCAGAGGATACTTATTCTTGATGGTTAAGCGGTTAAGAGCACGATAATCAATACACATGCGCCAACTACCATCTTTCTTCTTGGTAAAAGAACAGGGCTCCCCATGGAGACACACTGGGACGAATGAGATCTTTTGCTTTTAAATCATCCAATCGCTTCTTTAGTTCCTCCCGAACGGACGGGCCAACCGTGAGGGTCATAGAGGCAGTCGGGCGCACCGTACCAAATCAATTCAACTCTACAGACGAGGTGGTGGCATCCCGGTAGTTCTGCTGAAAACATCCAGAACTCCCGAACGACCAAAATTTCTTCTGCACTCTGAGATGAACTCGGCTTCTCCACTAGAGACAAAAGAAACCCATTCTTCGCCGCACGGCCACCGGAAAAGACTAGCCATCACAAAAAGTGAGTGAGATGGAGCGCTACATTGAATACTATCTCACCTGCACGGAGCTTGCAGGTTATTGTCTTCCAAAAACAGAAATGACAAAGACGGTAATTATGCAACCACCCATCCCCAAGATGACATCAAACGGCTCCATCCTCATAACCATCAGTTAGCAATGAACTCTTCTCCATCTAACGAAATCACACAACCAGACAAATCAGAGCTAGAGAGAATTCCCCGGGAGAATTAACTAGAACCGATCGAGCTATTGGTGCAGACTCAAACTCGCCTTACTAACAAAATCTAGTGATACAAAAGAAAAGGTAGCCCCGAATCAAATAGAACAAGTGCCTCTCTCGAATCCACCAAGAGCGCACTGTCACCACATCGGGACGACTCACCGACTCGCCGTCGGCATAGCGTAGAGACCGCCGGGGCGGTAGGGGCTCCAACGCCCGTGCGGTGGTGCGGAACCGCCGGAGGTGCTTGAAGGTGCTACTCTCGGAAATGGAGCCACGGAGGGGGCGGCCAAAAATACCAGCGGAGGAGCTCCTCTGGAGCGAGGAAGTAAGGCGTGGCGGTGCCCAAGTTGGAGTAGGAGTAGCCGCTAACATCTGAACCGACCCTCGAGAAGAAGCTGGCGCCGACACTAACATCGCACAGTTCCCACTTGATGATACCGGGATTCGCCGACAAACCAATGCCTTATGGCCCTCCCGACCACAATGGCGACAAGACCGAACCACCGCACTCAAGCTCTATGCTCACTCCGCACTTGAAGCACTTCATGCCTTGCCACGGGACCGGACGTAACCTAGGTGCACCGCAGACGCCGAGAGGTGGAAGAAGATCGTGCCCCGTGAACTTGGTCTTGAATGATTTCGCGACCTTTGAACCTCTTGGAAGTAGGCCTCGAAGGTCCCACCCCACCGCCAAAACCCTCTTCGGCCGCCACCGCTCCCTCGAGATACCACGCGCCTTCTCCTCCGGCGCTCCTCACCAAGCTGCATCTCCGGTTCCATGCCCACGGCTTGTTCGACCAGGAGCTGAAATCCCGCAACTCCAATGCTCCCAATACCGCCGAACTCTTGCCCGAGCCCCGCGAAACCTCTTGGCTTTTTCCTCATCATTTGTGGCCACAGTGAACAAAACGAACCAGTTGTTAAAACACGCTTCATACTCACACCTTTGTCATCTTCCCCGCTGAAGTTCTGCAAGGAGACTTCCATTCGCTCCACATATGAAGTGGATAAAACCTCTTCTGAAGTGCTCAACAAAATACTCCTGTGGCGGTCCATGAGCCGCCCCGCCATCGAACTCCTTCCCACCGGATATCCGCCGCCCCTTCAATTGGAAGGCCACGAACCGAGCCCTCATTTGAGATGTCATCCCCGAGCTCGAAGTGCCTCTCCATGTGTCGCGACCAATTAGGCTGCGTCGACAGCGCGTGCGACCGTCGAGGTGTCCACCTCAAAGCGTTCCATTGATGTAATCCCATGGCATACGCGCGGTGCCATCGCAGGGGCCACCACAGAGCGACAACAGCGCGCGGTGGCGGGCTCGGATCTCTGTATCGCTGAAGCAACCTCTTCCTCGACTCGCAGGCTAGCTTCTCCACTACGAATTCGAACTTGGCGGGGCGATGCAGCCTCGCCGGCTCCTGCGGCCTCGACCACGACCTCGACCTCCACCCTTGCCATATCTAATCATCACAAAGAAAACAATCAAACAATAAGCAATTTCATCATATAGGACCACAAGAGTAGTCTATCTAGCAGCTATCACACAAGAGAAATCAAAAATCTCAAAAGAAGATAATGCAATGCATTAACCCATTCCCACCTCATCGTGCATAGTGTGTCAAATTTAACCTTTCATATTCCACGGACCTCTGACCCGCTCGATACCAATCTGAACACCTCAAATCCACATGAACACGGAATGCTACTAAACAAACTCTAAAAAAACTCTAAGGAAGATAATTCTAATAAATTTTGTGAACCTCCCTTGTAAAGTTATTTACATGAAGGTTCCAACACACAGGATAATCAAATATTAATTAAACTTCCATTCCCAAGACATCAAAGGATAATCAGAAACATGCTAAGAATCCATCATGACTAGAGAGGTATAAAATTCCACTACTCCTCATTATTACATTTAATCCATAGCATAAAACAAATCATAATATTCAAAGATCAATCATTCTCTGAAGATCATTCATCCTTATTTAGTTCATGTGGTATGTGTGTGACTAGCAGTCTACTTTCCCCCATGCATGTCATTCTGTCTCTGTACCTAAACAACAATAAAGCAAGAGTGAGTCCATAGACTCAGCAAGTACATTAAGAAACCATGGCAATAACACACATGTAAAGGAGATTAACATTAGAACATCGTGTATGCAAATGCAATGCTCAAGGACTTTTATCTTTAACTTTCTGTGTACATTACACCTGTAATGCAGAGTATGCGACCGCCGCCGCATACCCATGCCTGTGCGCGCACGCACAGGGACCAATTGCCCGCACTCGCAAGCAACGGGGACCTCAAGCCCACACTCCACGAGTGAGGGGATCTCGGGCCCGTCACATTCATGACGGGGATCTCCAAAGGAAACATACTTGGACACTACGTGACCAAGCCTCAACATGATATCTCTATGCAAATGCTTATCATGTAATCATCATCAAATTACCAAAGTACAACATCACTTAATCATAGTAAAGCATGAGCATCATTTGAGCAATAACCATACTTAAGCATTCATTAAGTATACCATCTTGCAATGCATCCATACAGCAAATAACACACAATTTAGACAATCATTCAAACAACAATGCACTTGCCTCAACTGTGCGAAGGTGGATGTCGGAATGAGGTAGTGCTCCGGAGCCAAACCCACACCTGGACAACAATTGAGACAAGCTAAGGCTACCATAAGGGTCTAATAACAAAATCATAAACACAACATGAGTACATCGTCCACTAAACGCAACCCCCAACGTTAAAGCGGCTGTCAGATTTCTTTTCCAGAGAACAGCCCCCTTCGAAAAATCATAACTAAATGTACAGAAATCCAAATGGAGTGATCTTGGACATTCTGAAAAGGTTATTGAATTCCCCTTCTAAACCTAGTTGGTGAGGTTCTCTGATTCGGCCATTTACTAGCCCTACCAATCTAAACAACAGAGTATCAATTTTCACGTCGGGTTTCTGGACAGCAACAATGAAACTATCATAACTTTCTCTACGTTCGTCCAAATTTCATGATCTTTAGTTTTCCTGAAAGCTAGAAGGATTATCTACAACTTTCGTTATACTGGGGTTCTCAGATTTCCACTTTATCCATCACTTTTAATTGGTTTTCTACAATCTGTCTAAATACTGACAGAGCAGTGGAACAGCAGACTTAGAAAAATCATAACTCTCTAACCGTTAATCGGATTTGAGTGAACTTGGCGGCCACTGAAAGCTAATACAATAACCTACAACTCTCTAGGAGACCAAAACTCCAGATTCATCCTCTAACCACACGAAATTTACCCCGCAAGCCACTGGACGAAAATTGCATTACAGCAGGCCGACTACCATCTAAACAAAGACTAACCAAAATCTCTCCCAAGACTAATTATCCTTCAAGAACAGCATGTTACCCTTGACGACGCTGCCGAATGCGAACCCCGGATGGCGATCCCTCCCTCTTCCTCTTCTTCCTTCTCTTCTCCCTCCTTTCTTCCCTCCTTTCTTCCTCTATGGCCGGTTGCAAGGAGGGCTTCTTCTCCTCAAGGCCGGCAGCAATGGAGGGGCTCTTGGAGGGGAGGTTGGGGGCGCAAGGGGGAGAGGAACCAGGAGGTGGCTGCCAAGGAGGTTGTGCGCATGGGGGAAGGAGAGGAGATGGGGCGCGCCAAAGGGAGTGGGGGCTCGGCTAGGGTTTGGGAAAGTGGTGCCTCCCCCCCCTTGGCCGGCCACCTAAGGCCTGATGGGCCGGAGCCCAGGCCCTGGTTGGCGTAAAAACGCGCTTTCACCCGTGCTAGCTGCGAAAATCAACTATTTCCTTTTGATCCTTTTACTAATACTGAGAAGTCCCTCCCGAAACTCTTTCTCGAACCTCTCGAACTTTTGGGACATTACAGACCCGTAGCGGAAGTAGAATCGATGTAGCGAGTTGAAGCAGTCGTAGTCGTACTTGTCGTGCGCCTTCTCCTCCTACTCCGATGAACGTCGTGAGTCGCGGATCGTCCTAGTGCTGATGCTTCGCAACAACACCTCCAAGGTATCCACACGTACAGGGCAGGGACACCACGCGCAGGAGTGCTAGCGCCGGCGGCGTGGTTGAGGAGAGCGTGGCTATTAGGGTTTCGGGATTTCTTCCAGAAAGATTGATCAAATATACCCCATGCCATCGCTCCTCTATATATAGGCATCCATAATGGGCCCCGAATAGGAGGCCCAATAGGAACTCGTGGCCTATAAGAATTTGGATCCCCATCCAAATCAAATACTTGCCCTTTAAGTGTGTGACCCTATAGGTTCGTGTGTAATCGGTTGTGACTCGGAAACTCTTTCCCAATCACGAGTCGTTAGCGGTACTTAGTAGCACATAACGATTCCCGAACACACACAGAATATAAATCGGACGAACCTTAATGCAATATGATCTACGACCAGGTCCTTATCACTTACGACCAGCTCGTACTTAGTCTCGACCAGTCCATAATTAGTTACAACTAGTTCGTAACTCCTTACGACCAGTTAGTATCTAATTACGACCAGTTTGTAACTCCTTACGACCAGTTGGTGATTATGTTCGAGTAGTCTACGACTAGTTCGCATCTCCATACGACTTCGATCAGTCTACGACTACGGGAACTGAACGACCTGTTTGTGTATTCTCCCTTTGCCTCACGACATCTGGTTGAACTCCAGGTGAGATGTGGTGTCAACCATGGACTGTTCAATACTTTCTCGATCAAGTGTCGAATAACTTCATCTGGTCGACACTTCGACCACTAGTGGCATGGCCATGCACTTTCTTTATTCGACCACAACGAGGGGCCCAGAGACATCTCTCCCATTCTGTTAGGAGGGGCAAATCCCATATCCGACCAGTCACATTCCTCCGCATGTTTCATAGCATACCCGAAAGCTACCTTTATAACTACCTAGTTACGGAGTAGCGTTTGGTAACCACAAAGAGTGCTATTACACATGTAGAAAACCATGCTGATCTCAGGTCTAAGGATTATATATCATCATTGCTTGAGACCAACTAACGACACATAGAATCATAACAATCTCAATAGTGTCTCAAGGTGGGTCTTATCCAACACTATGTTCTCTAACATGTGTCCACATTATTGATTCGACATCTCTATATCCATGACCGGTGAAACATGGTCATCAATCAATACATGTACTAGTCATAGAGTCACTGGTGTTCCGACCAGTGACATTCGACCAGGGATACTTTTAGAATGACATCATATAAGATAAAGGGTTTCACCAACAAGTCACATACTCATTGATCTATATAACTGATGATTCATTCAAGGAACAAGATAACCTATTATCAAATGTTATGAACATAATGAAATACAATCATCTCTATGATTGCCTCTAGGGCATATTTCCAATAGTCTCCTACTTGCACTAGAGTCAATCATTTAAGTATCTAATACCGATAGCTCTTGTGTGTGTCTCATGCTTTGGCTGTGTGGGAGGCTTTGTCAACGGATCAGCAACATTTAAATTCGTATGAATTTTGCATATCTTAACATCTCCTCTATCCACCAATTCGCGAATAAGGTTGTAACGCCTGAGTATATGCTTGGACTTCTGATGGGATCTAGTCTCCTTAGCCTGCGCAATGGCTCCATTATTGTCACAATAGAGATCCATTGGGCCCGAGGCACTCGGAACCATACCCAATTCAGCAATGAAATTCCTTATCCAAACACCTTCCTTCGTAGCTTCAGAAGCCGTAATGTACTCGGCCTCCGTCGTAGAATCAGCAACCGTCGCTTGCTTGAAACTTTTCCAGCTCACTGCTCCTCCATTCAAAATGAATACATAACCAGATTGCGAACAATAATCATCTTTGTCGGTTTGGAAGCTTGCATCGGTGTAACAATTTACAACGAGCTCTTCATCACCGCCATAAACTAGGAACGCATCCTTAGTCCTTCTTAAGTACTTAAGAATGTTTTTCACACCGTCGATGGCGTTCATCGATCGACAGTATCTACTCGTAACACTTAGAGCATACGATACATTTGGTCGAGTACATATCATGGCATACATGATGGATCCAATAGCTGAAGCATATGGAATACCATTCATACGGTCTCGCTCATCAGTTGTCAAAGGACACTAACTCTTGCTAAGACTTATGCCATGTGACATAGGCAAGAACCCTTTCTTGTCATCCTGCATGCTGAACCGAATCAACATCTTGTCAACATAAGTACTTTGGCTTAATCCAATTAGCCTTCTTGATCTATCTCTATAGATCTTTATCCCTAAGATATATGCTGCCTCTCCTAGGTCCTTCATAGAAAAACTATTTTTCAATGATACCTTAACAGATTCCAGCATTGGAATGTCATTCTCGATCAATAATATGTCATCTACATATAAGATCAGAATAACGAGTGCGCTCCCACTAACCTTCATGTAAACACAAGGTTTTTCTTTGTTCTTGAGGAAACCAAACCTTTTGATCTCCTCATCAAAACGTATATTCCATCTCCGGGATGCTTGCTTCTACCCACAAATGGACTTTTGAAGTTTGCATACTTTCGTAGCATTCTTTGGATCGACAAAACCTTTAGGTTGTGTCATGTACACATCCTCACTTAGGTTTCCATTAAGGAAAGCCGTTTTGACATCTATTTGCCATATCTCATAGTCGAAATATGCAGCAATAGCTAGAATGATCCGTATAGATTTAAGCATCGCTACTGGTGAGAAAGTCTCATCGTAGTCAACCCCTTGAACTTGTCGAAACCCTTTTGCGACTAGTCGAGCTTTATGAATGTGAACATTTCCATCCATATCAATCTATTTCTTATAGATCCATTTGCACTCAATGGTTTTAACACCATCAAGAGGATCGACCAGATTCCAAACCTGATTGTCACTCATGGAGTCTATCTCGGATTTCATGGCTTCAAGCCATTTCTCAGAGTCTGGGTCCATCATCGCTTCCTCATACGACTTAGGCTCATCATTATTCAACAATAATACATCATGCCCATACCTTATAGGCAATTGACGTGGCCTTTTAGATCTACGTGGGGCTGATGCCTCATCTACAGGTTCAACAACAATTTGTTCATCCTGTAGAGGTTCAGTAGGAGTTGAAACACTTTCAGATGGTTCCCAAATTTCTTCGAGTTACACCTTTCTCCCAATGACTTCTTTTGAAAGAAACTCTTTCTCCAAAAAGACACTATTTCGGGCAACAAAAACTTTGCCCTCTTCCCTGTTATAGAAGTAATATCCTTTGGTTTCCCTAGGATATCCTATAAAGAAGCGATTATCGACTTGGGTGTGAGTTTATCGGGCGTCAAGCGTTTAACATAGACATCACATCCCCAAATCCTTAGAAAAGACAAATTAGGACTCTTCCCACCACATCTCATATGGTGTCTTATCTACGATTTTGATGGTAACTTATTTAAAGTGAAAGCGCATTTCAAGAGCGTAACCCCAAAAATACAATGGCAGATCAGATTGGCTCATCATCGACCGAACCATGTCCAACAAGGTCCGATTACGCCGCTCGGACACCCCATTCCATTATGGAGTGCCCGGTGGTGTAAGCTGTGGAACAATTCCACATTGCTTCAAATGATCACCAAATTCATGGCTCAAAAATTCACCTCCACGATCAGATCGTAAAGATTTGATTGTCTTGCCAAGTTGATTATGTACCTCACTCTGGAATTCCTTGAACTTTTCAAAGGATTCCGACTTATGCCTCATTAAATAGACATAACCATATCTACTATAGTCATCGGTGAAGGTAATGAAGTACTGAAAACCATGCGTTTCTCACTTATGTGACCCAAACGACAATGCCAAATAAAAGTAGAATTCATATTATTAGGCCTAAGCCTCTTCGCATTAATATTATAGACGGGTGCAACATCAAGATTCAAAATAAACAACCCATTCAAAACAGGTGCATAGCCATAAAACACTTCATTCAAAAATATAGAACAACCATTGTTCTCAATAATGAATTTATAACCTTCTGCCAACAAACATGAGGCAGAGATAATGTTTCTACTCATGGCTGGAACGTAATAACAATTATTTAATTCCATAATAAATCCTAAAGGCAAAAGTAATGGCAAGGTCCCGACGGCTAATGCAGCAAGCCTTACTTTATTCCCGATGCGAAGATCCATCTCGCCTCTTGCAACTCTCCTAATCCTTGTTAGACTCTGCATCGAATTGCAAATATGAGCAACCGATCCGGTATCAAATACCCATGAGTTAACAGAAGAATCAGCAAGAAAAACATCTATAACATTAATACCTGAAGTGGAAGGTTTATTCCCACCATTCTTTTTCAGATCAGCCAGGTATTTCTTGCAGTTCCTCTTCCAATGGCCTAGCTCCTTGCAGTAAAAGCATTCATTCTCTTGAGTCGTACCAGACTTAGTCTTGGGCTTAGGCTTGTTGGTTTGGATCCTATCCGAAACTTTAGCCTTACCCTTTCCATTGACCTTAGTCTTAGCCTTCTTCTTGAAGCTCGTACTCTTTTGCACCATCATCACATGACTGTTGCTTTTCTTAATGCTGTCTTCCGCAGTCTTGAGCATCATATGCAGTTTGGTGAGATTCTTGTCTAAACTATTCATATGGAAGTTCAGAATGAACGACCCATAGCTTGCAGGAAGCGAAGCAAGAATCAAATCTGTAGCCAACTCTTGACTAAGTGGAAAACCAAGTTTTTCCAAGCTCTGTGTGTAACCAACCATCTTGATCACATGTGGGCTCACCGGACTACCCTCAGCTAGCTTGCACCCAAACAATTTCTTTGAGATCTCATATCTCTCAGTTCTTGACTGTGTCTCAAACATGCCTTTGAGCGCCACGATCATATCGCATGCCTCAATGTTCTCAAACTGCTTTTGAAGATCTGAGTTCATAGCAGCAAGTATGAGATAGCTAACATCAAGGGACTCATCACATGCCTTTTTATAGGCGCTTTTAAGAGCAGCAGCAGCATTTTCAGCAGGCACATGTAACACCCCAGCTCAACATTGAGCCTGGAATGCTAGTAAAATTAAATCAAATTAAACTAAAGTAAGACCAATTACCAATTTTTGGCAAAACCTCCTTTGTATATTCAACAATACCGAGGTTCCAACAATTAATCATGGTATTTATCAATATCTTCATAATCAAGGTTACACAAGCATGCACGATGATCGAATAAACATAATCCAGACTTGCTATTCTCTTTATCACCATTAACATAAATACTCAAACCATCTATGATTGATTTTCAAACAGTTTACTTAATCCTGATATGAATTTAAATGGCAATCGCCTTAAGGTCGTGAGGTAGTGAGTGCATCCAACATCTACTCCCTCCCATGCATGTCGTTCCTGCCAATTGTACCTAAAACATATCAAAGCAAGAGTGAGCCCAAAGACTCAGCAAGTATCAACAAGGCTATAAACAAGAACACAAGGATAGCATCAATGATCCACGATAATGTTACACTATTCATAGCTTTCATACTCATGGAATGCAATCAATGCAATGCACCTTTTGAACTTTATCTCTTTTCACATTTTACCGGTAATGCGGGGTATACAACCGTCGCTGTATACCCTTGCCTGTGCCCTCTGGCACAGGGACCAATAGCCTATACACCACATGTATAGGGACCTTTGCCCATCATCTTAATGATGGGGACCTCTTTGTTCATTAGCCCACATTCCACGAATGTGGGGACCTCAAGCCCGTCATCTACATGACGGGGACCTCAACTGTATGTGCTTCGTCACCACGTGACCAAGGCACTTGTATGCTCTCAACATGCATATACACCATGATAACATTTTCATATGCAGGAATACAACATATTCTCATTGACACGGAAACAATAACAACATGCGGAAGAACCTTTAACCATAACTAGTAGTCATCAAAATAAACAGTAACTCATCTCATAAACAGGCATGCAAGGCTATACGATCAAGATACACCACAATCATATCATGCAAGCATACATATATTATAGCCCGAATACTTGCCTCAACCGTGCGAGAACGGTGGACGCGACGAGGGTGCTGCCCCTGGGACCACGCTCCCACCTGAATTTTAAGATAACCCAATCTAAGACCAACATACTGAACCAAGAGCATAATAACAACACAAATGAACTTGCTAAACCCCCCAAGTGTTTCCCAACTTCCAATTTCTAGCGATCGATTTGGCGCACACTGTAGACAGTCAACTTATAAAATACATAACTTTCTGCTCAGGAATCCAAATAAGATGATCTTAGACTTTATGAAAAGCTAATTAAATTACCTAAATAAACCTAGTTGGGGAGCCCTTTTGATTCTTCAATTTACTTCCCCTACCAAGCCAATCTACAGAACATCAGAATTCACGTCGGGTTCTCTGGACAGTGCACTAAAACCACCATAACTTTTTCTACGAAAGTCCGAATCT
Source organism: Ampelocalamus luodianensis (assembly GCA_036346255.1). Taxonomy (NCBI): domain Eukaryota; kingdom Viridiplantae; phylum Streptophyta; class Magnoliopsida; order Poales; family Poaceae; genus Ampelocalamus; species Ampelocalamus luodianensis. Next base: position 28,941,785 of record CM070637.1, read on the forward strand.
TGCGTTCTTTATCTCTATGAAAAGGTATAGAAATTACCCACATTTTTCGTTATATTGAGATCCTCTTATTTCGTCTTTCACTAATAGATTAATTCAGATTTCTACAGACTATCCCAATACTGACAGATCAGCAGGACAGCGATACTAAAAAATTCATAACTTTCTAACCGTTAATACGATTTGAGAGTTCTTGGCGGACAATGAAAGCTAAGAACAAGACCTACAAATCTCTAGGAGACCAAAACTCCTAATTCGGCCTCTAAACATATGAAACTGGCCGCGCAACATTCTGGACAGAATTGAATATTGAACAGAATTAATCCGATCCAATCGATCTAATCAAATTCACCTCTACGATTAACCCAAGATCAAAAACGACATTCGTTACCCTTGAGAACACCTAGGGAGACGACGAAGAATCCTTGAAGAAGCTCCTCTCCTTCTTGAACAGCAGCCCCGCAAAACTCCTCTCCTTTCTTCACGAAAACCGGCGGACGGGCTGATCGGCACCGGGAAGGAGGTGGCTCCAAGGGGCAAGAAAGTGCAGCACCAAGGGGGAGGCACCAAGAAGGGGTGGAGGAGGCAAGGAGCAAGGGAGAGGGCGAGGTTGGGGCGGCGGCCATAGGAGGGAGGGGGTGGGGAAAGTGGGAGAGGTGGGAGGTGCTAGGGTTCCCCCCCCCACCCTATTGGCCGGCCACTTATGGGCCAAATGGGCCAAGGCCCAGGCCCAAGTTGTCCCACTTTAGCAGAAAACCCCCCTCTCAAAACGCTGCTAAAACTATTTTATATTTGGTCCCTCTCCTGTTTCGATTAATCTCTCCCGATTTAATTATTCTCTCCCGGTTAAATCCTTTCGATTACTTTTTGGGGTATTACAGCACATCTGGAATTGGTTCCTCTAGAACATGTTCCTTTTTATCTTGCCTAAGAACAATTCTTAGGTTGCGGGACCAATTCGCAAAATTTGTTCCATTCAGGTTTTCCTTATCAACTACCGAACGTAAAGCAAAACTGGATGTAGGTACAACAGTTGGTGCCATGATCTACAGCATAAAATATGCAAAACAAAGACATATGTTCAAAAAAGTAACTTGTATTAAACAATTTAATAAAGATACTCCCACTAAATACCATATCCCTCTTATGACATTCTAGTGATTCAAGATCCATAATTAATTAATCTCCTAGTGAGCTTCGGCATCACTGCTAGAAGATTAGTGAATATGGTAAGCAACCCTTTGCTAATCATATCTCTATATGACTGTTGTTGTTGGGCAGCATCTCTATGCTCTGGCACCCAACCTATGCCCCAAAGTCCATAACCATTATGATGACCTTGTCAAGTTAGACCAATGCTAAGTGTGTAAGTGTCTGACACAAACCCATCTAGTCAAGGAGAGTTAATGGCACTCTGCTTTGGCAAGACCTACCATTAAAATACAAGACTTTGGATGGTGCAGCAAATTGGGAGGGCATCAATTTTAACTCAATATTAAGTGAGGGAATTTTACTTCTACCATGTCAAGAGCATTCAAAGCAATTAAATAACATGCATAGAAATAAAAGAACAAAAGAAAGGCATTCACAGACAATCATATTGTATTGTGATATAGTATGACCCTTCCACAAGGTGATCTCCATCGCCGTGCTTCCTGTGCGCCATGTCTCTAGGTAGCCAAAACCTCCAAGTACTCCCACTAAACCATTACTACTAATAGCACTAGTGATAAAATACAAATGGTGAAAAGGCATCACAAGTCGACACGCAGGCCGTTATACAAAAATAGACAGCCTTGGGCTGCAAAAAGCATGACACGTAGGTCATGAACACTACACACATACATGCATCTCATACATTACGGGCCATACTATTCACAAAATCTTAGCGTTTGGTAACCCCTAAGAGTGCTATTACACATGTAGGAAACCATGTTGATCTCAGGTCTAAGGATTATACATCATCATTGCTTGAGACCAACTAACGACACATAGAATCATAATAATCTCAATAGTGTCTCAAGGTGGGTCTTATCCAACACTATGTTCTCTAATATGTGTCCACATTATTTGTAATACCCCGAAAGTGAGATAAGCGAATCGCCGGGAGAGATTTAATTAATCGGGAGAGAACTAAATAGATTTACGGGAAGAACCAATTGAAAAACGCTAAATTCTTCAGTTAGAGAGGGGGGGGAAACATCATTTGTATCCAACCTGGGCTTGGGCCTTGGCCCATGAGGGCAAAGGGGGTGGCTGGCCAAAGGGGGGGCGCCACTCCCCCCCAAACCCTAGCCGCACCCCCCACCTCCTCACCTCTCCCCCCATTGAGCCGCCACCCTCCCCTCTCCACCTCTCCACCTCCCCTCCACCCTCCCTTGCCCCCTCTCCACCTCCCCACCACCACCATTGCTGCTGGCCGAAGAAGAGGAGGAGCTCCATTGCAGCCGGCCAAGGAGGAAAAGAAAGGGAAAAGGAGAGAAGAAGGAAGAAGTGAGAAGGGAAAAGAGAGGGATCGCAAGTTGGTGTTTCCGTTCATGATCTTCAGCGGTTCTACAAGGGTAACATCAGGTTTCTTGCAAGGTTTGTTGGTGATTAGATGCGTTTGCGAGTAGAATTGCTTAAATCCAGTCTGTCTTTAATTCGTTCAATTCTGTCCAGTATGTTGCGGGATCTGTTTCGACTACTTAGAGGCAGAATCTGAAGAGTTGGTCTCCTAGAGATATCTGGACCTACTTCTTAAGTTTCAGTGGCCGCCGAGTTCACTCGATTCCGAGGTCTGAGTCAAAAGTTATGGTCGATTTAGTTTCTGCTGCCAGAAATCTGACGAGAATAAACTGTCTGGATATTTCCTAAAATATGATAGGAAATTGGAAGAATCTGAAAGTTCACCCAACTAGGTTATTGTAGATAATTCGATAACCTTTTCAGATTGTTAAAGAACGATCAATTCGGAGTTATATCTCAAAAGTTATGGTCATCTGAATATTGCTGTTGGACTGCTGTCCAGAGACGGTTTTCTGTCAGTAAGTCGGTGTTCTGCAGTGTTAAAGATTGTCGTTTTTGCGTAGGTTGAAAGTAGAATTGGGTCTGGACCTCTCCTAGAAAGTTGTATATATCGTAGTTACCTTTCATTGCCGACAAGAATCAAGTCATTCGGACCTCGGTAGCCAAAGTTATGAATTTCTTAGTATTTCTGTGTTTCTGTAGAGAAGCAGAATTACTAGTGTTAGTTAACCTGATAGAAGCGCATATTTAGAGGGTTTTCAGAGGGTCTCACCATAACGAAAAACGAGGCTAATCCTCTTAGCTTTCAGGAAAACTAAAGATCACTAAATTCGGACAAACGTAGAGAAAGTTATGATAGTTTCTTTGTCGCTGTTCAGAAACCCGACGTGAAATGTTTGCTCTGATTAAATGGATTGGTAGGACTAGTGGATGGCCGAATCAGAGGGTCTCCCCAACTAAGTTTATTTAGAAATTTTAATTACCTTTCCAGAATGTCCAAGATCATCTTATTTGGACACCCGAGCAGAAAGTTACGTATTTTAGAAGCTAGCTGCCTGCAGTGACTGATCGCTAGAAATTATGAGAATTAGAAAATGCTAAGATGTTAGCGAGTTCAATTGCGATGCTACTTATGATTTTGGTCTAGAATGTTGATCTTAGAATGGGGTTTTCTTCATGTCCAGGTGTGGGATTGGTACCGGAGGCAGCACCGTCTTCACGCCCTCCATTCTCACACGGTTAAGGCAAGTGCATTGTTTGTTATATGGGGGTGATTGATTGGCTATGTTTGTGTGCTTTTGATATATGATTGCATAGCAAGATGGCTTACTTGATGATTGTTTAAGTTTGGTGATTGCTCAAATTATGCTTATGATTTATTGTGGTACAATGTTGTTGTCTTTTGGTAAGATTGATGATGAATAAGAGATGAGCATATGCATATTGAGAACATGTTGAGGCTTGGTCACGCGGTGACCAAGCATGTTTCCTTGAGATCCCGTCATGAATGTGACGGGCCCGAGATCCTCACTCGTGGAGTGTGGGCTTGAGGTCCCCGTTACTTGCGAGTAACGGCAATTGGTCCTCGTGCGTGCGGCGCAGAGGCATGGCATGGGCATCTTGGCGGCGATCGCATACTACGCATTACAGTGTAATGCACACGAAAGTTAAAGTTAAAGGTTCCTTGAGCATTTCATTTGCATGTGAGATGTTTGATGTTGATCTTATTTATACGTATGTTGATGTTCTGATTTAGTTATGTACTTGCTGAGTGCGTGGACTCACTCTTGCTTTATTGTTGTTTTAGGTACCCGAGCCAAGAATGACATGCATGGGGAAGTAGACGCTAGTCACTCACACACCACATGAACTAAATAAAGTTGAATGTTCTTACGAACGCAGATTGATTTTAGAATACTACATCATGACTTATGCAATGGATTGATGTAATAATGATGAGTAGTGATTCTTTATGATTCTCTAGTTTTGTTGGAATCCTAGCTTCATCATTTGTCAACCTTTTGATGACTTTGGATAAAAGTTTTAATTATTATTTGATTACCTTGTGTGTTGGAACCTCCGTGTAATTAAATTTACAAGGGAGGTTCTGCCGAAATTTATTAGAATTGTCTTCTTTAGAGTTATTAGAGTTTGTTTAGTAGCATTCCAGGCTCATGATAAGCTGGGGTGTTACATTATTGATTCGATATCTCTATATCCATGACCGGTGAAACATGGTCATCAATCAATACATGTACTAGTCGTAGAGTCACTGGTGTTCCGACCAGTGACATTCGACCAGGGATACTTTTAGAACGACATCATATAAGATAAAGGGTTTCACCGACAAGTCACATACTCATTGATCTATATAACTGATGATTCATTCAAGGAACAAGATAACATATTATCAAATGTTATGAACATAATGAAATACAATCATCTCTATGATTGCCTCTAGGGCATATTTCCAACAGTCTCCCACTTGCACTAGAGCCAATCATTTAAGTATCTAATACCGATAGCTCTTGTGTGCACCTCATGCTTTGGCTGTGTGAGAGGCTTTGTCAACGGATCAGCAATATTTAAATCCGTATGAATTTTGCATATCTTAACTGTAACATCCCAAATTTTGGGCTTGTGTTTCAAATGTAAGAAAATGAGTAGAAATTAAAACTTTTTCTTACATCATGTATTTCCTGTTGTGCCAAGCAATTCTTGTTCAAAGGATTATGGAATTACATTGTCACAAGTCCTTTTGATCCAAATCTTGTTCTTCCAAAAACAATCTTGTCAAATCTTATGATCATCCTCTGGATATATTTTTCCTAAGTCTCTGTGGTGGTATGTGACCCCTCTGAAAAATTTCACAATTTTTAGAAATTGTTTGAATATTTTTAGAGGCAGTCAAACCTGTTTGAGTCTCAGTCAAACATTAAAACAGAGCCTTGTAGAATTTTTGGAGATTTATTCGCGGCATAAAACTCTCTGAAAATTTTACACAAGGTCAATGTCTCAGTCAGCAAGCTCCTGTAAAAATTTCAGAATTTTTGGAGTTATTTTGCTACCCCAAATAAATCCTCAAAAGTCTCAGCTTAATTGAAAACCTAAAAACCAAATTCACTATTCATTGGGTTCGAGTCGGGCTCGAGTCCGAGCCACTTGACTTGGTTGAACCACCTAACTGCACCGAGCCGCGGTTTAAAACGCGCGTGCGATATCAGCCGTTGGATTCAGATCGCGTGGCCCATGTTCGTGTAAGCATTCGGACCCTCCGGTTGCATTGGTCAATAGGGACCGTTGGATCTCAATCCAACCGTCCAGATCCTTGAGAGCAATCGGACTGTCCGGCGAACTTGTTTAATCGTGACCGTCCATTTTCGATCCGACGGTCACCGTTCGTCTTTCTGTTCTTCTTCCTCCTCTGCTTCTTCGAGCGCACGGGCGGCAATGGCAGAAAGAGAGAGATTGAGGGGGTGGTTTTGATGTGTCACCTCAAATTGGCTTTCGGCAACGTCTCTCTGTGGAGCATTTAATGCGCTCAGGCTTTCTCCTCCATTGTCCCGAGTCTCACTTGCTCCCATCACTTCTTGGTCCTTGACCGCGCCATGCACCGAGCTCACCATGGGCTCATGTTCTTGCTCGAAAACCCTAATCCCCTTCCTATAAATTGGCTTCCCTAGGTCCTCCTGGTGTTCCTTTACACCACGCTTTGCTCTTCTCTGTGTTTGAGCTCAAGAACACCTCTCACCCTCAAAACACCATTGTTGGCCGTAGAGCTCCAATGGCGGCCTTGGTGTCCAGTGGTTTATCTTCAACATTTCTTGCACCCTTTTGAACTCCTCAACCTCCTTTATATTTCCCCTAACTTGATTTTGGGTTGCATTCACAGGAATCACTCAATTTTAAGTTTGGAGATTTTCGGTTGGTTTCACCCCCTTTCTTCTCCACTCAGTAAGTGATTCTTTTGCAATTACTTGCTTTTGGAGCCTCTTTGAGCTATAATGAAGCTGTGGTAATGATGTGGTTCCACTCATTTTGCTCGAAACCTCATTTCCACTTCATCTTCTTCGGCTCGGTGGACTTCATCGTGTTCAAGTCTTCCCGGCCATCTTTGGAGCTCCTCTCGGTTAAGGTAGCTCCTATGTAGTCCCTAGAAGTCATGGCACTCGCTTCCTTGGGCCGCAGCAGAGCATTTTGCTATTTTCGTGTTTTGCCGTGTCGGCCTTCATCTTTGTTTTCCGGCTCGCCGGCGTTCCAGACCTCCACCGCCGGCGAGGTCACCACCGTTGGGTCCGCAACACTATTGCGAACCCATTTTGATAGTTTGTGGCGCCGCGTGGCCGAGTCGCGGCGACGGCAAGCAAAGCCACTCGGGTTTTGTCGGTGAAGCTCCGTTTCGTTAGATCATTAGGACACATTAATTACCAATCATTAGCTGTTAGTTGTGTCTTAATCATTATTATTGAGCCACTGACCAGTGGGCCCAATCTCCTTGAATCAATCTCTGGGTCAAACCCGCACTGTTCCGGCATCATTAATGCTTAATCATTGATTAATAAAAATGTCGGCACTTAATCTCGCCGGAAACCTTCTGCGGTCGCCGACTTGTGGGCCCGATGCAGCTTTGTCGGCGCGTGGGTTAAATCGTTGTGGTCGTGACTCGTAGTCACTGACATGCGGTCCCACTCGTCAGTACCTCTTTTTGAACTTCGATCTGTTGCCGCCGTCCATTTTGCGATCTGCGGCCCAGATCTTGCATGCATTCGGACCATCCGGTTCCCCTCGTCGTCCTGGGCCGTCGATCTTGCGATCAAGGGCTGAGATCGTGTGTGCAATCGGACAATCCGGTTGTTGGTGCGTTCTGGGCCGTCCATCTGTCGATCTGCGGCTGGGATTGGCCCAAGCAACCGCACCGTCCGGTTGCATACACTCGTGTGAGCCGTTGGATCTTGATCCAACGGTGGGTTTCAATTGGGTTTCGCGCGTCGCGCTGTTTTGCGTAGTGAGCCGTAGGATGTCGATCAAGGGTTGCCGGCGTCCCACGTCATTTTCTTCTATTAGGTTGTTACGTATTTGGTAAGTATTTGTTGACAAACAAAAATGATATAAAAACTTTAGAAACTCATAACTAATTCATTTTAATCGCTTTTAGTTAATTCCAACGGAATAAATTATGTTATCACTTTAGCTCATTATAAAAATGGATTTAAGCATGTTCGATGAGAAAAAATTGTATGACTAGGAATAACTTGGTTTCGTCATTTTGAATATTCCGAAAATGGATAAAACGTTAGAAAATGCATATCTTGCTCTGTGTATATCCAAAATGAATGATTCCAACTTTGATAAATTTGTTATCAACCCAATGTTAATGTAGAAATGATGATAGGTCCAAGATTGTAACAGAAACCTTGATTAATGAGTTAGTACCTATTTTTAGCAATTAGAAAATTCTAGGAGACTTATAAAATGCACCAGTAATTCTCTGTAAATGCAAAATATATATGATAAATTCTAGAGAACCCCTCTGTTGGTATACTTCATCAGTAAATTAGTTTTGAACATATTTAGGTTCCTGGAAAGTGCATTAGGCTAATTTTGCATCTTAGAAAAATCATAACTAAATCACTTTAACTCCAAATGACCTGAAATTTTATATGGGTTACCTCTATACCAGTAGGTAGCTACCATAAAAATTTCAGCTTTAAAATCTTTCTAGAAAATATTTTTGCTACAGTGCTAATTATGGCCGAAAATGTGTTTTTAGGTAATATCTTTTGCACCGCAATTCCAAATTAGGTTTTTCCAGTTCCTATGTCTTGGTATATTCGTATTTTACCTTATGTATAAATTTTGTCGCATTTGGATAATTGTTGCTTGCTCATTGGTTTATTTGTGGCTCGTCTTATTGGTTGTTCTTGGTTCTTTTTGCCTCTCGCTTAGGATTCGACATTTGCGGTAATCCCGAGAGCGACCCTCCACAACAAATTGAGCAACAGCAAGAAGGCAAGCAGTTTGATCATGTTAATCCCAGTATTTTAAGTATTTATGTTGATTACAAATTCTATGTATGCATTGCTACTTTGCTTTAATAGTTGGCCTAGTAGATGCATTTCCTTAGCAAATGATTATCCTCTACTACCATGAGCCTAGGTTACTTGCTGTGATTAAGAGTTCATGGAGGGGCTCTTGTCACTTAGTAGTTGCGAATTAATTGCTTAGCCATGCTTAGCTTCGGTAGAAATGGGCGGTTATCGACTTGTCGATAACCTTGATCACACAAGCTTATTATGTATTATGATTTCCATCTTGTGCCATGTCTACTTATGAAAACTAAAACTGAAAACAAAATGATTTAGACTTGGGCACAATGGTATGATGGTGTGATTTTCGTGTGGCGGAATGGTGCCCGAGTCAACAAGGACCGAACATCTTGTTACACTAAACCAAGCATTTTAGCGTGCTAACCACACTAGAGGGTATGGGACCTCTCTTGACTTAGTACTTTGGCGTGTATTGGCTCCGGTCGCGGGAGGTCGCGGGAGGGATGGTGTTGGGAGCATTGTAGTGTCAGAAAGACTTCACCGTGATGGGATTTGTTGTCTTTCGCTTGCAATGTAGCGTATGGTGTTTCTACCCATACGAGCGGCTCGTAGTTAATACACAATATTGGAAAGCGTCTCGTAGGACTTAGCCGTGCGGCATACCTTCGGAAGTGTGTTTTGGCTTAAAGGCGATGCAGGTGTGGGTACATTGGTACACCCTGCAGGTTAAAACTATTCGAATAGCCTCGTCCTAGGTTATGGACACGCTTGGCAAGGTCTTTCAAGAGTTAGACTACAACCTTTTAAATTAAAACTTGATGGGTGGTACGAATCGGGATTCGTGCTATGTTGTGGTGGCTCTTGGGATAGTCACTTCGGTGGTTACTTGTATGTATCTGTACTTCATCATTACTTTGATAACAAAACAGATTTGCAAACTTGCTTTTAAAATGTATTACCTTATTGCAAATAAAGTTGGCTTCATGCAAAAGAGACATACAACCTCCACCTAAATAAGCTTGCATGTAGTTTATGATTAGGTCTGCTATTCCACACGTCGGTCTTGCGGGTACAAAGACAATCTTTGTACTCGGTTGCTTTGCTTAATTGTTTTGTTGCAGAGGAAGAAGGTGAGCCGAGGGCCTCACTTTTGTGAGTGTGTTGTGGTAGCTTGGGGCGACTAGCTTGGCGGTCCGGTCGGTTGCCTTGTGGGTGTGTGGCTAACCTGTCGACTTTTGTTCTAGCCATCTTATGGCGCTTTTGCTCATTGTCATTCTTGTTTATTGATCTATTTGGCGGTCGGCTCTCTTTTGTAATAACTTTACTTTATGTCGTTGTTGAACTTAGTGATATATGTTGTATGGAAATGATGTGTAATTTTGTGATGATGTGCATATGTTGCAATTCAGGAAACATATGTCCATCGAGGCTTAGAATGTTTAATTAGTAATGCTAGAACCATTTGGAGGTTAAGTGTTGCTAGTTAAATATTCCGGTCCTCACAAAGTTGGTATCGAGCCATCTTGACCGTAGAAACCCTAGCTTGGTCGCCTTGTAGGATGTTCGAAAACCTATTTTCAAGAGTCAAATGGTTTATGAAAGCTAAGTAAGTTATCGATTTTACTCCTTACCTATCTTAGTTTTCTTCTCTCATCTTGTTCTAGTTTGAGTTTTGAAAATTGTTTTCCTCTCATCTTCTTCCAAAGAATAGTCCTTATCGTTTAATTTGGGTTTTGGGAACCAATGAGTTTGGCAAATTGAAGTGTTGGCTGCCCTTCTACAAGGTTTTGAAGCTTCTGGAATGGAGAATTTCGACTAGGAGCTTGGATGCAAAATCTGGACAGCAAGCATCAATTTCGGACAGCAAGCTCAAAGGTTCTAAAGAAGGTAGATAATGAGAGGATAATTCAACTAAAACTTGTGGGAATGAAAGGGTAAGAAGTGATATGAGATTAGCTAATGCCTATACTCTATTAGGTGGTTATACCTTGATCTTTGGACTGTTTGGAGCTAGAATTTAGTGCTGAAATTTTGGGTCTTCTCAAGCGATTACTCGTTCCTCCATACGGGTTAGTCGTTTGGGGAGTTGATTTGTTGATTTTGGTCTTGTACTCTTGGTGGTTATTCTTGAGTTTTTTTTATTGAGTTCGGGATGCCTTGCTTTTATCTCGGGCTTGTAGCTAACTTATCTTAGTGAATCGGGATGGTGGTGGGACACGTGGCGGCGGAATCACCGGGTAGTCCCGATGAGGAGCTTCCCCTCCTCAGACCATGGCGGAAGTCCTCATGCAGATCGAACGCAATCGTTCGGAGGACCGCAGGGTGCTGGAGGTCATCGCCAGGAACACCTCTACTCCCTCTGGTGCCTCTGGATCTGGAGGTGGTCACCAGGCTCGTGGGGGACTTGCGGAGTTCCTCCGTACGCAGCCTCCCACCTTCTCCCGGTCCGAGGATCCCTTGGACGCAGACGATCAAGCTGCGTCGTTGAGCGGAAGCTCAACGTTGCTCGATGTCGAGCAGCGAGCGGGCACTTTTCATCTCATCACCGGAGGGTGCGGCACTCTCATGGTGGGAGAATTTCCTCGCCATGCAGCCTGCGGGACACGTGGTCTCGTGGGAGGAGTTCCGGTCAGCTTTCCGTCGGGCCCATGTCCCCGCCGGCCTGATGAAGCTGAAGAAGAAGGAGTTCCTTGCGCTCAAACAGGGGCGCAAATCGTGATCGAGTACCTCCATGAGTTCAACCATTTGGCGAGGTACGCTCTGCGAGGTGGCCACCGATGAGGCCAGCGGAGAAGTTCATGGAGGGTTTGTCCGAGGAGCTTGGGACAAGCTCTCTATTGTGGACTTCCGACTTCCGCACCTTGGTGGACAAGGCCATCATCGCCGAGCACAAGGCGAGCGGCGGCGAGTCCCGCAGCGCAAGTGGGAGGCCCGGTGGTCGCGCAGCTGGCCTCGTTCGTCCCGTGTTGGACCTGCACGGTGGCCCGCCCTTGGCTTCACCACCGCCGAGGCCTTCAAAGACCGACTCCACGCTCCGCAGCCGTGACTCGATCACGCGCGCTGCGACCAGCAGCAGGGTGTTCCCCGTAACCCCGCGGCCGACGTCACCTGCTTCTACTGCCACGACAAGGGCCACTACGCGAGTAGTTGTCCTAAGAAGACTGGAGCGGCCCCTCGTCCTAATGGAGGACGCGGGCAAGGGAGTGGTCACCCACCTGACCAGAAGACCCCGGGCTTGGGGAGCGGCCGAGTCAATCATATCTCGGCTGAGGAGGCACAGGAGGCACCCGACGTGGTGTTGGGTACGCTCCTTGTTGATTTGCGTCCTGCTACAGTTTTATTTGACTCTGGGGCCTCGCATTCTTTTATTTCGAGGTCTTTTGCTGTTGATTGTGGGCTTCACCGTGTTCCTCTGGGATTCCATCGCGATTCGCTCTCCGGGTTCGGAAATGAGAGCTGACCAAGTATGCCGGGATGTTCCTATCCACGTCAAAGGAGTAGGATTCTTGGCGAATCTTATCCTACTCGACTCGGCGCGCTTGGATGTGATTCTTGGCATGGATTGGTTGTCCCAACACTTGGGGCAAATCGATTGTGCCAGGAAGATTGTCTACCTCACCACCGTCAGGTGAACAGGTTGGGTTTTCACCGCAGTTGCGAGAACCCCATCTTTATGTCCTTGAAGCGGCCGGCATTGGAGATTCGCGACGTCCCCACGGTGTGTGACTTCGCGGATGTCTTTCCGAAGATTTACCAGGATGCCTCTGCTCGCGATCCGAGTTTGTGATAGAGTTGCTGCCCTGCATCGCCCCTATTTCTAAGAGGCCGTATCGCATGCCTCCTAATGAGTTGGAGGAGCCAAGAAGCAAGCGGGTGAGCTGCAAGAGAAGGGTTTTATCCGTCCTAGCTCATCTCCTTGGGGTTGTCCATTATCTTTGTGAAGAAGAAGGACAAGACCTTGCGCATGTGTGTTGATTACCGTCCGCTTAATGAGGTGACGGTAAAGAACAAGTATCCTTTGCCCGTATTGATGATCTTTTCGATCAATTGACCGAGCACGAGTCTTCTCAAGATTGACTTGAGACTGGGCTATCATCAAGTCGATCGGGGCGAGGATATTCCTAAGACGGCTTTTGCTACTCGTTATGGCCTTTACGAGTACACCGTCATGTCTTTTGGTTTGACTAATGCTCCCGCTTTATTCATGAACCTAATGAACTCGAGATTCATGGAGTATTTGGATAGGTTTGTGGTGGTATTCATCGATGATATCCTTATCTACTCCAAGAGTGAAGAAGAGCATGCTGAGCATCTTAAGCTTGTGTTGGGCAAGCTGCGTGAGCACCAGCTGTATGCCAAATTCAGCAAGTGCGAGTTCTGGTTGAAGGAAGTGGCGTTCTTGGGCCATGTTCTTTCAGCAGGAGGTGTGGCTGTGGATCCTAGCAAGGTCAGTGATGTGCTATCTTGGGGTCAGCCCAAGTCGGTCACCGATGTGCGGAGTTTCCTTGGTTTGGTGGCTACTATCGCCGCTTCATCGAAATTTCTCCAAGATTGCCAAGCCTATGACTGAACTGCTCAAGAAAGACAAGAAGTTTGAGTGGTCCGCTGCTTGTAATGTGAGTTTTCAGGAACTCAAGAAGCGGTTGACCTCAGCCCCAGTGCTTGTTCTCCCTGATATTCACAAGAGTTTCGATATCTATTGTGATGCTTCTCGTCAGGGTCTCGGTTGTGTTCTTATGCGGAGGGCAAGGTTGTGGCCTATGCATCGCGGCGATTAAGGCCTCATGAACTCAACTATCCTACTCATGACTTGGAGTTAGTCTGCGTGGTCCATGCACTCAAGATCCGCGGCATTATCGATTGGCAACCGTTGTGAGGTGTATTCCGACCACAAGAGCTTGAAGTACTTGTTCACCCAGCCAGATCTGAACCTCAGACAAAGAAGATGGTTGGAATTGATCAAGGACTATGACATGGGTATTCAGTACCATCCGGGCAAGGCCAATGTCGTTGCGGATGCACTCAGTCGGAAGGTGTATTGCAACATGTTGATGCTCCAAGAGCAGCAGCCTACCCTCATTTCAGAGTTCCAGCGCCTCAATTTGGGTTTGATCGAGCACGGTTCCCTTGCTTCGTTGGTTGTGCAACCAACCTTGGTGGACCAAATCAAGGTGGCACAGCAGACAGATGTTGGTGTGAGCCAAATCAAGCAGAACGTCAAGGATGGGATAGCCAAGTGCTTTTCGGAGGACGAGCATGGCGTTGTGTGGTTCGGACAGCGTCTTGTGGTTCCTAAGGTCATGGAATTGCGGAATTTGATTCTCCGCGAAGCCCATGATTCTCCCTTGTCTATTCATCCCGGGGCTACCAAGATGTATCAGGACCTTCGTCAGAGGTTCTGGTGGACCCGAATGAAGCGCGAGATTGCCAGGTTCGTTGCCGAGTGCGACGTGTGCTGTCGGGTAAAGGCCGAGCATCAGCGTCAGCGAGTCTTCTTCACCCTTGCGGTGCGGAATGGAAGTGGGATTCGGTTGGCATGGACTTCATCACGGATTGCCCCGCCGTCAAAGGGAATGATGCTATTTGGGTCGTGATCGACGGGTTGACTAAAGTGGCCCATTTCCTTCTGTCAAGACTCGGCCGTGTGGGGCCTTTGGCGAACTTTATGTCTCGAGGATTGTGAGTCTTCACGGTGTGCGAAGACGATTATTTCGATCGTGGTGCACTTTTCACCTCGCGGTTTTGGCATAGTCCGCAGAGGCTATGGGGACCCGCCTTCATTTCAAGATGACCTTTCATCCTCGGTCGATGGTCGACGGAGCGAGTCAACCAAGTGTTGGAAGATATGCTCCGTGCTTGTGTTCTTTCCTATGGGAAGAAGTGGGAGAAATGCCTACCTTTTGCTGAGTTCTCCTACAACAACGACTTTCGAGCCGATCTTGGCATGGCACCATTTGAGGCTTTGTATGGGAGGAGATGCGAGAACCCCATTGAACTGGTCGAGATCGGTGGCGGCGCTTTTCGCCCAGATTCGATTAATGAGGCGAAAGTCGTTCGATTGATCGCGAGCATCTGCGCGCCCGATCCCCGCGAAGAGCTATGCGGATCGTCGTCGCCGTGAGTTGAGCTTTGAGCCCAATGACTTTGTGTATCTCAAAGTCTCACCCTTGAAGGGCCATCAGCGTTTTGGCATCAAGGGCAAGTTGGCTCCTCGATATGTTGGGCCTTACCGTATCATCGAGAAAGTTGGAGCAGTCGCGTACAGATTGGAGCTACCAGCTGCACTTGAGGGTGTGCATGATGTGTTCCATGTTTCACACTGAAGAAGTGCCTCCGTGTCCCAACCGAGAAGCTCCATTGGAGGTTCTCGATGTACTGTGAGAATTTGACCTACCGCGAGCATCCTGTTCGTATTCTTGAGGAATCTGAACGGAGAACAAGGAACCGTGTCATCAAGTTCCTTAAGGTTCAGTGGTCAAACCATTCCGTAAATGAAGCAACTTGGGAGCGAGAAGATCGCCTTCGTGCAGATTTCCTTCTTTCTTCTCCGAGTAAACGGAATCTCGGGTCGAGATTCTTGTAAGGGGGGGAGAGTTGTAACATCCCAAATTTTGGGCTTGTGTTTCAAATGTAAGAAAATGAGTAGAAATTAAAACTTTTTCTTACATCATGTATTTCCTGTTGTGCCAAGCAATTCTTGTTCAAAGGATTATGGAATTACATTGTCACAAGTCCTTTTGATCCAAATCTTGTTCTTCCAAAAACAATCTTGTCAAATCTTATGATCATCCTCTGGATATATTTTTCCTAAGTCTCTGTGGTGGTATGTGACCCTCTGAAAAATTTCACAATTTTAGAAATTGTTTGAATATTTTTAGAGGCGATCAAACCTGTTTGAGTCTCATCAAACATTAAAACAGAGCCTTGTAGAATTTTGGAGATTTATTCGCGGCATAAAACTCTCTGAAAATTTTACACAAGGTCAATGTCTCAGTCAGCAAGCTCCTGTAAAAATTTCAGAATTTTTGGAGTTATTTTGCTACCCCAAATAAATCCTCAAAAGTCTCAGCTTAATTGAAAACCTAAAAACCAAATTCACTATTCATTGGGTTCGAGTCGGGCTCGAGTCCGAGCCACTTGACTTGGTTGAACCACCTAACTGCACCGAGCCGCGGTTTAAAACGCGCGTGCGATATCAGCCGTTGGATTCAGATCGCGTGGCCCATGTTCGTGTAAGCATTCGGACCCTCCGGTTGCATTGGTCAATAGGGACCGTTGGATCTCAATCCAACCGTCCAGATCCTTGAGAGCAATCGGACTGTCCGGCGAACTTGTTTAATCGTGACCGTCCATTTTCGATCCGACGGTCACCGTTCGTCTTTCTGTTCTTCTTCCTCCTCTGCTTCTTCGAGCGCACGGGCGGCAATGGCAGAAAGAGAGATTGAGGGGTGGTTTTGATGTGTCACCTCAAATTGGCTTTCGCAACGCCTCTCTGTGGAGCATTTAATGCGCTGAGCTTTCTCCTCCATTGTCCCGAGTCTCACTTGCTCCCATCACTTCTTGGTCCTTGACCGCGCCATGCACCGAGCTCACCATGGGCTCATGTTCTTGCTCGAAAACCCTAATCCCCTTCCTATAAATTGGCTTCCTAGGTCCTCCCAGTGTTCCTTTACACCACGCTTTGCTCTTCTCGTGTTTGAGCTCAAGAACACCTCTCACCCTCAAAACACCATTGTTGGCCGAGAGCTCCAATGGCGGCCTTGGTGTCCAGTGGTTTATCTTCAACATTTCTTGCACCCTTTTGAACTCCTCAACCTCCTTTATATTTCCCTAACTTGATTTTGGGTTGCATTCACAGAATCACTCAATTTTAAGTTTGGAGATTTTCGTTGGTTTCACCCCTTTCTTCTCCACTCAGTAAGTGATTCTTTTGCAATTACTTGCTTTTGGAGCCTCTTTGAGCTATAATGAAGTGTGGTAATGATGTGGTTCCACTCATTTTGCTCGAACCTCATTTCCCACTTCATCTTCTTCGGCTCCGGTGGACTTCATCGTGTTCAAGTCTTCCCCGGCCATCTTTGGAGCTCCTCTCGGTTAAGGTAGCTCCTATGTAGTCCCTAGAAGTCATGGCACTCGCTTCCTTGGGCCGCAGCAGAGCATTTTGCTATTTTCGTGTTTTGCCGTGTCGGCCTTCATCTTTGTTTTCGGCTCGCTGCGTTCGCACTTCCACCGCGGCGAGGTCACCACCGTTGGGTCCGCAACACTATTGCGAACCCATTTTGATAGTTTGTGGGCGCCGCCGTGACCGGAGTCGCCGGCGACCAGCCGGCAAAGCCACTCGGGTTTTGTCAGCTGAGAAGCTCCCGTTTTCGTTAGATCATTAGGACACATTAATTACCAATCATTAGCTGTTAGTTGTGTCTTAATCATTATTATTGAGCCACTGACCAGTGGGCCCAATCTCCTTGAATCAATCTCTGGGTCAAACCCGCACTGTTCCGGCATCATTAATGCTTAATCATTGATTAATAAAAATGTCGGCACTTAATCCTGTCGGAAACCTTCTCTGGGTCGCTGACTTGTGGGCCCAGTGCACTGTGCGCGTGGGTTAAATCGTTGTGGTCGTGACTCGTAGTCACTGACATGCGTCCCACTCGCCGCACCTCTTTTGAACTTCGATCTGCTGTCGCCGTCCATTTTGCGATCTGCGCGCCCGGATCTTGCATGCATTCGACCATCCGGTTCCCTCGCCGTCTGGGCCGTCGATCTTGCGATCAAGGGCCGAGATCGTGTGCAATCGGACAATCCGGTTGTTGGTGCGTTACGGGCCGTCCATCCGCCGATCCGCGGTGGGATTGGCCCAAGCAACCGCACCGTCCGGTTGCATACACTCGTGTGAGCCGTTGGATCTTGATCCAACGGTGGGTTTCAATTGGGTTTCGCGCGCGTGCGCTGTTTTCAGCGCGCGTGAGCCGTAGGATGTCAGATCAAGGGTTGCCGAGCGTCCACGTCATTTTCTTCTATTAGGTTGTTCTGTATTTCGGTAAGTATTTGTTGACAAATAAAATGATATAAAAACTTTAGAAACTCATAACTAATTCATTTTAATCGCTTTTAGTTAATTCCAATCGAATAAATTATGTTATCACTTTAGCTCATTATAAAAATGGATTTAAGCATGTTCCAAAGAGCGTAAAATTGTATGACTAGGAATAACTTGGTTTCTGTCATTTTGAATATTCCAGAAAATGGATAAAACGTTAGAAAATGCATATCTTGCTCTGTGTATATCCAAAATGAATGATTCCAACTTTGATAAATTTGTTATCAACCCAATGTTAATGTAGAAATGATGATAGGTCCAAGATTGTAATGAAACCTTGATTAATGAGTTAGTACCTATTTTTAGCAATTAGAAAATTCTAGGAGACTTATAAAATGCACCAGTAATTCTCTGTAAATGCAAAATATATATGATAAATTCTAGAGAACCCTCTGTTGGTATACTTCATCAGTAAAATTAGTTTTGAACATATTTAGGTTCTGAAAGTGCATTAGGCTAATTTTGCATCTTAGAAAATCATAACTAAATCACTTTAACTCCAAATGACCTGAAATTTTATATGGGTTACCTCTATACCAGTAGGTAGCTACCATAAAAATTTCAGCTTTAAAATCTTTCTAGAAAATATTTTTGCTACAGTGCTAATTATGGTAGAAAATGTGTTTTTAGGTAATATCTTTGCACCGCAATTCCAAATTAGGTTTTTCCAGTTCCTATGTCTTGGTATATTCGTATTTTACCTTATGTATAAATTTTGTCGCATTTGGATAATTGTTGCTTGCTCATTGGTTTATTTGTGGCTCGTCTTATTGGTTGTTCTTGGTTCTTTTGCCTCTCGCTTAGGATTCGACATTTGCGGTAATCCCGAGAGCGACCCTCCACAACAAATTGAGCAACAGCAAGAAGGCAAGCAGTTTGATCATGTTAATCCCAGTATTTTAAGTATTTATGTTGATTACAAATTCTATGTATGCATTGCTACTTTGCTTTAATAGTTGGCCTAGTAGATGCATTTCCTTAGCAAATGATTATCCTCTACTACCATGAGCCTAGGTTACTTGCTGTGATTAAGAGTTCATGGAGGGGCTCTTGTCACTTAGTAGTTGCGAATTAATTGCTTAGCCATGCTTAGCTTCGGTAGAAATGGGCGGTTATCGACTTGTCGATAACCTTGATCACACAAGCTTATTATGTATTATGATTTCCATCTTGTGCCATGTCTACTTATGAAAACTAAAACTGAAAACAAAATGATTTAGACTTGGGCACAATGGTATGATGGTGTGATTTTCGTGTGATGGAATGGTGCTGAGTCAACAAGGACCGAACATCTTGTTACACTAAACCAAGCATTTTAGCGTGCTAACCACACTAGAGGGTATGGGACCTCTCTTGACTTAGTACTTTGGCGTGTATTGGCTCCGGGTCGCAGGAGGTCGCAGGAGGGATGGTGTTGGGAGCATTGTAGTGTCCGAAAGACTTCACCCGTGATGGGATTTGTTGTCTTTCGGCTTGCAATGTAAGCGTATGGTGTTTCTACCCATACGAGCGGCTCGTAGTTAATACACAATATTGGAAAGCGTCTCGAGGACTTAGCCGTGCGGCATACCTTCGAAGTGTGTTTTGGCTTAAAGGCGATGCAGAGTGTGGGTACATTGGTACACCCCTGCAGGGTTAAAACTATTCGAATAGCCTCGTCCTAGGTTATGGACACGCTTGGCAAGGTCTTTCAAGAGTTAGACTACAACCTTTTAAATTAAAACTTGATGGGTGGTACGAATCGGGGATTCGTGCTATGTTGTGGTGGCTACTGGGATAGTCACTTCGGTGGTTACTTGTATGTATCTGTATTTCATCATACTTTGATAACAAAACAGATTTGCAAACTTGCTTTTAAAATGTATTACCTTATTGCAAATAAAGTTGGCTTCATGCAAAAAGAGACATACAACCTCCACCTAAATAAGCTTGCATGTAGTTTATGATTAGGTCTGCTATTCCACACGTCAGTCTTGCGGGTACAAAGACAATCTTTGTACTCAGTTGCTTTGCTTAATTGTTTTGTTGCAGAGGAAGAAGGTGAGCCCGAGGGGCCTCACTTTTGTGAGCTGTGTTGTGGTAGCTTGCGGGGCGACTAGCTTGGCGGTCCGGTCGGTTGCCTTGTGGGTGTGTGGCTAACCGGTCGACTTTTGTTCTAGCCATCTTATGGCGCTTTTGCTTCCGCTGTCATTCTTGTTTATTGATCTATTTGGCCGGTCGGCTCTCTTTTGTAATAACTTTACTTTATGTCGTTGTTGAACTTAGTGATATATGTTGTATGGAAATGATGTGTAATTTTGTGATGATGTGCATATGTTGCAATTCTGGGAAACATATGTCCATCGAGGCTTAGAATGTTTAATTAGTAATGCTAGAACCATTTGGAGGTTAAGTGTTGCTAGTTAAATATTCCGGGTCCTCACATTAACATCTCCTCTATCCACCAATTCGCGAATAAAGTGGTAACGTCTGAGTATATGCTTGGACTTCTAATGGGATCTAGGCTCCTTAGCCTGCGCAATGGCTCCATTATTGTCACAATAGAGATCCATTGGGCCCGAGGCACTCGGAACCATACCCAATTCAGCAATGAAATTCCTTATCCAAACACCTTCCTTCGTAGCTTCAGAAGCCGCAATGTACTCGGCCTCCATCGTAAAATCAGCAACCGTCCCTTGCTTGGAACTTTTCCAGCTCACTGCTCCTCCATTCAAAATGAATACATAACCAGATTGCGAACGATAATCATCTTTGTCGGTTTGAAAGCTTGCATCGGTGTAACAATTTACAACGAGCTCTTCATCACCGCCATAAACTAGGAACGCATCCTTAGTCCTTCTTAAGTACTTAAGAATGTTTTTCACAGCTGTCTAGTGACGTTCACCGGGATCAGCTTAGTATCTACTCGTAACACTTAGAGCATACGATACATCTGGTCGAGTACATATCATGGCATACATGATGGATCCAATAGCTGAAGCATATAGAATACCATTCATACGGTCTCGCTCATCAGTTGTCAAAGGACACTGACTCTTGCTAAGACTTATGTCATGTGACATAGCCAAGAATCCTTTCTTGGCATCCTGCATGCTGAACCGAATCAACATCTTGTCAACATAAGTACTTTGGCTTAATCCAATTAGCCTTCTTGATCTATCTCTATAGATCTTTATCCCTAAGATATATGCTGCCTCTCCTAGGTCCTTCATAGAAAAACTATTTTTCAATGATACCTTAATGATTCCACATTGGAATGTCATTCCGATCAATAATATGCCATCTACATATAAGATCAGAATAACGAGTGCGCTCCCACTAACCTTCATGTAAACACAAGGTTCTTCTTTGTTCTTGACAAAACCAAACCTTTTGATCTCCTCATCAAAACGTATATTCCAACTCCGAGATGCTTGCTTCAACCCATAAATGGACTTTTGAAGTTTGCATACTTTCGTAGCATTCTTACAGGTACTCACTCGGCACCAAACATGCCAAATGTTGTGTACACCGTGTATGGACCCGAGACGGTCCTTGCGATACGCCAACTTCCGAATTCCCATAGCTAACGAAAGCAACCCAATGTACCTTGGCTAACCATCCGATTGATACTGAACCACACAACATGCATATAGAACACAAAACTCTTGTTCCACCTCTCAATTGAACTCTTCACTGAAACAAGGATCACCTCCTTTATCCAGAAACACACAACAGAGCTCTCTTTAAGCAAACTCTTTTACCGACAAAACCCATCTGAAAATGGAAGATTCACATCGCAACTATGCGTTACCAGCTCGGTACTAAAGAGTCAAACCCAGAAATCGGAATTTCATCACGAAAAACCTTTCAACCTTCCAAGTGGCAGTTTGTGAATAAACATCACGAAATCCAAAGGAGAAATCACTTGAATGCCCAAATAAAAAAAAATTCATTTATTCCGTCTGAACTGGAAAAAATCACACATGTCAACATAAATGCCGAGCTCAACTTGCGAAAGACATCCGTCAAAACACATAGCTCAAACAAGAATCAAGAAAACGTGTCTCTACTTGAGGAAGCATCAATTTCTCAGTTTCTCTTTCAGGAATAAAACTTCTCTCAAATTTTAGAATTCCAATTCATCGCATAACACCATAACTCATATCTCTTAACTTGGCATTCTCAACGCTATGCTCAAGTCGAAATACATCAACCACACCTCTGTATAGAGGCTCTATCGACTCCACCGAAACTTTCTCTCAACAACTCCCCTACCGACAGAATTAATTTGACAGATGACTTCCAATGCATCTCAAAATAGATCTCACATGCAATCACATCACCTCAATGTTTTAAGAATAAACAACTCGAAATTCCCAGCACACACATTCATATACTTCCTCAAAAGGGTTCTATCAATAATCATCCCATTGTTCGGAATCCACCCTTATTCTACTTCCTTTACACATAATCATTGGGAGACTCAAGGTCCTAGCAAAAAGAATGCGAAGCCCAAAATTAAACTCCAAGACTCCTACCATGAACTTCTCATATAGAAGATAGGGGAAGCCTCAAATTAAATCCCTAAAATTCTCACAATCCAAACATACTCGCGCATTGACATCAACACGAAAACATTTCTTCGACCCAATTATCTTTATCAAGATCCTAACTCTTAGAAAGTTACTAAGTCTAAGTCATTGCTGGCAGTAATCCAACAATCTCGACTATCTCATTAGTCGCTTTAACGATTAGATTACTTCGCTAATACTACTCTCATTACAACACCATCATAATTCATCTATACAACCGTGCAAGGTACCCAATAGCGACACTCTAATACATCGAGTAAGATTCTCCATCCTTTCGAAAATTCTAATGTTCCACCCAACGAAGGATCTTGGATCACAAATCTCCATAGGTTCTAATGGTTGCAACAATAAAATCAGTTTAGCCTCAAAGGCAAACATTCTATATAAATAAAATTCTCTCCAAGAATTACACACAAAATTAGTTCATCCTTCAATGCTCCTCGATTAACTTACAATCCAAGGTCTTATAACCACATTGAACAAACACCTCGAAAAACCACTATGAAACGAATCGGTGGATCCTTCCTCAAAAGAAAAAGCAAATGAAGGCATTTACTGCTCGAAGTAAACACAGGACCAAGGGAAATAGTCACTTAGGCAAAGAACTCGGAAAACATAGAGGACGTCAAGAGCTGAGAGCTCAAGTCCTGCTATAAGCGAATACCAAACCACAAATGAGAAGAAAGTATTGCCCTTTGAAAATTGGTAAACTCTTATAGAACAAGTGCATAAGGTTTAAGCACACTCAAATAAACTACAAGTTGCGAAACGCGATTTAAATTTCAAATACTTTTACTTCACTCTTTCCTTTAACCAGGAAAGTTATTTTCTGTGATTACTATATCACTTTGCCAGCTTAAACAAGATAAGCTCTTAAGACTAAATCATAGGAACCACTTAAGTACCAATAAAATATATCAACCCGTCTCTTTGCTCGAAACAGACTCAATTACCACATAACTCATGAGGTCCAAAGATAACAAACGCAAAACTCGAAACACTTTCACTAAAACAGTATCATGCAACTGATCAATTTCTTTTTTTTCATATAATTCGTTCAACATTATCATCACAACCATAGTCTGACAATCACACTAATATACGAAATAATATGCTATTAGCAAGAATCATCATAATCTCTTATCACTTCATGAACTTAAAAAAAAAACACAATGAACTACTTCATCATGTCTCTAAAATCTAAATAAGATTGCATATACTTGATCTAGGGAAAGCCTAGTGCAAAAACCTCATAATTGAAACAAACTCTTTCAATAAGATGATAATAGAACATGATAATCTCACCAATGTACACCAACAGAAATCTCTTATTAGCTTTCATCCATTTAACTCTTATTGACACTCGACGCCAAGATAGTACACACTAAATGCTCCCTAGCCACACATGGCACAATCATGATCCTACCTCTGTTTGCAACCTCAACAACAGTTAAGAGGATATAATCAACATTCTAACTTATGTTCAACAATTAGAATGAAAGGTCCTTAACTTTAATAGTATAGGATACATAAGATAAGGTTTCACAAGGCGATACATCATCGTTCATCTAGTCATTTAAACATGTTTCAATAATTTTTAACATGGCAAGAATTAAGTAAAGCTATCATTCAAATAAGATGATCAAGATCCAAATAGAAGACAAATTCAAAATTAATATTTACCAAGGAAACATTCGAACACATCCTTAACTTAACCATCACTAGCGGTTAGAATAACCGAAAGATGACCTAGATTCCAATCCATCTAACAAATTTAACAGATTACTCGATCGTAAGGATCAAACCGGTTCATCAATATTTCCACACTTCTTAATAACAATAGGTCCTTGAACAGTATGAACAAACTTATCGACGATCAAGATGTCAATCTTACGAAAAAGAAAAGGAGAAAGTGACGTGGGAAATCTAGGGTAATAATGGGACTGCTCTTTTATTCATATGAACTGGGTTTTACAGAGTATGCTCTCTCACTAGATGATGAACTACTCCTGTATGCACTGAGAACACTACTTGTTCCTTTACAATGTTAGACTTGTAACACGAATCTAAGACTTGTACTTTTGTCTGATGGCTCTATCTTTTGTCTCTGTGTCCCTGTGTCTCCGTGTCTCTGTGTCCCGTCCAGGCTCCATCTTGAAATAGTACTCGAAGAGGTGGCAGTTACTTCCGGAGAAGACGTCTGATGTGAAGCGTTGCGACTGGTCAGAGTCAGGTGACGGTTGATAAAGAATCAACCGTTCGGCGGTTATATATCTATGAGACATATAACCGCATGGTGGTTATTCATCAGTGCTTCTGGATAAGAAACATCGTATGGTATGGAATATGCACGTGTTCCATTCATCACACGGTAGAGAATATACCTGGAATCAGTTTCAAGTATCAGTTCATACCTTTTACGAGCAGTTCTCCTGGTCGTAAGCTTAGCTTAGGCCTTCTTCCGACCAGGGTACCCATTATGTAACCTCTGGAATCTCTACGACCAGTGAGGTCGTGCACCTTAGGGGTTTCGACCATGAAGACGTATGGTCTATTATGTATTAAAAATAATACATAGAGGCTTTAATCCTCGTCAGCTAGCCCCCGAACTTCAAATGAATAGGTCGTGTGAACACCTTTCTTCTGATGAAGCCATTTCGGGCTGACGCTTATTTAATGCAAAGGCATTTGAAGCGGTTTGTATTCACTTTAAAGTTGAGAACTTCGTCTTGGGAATCGAAGAGTTTTTGCGTCCATTGGACTTCTACTCTTATCTTCTTCTTTAATTCTATCACAATCTGAAGGCTATAAATAACCCTCAGAAGGTAGATCTTTGAAGAGGAAATTTAGGAGAAATCCCCAGCTTTCTTAGTTTCGCTTCGTGTTAGAAAGTTTTCTTCTCAAACCTTCTCAAGGATGGGATTCAGAATTCCAGAGTTCATAACACCTTTATGTCTTTTGATAAGACAAAAATCATGGGACAAATTAACTTTTAGACCACCATTTCAAGACCAAGATCCATGGTGAGTGACCTTAAGGTGGTCTAGAAGTCAATTTGGTCTATGAATTTTGTTTTCAAGGTGAATATGGCCTTCGAAGATCGAGTGAATACTTCTTCATCTTTGATGTATAATCTCTGATCAAGATCGAGGTTTATGTCAAGAAAAAAGTGCGAAACCAACGCTTACTTGCTTGTACTTCTCCAGTCTCCTTTTGCTAGAAATCAACTTCGATCAATCTAAAGATATTCTTCGAAGGGCCAGTCGAAGGATTTTTGCTTAGAAGGTTATAGAAGACATGTAACCAGGGGATTTTTGTTTTGTAATATTTGGATCTTAATGAAATAAAGCTTCATTTTGTTCATATCTTTGTAATAAGGAATGAGGTTAAGTCGAACCTTGGATATTTTTTTCTAGTGGGCATGCGTCCAGATAGAAAAAGAATCCAAATAAACATCACTCTCATTATCCGATCTGAATGAGTAGCTTAAAGATTATGAGAAGAATGGTAAAAGGGGAAAAACATCCAATTAACTGTAGAAAGTTAATCTTGAACAGATCTTCTGGTGTTCCAATCGTGTCCGACCAGAACACTTCTCAGGAAAAGGTTCCTGGGGAAGAGGTGGTCGTGGAGGTTCCTAATCAGGATACTCCTAAAGCTAAGACTGTAGAGGATGAAGTGGGTAAAGAAGCCCCCGAGCAGGTTTCAACATCTGCTCAGGATCCTCTAGTAATCCTTACTGCTTCTCCGGAGGTAGTCATCTCCAGAGATCCTCAACAGGTGTAATATCCCGAAAGTGAGATAAGAAATGAATCGGGGGAGATTAAATTATTCGGGAGAGAATTCGATGGTGTTCGGGAGGGACCAACATGAAATTTCTCAGTTCAACTATTAGAGAGGGGGTTAATCGCTGATCTAATGGAACCTGGGCTTGGGCCTCGGCCCATGGAGGCTAAGGGGGTGGCCGGCCAAAGGGGGGGCACCACTCCCCCCCAAACCCTAACTGCAGCACCTCCTCCCACTTCCCCCACGCCCCCACCCCTCTCCCCTTTGTGTGGCCGCCTCTTCCCCTCCCTCCCACGCCTCCCCTCCCTGGCTGTTTTCCTCCTTGCGCCCCTCCCAAGCTCTCCTCCAAGGTTCCCCTGTAACACCCTGGCTATCCGGAAGCCAAGATGTCACCTAAAACATCTAACATACATCCATAATGCGGAAGAACTTGAAACAAGTATATCAACTAAAGACAAGATTAAGATAAACAGGACATGGTGAAGGTATCCTTCCTTCACCTTCTAAGTTATTTAATCTGAACATCAATAAAGAAGGTTCACACGCAGTAATAAATCAACATCCGTGGAGAAGGTATCCTTCCTTCTCCAATTATAATTTAATTATTACAGTTCATCGTTAACGAATGAAATATGGAACTAAAATTTAGACTTGAACATGAATTTGATGTTGTGAACAAGTAGTGCGTGTCTACTCCTCCCAAGAGCCAACATCGGGGTTACCTAAAATAAACAAGCAACGCAAGAGTGAGTCCATGACTCGGCAAATACGATTATCAATAAGATAATCATTCAATATGAATAAGACAAACTCATCATCGTGTTCGATCACATCACAACCGATTACAAATGAAAACATGATATGAATGCTCAAAATCAAAGGAATGGACTGCACACATGCATATACGGTATAGCGGTGAAACACCCGTCGGTGTTCACTCAAGCCCGCATCTTAACAAAAATGCGGGGATCCACTTCCCGTATGAAGAACGTTTCATACGGGTGTCCAACATTGCCCATCTTGGAGTTAATGGGTCTTACATGCCCATTCTGGAATTAATGGGTCTTTCAAATCCACTCCCGTGGACGGGACATGACAATGTCCAACACTGCCCACATTGGAATGGTGGGACTTGCAATCCACTTTCGTGGATGAAACATGCATAATGAATGCATAGAATGAAATACGAATATTGAAAGACATGATAACAAAACATGGATTCAACACATATGAAAGAACATAGACAATCCATCTTCTCTCATATCATATCAAATCACAGCATGACCATATAAACATTCATCAATCACAATCATTAAGGGTGGCAATGTACTTGCCTTCCACGATGCGACGCGTTGGTCGGCAAAGGTGATACTCCTAAACCCGAGGCTTCACCTCCTAAACAAGTAAAATAATTTCAATAAGGACATAATATACCCAACACTACTAATCGATGCTAAACACTGCTTCCCTGATGACTCTAGTCATTAATACAAAACTTAAAATGAAATCAACAATTTCTGACATAACTTAATTCTGGACAGCAGCACGGTAATTGACATATCTATTGGTCTGGAACTCGGAATGAGGTGAGACCAATTTCCATGGATTCTTAACTGACATATCTACAATACTCTGGTTGGGCAAAAGTTCAGATTTTGCCTCTAATAAAATTTGGCCCACGGCTCAAATCTGTTGACTGAATTAATAGACAGAAATATCGGCTAAATTAAAATATCCATAACTTTTGTTGTACAACTCCAAATTGGACGTTCTTTAACAATCTGAAAAGGTTAAGAAATTATCTACAATAACCTAGTTGGCACGACATTCATATATTGTCTTTAACAAAAAGTGGCACACGGGTCAAAATTAAAGATAGAAACTGACATACAAACTGGACAGACTGACATACAATCTGGACAGTCACAAAGAAAAGTGCATAACTTTTGATCTATAAATCCAAATGAGGTGTTCTTTATCAATCCTGAAAGCTAGTGATATCACCTTCAAAATTTGTTATGGGCAAGACCTCTGAATCACCCTCTAACTAGGCCATAAATCAACCTATACAGAGACTGCTATTTCTCGTCAGGATTCTGGACAGCAGATAATAAATCTATCATAACTTTTAACTCGAAAGTCGGAATGAGGTGATCTTGGCGGCCACCGAAAGCTAAGAACAAGACCTACAACTCTCCAGGAGACCCAAACTCCTGATTCGGCTTCTAAGGTCACGAAACAGTCCACGCAACATACTGGACAGATTGCTATCTACAGCAGACCGACATTGATCCAAGCAATTCTATTCGTTTCCTCTCCTACGACCAAACCACCAACCCCAACCGAGATACATTACCCTTGGAGCGCCCAGGAGCACGACGATCGAACCGTGGTGAAGATCTCCGGCCTCCTTGATCTGAACCCTTGCGAAACACCACCAAAACGACGCGAGAGGCCGGCAACGAGGGCTCTACACCGAGGGAAAACTCCGGGAGAAGGGGGCGCGACTCCGGGACCTTGGGGCAGCACCAATGGGGGAGGAGGAAGGGCGGCACCCTGCTGGAGGTGGCGCACAAGAAGGAGGGGAAGGTGAAAGTGGCGGCTGCACAAGGGGGGAGAGGTGGAAGGGGGTGGGAGCTAGGGTTTTCAGCCGCCCCCCCCCTAAAGGCCCCTATGGCCGGCCCCTTGGTGGGCTTGGGCCCCACGGCTGCCCCCCCCTTGGGCTCCAAGTCAGCCCCCCTTGGCCCACAAGGCCTCCTTTTGGGCTTGTTGGCCAAAGGCCCAGGCCAAAAACCAGAAGAATCGACGAAACGTCGAAATTGTGAATTTTAAACTCGATTTCGAACCGAAAACTTCCTAAATGAAAACGAGGTATTACATTCTTCCCCAATGTGATTCGACCCGAATCTAAACACACTTTAGAGAAAGAACAACCACGACTGAGAACAAACAACGGTAATCACGTACCCGTTGTGAACAACACCGTTAAAACTCACGCACACGAAACTCCAACTTCCCAAGTAGCGTCTCCCTCGATCGAAAATACCACAACATAACGACGTAACGCGACGTGCGAACTAACACTCAACCCGGTACTTCGGTACACTCATCGGAGAAAACTCGAAGGTAATATCTCACTCGATGGTCAACGGCGCAAACGAAACTCAAACTCGGATCTCCGGTACTCACCCAACACGATAACAAACAAGACGTTACGCACTCCACGCATGGACCGAGACGATCCCCGCGATCGCCAACTAGCTTAAAACAACCCAATGTACCTTGGGTTAACCTTCCCATTGAAACCGAACCACACGACAAGCACGAAGAACACGAAACTCGTGTTCCACCTTTCAATCGAACTTTTCACTAAAGCAAGGATCACCTCCTTTAACCGAAACACACTATCGAAACTCTTTTACCGCAAAACATATCTGAATAAGAAAGATTCACGCCACAACTATACGTTACCAACTGGTGCTCAAGAGTAAAATCCAAAATCGAGTTTCATCAAAAAACCTTTCCACTTTCCAAGTGGCAATTTGCAAAACGCCACGAAAGCCAAAGGGAGATCACTTGAATGCTCAAACCAAATACTTCTTTTGTTTTGCCTGAATTGGAAAGAAGCAAACATGCCAACACAACACCAACTCACAATGCAAGACACGATCCAACAACATAAAGCTCAAATGAGTAACAAGAAAACGCTTCAATACCCAAGGAAACATCCTTTTCTCAATTCCTCTTTTAGGAATAAAATTTCTCTCGACATTGGAATTGAATTCATCGCATACCACAGGGCTCAAACCTCTTAATTTAACATCCTCAAATTAGGCTTAAACCGAAATACATCATCCACACCTTTGTGGAGAGACTCTATTGATTCCATCAACACACTGGACCACTCCTTCAATTGATGACATTAATTTGATAGAAGGCACCAAAGCCCTCAAAACCCATGCAATCTCATCACCTCCAACTTTCAAGAATATCACATCAAAATTTTCAAGACACCCGCTATGAACTACAACAAAAGGGTTCTATCGACAATCATTCCACTACTCGAATACTCCAGTTTATATCTCCTCTACACACCAATCTTTGGGTGACCAAAAGTTTAGCATGAAAACAGAAGCCCAAATTTAACCTCCGAGACCTCTACAACGAATTCCTCTTATAACAAATAGTGAAATCATCGGATTAAATCTCTATGATCCCCACAATTCCGACATACTCACTCATTGACATCATCAGGAATCACTCATACCACATCGCGATACTTTCAATAGTGTTATCAGATAAAATTGATTACGTTTTCCATACATTTGATAATCCCCAACATTTCAACATGAACCAAGGTTCGGAACTACACTATACCATAGGTCCTACTTAGTCGGACAATATACGATTTTATCTCGAAACCAAACATTCCATCCGAATCAACTTCCTCCAAGAGATTCGTGACAAAACCAACTCATCTTCTATTACTCCTCCAATAGCTGGGTAGCAAAATCTCACCCCTACAATCAATTAACCACCACCAAACAAACAACAACATACGAGTTGTAAAACTTTACAGCACAAAACGGTTGATCCTTTCTCAAAAGAAAGAGGCGAACAAGAACAAATTTCACAACACAGGAAAATGTTACTGTTCACAGTGAGCACGAGACCAAAAGAAATAATCTGGTAACGAAGATCTGGGAAAACGAAAATTGAGTTCACCGTGGAGTGCACGCATCCCTCGAAAAGGGAATAGCAAATAACCACCAACAAGAAGAATGACATTGCGATTGAAACTCGACAACTCTTGAGTGAAAAGAGCAAAAAGTTTATGAACAATTCAAATAACAACAAGTTACAAAACTTGACTAAATTCTCAAATATTCATAATGCACTCTCTCCTTTAACACTGTAATTAATTCTTTGACTAACATCACTTTGCCACAAAGAACAAGATAAGGTCTTTAGTCCAAACCACAAGGACTAATTAAGAACCAATAAAAATTCTTCCATACGTTATATTTATTGAATAGTTCAACTACACAAGAAACATGAGATCCAAATAATCTCACCACCAAACTCAAACATTTCCAATTACAGATTTCGCGAAAAGCAAGTAGATTATTCTCCTCTTAAAGGAACCAACATAACTTCTTTGGTTGCAACCTCGCGTTGCCAACTCAAACCAAAGAGCCTTTAGAGTTAAACCACACAAATCTCTTAAGAAGCAACAGACAATCCAATACCTTAATTTATTTAAAATAATTTGATTACGGATGATTTAAGAGCTCAAAGAAAATATCACAAAGCTAAACTTGAAATATTCACATCGAACGATATCACCAAGGGCGATCAAATTACTATGGGTATTAACATCAATTTCACAACAACAATTAGAAAACACTTCAAAAGACCCACGTGAAAAGAATGAGTTGATTCTTTCTCGAAAGAAGAGACAAATGAAAACGATTTTCACCAACTAGAAAACTCATCCACCACTCACCGAACATGGGACCAAGAGAAGAAACCAATTAAGCAATGAACTCACGAACATAAGTGGAGTCCACGATTGAACGCATAAGCCTCACAAGAAGAGAATATCGAACCTTAATGAGATAAGAACAAATAAGTATTCAAAATCAAACACTTGCATCATCAAGAACCATTGCAACATTGTAACATATCGTTACTCGATAAACTTCATTTACCACATAAAGCTGAACCCCAAAAGATCATGAATACAAATTCTGAAATTTGATCATTTAGGAAATATCACCATGGGTGATCAAATTACTACGAGAATTAACCTCATTATCACATTTTTGACTATTTAATAACATCGACAACATACATAGTACCAAGAATCATCAAACTTTATTACTCCATCCTAAAACTTCCCAAAGGGAACACAAACCACAAGGTTGAAACAAATTTATCATAACAAGTTTATGCTAAGCAATAACAATATCACAAGGCACGCTAACAAAGACTACTTACGAAATTCATCTACTCAATTGTTGGTGTTGCTCAACACTTTCTTCAATACTCATTAACAAATGATGATTGTACTAACCACGCGTATACATACGGTACTAATTCTATTTGCAATCACATAACCATTTATAAACATAGATTCACATTTCACCTTTGTTCAGAAATCATTTCAAAACATGATTAAAGATTCACTAACATAATTTCCTATAAACAAGGTTTCATGAGTCGATACACCAGCACCCATCTGGTACTTTATACAAGTTTCAACAATTTTAGCATACTAGGAAATAGATAAATCTAGCTCTTATGTAAGATCTATAGGTTCTGAATAGATATTGACAGTCTTTATTTAACATACACCATGAATCAAATACAAGGACATATCAAATTAATCAGCCACTTCCATGGATGGTAGTTAAGAGTAATTGATTTGCACTATGCTAATAACCCAACTTGGTAACTCATATCATAACAATTTATTCGCTTAATCATAAATTCTCAATTTAAGCATGGCAAGACATCACAAAAGGATTCTAACACCTTACTACAAAAAAGAGAGACTTCAAACCTCAACGCTCAAGTAATCCAAAGAAACACATAAAGCCAAAGCTTTCCCAAGCAACCGAACTTACAACGGAAAACTCTTCACTAATCAAGTTATCAAATGAGTAAATGAGTCATTCTTTTTCAATGAGAAAGAAGGAGCAACCAAGAAAACATCAATCTTGCCAATTGACAACGATCACAAGTAGTAGAAACAACCCAACAGTTGAAAGGCAATATTTGTTTCAGAGACCAAGAGGGATCTATGGAAAACCATAACTATCATGGACCACAAATCCGGAGAAGTTCATCAACCACCACAGACAAGAATTGCCAAATTCCGAAATCAAGAAAGAGAACAACTTTCTAAAGCAACTCACGCTTAACACCTGAAACTATGGTACTCGGGGTAACTACTCCTCTAACCACGTTCTGCGAACAGTGGTGTAACCTGGTGAATCCCAGAGTAACAACCACGACCTCCACTTCTTATCATTTGATAACATCACGCCTCACCGAAATACTCAACTATGAATATATAGGATCATCTCATGACAATCATATTATTAGTTCATAGATATTGAATATCATAGCAGATCATATATTACCAACAAGGATGATAGTACAGAAGCAATTCAACAATTGCTCAACAAAATGAAACATAATAACAGATATTGCGGAAGCAATGTAATTTTCCAACCCCACCTACTGTGCACAGTGTGTCATTTTAATGTTCGTCTATTAACCACGGACCTAAAGCCCGCTCTGATACCAACTGTAACACCACGCTATCCGAAGCCAAGATGTCACCTAAAACATCTAACATACATCCATAATGCGGAAGAACTTGAAACAAGTATATCAACTAAAGACAGCATTAAGATAAACAGGACATGGTGAAGGTATCCTTCCTTCACCTTCTAAGTTATTTAATATCGAACATCAATAAAGAAGGTTCACACGCATAATAAATCAACATCCGTGGAGAAGGTATCCTTCCTTCTCCAATTATAATTTAATTATTACAGTTCATCGTTAACGAATGAAATATGGAACTAAAATTTAGACTTGAACATGAATTTGATGTTGTGAACAAGTAGTGCGTGTCTACTCCTCCCAAGAGCCAACATCGGGGTTACCTAAAATAAACAAGCAACGCAAGAGTGAGTCCATGACTCGGCAAATACAGATTATCAATAAGATAATCATTCAATATGAATAAGACAAACTCATCATCGTGTTCGATCACATCACAACCGATTACAAATGAAAACATGATATGAATGCTCAAAATCAAAGGAATGGACTGCACACATGCATATACGCAGATAGCGGTGAAACACCCGTCGCAGTTCACTCAAGCCCGCATCTTAACAAAAATGCGGGATCCACTTCCCGTATGAAGAACGTTTCATACGGGTGTCCAACATTGCCCATCTTGGAGTTAATGGGTCTTACATGCCCATTCGGAATTAATGGGTCTTTCAAATCCACTCCGTGGGCGGGACATGACAATGTCCAACACCGCCCACATTGGAATGGTGGGACTTGCAATCCACTTTCGTGGATGAAACATGCATAATGAATGCATAGAATGAAATACTGAATATTGAAAGACATGATAACAAAACATGGATTCAACACATATGAAAGAACATAGACAATCCATCTTCTCTCGTATCATATCAAATCACAGCATGACCATATAAACATTCATCAATCACAATCATTAAGGGTGGCAATGTACTTGCCTTCCACGATGCGACGCGTTGGTCGGCAAAGGTGATACTCCTAAACCCGAGGCTTCACCTCCTAAACAAGTAAAATAATTTCAATAAGGACATAATATACCCAACACTACTAATCGATGCTAAACATCGCTTCCTGATGACTCTAGTCATTAATACAAAACTTAAAATGAAATCAACAATTTCTGACATAACTTAATTCTGGACAGCAGCACGGTAATTGACATATCTATTGGTCTGGAACTCGGAATGAGGTGAGACCAATTTCCATGGATTCTTAACTGACATATCTACAATACTCTGGTTGGGCAAAAGTTCAGATTTTGCCTCTAATAAAATTTGGCCCACGGCTCAAATCTGTTGACTGAATTAATAGACAGAAATATCGGCTAAATTAAAATATCCATAACTTTTGTTGTACAACTCCAAATTGGACGTTCTTTAACAATCTGAAAAGGTTAAGAAATTATCTACAATAACCTAGTTGGCACGACATTCATATATTGTCTTTAACAAAAAGTGGCACACGGGTCAAAATTAAAGATAGAAACTGACATACAAACTGGACAGACTGACATACAATCTGGACAGTCACAAAGAAAAGTGCATAACTTTTGATCTATAAATCCAAATGAGGTGTTCTTTATCAATCCTGAAAGCTAGTGATATCACCTTCAAAATTTGTTATGGGCAAGACCTCTGAATCACCCTCTAACTAGGCCATAAATCAACCTATACAGAGACTGCTATTTCTCGTCAGGATTCTGGACAGCAGATAATAAATCTATCATAACTTTTAACTCGAAAGTCGGAATGAGGTGATCTTGGCGGCCACCGAAAGCTAAGAACAAGACCTACAACTCTCCAGGAGACCCAAACTCCTGATTCGGCCTCTAAGGTCACGAAACAGTCCACGCAACATACTGGACAGATTGCTATCTACAGCAGACCGACATTGATCCAAGCAATTCTATTCGTTTCCTCTCCTACGACCAAACCACCAACCCCAACCGAGATACATTACCCTTGGGCGCCCAGGAGCACGACGATCGAACCGTGGTGAAGATCCCGGCCTCCTTGATCTGAACCCTGCGAAACACCACCAAAACGACGCGAGAGGCCGGCAACGAGGGCTCTACACCGAGGAAAACTCCGGGAGAAGGGGCGCGACTCGGGACCTTGGGGCAGCACCAATGGGGAGGAGGAAGGCGGCACCCTGCTGGAGGTGGCGCACAAGAAGGAGGAAGGTGAAAGTGGCGGCTGCACAAGGGGAGAGGTGGAAGGGGTGGGAGCTAGGGTTTTCACCGCCCCTAAAGGCCCCTATGGCGGCCCTTGGTGGGCTTGGGCCCCACGGCTGCCCCATTGTGCTCCAAGTCAGCCCCCCTTGGCCCACAAGGCCTCCTTTTGGGCTTGTTGGCCAAAGGCCCAGGCCAAAAACCAGAAGAATCGACGAAACGTCGAAATTGTGAATTTTAAACTCGATTTCGAACCGAAAACTTCCTAAATGAAAACGAGGTATTACATCCCCATTGCTGACGGCCAAGGGAAGAAGAGGATCTTCTATTAGCAGCCGGCCAAGAAGGAAGGAAAGAGGAAAGGAAGAAGGGAGAAGAGAAGGGAGAAGAGAAGGAAGCAGGATCACCATCTGGGGTTCGCAATCTTCAGCGGCTTCAAGGGTAACGCGTCGTTCGTTGTTCGGTAATTAGTTGTGGAAGAGTAATCGGGTAGTTTTGGTTAGGTCGCAAATCTTCCCGCTGTAATTGTAGATTCGTCCAGTAGCTTGTGCGATCAATTTCATGTGGTTATATGCCGAATTAGGAGTTTTGGTCTCCTAGAGAGTTGTAGGTTTTGTTCTTAGCTTTCATTGGCCGCCAAGAACGCCCAAATCCGATTAACGGTCATGGAGTTATGAATTTTGTAGTATCGTTGTCCTATTGATCTGTCAGCTTTTGGACAGTCTGTAGGAATCTGGTGAAAACTGCTACTTAAAGGGAGAATCAGGGGATCTCAGTATAACGACAAATGTAGGTAATTTCCATACCTTTTCATAGAGATAAATAACGCAAGATTTGGACGTTCGTACCAAAAGTTATGGAGGTTTAAGTGTACTGTCCAGAGAGACCGATGTGATAATTGTTGTTCAGTAAATTGTGTTGGTAGGGGTAGTTTATGGCAAAATCAAAAGGGCTCCCCAACTAAGTTTATCTAGGTAATTCAATTACCTTTTCAGAAAGTCTAAGAGCATCTTAGTTGGACTTCTGAGCAGAAATTTATGTATTTTAGAATTTGGCTGTCCACAGTGATCACCAAAGCGATCGCTAGAAATTGGAGGATTTGATAACACTTGGGCGGTTAGCGAGTTCGTTTGTGTTGTTTTTATGCTTTTAGTCCAGTATGTTGGTCTTAGATTGGGATATCTTTATGTTCACATGGGAGCGTGACCCCAGGGGCAGCGCCCTCTTCGCGTCCACCGTTCTCGCACGGTTGAGGCAAGTATTCGGGCTATTGCACCTTTATGTTTTTATGATGAAAATTGTGATGGGTCTTGTTGGTATTAGCCATGTATACTTGTTAATGAGATGAGTTACCATTTATCTTGATGACTGCTAGTTATGGTTAAAGAATTCTTCCGCATGATTTTAGTGCTTACATGTTTATGTGGACACTTTGAATTCTTACATGTGAAAGATGTTGTCATGGTGCATATGCATATTTTGAGCATGTTGAGTCTTGGTTATGTGGTTACCAAGTTTATATAGTTGAGGTCCCCGTCATGCAATGACGGGCTTGAGGTCCCCACATTCGTGGAATGTGGGCTATGAGTAAAGAGGTCCCCATCATTAAGATGATGGGCAGAGGTCCCTATACATGTGGTGTATAGGCTCTTGGTCCCTGTGCCAGAGGGCACAGGCAAGGGTTTTCATTGACGGATGAACACCCCGCATTACCGGTAAAAATACGAAAAGAGATAAAGTTCAAAAGGAGCATTTCATGGGTTGCATTTCTTAAGTTTAAAGGCTATGTTCAGTGTATTGTTATCGTGGATTATCAATGCTATGCTTGTATTCTTGTGTATAGCCTTGTTGGTACTTGCTGAGTCTTTGGCTCACTCTTGCTTTATTGTGTTTTAGGTACCAATGGTAGGAACGTCATGCATGGGAGGGAGTAGTTGTTGGACACACACACTAGCTCACGCTCTTAAGACGTTTACCACTTAGCTTCAATTTAGAAATAAATAAACTGCTTGGTTATCACCCATAGATGGTTTTGGCTTGAGTAACTGTTTATTTGTAATAATGATATTGCCAGGTCTTGGTATGTTCATTTGATTATCATGCTTGTTTATGAGAATTTTGATAAATGCTATGTTACATTGTTGAACTCTCGATATAGCTGATTAAACAAAGGAGACTCTGTCGAAAATTTGTAGATTGTGCTAGGTTAGTTTATTTCCAGTAGCATTCCAGGCTCTTTTAGAGTTGGGGTGTTACAATAGGTTCCACCTTCTCCTGGAAACACCTCTCAGGTTAACAAGTTTCCTTTTTCCCCCCGATTTATCGAGGATAAGGAACTTGACGAGGCCTGGGGAAAGATATCGGACCGTCAAGCTGAGATTGGTCCAGATACATTTTTTGCCGAATATAATGACATTGCAATTCGGGTAAGTGTTCTATGACCATCCTTACAACTCTTTCTTTTGAGGTCTTGTTGAAAACTTGTCAAAAGAAAGGGACTTATTTTTGCAGCATATGGTCGAGAAATATGCTGTGGTCGGAGGACTGTCCCACCGAATAAAAACTTTTGACCAGAAGCATTCCGATCTGAGAAGTAAGAACATTTCTCTTTTGGCTTGACTTCCTAAACTTGTCAAAAGAAAGGGACTTATCTTGTTTCTCTTTTCATAACGCAATCCTCTCTTTCTATCATATTTGATAGATTTAGAGAGAATTAAAGAAGAGGTCATGACTAAGGAAGCCATAATAATAAAACTTAGGGAAGAAAATCAAGGTAAAGACCTGTCGATCGAACATGCGATGACCAGGCAAAAGGAGGTTTTCGACTCTTGTGAGAAGAAAATCAAAGGTAACTGGTCGTAGACTTAACCAGTATTCCATAACTCCAATTTTAAAGTGTGTGTTAATTTTTATCCACTCGTGTAGAAAAAACTCAAGCACTTGAACGAGAAGAAAAGACTCTTGAGTTTGAGCGTGGCCAAGGGGCTGAACTTGATCGAAGTCTTTAAGACAAAGTCAAGGCTCTGAACAAGATGCTCTTCGACCTAGGGTCGGGAGCGCAACTGCCCATTCTAAGAGATCCTGCGGAGAGAATCAATTTTCTCGGCCATCAACTCGAAGATCTCAAGGGAGTGATTACACTCTTTCGAGAGAACCATGCTAAGACAATGAAGGAAGCTATCGCAAATAGAGTTAGTGTTGCCTTAGCAAAACTGAAGGCTTCCGACCCATCTGTTAGTCTTATTAGAGCTGTTGAGGAAGACTTCGACTGCTCCGAAGATGAAGCAACAAAACTTCTCGAGGAAGTGAGACCTCTCGGAGAGAAAGTTGCTGAGGAAATGGAAGTCGGATCTCCATCACACAGCAACCAATCTGGCGGTTCTAACAAGTAGATAAATGTAAAATTCAGAATTTTGTTAAACGAAACTTACCTTTTATCATCAATGAAGATCTTGCTTTGTTTTATCAATGTTATTAAATACTCATATATCTCCTAGCCCCCGACTGATTATATTAGTAGATGAACTTTACTAAAAAAACAGTAGACCAAGAAATTTGAGTAATAACAATGACCATGGTAGAAGTGCTGATAATGTTCATGACAGCGATCCAGTGAACACTAGGAAATCATGTGGTCGGAACCGGCTGATGATTCCGACTAGTCTAGATCTTGTCCATTATCGAATCACTATGAGATACCACTTGTAGTCTGAAGATATAGCAAAGACTGGTTTTGATGATAAGAAGATATGCATTAAGAATGTATGCAAAAAAGGAAATGAAAAGATAAGTATCTTTGTTTATAAATTATTCAAATCTGGTCGTAACGAATCCCAAGAATTGAAGATTTGTAAAATATCTCGCGAGACATGCTCATGCTCAAATCCGACTGGCAGCGAGGATCGTAGGAAAAGGACCGTCACTAGGAAGCTCCTTCCAGTGGCAGGACCACGTGCAGAGAGGAGAGACTTCGACCAAGAGGCTTTCCGTGTCCCGACCAGTAGCCAAACTCGAGTAGAACAGAATGTTGAAATAAAATAACAGTCTTCAAATTCGAGAAATAATGAAAACCATATAAATTGTCTGAGTTGGTACTCCTTATACTCGTATGTTTCTTTTAAGAAAAGAGTATTTGGTTGTGCGTGTGTATCATTGAAGAAATGATCACAACTAAAACCGGTGTGGTATGTGACATTTAAGTCAGCAACCATGAGTAATGGAGATTCCTTCAAAAGAAATATTGGAAAGAATGAGTGTCTTCTCCGACCAACCAGCAACAATAAAGGCATATGACCAGATACGACGAATAAAAAGTATAAACAAGCATACTTATCGTTGAAAAAAGGAAATGCATCTTTATTGAAATAGGAAATGAAAGAAATACAGGAAATTATACAAAGAACGTACGCAATTGATCAATATTCCAAGAATTAGACAAAACTTGCCCATCTGACATAGCTAATCGTACCGATCATGGTCAGGTGACTTCGACCACAGTGTATGGACCTTCCCATTTAGGTGAAAGTTTGTTGCGACCCGCTTGGTTCTGAATTTTTCTAAGAACCAGATCACCTACAGCTAGGCTGCGAGGTTGCACCTTACGACTGTGGTACCGACGCATGGTTTGCTGGTAGATTGCTAATCATAGCAAAGCTCGATTTCGTCATTCTTCAAGGAAATTGATGTCATCAAGTCGTCGTTCACACTGATCACTTTCGGAAAAGCAATCAGTTCGAGCATAACCAATTTTGAGTTCTGGAGGAAGCATGGCTTCAGCTCCGTAAACCATAAGTTTCACTGGTCGCACAACTAGTTGTGGTACGAACGGCCCATAATACAGAAGGAAGTTCTTGGACCCAAGCTCCTGACCGTTGAATTAACTGGTCAAAAACTCGTCGTTTGATTCCTTGCATTATGATACCATTGGCTCGCTCAACTGCTCCATTGCTTTGCGGATGAGCAACAGAAGCGAAATGTATCTTGATACCTAAATCCTCACAGAATTCCTGAAAATTACTGCTCGAGAACTGAGTAGCGTTATCAGTGGTTATACGACTGGGTACACCAAATCGTGTGATCACGCTTTTTCTGAGAAACTCTTGGCGGCTTCAGTTGTAATTTTTACAACCGGCTCGGCATCGATCCATTTGGTGAACGTGTCAATCATGACGAAAAGGAACTCAAAGCCCCCGGGTGCTCTTGGGAAAGGTCCCAGAATGTCTAGTCCCCAGGTTGCAAAAGGCCAAGAAAGAGGAATTATTTGCAAAGCTTGGGACGGCTGATGTACTTGTCGGC
Organism: Ampelocalamus luodianensis; assembly: GCA_036346255.1. NCBI lineage: Eukaryota > Viridiplantae > Streptophyta > Magnoliopsida > Poales > Poaceae > Ampelocalamus > Ampelocalamus luodianensis. The sequence goes on from CM070637.1 coordinate 28,982,618, forward strand.
TATGAAACTGACATTGTACGCACTTCTTCACGAGCCCTTTTGCATCATGAAGGGCAGTTGGCCAGTAGTATCTGTAACACCCCAGTCCAGAAGGGACCCAGAATGCTACTAACTAGACAATCTTAATAAATTTTGGCAGAACCTCCATTGTAAAGTTAATTACATGAAGGTTCCAACACACAGATTAATCAAATATTAACTAAAACTTTCATCCAAAGACATCAAAAGATAATCAAAGACATGCTAAGTATTTAATATATCTAGAGAGATATGAAGTTCCACTACCCATCATTATTACATTTAATCCATTGCATGAGACAAAATATAATAATCCTTGCATTTACTAAAATCAATCACGTTCTGAAGATCATTCATCTTTATTTAGTTCGTGTGGCATGTGTGTGACTAGCAGTCTACTTTCCCCCATGCATGTTGTTCTTGGCTCGGGTACCTAAAACAACAATAAAAGCAAGAGTGAGTCCATAGACTCAGCAAGTACATAAAGAAACTATAACATCAGCATCCACGTAAAGGAGATCAACAATAGAACATCTCATATGCAAATACAATGCTCAAGGATCCTTTATCTTTAACTTTCGTGTGCATTACACGTGTGCAGAGTATGCAACCGCCGCCGCATACCCATGCTGCGCGCGCGCACGCACAGGACCAATTGCCGTTACTCCGCAAGTAACGGGACCTCAAGCCCACACTACACGCAGTGTGGGGATCTCGGCCCGTCACATTCATGACGGGATCTCAAGGAAACATGCTTGGTCACCGCGTGACCAAGCCTCAAAGATGTTCTCAATATGCATATGCTCATCTCTTATTCAGAGTAATCTTGCCAAAAGACAACAACATTGTACCACAGTAAAGCATAAGCATAATTGAGCAATCATCATACTTAAACAATCATCAAGTAAGCCATCTTGCTATGCAACCATATATCAAAAAGCACACAAACATAGCAAATCAATCACACCCATTTAACAAATAATGCACTTGCCTCAACCGTGCGAAGGTGGATGTCGAGGATAAGGTATTGCTCCCGGAGCCAAACCCATACCTGGACATACAATTGAGACATGCTAAGGCTACCATATAAGTCTAATAACAAAACCATAAACACAAAATGAGCACATTGTCCACTAAACGAGATCCCCAACTCTATTGCTAGCTGTCAGTTTTCTTTTCCAGAGAACAGCCCCCTTCGAAAACAACATAACTAAATGTACAGAAATCCAAATGGATTGATCTTGGACAATCTGAAAAGGTTATTGAATGCCCCTTCTAAACCTAGTTGGTGAGGTTCTCTGATTCGGTCCTTTACTAGCCCTACCAAACAAAACAACAGAGTATCAATTCTCGCGTCGGGTCTCTGGACAGCAACAATGAAATTATCATAACTTTCTCTACGTTCGTCCGAATTTCATGATCTTTAGTTTTCCTGAAAGCTGGAAGGATTATCTACATTTTGCTTTCTGGTGAGCCCCTCTGATTTGTCCTCTAAACACACGCTTAAGTCGAAACACTAAAACCTGTCAGACCAACCACCATTCCGCAGCACAGACTCCCTAAGAAAAAATCTTAACTTTTGCTACAAAGGTCCAAATGATGTGATTCTTGTCGGCAATGAAAGGTAACGAGATAACCTACAACTCTATAGGAGATCCCAAGTTCCAATTCGGCGCTTAACAATTTCTTATTTATTAAACAAGATGACTGCAGATTCTCGTTAGGATTCTGGACAGCAAACACTAAACAAATAACATAACTTTTGACTCGAATGTCGGAATCAGATGTTCTTGGCGGCCACTGAAAGCTAATAACATTATCCACAATTCTCTACGAGACAAGATTCCCAGATTCTGCTTCTAAGAACACGAAAACAGCCACACAAGTTTCTGGACAAAACGCGATCTAAACCCGACTCGGCTTAAATATCAAATTTGCGACTAATCGGAAGGGGGAAAGAGACATACCCTTGAAGAACCATTGCTGGACATGAGGAACACCTACCCCAGGTCATGATATCTCCTGTCCCCCTCTCCACTACTTCTCCTCCTTCTTCTTCTGGGCCGAGCACCACTTGGTGGATCCCTCCTTCTTCCTTCGCGAGGCCGGGCAGCACCAAGGGTGATCCTCGCCGGCAGCGGATGGTCTCACCGGAGGAGGAAGCAAAGGTGGAGGGAGGAGGCGCAAGAGGGCAGCCAAGGGAGGAGAAGGAGGTGGCGGCCACAAGAGGGAAGAGGGGAAAGGGGTGGGGCGGCTAGGGTTTTGGGGGGAGAGTGGTGCCTCCCCCCTTTTTGGCCAGCCACCACAAGGCCTCATGGGCAGAGGCCCAAGGCCCAGGTTGTCAGGATTTTCCATAAACCCCCCTCTCTTTTCTGTTAGAATATTTTGCTAATTGGTCCTTCCCCTAATTTTTGATTATTCATCATCAAACTTTCTTCCGAATCCATTTGGGGTATTACACGCTGACTGTTAAATTTACTAATCTCTATTAGATTCTTCTCCCGAATCAAACTCTAATTAATCCTTCTCTTTGAATATTTGTTTTCTTCCGAATTCTATTCTAGTGTATTACATTCTACCCCCCTTAAACACAATTCGACCCCGAATTCTAATCACGCTTAGCACCAAAGAACAATTCCAGTTAAAATTTACCATTCATTACGGCGTACCTGCTGTGAACATTACTAGATAAAGCTCCACATACGAGACTCCAATTCCCAAGTCGGTTCCCCCTCGAACTCATGAGACCACTGTCCCATGACATAACTAACATTTTACGCCTTAATACTCATCTCAACCTCTCATGAGTCACTCAACGGACACGTTTCGAAGGCACGATCTTACTCGTGGGCCAACGGCCCTAACGAAACTTCACGCTCCAGCTTTCTCCCGAAACTTCGCCTATTTCAGAAACAACCAATGTAACAAAGGACAACATTTTCCTTTAGTACCAAACCACACAACCTGCACAAAACACACAAAACTCTTGTTCCTTGTTTCAATTGATCTCTTCACTTTAACAATAGACACCTCCTTTCACTAGGAATGCACAATAGAACTCGATTGAAAATCAAGGATTCTCATCACAAACACACATCACCAACTCCCCACCAAAAGAGTTAAATTCAAAACCAAAAGATTCATCATGAGACTCTTCCACTTTCGAAGTAGGCAGCATGCCAAAGAACACCACATAAGCTAAAAACGAAAATCACTCGATTATCCAAAATAACCATTTCCTTTCTTTTTGTTAACCAAAAAGAATCAAGCAAACCAAGAAAAACCAGGAGAACATTTCATTATCCGAGAATACCACCTTTTCCTCAACCTTTCTTGTAAGAATTCAATTTTTTTTTCTTAAACCAAAAGATTTCAAATCATCACATATCACACTAATGCACTTCTCTTAAATTGACAACTTCAATGCTATGCTCAAACCGATTACAAAATCCACACCTATGTAGAGAGACTCTTTCATCTCACAATAACATACTCGGATCAACTTCTCTATCAAAGGAATTATTTTGACAAATAATTCCCAACATTCCTCAATATAAATTTCATCCACAATCACATTTATTCACTTTACCCAAAGTATTCTATCCAAAACAACACACTATGTAATACCCCAAAAGTATTTGAAAGGATTATCGAGAGAGAATTAAGTTATTTAAAGAGAAGGACTATTTAGAAATTGAATTGAGGGAAGGATCAAATAGAAAATAGTTATTTAACCAGTTAAAGAGGGGGATTACGGCGAAATTTGGACAACCTGGGCTGAGGCCTCAGGCCCATTGGTATTTGGGCCAAAGGTGGGAGGTGGTGGCCGGCCATAAGGGGTGAAATTAGCCATAGTGGCCCATGAGAAAATCAACCACCAACAAAAGGAGGAGGGGAAACACTAAGTTTGCTACAGTAATTCTGTGCTACAGTACCACCGCCGTCACTGTAGCACGGTACTGTAGCAATCCCTCTCCTCCATGGTGGTGCCCCTCTCCTCCGATGCCTCTTCATTGTGGTGGCCGGCCAAGAAAAAAAGAAGAAGAAGGAAGAAAGGGAGAAGGGAAGAGGAGAGGAAAGGGTGAAGGTTCGTGGGCGGCATCCTGGTCATCGGCATTCGTCAAGGGTAACCCCGGATTCCCCCGAGTAGATGCATCTTTTGATTGTTGTAGCAATGTCGGTATTTCTGTCTCCTCAGGACAGATCGCATTAGACAGACGTTTTGATATAGTTAAGTGCGGATTCAGTCTTGGGCTTCTCTTAGAGAGTTGTGGAGGACGTCAATAGCTTTCGATGAAGTGCTAGATCATATTATTTGGACCTCTGTAGCAAAAGTTATTAATTTATTAGTGCGACTGTCCTGCGAATCAGTCAGTGTTTTGACAGGTTTTAGTAATATGACTTGTGCGATAAGTTAAGTGGGGAATTAGAGGATCTCAGTATAACGAAAGTTGTAGATAATTGTCGTAGCTGTCAGGGAAGCACAAGAACGCGAAATTTGGAGAAACGAGCTGAAAGTTATGATCAATTTAGTGTACTGTCCAGAGAACCTGACGTGAAAACGATGTTCTGTTATTTCGCATGTTAGGGGTAGTAGATGGCCGAAACAGGAAGGCTCACCAACTAGGTTTAGTTGGGGAATTTGATAACCTTTCAATGAAGTCCAAGAACACCTAATTTGGATCCCTGTACGAAAAGATATGAATTTTAGAACATGACTGTCCACAGAGGGGACAAAGCGACATCTAGAAATTGGGGCTGGGTTCGCGTTAAAGGAACTTTTGTGAGTCCGTGTTTACTTTTATGGTTTGAGTGGTCCTCTATTGCTGTCTTATCATTTCTTAATTGAATGTTTAGGTGGGGGACTTGTTCCGGAGGCGGCACCCTCTTCGCGTCCTTCGTTCCCGCTCGGTTGAGGCAAGTGCATCGTTTGATCCTTGTTTGTGATTGCTTGGACATGAATGCGGGTTTGATGCTTGTTAATGTCGTATGGCTATTGATAAGTTGGGGCATTTTGATATCATGTTGAGGCCTGGTCTTGTGATGACCAAGCATGCACATCTTTGAGGTCCCCGTCATGAATGTGACGGGCTTGAGATCCCCACACTCGTGGAGTGTGGGCTTGAGGTCCCCAATACTTGCGGAGTATTGGGCAATTGATCCTCGTGCGTGCGCGCACACGAGCATGGGTATCTGCAAATGACGGTTGCATACTTTGCATTACCGGTAAAATGCACAAAGAGATAAAGAAAAGGAATCCTTGAGCATTGCATTTGCATGTGGAATGATTTAGTGTTGTGCTCCTGAATATGGATGCTGATGTTATGGATTGAATTATGCGTCTTTTTATTTATGTACTTGCTGAGTCTGTGGACTCACTCTTGCTTTCTTGTTGTTTTTAGGTACCCAGTTCAAGCGCAGTATGCATGGGAGGGAGTAGCGTTATGCTTTGCACGCACACTGTCATGAACTTAAATTCTCGGATCATGCCTTATTAATTAAGCTACTGATAAAAGATTTGACCTGTTTATGTTTCCGTATCGGATTATTTGTAATAATGATGAGTAGTCTAGTTGGAAGTTTGAGGATTTGTTCAGTCGATTAGTAAGTTCTTGAGTACTTATTGTTGATCATGAATATTGGAGTACTTCTTTGTAACTCCCTTTTAACTGTTGAAACCCATGTGATGTTAGAAATACAAAGGAGACTCTGCCGAAATTTAGTAAATTATCTTAGTTTAGTTTTGTGTAAGGTTACTTTAGTAGCATTCTTGGCTCTTTGTGGAGTTGGGGTGTTACAGTTGGTATCAGAGCGGGCTGTAGGTCCGTGGTGATTGGATTTACAACTTAGGCAACTTAAGTTGCTAAAATTTTGTAATGGTTAATGAACTTAAAAATTTGACACGCTGGTGCACAGTAGAATGGGAATGGGCATTGCATTGCATTTTCGTTTCCGTTATATCGTATTGATGATTGCTGGTATGAATTGAGTATGATTGCTCATTAATTGATTATATAATTATTATGTGTGGGGATAACCCATCTTGAGAGGTTGAGGTCGTGGTTGTGGCCCTGGGTTTTACCAGGTTACACCACCGTCATGTGTGAGAATAGGGAAGTGGTTACCTCGGATATCTTAGTACAAGTGTTGATAGTGAGTATCTTTAGAAGAGTTGTTCTCTTCCTTGAATTTGGATTTGATCAACTCTTATCCGGTTGTGGTTGATGAGTTTCTCTTGGGTATCAGTTCATTGCGGTTGATGGGTTGCTTTGAAAAAAGTTGTGTGTTTCCTTTGGCTTAATTTGTCGTGTAAATCAATTATTATTTTTCCCAACTGTTGAGTTATTCTCGCGGTTGGTGAACTTTGTTAATTGTCAAGATTGACCTTTGTATTGGAGTTTTGTCTTTTTTATTGGAAAACTTGACCTATTTATTCACTTGATGTTTTTGGTTAATGAAAGTTTTCTTTTACAGGTCCTTTAGTACGTGGAGACTTTGACTCAGTGTATCTCTCTTGGGTATTTTGAGTGTTGAAGATTAATAGTTCTCTTTTATGAAAGAAGATGTTAAACCCTTTAGCGATGTTTTGTCTTGGTTAAGTGACAGGTTATAATCAAAGCAATTAATGGATACGATATGGATTATCAGGTTAGGTCTGCAGTGTGTGCATGATCGATCAAACTAAGATCCTTGAAAGGAAAGTTGATAAATTTGAAAGTTTCTTGTAGTAATTCTTGATGAGTTGTGATTAAGAGTATACTTATATCTAATTGTAATCAATAGAGTTGATAAGAAGTGTGGAACATTGATGAATTGAGTTGATCATTAAGAGTGATACATTTGGTAAACTTCTTTGGTAAATTAGATTAATTGATCTCAATGGATTAATCTAACCATTTGAGATGGTTAAGTTCAAAAGGAGTTAGATTATTGTCTTAGTGGATATTAATCTTGGAGTAACCTTTGGTGGATACTTAGTGATTGTATGTAATCGCTAGGTGCAATTATTGTCTATTAAAGTTTGGTGTTGAGTATCACTAAAAGATAAACTGATGGGATTTAATGGATGAACAATGTTTACGTGATGGTAGAACTATCGGATAATAGTATGTCTTTGATGGAAGGGTTTTGGAATAACCTTTTAAATAGAACTATCGGATAATAGTATGTCTTTGATGGAAGGGTTTTTGAATAACCTTTTAAATTGTGTAGTCGGTTCCCTCTAAAATAAAGCGGTTGTTGTAGTGAGGTTGTAAGAATTTGGTATACCCTCAATTGAGGATGAGATGATAATCTAGTATATAACAATTTGGAAAGCTTTTGAGGACTTTTTAAAGGAAGGGTTGACAATAACGAATCTTGTTAAGAGTGAATTACTCTTGATGTTAGAAATACAGTCTACAAGAGATTGTGAGTGGTGATAATTCTTCTCGAGAGAAAGTAAGTTGATTGCTTTTCATAATATGTATTAAATGAAATGTTTGGAGTTTTGCATTCGTGATCTTTTAGAGTTCATGAATTATGTAGTAGATGAAATTAGTTGAGCAATGTGACTTGTGGGAAGGTTCTGTTTGGTTCCTAAGTGATTAATGTGGTTTGGTTCGTAAGTAGTGTTGTAATAAAAGAAAAAAATTTCTTTGTTAACGGAAAATGTGTACCATAAGTATTTGAGGTTGGAGTTAAGAATTGTGATCTGTAATTTTTTCTGTTGTTAAAGATTAAGAGTTTCTTGGGTTTCCATAGCAGTGTTTTATTATGATTTATGGAGGTTTGAAAGTTCCTTATTGTGGGACATGTGCCCTTATTTACAGACTCGTATTTTGTTTTCCGAGATCATTAATATTTGACTGTTCCTCTTGGTCTCGGGCTCACTCCGAGGAGCAACATTTTTCTTGTGCGTTGAAAATTTGTATTTGGTTGTTTCTTCCTTTTGAGAAAGGAATTAACCAACTTGTGTTGCCAAAGTCTGATAAAGTGTATTATGGCGATTGGTTGGTGGTAGACAAGTATATGATAGTGGTGAAATTTTGGGAACCAAGCTATTTGAAGAGCAGTAGATAGTGAATTGGTTTTTGACCTATAATACCTGGAGGGAGTTATATTTAAATAGAAGGTTTGTCGATGAAATAAAATTGATTAGTGTTACAACTAGTGGAACCTATGACGAATTATGATCCAGTAACATTTGTCCATGTTGGGATGTTGGGATTATCGAAAGTATGGACTCTTGATAAATTTATTAGAGTATCACAATTGGATACTTAGTAAGATTGTGTATTTGGATACTTAGTAAGATTGTGTAGAAGAGTTTTGATGGTGAAGGTTAATGAGAGTAGCGGTGTGGAGAAACCTAAGTGTTGTGCTAATTAATGGGATAGCAGGAATTGTTGAGTTATTGTCGTATGATTCGGCCTCGATGAGTAACCCTTTGGGAGTTAGATTATCTCTAAGTATAACTTGGTCAAGAATTTATTTATTTATTGACGTTGGTAATTGAGTATGTTTGAATCGTGGTCAATCAATTAGAGTATTGCGAATGGGTATATTGTAGTTGTGTAACTGAATTGGATTGGTGTGGATTAGAGGCCTAAGATTGGTGAAATAAATCGCCTTGGGGCGGTTACCTGATTAGTGATGAATATTGATAATAATAACCGAGGTTATTGTGAGCTATGTGAAATTTTAGTAAACGAATTTAAAGATTTCCTATCAATTATACCAGAAACTCATGGTAGAAAACTTGGAGGTTGAATTTGGGCTTTGTATTTTTATGATAGGATCTTGGAGACCCAATAGTATGTGTAGAGGTAGATGAACAAAAGTGAATTTTGAATAGTATGTTGATCTTTGATAGAATACTTTGGGTAAAGTAAATGAGTATGTGTGCTGAGAACTCGAAGTTGATTATCTTTAACAGAATGAGTTGATGTGGTTGTGGGTGAAAAATCTCTATTAAGGCGTTGGAAACCATTTGTCAAATAATTCCTTTGGGATAGGAGTGGACTAGAGAATCCTTTTGTGGATTAGAAGAGTCTCTCTAAATAAGTATGGTTGTTCTTTCGGTTTGAGGATCATTTTGAGATTGTCGGTTAAGAGGGAGGAGTTAGTGTGATAATTCTGCACACGCATGAAAAAGGAAAGGGATTATTTCTTAAATGAACATCTGAGAAAAGAATGATCCCTCGAGTAGAGAAGTGCTCCATTGGTTCTTGCTTGAATTGGTTTTTTTTTAATTTTATAATGGAGATCATGTACAATTTGAGTTGACTTATGTTGATAAGGTGGTTTTGTCCAGTTCAAGAAAATAAATGAAGTAATTGATTTGGACATTCGAGCGAATTCTCTTTTGGCTTATGTGGAGTTTAGTTGCAAACTGCCGAGTTGGAAGGATGGAAGGTTTTCGTGAAGAATCTCTGATTTTTGATTTGAGTGTTTTGGAGGAAAGTTGGAATTGCTTTGTGAATCCTTTGTTTTCAGTTGAATCTGATTATTAAAGTTTGATAAAATAAGTTGTGTTGCGCGTCCCTGCTTAATGGAGGATCTCCTTGTTCTGGTGAAGGAATCGACTGAGTGGGAACAAGAGTCCTAAATGTTTATGTGCAAGTTATGTGGTTTGGTGCCGAAGAGATAGATAGCCCAGAGTATATTTGGTTGTTCTGGAAGTTGCGGGGATTCCGGAAGATAGCAATTCGCTAGAACCTTCTCGAGTCTTGGAGAGGGGTATTTAATGTTTTGGATGAACCGGTGTTGAGAGAATGCTTAAGGTATCTGGAGTGTGAGGTTTCGTAACAGCCGTTGACCAGCGAGCATTACCGCATCTTCGAGTCTTGTCCGTTGAGTGGTTCTGGTTAGGATGGTATAAGTGATGAGGCGTAACACATCAGTTGCATCAAGGTGCGGTGGTCCCATAGGTCCAAGTGGGAAAACGACTTGGGAATTGGAGTCTCGCATGCGCGAGCGATGTCCAGAATTATTCACAGCAGGCACGTAGCAATGTTAGTAAGTTTTAGCTGTGATTACACTTTGGTGTAAGCATGGTCAAAATTCGAGGTCGAATTCAGTTTAAGGCGGGTAGAATGTAATAACCCAAAAGTATTTGAAAGGATTATCGTGAGAGAATTAAGTTATTTAAAGAGAAGGACTATTTAGAAATTGAATTGAGGGAAGGATCAAATAGAAAATAGTTATTTAAGCAGTTAAAGAGGGGGATTACAGCGAAATTTGGACAACCTGGGCCGAGGCCTCAGGCCCATTGGTATTTGGGCCAAAGGTGGGAGGTGGTGGCCGGCCATAAGGGGGGAAATTAGCCATAATGGCCCATGAGAAAATCAACCACCAACAAAAGGAGGAGGGGAAACCCTAAGTTTGCTATAGTAATTCCGTGCTACAGTACCACCGCCATCACTGTAGCACGGTACTGTAGCAATCCCTCTCCTCCATGGTGGTGCCCCTCTCCTCCGATGCCTCTTCATTGTGGTGGCCGGCTAAGAAAAAAAGAAGAAGAAGGAAGAAGGGAGAAGGGAAGAGGAGAGGAAAGGGTGAAGGTTCGTGGGCGGCATCCTGGACATCGGCGTTCGTCAAGGGTAACCCCGGATTCCCCCGAGTAGATGCATCTTTTGATTGTTGTAGCAATGTCGGTATTTCTGTCTCCTCAGGACAGATCGCATTAGACAAACGTTTTGATATAGTTAAGTGCGGATTCAGTCTTGGGCTTCTCCTAGAGAGTTGTGGAGGACGTCAATAGCTTTCGATTAAGTGCTAGATCATATTATTTGGACCTCTGTAGCAAAAGTTATTAATTTATTAGTGCGACTGTCCTGCGAATCAGTCAGTGTTTTGACAGGTTTTAGTAATATGACTTGTGCGATAAGTTAAATGGAGAATTAGAGGATCTCAGTCTAACTAAAGTTGTAGATAATTGTCGTAGCTTTCAGGGAAGCACAAGAACGCGAAATTTAGACAAACGAGCTGAAAGTTATGATCAATTTAGTGTACTGTCCAGAGAACCTGACGTGAAAACGATGTTCTGTTATTTCGCATGTTAGGGGTAGTAGATGGCCGAAACAGGAAGGCTCACCAACTAGGTTTAGTTGGGGCATTTGATAACCTTTCAATGAAGTCCAAGAACACCTAATTTTGATCCCTGTACGAAAAGATATGAATTTTAGAACATGACTGTCCACAGAGGGGACAAAGCGACATCTAGAAATTGGGGCTGGGTTCGCGTTAAAGGAACTTTTGTGAGTCCGTGTTTACTTTTATGGTTTGAGTGGTCCTCTATTGCTGTCTTAGCATTTCTTAATTGAATGTTTAGGTGGGGGATTTGTTCCGGAGGCGGCACCCTCTTCGCGTCCTTCGTTCCCGCACGGTTGAGGCAAGTGCATCGTTTGATCCTTGTTTGTGATTGCTTGGACATGAATGCGGGTTTGATGCTTTTTAATGTCGTATGGCTGTTGATAAGTGTGCATAATCAGAGTGGTGAATTTTCAAAGTATGGATATGCTTTATTCATTAATGTTGTTATTGCCTTTATTCATGAATGTTGTTATCGCCTTAATTCATGAATGTCGTTATTGCCTTTATTCATGAATGTTGTTACCGCCATTGGTGCTTGATGTTGAAAAGAGATGGTGCATATGCATTTTGATATCATGTTGAGGCCTGGTCTTGTGATGACCAAGCATGCACATCTTTGAGGTCCCCGTCATGAATGTGACGGGCTTGATATCCCCACACTCGTGGAGTGTGGGCTTGAGGTCCCCAATACTTGCAGAGTATTAGGCATTGGTCCTCATGTGCAGCGCGCAGCATGGGTATGCAATATCTGACGGTTGCATACTTTGCATTACCGTAAAATGCACAAAGAGATAAAGAAAAGGAATCCTTGAGCATTGCATTTGCATGTGGAATGATTTAGTGTTGTGCTCCTGAATATGGATGCTGATGTTATGGATTGAATTATGCGCCTTTTATTTATGTACTTGCCGAGTCTGGACTCACTCTTGCTTTCTTGTTGTTTTTAGGTACCCAGTTCAAGCGCAGTATGCATGGGAGGAGTAGCGTTATGCTTTGCACGCACAATCGTCATGAACTTAAATTCTCGGATCATGCCTTATTAATTAAGCTACTGATCAAAGATTTGACCTGTTTATGTTTCCGTATTGGATTATTTGTAATAATGATGAGTAGTCTAGTTGGAAGTTTGAGGATTTGTTCAGTCGATTAGTAAGTTCTTGAGTACTTATTGTTGATCATGAATATTGCAGTACTTCGTTATAACTCCCTTTTAACTGTTGAAACCCATGTGATGTTAGAAATACAATGGAGACTCTGCCGAAATTTAGTAAATTATCTTAGTTTAGTTTTGTGTAAGGTTACTTTAGTGGCATTCTTGGCTCTTTGTGGAGTTGGGGTGTTACACACTATTCAAAATTCGCTTCTGTTTCATCCGCCTCTACACATATTATTGGGTCTCCACGGTCCTAGCATAACATGCAGAGCCCCAAATTTAATCTCTAAGTCTCCTACCATGAGTTTCTGGTTTAGTGGATAAGAAATCCTCACATTCGTTTACTAATATTTCACACAGTTCGACAATAACCGTATTCATTAATATCATCATTCCTTATTAATCAAGTAACCGGTCAAAGGCGATTTATTTCACCAATCTTAGACCTTCTCTAATTCACACCAATCCAATCCAATTACACAATTGCAATATACCTCTTCGCAATACCCAAACTGATTGACCAAGATTCAAACATACTCAATCATTAACGTCAAAAGATAATTATATTCTTGACCAAGTCATTCTTCAAGATAATCTAACTCCTATGGGGTTACTCACTGAGGACGAGTCATACTTGACAATAACTCAATAATTCCTACTATCCCATTAATTAACGCAACGATTAATTTTCTCCACACTACTACTGTCATGAACTATATCATTATAATTTCTCTACACAATCTTATCAAGTACCCAATTGCGATACTTCAATGAATTGATCACGACTTCCAAACTTTCTAATTCTAATGTTATGTGAAAATGATCACAAGATCTTGGACCACCTCTTGCTATAGGTTCTACTAGTTGTGGTATCATAATCTGATGGCTCAAAAGACAACATTCTATTTAACTTAATTCCTCTCCAAGGAGTATTATAATAAATCTATTTATTACTCAATGCCTCTCAAACAACTCCCAAGGGCTCACAAAGTCATCTACTAGATCACCACTAACTAGCTGCCAATACACATCTGAAGGAGCTTTGCAATGCAGTTCGGTTAAACCCTTCTTAGAAGGAGAGGCATAAAGAAATAAAATTCAACACGAAGGAAAACATTACCACAAACAGTGGTTACAAGTTCAAGAGAGACAATCAAATAATAATGATATCAAAAACAAAAAGATAAGATCAAGATTAGGGCACACGTCCCACAAGCAGAGAATAAAAACCACAAACGGGCGTAAAACAAATTCAGCTACCACATCGACAAGAGGTCTGAAAGATCACAGACACAAGCTAGAAATATTTTCACTTAATCCATATCAGGCAAGCGATCCAATCCCTTTATACAATACATTCCATAATATTATTATAATCCTCACGGCAATCTTGCTAACACCAAAGTAATACTCCCAGAGAGAATCATCATCGCTTCTCATCCCATCCTAAATCTCACCAAAAGAAACATAACCCACAAGGTTAAAACAAACCCCTTGCAACAAAATCATACCTATCAAATAACATCTTCGCCATGCACGCTTTCGATATCACTTATTCATTCATCCATGCAACCATTAGTGTTGCTCAACGACACTTCAACTATCATTGACAATTGACATCTATCTTTATCACGCATGCACACAGGTCCTACGTCTATTTGTATTCACCTAACCATCAATAAACACCGAGTCAACCTTCCACTTTATGCTCAGAGTTTTAGGGCAAAATATAATTAGACATTCAATAATATCATCTCCTGTAAAACAGGGTCTCACAAGATGTCACCTCAACATTCATCTAATCTGTTATACATGTTTCAATCTAGAAATTTATGTATGCTCAACAAGTAACTAGTTTAAGAAAATTTCGGATGGATATTCTCTAAGGCATCGCTCCAACACATCCTTAACATAACCATCTCGAATGGGTAGACTAATCCATTGAAACACATTACTCCGTATTACCCAACAAATCTACCAATTTTCACAATCTTAATGATTAGACCAAGTCATCAATATCTCACACTTCTTAATAAATCTCGGATTTCTAGTAGGTATAAGCATACCTTTACTCACAGCTCATCAGAACTACTAGAAGACAACCTCGACTTAAACAACTTCAATTCCAAGGAACTCAAGTTAAAACCAATTATGTTCCACACTATAAGTTGATAACTCATACCATACCAATTAATTGCCTTGGTTATAACCTCTCACTTAACAATAGCAAAACATCGCTAAAGGGTTGAACATCTTGTTTCATAAAATCGAACCAATAAACTTCAACACTCATCATACCCAAAAGAGCTACATAAAGTCAAATTCTCCACGTACTAAAGGTCTTGCAATAGTAAATGTTCATAGCCCAAATCATCAAGCAAATAAGCGGGTCAAGATTTCTAATGAGAAAGACACAATTCCAATGTAAAGATCAACCTTGACAATCAACCAAGTTCACCAACCGCAAGAAGAACCCATCGATCAGAAGAACAACGATTACTTTACGGGACAATTAAGCAAATGGAAACACACCAACATTTTTCAAGACAACCCGTCAACCGCAATAAACTAATAACCCAGGAGAAAACATCAATCACAACCGGACAAGAGTAACCAAATTTAAACCCAAGAGAGAGAACAACTCTTACAAGATTCTCGCTAACCACACTTGTACTAAGATATCCGAGGTAGCACTTCACTATTCTTATACCGTGAATGGTGGTGTAGCCTGGTAAAACCCAAGGTCACAACCACGACCTCAGCCTCTCAAATGTGGGTTAACCCCACACAAGATAACAATAGTATTATATTGTAGATATATTAGATCATGACAGAGATCAACAATACAACAAAACAGGAGCGTATATGCAATGCAAAAACCCAACCCACCTCACATGCGAGTGTGTCAATTTAATATTTCAACTACCACGGACCTAAAGCCCGCTCTGATACCAACTGTAACACCCCAGTTCAGAAGGGACCCAGAATGATACTAACTAGACAATCTTAATAAATTTCGGCAGAACCTCCATTGTAAAGTTAATTACACGAAGGTTCCAACACACAGATTAATCAAATATTAACTAAAACTTTCATCCAAAGACATCAAAAGATAATCAAAGACATGCTAAGTATTTAATATAACTAGAGAGATATGAAGTTCCACTACCCATCATTATTACATTTAATCCATTGCATGAGACAAAGCATAATAATCCTTGCATTTACTAAAATCAATCACGTTCTGAAGATCATTCATCTTTATTTAGTTCGTGTGGCATGTGTGTGACTAGCAGTCTACTTTCCCCCATGCATGTCGTTCTTGGCTCTGTACCTAAAACAACAATAAAGCAAGAGTGAGTCCATAGACTCAGCAAGTACATAAAGAAACTATAACATCAGCATCCACGTAAAGGAGATCAACAATAGAACATCTCATATGCAAATGCAATGCTCAAGGATCCTTTATCTTTAACTTTCGTGTGCATTACACCGTAATGCAGAGTATGCAACCGCCGCGCATACCCATGCATGTGCGCACACACAGGACCAATTGCCGTTACTCCGCAAGTAACGGGACCTCAAGCCCACACTACACGAGTGTGGGGATCTCGAGCCCGTCACATTCATGACGGGATCTCAAAGGAAACATGCTTGGTCACCGCGTGACCAAGCCTCAAATGTTCTCAATATGCATATGCTCATCTCTTATTCAAGAGAATCTTACCAAAAGACAACAACATTGTACCACAAGAAAGCATAAGCATAATTGAGCAATCATCATACTTAAACAATCATCAAGTAAGCCATCTTGCTATGCAACCATATATCAAAAAGCACACAAACATAGCCAATCAATCACACCCATTTAACAAATAATGCACTTGCCTCAACCGTGCGAAGGTGGATGTCGAGGATAAGGTACTGCTCCCGGAGCCAAACCCACACCTGGACATACAATTGAGACATGCTAAGGCTACCATATAAGTCTAATAACAAAACCATAAACACAAAATGAGCACATCGTCCACTAAACGCGATCCCCAACTCTATTGCTAGCTGTCAGTTTTCTTTTCCAGAGAACAGCCCCCTTCGAAAAAAAAACATAACTAAATGTACAGAAATCCAAATTGATTGATCATGGACAATCTGAAAAGGTTATTGAATTCCCCTTCTAAACCTAGTTGGTGAGGTGAGGTTCTCTGATTCGGTCCTTTACTAGCCCTACCAAACAAAACAACAGAGTATCAATTTTCGCGTCGGGTCTCTGGACAGCAACAATGAAATTATCATAACTTTCTCTACGTTCATCCGAATTTCATGATCTTTAGTTTTCCTGAAATCTGGAAGGATTATCTACATTTTACATTATGGTGAGCCCCTCTGATTTTTCCTCTAAACACACGCTTAAGTCGAAACAGTAAAACCTGTCAGACCAACCACCATTCCACAAAGACAGACTCCTAAGAAAAATCATAACTTTTGCTACAAAGGTCCAAATGATGTGATTCTTGTCGGCAATGAAAGGTAACGAGATAAACTACAACTCTCTAGGAGATCCCAAGTTCCAATTCGGCGCTTAACAATTTCTTATTTATTAAACAAGATGACTGCAGATTCTCGTCTGGATTCTGGACAGTAAACACTAAAAAAATAACATAACTTTTGACTCGAATGTCAGAATCAGATGTTCTTGACGGCCACTGAAAGCTAAGAACATTATCCACAATTCTCTAGGAGACGAGATTCCCAGATTCTGCTTCTAAGAACACGAAAACAGCCACACAAGTTTCTGGACAGAACGCGATCTAAACCCGACTCGGCTTAAAAATCAAATTCGCGACTAATCGGAAGGGGGAAAGAGACATACCCTTGAAGAACCATTGCTGGACATGAGGAACACCTACCCCAGGTCATGATCTCTCCTTTCCCCCTC
Organism: Ampelocalamus luodianensis; assembly: GCA_036346255.1. Taxonomy (NCBI): domain Eukaryota; kingdom Viridiplantae; phylum Streptophyta; class Magnoliopsida; order Poales; family Poaceae; genus Ampelocalamus; species Ampelocalamus luodianensis. Next base: position 28,999,801 of record CM070637.1, read on the forward strand.
TCCACTACTTCTCCTCCTTCTTCTTCTGGGCCGAGCACCACTTGGTGGATCCCTCCTTCTTCCTTCGCGAGGCCGGGCAGCACCAAGGGTGATCCTCGCCGGCAGCGGATGGTCTCACCGGAGGAGGGAGCAAAGGTGGAGGGAGGAGGCGCAAGAGGGCAGCCAAGGGAGGAGAAGGAGGTGGCGGCCACAAGAGGGAAGACGGGAAAGGGGTGGGGCGGCTAGGGTTTTGGGGAGAGTGGTGCCTCCCCTTTTGGTCAGCCACCACAAGGCCTCATGGGCAGAGGCCCAAGGCCCAGGTTGTCAGGATTTTGCATAAATCCCCCTCTCTTTTCTGTTAAAATATTTTGCTAATTGGTCCTTCCCCTAATTTTTTATTATTCTTCATCAAACTTTCTTCCAATCCATTTGGGGTATTACACGATCGTTAAATTTACTAATCTCCGTTAGATTCTTCTCCCGAATCAAACTCTAATTAATCCTTCTCTTTGAATATTTGTTTTCTTCCGAATTCTATTCTGGTGTATTACAGTATCCTTGCCTAAAGGCTTTACCAACCAACGTTCTATAGGAATGATGAGCTCCACAGACTCCTCCATGAATTTCGGTTAGCAATTTAATGCCATCCGAGTGAGATATGCATCTCATCAACACTCCGTGAGATCCTCGTTTGTACAAGGTACGTTCAATTAGAGTTCGCTGAAGGCTGATCGTTCGTTAAGGTCTGGATCCCAATCGGTTGTCTGTGGTGAATTGGTGGGGTCTACGCTGGAGTTATTTCCGTTCATTCGCTTTATTTATCATTAGCCTCGCGTGGCTTAATAAGTGTAAACTCGACCTTAAGGTCAAAACCCTTATTTGTTATTCAAACTAATCGTTTACTTTATTTATCGCTTGTGTGGATCGATATTTACCTATGTTAACCCTGTGTGCACTAGCGTGATCCTGGACTAGTGCAAGATACACAGAGGTTCCGTAATCATAATGCGGTCCCGACAGAGGTGGTATCGAGCCATCCGATCGTAGGTCTTGACCTTAGTTAGATTGGCCCGTCTTTAGAGTGTCCAAACTATTTTCTAAAGGAAAAATTAACTTGCAAAGTTAATTGATTGCTTAACTCTTCTCATGTCTCTCTCGCCTCAACTTTTGCTATAATCTCTTCTCTCCCCGCTGTTTTAAAGTTTCTCTTACCCTGTTCGTCTGTCTTGACAGATGCCTCGTCTTCAGAGCTATGGTGAGCGCACTGGAGGGTATGCCGCCGAGCTTTGGAAGTTGCTGCAGGTTCTTGGAGGTTTTGATCGTCCGCTGTACGTCGGCAACAGCTGGACAGTGAATGGACAAAATCGTGGAGTGGTCTGTCGCCTGACGATCTACGCCAGGAGGAACGACAAGGCGAGCCAGCCTTCGCACGTCTCTGTGAGGAAGATCACTTGGCTGGAAGGTATCCAGGAGTCGTCGCGCTTGGCCATGCTGCGTATCTGCAACATCTACGCACGGAGTTTGAGACACCGCCTTCCGTTACCACCCCGAGCCGCAACTGTGGACTTGCCAAAGACGCTACCCGTCCACGTATGAGAGAGCAACGCGCTACATGGTGCACCTCGCCCGATTCGTGGCCGCCAAGATGAAGCTTTGGAGAGAACCATCACGAGTGGATCATGTCTATGAAGCCTTGCAGAGTCAAGAGAAGGTCGCCACTCGCAAGAGATCCTCTACGACCAAGTCCCGAAGAACAGAAGACCACGAGGAGGACTCTGAAGAAGATCCAGAGGAAGGCCCAGTCGAGCCAGAAGAGGATGCAGAGCCAGAGGAGCCAGTGAGCGGCTTGCACCGAATGCCTGCCTCGCCGCACCAGTTCTGTGGCATCGGGATCGGTTTGCCAAGATGCCGCTCACTTCCGAGTCTGACCGTCGAGGCGTCGCGCGGTTGTGGAGGCTTTCTCGAGTAGTTGGTCTTAGTTCCGCTTCGAGTTTAGCTTGCTTCGGTTTAGTGAGTCGCCCTTTAGGCGGTAGTTTTGTGTGCTTAGGTCGTTGTTTCTTTTTGTGTGCGAGTATGAGCTGCAGAGGCCCTTAGGCATTTGTTGCACCCATGCTAAGACCCTAATTAATAAAGGTATTTCATTGGAGTTTCTTGAGCTGTGTTTTGTTGGGTTTAACTCGCCCCGCTAGTTCTCAACTTATCTTGTGCTTGCTACCTTATCTAACCCATGGAGCTTCGCCAGATGGTTCAAACTCGTCAGACTGCTGCTAGTGGTTCCGGCACCCCAGCGCCGAGGAGCAATGAGCAACCAGCCGCAGGAGCAGTTCCGCCACAAGCACCCCCAATTGACTTGCAAAACTTTGGAGCTTTCATGGCAGCATAGACTCAGCTGATGAACACCATGATGACTCAGATGCAAGCTATGAACAATCAGGCCAACAACAACAACAACAATCAACAGTATGGAGCCCCAGCTGCTCATGGTCACCATGGACCATCCAACATTTTCCGGACACGTCTCTCCAGTGGAAGCAGATGATTGGCTCAGAGTTATCGAAAGGAAGCTGCTGATCACCCAGTGCAGCGATCGTGAAAAGGTTTTGTATGCCACTCACCAGATGGAGGGCACACCACCGAATGGTGGAGAACTTCGTGCGCGCATGAGACGCCACAGGATATCACCTCGGAGGAATTTTCTGCAGCTTTTCGCCAGTATCATGTACTAGAAGGCATTATCGATCTGAAGAAGGATGAGTTCTGCGCTATCAAGCAAGGAGCTATGTCAGTGTCTGACTACCTCAACAAGTTTTCTCAGCTAGCTCGCTATGCAGCGGAAGATGTAGCCACGGACAAGGCTCGCCAGAGTCGCTTTTTGAAGGGACTAAACACTGGACTACAAGTCAGTTTGATCGCCCATACTTTTCCTGATTTTCAAGATCTGGTCAACAAAGCCTTTGTTCTAGAGGACAAACGCAAGGAGCTGGAAGATAACCGCAAACGCCGGATGGCTCAAAGAAGGGAATCAAGCAATCACAAAGAGAGCAAGAATCGTGCCGCCACGCTTCAACGAGTTTCCAACTTAGACTTCGTCGAGCACTGCACCAACTTCAAGACTCGCCAATCGCCGTAACTTCCGCAACCCTGCACCCGTCAACCCCAATCCAGGAAGCAACCAGCAGAACGCACAAAAGGTCTCATTCGCTCGCCGCCGGCAGATATTTTGCCAACCAGTGTCCGCAAAGGGGAACAATCACTCCAAGACGCTTCAACCTTGGAGCTACTCCATCCAAGACGCCAACACCAGGCATCAACCAAGGAGCTTCACAAGTTGCCGGTCAAGCCGGAGGAGCACCACAATCCGTGATCAGAGGTCGTGTCAACCACGTCACTCTGGAAGGAGCCCAGGAATCACCGGACGTCGTCGGGTAAGTTTACGTTAACTCGATACTGCATCGCTTTTGTTTGATTACGAGCTTCAGATTCGCTTGTTTCGGATGTTTGCAACCAAGAATAAATTGGAAGTTATGCAACTTAATCATACTCTGTTAGTCCAGTCGCCTGGAGCAGAGCTAAGTACTAGAGTGGGATGTTTAGGAGCTAAGTTACTCATAGCTGGAGTAGAGTTTCTAGCCAACCTAATTGTCCTAGATACCCAAACCCTAGATGTCATTCTTGGCATGGATTGGTTATCCAAGCACAAAGCCGTGCTAGATTGTGGCCAAAGAGCCGTAACAGTCGAGGACGCCAAAGGAAACAAGGTAGAGTTCCTAGCTACCTCAGTTCGTGATAGACATTTGCTAGTAAACAGTTTGAAGACCCTCTCCTTAGAAGAAGTACCAGTGGTCAGTGAATATCCAGATGTGTTTCCGGAAGAATTACCAGGAATGACACCGGATCGTGACATTGAGTTTGTCATCGACCTAGTGCCAGGGACAGCACCAATTTCAAAGAGACCTTATCGGATGCCAGCCGATGAGTTGGTAGAGATGAAGAAGCAGATAGAAGAACTTCTTGAGAAAGTGATGAGGACATCAAACCTAAGGATGCAACCACTGCTTCGACCTGCTGCACTGCATCCTCTACTTCAACAACATCGTCGCCAATAGAACTTTCGGCTAATGCAAGACCATATTACCCAATTGGATCGAGCTACATCTACATGCCATGGTACTACGCCTACATGCCATGGTATTTTTTCTACAAGCCATGGTGCTACTGCATGTGCCAAGTTGGATATGTTTTGGTTAGATCAGTTCGGAATCAGCCTGATAGCACCAACTTCAAACGGGCATAACTTTCACATACGGAGTCCGTTGGAGGTCCACAAGTACTTGATTGAAAGCTTATTTCGTCCTCTTTCCAACGGATCCAGCCTCACCTTCAAATTCCTTCTGGACTGATCACAATCATCTAAAGAAGGCGTCATATCACCTGTTTGGGCCAATCTGGGCTTTGTAATCGAACTCCACTTGGCCCATATGCCAGCGGCCCACCTAGATGTGCGGTTACTATTCAAGTGAACAGTAACCTACGAGATTAGTCCCGCCTCGCTAGTCCCTTTAGTTTTGTGGCTCCTCTTTCCCTATTTAAGGAGGCCGCACCCCCTCTAGTTTTCTTGGATTTTGTTTAGTTAAAAGTTAGCTTTGTTGCAACTTCGTGTATTGGCTTGTGTCGGCTAGACCAACCATAATACCGCTTCAAAATCCCAACTCAATTAAATATTTCAATCCTATTTGCAATTTCAGATTGCTTATTATCTTGTTCTTGCGTGCTTCTTCGGTGTATGCAGGAATCGACCTTCGTGGTCAGGTCAACCGGGTATTCGTGCACGGTTGATAACGACTTGTCAATCAGTTCAGCGATTGCGTGGTTTTGAGCCTTGCGTGTTCGTAGCCAGGATCATGAGAGTTGAGCGACACCTACCGGGCTTATCGTTCTCATCGAAAGATCGGGCCAACAAATCGGACCTTCGAGTTCATCAGGTGGTATCAGAGCTACAGGTTCATCGGTGAGAATTTTTTTTCCTACAGTCCACATAGCCAAAAATCAACAAAATAGAAAGGTTTAGTTCATCGTCCAAACCAATTTATGCCTTTGCAATTTTTCTTTTTGGTTTGCGTTGTTGAATTGTCGTTGCATCGTCGAGTCCTTGTGCTGGTCTTCAATCTAGATTGATCTAGTTTAGTTTCTCTTGCAAATCGCCTAGTTCTCGATGTCCCGCCGCTAAGGCTTTAAGGCTTGAAGAAAAAGCAGATCTAATCTGCCGCCCGCCTCGGTCACACGCGCCGCTTTCATCGATCGGCGACCTCTGCCGCGTCGACGCGCATAGCATCGTCGCTCGCCGGGCGCCAAAGATCGCCAGCGCTGTCCTCGGTCCAAGCGCCCGACGTCGCACAAGCGATCAACCGTGCGCTTGCATCGCCCGGTCCAACGCCCTGGTCCGAATAAAGAAGGTCTTGCGTGGATCGGATTGAAGTCCAGCGAGCCAAGATCAATAGCCGACCAGCAAGCACGTAGAAGATTCTTTCTTTTATTTGTTTATTCAATCACCAAGCTAGCTTTTCGGTTGTTGCATGAGTCATCAAATTTTGCTTTGATTTTTGCTACTTCCACCCGAGCAAAGGTCTCACGCACGTAGCACGAGCTCGGTTTCATCAGAGTGCCGAGAACAAAACGCCTTGCGGTTCCCGTAGCTTGCCGAGGTAGAAAAAAAGGAAAAAAATAGCGTAAGGAAAAAAAGAAAAGAAAAAACAATTTGCGTCTGCTACAAAGAACGCTGCTTTCGTAGAGTAATGAGAAAGAAAGCTCTCCTGATTCTCGGTAGCTTTCTGAGGTTAAAAAAAAAGAAAAAGAAAGAGAAGAAAAAGAAGAAAAAAAATTAAGAGCTACCTCATTTCCTTGATTTTCGTTTGTTCATTTTGGCATAGTTCATCCATTGCTCGCTTGTGTTGGTGGTTCCTGTACTAGCCCGCCTTTATTGCTACTAGTCGTTCTTGTGAGTTGCTCTAGCTAGGTTTGGTTTAGACTAGGACTAGCACTTGTGACTAGTACTTTGAACTATTTTCAACTTTGCATACTGAATTGAATAATTGCTATTCCTTTGCTACATACTAGCCTTCCGAGCTCCACTTCCTACTAACTCAGCAGGTGTCGTTCCTCGTAATCGTTGGGCTGATCGCAAGTGAGAGTATCACGAACCAGCCACCGGTTGTACCAATTCCTTGCTGCATTGGTAAGAACTTGTAAGAACTAGGTATAAGGTTGAGTGTGAGTGACTTGTGAAACTCCAGAACCTAGTAGTCATAGGGACATATACACTGTGATCTGTTCTTTGTTTTCTACTAACGATGGCAGATTCAGGGTCACAAGGGGAGAATAGCAGGCCCAATGTTGAGGAAGATGCACCTCTCACGCCTCGTACGAAAGACATCATGCAGCACTTTTCACGCTTGTTGAGTCAACATTCGGAGCGCATTGAGAGAGTTCTAGATCGCACCAATAACGATCTTGCTGCGATTGCTACATGTGTGGAGCAGCTAGAGAGAGCTCCCCCTCCTGTTGCCGCCCCCGCTGCTGTTGGCGTTGCACAACCGCGCCGTACTCCATCTGTTGCTCGCTCTCGCTCTTGGGCCGATGAAGTGGAAGAAGAAGAAATGAACAACTACACTGCTGATACGGAAACAAATGGAATCAATGTTCACCATGATCGTAACCATCGTCGGCTTCATCACAATCGTCAAGGTATGGGAAGAAATCAACGTGAGGTACGTGACCATAATAATGCAGTTGGTAAAATTAAATTCACTATGCCATCTTTTGCTGGAAAATATGATCCTGATGCTTATCTCACATGGGAGCTTACAGTAGAACAAAAATTTGATTGTCATGAATTCCCTGAAGATAAGAAAGTTAGGGCTGCTACTAGTGAGTTTTCTGATTTTGCATCAATTTGGTGGAGTGAATATGGTCGTACTCATCAGGACATACCTAGGACATGGAATGCTTTGAAGAGAGCAATGAGACATAGATTTGTACCTTCATATTATTCACGTGATTTGCTTAATAAATTACAACGCTTAAGACAAGGTAGTAGTTCTGTAGAGGATTATTATCAAGAATTGCAAACTGGTTTATTGCGTTGTGGTTTAGATGAAATCAAGATGCTAAGATGGCTAGATTTTGGGAGGTTTAAACCAGAAATTCAAGACATACTTGATTATAAAGAATACAATTCTATCACTCGCTTGTTCCATCTTGCTTGCAAAGCTGAAAGAGAAGTGCAGGGTCGACAATCTCGCCCTAGGGGCAATTTTGGAGGATCTTTTACAAGTCGGCCAAGCCAGCAACAACACGTGGTACCCTCCTCAAGCCGTGCGCCCCCTGCTGCTCCTTCCACTCCTACGCATGTCCCTGAGGCAAGCAACTCTGCAAAGGTACAAGTCCCTACAAAAAGTGCTTCTTCTGTTGCTTCTACAGGGCGATCTAGAGATGTACAATGTCACCGTTGCAAAGGATTTGGGCACTTGATGCGCGATTGTCCAAGTCAGCGAGCTTTACTTATCAAGGACAATGGTGTGTACACTTCGGCTAGCGATATTGAGGAAGAACATGTGTTGGTTGCAACTAACAATACAGGTGATGACACTGAGGAAGAACATATAAGCCATGAGGCAGCTGACATGTACCAAAGCTTAGTTGTCCAGCGTGTGCTAAGTGCTCAAATGGAGTTTGTTGAACAAAATCAACGCCACACCTTGTTCCAATCGAAGTTCGTCATCAAAGAACGTTCCTGTAAAGTCATCATCGATGGCGGAAGTTGCAACAACCTTGCTAGCATAGACATGGTCGAGAAGCTTGGCTTGACCACAACTCAACACCCTCATCCTTACTACATTCAATGGTTGAATTCTTGTGGTAAGTTGAAGGTAACTAAACTTGCGCGCGTACATTTTTCTATTGGATCATATCATGATTATGTTGATTGCGATGTCGTACCTATGCACGCATGCTCATTATTGTTAGGTAGACCTTGGCAATATGATAGATATACTGAACATCATGGTCGATCTAATCATTATACTTTCACATATAAAGAAAAGAAAATCACCTTGCTTCCAATGTCTCCTTCTGCTATATTAAAAGATGCATTAGAAAGATCTGCGAGAATAAGTAAGGAGAACACAAATGATGATCGTAAGATTATAGCTCCAAGTGAAATTAAATTGAAAGCACCTGTTATGTTAGCTACAAAATCTGCTTGCATTGACTTGGAACAACATCAATCTGAATGCTCTAGTATGGTTTGCAAAGAATCTTTGTCTCCTTCAGAAGATATGCATGTTTCTTTGTTTCCTGTTGCTACTAACCTTTTGCAGGAAAGTGATGATGTGGAGACCACGATTGAGTCGAGGACGACTCCGATTCAAGAAAGGGAGGATGATGAGGACATCAAACTTAAGGATGCAACCACTGCTTCGACCTGCTGCACTGCATCCTCTACTTCAACAACATCGTCGCCAATAGAACTTTCGGCTAATGCAAGACCATATTACCCAATTGGATCGAGCTACATCTATATGCCATGGTACTACACCTACATGCCATGGTATTTTGTCTACAAGCCATGGTGCTACTGCATGTGCCAAGTTGGATACGTTTTGGTCAGATCAGTTCGGAATCAGCCTGATAGCACCAACTTCAAACGGGCATAACTTTCACATACGGAGTCCGTTGGAGGTCCACAAGTACTTGATTGAAAGCTTATTTCGTCCACTTTCCAACGGATCTGGCCTCACCTTCAAATTCCTTCTGGACTGATCACAATCATCTAAAGAAGGCGTCATATCACCTGTTTGGACCAATCTGGGCTTTGTAATCGAACTCCACTTGGCCCATATGCCAGCGGCCCACCTAGATGTGCGGTTACTGTTCAAGTGAACAGTAACCTACGAGATTAGTCCCGCCTCGCTAGTCCCTTTAGTTTTGTGGCTCCTCTTTCCCTATTTAAGGAGGCCGCACCCCCTCTAGTTTTCTTGGATTTTGTTTAGTTAAAAGTTAGCTTTGTTGCAACTTCGTGTATTGGCTTGTGTCGGCTAGACCAACCATAATACCGCTTCAAAATCCCAACTCAATTAAATATTTCAATCCTATTTGCAATTTCAGATTGCTTATTATCTTGTTCTTGCGTGCTTCTTCGGTGTATGCAGGAATCGACCTTCGTGGTCAGGTCAACCGGGTATTCGTGCACGGTTGATAACGACTTGTCAATCAGTTCAGCGATTGCGTGGTTTTGAGCCTTGCGTGTTCGTAGCCAGGATCGTGAGAGTTGAGCGACACCTACCGGACTTATCGTTCTCATCGAAAGATCGGGCCAACAAATCGGACCTTCGGGTTCATCAGAAAGGTTTCGTGAGACCTAGTTCGTCGCCATGGGGAGCACCAGTGTTGTTTGTCAAAAAGAAGGATGGAAGTATGAGGATGTGTATTGATTACCGTTCTCTCAACGAAGTTACCATCAACAACAAATACCCACTACCCCGGATAGATGATCTGTTTGATCAGATGAAAGGAGCCGGATTATTCTCGAAGATCGACTGCGATCAGTTACCACCAACAAAGATTTGTCCTAAGGATATACCGAAGACCGCTTTCTCAACGCGGTATGGACATTATGAATTCTTAGTCATGTCCTTTGGTTTGACTAATGCCCCTGTCTATTTCATGAACATGATGAATAAAGTATTCATGAAATATTTGGACAAGTTTGTGGTCGTGTTCATTGATGATATTCTAGTGTACTCCAAGTCGGAGGAAGAACACGCCGAGCATTTAAGGATAATATTGGAAAAACTCCGAGAGCATCAGCTGTATGCCAAGTTCAGTAAGTGTGATTTTTGGAAGAAGGAAGTGGATTTCCTTGGTCATGTGATGACAGCCGAGGGAGTAGCAGTTGATCGCGGTAAAGTTAAAGCGGTGTTACATTGGGAGCAGCCCAAGACCGTGACTCAGATTCGCAGTTTCTTGGGAATGGCAGGTTATTACCGCCGTTTCATCGAAGGATTCTCATCAATTGCTAAGCCTCTTACGCAATTGTTGAAGAAGGAGAAAAAGTTTACTTGGACTCCAGCCTGTGAGGAAAGTTTTCAAGAGTTGAAGAAGCGCTTGACTTCAGCCCCAGTGCTAATTTTGCTAGATATTCGCAAGGATTTCGATATCTATTGTGATGCTTCGCGTCAAGGATTAGGATGCGTCCTGATGCAAGAAGGAAGAGCTGTCGCTTATGCGTCAAGACAATTGAGACCTCACGAAGAGAATTACCCTACTCATGATCTGGAATTAGCTGCCGTAGTGCATGCTTTAAAGATTTAGCGCATTACCTCATCTCCATCATCGTGAAGTCTACATGCATCATAAGAGCCTAAAGTACATCTTCACCAAATGATTTGAATATGAGACAGAGAAGATGGTTGGAATTGATCAAGGATTATAATCTTGGAATCCATTACCATCCCGAAAACCAACGAGTCACGACGCTCTAAGTCATAAGAGTTACTTGCAATGCTTTGAAGTAAAGAAAAGTTGCCTAACTTTATGAAGAATTTGAAGCTAAAGCTAGAAGTTGTGTCCGGAAGGATTTGTAGCCAATTTGGAAGTACACCACTCGAGAAGCAGATTCGTGAAGCACAACCAAAGGATCCCGTGTTGTCGTAAATCAAGATCAAAATGACGTATGGAAATTCAAAGATTTCACCAAGGATGATCGTGATATACTCTGATTAATTGTCGATCCGTGTACCGGATATCGATGGTCTAAGGCGCTTAATCTTAAAGGAAGCCCATGACTCAAAGTATTCGATCCACCCTGGAAGTACCAAAATGTACCAGATGTTAAGACTAAATTTTGGTGGCCAATTTGAAACGAGAAGTCGCGGAGTCCGTGGCCTTGTGCGACACCTGTCAGAAAGTAAAGCCAGAACACCAGAGACCAGCAGGTTTGCTGCAACCGTTGAAGATTCCAGAATGGAAGTGGGAAGAGATCGGAATGGATTTCATCACCGTTTACCCAAGACCCAATCGGGTTACGATTCGATCCGTAATAGTCAATCGCCTAACCAAGGTCGCCATTTCCGCCAATCAAAACCACGATTCGTGAGATCGCCTGCGAATTGTACATGGCTAGAATTGTCGGGCTTGCATGGAGTGCCCAAGAAGATAGTGTTAGATCGAGGATCTCAGCCACCTCTCGTTTTGGCAAAGTTTGCATGAAGCGTTGGGCACCCATTTGAATTTCAAGATCGCTGCGTATCATCCACGCATGATGGATGCATGTAAAGAGTTAATCGATATTGAGGATATCTTTGAGAGCTTGTGCTCTAGCTAATCCACTCGATGGGATAAGAGTTTACCATATGCACTCGCACAACAACGCTTATCAAGCTAGTCCGCAAATATCACCATTTGAAGCTTTGTATGGCCGTGCTCTGCCAACCTCGTTGAATTGGTCAAACAAATTTGACGATCGGGCCACCCGGACATTATTCAGAAGCGTAAGAGCAGTGGCCATGATCGCACAAAGATTGAAGATAGCTCACCAGCAGTAAGAGCTATCGCGATAATCGCCGCCGTGATCTCGCTTTAGAACCCGAGGATTTCGCTTATCTTCGAGTGACCCGCATGCAGGTGTCAAAAGGTTTCATGCCAAAGGGAAGCTTGCCCTAGGTATGTTGGTCCGCTCAAGATTTTGGAACGCCGTGGAGAAGTTGCTTACGCTTGAGCTACCGCAATCGTTAGCGAGTGCATGATGTCTTTCATGTCTCGCAGCTGAAGAAGTGTCTTCGTGCAGCCGTAAGAGCAAGCCCGTTGGAATCAATTGTCTTGAAGGAGGATCTACCTACAAGGAGCAACCGATAAGATTTTGATGTCGCAGAGCGCCTCACGTAACCAAGACTGCTCGCTTTTGCAAAGTCCAGAGAGCAACCACTGTAAGGAGAAGCAACGTGGGAACGTGAAGAAGAGCCAAAGCCGAGTTTCCTAGCCTTTTCTAGCTAGCTTTGAATCTCTGGTCGAGATTCCTTTAAGGGCGAGGTTTGTAACATCCCAATTTTGAGCTTAAAAATTATTTGAATAGTTAGTAGGAGAAAATTCACCATTTGGGATTTATTTGAATTTAATTTCAAAAGCTTAATATTGACTTACAATAAAAACATTTAATGTGAATAATCCCAACATGAACATTAGCCAAAACTATTTTATTTGGGTTCTATGTGCTCGAGATATATTTTCTAGATTTTTCTAGAATTTTTACGAGTTCATTTGCTATATTCTATTGCTTATTTGAATTTCTCGTATTTTCTAAATTAGAAAACCTATTTAAAATCTCAGAAAATCAATCGGGCCGAATTCCTTAACTCGCCCATTCTCCTCATCGCCGCCCATGCGCCATTGACCTCGCCGCCGCAAGAAAGGCCGTGCAGACGCACCGACACGCACGGCCCTCCCTTTGCCTCACTGACGGGTGGGCGCTGCCTCTTCGTCCGATCGTGGACCGCCGAGGTCGCCGTCTCCGCGCCGCTTCTTCCCGAGTCCGAAGCCGGCGCGCCCGCCATTGGAGCTTTAGAAACCTCGTCCGACAACGGACTTTCTAACTAAAACCTCCGGATTTGTACAAACTCTATTCTAACCTCACCGCACTTTGATCTCGCACTCAATCGGGATCGAAACGACTCTATCTCCGTTTCGTTAACCGAGAAATCCCCAATTTAGGGGATTCTTATCCGGGCACCCCACCCCGATAAATAGCCCCTCGAGGATCGCCAAAGCACTCCGCAACCTGCAGCCGCCACCCTCATCCTCCCGAGCCCTAGCATCGCCGCAATTGGAGTTCTAGGGTTTTCTCCGCCGCTTCGTTCTTCGCCGCCGCCGCCGTCGGATGCCGCCCGAGCTCGCCGATTGCACCACCATCGCATCGAGCATAAGCAATCTCCTAGTGCCGCCCACTTCGGAGCATCGCGAACTCCGATCCAACAAAGAACCGGCTGCTCCTCCGCTTGAACCTCGCCGCCGGCCATCTCCGGTGTCTCGCCGCCGTGAGTGTACCATCGGGTTCGCAATAGCAAGGGCTTCCGTCTGGTACCATCGGACCTCGCCGGAGTGCCGCCGATCCGCCGTTGCCGTGGTCCGTAGCGCCGCCGTTTCCATTGTCGCCCACGCCACCGCCACCTCAGCCGCGGCGCGATGTCGCCCTCGCGTGGAGCCTCGTCGGCGTCACGCACGCGTGGCCACACGGCAGCCACCGGACTCGAAGTCCGAGGCTCGGCCGGACCTAGTCCACCGTGAGCCTAGCCTCCGACATGTGGGTCCCACATGTCGAGATTTCTTTTATTATTTCTTTTCGGAAATCCTCCGACGTCGCGCCGCAAGCATTAAATCTGATTTTTTCCTTTAGGAAAATAATTCGGTAAATTCATAAAATCTGATTTTCAGCATTTTATGTAATTTCAAACTTCCAAGGCTCATAACTTTTGCATCCTAACTCCGAATGAGCCCATTCAAATTTCTAAATTTGTCTAAATTCAAGCTCTATTTATCTGAGATTTGTATTTAATTTTTGGAGCTTTTTTGGCCTCTGTTATTTATTTGTTTTGTTTATTTTTGTTTCGTTTGCGAGTAGACGTCGATTCGTCGGGAAATTTTGTGGAAGAAGGAGCACCCCAAGATCAAGACCAGTACATAGACCTTTTCCAAGGCAAGTTATACATTTGATCATCTTGAACCCAGTTTTCAAATTACTTTACTTCAAAGTACTGCTTTCTATTTTAATTATTTATTTAAATGCTTTGGGTATAGTTATTATCCAATTTGTTATCACATCTTGGCCTTGTATGTCATAATTCCTTGTCACCCTAGATTGGTTATTAGTTGGTAATATTATAGCACCAACGTGGGTTGGTTAGATGCGAGTACAATTGCTTAGCCATGCCACGAGTCATCATCACGTGTAGTTGCAAATATTAATTATTACTAAGTGACTATGGAACTTCGTGTAAAACTGTGTGCTATGTGTTATTACTTCGTGATGGCATGTGTTGCACTAAAACCAACTGGGTGGTAAAGGATTTAGACTGAGGCAAGTGGTGGAGACTGTGTGACATGGTGGTCTATGTGATGGGAATGATGGTCTTTCTGACTTAGTTAGAACATGGAAGTCTTGCCTTGGTCAATTAAGGACTTAACTTTGTGCGCCATTGAACTGAAGTCTTCAGCACGACCACATGCCCGTATGGGACGGGCCTAACTTAGTAAGTTATGGATTCTCGCATTGATGTTCGTGGATAGGTTAGGCCGTGTGACAGGTGGAGGTGTGACTACTTGGTGGTTGCATCGCGACGATTCATCTTCCCCGTCCCACGTGTGTGTTATACCAATTCTATGTGAGTCGGTATAGCGCTTTGTAAGCACACTGGAATGTCAATGTTTGAGATGAAGTTTCCAACTATTTTGTTACGATTGGTGCTTGCTACACTAGTTGTATCTTGTGGGTAAAGTGTACAACCTCTGCAGAGTGTTAAATCAATCTATTTGAATAGCCGCGTCCGCGGTCATGGACATGCTCGGGGATTTCACATAAGGGGTAGTTTTCATAAAATGTTGGGATGGGAGCTGTGTGACCTCAATCATATGGCTATGTGAAATAATCTGTTTAGCTGTGTGTCTTTGTGAAAACCATTGTTAAATTAGTATTGTCTATTTGTTTTGAATTATGCTTTTAATCTATTATTCGTATTCAATTGCAAATGTTGCTTTTATGCAAAAGAACCACATAAGACTTTTCTTTGGAATAAGCCTGCATCTATACATTGCATTCTGTGGTATGATTTGCGAGTACGGTTGTGTACTCACGCTTGTTGTAAAACTTGCGCCCAAACCTACAGAAGAGGAGGAGTCTACGCCGCTTTCGAGGAGGAGTTCAAAGGCCGATCGCTCGTTAAGGTCCGATCCCACGGTTGCTGTGGTGAATGGGTGGGGTCTACACCGAGTTATTTCGCTCATTCGCTTTATTAACCGTTAGCCCCGTGGCTTAATAAGTGTAAACTCGACCTTAAGGTCAAAACCCTTATTTGTTATTCAAACTAATCGCTTACTTTATTTATCGCCAGTGGATCGATATTTACCTATGTTAACCCTGTGTGCACTAGCGTGATCCTAGACTAGTGCAGTATACACAGAGGGTTCCAGAATCATAATTCTGGGTCCCGACAATGGAGGAAGCTGCAACAACTTGGTAAGTTCTGATTTGGTCAAGAAGCTTGGCTTGACCACGCGACCGCATCCACATCCATACCATATTCAGTGGTTAAATGACTCTGGAAAAGTTAAGGTAACACAAACATGCCGAGTCTATTTTTCCATTGGTGGTTATGCTGATCAGGTTGCTTGTGATGTGGTTCCCATGCAAGCATGTTCTCTTTTATTGGGTCGACCTTGGGAATTTGATAATGATGCTTTACACCATGGTAGTAGTAACAAATACACTTTTATGCATAAGGGAAAGAAAGTTACTTTACTGCCTTTGACCCCAGCTGAGATTATAGAGGCCGATAGGGAGCGAGCTCAGCGCTAATGATCCAAAGGAACATGATAAATCTGAAAAACATTCTGTTATGCTTGCCACAAAATCAGACCTTGCTGAAATTGATGATATTAATGATACATGCTATGCTTTTGTGTGCAAAGATGCTTTATTTTCTCTTGATAATATGCCTTGCACTTTGCCTCGCTTCCTGTCACTAACCTTTGCGGATTTTAGAGATGTTTTCCCGATGAGATACCTCCAGGACTTCCACCCATTCGAGGGATTGAGCACCAGATTGACTTGATCCCTGGAGCGAGTTTGCCAAACCGTGCGGCGTACAGGACCAATCCCGATTAGACTAAGGAGATTCAGCGACAAGTCCAAGACCTTTTGGACCGTGGGTACGTACGTGAGAGCCTTAGTCCTTGTGCTGTTCCTGTTCTTTTGGTACCCAAAAAAGATGGTTCTTGGCGTATGTGTGTAGATTGTAGAGCCATTAACAACATTACTATAAGGTATCGTCATCCTATTCCCAGGCTAGACGACATGCTTGATTAGTTGTGTGGTGCTATAATTTTCACAAAGATTGACTTGTGTAGTGGATACCACCAAATAAGAATGAACCTTGGCGATGAATGGAAAACTGCTTTTAAAACTAAGTTCGGCTTGTATGAGTGGTTAGTCATGCCTTTTAGTTTAACTAATGCACCTAGCACTTTCATGAGATTAATGAACAAGGTTTTACATCCTTTCATTGGCAAATTTGTGGTCGTTTACTTTTATGATATCTTGATTTATAGCAAGTCCATGATGAACATTTGAATCACTTACGTGCTGTTTTTAATGCTTTGAGAGATGCACGTTTGTTTGGTAACCTTGAGAAGTGCACCTTTTGCACGGATCGAGTCTCTTTTCTTGGCTATGTTGTGACTCCACAGGGAATTGAGGTTGATAGAGCCAGGGTGGAGGCGATATGGAGTTGGCCCACGCCCACGACGGTCTCCTAAGTGCGGAGTTTTCTTGGCCTTGCAGGGTTTTATCGCCTCTTTGTCAAGGAATTCAGCACCATTGCGACACCGTTGATTGAGTTGACAAATAAGGGAGTCGTGTTTCATTGGGGGCCATCACAAGAGGAGTCCTTTAATCTTTTGAAGGACAAGCTTACACACTCACCATTGCTCCAACTTTCGGATTTTGGTAAGACTTTTGAGCTAGAATGTGATACTAGCGGAATTGGTATTGGTGGTGTTTTGATGCAAGAAGGCAAACCTGTTGCCTACTTTAGTGAAAAATTGAATGGTCCTGCTCTTAATTATTCCACGTATGATAAAGAATTGTATGCTCTTGTTCGTTCTTTAGAGACGTGGCAACACTATTTATGACCTAAAGAATTTGTCATTCATTCTGATCATGAATCACTTAAGCATATTCGTAGTCAAACCAATTTGAATCGTAGACATGCTAAGTGGGTTGAATTTATTGAATCTTTTCCTTATGCCATTAAACACAAGAAAGGGAAGGATAATGTGATTGCTGATGCTTTGTCTTGACGCTATACCATGTTGTCTCAACTTGATTGTCACATTTTTGGTCATCAAACCATTAAAGGACAATATGCTTTAGATGCTGATTTTAAGGATGTGTTGTTGCATTGTAAAGAGGGAGAAGCATGGAATAAATTCGTGATCAATGATGGGTTCTTGTTTAGAGCTAACCGCCTATGCATTCCAGTTGGATCCGTTCGTCTTTTGTTGTTGCAGGAGGTGCATGGAGGCGGTTTGATGGGACATTTTGGTGCTAAGAAGACGGAGGACGTTCTGGCCACACACTTCTTTTGGCCAAAAATGAGGCGAGATGTTGAGCGGTTTGTGGCTCGCTGCACTACATGTCAAAAAGCTAAGTCTCCCTTGAATCTACATGGTTTGTATATGCCTCTTCCTGTTCCTTCTATTCCGTGGGCAGATATTTCTATGGACTTTGTTTTAGGATTGCCCAGGACTAAGAGGGGGAGGGATAGCATTTTTGTTGTTGTGGATCGTTTTTCTAAGATGCCATTCATATTGCTGACCTCTTTTTCAAAGAGATAGTTCGTTTGCATGGTATGCCTTCTACTATTGTTTCAGATCGTGATGCCAAGTTCTTGAGTCACTTTTGGCGTACTCTATGGAACAAGTTGGGTACAAAGTTGTTGTTCTCTACAACATGTCACCCACAAACTGATGGCCAAACTGAGGTGGTGAACCGCACATTGTCTACCATGCTGAGAGCTGTTTTGACGAATAATTTGAAGTTGTGGGAAGAGTGTTTGCCGCATGTTGAGTTCGCATATAATCGAGCGGAACACTCCACCACCAAGGTAAGTCCTTTTCGTAGTATATGGATTCAATCCCGTGCCTCTTGATATTTTACCTTTGCCTACTAGTGAGAGAGTTCATAATGATGCTAAGGAGCGTGCTGATTTTATTGTCAAAATGCATGAGACTACTAAGGCAAACATTGAAAAGATGAATGAAAATATAGGATTCCCGTAGTAAAGGTAGAAAGGAAGTTAAACTTGAACTGGTGATTTTGTTTGGTTGCACTTGAGAGAGGATAGATTTCTGAGTTACTGAAAGTCAAAATTGATGCCTAGAGTCTGGTCCTTTTAAAATAGTTGAGAAGATAAATGATAATGCATATAAAGTTGAGTTGCCTTCCGAGTTTGGGGTTAGTCCCACCTTTAACATTTCAGATTTGAAGCCATACTTGGGAGAAGAAGATGAGGCCGAGTTGAGGACAACTCCGCTTCAAGAGGGAGGATGATGAGGACATCACTTTTCTGATACACACAACAATCCTCCACTTGACATTCAAGGACCAATCACTAGAGCTCGCGCCCGACAATTGAATTTACAGGTGAGCTCGTTCCTAAGTACTTCTTTTTGTTCATTTGAGAATCGATTGCTACCTAATGATTTAATTATTATTAGGAACCATGGAGAGGACCTGAAAGTACTTGGAGAAGGGCTACGAGGTGCACAAGTCCAGCAAGGGCGGTCGAATCATGTTGGAGGCCCAACTCAAGCCGACTTCGAATCCAATTCGGAGTCCAGGACCAGGCCGCACTAACACGGACACCCAGATCGCATCCGGGCTCCCTGTTGGACGTTTCACATATGTATGGGAAGCTGAGAAGACGACCTTTCCAATGGCTCTGGTCCCATATCAAAATTCCTTCGAGTCAACGGAATCGCCAAACAAGTGGGCATTCGAATCATCTGGTCTTTGCGTCACCGTCTTTTGGGCCGTTCGGCTTTGTATCGTGTTGGAGCCCATTAGGCGCGCCCGTGGTTTTGCACGCCTCGCCCCTCTATATCCACCGCCACCCCACCATTAGGGTTGGGTTTTGCTTAGATTAATTCTGCCTTGAACAGTTTCGCCTTTCATCGCTTTGTGAGACCCCAACTTTCGAGTGCTAAAACAATACATCCGCAATTCCGCTGTGTTCTTCCTTGTTCTTGCTTGTGTTCTTCGATTCGCAGCGAGGATTAGCCTTCTTGGCGAGGTCAACCGGCTGCGCACGGTTGATAACCCGAGAGACGTGGTGCTGCGATTGCGGGTACGAACGTGTTGTTCGGGCCGAGTCGATTTGTGTCGCGCCTCCACCAAATCGAACATATCCGTAACTCGTTGGAAGATCGGGACCCGCTCCCATCGAATATACCGAATCGTTCCAAGTATCGCCATACCTTTACGAGTAGCTTCTCCGGTCGTAAGCTTGGCTTAGGCCTTCTTCCGACCAGGGTACCCATTATGTAACCTCTGGAATCTCTACGATCAGTGAGGTCGTGCACCTCAGGGGTTACGACCATGAAGACGTATGGTCTATTATGTATTAAAAATAATACATAGAGGTTTTAATCCTCGTCAAAACTCTTATCTAAAATTCATCATGTACCAAATACAACGACATTTCGCATTAGTCAATTCACTTCCATGGATACTAGTTAAGAATAAACTGCTTGCACAAAGCTAATAACCCAAATCTGATAACTTATCTCATAATGGTTAATTCATTTAATTAATACCTCTTACTTAAGCATTACAAGACATCACTTAAATGTTTTAACACAATCTTTTAGAAAAAGAGGTATTAAATTTCACAATTGAAAGAATTCAAAAGAAATACATAAAGCCAAAGCTTTCACATGATAAAGAACTTGCAAAAAAAACTTTCAGTATCTAGAATACCAAGCGAATAAATGATTCGCATTCTCCAACAAGAAGGGCAGAACTCCCAAGAAAAGATAAATTTCGCCGATAACTAACGTTCCCAAGAAACAACATTAGACCAGCTGTCAGGAGAACAAGTAGTCGATATAATGAATGAAGAAAGATCAATGGAAACTCATCAGAAGAAATGTAAAACACTAACTCCAAAAAACTTCATCAACAGCAACTAACACCAGAACTGGCCACATTCAGAATCAAGGAAGAGAATAATATTTTCTAAAGAAACTCACCCTCAACACTCAACTATGGTATTCGGGGTACATACTACTCTATTCTGTTACCACGAACGGTGGTGTAATCTGACAAACCCAGGGCCACCACCACGACCTCAACCTCTCAACGTCACCCATAGCCAATAATCAATATGAATATAGAATATCGTCTCATAGCAATCACACAAATAATTTCATAGGTATAGAGGATCATATCATATCATAGATTAACAACAAGAAAGATAGTATAGAAGCAATTCAACAATTGCTCAACAAATGAAACATAACAATACAAATACGGAAACAATGGATTTTCCAACCCCACCTACTGTGCATTGTGTGTCATTTTAATAACTTAATTACCACGGATATAAAGCCCGCTCTGATACCAACTATAACACCTTGGCTATTCGGGAGCCAAAATGCTACCTAAAGACCTAACAAATAACCATACAGCGGATTAACATATAACCATACAACGAATTAATTTCAACAATAATTCATCAACTAAGCTAAACAGATCATTAACAATTGGAACATAAAAAGGAATGTAATAATGGATCCGCTACGTTATCCTATCAACGAATATTCAATGAACATAAACAGTTATTTAAACAAACTCAACGTTAAGTAAGGTATCATCCAAGTCTAAGTTTATTTATTACAATCCAACAATTAACGAATGAAAGGCAATAACAATTCTTTAATTGAGACTAGTGTAAAGTGAACTGAGTAGGTAGTGCATGTCTACTCCCTCCCAAGAGATTCATCACCAACGTTCACCTAAAAATAAATAAACAAAGCAAGAGTGAGTCCAAGACTCAACAAGTACTATCAATAGTTATGAACAGGACAATAACTCCACAAAGTGTGATCGTACACTGAATGAATATATGAATGCATGAAATTAATGAATTGGAAGGACTGCACACGTGCTTATACCGGCATAGCTAGTGGCACACCCGTCGGTGTTCACTTAAGCCCGCACCTTAACAAAAGTGCGGGGATCCAAGTCCCGTATGAAGAACGTTTCATACAGGTGTCAAAATCTGCCTATACTGGAATTGATGGGTCTTACGTGCCCGTACTGGACTTGATGGGTCTTTCTATCCACTCTGTGGATGGGACATGACAATGTCCAAATCTGCACACATTGGAATGGTGGGACTTACAATCCACTCCCGTGGAGGAAACATGAGTTATGGATGCATGGAATGAAATATGAATAATGAAAGACATCATCTCTAATCATGGAATCAACACATATGAACGAACATAGACTTTTCACCTTCTCATGTATCATAAGATACCACAACATGAACATTTAAGCATTCATCAATCACAATCATTAATATTAGCAAAGTACTTGCCTTTCGCGTTGCGACGTGTTAGTTGGCGACGACGGTGCTCCTAACCCCAAAGCTTCGCCGCCTAAACAATTAAGTAATTGAAATAAGAACACATTGCACATGACACTCCTAAACAACGTTCTACAACGCTTCCCCGGTGGCTCAAGATTCAACTAAAAACTCTAATCTGGAAACTGACAACTCAGGCACAAACCGAAACTGGACAGCAGCACGGTAAAAACCATATCTATTGATCTGGAACTCGGAATGAGGTGAGACCAATTTCTATGAATTCTTAACTGACATATCTACAATATTCTAGTTGACAAGATAGCTCAATTCGGCCAATTTAATTTACTAACAGTTAGATGAAACAGCAGAACAGAAACTGCCTAAACAATTAAGACAACAGCACTAACACGATCATAACTTTTAGTATACAACTCCGAATTAGGCGTTCTTTAACAATCTGAAAAGGTTATGAAATTATCTACAATAACCTAGTTGCATGAAAACCCTGAATCGTCCATTATCATAAACATAGTTTAGGAGACAACTTGAAAGGTACATCTCGTCAGAATTCTGGACAGCATAAACTAAAATGATCATAACTTTTGATCTGTATGTAGGAATCAGGTGTTCTTGGCAGCCACCAAAATCTAAGAACATTATATAAATATCACTAGGAGATCAAAACTTCTAATTCAGCCTCTAAGAACCCGAAACGTACCACGCAACATACTGGACAGATTCGAATCTAACGCAGACAGACTTTGATCCAATCAAATTTAATCGGTTTCACTTCGACGAATAATCAAACAACAACAACCGGCAATCGTTACCCTTGGAGACACGCGTGCCTGCTGAATTCCCCCGCTAGGTGCTCATCTCCTCTTCTTCTCCTCTCTCCCTCCACCTTTCTCCTTGGCCGACAGCAATGGGAGAGCACCACCAAGAGGGAGCAACGGAGAGCAAGGAGGAGGGTGTGTACTGTAGCAGCACTATAGCAATGCGTGCTACAGTGGTGGGCTAGGGTTTCTCCCTCCTTTTATTAGTGGCCGGCCCCTCATGGGCCTCCTAGGCCAAAGCCCGAAGCCCAGGTTGCCAATGAATTGCAGATTTCCCCTCCTCTAAAGTCTAATTTCTCTTTTCACTGCTTCCTTCATTACAATAAGTTGGAGTATTATAGAAAAACCCTTTTTTTGTTTACTCTCCTTCCTTAGAAACATTCGGGGTATTACAATCATATTTGCCAAAAATTATATCCCTTGAATCTTCACTTTTATGTCCCAGTAGATTTGATCGGTTTGCAGAACCGATCCTAGAGACTGAATGTGATAAGGTGGCCGAAGTGTCTGCATTTCAAAATGATGTTGTGTAGTAAAATACTTCTTGATGAATGGATGAGATGCTTCAAAATCAAATAAGACCGTAGCCGGACTGGAATTGACAAAGAGAGTACCCAAAACGACGTCGGGTGCATCGTTTGCCTCCTCGGCGGTGACGTGGTTGACTCGGTCACATGCCGAAGCTTGAGGGGATTTGACCACTTCCCTCGGAGGTGGTGGTGGCCTCGTTGGAGCTAGAGTAGGAGCGTTGAAGACTCGGGACATCCCATGTGCTTTCGCCAAGCATTGATGCTCGTAATGCCCGGGGCGTCCGCAATGAAAGCATGTAACACTCGACTTGATGTTGCCGCTGTTTGGGGGCTTGTTTCCCCTACCTCTTGGTTGCACATTAGGTGTAGGAGGTCTTGGTACAAAGGTGGGTGGTCTTGGTGGAACCGGTGCTGCAAATCGGGGCGGTTAAGGCTGATTTGTGTGCGGCCTCGGAAAATTGCCACTTGTTGAAATTAAAGTGGCCCTCTTCCTCTTTTGGAACTCCTCCAAAGCTTGACTCTTGCTTTCCACCACTATGGTCTTATTAACCATATGCTGAAAGTTGCGGAAGTTGTGGACGACAAGAGCAAGTTGCATCTCCTCCATCAAGCCGTTCATGAAACGGCTCTGACGGTGGTCATCGGTGGAGACGTCATCGGGAGCATAACAAACTAAGAAGTTAAACTCGTGCAAATACTCCATGACACTCTTCTTTCCTTGCTTCGGAGCAAGGAATTGTTGTTGTTTGATGATCATGACTCCATCCGGGATATGAGCCTCTCATTCCAAGTTGGAACGTGTCCCTTAGGTTGCATGGCATAGAAATTATCCCACCATGCATTTATGGCCCCTTCGAGTTGATAGCTTGCAAAAGGGACCTTCTAAAGGCCTGTGCATTGAGCAATAGCTAGCTTCTTCTCAATGGCACTGAGCCAGTACTTGGCTTTCATAGGATCTTCCGAGCTACAGAAAGTCAAAGGATTGGTTCACTGGAAGTCAGCGAGTCCTCCGTGAGCACGATGTGTGGTGGCTCCTCCTGCTAGGATGGGAGCTAGGGCGGTGTTGCAGGCAATGGCATCGAGAATCCTCCTGCTAGGATTGGTTCAATGCGTTGTTTGATCTCTATTTGGGCCAAAACCTCAGCCATTGTGGGAGGCCGTGGAAGCACTTCCTCCGGTGGTCCACCTTGTTGATTTTATTGATGGAAAGGCTCACCCCGCTCTTCCCATTCATAGAGCTCACTCACGGCAGCAGGACAAGGTCCCTGGGATGGAGATCCCTCGTCATGCTGAGCCCTTGAACGCGTGTTTGGTCCTGTCATCCTGTTGTGACATGGATGGTTAGAAATAGACTAAAGATGCGCTCGCCTGAGTGTGGATTAAAATCTGGACAACGGGCATATTCTACTTAATTAAGCATGCATAATGATATGAAATGCACAAAAACTTAACACCAAATGGGTGTACAAAGTCACTAAGGCCAGTACAAGATCCATTAATTCAAATCATAGTTTTCTAGTACAATTACATTCTTAAAAGCCCGTAGGCGAATGGTAACTACCCAAAACAAAAGTTCTTGCAAGAAAACATCAGGAGTTCAACAACTACTAACCTATTACATAATTTTAACGATACATACTCACTAAACATATGTCCGGACAGCGAGCTTACTACTCTCACACTCTATCTATTTTCCCGATCGACGTTCACTGGGAACTCATCTAGAAGATGATATCTGAGTGATCTCGTATCGTCGGGGTCCTCTGGATTGGTGAGGCGTAAGGGTGATCCTATATCTATGACATGGCCTCCTGCCGGTCCTGGCCTCTAGACATGAGAGAAACTGTAACATCCCAATATTTAGACTTGTGTTTCAAATGTAAGAGAATGAATAGAAATTAAACTTTTTCTTACATCATGTATTTCCTGTTGTACCAAAAAATTATTGTACAAAAGTTATGGAAATACAAAGTCACAAATCTTTTGATCCAAACTTTGAGCTTCCAAGAAAATATTCATGTCAAACATTTTGATCATCTCCTGGGAATACCTTTCCTAAGTTATAGGATTGGTGTGGGACCCCTCTGAAAAATTTCATGATTTATAGAAATTGTTTGAATACTTTTGGAGGCAAGTCAACCCAATTCAAATCTTGGTCAAACCTTGGCCTAGCTCATTGTACAATTGTTGGAGGAAAATATGCAACACCAAAACCTCTGGACATTTTACACAATGTCAATATCCTAGTCAGCAAGCTCCTGTAAAATTTTCAGAATTTTTGGAGTCATTTTGCTACCTCAATTAATTTTCCATTGCCCAGCCCTTTTCAAAAGTCAAAAATTCAACTGTGGTTCGAGTCAGACTCGGGCTCAAGCCCGAGCCTAACTCGACTGACCCGGTCGGACCATGTCCACCTAATCCCACCTTGCGCGTGCCAGCGGAGCCGTGGGATGTGAGATCTAAGGCCCACGACCTCCCCGGGTGCGCTAGCCTCCGGAGGCTTGGGGTGCTCGTGGCCGCCCATCCCCAATCTAAAGGCCCACGACCTCCCCTCCTCCTCCTGTGTCATTTTTTAAAGCACCAGAGCTCTATGATCGAAGCCGTTCGCGATAGATCCGACGGCCAATAATCACTCAAATGCATTATTGGTTGTCTTCAACCTCTGGGCGTGCGTGAGCAGTAGGGGAGTAATGGCAGTGTCATTTCATGTTCCCTACACCTGCCCTAGTCGACATCAAATGTTGTGGGAGACAGGATCGGCCATGCCATGCCCTAACCTACCTCTTTTTCACCTTTTCACTTTCGGCTGGTCTCGAGCCTTGCTCCTTCTGTCTCCCGAAGGACTTCCTGTCAAACCCTAACCCTTTCCAAGCTTTTTAAGCACCTCTCACATCTCCTGGTCTCTCTTTAGACCACCCTCCAGCTCCACTTTCAACTTTGGAGCTTAATACTTCAAAATCCTACAATCCCCATTGTTGGCCCGAAAAGCTTCTTTGGTGTTCTTGGTGCTCCAGTGGTTCTCCCCCACAAATTTTTGCACCATTCCTACCTCCTTACCATCTTGAACATATCCCCTCACTTAATTTTGGATTTGATTCGCGGGATCTGTCCAATTTGGGGTTTGTTCAAATTCGGGTGAATTTGGGCATCTTCTTCCTCAGCTCAGGTGAGTGGCCCATTTTCAAATTAATTGCTCCAGTAGCTTCTGTGAACCTTATTGAAGCTCTTTTGATACTTGGGTGCCACTCATTTTGCTCAGGGTGCCATTTTCCAGCCTTCTTCTTCAAGTCCGGCGAGCTTCTTCTTGTGCAAGTCCTCTCCGACCAATTTTAGAGCTTCCTCCATCCAGGTAGTCCCTTGTTAGTCCATAGTCGTCTGGGGTACAATTTCTTGAGACCACCCCGAAGCTTTCAGCTGTTTTCAAGTTCCAGTACTTAGTTTTTTTTCGTTTTCCGGCTAGCCGGCGTTTAGAGCCACCGTCGCCGGCGAGATTGCCACCACTAGGTTCCTGTCGCTATTGTGAGTCCATTCCAGTCTTGATGGCGCGCGCGTGTCGATGTCGCGGCGGCAACCCGTTGAAGTCTCTCGGGGATTTGCCGGCGGGAGCTCCCGTTTTCGTCAGATTTCTCGGACACCATTATTGTCCAATGATTTTCAATCATTAGGGATCTGTTCGTGTCTTAAAGCCGCCCTCGTTGAGTCTCTGTCGCGGGGGCCCAAATCGTTAAAACCCCGCGGCGTCTCCCGCGCGTCATTAATGGTCAAGGCTGGTATTTAGTGTGTCTCGCCATTATTAGTTGTCGGAAGCCGCCACCTGTCACTTGCACGTGGGCCTAGACCTCATGTGGTCACGTTCTTAGTCACCGCTCAGACCACCCCTCACGACCTCCTACTTTGATCTCCGCCGTGAAGACCTCGCAAGGTCTAATCAGGGCCGTAGGACCACCCTCGGGGTCCTCTTTGCAAAAAGACCTCCCCTGGTCATTTTTGCAAAGACCACCTCAGGACCACCCTCGGGGTCCTCTTTGCAAAAAGACCTCCCTTGGTCATTTTTGCAAGGACCACCTCAAGACCTCCCACTGGTCCTTTGTTCGGAGAAGCTAAGGCAGGACCTCTCTTGGGCAGATCTGCACCGTCTAAGACCTCCTCGTGGAGATCTTAGCCGTCCAGACCTCCCCCCACCTCGATGTAGACCGTCAGGACCTCCCCAAGTCCATCTGAGCCGTCCAGATCTCCTCCCGCTAAAACCCCGCCGCACCGGACCTCCCTCGAGTTAATCTGGATTGTTCAAGACCTCCCCGATAGATCTTGATTGTTTAGACCTCCTTCGCTGGATCGTGACCGTTAAGACCTCCCCCGAGAGATCTTAGCCGTCTGGACCTCCTCAGCGGACTTAAGTCGTAGGACCTCCCCCTGGAGATCTAGACCGTCAGGACCTCCCCCGAGAAATCCTGACCGTCCAGACCTCTTCCGTTGGATTGAAGTTCTAGGACCCCCCCTAGTGCTTGGGACCGTTGGATCTCATCTCAACGGCCACAACCTCCTAGGTGCGCGAGGAACTCCTCTCGCGTGCGCTATGCGCCCATCTGGTCGTAGCCGTTGGATCTCATCTCAACGGCCACGACCTCCGCGTTCTCTCCAGTTCTGTAGGACCTCCTGGGAGCTCCAGTTTTCTAAAGTACTTTATTGATTCAAATTTCATAAATGCATAAGTTTGTCCTTTTAGCTCCTTTTTGAATGGTTCCAGTTGCAGTAGCTATGTGATAGGATAAACTTTAAATTGAGAATACTTGTGGTCACTTTTCTAGTCTGGAAATTGATAATTGCTGCAGCAGAAGCTTAAATGTAATAAGGGTTGGAATTTTCACTTCAAAATTTGTAAATTATATAACTTGTTGTGTGTAATTCCTTTCTGAGAAAACTCAACTGTGTAAAATTCCTTTATTAGCATTCTGTAATGTGGAATAGGGCTTGTTCTTATTTATGTTCCTGTGAAGTGGTAGATGTTAGTTTTACAACTTGAGAAAATCATAACTAATTCATTTTAACTCCAAATTGTGCAAACTCAATTTTGTTGTTCTTAGAATGTCTTATTCTACCTACCATAAAAATTTCAGACTTTAGATCATTCTAGAAATTTATGCCATAAACAGTAACAAATAGGAATTAATATTGATTTTTCAGGCTGATAGAAATTATTTTAGCCATAACTTTTTCATGTTAAGTCCAAATGACCTGTTTCTTGTTTCTAAATTTGTCTAAAATCATCCTCTAGCTGTTGTGTAAATTTCATGCTATTTGGATAAGTTTTGCTGTTGAGTTTTATTTGGAGTTCTTTGTTCTTATTTGGTTATCGCCTTTTCACGTTAGGTTCCGAGGATATTATTGTTATTGATCCTGAGCCACAGCAGCCTGAACCTGCACTCCAGCCAGGCAAGCAGTGTAACATCATTTGATCATATTGCTCCTACTACTTTTAAATTCTAATATCTTGTTTGCAAAACCTAAGTATGCATGCTTCTTGTGTCAAGATTTATTTTATCGATTAGAGGTAGCTAATCCCATTGCATGGTTGCCTTTAAATTGTTCATCCCCGGCCACAAAACATAAGTTATTAATATCGCTGGTGAATTAGAGCCCGGTGATTTTATTATACTCTTTTATTGTCTTTACGGTGTCATGCTTAGAATGCTTAGATACCGGTAGAATTGGGTGGTTATCGACCTAGTCGATAATCTTGATCATACAAACTTATTATGACTTTATGATTTCAGCCTT
This sequence comes from Ampelocalamus luodianensis, assembly GCA_036346255.1. NCBI lineage: Eukaryota > Viridiplantae > Streptophyta > Magnoliopsida > Poales > Poaceae > Ampelocalamus > Ampelocalamus luodianensis. The sequence continues at coordinate 29,028,340 of CM070637.1, forward strand.
GGTGCTATATTTGATTGTAAAAACTAGAAAATGAAAGCAAAATGATTTGGACTTGGGCACAAGGGTAAGATGGTGTGAGTTTGGGTGTGAATGGAATGGTGCCCAGGTCAATTAAGGACCGAACTACTTGTGAGTACCTGTTATTCGAGCATTTTTTTGCGTGCTAACCACACTAGAGGGAAATGGGACCTCTCCTGACTAAGTACTTTGGGGGGTGTTAATTAATGAGTCGCGTGGTGGGTTGCATATTTCGGTATGCAGCATGGACATGTTTGTGGGGAGGGGAGCACCCGCTGCGGCCGGTGTCTCCTGCTCCACGTATGGGTCCTTGTGATCCAGATTCCGCCGGTAGGTCACTAAGGGTTAACCCCCATACGTGCGGCTCTTGATTAGCATTTTTCATTGGAAATGTCTCGTAGGACTTAGCCGTGCCGGCATACCAAAGGAAGTGTGCTTAATAGCTTGGCAAAAAGGCGGTCTGAAGTGTGGGTACATTGGTACACCCCTGTAGGGTTAAAACTATTCGAATAGCCTCGTCCTAGATTATGGACACGCTTGGGTAAGCTTTTCAAGAGTTAGACTACAACCTTTTAAATTAAAAATTGACATGGGTGGTACGAATGGTGTAATATCCCGTTTAAAAATAAAACAAATAAGTGATTAGTACTGAAATTAAAAAGAATTAGAAAAGAAAAATTCAGAAGTTAGAAAGAGTATTAGAACTCGGCCTTCGCCCATAGCTTTTGGCCCAACGAGGAACCACTTAAAAGGGAGGCAAACCTAGCCCTACATTGTAGTGGAGCATCAGAGCACGATGCTACAGTGGCAGCCCCTAGCACCTCCTCCCATGGCAGCCCCTCCCGCCCGGCAGCTCCTCCACCGGCGCCTCCCTGTGCACGACTCTCCCCGGTGCACGACTTCCCGCCGCCGGCCATGGGAGGAGGAAGGAGGTGAGTAGAGGAGGCCGTCTTGGGGGGTGGAGATCGTCGTCTACGTCGTTCGTCAAGGGTAACCGCTGTCCCATCGTCTAGATGTTTAATTGTTGTTTTTCTAGCAATGTCGGGTTTAGATCGCGTTCTGTCCAGATTAGTGCGTGGCTGTTTTCGTATCCTGAGAAGCAGAATCTGGAGACCCCATCTCCTAGAGATATGTGGGGTTTGTTCTTAGGTTTAAGTGGCCGCCAAGAACGCCCAAATCCGATTAACGGTTAGAAAGTTATGATTTGTTTAGTGCTGCTGTCCCAAAATCCTGACGAGAATCTGCAGTTAACTTGTTAATTAAGTAAGAATTTGATAAGTGCCGAATTGGAACTTGGGATCTCCTAGAGAGTTGTAGGATATCTCGTTATCTATCATTGCCGACAAGAATCACGTCATTTGGACCTCTGTAGCAAAAGTTATGATTTTATTCTTATTGGGTCTATGCTGTGGAATGGTTGCTGGTCTGACAGGTTTTAGTGTTTCGACCTAAGCGTATATTTAGAGGACAAATCAGAGGGTCTCGCCATAACGAAAAATGTAGATAATCCTTCCAGATTTAGGAAAAGTAAAGATCATGAAATTCGGATGAATGTATAGAAAGTTATGATAGTTTTATTGTTGCTGTCCAGAGACCCAACGCAAAAATTGATGCTTTGTTGAATGGCTTGGTAGGGCTAGTAAAGGGTCGAATCAGAGAACCTCACCAACTAGGTTTAGAAGGGGAATCCAATAACCTTTTCAGAATGTCCAAGATCACTTCATTTGGATTTCTGTACAAGAAGTTATGATTTTTCAAGGGGCTGTTCTCTAGAAAGGAAATCGGCGGCCGATAATAGAGTCGGGATCGCGTCGAGTGGACGATGAGTTCATTTGTGATTACAGCTTTGTTATTAGACCTACATGGTAGCCTTAGCATGTCTCATTTATATATCCAAGTGTGGGTTTGGCTCCGGGAGCAGTATCTTATCCTCGACATCCACCTTCGCACGGTTGAGGCAAGTATAATTTTAGTAGACAGATGTTGAATGAGTGTTGAATTGATTGTTTGTGGTGAATGTCATTGTTTAGTTAGTTTGAGTATGGAAGTGGCTTATATATGATCCTGTTACACTGAAATGCGTCTCTATGATGAAGTATGCTTATGAATGTTTTTGTTACTGTATTGCAAGTGCATTAAGGAATAGCATTGAACTTATTGAGTGGAGTCTTGTGTTATATTAGATAATGTTTGGTGTGAACCATGAATGTCATTGCGATGTGAAAATTATAGTTCGTGTGTAGTGGTGCATATGTTATATACTACGCATTGATGTTGGAAAAGTATGATACCTAAGGATGAGAAAGTTGTATTATGAATAGTCTACTTGTATGCCATGAAGATGTGAATGCATTTGTTCATTTATTGTTCTTATTGAAATTGCATACACACGCATCATGTTGGCATTTGTGGGCTCGGTCACGAGTTGACCATGCTATTGCTGAGATCCCCGTCATAATGATGACGGGCAAAAGATCCCCATGCTCGTGGAGCATGGGCCTAGATCCCCACATTGGTGGTATGTGGGCAATTGGTCCCCGTGCTAGAAGGCACGAGCATGGGTGTGCATTGACGGATGCACACTCGCATTATAGGTGTAATGCTAAGAGACAAAGTAAAGGATAAAGTGAAAGTTGAGCATACTGCATAGCATGTGCATGGTTTAACCTAAATGTTGTGAAGTGTATTGAGTTGTTGAATTACCATTAAGAATGTTGTCTTTGATTATAGTGTACTTGCTGAGTCATCGAACTCACCCTTGTTGTTGTTGTTTGTTTAGGTACCTCTCAAAAGGGCGACATGCATGGGAGGGCATAGTTATAGTTTTGAAGCACGCCACGAACATTGAGATTATAATTCAATAAAGTTAATCATGCTTAAATAACTGAATAAACCGCTTAAGGGCTTCTCTTTTGGTTATGCCTTATGTTGGATTTGTGTAATAGCGTTGATTAGCATAATATGGATGTCTTTATGATTATGTTTTGAATTGGAAGACTGGTTAATTGATTATTGTTATTGTTTCTTGTGCGAACCTCCTGTATGATTATTTATACAAAGGAGGTTCTCACAAATTTTTTGTAAAGTGCCTTAGAATTAATTTGTTTTATGCTATTATGGTAGCATTCCGTGCTCATGATGGGTGAGGTGTTACTGATTGGTATCGAGCGGGCTTTAGGTCCGTGGTAGTTGAAATATTAAATTGACACACTGTGCACGATGGGTGGGTTGGGTTTTTGCATTGCATATACGCTTCCGTTATGTTGTATTGTTGATCTGTTATGATCGGATATATCTATAGTATTATACCAAGGTTATTAGGTGTGGGGATAACCCATGTTGAGAGATTGGGGTCGTGGTTGTGGCCCCGGCTTTACCAGCTACACTACCGTTCATAGTAGGGTAATAGTGAGTATCTTTGGGGAGGTTGTTCTCTTTCCTAATTTTGATTTGGTCTACTCGTTCAATCGTGCTTGATGAATTTCTCTTGGATTAGTAGTTCCTTCCGGTTGATGCGTTTCCACGATTTAATTTGACCCTTTAAAGCAAGCCTTGTTCTTCCAACTGTTGAGTCGCTTGCGCTGATGGGTTTCAATTGGTTTATAATTATTTTATAGAGCAAATGTTGTCTTTTACGACACTTGAGCTATTCTTGCTATTTGTGAATGTCGTCATTGGAAATTTTGTTCCTTATTATGAGAGTTCTACCTTCTTGTTGGCACACTTGACCCATTTATTCGCTTGGCATTGGGTAATGAAAGTTTTTTGTTGCAAGTTCCTTAACTGTGAAACCTTTGGCTTATGTATTTCTCTTGGATTATTTCGAGTGATTAAGTTCTATGCCTCTTTTCCTAAAAAAAGTTAAAACTCATTGCGGTGTCTTGTTGTGATTAAATGGGAGGTGGTAATCATCTAGATTAATTGTTATAGCATAAATTATCAAGAAGGGACATTTGCGTGGAGCATAATTGGTTTTAACCCAGAGTGCTTTGTAATTGAAGTTGATTAAGTGGATCTTTGTCTTTTAGTAGTTCTTGATGAACTGTGAGTAAAGGTATGCTTACACCTACTAGGAATCCGAGATTTAATAAAAAAAAAAATGTGAGGTATTGATGATCTTACATAATCACAAGATTGAAACCTACGTATATCGGATTAGAGGAATGTTGAGGTAGTACTCTGTGAAAACAGGTGATTAAAGGAGATGGTGTTATTAAATCTTTAGTTAAACCCTAAGTATATAGTGGAATGTTGACTTTGTGTTCATAAATGGATAGGTGATGGTAAACAGCAGTAGGGCCCTATGAGCATACGTGATGAATACCATTGTCGATTGTTAGTGATAGATGAAGTGTGTGTTGAGCAGCACTAATAGTTGGATGGATAAATGATAAGTGATATCTGAAATCGTGTTTTGCGAAATTGTTATTTGATAAGCATGATGTTGTTGAAAGAGGTTTATTTTAACCGTATGGGTTGTATTTCTTTTGGAGAGGTTGAAGATGGGATCAGAGGCTCGGATGACTTTCACTAAGAGTGTATTATTTCGTTGTTAATGTGATTGTCAATAAGGGATTATGAAGATAATAGTGAATGTTTTGTATGAAGGGATTGGATCGCTTGCCTGACACGGATTAGGTGAAAAGGTTTCTAGTTTTGGGTCTGGGATCTTTCAGACCTCATGTTGATATGGTAACTGAATTTGTTTTGAGCAACATGAAATGTTGAGAGGTTTTTTTTAGCTCCCTAGTGATCTGTATGATGTGGTCTTCAAATCTCTTCTTGGTGGAATTGGCATGGTGATTGTACCCAAAGAAAGTTGCTTTCTTTGTTAAAGGAAAAATGGAGTCAAGTTTTGTAACTTGTTTGGTTATTGAAGTTTGTTTAAAGATTTTGATCTTACTCATAAGAGTTTTTCCGAATCTCAAAAGCAAAGTTTTATTTCCGTTTGAGGCTTGTTATTCTCTGCTTGTGGGGCGTGTGCCCTCAATTATGATTTTATCGTTTATTCTCGAGATCATTGTTATTTGATTGTCTCTCTTGATCTTCTAATTACTGTAAGTGGTAACGTTTTCCTTCGGCGCTGAAATTTATTTCTATTTGCCTCTTCTTCTAAGAAAGGGTTAATCGAACTAAGTTGCAAAGTATCTTCGGATGTGATCTGGCAATGAAATAGTGGTGGTCTAGTGGATGACCTGTGAACCTTTGGGAGAGGCATTGAGTAATAAATTGGTTTATTGAACCTTAGAGAGGATTTGATTTAAATAGGGTGTTTGACTTTGGAGTTAACAGATTTCGTGGTCGCAACTAGGAGGACCTATAACGAGATGTGGTCCAAGGTTGCGCACAATGTGTGTAACATTAGAGTTAGCAAGTATGGATAACTTGATCAACAACATATTTATGTATGGATGTTAGTGATTGAGTATGTTTGAATCCTAGTCAATTAGTTAGGGTTTTGTGAATGGGTATATTGTGGTCGAGTAGCCGCTTTTGCTTGGTGTGGGTTGGAGAAGGTCTAAGATTGATGAAACGAGTTAACTTGAGTGGTTACTTGATTGGTGACGAATGCTAACATTAATAACTAAGGTTATTGTTGAGTGTATGAAATTCGAGTCTTCAGATCTGAGGGTTACCTATCAAGAATACCGAAAATTTATTGTAAGAGTCTTAGAGGTTGAATTGGGTTTTACATTTTCACGCTAGCATCTTGGTTCCCCGTGATTAGGTTCCAAGAGATATGGTGAACTTTGATAGAATCTTTTGGATGCACTAAATGAGCGTGAATGTGGTAAATTTCAAGTCGATTATCCCTAAAAGATTGAGATGATGTGATTGTGGCAGAAATCTATATTGTGGTGTGTTGGGAATTATTTATCAAAGTAATTCCTTTGTGTAGAGAAGTTGATCAGATTATGTTATTATGGGTTGGAAGAGTCACTCTACATAGACATGGAATATGTGTTCACCTTGAGCATAGCTTTGAGGTTGCCAAACTAAAGGAAATGAATTAGTATGTTATGTGATGATTGGAATCTCATGGTTTAAGAGAAAATTGAAGTCTTACAAGAAAGTTTGAAAAAAAGGGTATTATTCTCGGATAATGAAATGTTTCCCCGGTTTTTATTTGAGCATAGTCTCTATGACAGGTGCCAAATATAAATTGGGAAGATTCTCCTTGGTTTGCCTGATTCTTTTTGGTTTAAAAAAATGGTTATTTTGGTCATTTGAGTGATTTCGCCTCTCGCTATTGTGGTGTTTGCTAGCAACCTGCCAACTTGAAAGGTGGAAAAGTTTTCTTGATATATTTATTGATTTTGGATTGAGCTTTTCTAGTGGGAGATGGTTTTGAGTTGGATGCATTATGACGACTTGGTTTTCCGTTGAGTTCTTGGATAAGTGAGTTGGTAGGCGAGTTCTTTGTACGTCCCTTGTCAAAGGAGATGCTTGCATAGGTAAAGTGATCGACCGAGAGTTGGAATTAGAGTTCCGTGTGTTTTTGTGCAGATGGTGTAATTCGGTACAAAAGAAAGTTTAACCAAAGGTGTGTTGGATAGGTTCCGATAGTTACGGAGTTTTGTAGATTGGCGTATCGTTAGGACCATTTCGAGTACATGCGCGAGTACGCAATGTCTTGTATATTCAGTGCTTGAGTGAGTACATGAGAGGTCCAAGTTTGAGATTTTGTTAGAGTCATGGCCAACAAATAAGAACCTACCTTTGAGTCCCGTGTGTTGAGTGTACTGTAAAGGTCGAGACTAGTGTTGAGGTGTAAGAGGTTAGTATCCGTCAAGGCGATGTGATCCCATAAGTCCGAGAGGAAGCAACTTGTGAATTGGAATCTTGTATGAGCGAGCAGAATACGAGTTGTTTACTTGAGTGCGTGTTAATTGTGATTAATTTCAGGTGTGGTGTTCTTGCAAATAGAGCGACAAGTAGAATTCGGGTCGAATTCTGTTTAAGAGGTAGAATGTAATATCCCGTTTAAAAATAAAACAAATAAGTGATTAGTACTGAAATTAAAAAGAATTAGAAAAGAAAAATTCAGAAGTTAGAAAGAGTATTAGAACTCGGCCTTGGCCCATAGCTTTGGCCCAACCGAGGAACCACTTAAAAGGGGAGGCAAACCTAGCCCTACATTGTAGTGGAGCATCAGAGCACGACGCTACAAAGAGCCGCCGCATGCGTAGCACCTCCTCCCATGGCAGCCCTCCCGCCCGGCAGCTCCTCCACCGGCGCCTCCTGTGCACGACTCTCCCCGGTGCACGACTTCCCGCCGCCGGCCATGGGAGGAGGAAGGAGGTGAGTAGAGGAGGCCGTCTTGGGGGGTGGAGATCGTCGTCGTCTACGTCGTTCGTCAAGGGTAAACGCTGTCCCATCGTCTAGATGTTTAATTGTTGTTTTTCTAGCAATGTCGGGTTTAGATCGCGTTCTGTCCAGATTAGCGCGTGGCTGTTTTCGTATCCTTAGAAGCAGAATCTGGAGACCCCATCTCCTAGAGATATGTGGGGTTTGTTCTTAGGTTTAAGTGGCCGCCAAGAACGCCCAAATCCGATTAACGGTTAGAAAGTTATGATTTGGTTAGTGCTGCTGTCCCAAAATCCTGATGAGAATCTGCAGTTAACTTGTTAATTAAGTAAGAATTTGATAAGTGCCGAATTGGAACTTGGGATCTCCTAGAGAGTTGTAGGATATCTCGTTATCTTTCATTGCCGACAAGAATCACGTCATTTGGACCTCTGTAGCAAAAGTTATGATTTTATTCTTATTGGGTCTATGCTGTGGAATGGTTGCTGGTCTGACAGGTTTTAGTGTTTCGACCTAAGCGTATATTTAGAGGACAAATCAGAGGGTCTCGCCATAACGAAAAATGTAGATAATCCTTCCAGCTTTCAGGAAAAGTAAAGATCATGAAATTCGGATGAATGTATAGAAAGTTATGATAGTTTTATTGTTGTTGTCCAGAGACCCGACGCAAACATTGATGCTTTGTTGAATGGCTTGGTAGGGCTAGTAAAGGGTCGAATCAGAGAACCTCACCAACTAGGTTTAGAAGGGGAATTCAATAACCTTTTCAGAATGTCCAAGATCACTTCATTTGGATTTCCGTACAAGAAGTTATGATTTTTTCGAAGGGGGCTGTTCTCTAGAAAGGAAATCTGGCAGCCGATAATAGAGTCGGGGATCGCGTCGAGTGGACGATGAGTTCATTTGTGATTACAGTTTTGTTATTAGACCTACATGGTAGCCTTAGCATGTCTCATTTATATATCCAGGTGTGGGTTTGGCTCCGGGAGCAGTACCTTATCCTCGACATCCACCTTCGCACGGTTGAGGCAAGTATAATTTTAGTAGACAGATGTTGAATGAGTGTTGAATTGATTGTTTGTGGTGAATGTCGCTGTTTAGTTAGTTTGAGTATGGAAGTGGCTTATATATGATCCTGTTACCTGAAATGCGTCTCTATGATGAAGTATGCTTATGAATGTTTTTGTTACCTGTATTGCAAGTGCATTAAGGAATAGCATTGAACTTATTGAGTGGAGTCTTGTGTTATATTAGATAATGTTTGGTGTGAACCATGAATGTCATTGCGATGTGAAAATTATAGTTCGTGTGTAGTGGTGCATATGTTATATACTACGCATTGATGTTGGAAAAGTATGATACCTAAGGATGAGAAAGTTGTATTATGAATAGTCTACTTGTATGCCATGAAGATGTGAATGCATTTGTTCATTTATTGTTCTTATTGAAATTGCATACACACGCATCATGTTGGCATTTGTGGGGTCGGTCACGAGTTGACCATGCTATTGCTGAGATCCCCGTCATAATGATGACGGGCAAAAGATCCCCATGCTCGTGGAGCATGGGCCTAGATCCCCACATTGGTGGTATGTGGGCAATTGGTCCCTGTGCTAGAAGGCACGAGCATGGGTGTGCATTGACGGATGCACACCCGCATCAGTGTAATGCTAAGAGACAAAGTAAAGGATAAAGTGAAAGTTGAGCATCTTGCATAGCATGTGCATGGTTTAACCTAAATGTTGTGAAGTGTATTGAGTTGTTGAATTACCATTAAGAATGTTGTCTTTGATTATAGTGTACTTGCCGAGTCATCGAACTCACCCTTGTTGTTGTTGTTTGTTTAGGTACCTCTCAAAAGGGCGCGACATGCATGGGAGGGCATAGTTATAGTTTTGAAGCACGCCACGAACATTGAGATTATAATTCAATAAAGTTAATCATGCTTAAATAATGAATAAACTGCTTAAGGGCTTCTCTTTTGGTTATGCCTTATGTTGGATTTGTGTAATAGCGTTGATTAGCATAATATGGATGTCTTTATGATTATGTTTTGAATTGGAAGACTGGTTAATTGATTATTGTTATTGTTTCTTGTGCGAACCTCCGGTATGATTATTTATACAAAGGAGGTTCTGCCGAAATTTTTTTGTAAAGTGCCTTAGAATTAATTTGTTTTATGCTATTATGGTAGCATTCCAGGCTCATGATGGGCTGGGGTGTTACAAATGGGTAATTCGTGCTATGGTTGTGATGGCTATTGGGTTCGTCATCTCCAGGATGTTGTTACTACTTATTGTATCGCTGTTATTTATGCAAATAAAATTCAGTTTGTTACAACAGCCTTCAATCTATTATCTATTGCAAATAAAACTTGCTTTATGCTGAAAATTAACCTTGAGCCTTATCATTTGATCAAAGCCTACATGTAGTAGTAACTAGGTTTGTTACCCGTAAGTCTTGCGAGTACAATTTTGTACTCATTTGCTTTGCTTAATTGTTGCAGAGGAAGAATGTTGATCCCCAAGGGATCAACTTTGGTGAGTTTGGCTACGTTATGGACGACTAGCTTGGCGGCCCGGTCGGTTGCCCTGTGGTTATGTGGCTAACCGGTTGGCTTTTGTCTTAGCCATCTTATGGCACTTTTGCTTCCGCTGATATTGATACTTGTTGTTATTTGGCCAATCGCCCCATGTTGCAATAACTCTATATTATGTATATCTTTTGATAGACTTGTTATATTGTGATGTGTGGTAATGATCCATGATTTTGTAACGGGGTGTGTATACTGCATTTCTGGGAAGTATACATATCTCGAGGCTTGGTTTATTTGTTTTGTGATGCTAGGGTCAATGGAAGGCTAAGCATTACCAGTCAAATAAATCGGGGTCCTCACAGAAACCCCCCGACACGCGGGCTTGGCATCTCGGCCCATACTCAGGTACTCGTCCGCTCACTTCTGGCAAATGGTAATCTGGCAGTGCAGATGCATATGGAAAAAGCTCATTCTCCCGATAGAGCACGTGTTGGTCCACGAGCCCCATGTTGCATAGGGGTTGCAGATGCCCTTGAGCCACAATGAGACGATGTCGCGTCTCCCATAGCTCATGCATGGTGCAACAGCGCATTTGGTCCATGATGTGAACCAATCTCGCCAATTGCCTCACTTGGGGGTCTTCCCCGTACTGGATTCTAGCAAAAATGTTCACTTCTGTTCTATGTGCTTGCATGGGAAAATGGTTGTACGATGGCTGGGACAACTCTGTCAGATTGTAGCAGAGACGGCTCATGGCCATATGAGCCACTTCTTGCAATGACATGGCCTTGGAAGTGCCACGTGCCTGAAAACGGTATGGAATACTCCTCGTAACACGCTTGGCAATTATGTTGGCCACTGCCAGGTACTCTTCCATCCCCGGTCCTCAATCTTGACGATAGATGGAGTAGGTTGGTTGGTATGTGAAGTTTGCCCTCCACATCATGTCTTTGAGTAACGCCGGGTGTCCTCCAACATCTTCGGCTTGTGTCCCCCTGACAAGGTACTGATGACTCATCTAAGGATAAGAAGGGCAAGGTAAGTTAGTTTTGTAAATCCAACGAGAATAAGGTAAGAAAAGATACTAAGATGGATGAGAAATAAAAGATATATGTAACTTAGATTTTCTGAAATTAATTTGATAATTTGAAAATAATTTGACCAAGGGCTTGCCAAACTTAATGCCCGTGCTACCTCTAACCTACAGTCAGTATGGCTCTGATACCAAGCGCTGTGAGGACCCCTGGGTTATTTTCGCAAGACCGAGGCCTTCCCGGTCTTATGCAAACAACTTTGGGCCTCAAATAAATGGATTTCATGTTGATTCTAAGTGAGAAGACTTGACTGAAACTAGAGCCCCGGTGATCATACGTACTGCTCCTCTGCAAGCACTACATGATGATCACATACAACGTCGATCATATCCATACAATATTCATATATTTATAGTTCAAAAGACATACAACATAATAGTTATATTCTACAACTATTACAAAGCAGTCGACCGGCCAAATTCAAATAAGAATAATAAGTAGCAGCGGAAGTAATGTAAATAAACCAAAAGTCCAGCATGGTGTGCCCCATAACCCATGGCAATCGATTGGAAGTTAAATGATAGCACTACTCATCAGCATCACCTAAATCGGCGCTAACGAGCTCCTCGGGCTTGAGGTCTTCCTCACCTGAATTTGTAGAGCCGGATTGAGAATAATTGTGCTAGCAAGTCTTACACAAATTAAAAGTATTTATGCACAGAGGATATCAAAAGAATGACATTAGTGGTTTAGTTTTGCAGAAAGTGCAATAACATACATTCCTAGACCATCTAGTTTTCAAATGCCATTTTTGTTAACATTTGTTTAGTAAAAGATGTTCACAAGACATAGATAGTTATATAGATCAAACAATACCAAAGTGGCTGCCCACTTTGATAAACTACAAATTGCATGAACATCGCATTCATGCCGAAACCAAGTTATAACCACGTCAAGTTTTAATTAGAGTCTACAAATGTTGTCATTTCAAACAATTGTTGTCCATAACTGTGGACACGGCTATTCGAATAGTTAGTAACTCTGCAGAGGTGTACTACTTTACCCATACGACGCGATCCTACCCGTAAGCCTCCGGATAATAGCACACTTCCTTAGGTATGCTGGCTGGGTAGATCGAGATTCGGTTGTAATATCCCGGAAAGTTTTTGTCAGTTTTGTTGAGAGCAGGTTGGTAATCATGATAGTGACCTGTAGTTTTTTTGCTAAAACCAGGTTTTTGAGGGGGAAAAACGAAACTTTCTGGCAACTTGGGCCTGGGCCAAGGCCCAGTAGGGTGGCCGACCAAGGGGGGGGGCTCCCCTCCCCCAAACCCTAGCCGACCAAACCCCCTCTCCTCCCTAGCAGCCGCCCCCCCTCCTCCCTAGCAGCCGCCCCCTCCTCTCCTACCTTGCGGCCAACCCTTCCCCTTCCCCTCCCCTTGTGCAGCCCCACCTCCCCACCTCCTTGCACCCCTCCTTGATCCCCCATTGTTGCTGGCCAAGAGCAAGAAAGAAAAGCCTTGGGTGGCCGGCCAAGAGGAAGAGAAAAGAAGGGAAGAAAAGGAGAGAAAGGGAGAAGGAAGAGAAGAAAGGGAGAAGGGAAGAAGGATCCGCAACCGGGAACTCGTGGTGATCTTCATCCGCGCTGCGTACCTTCGTCGTTTCGGCAAGGGTAACCCGTGGTTCTTTGTTTTGGGTCGTTTTCTTGTTGTCCAATTTTCGGATGACAGTAGATCGGTGTTCTGCAGTAGCATATATTGTCGTTTTTGGTTAAGGTAAAGGCAGATTTGGGTCTGGGCATCTCCTAGAAAGTTGTGGGTATCGTAGTTATCTTTCATTGCCGACAAGAATCAGGTCATTCGGACTTCGATAGCCAAAGTTATGATTTTTTTAGTGCTATGATGTTTCTGTGGGTAACAGATTTGACAGTGTCGGTTTAACCTGATTTAAACTCGCTGTTAGAGGAGTTTCCAGAGGGTCTCACCATAACGAAAAATGAAGCTAATCCTCTTAGATTTCAGGAAAACTAAAGATCACTGAATTTGGATGAACGTAGAGAAAGTTATGCTATTTTCTTTATTTCTGTCCAGAAACTGAATGCTGTTGAGCTGCTCTGACTAAAGGGATTGGTAGGGGTAGAAGATGGCCGAATCAGAGGGTCACCCCAACTAGGTTTATTTAGGCAACTTAATTACCTTTTCAGAAAGTCTAAGATCATCTCATTTGGACCCCTGAGCAGAAAGTTATGAATTTTGAAGTATGCTGTTTGCAGTGACCTATCGCTAGAAATTAGAAAAGTTGAAAATGTTAAAAGTTAGCGATTTGAATGTGATGTTATGTATGGTTTTGGTCCAGTAAGCAAGTCTTAGTTTGGGGTTTTATTCTTGTCCAGGTGGCAGCGAGGTCCCAAGGGCAGCACCTACTTCGCGTCCGCCGTTCTCACACGGTTGAGGCAAGTATTCGGGTTAAAATGGAAATTCTTGTTGCATGTCATGATTGAGTTGTGTAATGTTCATTGTTGTCATGTGAAAGTGATGTTGAGATGGCCCTAGTGGTGTTGATGCTTGCATGTTATGACCGCAGTTATTCATAATGCTTCTGTTTTCATGACTAAGGTATATGTTGAATTCTATTGAATGAGAAGAAATAGATGTTATATTCATGCATATTCGAAAGATCTTGAAACTTGGTCATGAGGTGACCAAGTGATTCAGATTGAGGTCCCCGTCGATCAATGACAAGCTTGAGGTCCCCACATTTATGAAATGTGGGCAATATGTCTGAGGTCCCGACATTTTGATGACGGGCAAAGGTCCCTATACAAGTTGTTGTATAGGCTCTTGGTCCCCGTGCGGATGGCACGAGCATGGGTATCCATTGACGGATGAATACCCGCATTACCGATAAAATGCGTAAAGAGTTAAAGAACAAAGAGTGCATAGCATTGTCGATATTTTTAATATTGGAAATGCCATGAGTAATGTTGGTTAAAGTTGTTCAAACGGTTATGTCTTTATGATCCTGTAATCTTGTTGATACTTGCTGAGTCCTATGGCTCACCCTTGCTTTGTTTTGATTTAGGTACTTCGCAAAGACGCGTCATGCATGGGCGGGAGTAGATGATTGGAAAGCACGCACCACTTCACAACAATAATGCAATTGTTATTTTAGCATCACATAAGAATAAATAGATCACGAGAAATACCCATAGTTATTTTATGATTATGAATGACGAAATAAGTTATGGATGTGAGAATGGTGTTATTTAATTACCTTCATATGATTATCCCTTATGCATGAGTGTAATGGTTTATGAAATTACTGTTAAATGTTATGTTCACTTGTTAGAAAATTGTTTTTCCTAGATTACAAGAGAAACTCATTAAAATTTGTAAATTCGCTCTAGTTGTATTTAGTTTTGGTAGCACTCCAGGCTCGTTCTGAGTTGGGGTGTTACAGTTGGTATCAGAGCGGGCTGTAGGTCCGCGGGCATCGAAATATTAATTTTGACACACTAAGCACAGTAGGTGGGATTGGGTTTTCTTTTGCATTGCACTACGCTATTGTCATTGTATGATTATTCTTGAAGGTTTGATACTAGTTATTCTTATGCTTATTGTGGTTAGTTTTATTGTGGTGTTCTTAGATGGCAAGAGGCGAGAGTCGTGGTCGTGGCGGCGGGTGCCGGCGAGGCGAGCAATGCCCCGCCGTAGTTCGACTCAGGTCGGTGAAGCAAGTCCTGCGAGGTCAGAGGAAGAAGTTGCTTCAGCAGCCCTCGGGGATCAAGCTCCTCCAGTTGTTCCGGTTGACGTCCCATTGGTGGCCCCCGCGGTGGTACCCGCGGCAGTTACTATGGGATTGCATCGATGGAACGCCCTGCGCTTGATACCTTTGATGGATTGGGCACTCCGGTGGATGCGCCAACCGCGTCACATGGAGAGGCACTTTGGTGCTTTGGGGATGTCGTGCGAGATGAGGGCACGATTTGTGGCATTTCACTTAAGGGCAGCGGACATCCGTGGGAGGAGTCTTGACAGCTAGGATCGCTGCTCATGGCCTGTTACATGGGAGTTGTTTGTGGAACAGTTTAGGAGGAGGTTTTATCCAAAGATCGTTTGTGGAGAGGATGGAAGTCTCACTGCAGAGCTACAAGCGAGGTAAGATGACGGTGTCGGAATATGAAGCGAGTTTTAACAATCTGATCCGCTTTGTACCGCAGCGGTGGCTGCTGATGAGGCGAGAAAAGGCTAAGAGGTTTCGCAGGGGCTCAGCAGAGTTCGTCAGTCTTGGGAGCGCTAGAATTGCGTGACTTTAGCTCCTGGTAGAGCAAGCCGGGGCATGGAGCTAGAGATGCGGCTTGGGAGGACCTACCGAGCACGGGAGGTACCATGGTCAGTAGGGCTAGTGGCGACGTAAGAAGAATTTTGGAGGAGGTAGTGGGTCATTTCTGCCGCCTCAAGAAGTTCAAAGGCAGCAGAATTCCTTCAAGTCCCGAACCACAAGGCCACGATCATCTTTTACTTCAGTCGCAAAGTGAGTGGGCCTAGGTTGCACCAGCCTTCGAGCGGGGTATGAAATGTTTCAAGTGTGGCAATGAGCATCGGGCGTCGAGTGTTCTTGGTCGATCTTGTCGCCATTGTGGTCGGAGGGCCACAAGGCATTGGTCTGTCGGCGGAATCCCGCCAAAGATTATTAAATAGGAACCGAACCGCATCGACACGAGCAGCGGCGTCTTCGCGAGGTTCGATTCGGATGTTAGCGACCACACCTATTCGGTCTTGGGGTCACCTCGGCCCTATCTTGAAGATCACGGAGGATGCCACCGCCGGTACTTTTGGCCACCGGTGCCTTCAAGACCGTTTCTGTTCCAGTGCCTTCAACCCCGCAGCTTTCCGCACCTCCTTTTGTGGTGCGGAGTTCCTACCGCACCAAAGATGTAGCGGCAGATTCCTATGCCATGCCGACGGCAGAGTCGGCAGGTCGTCCTGATGTGGTGACAGGTACGCTCTTAGTGGACTCAGTGGAGGCTTATGTTCTTTTTGATTCAGGAGCTACTTTCTCTTTTGTATCATTAGAGTTTGCTAGTCGGGCCAATTTGAGTATGCGATCTTTATCTCGATCGATTGTAGTTAATTCTCCGGTGGAATTCTTGCTAGCTCCACATCGATCCGGGTTGTATGATCTCATTGGATGGGGAAGATTTCATTGCTAATTTAATGGTCCCAAAATGGAGCCATTTGATGTTATTTTGGGTATGGATGGTTACATAGCTATCGAGCGATTATTTCGTGCTTTTGGAAGACAAGAACTCTTCAAGCACCTTCGGGCTTGAGGTAGTTTTTCAGGGTAGTGCCCCTCTTTTACTCTCTGTGTGTTGGCTAGCTTGTATCCTGGTAGCCGAGTCGTGAAGAGTGGGTTTCTTTTGTCACTAATGGGGAAGCCAAGTTCCTCTTTGACTGCAGAATTAGTTCCGGTGGTTCGAGAGTTCTTAGATGTTTTTCGATGAGAGTTGCTGGGATGCCCCTCCTCGTCCCGTGGAGTTTCGGATTGATTTGATACCGGGTGCTCAACCGGTTTCCATGACCCCGTATCGCCTGGCGCGTCCTTTCCAGGAAGAATTAAAGAAACAGTTGGATGATCTAAAAGCGAAAGATCTTATTCGACCTAGTGTGTCACCATGGGGAGCTCCGGTATTGTTTACCAAGAAGAAAGATGGTAGTTGGCGCATGTGTATTGATTACTGTGCACTCAACCAAATGACCATCAAGAATAAATATCCTTTGCCTCGCATTGAAGATTTATTTGATCGGTTGAGAGGGCAAAGGTGTTTTCAAAGATAGACCTTGATCGGGCTATAACGAGATCCCCGTCCGAAAGGAAGATATTGAGAAAACGACGTTCTCTACAAGGTGCAGGCACTTTGAATTCAAAGTTATGTCATTTGGACTAACGAATGCCCTGCTGTTTTTATGGAAACTATGAGCAGATAACGCATGAGTATCTGGATGATTTTGTCGTAGTTTTTATTGATGATATTTTGATCTATTCAAAGACTGAAGATGAGCATGAGCGTCATCTGAGGTTGGTGTTGGAAACACTAAGAGAAAATAGGTTCTATGCCAAGTTCAAAAAGTGTGAATTCTGGATGTCTGAAGTGGGGTTCCTCGGGCATATTATAAATGATAAAGGAATATCAGTCGATCCAGGGAAAATTTCCACAGTGGTTGAATGGGCAAGACCGACCAACGTCAAGGAAGTGAGAAGTTTTCTGGGTATGGCAGGCTATTACCGGCGTTTTGTGCAAGATTTCTCCATTATTGCAAAGCCGTTGTCCAGGCTCACTCAGAAAGATGTGAAGTTTTTGTGGGACGATGATTGTGAGCGCAGTTTCCAGACTTTGAAGGAAAAGTTGGTGATCGCTCGGTTCTTACTATTCACGAGCACGAAGCGATTCACGGTGTACTCGATGCATCTCGAGTTGGTTTGGGTTGTGTGCTCATGCAGGGCGGAAGGTTACGCTTATGCATCTAGACACCAAGAAGCATGAGCGAATTATCCAACTCATGATTTAGAATTGGTCGCAGAGTGTTCGCTTTGAAGCTTTGGAGGCATTATCTTTATGGCGAATCTTGTGATATCTTTACGATCACAAGAGTCTTAAGTACATTTTACACAGAGGATTTGAATTTAAGACAACGAAGATGGTTAGAGTCGATAAAGATTATGATCTCACGATTCAGTATCATCCTGGCAAAGCTAACGTGGTGGCAGATGCTCTTAGTCGCAAGGCGACACCGGCTACTTTGGATTGTCTTATTGCGGATTTTGACCGTATGGAGATATCGTATTGCTATGTAGGGACTGCTCATGTCGAGACACAGCTGATTTTGGGGTCAGCCATTCCACAGCGAGTACAAGAAGCGCAGCAAAATGACCCATTTTTGCTGAGGGTCAGGAAGCGTTTGGACCTGGGAAAAGAAGGGAATTTCAGTTTGGATGGGTTTGGAGCATTGCGATTCAAAGGACGATTATGTGTGCCACAGAAAGCAGGAGTTAAGGATGACATTTTAAAGGAGGCACATCGCACTCCGTATACTGTTCATCCAGGAGAGACGAAGATGTACCGTGATTTGAAGCAGAATTTCTGGTGGAAAAGAATGAAGGTGGATATTGCCAATTATGTAGCTTCTTGTGGTGTTTGTCAGCAGGTGAAGGCTGAACATAAACGTCCTGGGGGGTTATTGCAGCCTTTGGAAGTACCCCAATGGCCATGGGATGATATTTCTATGGATTTTGTTGTTGCGTTGCCTCGTTCACCGCGAGGCAAGGATGCAGTTTGGGTTATAGTGGACCGGTTCAAAGAAGTGCGCACATTTTATTCTGTCTGCTCGACGAACTCAGCTAGTGATTTGGCCCCTATCTATGTGCGCGAGATTGTGAGATTGCATGGAGTGCCAAAAACCATCATTTCTGATAGGGATGCTAAGTTTGTATCCAAGTTTTGGGAGAGTTTGCAGAATGCTTTGGGTACACAACTCCGTTTGAGTACCGCTTTTCATCCTCAGACAGATGGACAAACAGAGCGCACTATTCAGACCTTGGAGGATATGTTGAGAACCTGTGTCCTATCTTGGAAGGGTAGCTGGGAAGATCAGTTGCCTTTGGTAGAATTTGCTTATAATAACAGTTATCACTCCAGCATAAAGGCCGCTCCGTTTGAGGTTTTGTATGGGCGAGTGTAGATCACCCTTTGTTGGGAAGTCAGGTGAGAAGGCGATTTGGGCCCGGATTGGGTACAAAAGACGGTGGAGCAGTAGCCTTAGTGAGGCGGAGGTTTATTGGCAGCTCAAAGCGCATGAAGAGCTATGCGAGATGTAAGGAGAAGAGACTTAGAATTTGAAGTGGGTGACCAGTACTCTTGAGGGTGTCTCCCACAAAAGGAGTAGTGAGATTTGGTACCAAAGGGAAGCTTAGCCCGAGGTACATTGGCCCATTCGCGATTCTGGCCCGGATTGGGAAGTTGGCATACCGCCTGGACCTCCCGGAGTCCATGAGGGGTGTGCACAACGTGTTTCATGTATCCATGTTGAGGAAGTACTTGCGAGATCCAGAACATCATATTTCATTGGAACCTTTAACCATTGAACAAGATCTGTCCTTCGAGTCCAAGCCAGTAAGAATATTGGAAAAGTCAGAGAAGGCACTAAGGAACAAGACCTTGAAGTATGTTAAGGTACTTTGGTCACAGCAGTCTGAGCGGGAAGCTACGTGGGAATTGGAATCTCGCATGCGCGAGATTTATCCGGAATTATTCACTTCAGGTGTGTATCCATTGTATGTTAAGTGTTCACCCTCGGTTTCTCTTGTGCTCGTAGACGTTTAGAATTCGGGGTCGAATTCTGTTTAAGGGGGGGAGACTGTAATATCCCGGAAAGTTTTTGTCAGTTTTGTTGAGAGCAGGTTGGTAATCATGATAGTGACCTGTAGTTTTTTTGCTAAAACCAGGTTTTTGAGGGGGAAAAACGAAACTTTCTGGCAGCTTGGGCTGGGCCAAGGCCCGATGGGGTGGCCGGCCAGGGGCTCCTCCCCAAACCCTAGCCGACCAAACCCCCCCTCTCCTCCCTAGCAGCCGCCCCCCTCTCCTCCCTAGCAGCCGCCCCCTCCTCTCCTACCTTGCGGCCAACCCTTCCCCTTCCCCTCCCCTTGCGCAGCCCCACCTCCCCACCTCCTTGCACCCTCCTTGATCCCCATTGTTGCTGGCCAAGAGCAAGAAAGAAAAGCCTTGGGTGGCGGCCAAGAGGAAGAGAAAGAAGGGAAGAAAAGGAGAGAAAGGGAGAAGGAAGAGAAGAAAGGGAGAAGGGAAGAAGGATCCGCAACCGGGAACTCGTGGTGATCTTCATCCGCGCTGCGTACCTTCGTCGTTTCGGCAAGGGTAACCCGTGGTTCTTTGTTTTGGGTCGTTTTCTTGTTGTCCAATTTTCGGATGACAGTAGATCGGTGTTCTGCAGTAGCATATATTGTCGTTTTTGGTTAAGGTAAAGGCAGATTTGGGTCTGGGCATCTCCTAGAAAGTTGTGGGTATCGTAGTTATCTTTCATTGCCGACAAGAATCAGGTCATTCGGACTTCGATAGCCAAAGTTATGATTTTTTTTAGTGCTATGATGTTTCTGTGGGTAACAGATTTGACAGTGTCGGTTTAACCTGATTTAAACTCGCTGTTAGAGGAGTTTCCAGAGGGTCTCACCATAACGAAAAATGAAGCTAATCCTCTTAGATTTCAGGAAAACTAAAGATCACTGAATTTGGATGAACGTAGAGAAAGTTATGCTATTTTCTTTATTTCTGTCCAGAAACTGAATGCTGTTGAGCTGCTCTGACTAAAGGGATTGGTAGGGGTAGAAGATGGCCGAATCAGAGGGTCACCCCAACTAGGTTTATTTAGGCAACTTAATTACCTTTTCAGAAAGTCTAAGATCATCTCATTTGGACCCCTGAGCAGAAAGTTATGAATTTTTGAAGTATGCTGTTTGCAGTGACCTATCGCTAGAAATTAGAAAAGTTGAAAATGTTAAAAAGTTAGCGATTTCGAATGTGATGTTATGTATGGTTTTGGTCCAGTAAGCAAGTCTTAGTTTGGGGTTTTATTCTTGTCCAGGTGGCAGCGAGGTCCCAAGGGCAGCACCTACTTCGCGTCCGCCGTTCTCACACGGTTGAGGCAAGTATTCGGGTTAAAATGGAAATTCTTGTTGCATGTCATGATTGAGTTGTGTAATGTTCATTGTTGTCATGTGAAAGTGATGTTGAGATGGCCCTAGTGGTGTTGATGCTTGCATGTTATGACTGCAGTTATTCATAATGCTTCTGTTTTCATGACTAAGGTATATGTTGAATTCTATTGAATGAGAAGAAATAGATGTTATATTCATGCATATTCTGAGCATCTTGAAACTTGGTCATGAGGTGACCAAGTGATTCGATTGAGGTCCCCGTCGACCAATGACAAGTTGAGGTCCCCACATTTATGAAATGTGGGCAATATGTCTGAGGTCCCCGACATTTTGATGACGGGCAAAGGTCCCTATACAAGTTGTTGTATAGGCTCTTGGTCCCTGTGCGGATAGCACGCATGGGTATCCATTGACGGATGAATACCCGCATTACCAAGAAAATGCGTAAAGAGTTAAAGAACAAAGAGTGCATAGCATTGTCGACATATTTTTAATATTGGAAATGCCATGAGTAATGTTGGTTAAAGTTGTTCAAACGGTTATGTCTTTATGATCCTGTAATCTTGTTGATACTTGCTGAGTCCTATGGCTCACCCTTGCTTTGTTTTGATTTAGGTACTTCAGCAAAGACGTCATGCATGGGCGGGAGTAGATGATTGGAAAGCACGCACCACTTCACAACAATAATGCAATTGTTATTTTAGCATCACATAAGAATAAATAGATCACGAGAAATACCCATAGTTATTTTATGATTATGAATGACGAAATAAGTTATGGATGTGAGAATGGTGTTATTTAATTACCTTCATATGATTATCCCTTATGCATGAGTGTAATGGTTTATGAAATTACTGTTAAATGTTATGTTCACTTGTTAGAAAATTGTTTTTCCTAGATTACAAGAGAAACTCTGTCGAAAATTTGTAAATTCGCTCTAGTTGTATTTAGTTTTGGTAGCACTCCAGGCTCGTTCTGAGTTGGGGTGTTACATCGGTATTTTTCAGTAAGAAAATCCTATTAAGATAAGTCCCCCTTACGTGATGAACCCCATACTTAGTACAAGCTATGGATAGCGCTTGCTAAGAGGGCACGCAAGTTCTGTTGGAAATACCGATGCAATGTAAATAACGAAAAATGGTGCTCCCATGCACACTATAGAAATTACATCGGCTCCTACGGGCTAATGATCAAACACAAATGTCCTCACAATACCTGGAACTTAACCCAATAAAACCCTCCCCTTACTTGATCAAATTGCTCCCAACCCACGTGTGGAAGTATGAAGGGTGCTTGAAAACGACAGACCAAAGTTCGGACCTTAATAGTCCGGACAAGACAACCACATACATGAGTCTCGTGCATAACAACACCCACGCTAACAACCACTTTTCCAGACCAAAAACCATTTAACAACAACAAAGTCTAACTCAAAAATCAGATCCAACGATCTACACAAAAATAAATATAAGAAAGGTTATGTGTCTCCCACAATTGACGAGATAATCCCACCAATTGATCTAATGCATTTTCTAGACCCACAATGGCTAAGCATTCGACACAGTCATTCATATCATCACAAGTATCTATCTTAAGCATATGTATAATGGAATAATCAAGGATAACCAGCAAGTGTAGGACATAACTAACTACTCATAACATATCGATATACAAAAATAGCATGCAAGCAATATCATTGCATTTCAAACCCTAACTTTTTAAAAACTAGGATCAACATGATTCAAAAGAAAGTTCAAATAATGCGTGCCTTGCTGGAACTCGAGTTGTTCGCTCTCGGTGGTGAAGGAGTCTACGTCGATTACTTCGGACTCTATAGAATAAATACATCAATAAACATTGAGAAATACCTCAAAATTAAAATTACTCAAAAATGTATGATTTTTCTACAGTAGCTAAGTCATGATTTTAGACGGATTTAGGTGCAAAAATTATTCCATTTGGATTTGGTATGCGAGAGTTATGGTAGTTTGAATTTCAGTTTTCTAGAAAATCCAATTTAATTAGGATATATTACTATTCACCAAATTTAATTATTTGGTAAAAATTTGCAGAGCAATGGTGGATACAAGGATTACATATATAAATAAAGGATAAATTTAGAAGATCAAAATAATTTGGTTCATCTCATTTGGAGTTCATATGAATTAGTTATGAATTTTCAAAGTTAATAGCATTCGCTAGTGTAAAATAACTCAGTTTTTGATCATTCTCCACAAACTATATTTTATGTGACTTAGAAAGTTTGAAACCTATTTTAGAATAAAGTTCAGTTAAAATAAAAATTACCAAAATTGGTGTCACTCGATTTGAAGTTAACGTGATTTAGTTATGCATTTTAGAAGTTATTCAAATTTTCAGTGTGCAAATAATTGATTTCTGGATTTTCTTTTAACTTCCTGAGCTCAAACCGTTTGGACCGTCCGATCGAGAAGATGCAGTCGGTTCGGAATGGTCCGAACGTCGCCAAGACTCAAAGCTGACAAGTGGGTCCGATGAACAGTGCATTTTCCTAATAAACCTATGGATTTAACCGAACTGACAAGTGGGACCCGGTGTTAGTGACACGGTCTACTGGACTCGGTCCACCCTCGCATAGCAGTGCACTGCACTCTTTAGGGACTAGGCCCACACGTCAGTCTCTAACATTTTTACTTATCATAACAGTTTTTTCTTTTTGAGGGGCCACGTGTAAGAGACTTATTAGTGCGTTAAGACAATCATTTAATGCTAATCATCTTCGTTTAACCCTAACGGCCGTGCTACAGTGTTGTCAGCGTATGACAACACTTCCGAGCTCAGTGCTGAGCTCACTACCGACGATTCTAGCCACGACGACGCGAACTAAAGGCCGGTACGGGTTCCTAATAGTGGTACGTGCATAATGGTGGTGTTTACAGCGGTTGAGACAGCCTGTAGCGGCGGCTAGTCGGAGATGGGTAGAACTAAAGCTTCGGCCAAAAAGCAAATGCGAAAAAGAGCTCCACAGTGTCCATTCATGCAGGTGCCCAAGTGTCTAAGGGCTATAAGGAGGCTACTTGAAGCTAGATGGGTGCTTGAGGAAGCTTGGAGTAGCTTGACGTCAAAAATGACCACGGTGGCGATGAGCTTTAATGTGGAGAGGATGACTGGAGCAACATGAAGGGAAGTGAGTGTGTGGGTGTGAGGACCCAGGGTATTTAACTTGTAATACTTAACCTTCTAAATGGTTCTAATATTACCAATCAAATATCCTAAACCTCGATGGACATGTACATCCCAGGATTGCTATACACATACATCCTTACAAAATTATGCATCATTTCCATACAAGATTACAGTACTAAGTCTAAAGCAGAAGACATACATAATAGAGTTATTACACAAAAGCTGACTGGCCAATTGACATAAAAACAACAGAAGGGGCAGCGAAAACAAAATGCCATAAGATGGCGATAACAAAAGCCAACTGATTAGCCAAATACCCACACGGCAACCAACCAGGCCGCCCAGCTAGTCGTCCAATACGTAGTCCGTCTCACAAAAGCTAACCCCTTGGGGGTCAACCTCCTCTGCAACAATAAAGCAATGCAACTGAGTACAAAAATGTACATGCAAGACTTACGAGTAACAAGCCTATACATAGCTACATGCAAGCTGAAACAAAGGAGATGGCTATAGGGTTCATTTTCAGTACAAAGCAAGTTTTCATTTGCAATAATGTAATAGATTGGAAGCAATTCGACAATCTGTTTTTATTTGTTGAAATAACAGCGAGACAATAATAATAACATAAATAACAATATAGAGGTGACTTACCCAATAGCCACCACAGCATAACACGAATTCCCCATTCGTACCACCCAAATCAAGTTTTAGTAAAAAGGTTATAGTCTAATTCTTGCACGACCTTACCAAGCATGTACATAACCTAGGACGAGGCTATTCGAATAGATTTAACCTTGCAGGGGTGTACCAATGTACTCACATGTCAGACCGCCTTTTTGCCACAAGATTAAGCACACTTCCACAGGTATGCTGGCACAGCTAAGTCCTACGAGACGTTTTCTAATATTGTGTATTAACTACGAGTCGCCCGTATAGATAGACACCCATACGTTGCATTGAAGTTATTGTAAAGCCAGGGGTCAACTACCCATTTAGGGTAAAGCAACCGGACAACTACAATACCCCTCGGTGTGGAGAACCTAGAAAGGATTCCACTCCCGTGCACCCAACACATAAACACAATCCTCATTTTACCACAACACACACACACACACATCCTCCTACGACTCAGATCCAACACACGCCAAAGTACTAAGTCAAGAGAAGTCCCATATCTCTCTCGTGTGGTTAGCACGCAAAAGTGCTTGGATCAGTGACACAAGTAATTCAGTCCTTGTTGACTCAGGCACCAACCATTCACACCCAAAAGCACACCAGCTTACCATTCTGCCCAAGTCTAAAATATTTTATTTTTAGTTTTAGTTTCTCAAAGTAACACAACACAAGGTGTTGAACATAAAGTCATAATAAGATTTGTGTGATAAGGTTACCGACTAAGTCGATAACCGCCCAATTCTACCGGTAGCTAAGCATTTCTAAGTATGACACCGCATATACATAAAAGACCATAAATCAACCACTGGGCTCTAATTCATCAGCGAGATTATTAACTTAGGCCAGTGGTAGGGGAGGAACAATTTAGGGAAAACATGCAATAGGATTAGCTACCTCTAACCGACAAATTACTTTGACAAATAAAGCATGCATACAAACACTTTGCAAACAAGATATTAGACTTTAAAAGTAATATGATCAATATGACCAAATAAATTAAACATCTACTTCCCTTGCTGGAGATCGCAGTCTTGCTGCAGAGGATCACTCTCGTACTCAAAACAATCGTTGGAACCTATCGAAAGAACGAGAAAATTCAATAAGAACGAATAACACCAAAAAAGACTCAAAAATCAAGGTCAACCAAAATCTACTAAATTTACACAGCAGGCAGAGCAAGATTTTAAATGAATTTAGCAACAAGAATCAATCGATTTGGATTAAGCATGCAAAAGTTATAGCCTAAACAAGTTTGATTGGCTGAAAATTCCAATTAATTAGCTTTCTGTTACTGTTCATTGCAAAAATTTCTAGGCGGTTGATGAACATGAAAATTTTATAGTAGACCGAGCATGACATTCTAAGTACAACAAAAATTAGTTCACTTCATTTGGAGTTACAATGAATTTCTTATGATTTTTCGAAGTTATGAAACTAGTGCACAAGTAATTTCAGAGACAAAGACATAATTAAAACCTACTCTACACTAAAGCATATTTACAGAGGAACCTAAAATTTTTTAGTTTACTCAATTTGGAGTTACAGAGAATTACTTATGCATTTTACAAGTTTAAATGAATTTGTAGAGCAACAATTAATGCTAAAAAAAGATAATAAAACTACACAGTTTTTCTGGCACAGAACAAGGTTCAACTATTTTTATATTAAAGTTCAGTTAAACAGGGAATTAACAAAATTGGAATCAACCAAAAAGGAGTTAAAACGAATTACTTAAGCACTTTTGAAATTTAAAGCAATTTATATGTAACACCCCAACTCAGAACGAGCCTGGAGTGCTACCAAAACTAAATACAACTAGAGCGAATTTACAAATTTTCGACAGAGTTTCTCTTGTAATCTAGGAAAAACAATTTTCTAACAAGTGAACATAACATTTAACAGTAATTTCATAAACCATTACACTCATGCATAAGGGATAATCATATGAAGGTAATTAAATAACACCATTCTCACATCCATAACTTATTTCGTCATTCATAATCATAAAATAACTATGGGTATTTCTCAGCAGTCTATTTATTCTTATGTGATGCTAAAATAACAATTGCATTATTGTTGTGAAGTGGTGCATGCTTTCCAATCATCTACTCCCGCCCATGCATGACGTCTTTGCCAGAAGTACCTAAATCAAAACAAAGCAAGGGTGAGCCATAGGACTCAGCAAGTATCAACAAGATTACAGGATCATAAAGACATAACCGTTTGAACAACTTTAACCAACATTACTCATGGCATTTCCAATATTAAAAATATGCTGACAATGCTATGCACTCTTTGTTCTTTAACTCTTTACGCATTTTACCGGTAATGCGGGGTATTCATCCGTCAATGGATACCCATGCCTGTGCCATCTGGCACAGGGACCAAGAGCCTATACAACAACTTGTATAGGGACCTTTGCCCGTCATCAAAATGTCGGGACCTCAGACATATTGCCCACATTTCATAAATGTGGGGACCTCAAGCCTGTCATTGACTGACAGGGACCTCAACTGAATCACTTGGTCACCTCATGACCAAGTTTCAAGATGCTCAGAATATGCATGAATATAACATCTATTTCTTCTCATTCAATAGAATTCAACATATACCTTAGTCATGAAAACAGAAGCATTATGAATAACTGCAGTCATAACATGCAAGCATCAACACCACTAGGGCCATCTCAACATCACTTTCACATGACAACAATGAACATTACACAACTCAATCATGACATGCAACAAGAATTTCCATTTTAACCCGAATACTTGCCTCAACCGTGTGAGAACGGCGGACGCGAAGTAGGTGCTGCCCTTGGGACCTCGCTGCCACCTGGACAAGAATAAAACCCCAAACTAAGACTTGCTTACTGGACCAAAACCATACATAACATCACATTCGAAATCGCTAACTTTTTAACATTTTCAACTTTTCTAATTTCTAGCGATAGGTCACTGCAAACAGCATACTTCAAAAATTCATAACTTTCTGCTCAGGGGTCCAAATGAGATGATCTTAGACTTTCTGAAAAGGTAATTAAGTTGCCTAAATAAACCTAGTTGGGGTGACCCTCTGATGCGGCCATCTTCTACCCCTACCAATCCCTTTAGTCAGAGCAGCTCAACAGCATT
Organism: Ampelocalamus luodianensis; assembly: GCA_036346255.1. Classification (NCBI taxonomy): domain Eukaryota; kingdom Viridiplantae; phylum Streptophyta; class Magnoliopsida; order Poales; family Poaceae; genus Ampelocalamus; species Ampelocalamus luodianensis. The sequence goes on from CM070637.1 coordinate 29,055,938, forward strand.
CAGTTTCTGGACAGAAATAAAGAAAATAGCATAACTTTCTCTACGTTCATCCAAATTCAGTGATCTTTAGTTTTCCTGAAAGCTAGGAGGATTAGCTTCATTTTTCGTTATGGTGAGACCCTATGGAAACTCATCTAACAGCGAGTTTAAATCAGGTTAAACCGACACTGTCAAATCTGTTACCCACAGAAACATCATAGCACTAAAAAAATCATAACTTTGGCTATCGAAGTCCGAATGACCTGATTCTTGTCGGCAATGAAAGATAACTACGATACCCACAACTTTCTAGGAGATGCCCAGACCCAAATCTGCCTTTACCTTAACCAAAAACGACAATATATGCTACTGCAGAACACCGATCTACTGTCATCCGAAAATTGGACAACAAGAAAACGACCCAAAACAAAGAACCACGGGTTACCCTTGCCGAAACGACGAAGTGCATGCAGCGCGATGAAGATCACCACGAGTTCCCGGTTGCGGATCCTTCTTCCCTTCTCCTTTCTTCTCTTCCTTCTCCCTTTCTCTCCTTTTCTTCCCTTCTTTTCTCTTCCTCTTGGCCGCCACCCAAGGCTTTTCTTTCTTGCTCTTGGCCAGCAACAATGGGGATCAAGGAGGGTGCAAGGAGGTGGGGAGGTGGGGCTGCAAGGAGGAAGGGGAAGGGTTGGCCGCAAGGTAGGAGAGGAGGGGGCGGCTGCTAGGGAGGAGAGGGGGGGGTTTGGTCGGCTAGGGTTTGGGGAGGAGCCCCCTGGTCGGCCACCCTCTGGGCCTTGGCCCAGCCCAAGTGCCGAAAGTTTCGTTTTCCCCTCAAAAACCTGGTTTTAGCAAAAAAACTACAGGTCACTATCATGATTATCAACCTGCTCTCAACAAAACTGACAAAAACTTTCCGGGATATTACATTATAGTTCACAAATAAAAGACTGCTAGATTTCCTTAATAACCCTTCACATGGAAAACTCTCGGCCGTAGAGATTGAATCGGACGGTGCAACGAAGGAAACACGCGGCCACGCGAAGGGCTCGACGACCCAGACGTCGGATCAAAATCGGATGGCTCAAAAGAAAGGAGAGGTTCGAAGGGTCCGAACGTCCCACGCGATCTGGATCGTAGATCTGGAAATGGGCGGCTCAGGGCAAAGGCGCGTTTGGAAGGTCTGAACGTTCGAAATGATCTAGAGCGCAGATCTAAAAATGTACGGTCCACAGAGAAAGGGGGCGTTCTTGGGGTCCGAACATCCCAAGAGATCTGAGACACAGATCTAAAAATGGACGGTCCAAGATCAACTTAGCGCTACGCACGCATGCACCAGGGTTTAAATGCGCGGGCCCACATGACAGTGGTCGTAGCCAAGGGGGTGGTCTTTGCAAAAAGGACCAAGAGGGTGGTCTGTGCAAAAGACCCAGAAGGTGGTCTTTGGGGTGGTCTTTCTCAAAGACTAAAAGATTGTCGTGGCTTACGACAACAGAGTTGAGCTCAAAACTGGGCTCACCGCCGGCGACTCCGATCATGGCGGCGCGAACAAAGGGCAGGAATGGGTTCGCAATAGCATTGCGCACACAAGGAAGGCACTCTTAACGGCTGAGACGGCCTAGAACAGTGGCGAGCCGAAAAGGGGCGGTGGTGCTAAGCACGGCCAAAACTACAAAAGCGGTACAAGCTCCGCAGCGTCCAAAGAAGCGGGGGCCCAAGCATCTAGGGACTAAGAGGAAGATACCTGAGCACAGAAAGGGTTCAAAGATGGTCAGAGGTGCTCCGGTGACAAAGACCAGTACCGACGCTGAGGAAGACAATGAGGAGATGACAGCCTGAGCAAAAAGAAAGGAAAAGAATGGTAACGATAGCTTCAATGGGACTCAAAGATTGTCCAGGAGCAAACAATTGAAGAGAGGAGGTCCTTACCAGAGTTAAGGAAGAAAGGGATAAACTTTGGCCGCAAAGGATCAACCCCTAAATTTAGATGATTCATGTGAAGGCAATCCAAAATTGAGTTAGGGAAAATGATTTAGGGGATGAGTGGTGCAAAGCGACGCGAAAAGATGGGCAAAAGAACCACTGGAGCACCGACGATGATGAAGGACCTTAACGGCCAACAATGGTGATTAGGGCTCTCTGTGGTTTGAGCTCAAACGAACAGAGGGGAAACAAGGGTAGTGCTACAAAAGAAAGCAAAGACGAGCTCAAGGGCTTTTAGGAGGACAAAGGCTTGAGCAAAAATGAAGCTCACGGTGAACTTGGTTCACGCTGTGCCAAGGACGAGCTTGAGGCGATGGGAGCAGTTGGGAACGACGACTTTGAGGGCGAAAGCACAGACGGCGAAGAAAACCAAGGCTAAGAGCCGTTGAAGGTGACGCACTGAGGTTGACAAGGCACTACACCGCCCATGTCCTGGCGCTCAGGCGCACACGCGCGAGGAAGAAGATGACCAGGACCGGTGAGGGCCCACACGTCAACGAAAGAAACAAGTGGCTTGGGTCAAAACTTGAACGAGTGGATTAGGTTGAGTTAAAATATTGAGCCAACAGATTAGGACAGTTGGATAAAAATGCACGGCCTAGATTAAAACTAACTCTCAGAAGGTCCGATGGTTTAAAGTAATCCTGGCGGTCCGATCAAAAATGAACGGCTCAGATTGAATCCCACTCTTGGACGGTCCGAACGTTCACTAAGATCTCGGCGGTTGAAAAGAAATCCAACGGCTGAAAAGGCACGTGCCTTTTAGCATGAGCCCGAGTACGTTTAAGTGGTTGGGTTCAACCACGAGTTCGAGTCTGACTCAAACCCAAACAGTGGCGTTGACTAGGGTTTGAGATTGAAGCTGAAACTTTGAGGAATTTTTAGATAGAGTTGCACAACTCCAAAATTTCTAAATTTTTTACAAGAGGGTGCTGACTCTAGGGTTGACCTTGTATAAATTTCTAGAGGTTTTTATGCATTGCATTTTTCTCTAGAAATTCTTCAAGGTCCTGATCAAGGGTTTGACCAAGGAACAGAAAGGTTTGACTGGCCATTTTGAAATAGCAAATAATTTCTAAAATTTTTGAAATTTTTCAGAGGAGCCACAAGGGTGATCCAGAAGCTAGGAAAGACATATTCCCAGAGGATGATGACAAGATTTGTTTTAAATATTTTTGAAAAGGGCTATGCTTCTATACAACTGAAGCATTAGGTTTTTGAAATCAAGAAAACCTTTGACAAAGTTTCCAGAAATTCAAATAAAAACAAGATGCAACAAAAGTTTTTTTAAAAAAATCCTCATTTTTATACATTTGAAACACAAACCAAATTTTGGGATGTGACAGCAGGATAGCTTAAAGATCATAAGAGGATGCTATATGAGCAATGAATCGGAGAATGCCTTACCGGATTAAGGTGGGAGGCGAAGAGGTTGTTCTTTGGCTAAAATGGGCAAATTTTCAAATACATGAAATCCTGTCATGCATTGCCCAAATAAAGTTAGGGGTTTTCAATGTTAAGCCAAGAGGCATGATATGACGCACAAGAATGATTGAGAACCGCACCGGAGACGAAGAAGGCACAATGATGTCACTCGGGTGCATGCTCTAGAACTGAAGAGAGCATGATGATGGTCCGAGAGCTACAAGCCAATGCAGGGGCTAGCATTAGCCAAAATGGATACGAGATTGAAGAAGAACTAGAAATGACACAAGGGTTCGAAGCTCAAACGCGCTCAAGTTGCAGCCTGGTGTGGTGTGGAGGTTTAGCTAGTTGGGCTTAGTCCAGTGACGTGGTCGGAACGTTCGGACTGACCCGGTGCCGATCGAACCACAAGTTTGGACGTTCCAATTGAGATCTGACGGTCCAAATGCACTACAGGTTCGGGCAGTCCGAACAGCTCCGATCAAAGCGAACAGTTGATTTGGATCGAACGGTCCTGATCAACCCTAGTCCAGCCAATCCAAATAGGGTTGACTGAGATTCAAATTTAAACTTCTATTTTGACCAAGCCACTAAAAATAGCAATTAAAATCCTAAAAATCTAAAATAAATCAGAGGGGTTCCTAGGAAGGCCTAGTGCTCACAACAATTCTTAAACCTTATTGTTAATGACTTAATTTATAAAATTTAACTTCAAACTTAGGATAGGTCATTGGAATGTGTTTGAATTTTCTAAGATCGAAACTAGTCCCATAAATTTGGGAAAATTATATTAATTCATAATAATTAATATAGTATTTGTATAAATTATTTCCAGAAGATAATCATAAGTTTTTGTTCCAATTTTTATTTAGGAGTTCAAATTTGAAGTGTAGGTTTAACTTTGGATAAGATTTTCCAAGTGCAATAATTTATTAAATGCTCCAAAACCATGATGCACACTCATGAGATGTATAATAATCCTCTTTATTAATTTGGGGGTGTGACAGTATTACAGTAGACCTTTCTACTTAAAGCATCTACTACAACATTAGCTTTTCTTAGATGATAATAGATTCCAATATTGTAATCTTTAATCAACTCCAACCATCTTCTTTGCCTCATATTAAGATCAGCTTGAGTGAAAATGTACTTCAAGCTTTTATGCTGTGATTACTGATGAGGTAATGACACCATACCTTCAAAGCATGCACCACGGCAGCCAACTCTAAGTCATGAGTGAAGTAATTTGCTTCATGAGGCCTCAATTTACGTGAAGCATATGCTACTACCTTCCTTTCTTGCATCAGGACACAACCGAGCCCTTGTCGTGATGCATCACAGAAAAACTCAAAATCCTTCCGAACATTAGGTAGAACCAATACTGGTGCGGTGGTCAAGCGCTTCTTCAATTCTTGTAAACTTTGCTTACATTCTGGTGTCCAAGAAAATTTCTTTTCCTTCTTCAACAACTGAATGAGGGGTCTTGCTATTCTGGAGAAACCTTCAATAAACTTGTGGTAGTATCCTGTCATGCCAAAAAAACTTCTGATCTGAGGCACTGTCTTGGGCGACTCCCAATTCAGCACATCCTTGACTTTTTCCAGGGTTGACGGCGACTCCTTCTATAGACATAATGTGTCCCAAGAAGGTAACTTCCTTCGTCCAAAACTCACACTTACTGAACTTGGCATAGAGTTGATAATCTCTAAGCTTGGTCAGGATCAAGCGAAGGCGCTCTTCATGTTCTTTCTCACTTTTGGAGTATACTAGAATATCGTCAATAAAGATAATGGCAAACTTATCCAGATACTCCATGAGTACTTTATTTATCAAGTTCATAAAGTAAGTAAGGGCACTGGTCAAACCAAAAGACATGACCGTGAACTCATACAGTCCATATCGAGTTGAGAAAGCTGTCTTGGGAATATCCTCTTGATGAATCTTCAGCTGATGATATCTGGACCTCAAATCTATCTTGGAGAACAATCTGACTCCCTTCAACTGGTCAAATAGATCATCGATCCTGGGCAGAGGGTACTTATTCTTGATGGTGACATCATTGAGTGAATGATAATCCACACACATCTGCTAGGTACCATCTTTCTTTGCAACAAAGATCACTAGGGCTCCCTAAGGTGAAGAATTGGGTTAGACAAAACCTTTAGCCTTCATATCCTCGATTTGCTTCTTTACCTCCACTAGATCGTCAACAAGCAGATGGTAGGGTCTCTTCGAAATGGGTGCAGTCCCCGAAACTAGGTGGTTAATGATGAACTCTACGTCCCTATCTGGTGGTATCCTAGGTACATCAGGAAAGACATCCAAAAAATCTCTGACCACTAGCACATCTTCCAAAGATACAACCTTGACACTACAAACTACAGCTCCATCATGCTTTTCGGTGGAGGCTTCAAATTTTACTTTAGTCCCAACCGGGCTGACCAGGGTGATGCTTCTACCACCACAATCCAAGATTGCTTAGTGATTAGCAAGACAATTCATACCTAAAATCATATCTAGGGACTTGGTGTCGATAATTATGAGGTTGGCTGGAAATTCTACCCCTTCTATAGTTATTTTAACTTTTAGGCAACCTTAGTTCGTACACAACTCCGAACCGGGAGATTGAACCAATAAAGCAGTTTTAAGAGTTGAAACCTCTAACTGATGCTTTGCAGCAAAAATCCAAAAAACAAATGAATGCGAAGCTCCAGAATCAAACAAAACAGTAGCAAGTGCTAAATTTACTAGAAACTTACCCAGCACGACGTCAGAGGCCATCTAGCATCCTCCACTGTGACATGGTTCACACGGCCTCTCCCAAAAGGCTGCGGGGTCTTGGCTGCTGCAACTAGAGTCTGAGGTGCTCTACGTCCAACTCCTGGCATGGGGGTTCTGGTTGAAGTAGCTCCCAAATTGAATATGATCAGAGTTCGACCTTACTTCTGTGGACAATTGTTGGCGTAATGCCCCAATTGCTGACAGTTAAAACATGTAATTCTTGCAACACGAGTGTTGGTTCTTGGAGGCTGGTTGCTAGTGTTGTTGTTCCTGAAGCTGTGAAATCCTGGAGTAGCTAGTGATGTCACTATGGTGGCCCGATCTTCCGATAGGTTCGGTTGATTTCGTCATGAAGACGTTGAAGCTTTGAGGCTTCCGAGCAGCAGATTGTCACCTCGCAATTCGCTACATCCGGACGACTGTCGTTATCGACCACGCTCGCACGCGATTGACCTTACCACGAGGGTTATGGTTCCTGCAAGCAATCGAAGCAACTCACAAGAACAAGATAGATGCAATCTGAATTGTATTGCGAATATGAATGAAGCTCACAATGTGGGTGACGAGGATTAAAACCTCTATGTATTATTTTTAATACATAATAGACCATACATCTTCATAGTCGTAACCCCTGAGGTGCATGACCTCACTGGTCATAGAGATTCCAGAGGTTACATAATGGGTACCCTGGTCGGACGAATTCCTAAGCCAAGCTCCCGACTAGGAGAACTGCTCGTAAAAGGTATGAACTGATACTTGGAACTGATTCCAAGTATATTCTTTACCGTATGATGAATGGAGCACGTGCATATTCCATACCATACGACGTTTCTTATCCAGAAGTACTGACGAACAACCACCATGCGGTTATATGTCTCATAGACATATAACCGCCGAACGTTTGATTCTTTATCAACCGTCACTTGACTCCGACTAGACGCAATGCTTCACATCAGACGTCTTCTCCGGAAGTAACTGCCACCTCTTCGAGGGCTATTTAAAGATGGAGCCTAGACGGATCAAGAGGGAGACGGAGAAGAAGATAGAGCCATCAGACTAAAGCACAAGCCTTAGATTCGTATTGTAGGTCTAACATTGTAAAGGAACAAGCAGTGTTCTCAGAGCATACCCTGTAAAACCCAGTTCATATTAATAAAAGAGCAGCCCCATTATTTCCCTAGATTTCCCACGTCACTTTCTCCTTTTCTTTTCGTAAGATCGACGTCTTGATCGTCAATAGCTGGCGCCGACCGTGGGGAGCGTGGCGTGGAATCTTGGAAGAATTTCTCTGCTCATCAAATCTTTGTCCATTCCCCGTTTGTGATCGCTGATGCGGTTATGGCAGGACGTTGCGATGAAGAAAACTGGTTCAACCTGGCGGACTACGCCAACCTCGACATGGACGCATGTATGCGCGCCATGGAGGAAAACAGAATCTCTTCATCATCGTCCTCCGCCGGTTCGCCCATCGCAAAAATCGGCGAAGTCGATCGGATGGATGAGGATACACCGCTACTGTAATACCCAGATCGTTGGTTCGGCGTAGGTTTTAATTTTTATAAGTGATAACACAGAGTCGCCGGTTAATCAATTTATCGTGGGAAAGAAAGAAAAAAAAAGGTTATTAAAATTGTGAGTCAGCTTTAAGTTGAAATAAACAATTAAACAATTAAATAACTATTAGTAAATATTAAAAAAACAGTTAGGGAGGGTGGGCTTGCCACCTTGGGCCAAGGGGGCCCAAGGGGTGGCCACACCCCCCTTTTCTTGCCCAAGCTGCCCCCTTTCCCTTGGCCGACCACCCCCTCCCCCTTTTTGTGATATCCCGTACTTGTTTAGGAAGAAATTTGTTCGAATTCGAGTTCGAAAGAGAAATTTTCAGCGTTTGCGTCTGTTCTTTCAGTTTTGGCCTAGGTCTTTGGGCCAAAAGCCCCTAGTGGGGACATTGTGGGCCCATTGGGGGCCTGCCGTGAGGCCCATGGGCAGCCGTGAGGCCCATTGGGGGCCGGCCAAGTGGCTTTGGGGGAGGGGTGGTTAACCCTAATTTTCCTCCCCACCTCCCCCACCTTTTCCCATCTTTCCCCCTTGTGGCCGCCACCTCCATCCTCCTCTCCCCCTTGCGCCCTTTCTCCTCCTTCCCTAGAGGCGCCCCAGCCCTGGTGCTGCATCTCCCCCTAAGCGAGCCATCGTTCTTTTGGTGCCGTGTCGTTCCTGCTGCTAGTGCACGAAGAAAGGAGGGGGATCTTTGCGGGGATCGCTGTTCAAGAAGGAAAGGAGGCCTCTCCAAGGAGCCCTCATCTTCTCCCTGGTATTTCAAGGGTAAAGGTTGTTGTTTATGTCGTTTGGGTTGATTTTAGAATGCGTTTTGGGTAGGAGTGATTAAAGTAAGTGCTGTCAGTTATAGAATCAGATTGCTGTTCTTTGTTGCGCGGTCTGTTTCGGTATTTTAGAGGCCGAATTAGAGATGTTCATCTCCTGGAGTATTGTAGGTCTTGTTCTTAGCTTTCGGTGGCCGCCAAGATCACTAAAATCCGACGAACGAGTCAAAAGTTATGATAGATTTATTATCTGCTGTCCAGAATCCTGACGAGAAATAGCAGTCTCTGTATAGGTTGATTTATGGCCTAGTTAGAAGGTGATTCAGAGGTCTTGCCCATAACAAATTTTGAAGGTGATATCACTAGCTTTCAGGATTGATAAAGAACACCTCATTTGGATTTATAGATCAAAAGTTATGCACTTTTCTTTGTGACTGTCCAGATTGTATGTCAGTCTGTCCAGTTTGTATGTCAGTTTCTATCTTTAATTTTGACCCGTGTGCCACTTTTTGTTAAAGACAATATATGAATGTCGTGCCAACTAGGTTATTGTAGATAATTTCATAACCTTTTCATATTGTTAAAGAACGTCCAATTTGGAGTTGTACAACAAAAGTTATGGATATTTTAATTTAGCCGATATTTCTGTCTATTAATTCAGTCAACAGATTTGAGCCGTGGGCCAAATTTTATTAGAGGCAAAATCTGAACTTTTGCCCAACCAGAGTATTGTAGATATGTCAGTTAAGAATCCATGGAAATTGGTCTCACCTCATTCCGAGTTCCAGACCAATAGATATGTCAATTACCGTGCTGCTGTCCAGAATTAAGTTATGTCAGAAATTGTTGATTTCATTTTAAGTTTTGTATTAATGACTAGAGTCATCAGGGAAGCAGTGTTTAGCATCGATTAGTAGTGTTGGGTATATTATGTCCTTATTGAAATTATTTTACTTGTTTAGGAGGTGAAGCCTCGGGTTTAGGAGTATCACCTTTGCCGACTAACGCGTCGCATCGTGGAAGGCAAGTACATTGCCACCCTTAATGTTTGTGATTGATGAATGTTTATATGGTCATGCTGTGATTTGGTATGATACGAGAGAGGATGGATTGTCTATGTTCTTTCATATGTGTTGAATCCATGTTTTGTTATCATGTCTTTCAATATTCGTATTTCATTCTATGCATTCATTATGCATGTTTCATCCACGAAAGTGGATTGCAAGTCCCACCATTCCAATGTGGGCAGTGTTGGACATTGTCATGTCCCGTCCACGGGAGTGGATTTGAAAGACCCATTAATTCCAGAATGGGCATGTAAGACCCATTAATTCCAAGATGGGCAATGTTGGACACCCGTATGAAACGTTCTTCATACGGGAAGTGGATCCCCACATTTTTGTTAAGATGCGGGCTTGAGTGAACACCGACGGGTGTTTCACTGGCTATACCGGTATATGCATGTGTGCAGTCCATTCCTTTGATTTTGAGCATTCATATCATGTTTTCATTTGTAACCAGTTGTGATGTGATCGAACCTGATGATGAGTTTGTCTTATTCATATTGAATGATTATCTTATTGATAACTGTACTTGCTGAGTCATGGACTCACTCTTGCGTTGTTTGTTTATTTTAGGTAACCCCTGATGTTGGCTCTTGGGAGGGAGTAGACACGCACTACTTGTTCACAACATCAAATTCATGTTCAAGTCTAAATTTTAGTTCCATATTTCATTCGTTAACGATGAACTGTAATAATTAAATTATAATTGGAGAAGGAAGGATACCTTCTCCACCTGGATGTTGATTTATTACTGCGTGTGAACCTTCTTTATTGATGTTCATATTAAATAACTTAGAAGGTGAAGGAAGGATACCTTCACCATGTCCTGCTTATCTTAATGTCGTCTTTAGTTGATATACTTGTCTCAAGTTCTTCCGCATTATGGATGTATGTTAGATGTCTTAGGTGACATTTTGGCTTCCGGATAGCCAGGGTGTTACAGTTGGTATCAGAGCGGGCTTTAGGTCCGTGGATAATAGACGAACATTAAAATGACACACTCGTGTACGTGAGGTGGGGTTGAAAAGTACATTGCTTCCGCAATATCTCATTATTATGTTTCATTTTGGTTGAGCAATTGTTGAATTGCTTCAGTACTATCATCCTTGTTGGTAATATATGATCGCTATGATATTCAATATCTATGAACTAATACTATGATTGTCATGAGATGATCCTATATATTCATAATTGAGTATTTCGGTGAGGCGTGATGTTATCAAATGATAAGAAGTGGAGGTCGTGGTTGTTACTCCGATTCACTGAGTTACACCACCGTTCGCGAAACGTGGTTAGAGGAGTAGTTACCCGAGTACCATAGTTTCGGTGTTAAGCGTGAGTTGCTTTAGAAAGTTGTTCTCTTTCTTGATTTCGAATTTGGCAATTCTTGTCCTGTGTTGGTTGATGAACTTCTCCGGATTTGTGGTCCATGATAGTTATGGTTTTCCATAGATCCTCTTGGTTCTCTCAAACAAATATTGCCTTTCAACCGTTGGGTTGTTTCTACTACTTGTGATCGTTGTCAATTGGCAAGATTGATGTTTTCTTGGTTGCTCCTTCTTTCTCATTGAAAAGAATGACTCATTTACTCATTTGATAACTTGATTAGTGAAGAGTTTTCCACAGTAAGTTCGGTTGCTTGGGAAAGCTTTGGCTTTATGTGTTTCTTTGGATTACTTGAGCGTTGAGGTTTGAAGTCTCTCTTTTCTTTGTAGTAAGGTGTTAGAATCCTTTTGTGATGTCTTGCCATGCTTAAATTGAGAATTTATGATTAAGCGAATAAATTGTTATGATATGAGTTACCAAGTTGGGTTATTAGCATAGTGCAAATCAATTACTCTTAACTACCATCCATGGAAGTGAAACCGATTAATTTGATATGTCCTTGTATTTGATTCATGGTGTATGTTAAATAAAGATCACAATATCTATTCGTAACCTATAGATCTTACATAAGAGCTAGATTTATCTATTTCCTAGTATGCTAAAATTGTTGAAACTTGTATAAAGTACCGATGGGTGTGGTGTATCGACTCATGAAACCTTGTTTATAGGAAATTATGTTAGTGAATCTTTAATCATGTTTTGAAATGATTTCGAACAAAGGTGAAATGTGAATCTATGTTTATAAATGGTTATGTGATTGCAAATGGAATTAGTAATGTATGTACACACATGATCAATACCGTCATCGATTGTTAATGAGCTACCAAGAAGGTGTTAAGCAACACCAATAGTTGAGTAGATTAATTTCGTAAGTAGTCTTTGCTATCGTGCCTTGTGATATTGATATTGCTTAGCATAATCTTGTTATAATAAATCTGTTTCAACCTTGTGGTTTGTGTTTCCTTTGGGAAGTTTTAGGATGGAGTAGTAAAGTTTGATGATTCTTGGTACTATGTATGTTGTCGATGTTATTAAAAAGTCAAAAATGTGATAATGAGGTTAATTCTCGTAGTAATTTGATCACCCATGGTGATATTTCCTAAATGATCAAATTTCAGAATTTGTATTCATGATATTTTGGGGGTTCAGGCTTTATGTGGTAAATGAAGTTTATCGAGTAACGATATGTTACAATGTTGCAATGGTTCTTCAGTGATGCAAGTGTTTCGATTCTGAAAACTTATTTGTTCTTATCTGTTAAGGTTCGATATTCTCTTCTTGTGAGGCTTATGCGTTCAACTGTGGACTCCACTTATGTTCTGTGAGTTCATTGCTTAATTGGTTTCTTCTTTTGGTCCCATGTTCAGTGCGAGTGGTGGATGAGTTTTCTAGTTGGTGAAAATCGTTTCCATTTGTCTCTTCTTTCGAGAAAGAATCAACTCATTCTTTTCACGTGAGTCTTTTGAAGTGTTTTCTAATTGTTGTTGTGAAATTGATGTTAATACCCATAGTAATTTGATCGCCCTTGGTGATATCGTTCAGATGTGAATATTTCAAGTTTAGCTTTCGTGATATTTTCTTTGAGCTCTTAAATCATCCGTAATCGAAATTATTTTAAATAAATTAAGGTATTGGATTGTCCTGTTGCTTCTTAAGAGATTTGTGTGGTTTAACTCTAAAGGCTCTTTGGTTTGAGTTGGCAACGCGAGGTTGCAACCAAAGAAGTTATGTTGGTTCCTTTAAGAGGAGAATAATCTACTTGCTTTTCGTGAAATCTGTAATTGGAAATGTTTGAGTTTGGTGGTGAGATTATTTGGATCTCATGTTTCGTGTGTAGTTGAATTGTTCTGAACAAATATGACGTATTGAGGAATTTCATTGGTTCTTAATTAGTCCGTGTGGTTTGGACTAAAGACCTTATCTTGTTCGTTGTGGCAAGCGATGTTAGTCAAAGAATTAATTTCAGTGTTAAGGAAAGAGTGCAGAGGGAATATTTGAGAATTTGAGTCAAGTTTTGTAACTGGTAGTTATTTGAATTGTTCATAAACTTTTTGCTCTTTTCACTCAAGAGTTGTCAAGTTTCAATCGCAATGTCATTTCTCTTAGTGGTGGTTATTTGCTAATTCCTTTTCGAGGGATGCGTGCCCTCTGCTATGAACTCAACTTTCGTTTTTGTAGATCTTCGTTACCAGATTATTTCTTTTGGTTTCGTGCTCACTGTGAGCAGCAACATTTTCCTATGTGGTGAAATTTTTCCTTGTTCGTCTCTTTCTTTTGAGAAAGGATCAACAGTTTTATGTTACAAAGCTTTTCAAAGCGTAAGTTGTCATTTGTTTGGTGGTGGTTAAGTAATTGTAGGGGTGAGATTTTGCTACCAAGCTATTGGGGAAGTAATAGAAGATGAGTTGGTTTTGACCTTAACCTCTTGGAGGAAGTTGATTCGAGATGGAATGTATGACTTGAAGTAAAACCGTATAATGTTTGACTAAGTAGAACCTATGGTATAGTGTAGTTCCGAACTTTGGTTCATGTGGATATGTTGGGGATTATCAAATGTATGGAAACCTTAATCAATTTCTGAGTAACACAACCGAAAGTATTGCGATGTTGTGTGAGTGATTCTGATGATGTCAATGAGTGAGAATGTCGGAATTGTGGGGATGTTAGAGATTTAATCCGATGATTTCACTATTTGTTATAAGAGGAATTCGTTGTAGAGGTCTCAGAGGTTAAATTTGGGCTTTCCATTTCCATGCTAAACTTTTGGTCGCCCAAAGATTTGTGTGTAGAGGAGATAGAAAACTGGAGTATTCTGAGTAGTGGAATGATTGTCGATAGAACCCTTCTGATGTAGTTCATGAGCGGGTGTACTGAGGATTCTGATGTGTTATTCCTGAAAGTTGGAGGTGATGAGAGTGTATGGGTTTTTTTTTAGGTGCTTTGGTGCCTTCTATCAAATTATTGTCATCAGTTGAATGAGTTGTCTAGAGTATTCAGTGGAATCAATAGGGTCTCTCTACAACGGTGTGGAAGATGTATTTCGGTTTAAGCCTAACTTGAGGATGTTAAATGAAGATGGTTGAGACCGTGTGGTATGCGATGAATTAATTCCAAGGTTGGAGAGATGTTTTATTCCAAAAGTGAAACTAAGGAAAAAATGTCTTCTTGATTAGTGAAGCGTTTTCTTAATTCTCGCTGAGCTTTGTCTTTGTTGACCAATGTCTTTCGTAAGTCGAGTTTGACTCGATTTTGGTATGTGTGGTTCCTATCGATTCAGAAGAATAAGGAAGTTCGATTTGGGCATTTAAAATGATTTCTCCTTTGGTTTTCGTGGACGTTTATTCGCAAATTGCCACTTGGAAAGTGGAAAGGTTTTCTTGATGAAATTCGATTTCGGATTTTACTCTTGATGCCTAGTTGGTAACGATAGTTGTGACGTGAATCTTTCTTATTCGATATGTTTTGCTTCGGTAAAAGAGTTTCGATAGTGTGTTTCGTTAAAGGAGGTGATCCTTGCTTTAGTGAAGAGTTCGATTGAAAGGTGGAACACGAGTTTCGTGTTCTTCGTGCTTGTCGTGTGGTTCGGTTTCAATGGGAAGGTTAACCAAGGTACATTGGGTTGTTTTCGCTAGTTGGCGACGCCAGGATCGCTCGGTCCATGCGTGGAGTACGTAACGCCTTGTATGTTATCGTGTTGGGTGAGTACCGAGATCCGAGTTTGAGTTTTCGCTTGCGCCGCTGACCATCGAGTGAGATCTTACCTTCGAGTTTTCTCCGATGAGTGTACCGGAAGTACCGGGTTGAGTGTTAGTTCGACGTCGCGTTACGTCGTTGTGTTGTGGTATTTTCATCGAGGAGAGGCTACTTTGGAAGTTGGGGTTTCGCGTGCGTGAGCTTTAGCGGCGTTGTTCACAACGTGTGCGTGGTTACCGTTGTTCGTTCTCGATCGTGGTTGTTCTTTCTCTTATGTGTTTAGATTCGGGTCGAATCACATTAAGGGGCTAGAATGTGATATCCGTACTTGTTTAGGAAGAAATTTGTTCAATCGAGTTCGAAAGAGAAATTTTCAGCGTTTATGTCTGTTCTTTCAGTTTTGGCCTAGGTCTTTGGGCCAAAAGCCCTAGTGGGGACATTGTGGGCCCATTGGGGGCCTGCCGTGAGGCCCACGGGCAGCCGTGAGGCCCATTGGGGGCCGGCCAAGTGGCTTTGGGGAAGGGGTGGTTAACCCTAATTTTCCTCCCCACCTCCCCACCTTTTCCCATCTTTCCCCTTGTGGCCGCCACCTCCATCCTCCTCTCCCCTTGCGCCCTTTCTCCTCCTTCCCTAGAGCGCCCAGCCTGGTGCTGCATCTCCCCTAAGCGAGCCATCGTTCTTTTGGTGCCGTGTCGTTCCTGCTGCTAGTGCACGAAGAAAGGAGGGGGATCTTTGCGGGGATCGCTGTTCAAGAAGGAAAGGAGGCCTCTCCAAGGAGCCCTCATCTTCTCCCTGGTATTTCAAGGGTAAAGGTTGTTGTTTATGTCGTTTGGGTTGATTTTAGAATGCGTTTTGGGTAGGAGTGATTAAAGTAAGTGCTGTCAGTTATAGAATCAGATTGCTGTTCTTTGTTGCGCGGTCTGTTTCGGTATTTTAGAGGCCGAATTAGAGATGTTCATCTCCTGGAGTATTGTAGGTCTTGTTCTTAGCTTTCGGTGGCCGCCAAGATCACTAAAATCCGACGAACGAGTCAAAAGTTATGATAGATTTATTATCTGCTGTCCAGAATCCTGACGAGAAATAGCAGTCTCTGTATAGGTTGATTTATGGCCTAGTTAGAAGGTGATTCAGAGGTCTTGCCCATAACAAATTTTGAAGGTGATATCACTAGCTTTCAGGATTGATAAAGAACACCTCATTTGGATTTATAGATCAAAAGTTATGCACTTTTCTTTGTGACTGTCCAGATTGTATGTCAGTCTGTCCAGTTTGTATGTCAGTTTCTATCTTTAATTTTGACCCGTGTGCCACTTTTTGTTAAAGACAATATATGAATGTCGTGCCAACTAGGTTATTGTAGATAATTTCATAACCTTTTCATATTGTTAAAGAACGTCCAATTTGGAGTTGTACAACAAAAGTTATGGATATTTTAATTTAGCCGATATTTCTGTCTATTAATTCAGTCAACAGATTTGAGCCGTGGGCCAAATTTTATTAGAGGCAAAATCTGAACTTTTGCCCAACCAGAGTATTGTAGATATGTCAGTTAAGAATCCATGGAAATTGGTCTCACCTCATTCCGAGTTCCAGACCAATAGATATGTCAATTACCGTGCTGCTGTCCAGAATTAAGTTATGTCAGAAATTGTTGATTTCATTTTAAGTTTTGTATTAATGACTAGAGTCATCAGGGAAGCAGTGTTTAGCATCGATTAGTAGTGTTGGGTATATTATGTCCTTATTGAAATTATTTTACTTGTTTAGGAGGTGAAGCCTCGGGTTTAGGAGTATCACCTTTGCCGACTAACGCGTCGCATCGTGGAAGGCAAGTACATTGCCACCCTTAATGTTTGTGATTGATGAATGT
Source organism: Ampelocalamus luodianensis (assembly GCA_036346255.1). Taxonomy (NCBI): domain Eukaryota; kingdom Viridiplantae; phylum Streptophyta; class Magnoliopsida; order Poales; family Poaceae; genus Ampelocalamus; species Ampelocalamus luodianensis. The sequence continues at coordinate 29,072,434 of CM070637.1, forward strand.
TTATATGGTCATGCTGTGATTTGGTATGATACGAGAGAGGATGGATTGTCTATGTTCTTTCATATGTGTTGAATCCATGTTTTGTTATCATGTCTTTCAATATTCGTATTTCATTCTATGCATTCATTATGCATGTTTCATCCACGAAAGTGGATTGCAAGTCCCACCATTCCAATGTGGGCGTGTTGGACATTGTCATGTCCCGCCCACGGAGTGGATTTGAAAGACCCATTAATTCCGAATGGGCATGTAAGACCCATTAATTCCAAGATGGGCAATGTTGGACACCGTATGAAACGTTCTTCATACGGAAGTGGATCCCCACATTTTTGTTAAGATGCGGGCTTGAGTGAACACCGACGGGTGTTTCACCGGCTATACTGCATATATGCATGTGTGCAGTCCATTCCTTTGATTTTGAGCATTCATATCATGTTTTCATTTGTAACCGATTGTGATGTGATCGAACTGATGATGAGTTTGTCTTATTCATATTGAATGATTATCTTATTGATAATCGTATTTGCCGAGTCATGGACTCACTCTTGCGTTGTTTGTTTATTTTAGGTAACCCCGATGTTGGCTCTTGGGAGGAGTAGACACGCACTACTTGTTCACAACATCAAATTCATGTTCAAGTCTAAATTTTAGTTCCATATTTCATTCGTTAACGATGAACTGTAATAATTAAATTATAATTGGAGAAGGAAGGATACCTTCTCCACCTGGATGTTGATTTATTACTGCGTGTGAACCTTCTTTATTGATGTTCAGTATTAAATAACTTAGAAGGTGAAGGAAGGATACCTTCACCATGTCCTGTTTATCTTAATGCTGTCTTTAGTTGATATACTTGTCTCAAGTTCTTCCGCATTATGGATGTATGTTAGATGTCTTAGGTGACATTTTGGCTTCCGGATAGCCAGGGTGTTACACTTTTCCCCCCTCCCAAGCCGCCACACCTCCTCCCTTGCGCCCCCCCCCCCTCTGCCCAGGTTGCTGCCCCTTGCGCAAGAAGAAAAAAGGAGAAGAAGGGAAGAGGAAGGAGAGGAAGGAGAAGAAGGAGAGGAAGGGAAGGAGAAGAGGAGGAAGAAGGGGTGATCCCCATCCCCTAGGTGACTCTTTTTCCCCCCTCAATCCCTTTGTTTCCTGCTGTTTTTAGAGTTCTTGGTCTTAGTTTTGTGGGGAATTAGCTTTTTAGAACCCCGATTAGAGAAACCCCTGCTGCCTGCCGTAGATCGATTCGCGCAGTACTGCTGTTCGTCCAGTTTAGTTCCCTAAAACGATTTTTCCAGAGGGACCTCCCAAAAGGAAAAACGTAGAGGACGACGATATTCATTTACTGTATTTTTTTCAGATTTTTTGGCCGCAGACTTTAGGCGTTCCAGGCGCTGGATTATTGCTGTCCGTCAGGATTGCAGTCAGGGGCAGTTTGATGTTCAGTTGGGTTTTAGGGGTAGTAGATGATTTTTATATTTTTGATCACCATTGAGAATTATGTAGGGAATTTAGTAAGCAGGATGGTGTATAAAAATCAATATTTGTAGAGCCATAATTTGTGGTTGAGCTGCGTTTGAACTTGCCTGCCCAGGCTGCCAGATCAGAGGATGTCCTCTGTTTTGAGCACTGAGTTACACCTTACAAAAACCAAAATTAAAATATGTGATCTACACGAAAAATGAAGGTATATGAGTAAGGAAACCAGAAATTTATCTCCCTCTGAAAAAGGGTTAGTAGTCTTTAAGATACAAAAAAATTAAACAGCGTTGCTGCAGTGAGTCGAAGGTAGAACCGTAAGTGGAGATGGTCGTTGTGAGGTTTAGGATTGTGGCATTGCTTTTCTTCGAGAGTTAAGTTTGTACTGCTGTTTTGTTGTACTGAGAGTGATTTTTGGACAGGTGGCTACTCTCCTGATCGCGTGTGATTTCATCGCTTCGCCGGTAGAGGCAAGTAATTGTAGCAGTGTTACTACCGTTTAATTGGTTGTTCTTACTACTTGCAATCTATATGATTCTCGTATTTTGAAGTATTATGCCATGGTTGGTTGACTTACAAATGAGGTGATAACAGCAATTAATAATTGAATGTTTTACCTTGGATATCTTGCGTGTAGTCATGAGGTGGTTGCTTTATGTGCCGAATGTGGATCATGGATATATTTTCCATAGTGGCTATGTGGTAGTAATAAAAGTTAATCTTGTTGGTGCCCTTATGGTGATGACACTTATGTGGTTTATGAGTATCATATCGTTCATAACATATCATGACATTGCATTGTGGATGTCGCCGCTTGTGACCGCGACCGTACTGGTACAGCATCGTACATTGTCGTAGTACGATGCACACTCTTACCTTGATGGGTAGGAATGCAGTGGAGCATGGCATGCATTTGCATTAAAATTGTGGATGGAGGAATTGCATACATATGACAATGTTTGAAATCTTATGAGGCAGGACTTATGTTAGTCCATATGGTTTATTGAATGAGAAAGTGGAATGTGGTTGCGGTCATGCAATAATATAAATTGTGATGTAGCTTGCTTGTTATTTGAATAACCTGTTAATCAATATACTTGCTGAGATTTTATCTCACCCTTGTTGTTTCTTTTCCCCTTTCAGGTGATTCTTAAGCATTCCTGGGATGGGTAGAGCGGCACTACAATTATGCACTCAATTCATCGATTTATGCTGTAATAAAGTTGAGAGGAAACTAGCCTAATGACTAGCTAATCGCGAGTGTTCTTTAGATTTATTAATGATGAATTTGTGGACTACTCTTGGATTAATTTGCTAGTAGTTGTTTTAATTTATTGAACTCTATCCGTTAATATTGTGTCCATTAGTTGTTTTTGCTTCCGCTTATGTTCAGCTGTAGAGTGGTTTAGTAGCATTCCAGGGTATTGTGGGTCCTGGGGTGTTACAGCTACGATCAGTGGCGGTTTCATCGGAAGTGCTTCCGACCAGTTCGAAACACACTAAAGCCTCAGCAAGCCCGGGCCTTTCGATCGGCAAAAAAGGTGACGAAAATTCAACACCGCAACTCGAGGTTCAATATACCTTTCATGCGATCATGGTTGATAGATACTCACCGACGGCTTCTAGCAATTCCAGGAACCAACTGACACCTGGTGATGGTGTCAATGAAACCTCCATTGGTTATAAACCAAGTGGGGATGATAAGGCTCGACGATTCGATCGAACTCGCGGATCGAGTTGAGGCCCTTCCAAAACCTCGAAGTGCGATCACCGATCGCTCTCCGTCGTGGAAGCTTCTCGCAGAAGCTCTGAAAGGCTCTCCATCGATTACGACGGAAGCTCATCGGAGGATCACTGCTGGAAGCACGAGGTCAATGCGATCGGAGATACAGATCGAAATGCCGTGTACGGTCCTCCATATGTTGCCTCGCCACCACGTAATAATGGAGATGGTACGGGCGGTCAAGCACCAAATGCCGGAGGTAACAGAAGTGGTGGACGTCCATCAGTTAATTCGCTTGATTCTTCCCCAACCAATGTAAGGGACCAGGCAAATCGACGAGGAGATCGGGGGATTCAAGCCATCAGACACCTTCTTCTGGCAGAAATCCTTCGAGACCTTCGGTAATAATACAAAACCTGCAGCGAGTTAGAGATATGTTAAATACTTCTGACCCTGCTCTAGCAGAGACTCCAGGTTTTGCCCAACTTGTATGTCAAGTATCAGAGATTATCCAACAGACGATGCAGCGCACAGAAGCATATCGGGAACGAAGCCACCCGCAAAGCCAGACCATGACATCGTCTCAGCATTCTTCCTGAAGCAGGGGCCTGCATGGTCGTGTTGAAGATCAGTTGACACTACGACCAACTCGACGATTCCGACCAACAAGTCATGAGGGGAGGAGACTATTCCTGGAATCCTCACCCTCACTTCGTCGAGAGGAGAAATCGCTTGGACCTGGTGATCTTCAACATCACCTAAACCAGGCAAGCGGTCGGAGGCGTTCTAGTAACGTCCACGACTGAATCGAGACATTGGAGCACCGACAATCCAATCCTAGAAATCGGTCTCCAACCGATTACAATCTGGCACCTTTTCAAAGAAGGCGCCACAAAACTATCACAGGTTGCCGAGCCTTCTCAGTAGGGCTCCAGGCTGTACGTTGGCCAAATAGGTTCCGACCAGCCAAGATGGATAAATTCAATGGGACCCAAAATCCTTTGGAATTTCTCTAGATATATACCACCGCTATTAGAGCCACTGGTGGTGATGAAAATATAATGACAAACTATCTTCCTACGGTATTAGAAGGATTAGCCCGATCGGGGTTGCTTAACCTTCCGGTCGGGTCCGTGTATACTTGGGAGTAACTTTGCGACATTTTAATTGCAAATTTTCAGGGTACGTACGATCGCCCTGGAAAAGAAGACGATCTCCATAGAATACGGCAAAAATCTAACGAGACTCTCCGGCAGTACATTAAAAGATTTAGCCAAGTTCGTAACTCAATACCGGAGGTTGTAGAATCTTCTGTTATCCAAGCTTTCAAAGCGGGATTAAGAAATCGATGGTTTACGTAGAATTTAACTATACATCCCCCACGAACAACCATTGAGCTCTTCGACATGGCTGACAAGTACGCAACGACCAGTGAAGCGGTCGAGTGGAACGAAGCCATTGATCGAAAAGATAAAATTCCCCAACCTGGCTTAGATAGGACAGAAACGAAGAAAAAGTAGACTCTCAAGAAAAAGGGGCATGGCAGAGCCAACGACAAGGAGGTTCTTGCTGTTCCTGAAAAATTTACCAAAGGAAGAAAGGATTATTCTGGTCATGGTAAGGCTAAGGCTCCGACCAATTATTACAAGAAAAATAAAAAGTGGTGTCCTCTCCACCAGCAAACAGGACACGACCTGCGCAATTGTCGCGCTTGGCAAAAGAAGCTGGAAGATTATTATGCAGGTAAAGGTCTACTCCCGTCGATACAAGAGCTCGGGGAAACAAGCTCCAAGAAGGACAAAGATGGTGACGAAGAAATGGAGTACCAAGAACCTCAAAGACACCGTCGATGTGATCTTCGTGGATCTTCTTCGTCGAGTCCGCACGTCACCAAAGCCATGGGCGAGAAGTCAACCTTACCGAACCTTCGATCGCCGTTAAACATTCAAGGTGGTGGAGACGATAATCTCGTTCAAAGAAAGAAGATCGCCCCATTCCTTCGACTCGACCGGTAGGTTTCCAATTGTCGTTGAGCCTACTATTAATAATCGCAGGTTAATCGGGTCTTGATAGATGGGGTAGTTCTCTAAATATTTTATTTGCAAGTGCTTTGGAAGACATGCAGATTCCCAAAACCAAGGTAAAACCTGTGAAATATGCCTTCCACAGCATAGTTCCTGGATCTACCGCCAAGCCAATAGGGCACTTGTCCCTACTGGTTACGTTCGGAAAGCCCGACAACTTCTGGACAGAAAAAATTTCATTTGATGTGGTAAATTTCGAAACTGCATACAATGCAATCCTTGGTCGTCCAGCTTTAGCAAAGTTCCTGATAACCACGCATTACGGTTATCAGAGTTTGAAAATGCCGGGACCAAAGGGTGTAATCACGGTCCGAGGCGATCAGAAAATAGCCTACGCATGTGATCGGAAATGTTTAGAGCTGGTCGATGAACTTTCGACCAGGGGAACTAACACCATTAACATACAGGTCAAACACTCGAGGCCAAAGATGACACCAAAACCTTCTGACCAGATAAAAGAGGTACAACTCGACGGAAGTGCTTCTCCAGAGGGTGTCAAGATACTGGTCGGAGCAGGACTCGACCTTAAATAGGAAGAATCACTCGTCTCCTTCCTCCGAGCTAACCAGGACATATTCGTCTCGCAGGCGTCCGATATGCCCGGAGTCCCTAGGGAGGTGATCGAGCATAGGCTAGCTTCACAGCCTAACAAAAAACCGGTCAAGCAGAATCTACGGCGTTTCGCATCTGATCGGAAAGAAGCAATCCAGTCGGAGATTGACAAGCTTCTCAAAGCTGGGTTCATTTGTGAGGTCGACCACCCAGAGTGGCTCGCCAATCCTGTAATGGTTAGGAAAGCCAATGGGAAATGGCGAATGTGTATTGAATTTACAGATCTTAATAAAGCTTGTCCGAAGGAAGACTTTCCCCTTCCTCGCATCGATCAACTTGTAGACTCTACTTCCGGGTGTGAGTTGTTAAGTTTTTTAGATGCTTACTCAGGGTACCACCAGATCAATATGAGTAAAGAAGATGAAGAGAAAACTTCCTTCATCACTCCATATAGTACTTACTGTTATGTAAAGATGCCATTTGGTCTCAAAAATGCTGGTGCAACGTTCCAAAGGTTGATGCAAAAGAACTTTAGTCCACAGATAGGTCAGAATCTTGAAGCTTACGTCGATGAACTGGTCGTAAAGAGCATCAACGCCAGTGATCATATTCTAGATCTACAGGAGACTTTCAATAACTCAAGATGTCATAACCTTAAGTTAAATCCAGAGAAATGCGTGTTCGGAGTTTCATCGAGAAAGCTTCTCGGATTCCTAGTTTCGGCTAGGGGCATCGAAGCAAATCCAGCGAAAATTGCCGCCATCGATCAAATGCGCGATCTGACCACAAAGAAGGAAGTTCAGAAACTAACCGGTTGTATGGCAACACTAAGTCGTTTCATAGCACGGTTAGGCGAAAAAGGACTACCTTTCTTTAAGATTCTCCGAAAACATGGAAGTTTCGCATGGACTAAAGAGGCAACCAGCGCCTTCGAAGAACTAAAATGGTACCTTACGAATCCCCCAATCATAGTCTCTCCGAGATTGGGAGAAACATTGCTAATTTACGTGGCTGCAACGCCACAAACGGTTAGTGGTGTACTGGTCGTAGAACGAGACCATATTCAACGACCGATATATTACGTAAGCGAAGTCTTGCATGGACCAAAAGAAAGGTATACGCAGGTACAAAAGTTGCTCTATGGTCGCCTTATGGCTTCAAGGAAACTAAGGCATTATTTTCAGGCTCACAAAGTGATCATACCAACTGGATATCCTCTTGGTCCAGTCCTAGGAAACAGGGAGTCATCAGGACGAATAGCAAAATAGGTGGTTGAGCTTGGGGCATTCGATCTCCATTTTATCCCATGAACAGCAATCAAGTCCTAGGCAATAGCAGAATTCTTTGCCGAATGGACAAACCCTAAACCCACCCAAGGGCCCGAGTACGAGCACCACGTTGAGTGGACAATGTACTTCAACGGTTCCTTGATGCTACACGGCTCGGGGGCTCGGGTCGTCTTGATTTCCCTTACTAGCGAACAAATAAAGTACGCCATTCAGTTTAACTTTCCGCATCGACAATGTGGCGAGATCACGAAGGTTTACTAGCGGGACTTGAGCACTCGTTCGCTCAGGATTCGCAGATTGCTAGTGAAAGGCGATTCTCAACTAGTAGCGAATCAAGTAGGGAAAGAGTATTAATGCTCTAGTACCAAGATGTCATCATATCTGGCGGAAGTACGGAAACTCAAAAAGCATTTCTTCAGTTTTCAGATCCAACACATTCCTAGAAAGGAAAACTTTCTGGCAGACCAGTTGGCCCGGATGGCTTCCACAAGGACATCCATTCCGCCCGGAGTTTTTCTCGAGAAACTCGATTCACCCTCGGTAGTCGAGCCTTCTGAGGACATAGATGTTTGCAAGGAGGTTGCACACCTTGATTCTGCAAACATGGATGCTCCATAGGTGGATGATGGTTGGCGCCATCACGATCACGTTAAAGATTGGATGACATCGATATACAATTAACTTCAGCATGACCTAATTCCAGAAGATGATGTAGAGGCCGATCGTATAGCACGAAAAGCCAAATCATATACTCTAATTGAACGTAACTTGTACAAACAAGGATCTCACGGAGTGTTGATGAGATGCATATCTCACTCGGATGGCATTAAATTGCTAACCGAAATTCCTGGAGGAGTCTGTGGAGCTCATCATTCCTACAAAACTTTGGTTGGTAAAGCCTTTAGGCAAGGATACTACTGGCCAACTGCCCTTCATGATGCAAAAGACCTTGTGACGAAGTGCGTACAATATCAGTTTCATAGCCGACAAGTACATCAGCCGTCTCAAGCTTTGCAAACAATTCATCTTTCTTGGCCTTTTGCAACCTAGGGACTAGACATTCTGGGACCTTTCCCAAGAGCACCCGGGGGCTTTGAGTTCCTTTTCGTCATGATTGACACGTTCACTAAATGGATCGAAGCCGGGCCGATTGTAAAAATTACAACTGAAGCCGCCAAGAGGTTTCTCACAAAAAGCGTGATCACACGATGTGGTGTACCCAGTCGTATAATCACTGATAATGGTACCCAGTTCTCGAGCAGCAATTTTCAGGAATTCTGTGAAGACCTAGGTATCAAGATACATTTCGCTTCTGTTGCTCATCCGTAGAGTAATGGAGCAGTTGAGTGAGCCAATGGTATCATAATGCAAGGAATCAAACAACGAGTTTTCGACCAGTTACTTCAATGGTCAGGGGCTTGGGTTCAAGAACTTCTTTCTGTATTATGGGCCATTCGTACCACAACTAGTCGTGCGACTGGTGAAACACCATTCTTTATAGTTTATGGGGCTGAAGCCATGCTTCCTCCAGAACTCAAAAATTGGTTCTGCTCGAACTGATTGATTTTCCGAAAGTGATCAGTGTGAACGACGACTTGACGACATCAATTTCCTTGAAGAATGACGAAATCAAGCTTTGCTACAATCAGCTATCTACCAGCAAGCCATGCGTCGGTACCACAGTCGTAAGGCGCAACCTCGCAGCCTAGCTTTAGGTGATTTGGTTCTTAGAAAAATCCAGAACCAAGCGGGTCGCAACAAACTTTCACCTAAATGGGAAGGTCCATACACTGTGGTCGAAGTCACCCGACCAGGATCGGTACGATTAGCTATGTCAGATGGGCAAATTTTGTCTAATTCTTGGAATATTGATCAATTGCGTAAGTTCTTTGTTTAATTTCCTGAATTTATTTCATTTCGTATATCAATAAAGATGCATTTCCTTTTTTTGAACGATAAGTATTGTTGTTTATACTTATTATTCGTTGCATCTGGTCATATGCCTTTATTGTTGTTCGTTGGTCGGAGAAGACACTCATTCTCTCCGATATTACATTCAAAGGGATCTCAAATACTCATGGGTGTTGACTTAAGTGTCACATACCACACTGGTTTTAGTCGTGATCATTGCTTCAATGATACACACGCACAACCAAATACTCTTTTCTTAAAGAAACATACGAGTATAAGGAGTACCAACTTGCACAATTTATATGGTTTTCGTTATTTCTCAAATTTGAAGACTGTTATTTTATTTCAACATTCTGTTTTACTCGAGTTTGGCTACTGGTCAGGACACGAAAAGCCTCCTGGTCGAAGTCTCTCCTCTCTGCACGTGGTCCTGCCCACTAGAAAGAGCTTCCTAGTGACGGTCCTTTTCCTACGATCCTCGCTGCTAGTCGGATTTGAGCATGAGTGTAATATCCCGTTTAGGTTCAGAGAATATAAGGAGATTGAGAGATTCCTTATTTGCCTCGCAAAGAAACATGACAGAATCTGTAATCATCTTGCAACGCAATTTTCGTGACTGAAACGACTTCGAATGGAAAACCTCATAACTACAAAGTTGTAGATCATTTTCTATAGTACAATTTAGAGTCCTCATTTACCTAATTTGGAGTTCTAAGGTTTGAGATATGGGGCCCGCAAGGCAGGCTGTACAGAGAATCAAGGTCTGCAACTGAGTCAACTTCCAAAGCAAATTTCGTAATGAAGACGGCATTTTAAGAAAAACTCCACAAATAGAAAGTTTAAGTGCTATGAGTTATCTAAATTTGAAGACAAAAATCACTCCATGCCGAGTTCTGGAGAGAAAGTTACGACCTCCGAAGTGTTCACCGCACGTAAATAAAGTGGGAGAACTCGGGCCTCGGGCCTTTAGCCCAGAGGCCCATGTGGAGGCCGGCCAAGTGGGATAGGGGAGGACGGCTGAAACCCTAGAGCCCCTCCCTTGCCCCTCTTTCCCCTAGAGCCGCCACTCTCCTCTCCATTGACGCCTTGGTCCAACACCTCCTCCCTTGCGCTCCATTGATGTCCTCCCCTTTTTGTGGTCCTTCCGCCATTGCTTTGCGCCAAAGGAAGGGAGAAGAGAAGGGAGAAGAGAAGGAAGCGGATCACCATCCGAGTTCGCTATCTTCAGCGGCATCAAGGGTAACTCGTCGTTTGATGTTGGGTAATTAGTCGTAGAAGAGGAATCGGGTGGTTTTGGCTAGGTTGCAATCTGTCCATTGTAGTTGCAGATTCGTCCAAAGAGCTTGCGCGGTCAATTTCATGTGTTTAGAGGTCGAATTAGGAGTTTTGGTCTCCTAGAGATATGTAGGTCTTGTTCTTAGCTTTCATTGGCCGCCAAACGCTCAAATCCGATTAACGGTTAGAAAGTTATGAATTTTTGTATCGCTGTCCTGTTGATCACAAGATTGGGACAGTCTGTAGAAATCTGAATTAATCTATTAGTTAAAGACGAAATCAGAGGATCTCAATATAACGAAAAATATGGGTAATTTCTATACCTTTTCATAGAGATAAATAACGCAAGTTTCGGACTTTCGTAGCAAAAGTTATGGTGGTTTTAGTGCACTGTCCAGAGAACCCGACGTGAATTCGATGTTCTGTAGATTGGCTTGGTAGGGAAGTAAATTGAAGAATCAAAAGGGCTCCCAACTAGGTTTATTTAGGTAATTTAATTACCTTTTCAGAAAGTCTAAGATCATCTTATTTTGATTCCTGAGCAGAAAGTTATGTATTTTAGAAGTTGACTGTCTCTAGCAGCGCCAAATCGATCGCTAGAAATTGGAAGTTGGGAAACACTTGGGGTTTAGCAAGTTCATTTGTGTTGTTCTTATGCTCTTGGTTCAGTATGTTGGTCTTAGATTGGGTTATCTTAAAATTCAGGTGGGAGCGTGGTCCCAGGCAGCACCCTCGTCGCGTCCACCGTTCTCGCACGGTTGAGGCAAGTATTCGCTATAATATATGTATGCTTGCATGATATGATTGTGGTGTATCTTGATCGTATAGCCATGCATGCTGTTTATGAGATGAGTTACTATTTATTTTGATGATGCTAGTTATGGTTAAAGGTTCTTCCGCATGTTGTTATTGCTTCCGTGCAATGAGAATATGTTGTATTCCTGCATATGAAAATGTTATCATGGTGCATATGCATGTTGAGAGCATACAGGTGCCTTGGTCACGTGGTGACCAAGCACATACAGTTGAGGTCCCCGTCATGTAGATGACGGGCTTGAGGTCCCCACATTCGTGGAATGTGGGCTAATGAACAAAGAGGTCCCCATCATTAAGACGATGGGCAAAGGTCCCTATACATGTGGTGTATAGGCTATTGGTCCCTGTGCCAGAGGGCACAGGCAAGGGTATAAAGCGACGGTTGTATACCCCGCATTACCGGTAAAATGCGAAAAGAGATAAAGTTCAAAGGAGCATTGCATTGGTTGCATATCATGAGTTAAATGGCTATGTTTAGTGTGATGTTAATTGAGGATCATCGATGCTATGTTTGTGTTCTTGTTTATGGCCTTGTTGATACTTGTCGAGTCTTTAGGCTCACCTTGCTTTAATGTGTTTTAGGTACGAGGCAAGAACGACATGCATGGGAGGGAATAGAAGTTGTTGCACTCACTACCTCACACTCTTAAGGCGTTTGCCACTTAGCACCAATTTAGAAATAAATAAACTGTTTGGTTATCACCATATATGGTTTTGGTTTGAGTATCTGATTATTTGTAATAATGAGGTTGCCAGTCTTGGTATGTTCATTTGATTATCATGCATGAATGAGCAGACTTGATTATGAGAAATATTGTTAAAGGCCATGTTTTATTGTTGAACTCTCAATATAGATGATTAAACAAAGGAAACTCTGCCGAAAATTTGTAATTTGTGCTAGGTTAGTTTAGTTCCAGTAGCATTCCAGGCTCTTTGTGAGTTGGGGTGTTACAGTTGGTATCAGAGCGGGCTTTAGGTCCGTGGTTAATAGAAAAATACTAAATTGACACACTTTGTACGTGAGGCGGGTTGAGAATTACATTGCTTCCGCATTATCTGTTGTTATGTTTCAGTTGTTGAGCAATTGTTGAATTGCCTCTGTACTATCTTTCTTGTTGTTAATCTATGATATGATATGTTATGATATTCTATATCTATGAATCTATTCTATGATTGCCATGAGATGATCATGTATAATCATATTTGATTATATTGTTTATGTGTGTCGATAATAGTTGTTAAGAAGTGGAGGCCGTGGTTGTGGCCTTGGACTTTGTCAGGTTATACCACCGTTCGTGGTAGACAAATAGAGTAATTACCCCGAATACCATAGTTGCAGGAGTTGAGCGTGAGCTGCTTTAGAAAGTCGTTTTCTTTCTTGACCTCAAAACTTGGCAAATTCTTGTTCTCTGGTGGATGATGAATTTCTCTTGGGTTCGTGGTTCATGTTAATTGTTGTGTTTCAATGGTCTCTAATGGTTCTCTGAAACAATTATTGTTTTCCGACTGTTGAGCTATTTTTACTACTTGTGATCTTCCTCAATTGGCAATATTGATAATTCCATGGTTGTTTCTTCTTTCTCATTGGAAAAGAATGACTCATGTTTTCGTTTGATAGTTTGGGTAATGAGAGTTTCTGTGGCAAATTTGTTAGCATGAGAAAGCTTTGGCTCTATGTATTTTTTGGATTATTCAGTGTTGAAGTTTAATGCATCTCTTTTACGTGGAATTGTTAAAATCCTTTTGTGATACCTTGTTATGGTTAAATTAGAGATTGTAATAAACTAACTTGATATGGTATGGGTATCAAGTTGAGCCATTGGTGTGGTGCATAATTAATATTAATTAGTAACCCTGGAAGTGAAATTGATTAAGTTGACGTTGTCATCTACTAGTTCTTGATGAACTGTATATATGAGTAGTGACTGAGAGTATGACCATACCTATTTGGAGTCAAAAGAGATATTAATAAGTATGGAACATAGATGAATTTGTCTGGTCATTAAAATCATTTAGGTTGCTAAACTTGTTGGGTTCTTCGGTTCCTATGGATTAATTTAAATGTATGGAAAGGGAAACTAGAGGAAATGCTAGATTTACATATTCCCTAGTATGATTAGTTATTAGAATTGTGTACAACTGGTTGAATGGATTGAATATCGGTGGATCTAGAATTTATGGGAGGAGTTCTATGTAGTTCTTCTATATAGAATGACGCGATGAATTTGGTTGTAGTATTGTTGAGACTCTTGATCGATAGAAGATTTCGATTTTTGAAGTTTTAGTGTATTTTTGCCGAAATCCAAATGTGAGGAGGAACAGTTGAATATGTGTTTGTTAATATCCATGTGATTTGGGAAGGAAAGTAGGTAGCAACTAGATTTCATAATGAAGCGATTGATAACAACAATGGTTGTAGTATAAGCGTTGTGTATTGAAGTTTGATGATGAGCATCGCTAAAAGCTGAACTGATATGATATAATAGGTGGCTTATGCCCACATGATTGCGAAATAATTGGATGATAATGTGTCTTTTATGAAAGGGTTTGGGTAGGAGCTTTTCAATTATGTAGTAGACCCCTTCTAAACTTAAGAGGTCGATGTAGTGAGGTTGTATGCTTTTGGGTATACTCTCATTTTGAAGATGGGATGAAAAGGTAGTATGAAACAATTTGGTGAGACTTTGGGGGCTTTCTAATGGAATAGTTGATGATAAATATTCGTATTCAGAGTATATTATTCTTGATGTTAGTAAGATTATCTGCAAGAGATTGTGACTTGTGTGTGTGGAGATGATTCTTTTAGAAATAAAGTAATTTGATCGTCTTTCGTAATTTGGATTTATTAAAGGTGTTTCGAAATTGCGTTGGTGATCATTTGGACCTCTTGAGTTATGCGGTGATTGAGTTGCTTTGAGCAAAGTGACATGTTGAAATATTTTATTCGTTATTAAGTGGTACCTATGATTTGGGTTTTAAGAGCCTATCATGTTTAAGCTAGCAAAGTGATGTAGTAATCACAGAAGATAACTTTCATGGTTAAAGGAAGGAGTGAAGTAAAAGTATTTGACATTTAAGTCGCGTTTCACAACTTGTAGTTTATTTGAGTGTACTTAAACCTTATGCATTTGTTTCATAAGAATTTACCAATTTTCAAAGGGGAATACCTTCTTCTCATTTGTGGTTTGGTATTCGCTTTTAGCAGGACTTGAGCCCTCAGCTGTTGACTTCTTCTATGTTTTCCGAGTTCTTTGCCTAAGTGACTATTTCCCTTGGTCCTGTGTTTACTTCAAGCAGTAAATATCTTCATTTGCTTTTTCTTTTGAAGAAGGATTCACCGATTCGTTTCACATTGGTTTTCGAAGTGTTTATTCAATGTGGTTGTGAGACCTTGGATTGTAAGTTAATCGAGGAGCGTTGAAGGATGAACTAATTTCGTGTGTAATTCTTGGAGAGAATTTTATTTATACAGAATGTTTGCCTTTAAGGCTAAACTGATTGTATTGTTGCAACCATTAGAACCTATGAAGATTTGTGAGCCAAGATCCATTGTTCAATTCGGGTGGAACATTAGAATTTTCGAAAGGATGGGGAATCTTACTCGATTTATTAGAGTGTCACGATTGGGTACCTTGCACGGTTGTGCAGATGAATTATGATGGTGTTGTAATGAGAGTAGTATTAGCAAAGTAATCTGATCGTTAAAGCGATTAATGAGATAGTCGAGATCGTTGGATTATTGCTAGGAAAGACTTGGACTCAGTAAGTAACTCTCTAAGAGTTAGAATCTTGATAAAGATAATTGGATCGAAGAAATATTTCGTGTTGATATCAATGAGCGAGTATGTTTAGATTGTGAGAATTTTAGGGATTTAATTTGAGGTTTCCCCTATTTTCTATATGAGAAGTTCATGGTAGGAGTCTTGGAGTTTAGTTTTGGGCTTCGCATTCTTTTTGCTAGGACCTTGAGTCGCCCAATGATTATGTGTAGAGGAAGTAGAATAAGGGTGGATTTCGAACAATGGGATGATCATTGATAGAACCCTTTTGATGGAGTATATGAATGTGTGTGCTGGGAATTTCGAGTTGTTTATTCTTAAAAGATTGAGGTGATGTATTTGCATGTGAGATCTATTTTGAGATGCATTGGAAGTCATCTGTCAAATTAATTATGTCGGTAGAGGAGTTGTTGAGAGAAAGTTTCGGTGGAGTCGATAGAGCCTCTATACAGAGGTGTGGATGATGTATTTCGACTTGAGCATAGCGTTGAGAATGTCAAGTTAAGAGAGATGAGTTAGTGTGTTATGCGATGAATTGGAATTCCAAAGGTTGAGAGAAAATTTTATTTCTAAAAGAGAAACTGAGAAATTGATGCTTCCTCAAGTAGAGACACGTTTTCTTGATTCTTGTTTGAGCTATGTTTTTTTACCGATGTCTTTTGCGAGTTGAGCTCAGCATTTATGTTGGCATGTGTGATTCTTTCCAGTTCAGATGGAATAAATGAAAATTTTGATTTGGGCATTCAAGTGTTTTCCCCTTTGGCTTTCGTGACGTTCAATTGCAAATTGCCACATGGAAAGTGGAAATGTTTTCGTGATAAATATTCGATTTCGGATTTGACCCTTTTGGCGAGGAGTTGGTTTTGCGTGGTTACGATGAGAATCCTTTCCTTTAAGTTGACTCTGCTTATAGTAGAATTTGTTCAAAGCGAGTTCTGTCGTGTGTCCCTTGTTAAAGGAGGTGATCTTTGTTTCGGTGAGGAGTTCGATTGAGAGTTGGAACAAGAGTCCCGTATGATGTATGTAGGATGTCTGGTTTAGTACCGAAGGGAAGATTGACCCAAGGTACATTGATTTGATTTTAAAGGTTGGCGTATCGTCAAGACTATCTCGAGCCCATGTGCAGAGTACTCAACGTCTTGTAAGTTCAGTGCTGAGTGAGTACCTGAGAGATCCAAAGCTTGAGTTTTTGATACAGCCGTTGGCCAACGAGTAAGATCTTACATTTGTGTCTTGTGTGTCAAGAGAACCTGTAAAGGTCGAGACGAGTATTGAGGTGTAAGACGTTGGTATACATTATGGTCTGATTGTGATGAGACTTGGGACTTGGAAACTCGCATGCGCGAGCTTTAACCAGAGTTGTTAACGTCAGTACGTGTTAATGATTATTAAGTTCAGTTGGTGATCTTTCAAGTAGAATTCGGGGTCGAATTCTGTTTAAGGGGGGTAGAATGTAATATCCCGTTTAGGTTCAGAGAATATAAGGAGATTGAGAGATTCCTTATTTGCCTCGCAAAGAAACATGACAGAATATGTAATCATCTTGCAACGCAATTTACACGACTGAAACGACTTCGAATGGAAAACCTCATAACTACAAAGTTGTAGATCATTTTCTATAGTACAATTTAGAGTCCTCATTTACCTAATTTGGAGTCCTAAGGTTTGAGATATGGGGCCCGCAAGGTAGGCTGTACAGAGAATCAAGGTCCGCAACTGAGTCAACTTCCAAGGCAAATTTCGTAATGAAGACGGCATTTTAAGAAACACTCCACAAATAGAAAGTTTAAGTGCTATGAGTTATCTAAATTTGAAGACAAACATCACTCCATTCCGAGTTTGGGAGAGAAAGTTACGACCTACGAAGTGTTCGCTGCACAGAAATAAAGTAGGGAGAACCTGGGCCTCGGGCCTTTAGCCCAGGAGGCCCATGTGGAGGCCGGCCAAGTGGGATAGGGGGGAGGACGGCTGAAACCCTAGAGCCCCTCCCCTTGCCCCTCTTTCCCCCCTAGAGCCGCCACTCTCCCTCTCCATTGACGCCTTGGTCCAACACCTCCTCCCCTTGCGCTCCATTGATGTCCTCCCCCTTTTTGTGGTGCTTCCGCCATTGCTGCCGGCCAAAGGAAGGGAGAAAAGAAGGGAGAAGAGAAGGAAGCGGGATCGCCATCCGGAGTTCGCTATCTTCAGCGGCATCAAGGGTAACTCGTCGTTTGATGTTGGGTAATTAGTCGTAGAAGAGGAATCGGGTGGTTTTTTGCTAGGTTGCAATCTGTCCGCTGTAGTTGCAGATTCGTCCAGTAGCTTGCGCGGTCAATTTCATGTGTTTAGAGGCCGAATTAGGAGTTTTGGTCTCCTAGAGATATGTAGGTCTTGTTCTTAGCTTTCATTGGCCGCCAAAACGCTCAAATCCGATTAACGGTTAGAAAGTTATGAATTTTTTAGTATCGCTGTCCTGTTGATCTGTCAGTATTGGGACAGTCTGTAGAAATCTGAATTAATCTATTAGTTAAATACGAAATCAGAGGATCTCAATATAACGAAAAATATAGGTAATTTCTATACCTTTTCAGAGAGATAAATAACGCAAGATTCGGACTTTCGTAGCAAAAGTTATGGTGGTTTTAGTGCACTGTCTAGAGAACCCGATGTGAATTCTGATGTTCTGTAGATTGGCTTGGTAGGGGAAGTAAATGGAAGAATCAAAAGGGCTCCCCAACTAGGTTTATTTAGGTAATTTAATTACCTTTTCAGTAAGTCTAAGATCATCTTATTTTGATTCCTGAGCAGAAAGTTATGTATTTTAGAAGTTGACTGTCTACAGTGTGCGCCAAATCGATCGCTAGAAATTGGAAGTTGGGAAACACTTGAGGGGTTTATGTAACACCCTGGCTATTCGGAAGCCAAGATGTCACCTAAAACATCTAACATACATCCATAATGCGGAAGAATTTGAATAAAATCAACTAATGATAGTATCGAAACAACCAAGACATGATGAAGGTATCCTTCCTTCACCATCTAATCTATTTATTTCAGTTCATTGATAATGAAAGTTCACATTCAGTAATAATTCAACATCAATGTGGAGAAGGTATCATTCCTTCACCAATTATAAATTTATTATTACAGTTCATCATTTACGAATGTAAGATAGAACTAAATTAAATCTTGAACATGAATTGGATGATGTGAACAAGTAGTGCGTGTGTACTCCCTCCCAAGTGAGCCAACATCAGGGGTTACCTAAAATAAACAAACAACGCAAGAGTGAGTCCACGACTCAGCAAGCACAGTAAAAGGGACATAACACACATATGAACAAGTCATCATCATAAGAGAATATGAGCATACATCGAATGAAAACTTAGGAATGCATGGCGTGAATGAATGTACTCAAGGATGGATGCACACATGCTTATACTGCAGTATAGCGAGTGACACACCGTCGGTGTTCACTTAAGCCCGCACCTTAACAAAAGTGCGGGATCCAAGTCCTATATGAAGAACGTTTCATATAGGTGTCCAAAGCTGCCCATACTTTGAATTGATGGGTCTTACGTGCCCATACCGAATTGATGGGTCTTTCAATCCACTCCGTGGGCGGGACATGACAATGTCCAAACTCGCCCACATTGGAATGGTGGGACATACAGATCCACTTCGTGGACATAGCATGAATAAAAGGATGCATGATATGAACATGAACAATGCTAATATCATCTTTCGGCATTTACTCCACATATTGATAGAACATAACCAATTCAGCATTTCGGGTATCACAAGATGTCACATCATATTCATGTAAACATTCACAATCACAACACTTAAAACCAACAAAGTACTTGCCTTCCGCGTTGCCACGCGTTAGCAGGCAACGATGGCGCTCCCAAACCCATAGACTCGCGGTCTAAACAATTAAATAACCGAAATAAGAACAACATAGAGCCCATCATGAATTAATATTCTACACTACCCTCTTGCACACCCAAAACATAGTCATAACCCGAATCTGAAATTCCAAAGAAGAACATGGAATCCCATCAGGACAGCAGCACGGTAAAGACCAAAACTAATGATCTGGGACTCCAAAAGAGATGAGCCCAGATCCTACACGAGCTTAACAAATATATCTACAACTTTGTAGTTGACGAGATAACTCAATTCGGCCAAACTAAATTGCTAACTGTCAAACGAAACAGCAGAACAGGATCTGACTGAGCAATTAGAACAGCAGAACTAAAACGTCCATAACTTTTAAACTATTAGGAAACCGGGCCCGGCCAGGAGTCCGGGTCCGGGTGGGCACCTCATCCACCGTAGACTATATATAGGAGGAGGGACCCCCCAAGCAATGTACACAATTCATTATTGGAAGAGCAATAAAGAGAAGCCTGCAGTCCCCTCTCATACCTGTGTTTCATCTATTGTTGTGTTCTTGTGTTCTTGCATCGTTCTTACGATTCTGATTTTTATACGAGGTAATCGTTCGGACTGGACTCGCCAGCGACGGTTCCTCAACACGTTATCAGCACGATCGACTCTCCTCGCATCGAAAAGGTAACCGTCGATGAACGACGCTCATATATTGAATCGTTTTTCTAGATTGCTTTCAATTATGCAAATTTGGCTTTCTAGATTTGTTTTTCTACGGTGCAAATTTGCTCTAATCTGTCGCGAGCCGACTTGGAGTCGCCGGCACAATGCCGATCGACAGATTGCATGAAAGAGCGGATGTCGATTGTACCGTAGATTGAAATTGCAAATTTGTTCTAACCTACCGCGAGCTGACTTGAAGTCGCCGGAAAAACCGATCGGTGATTGCATGAGCAATTGCATTGCATGAATAGCTTACATATGCACAAACAAGTAAAAAAACTGTTTCGGCCCGGAGCCGCCGCCGGCTTGAAGTCGCACTGGCACACGACCACCCGCCGGCTTGAAACCTTGGCTGCCCCGCACGGCACCACCCCGACCGCTCCACACGGCGCTGCCGCCAACAGCTCGCGCAAGGCCCCGCAACGGCCACCCGACTTCCCTGCCTGCATGCGTCGCCCGCAACGACCACGGCACCGGGCACATCTTGAAGCTTAGAAAAAAAAGGGGGGGAGCCGCCCCTGCACGGGCGAGCCGCCATTGGATCGACAAGCCACGCCGATGGGCGAGCCGGCCACCCCTGCGAGCTCGCCCTAAAGTCCCACGGTGCCACATGAAGTGCCGCCGCATGAAGTGCCGCCGCATGAAGTGCCGTCGCATGGGGAGCGCCACCTCCGGCACCAAAGTCGACCGGCGCTGCACGGGAGCGCTGCCTCCTCACTGCTGCCGGAGCCACCCAAAGCGTGCCCGCATGCACTGCCGGCTCCGCCTCCCGCATGAGGTCACATGGGAGCGCCGTTGTGCCTGCAGCTCCTGAACATCGCCCGTTGCACCAGGGACCGCACCGGCCGCCCACGCTCGTGAGTTCTTGAGCGCCGCCACCACCTTGCAAAGGAACTAGGAAACCTAGCTCCTGGTATTGAAGAAGGCAAGGCAGCCGAGTGGAATAATGGGCCGTGCATGCCCATTGCTTTTTAGGTGAAAACGTGAAAGCCATGGCCAAATGGGCCTAAAGAATAAAATAAGCCCAACAAGAAAACCAAGAAAAAAAAAGAAAGGGCAAGGGTGGTTCTACTAAAGAAAAAAATGGGAAAGAGAAAAAAATCTTTTTTTTTTTTGCAAAAGGCCTTGGGGTTTTTCTGAATTTACGTAATTTTTTTCTTAGAACTGAAAATTTATGTTTAGCCCTTAAAAATTGCAAAATTCGCCAAAGATACTTTTCTAGCGAAAAGAGCCTTGGGAATTCAATTTTGAATCAATTTTGCATATTTTGAACTTTGAAGCATGTCTATCTTTGTTATTGTTATTTCTATGCAATTTATTTGTTGTCTTTACTTGTTTTGATTATCTCAGTAATTGTATATTTTGCTTTTAATCATTGAAAATAGCAAGAAATCTTGAAAAATGCGTAGAAAATACGGAACATTATGAGAATCCTTGCAACCTTTTTATGCACATTACAGCAGTAATCTTATGCACCTCTTGCATGAATATGCAGATGATCGAATTACGAACCGAGTTCGAGGAGCCGCCCAAAGATGGCCGTAATTATTTGACTTGGGCATCGATGTTGAGATCGCATCGGAGCCAAGAAGCTCCGTCGTCGCCATTGGACTCGGCGCCGCAGACGCCGTTCAAGCTGGCGAGGAGAATGATCGAGCACTTCATTTTCTCGACATCACCTTTGCCTAACTCTCAAGAATGAGTATATGGCGTAAAAGAGCGCATCGGCATTATGGACCGCTCAAGAAGCGGTTCGAGAAATCGAAGTACACCATCTCGCCGGCAGAGCAGAATGGACTCGACTACGCTTTCTCGACTATAAGACCGTGGGGAGTACAACTCGCCTTGCACGTAATTTGTACAAATCTTCACTTTGTGGTAAAGTAATCACAGATGCAGAGAGATTGAGAAACCCTATCTACCTTTCACCCAAATGCGGTGCAATCCGCACGCAACTATCGTCAGGATGGTTTCAAGGAATATGCCGAACTGATTGATATTATGCAAGTTGCGGAAGCTCAAGATGAGGTTCTCAGAAAGAACTACATCTCGCAGCCACCTAGTAGCAAAGTTGGCCATGAAGTCAATGCTAGCAGCTACAAGGTGAGAAAGCCTCACCCGAAGCAGAGAGGCAGGAAGGGTAAGGTCATGAGCCACAAAACTAAGCAAAATGCTCAAGTCAAGAAAGGCGACCAAAAGAAGCGCCATGAGAAGCCCTATGGTCAGCAGGACCAAAGCTGCTACAAATGTGGCACTTGGGGACATTGGTCACGTGTCTGCCGTGAACCGCAGCACGTGATTGATGCTTTCAAGGCAAAGAAGAAGGGCAAAGGACAGCACGAGGCGCACCTCGCCATTGCAGGCATAGAAGATCCACAGTCATTGGCTGCACCTATGGATGTGGACATGCCTACAGCAGCTCCTATCACTCCTTCATTGGACATTGCAGCAGCTGCAGCCGTAGTTGCTGAAGAAGAAAAGATAGAAGTAGATGAAATTCAGGCAGAAGTTAATTCTTACTTCGCTGATTCGATTTAGTGCATGCATGGCACTTAGTTTTACAGTCATTTGCAGTTTATGTTAGGATTTTATTGAATAAAGGTTGTAAGCTCTAGAAGAGCATTAGCATTAAATTCTTATGATGGGTCCAAAGAAGACTTTTTCCCCGTATTAATAAAGCAAGTTTTGTTCTGTTTTGAAGTATGTTTTATGTGTGGATTGTTTTGCTCCATATTAATAAATACTTTATATATCAGAACGCGTGTGGCGCCCTATGGAGGAAGTGTGTCTAGCGGATAGCGGCACAACGAATACCATACTAAGAGAGACGAAATTTTTCCAGTCGATCAGCAAGAATGCTGGTAGTCTTACGACAATCGCTGGCAGCGATACTTGTATAATAGGCTCAGGAAGAGCCACAATTATACTCCCAATGGGCACGACATTGGTCATTGAAGAAGCCTTGTTGTACCCGGAATCGACTAGAACCCTCTTAAGTTTTAAAGATATTCGCGCTAACGGTCTCCATGTAGAGACTGAAGAAGAGTATGGTAAGGAATACCTGCTCATTACAAAGCGTGAAGAGAATGGGAAAAGGGTATTAGAACGACTTCCTTCATATGAATCTGGGCTATACTACACTCATATAAAGGCACCTGCAGCCTATACTGTCCTGAAAACATCTTTTAGAAGCTCTGAACTTTTCTGTCTCTGGCATGACAGATTAGGCCACCCCGGTCTTAGGATGATGAGAAATATAATTAACAATTCTCAGGGACATAATATTAATGTAAAGAATTTTCCGAATCCAGAAGATTTCGTGTGCCCTGCATGTGCCACCGGGAAATTAATTACTAGACCTTCTCCTCTGAAAGTGAAGGATGAAATCCCTGCATTCCTGGACCGAATCCAGGGAGATATTTGCGGTCCTATTCAGCCCCTGTCAGGGCCATTTAGGTACTTTATGGTGCTCATCGATGCTTCCTCGAAATGGTCGCATGTATGCCTATTATCTACAAGAAACCATGCTTTTGCAAAGCTGATCTCGCAGATAATTAAAATAAAGAATAATTTCCCTGATCATCATGTGAAGTCCATCAGAATGGACAACGCCGGAGAATTTACTTCAAAGGCATTTGATGATTATTGTATGGCAATGGGAATTACCGTTGAGCACTCGGTACCACATGTCCACACTCGTAATGGATCGCGAAGCATTGATTAAAAGAATTAAATTCATTGCCCGACCGCTTTACGAATTGTAATTTACCAACTACGTGTTGGGGACACGCAGCCCTGCATGCAACAACTCTCATCAATTTTAGACCGTCGAAGATACAACATCCATTCACCTATGCAACTAGCGCAAGGGTCACCACCAAAATCTCTCATCTTAGAAGGTTTGGTTGCAAGGTTTATGTACCTATACCACCACCGCAATGAATCGCAATGGGCCCTCTCCAAAATGGGATATACGTTGGTTATGAGATCGCATCCATAATCGTGCATCTGGACCCAATGATCGGAGATTTGCATACACCCCGTTTACGATAGCATATTTGATGAGGATAGTTTCCGTCATTAGGGGAGGAAATCAACCTCTTGATGAAAAATGTCGGAAATAACGTGGCAAGCCACGGAATTAATGCACATGACCCACGCACTAGTGAAGCGGAGAGAAGTCCGAAGATAATTGATTTGCAAGCATTAGCGAATCAACCGCTCGACCACTTTAGTGATTTGAAGAGCGTGACTAAGTCGCATGTGCACGCACGCAATGCACCGGAGAGGGTTGAAATACCAAAGAAAATAGAAGGTATCCCTAATCCCGCCCGAGGCCTCGGAATAAAGGACGAGAACTCCGCCCTCGAATCCCAAGCAACCGGGACGCCGGCGAAAAGGATAAGAAGGACTTGTCACGGCCGATCACCAAGTTCCCACAAATGAAGGGGAGCCGCTTGAGACTGCACCGGTATGGAACCTTCAAGAAAGACATACCGATTTGAATATTCCCACGGAGGAGACATCAAGCATGGATGTGTGCGCACACATCGGAGCTGAAAAACTAAAGGACTTGCCCCAATTGAAAGCGGCGGTGAGCAAGTAGAAGCATTAGCAGAACCGCCTTATGAAGAAATAGCTATAAATTATGTGACCACGGAGAATCTATGAATAGAGCAACAGCTAATGTCGACATTTATTTTGCAAAGAAAATTGCCACAATTATTGATCTTGATCCAGGCATCATCGCTCACGAATGCAAGAAGAGATCAGATTGGAAAGATTGGAAAAAGGCAATAGAAGCGAAATTAATATCTCCAATAAAAGAGAGGTGTTTGGGCACGTAAGTCGCACACCTCCCCATGTGCACCTGTAGGGCATAAATGGGTATTTGTTCGAAAGAGAAATGAAAGAAATGAAGTTGTCGATATAAAGCAAGGCTTGTTGCACAAGGTTTCACTCAAAGACCAGAGTCGATTATGAAGAAACCTATTCCCGGTCATGGGCGGAACTACCTTTAGATATTTAATCTCAATGGCGTGAATCTGAATTTGGAAATGAAATTGATGGATGTGGTAATCGCATACCTTTATGGGAACTTGATTCGAAATTTATATGAAGGTACCAAGGTATCCTGCATCAACCAAGATAGAGCGAATAGAAATCTATACGATGTGCAGCTCGTAAAGTCACCGTATGGATCAAGCAATCAGCGGGATGTGGTATAATCGCCTAAGTGACTTTCTCTGCAAGAAAGGCTACACGAACAGTGAGGATTGTCCTGTGTTTTTATACGGCGATCCTGTGATGGATTCTGATAATCTCAAGATATGTAGATGATCCAATATCATCGGGACTTTGGAAGATATTGAAAAAGCAAGCTCTTACTTGAGTCGGAGTTCAAATGAAAGATTTGGGTAAAACCAAATATTGCTTAGGCTTGCAGCTTGAGCATACCTCAAGGAATTTTAGTACATCACCAACCTACACTCAGAAGGTGTTGGAAAGGTTCGGCTTTGAAAAGGCATATCCTTCAAAAGTGCCAATGATCGGAAGATCCTTGCAGCAAGACAAGGACCCGTTCAGACCTAAAGAAGAGGGGGAGGAAGTCCTGGGACCAGAATTCCCATACTTGAGCGCAGTTGGAGCACTCATGTATTTAGCAAACTGCACTAGACCGGACATTGCTTTCGCAGTGAATCTTTTAGCAAGGTATAGTGCAGAACCTACCAAAAGGCATTGGCAGGGAATAAAGGACGTCTTCCGATACCTCCAAGGAAGTAAAGATCTTGGCCTGTTTTACAGGAAGAACCAGGACCTTACAATGACTGGCTATGCAGATGCTGGGTACTTGTCAGACCCGCATACAGCTAAGTCGCAAACAGGCTATGTATTCCTGTGTGGTGGAACTGCAATTTCATGGAAATCATCTAAGCAGAGTTTGGTATCAACTTCGACGAACCATTCAGAAATTATAGCACTGTACGAGGCCGCACGGGAATGCTCTTGGCTTCGGCGGATGATTCACCACATCCAGCAGTCATGTGGATTGAATACCGCACAAACCCCCACTATTATCTATGAAGATAATGCAGCTTGTGTTGCACAAGTACAGATGGGTTATGTGAAGAGTCCTCTCACAAAGCATATCAACCCCAAATTCTTCTATGCTCATGAAATGCAAAAGATGGACGAAATTAAGGTACTGCATACTAAGTCATGTGAAAATCTTGCAGATTTGTTCACTAAGTCACTTCCAGCATCTAGCTTTGAAAGGTGCGTACGTGGAATTGGAATGATAAGACTTAGAGAAGTGCAGAATTCAGGGGGAGAACCTTCACAAACTCATTACTGAAGCTTGATTACGAAGATCGAGTACCCAAAGAGCAAATCCTGGAGATTAAATAAATTGGGTGAATTGTACTCTTTTTCCCTTACGAGTTTTTCCTGAAGTTTCTCGGTTAAGGTTTTTAATGAGGCAATTCGTGCGACATATCAGAACGTGACCCATGTACTCTTTCTCCAAATTTTTCCCACTGGGTTTTTATGGAGTTTTAGCGAGGCATGGACATGAAGGATGAGAGCCCAAGGGGGAGTATTAGGAAACCGGGCCCGGCCAGGAGTCCGGGTCCGGGTGGGCACCTCATCCACCGTAGACTATATATAGGAGGAGGGACCCCCCAAGCAATGTACACAATTCATTATTGGAAGAGCAATAAAGAGAAGCCTGCAGTCCCCTCTCATACCTGTGTTTCATCTATTGTTGTGTTCTTGTGTTCTTGCATCGTTCTTACGATTCTGATTTTTTATACGAGGTAATCGTTCGGACTGGACTCGCCAGCGACGGTTCCTCAACATAAACTACAACTCCGAATTGAGTGTTCTTTAACAATCTGAAAAGGTTATGAAATTACCTACAATAACCTAGTTGGAATGACATTCATATTTTGCCTTTAACAAAAAGTGGCACACGGGTCAAAACTAAAGATAGAAACTGACATACAATCTGGACAGACTGACCTACAATCTGGACAGTCACAATGAAAAGTGCATAACTTTTGATCTATAAATCTAAATGAGGTGTTCTTTATCAATCCTGAAAGCTAGTGATATCACCTTCAAAATTTGTTATGGGCAAGACCTCTGAATCACCCTCTAACTAGGCCATATATCAACATATACAGAGACTGCTAATTCTCGTTAGGATTCTGGACAACAGATAATAAATCTATCATAACTTTTGACTCGAAAGTTGGAATTTAGTGTTCTTGGCGGCCACCGAAAGCTAAGAACAAAACCTACAATACTCTAGGAGATGGGATCCTCTGATTCGGCTTCTAAGATTGCGAAAACAGACGCGCAAAATACTGGACAGAATTGAATTTCCAATAGATAGACTTTGATCTAATCAAATTTAATCGGTTTCACTTCTACAACTAATCAAACAACAACAACCGGAAATCGTTACCCTTGGAGACACGCGTGCCCGCTGAATTACCCCCGCTAGATGCTCATCTCCTCTTCTTCTCCTCTCTCCCTCCACCTTTCTCCTTGGCCGACAGCAATGGGAGAGCATCACCAAGAGAGAGCAACGGAGTGCAAGGAGGGCGCGCATCAGAAGGCGGGAACACTGTAGCAATGCATGCTACAGTGGTGGGCTAGGTTTCCCCATCCTTTTATTAGTGGCCGCCCCTCATGGGCCTCCTAGGCCAAAGCCCAAGACCAGTTGTCAAAGAATTGCAGATTTTCCTCGTCTAAAGTTTAATTTCTCTTTTCACCGCTTCCTTCATTACAATAAGTTGGAGTATTACAGAAAAACCCCTTTTCGTTTACTCTCCTTCCGTAGAAACATTCAGGTATTACATTCTACCCCCTTAACGATTCGACCGAATCTAAACACACTTAAGCGAAAGAACAATCACGATCGAGAACGAACAACGGTAACCACGCACTGCTTGTGAACAACACCGCTAAAGCTCATGCACGCGAAACTCCAACTTCCCAAGAGCCTCTCCTCGGACCGAAAATACCACAACACAACGACGTAACACGACGTGCGATCTAACACTCAACCCGGTACTTCGGTACACTCATCGGACAAAACTCAAGGTAAGATCTCACTCGATGGTCAACGGCGCAAACGAAACCTCAAACTCGGATCTCGGTACTCACTCAACACGAGAACATACAAGACGTTACGTACTCGCGTAAGGACTCGAGACGATCCCCGGCGATACGCCAACTAGCGAAAACAACCCAATATATCTTGGGTTAACCTTCCCAATGATACCGAACCACACGACAAGCACAAAGAACACGGAACTCGTGTTCCACCTCTCAATCGAACTCTTCACTAAAGCAAGGATCACCTCCTTTAACCAGAAACATACGACAAAACTCTCTTTAAGCAAACTCTTTTACCAACAAAACCATCTGAAAACGAAAGATTCACATCGCAACTAAGCGTTACTAGCTCGGTACTAAAGAGTCAAATCCAGAAATCGGAATTTCATCACAAAAACCTTTCCACCTTCCAAGTGGCAGTTTGCGAATAAACATCACGAAAACTAAAGGAGGAATAATTTTAAATGCCCAAATCAAAAACTTCATTTATTCTTCCCGAACCGATAAGAACCACACATACCAAAATTGAGTCAAACTCAACTTACGAAAGACATTGGTCAACAGCACAAAGCTCATGCGAGAATAAAGAAAATGCTTCACTAATCAAGAAGACATCTTTTCCTTGGTTTCACTTTTGGAATAAAATATCTCTCCAACCTTGGAATTCGAATTCATCGCATACCACACGGTCTCAAACCTCTTAATTTAACATCCTCAAATTAGGCTTAAACCGAAATACGTCATCACCTCCAACTTTCAAGAATAACACGTCAGAATCCTTAGTATACCCGCTCATGAACTACATCAGAAGGGTTCTATCGACAATCATTCCACTACTCAGAATACTCCAGTTTTCTATCTCCTCTACACACAAATCTTTGGGCGACCAAAAGTCTAGCATGAAAATAGAAAGCCCAAATTTAACCTCCAAGACCCCTACAACGAATTCCTCTTATAACACATGGTGAAATCATCGGATTAAATCTCTAACATCCCCACAATTCCGACATAATCACTCATTAACATCATCAGGAATCACTCATACAACATCGCAATACTTTCCAATTGTGTTACTCTATAGAATTAATTAAGGTTTCCATACATTTGATAATCCCCAACATTTCAACATGAACCAAAGTTCTGGAACTACACTATACCATAGGTCCTACTTAGTCGAACACTATACGCTTTACTTGAAGCCATACATTCCATCTGAATCAACTTCCCTCCAAGAGGTTCAGGTCAAAACCAACTCATCTTCTATTACTCCTCCAATAGCTTGGTAGCAAAAAATCTCACCCCTACAATCACTTAACCACCACCAAACAATTGACAACTCACGCTTTGTAAAACTTTGCAACACAAAATTGTTGATCCTTTCTCAAAAGAAAGAGGCGAACAAGGGCAAGTTTCACCACACAGAAAATGTTGCTTGCTCACGATGAGCATGAAACCAAAAGAAATAATCGATAATGAAGATATGCAAAACGAAAGTTGAGTTCACAGCGAGGGTACGCGTCCCTCAAAAAGGGAATAGCAAATAACCACCAATAAGAGAAAAAAATGACATTGCGATTGAAACTCGACAACTCTTGAGTGAAAAGAGCAAAAATTTATGAACAATTCGAATAACTACAAGTTACAAAACTGGACTCAAATTCTCAAATATTCCTACTGCACTCTTTCCTTTAACACTGAAATTAATTCTTTGACTAACATCGCTTTGCCACAACGTACAAGATAAGATCTTTAGTCCAAACCACAAGGACTAATTAAGAACCAATGAAATTCTTCAATACGTCATATTTGTTCAGAACTGTTCAACTACACAAGAAACATGAGATCCAAATAATCTCAATCACCAAACTCAAAACTTTTCCAATTACGGATTTCATGAAAAGCAAGCGATTAATCTCCTTTTAAGGAACCAACATAATTTTCTTTAATTGCGCTTCACGTTGCCAACTCAAACCAGAACCGTTAAGATTCAATCACATGAATCTCTTAAGAAGCAACAAGACAATTCAATACCTCAATTTATTTAAAATAATTTCAGCTACCGGTGATTCAATAGCTCAAAGAAAATATCACGAAAGCTAAACTTGAAATATTCTCATCTCAACGATATCACCAAAGGCGATCAAATTACTATGGGTATTAACATCAATTTCACAACAACAATTAGAAAACACTTGAAAGACCCACGTGAAAAGAATGGGTTGATTCTTTCTCAAAAGAAGAGACAAATGGAAACGACTTTCACCAACTAGAAAACTCATCTACCACTCTGACCGAACACGGACCAAGGAAGAAACCAATTAAGCAATAAACTTATAGAACATAAGTGAAGTCCACAGTTGAAAGCATAAGCCTCACAAGAAGAGAATATCAAATCTTAACAGATAAGAACAAATAAGTATTCAAAATCAAGCACTTGCATCATCAAGAACCATTATAACTTTGCAACATATCGTTACTCGATAAACTTCATTTACCACATAAAAGCTCGAACCTCAAAAGATCATGAACATAAAACTTGAAATTTGATCATTTAGAGAATATCACCATAGGTGATCAAATTACTACGAATTAACCTCATTCTCACAATTTTGACGATTTAATAACATCGACAACATACACTAGTATTGAGAATCATCAAACTTTATTACTCCATCCTAAAACTTCCCAAAGGGAATACAAACCACAAGGTTGAAACAAATTTATTATAACAAGATTATGCTAAGCAATATCAATATCACAAGGCACGATAGCAAAGACTACTTACGAAATTAATCTACTCAACTATTGGTGTTGCTTAACACCTTCTTCAGCGCTCATTAACAATCGATGATGGTATTAATCATGTGTGTACATACAATTACTAATTCCATTTGTAATCACATAACCATATGTAAACATAGATTCACATTTCACCTTTGTTCAGAAATCATTTCAAAACATGATTAAATATTCACTAACATAATTTTCTATGAACAAGGTTTCACGAATCGATACACAAGCACCCATCTGGTCCTTTATGCAAGTTTCAACAATTTTAGCATACCAGGAAATAGACAAATCTAGCTCTTACGTAAGATCTATAGGTTCTGAACGGATATGGACAGTCTTTATTTAACCTACACCATGTATCAAATACAAGGATATTTCAAATTAATCAATTTCACTTTCATGGATGGTAGTTAAGAATAATTGATTTGCACCATGCTAATAACCCAACTTGGTAACTCATATCGTAACAATTAATTTATTCGTTTAGTTATAACTTCTCATTTTAAGCATGGCAAGACATCACAAAAGGATTCTAACACCTTACTACAGCAAAAGAGAGACTTCAAACCTCAACGCTCGAAGTAATCCAAAAGAAACGCATAAAGCCAAAGCTTTCCCATGCAAACGAACTTACAGCGGAAAACTCTCACTAACCAAGCTATCAAACGAGTAAATGAGTCATTCTTTTTCAATGAGAAAGAAGGAGCAACCATGAAAACATCAATCTTGTCCATTGACAACGACCACAAGTGGTAAAAGCAACTCAACAGTTGAAAAGCAATATTTGTTTCAGAGAACCAAGAGGAATCTAATGAAAACCATAAACTATCATGAACCACAAACCCAGGAGAAATTCATCAACCACCATAGGACAAGAATTGCCAAATTCAGAAATCAAGAAAGAGAACAACTTTCTAAAGCAACTCACGCTTAACACCTGAAACTATGGTACTCGGGGTAACTACTCCTCTAACCACGTTCTGCGAACAATGGTGTAACCTGGTGAATCCCAGAGTAACAACCACGACCCCCACTTCTTATCATCCATTAACAACACGCTTCACCAAAATACTCCATTATGAATATACAGGATCATCTCATGACAATCATAGAATTAGTTCATAGATATTGAATATCACAGCAGATCATAGATTAACCACAAGAATGATAGTACGGAAGCAATTCAAGAACAGTTCAACATGATGAATCACATCACTAGAAATACGGATATGCTGGATTACCCAAACCCCACCTACTGTGCACAGTGTGTCATTTTAATATCTTAATTACCACGGACCTAAAGCCGGCTCTGACACCAACTGTAACACCATGGCTATTCGGAAGCCAAGATGTCACCTAAAACATCTAACATACATCCATAATGCGGAAGAATTTGAATAAAATCAACTAATGATAGTATCGAAACAACCAAGACATGATGAAGGTATCCTTCCTTCACCATCTAATCTATTTATTTCAGTTCATTGATAATGAAAGTTCACATGCAGTAATAATTCAACATCAATGTGGAGAAGGTATCCTTCCTTCACCAATTATAAATTTATTATTACAGTTCATCATTTACGAATGTAAGATAGAACTAAATTAAATCTTGAACATGAATTGGATGATGTGAACAAGTAGTGCGTGTCTACTCCCTCCCAAGTGAGCCAACATCAGGGGTTACCTAAAATAAACAAACAACGCAAGAGTGAGTCCACGACTCAGCAAGTACAGTAAAAGGGACATAACACACATATGAACAAGTCATCATCATAAGAGAATATGAGCATACATCAAATGAAAACTGAGGAATGCATGGCGTGAATGAATGTACTCAAGGATGGACTGCACACATGCTTATACCGGTATAGCGAGTGACACACCCGTCGGTGTTTACTTAAGCCCGCACCTTAACAAAAGTGCAGGGATCCAAGTCCTATATGAAGAACGTTTCATATAGGTGTCCAAAGCTGCCCATACTGGAATTGATGGGTCTTACGTGCCCATACCGGAATTGATGGGTCTTTCAATCCACTCCGTGGGCGGGACATGACAATGTCCAAACGCCCCACATTGGAATGGTGGGACTTACAGTCCACTCCCGTGGACATAGCATGAATAAAAGAATGCATGATATGAACATGAACAATGCTAATATCATCTTTCGGCATTTACTCCACATATTGATAGAACATAACCAATTCAGCATTTCGGGTATCACAAGATGTCACATCATATTCATGTAAACATTCACAATCACAAAGACTTAAAACCAACAAAGTACTTGCCTTCACGTTGCGTTGCCAAGTTAGCGAGCAACGATGGCGCTCCCAAACCCATAGACTCGCGGTCTAAACAATTAAATAACCGAAATAAGAACAACATAGAGCCCATCATGAATTAATATTCTACACTACCCTCTTGCACACCCAAAACATAGTCATAACCCGAATCTGAAATTCCAGCAGAACATGGAATCCCATCAGGACAGCAGCACGGTAAAGACCAAAACTAATGATCTGGGACTCCAAAGAGATGAGCCCAGATCCTACACGAGCTTAACAAATATATCTACAACTTTGTAGTTGACGAGATAACCCAATTCGCCAAACTAAATTGCTAACTGTCAAACGAAACAGCGAATGTAATCTGACTGAGCAATTAGAACATCAGAACTAAAACGTCTATAACTTTTAAACTACAACTCCGAATTGAGTGTTCTTTAACAATCTGAAAAGGTTATGAAATTACCTACAATAACCTAGTTGGAACGACATTCATATTTTGTCTTTAACAAAAAGTGGCACACGGGTCAAAACTAAAGATAGAAACTGACATACAATCTGGACAGACTGACCTACAATCTAGACAGTCACAATGAAAAGTGCATAACTTTTGATCTATAAATCTAAATGAGGTGTTCTTTATCAATCCTGAAAGCTAGTGATATCACCTTCAAAATTTGTTATGGGCAAGACCTCTGAATCACCCTCTAACTAGGCCATATATCAACATATACAGAGACTGCTAATTCTCGTCAGGATTCTGGACAACAGATAATAAATCTATCGTAACTTTTGACTCGAAAGTCGGAATTTAGTGTTCTTGGCTGCCACCGAAAGCTAAGAACAAACCCTACAATACTCTAGGAGATGGGATCCTCTGATTCGGCCTCTAAGATTGCGAAAACAGACGCGCAAACTACTGGACAGAATTGAATTTCCAATAGATAGACTTTGATCTAATCAAATTTAATCGGTTTCACTTCTACGACTAATCAAACAACAACAACCGGAAATCGTTACCCTTGGAGACACGCGTGCCCGCTGAATTACCCCTGCTAGATGCTCATCTCCTCTTCTTCTCCTCTCTCCCTCCACCTTTCTCCTTGGCCGACAGCAATGGGAGAGCATCACCAAGAGAGAGCAACAGAGTGCAAGGAGGGCGCGCCTTGTAGCGCGCAGCTCAGAGGGCGGCGGAACACTGTAGCAATGCATGCTACAGTGGTGGGCTAGGTTTTCCCCATCCTTTTATTAGTGGCCGGCGCCTCATGGGCCTCCTAGGCCAAAGCCCGAAGCCCAGGTTGTCAAAGAATTGCAGATTTTCCCTCGTCTAAAGTTTAATTTCTCTTTTCACTGCTTCCTTCATTACAATAAGTTGGAGTATTACAGAAAAACCCCTTTTTCGTTTACTCTCCTTCCGTAGAAACATTCAGGGTATTACAGTTTAGCAAGTTCATTTGTGTTGTTCTTATGCTCTTGGTTCAGTATGTTGGTCTTAGATTGGGTTATCTTAAAATTCAGGTGGGAGCGTGGTCCCAGGGGCAGCACCCTCGTCGCGTCCACCGTTCTCGCACGGTTGAGGCAAGTATTCGGGCTATAATATATGTATGCTTGCATGATATGATTGTGGTATATCTTGATCGTATAGCCATGCATGCCTGTTTATGAGATGAGTTACTATTTATTTTGATGACTGCTAGTTATGGTTAAAGGTTCTTCCGCATGTTGTTATTGCTTCCGTGCCAATGAGAATATGTTGTATTCCTGCATATGAAAATGTTATCATGGTGCATATGCGTGTTGAGAGCATACAGGTGCCTTGATCACGTGGTGACCAAGCACATACAGTTGAGGTCCCCGTCATGTAGATGACGGGCTTGAGGTCCCCACATTCGTGGAATATGGGCTAATGAACAAAGAGGTCCCCATCATTAAGACAATGGGCAAAGGTCCCTATACATGTGGTGTATAGGCTATTGGTCCCTGTGCTAGAGGGCACAGGCAAGGGTATACAGCGACGGTTGTATACTCCGCATTACCGGTAAAATTCGAAAAGAGATAAAGTTCAAAGGAGCATTGCATTGGTTGCATATCATGAGTTAAATGGCTATGTTTAGTGTGATGTTAATTGAGGATCATCGATGCTATGTCTGTGTTCTTGTTTATGCCTTGTTGATACTTGTTGAGTCTTTAGGCTCACCCTTGCTTTAATGTGTTTTAGGTACCAGAGGCAGGAACGACATGCATGGGAGGGAATAGAAGTTGTTGCACTCACTACCTCACACTCTTAAGGCGTTTGCCACTTAGCACCAATTTAGAAATAAATAAACTGTTTGGTTATCACCATATATGGTTTTGGTTTGAGTATCTGATTATTTGTAATAATGAGGTTGCCAGTCTTGGTATGTTCATTTGATTATCATGCATGAATGAGCAGACTTGATTATGAGAAATATTGTTAAAGGCCATGTTTTATTGTTGAACTCTCAATATAGCTGATTAAACAAAGGAAACTCTGCCGAAAATTTGTAATTTGTGCCAGGTTAGTTTAGTTCCAGTAGCATTCCAGGCTCTTTGTGAGTTGGGGTGTTACAATGAGCACGTCTCGCGAGATATTTTACAAATCTTCAATTCTTGAGATTCGTTACGACTAGATCC
Organism: Ampelocalamus luodianensis; assembly: GCA_036346255.1. NCBI lineage: Eukaryota > Viridiplantae > Streptophyta > Magnoliopsida > Poales > Poaceae > Ampelocalamus > Ampelocalamus luodianensis. The sequence goes on from CM070637.1 coordinate 29,107,792, forward strand.
GAATACTTTATAAACAAAGGTACTTATCTTCTCATTTCCTTTTTTGCATACGTTCTTAATGCATATCTTCTTATCATCAAAGCCTGTCTTTCTTATATCTTCAGACTACAAGTGGTATTTCATAGTGATTCGATAATGGAGAAGATCTAGACTAGTCGAAATCATCAGCCGGTTCCGACCACATGATTTCCTAGTATTCACTGGATCGCTGTAACACCCCAGCCCGATATGAGCCTGGAATGCTACCGAACTAACCTTAAATAACTCTAACCAAGGCAATTTTAATAAATTTAGTGGAACCTCCTGTAAAATCAATTACACGGGATTCCAACGCACAAGTAAATCACAAATAATCAAGCCATCAACTCTAATCCTCAATAGATAATCAAATCATGCTAAGTGTCTAACATAACTAGAGAAGTATAAAGTTTCACTACTCATCATTATTACACTTAACCCACTGCATGAGACAAAACATAATAAATCTTTGAGCAACTCGCCCAGTAATAGGAAACACAGTCTGAAGTTTATTCATCTTTATTTGGTTCATGATGTGAGTGTGTGACTATCAATCTATTTCCCTCCATGCATGTCGTTCTTGGATCGAGTACCTAAAACAACAATAAAAGCAAGAGTGAGCCCATAGACTCAGCAAGTACATATTAACAATTATAACATCAGTATCCAAAGCTAGAAATGCAACAATAGAATATCTCACATGCAAATGCAATGCTCAAGGATCTTTCTCTTTATCTCTTTTTGCATTTTACCGGTAATGCAAAGTATGCAACCGTCGCCGCATACCCATGCCTGTACTCGCAAGCACAGGGACCAATTGCCCATTACTCCGCAAGTAATGGGGACCTCAAGCCCACACTCCATAGGTGTGGGGACCTCAAGCCCGTCACATACATGACGGGGACCTCAAAGATGTGCATGCTTGGTCATCACAAGACCAGGCCTCAACATGATATCAATATGCACCATCTCTATTCAGCATCAAAGTACCAAAGGCAATAACAACATTCATGAATAAAGCATAGCCATACTTTGAACATTCACCACTCTTATTATGCACACTTGCCAACAGCCATACGACACTAACATGCATCAAACACACATTCATGTCCAATCAATCACAAACAAGGTAACAACGATGCACTTGCCTTAACCGCGTGAGAATGGAGGACGTGAAGACGGTGCTGCCTCCCATACCAATCCCCCACCTAATACATCAAGAATATAAACTAAGACCACAGCAACGAAAAACATGAATTATATAAGCGAACACATCAAGTAGCAGATTGCAATGCGATCCCGACCCCACTTTCCTAAGTACTGAACTGCCCTCTGTGAATAGTCAAGTTCTAAAATTCATATATTTCCGTACAGTGGTCCAAATTAGGTGTTCTTGGACTTTATTGAAAGGTAATCAAATTTCTCAACTACACCTAGTTGGTGAGCCTCCCTGATTCGGCCATCTAAAATCACTTTTAAGCTGATTAACAAAACATCGATTTCACGTCAAAATTTCTGGACAGAGCACTAAAACTATCATAACTTTCAGCTCATTCATCCAAATTTCGTGTTCTTGTGCTTCCCTGAAGTCTATGACAATTATCTACAACTTTCGTTATACTGAGATCCTCTAATTCGCTATTTAACTGATCGCAAAGGTCAGATTACTAAAACCTGTCCAGAAACTGACAGGGTTGCAGAACAGCCGCACCATTAAATTCATAACTTTTGCTAAAAAGGTCCAAAAATTACGTTCTAGCACTTCATTGAAAGATATTGACGTCCTGTACAACTTCCTAGGAGACGTCCGAGACTGAATCCGCTTTTAACTATATTAAAACGTCCCTCTAACACGATCTGCCCTTAGGTGACAGAATTACCGACATAGAACAATTAAGCGCTAAAACATCTAAACAAGGGGAAAACGAGGTTACCCTTAAAGAACCGATTGCCGGGCACGATGAGCACCCATCAGCGAACTCTCCCCCCAAAGATGGTCCTATTCCCCTCACCTTCTTCCTCCTCCAACAGCCGGGCACCTCCAGCGATCTCCTTCTTCTTGGCCAATCGATCTCCCGGGTGATCGCCTTCTTCCTCCAATTGGGGTGGCTACTGCTCACGATCTTACAGGTGGCGGTACTGTAGCACGCCATGCTACAGTACCACTTCTAGGGTTTCCTTCCTCTTTTTATTGGTAGCCAGCCCCTCATGGGCCTAAATGCTGTGGGCTGGAAACCCATAGCCCAAGTTGTCGAAATTATGCGTAAATCCCCCTCTAATCTCCTGTTAAAACACTTTTCTAATTGGTCCTTGTCTCTAATTTATTTCTTCTCTCTCGAATACATTTGGGGTATTACATTCTACCCCCCTTAAATGGAATTCGACCCCGAATTCTGCTCACACTTAACACCAAAGAATAACCACAGCTAAGAACATACTGACATTACCACATACCTGTAGTGAATAATTTTGTATTCTGATCGCGCATGTGAGACTTCAATTCCCAATTCGTCCAGCTCTCAGAATTATGGAACCCCCACACCTTGATGCAACTGACGTGTTACGCCTTATTACTCGCCCCATCCTTTCAACAGTCACTCAACGGATATGACTCGAGGGCACAGTCTTACTCGCGGGTCACCGGCTTCAACGAATCTTCACACTCATAATGGCTCTAGCATTCTCGTAACACCAGTTCACCCAACACGTTATATTCCCTGCTCCATGACTCGAGACGGTCCTAGTGAATGGATTTCTTCCGAAGTCCCCGTAACTTCCAGAACAACCAAATATACGTTAGGTTATCTATCTCTTCAGGTCAAAACCACCAAACTTGCATGTAACATAAAGAACTCTTGTTCCATCTCTCAGTCGATCTCTTTATCTTAACAAGGAGTACCTGCTTTCACCAGGGACACACAACAGAACTCGACTAAAAATAAAGGATTCTCATTGCAAACACGCATTACCAACTCCCCACCAAAGAGAGTTAAATCCAAAACCAAAATATTCATCATGAAACACCTCCACTTTCCAAGTAGGCAGTTTGCCAACAAACACCACATAAGCTAGAGGCGAAATCACTCAAATGCCCAAAATAGCCATTTCCTTTCTTTTCTTAACCAAAAAGAATCACGCATATCAAGAAGAATCAACACAGTTTATAATTGGCATATGTCTTGGAGATAAAGCTCAAATAAAACCAAGAGTACTTCTCATTAACCGAGAATACCACCTTTTTCGCAAACTTTCTGTTAAGAATTCAACTTCCTCTTAAATCATGAAGTCTCAAACCATCACATAACCCAATAATTCATTTCTTTAAACTTGGCAACCTCAAAGTTATGCTCAAACTGAACACAAAATCTACACCTATGTAGTGAGACTTTTTCAATCCACCATAACATACTCTGATCAACTTCCCTACCAAAAGAATTACTTTGACAAATAATTCCCAACACACCTCAATATAGATTTCAGCCACAATCACGTTACCTCAATCTTGTAAGGATAATCAACTTGAAATTCACCGCATACACACTCATTTACTACATTCAAGGGATTCTATCAAAGATCACCATAACTCTTGGAACCTAATCATGGGAAACCAAGGTGCTAGCATAAAAATGCAAGCCCGAATTTAATCTCTAAGACTCCTACACTGAACTTCTGGTAAATTTGATAGGTAACCCTCAGGTCTGATGACTAAAATTTCACACAGCCCAACAATAACCTCAGTCCTTAGCATCAACATTCCTCACTAGTCAAGTAACCGCACAAGGCTATTCGTTTCATCAATCTTAGCCCTTCTCTAATCCACACCAATCAAATGCAGTTACTCAACCACAATAAACACATATTGTCACAACACCCTAACTGATTGACCAAGATTCAAACATACTCAATCACTAACGTCAATAAATAAATATATTCTTGATCAAGTTACCCTTAGAGATAATCTAACTCCCATAGGGTTACTCACTGAGGCCGAGTCATACTTGACAATAACTCAACAATCCCTGCTATCTCATTAATTAACACGACTATTAGATTTCTCTACACTGCTACTCTCCTTGAACTACTCCATCATACTTCTTCTATACAATCTTATCGAGTACCCAAATGCGATACTCTAATAAACTGGTCAAGATTTCGATACTTGTTAATTCTAATGTTCTTTCAAAATGAACACAAAATCTTGGACCACATCTCGCTATAGGTCCTACTAGTTGCAGCAACGAAACTCATTAGCTCCAAAGACAAGCATTCTTTTAAATCAAATCCTCTGCAAGGATTATTCTAATAAATTGATTTATTACTCAATGCCCTCGGACAACCCGACACCTAAAGGTTCACGGACCATCTACTAGACCACCACTATCTAGTTGCCAATTCAAATCCGACGAGACTTTGCAATACGATTCGATTAACCATTTCTTAGAAGAAGAGGCAAATAGAAGTAAATTTCAGCACAAAGGAAACGTTACCACTTACAATCGTTACAAGATCAAGAGAACAATTAAATAACAATGATCTTGGAAAACAAAAGATGAGATCATAATTGAGGGCACACGTTCCACAAGCAGAGAATATCAAGCCTCAAACGAGAATAAAACATTGCTTTGGAAATTCGAAAGAAAAAAACCTCTTGTGGGCAAGAACAACAGTTTTAGATAAACTTCAATAACCTGCAAATTACAGAACTTGACTTCAATCTCAAATACTTCTACTTCACTCTTTCCTTTTACAAAGAAAATGACTTCGTTGGTTACAACATCACCATACCAACTCCAACAAAAAAGGATTTGAAGACCACAACACATAAACCACCTAGGAACTTATGAAACCTCTCAACACTTCACTTTGCTCAAAACAATTTCAGCTACCACACCAACCTAAGGTCTGAAAGATCACAAACACGAAATTAGAAACATTTTCATTTAATCAATATTAGGTGAGCAATCCAATTCCTTTACACAAAACATTCAATATTATGATCATAATCCCTTACTGACCATCGCCATAACAATGACATAATACACTCTTAGCGAGACTCATCATAGCCTCTTATCCCCTCATAAATCTACCCAAAAGAAACACAAGCCACAAGGTTGAAACAAACCTCTTCTAATTAGATCATACTATCAAATAATAATTTCGCTAGGCACATTATGAGAAACCACATAATCATTCATCCACTAATCCATAAATGGTGCTCAACACCCACCTCATCTATCATCAACAATTAACAATTGTAACTATCACGTATGCAAATAGGATCATACGTCTATTTGTAATCACCTGAACCATCTATATACACCGTGTCAATATTCCACTTTATGCTCAGAGTTTAATTAAGGATTTAATAACATCATCTCCTTAAATCACCGGGTTTCACAAGGTACTACCTCAACATTCATCCAATCCGGTATACAAGTTTCAATCTAGCAATTAAGCATAATCATCAAGTAGTCAGCTTATGAAAATTTCTGGATTAAAATCCTCTAAGGCAACGTCGAACATATCCTTAACATAATCATCACTATTGATAGATTAATCCATTGGGACCCATTACACCGAATTATCCAATAAATTTAACAAATTCCACAATCTTAATGGTCAGACCAAATCACCAATATCTCACAATTATTAATAAATCCTTTAACCTCAATTGGGTACAACCATACCCTTAAACACAGTTCGACAAGAACTACTACAAGACACCATCAAATTAAACAACTTCCCTTCCAAGGATCTTAGTTAAGATCCAATATGCACCACACTACAAACTCAACTTGATAACCCATATCACAACCATTAATTTCTTCGGTTATAACCTCTAGTTTAACCATCACAAGACATCGCTAAAGGTTTAATGTTTCCTTTCATAAAAGAGAAACATTCAACTTCCACACTCAAAATACCCAAAAGAGATACCTTGCGTCAAAGCCTCCACGTACTAAAGGACTTGCAAAAGGAAACTTTCATTAGCTAAAAAAAATATCAAGCGAATAAATGGGTCAAGGTTTTCCAATGAGAAAGACAAAACTCCATTATAAAGGTCAAGCTTGATAATCAACCAAGTTCACCAGCCGCAAAAAAAATAACTCAACGATTGGGAAAACAATGATTGCTTTACAGGACAAAATTAAACCAATGGAAACAAATCAATCCTTTTCAAAGCAACCCATCAACCGTAATAAACTAATAACCCAAGAGAAGCTCATTAACCCCAACTAGACAAGAGTTGACCAAATTCAAATTTCAAAGAAGAGAACAACTCTTCTAAATATACTCACTATTAAAGCCTGAACTACGATATCCAATGTGGGCACTTCACTATTGCTATACCACGAGCAGTGGTTTAACTCTGCATACGACACGGGGCCACAACCTCGACCTCAACCTCTCAACATGGGTTATCCCCACACATATTAACTATAGCATTATAATATATATATATATATATATATATATATATATATATATATATATATATATGTATGTATATCATAACAGAATCATCAATACAACATGCAAACGTAAATGCAATGCAATAACCCAATCCCACCTCACATGCTTAGTGTGTCAAAATTAATGTTTTATTAACCACGGACCTCTGACCCGCTCGATACCAATCAGTAACACCCTAGCCCGACATGAGCCTGGAATGCTACCGAACTAACCTTAAATAACTCTAACCAAGGCAATTTTAATAAATTTCGGCGGAACCTCCCCTGTAAAATCAATTACACGGGGATTCCAACAGACAAGTAAATCACAAATAATCAAGCCATCAACACTAATCCTCAAAAGATAATCAAATCATGCTAAGTGTCTAACATAACTAGAGAAGTATAAAGTTCCACTACTCATCATTATTACACTTAACCCACTGCATGAGACAAAACAAAATAAATCTTTGAGCAACTCGCCCAGTAATAGGAAACACAGTCTGAAGTTTATTCATCTTTATTTGGTTCATGATGTGAGTGTGTGACTATCAATCTATTTCCCCCCATGCATGTCGTTCTTGGATCGAGTACCTAAAACAACAATAAAAGCAAGAGTGAGTCCACAGACTCAGCAAGTACATATTAACAATTATAACATCAGTATCCAAAGCTAGAAATGCAACAATAGAATATCTCACATGCAAATGCAATGCTCAAGGATCCTTTCTCTTTATCTCTTTTTGCATTTTACCGGTAATGCAAAGTATGCAACCGTCGCCGCATACCCATGCCTGTGCTCGCAAGCACAGGGACCAATTGCCCATTACTCCGCAAGTAATGGGGACCTCAAGCCCACACTCCACAGGTGTGGGGACCTCAAGCCCGTCACATACATGACGGGGACCTCAAAGATGTGCATGCTTGGTCATCACAAGACCAGGCCTCAACATGATATCAATATGCATATGCACCATCTCTATTCAGCATCAAAGTACCAAAGGCAATAACAACATTCATGAATAAAGCATAGCCATACTTTGAACATTCACCACTCTTATTATGCACACTTGCCAACAGCCATACGACACTAACATGCATCAAACACGCATTCATGTCCAAGCAATCACAAACAAGGTAACAACGATGCACTTGCCTTAACCGCATGAGAATGGAGGACGTGAAGACGGTGCTGCCTCCCATACCAATCCCCCACCTAATACATTAAGAATATAAACTAAGACCACAATAATGAAAAACATGAATTATATAAGCGAACACATCAAGTAGCAGATTGCAATGCGATCCCGACCCCACTTTCCTAAGTACTGAACTGCCCTCTGTGAACAGTCAAGTTCTAAAATTCATATATTTCCGTACAGTGGTCCAAATTAGGTGCTCTTGGACTTCATTGAAAGGTAATCAAATATCCCAACTACACCTAGTTGGTGAGCCTCCCTGATTCGGCCATCTAAAATCACTTTTAAGCTGATTAACAAAACATCGATTTCACATCAGACTTTCTGGACAGAGCACTAAAACTATTATAACTTTCAGCTCGTTCATCCAAATGTCGCGTTCTTGTGCTTTCCTGAAAGCTACGACAATTATCTACAATTTTCGTTATACTGATATCCTCTAATTCGGTCCTTAACTGATCGCAAAGGTCAGATTACTAAAACCTGTCCAGAAACTGACAGGGTTGCAGAACAGCCGCACCATTAAATTCATAACTTTTGCTACAGAGGTCCAAAAATTACGTTCTAGCACTTCATTGAAAGATATTGACGTCCTCTACAACTTCCTAGGAGACGTCCAAGACTGAATCTACACTTAACTATATCAAAACATCTCTTTAACACGATCTTCCCTTAGGCGACAGAATTACCGACATAGAACAATTAAGCGCTAAAACATCTAAATAAGGGGAAAACGAGGTTACCCTTGAAGAACCGATTGTCGGGCATGATGAGCACCCACCAGCGAACTCTCCCCCCAAAGATGGTCCTGTTCCCCTCACCTTCTTCCTCCTCCAACAGCCGGGCACCTCCAGCGATCTCCTTCTTCTTGGCCAATCGATCTCCCGGGTGATCGCCTTCTTCCTCCAATTGGGGTGGCTACTGTTCACGGTACTGTTACGGTGGCGGGTACTGTAGCATGCCATGCTACAGTACCACTTCTAGGGTTTCCTTCCTCTTTTTATTGGTAGCCAGCCCCTCATGGGCCTAAATGCTGTGGGCTGGAAGCCCATAGCCCAAGTTGTCGAAATTATGCGTAAATCCCCCTCTAATCTCCTGTTAAAACACTTTTCTAATTGGTCCTTGTCTCCAATTTATTTCTTCTCTCTCGAATACATTTGGGGTATTACAATCGCTGTCATAAACATTATCAGCACTTCTACCATGGTCATTGTTATTACTCAATTTCTTGGTCTACTGCTTTTTTTAGTAAGGTTCATCTACTAATATAAGCAGTCGGGGGCTAGGAGATATATGAGTATTTAATAACTTTGATAAGACAAAGCAGGATCTTCATTGATGATAAAAGGTAAGTTTCATTTTACATAGTCTAAATATTACATCCATTTACTTGTTGGGACCACCAGACTGGTCGCTGCGTGATGGAGATCCGACTTCCATTTCCTCAACAACTTTCTCTCCGAGAGGTCTAACTTCCTCGAGAAGTTTTGTTGCTTCATTTTCAGAGCAGTCGAAGTCTTCTTCAACAACTCTAAGGCTAACAGAGGGGTCAGAAGCCTTCAGTTTTGCTAAAGCAACACTAACTCCATTGGCAATAGCTTCCTTCATCGTCTCGGTATGGTTTTCCCTCATAGTTTTGAGCAGTCCTTTGAGATCTCCCAGAAGTTGGTCAAAATAGTTCATCTTTTCCGCTGGATCTCCTAAGGAAGGCAAGCTTGATCCTGATCCCATATCAAAGATCATTTTGTTAAGAGCTAAGATTTTTTCATCAAGGCCAAATACAAGGGCTGCCTTTTGGCCACGCTCAAACTCGAGGGTCTTCTCCGCTCGTTCAAATGCTTGGGTTTTTTTTTTGCACGGGTGGATAAAAACAAGTTAACATACTTTTAAAAATTGGAGTTATGGAATACTGGTTAAGTCTACGACCAGTATTCTCGACCATGTGCTACAAAAATAAAATCCCTTTCTTTGATAAGTTTTCAACGAGACTTCAAAAGAAAGAGTTGTAAGGATGGTCGTGGAACACTTACCCGAATTGTCATATCATTGTATTCGAAAAAAATAGTATCTGGACCAATCTCAGCTTGACGGTCCGACATCTTCCGCCAGGCCTCATCAAGTTCCTTATCCTCGATAAATCGGGGGGGGGGGGCAAGGAAACTTGTTAACCTGAGAGGTATTTCTAGGAGGAGGTGGAACCTGTTGAGGATCTTTGGAGATGACTACCTCAGGAGAAGGAGTAAGGATTACTAGAGGATCCTGAGCAGATGTTGAAACCTGCTCGGGGGCTTCTTTTGCCACTTTATCCTCGGCAGTCTTAGCTTTAGGAGTATCCTGATGAGGAACCTCTATGACCACCTCTTCCCCAGGAACCTTTTCCTGAGGGGTGCTCTGGTCGGACACGACTGGAACACCAGAAGATCTAGAAAAGAAGAAAAGTAAGGAAGATCGAGGTTCCAACATATCGAAATATCCAAGGTATGTACATGATTCCTTCATTTAAAAATACCTGGTTGATTTCTTGAGTTTGACCTTATAGCGCATCAAAGTAAAATCCACTGCGCTAGCTTTCCTTTTCTTCTCAACCAAATTCACCGGTTCTGAACCGGCAGGGTTAACTAGATCTTGCGCATCTACTGATCGAAAATCAGAAGCAATATCCACGACCATTTGGTCAAGGATAGGATTCCTGATCGCAGGATCAGTGGGTGTAGATTCGTCGACTTCCAAAATAGTAGCCTCAGTAGGCACTGATGGGTCCACAGCTACCTTACTGGAAGGTATGACAACCACCTAAATACATCATCAAAGATAGTTAGGCGATGAACATCATTTGTCCAAAAATATTATTTATATTCGGTCACCTACCTCTAGAAGGCTGACATCCTGTATGGTCGAAGGGGTGGTCGGATCATCAATTGGCTCACATCTTTCAGTGGCCTCATTGATCCTCAACCCGACCGACTACACATCAAAGACGATTTATAGTATACCGATCAGAAATAATATGTACGACAACAAAAAATTAACGGTTGATATTCTTACCTTAAGTCTCTCAATCCTCTCTTTAGCAGAAACGGCCGCTAAGATTCGGGGGAAACTAGCCTTATCGCCAGGCTCTCTAGCGTAGATCATTTTGATCCGACTTCTAATCTCATCAGAAGATAGAGCTGTAAAGGTAAAATAAAAGATTTAAGGATACGGAAATAATCAACTAAGATACATAAACTGGTCGGAATCATTCATGGCTTACCCTCTTTGGAATCTTTGGTCATATCGTCACGACCAATATACCAGAGCATCCGGTGTGCTCGGGCCTTCAAAGGACTAACCCGGCGCGTAGAAAAATCCTTCACTACGTGCCAGGATGTTAGACCCTTGAGACTAAGAAGCTTGATTGCTTCAGCCCATCTCTTTATTTTTTTCCCTCTTTTTCTGTAAAGGAGCGCCAATTTGGATGTAACACCCTGGCTATTCGGAAGCCAAGATGTCACCTAAATAATCTAACAATCTACACAAAGCGGAAGAATATGAAATAAGTATATCAACTAATGACAGCATTAAAAAAATAACGGGACACGTAAAGGTATCCTTCCTTCACCTTCTAAGTTATTTAATACTGATCATCAATAAAGGAGTTTCACATGCAGTAATAAATCAACATCATTGTGGAGAAGGTATCCTTCCTTCACCAATTATAATTTAATTATTACAGTTCATCATTAACAAATGAAAGATAGAACTAAAATTAAATCTTGAACATGAATTTGATGATGTGAACAAGTAGTGCGTGTCTACTCCCTCCCAAGTGAGCCAACATCAGGGGTTACCTAAAATAAACAAACAACGCAAGAGTGAGTCCACGACTCAGCAAGTATAGTGAAGGAAACAGAACACATATACAAACAGGACACCACCATTTAAGAATGCGAACATTTCATCGAATGAGCACTTAAGAAAAATATGAAATGAATGAATGTAATCAAGAATGGACTGCACACATGCTTATACCGGTATAGCGAGTGACACACCCGTCGGTGTTCACTTAAGCCCGCATCTTAACAAAAATGCAGGGATCCAATTCCCGTATGAAGAACGTTTCATACGGGTGTCCAAAGTTGCCCATTCTGGAATTAACGGGTCTTACATGCCCATCCTGGAATTGATGGGTCTTTCAAATCCACTCCCGTGGGCGGGACATGACAATGTCAACACGCCCACATTGGAATGGTGGGACTTGAAATCCACTCGTGGATGAAACATGCAAAATGAATGTATAACATGGATTGAGAATATTGAAAGACATGATATCTAAACATGGATATAACACATATATCAAAACATAAACAATCCACCTTCTCATGTATTATATGGAATCACCACAAGATCATAAAAATATTCACCAATCACAATCAATAAAGCGGCAATGTACTTGCCTTCCACGATGCGACGCGCTAGCCGCAAAGATGGTACTCCTAGATCTGAAACTCCACCTCCTAAATAAATAAAATAGCTACCATAAGGACATGATATACCCAATTCTACTAATCGGTGTTCTACCCGCTACCCCGACAACTCAGGTCTAAAACAAAAGCTGAAACTGAAAACAACAATTTCTGTCATAACTTAATTCTGGACAGCAGCACGGTAATTGACATATCTTAAGATCTGGAAGTCGAAAAGAGGTAAACCCAATTTCTGTATATTCTTAACTGACTAAACTACAATACTCTAGTTGACATGATAATCCAACTCGGCCAATTTAAAAGGCTAACAGTTGTTTGAAATAGCAGTACAGAATCTGTCCGAACATAATAAACAGCAGTACTAAAACGTCCATAACTTTTAAACTATAACTCCGAATTGAGTGTTCTTTATCAATCTGAAAAGTTTATGAAATTATCTACATTAACCTAGTTGGGATGAAACCCTGATTCGTCCATTAACATACACCTATTTTAAAAGACAACTTAAAAGGTAATTCTCGTCAGAATTCTGGACAGCAGATATTAAATCCATCATAACTTTTGACTCAAAAGTCGGAATGAGGTGATCTTGGCGGCCACCGAAAGCTAAGAGCAGCCTCTAAATATCTCTAGGAGAGCAGAATCCCTAATTCTGCCTCTAAGCACACGAAACAGGCCACGCAAAGCACTGTACAGAACTAACTTTTTAATCGCAGCAAATCGATATAATCAATTATGATCCAAATCACCTCTACCACTAATCAAACGATGAGGATTGGCATTCGTTACCCTTGCAGAAACCAGGACGCCGATGGTTGATCCACGAAGATGTTCCCCTCCTTCTTGATCAGCCAATTCCACGAAACACCGCTCCTACCTTCGCGAGAAGCCGGCAACGGAAGATCGGCACCAAGGGCGACTCCGGAGGTGGGGTGCTGCACTAGGCGCTTGGGGCGGCAACAATGGAGGTGGAGAAGGGCTGCAACCAGCAGGGGAGGCGCAAGATGGAGAGGAAGGGGAGAGGAGGAGGTGGCGGCCAAGGGGGGGAGAGGGGAAAAGGCGGCTAGGGTTTTGGGGAGGTGGCACCTCCCCAATGGCGGCCAGGCCTCATGGGCCAAGGCCAGGCCCAGTTGCGGAAAACGCAGAAACCCCTCTATCCTCCCGATTAAACGTTTTCCAAAAGAAACCTTCTACCGATTAATTATTTTCTCCCGAAAATTATTTCTAGCACTAACAGAGAATTACACTAATTCTCCCTCAATTTGAATTGCATTCTCAAATGAAAGTCGGGATATTACATTGGATTCTCGACCGCCATCTTACCAGAGCAATAAAGACTGTCTTTCTTCGTGATCTTCATATAGGACCAGCTCTTCTTCCACGACGACCACGAAGATTTTGAATACATAAATATGTACTCATCGGCTTTTCCGTCATGGAGGCGCAAGGTGCACTCTCCAGGCGTCCCAATCGTCTTCCCAGACTTTGTCATCCTGTAGTAGTACCTGAATAGATCCAGATTTGCTGGAATCCCCAAGTACGCTTCACAGAGATAAATAAAGATACTGAGATTGGCGATAGCATTGGGAGCAAGATTCACCAATTCAACTCCATAATACTCCAAAACTTTAGGAAGGAAGGAGTGAATTGGTAGCCTAAATCCGCATTCAAACATATGCAAGAAAAACTGAGATTTCTCCATCTTCACTACTCGGGGAATGTTCTCCAACCGCGGATCTCCAAGAAATCAGATCCTTGTTGGGAAGCATCTCGATCTTCTCCAAGCTCTCTAGCTTCTTCTCACTCAAGTCGGAAACCGACAAGTTGGTGATTTGGTCTGACATGGTCAGATTTCTTTCGGGTGAGGAAAGAAAAGGAAGTCGGAGGCAGTTTTTACTCAGGAGATGAAGAAGGAAAGGAGGAAGTAAAAGAACCCTAAGTCTACAAAGGGGTTTTTATAAGCTTCAGAATTTCTAACTACAATAAGAAGTTACCCAAAAAAGTCCAACGGACAGAATCTTTTAGTCCAACGGACATAAAAACTCTTCAATTCTCAAGGCGAAGTTCTCCACTTTAAAGTGAATACAAACCGCTTCAAATGCCTTTGCATTTAATGAGCGTCAGCCGATACAACTTCATTGGAAGAAAGGTGTTCACACGACCTATTGATTTAAAGTTCGGGGGCTAGCTGACGAGGATTAAAACCTCTATGTATTATTTTTAATACATAATAGACCATACGTCTTCATGGTCGTAAACCCTGAGGTGCACGACCTCACTGGTCGTAGAGATTCCAGAGGTTACATAATGGGTACCCTGGTCGGACGAAGGCCTAAGCCAAGCTCCTGAGCAGGAGAACTGCTCGTAAAAGGTATGAACTGATACTTGGAACTGATTCCAAGTATATTCTTTACCGTATGATGAATGGAGCACGTGCATATTCCATACCATACAACGTTTCTTATCCAGAAGCACTGACGAACAACCACCATGCGGTTATATGTCTCATAGACATATAACCACCGAACGTTTGATTCTTTATCAACCGTCACTTGACTCCGACCAGACGCAACGCTTCACATCAGACGTCTTCTCCGGAAGTAACTGCCACCTCTTCGAGGGCTATTTAAAGATGGAGCCTGGATGGATCAAGAGGGAGACTGAGAAGAAGATAGAGCCATCAGACTAAAGCACAAGCCTTAGATTCGTGTTGTAGGTCTGACATTGTAAAGGAACAAGCAGTGTTCTCAAAGCATACCCTGTAAAACCCAGTTCATATTAATAAAAGAGCAGCCCCATTATTTCCCTAGATTTCCCACGTCACTTTCTCCTTTCTTTTCGTAAGATCGACGTCTTGATCGTCGACAGTGGGGTTCCTCAAACCGATAAACGGTGAAACTATAAAGTGGCAGAATAATCTAAGAAAAACCCAAGGAACTAGAGGGGAGGCAGCCACTACTTAAAGGAGGAAGAGAGGGGCGACAGCACTGTTCATGTATGAATAGTGCCATATGAACAGTACCCCCCCGAAACCCTAGGTGGCCATATGGGCCAGGGAGGTGGCCGGCCCAAATACGCTAAAGTGGTTGTAACACCCCGGCCCGACATGAGCCTGGAATGCTACTAAACAAACTCTAATAATTCTAAACTAGACAATCTTAATACATTCGGCATAACCTCCCTTGTAAAGTTAATTACACGAAGGTCCCAACACACAGATAATTCAAATATTAACTAAAACTTTCATCCAAATACATCAAAAGATAATCAAGGACATGCTAAGTATCTAACATAACTAGAGAGATATGAAGTTCCACTACTCATCATTATTACATTTAATCCATTGCGTGAGACAAAACATAATAAATCTTTGAGCAACTCGCACAATTAATAAAACAATTACGTTCTGAAGATCATTCATCTTTATTTAGTTCATGTGGCATGTGTGTGACTAGTAGACTACTCCCCCCCCCCATGCATGTCGTTCTTGGCTCGGGTACCTAAAACAACAATAAAAGCAAGAGTGAGTCCACAGACTCAGCAAGTACATAAAGAAACTATAACATCAGCATCCATGTAAAGGAGATCAACAATAGAACATCTGATATACAAATGCAATGCTCAAGGGTCCTTTCTCTTTATCTTTCTTTGTGCATTATACCGGTAATGCAAAGTATGCAACCGTCGCCGCATACCCATGCCTGTGCGCGCACGCACAGGGACCAATTGCCCAATACTCCACAAGTATTGGGGACCTGAAGTCCACACTCCACAAGTGTGGGGATCTCGGGCCCGTCACCTTCATGACGGGGATCTCAAAGGAAAACATACTTGGTCACCACGTGGCCAAGCCTCAACATGATCTCAATATGCACATGCTCATCATTTAATCATCAACAATTTACCACAAAACGATAATATCATACCACAACAGAGCATAAACATATTTGGAGCATCCACCAATCTTAAACCAACATCATGCCATCAATCTCACTATGCTATCACATATCGAAAAAGCACACAAACACCAATCAATCACAACCACGAATCAAACAATGCACTTGCCTTAACCGCGTGCGAATGGAGGACGTGAAGACGGTGCTGCCTCCAGTACCAATCCCCCACCTAATACATTAAGAATATAAACTAAGACCGTAATAATGAAAAACATGAATTAAATAAGCGAACTCATCAAGTAGCAAATTGCAACGCGATCCCGACTTCGCTTTCTTAAGTACTGAAATGCCTCTGTGAACAATCAAGTTCTAAAATTAACATCTTTTTGTACAGAGGTCCAAATTAGGTGTTCTTGGACTTCATTGAAAGGTTATCAAATTTCCCAACGAAACCTAGTTGGTGAGCCTCCCTGATTCGGCCATCTCAAATCACTTTTAAACTGATTAACAAAACATCGATTTCACGTCACCCTTTCTGAACAGAGCACTAAAACTAACATAACTTTCAGCTCGTTTACCCAAATTTCACGTTCTTATTCTTCCCTGAAAGCTACGACAAGTATCTACAACTTTCATTATACTGCAATCCTCTAATTCTCCATTTAACTGATCGAAAAGGTCAGATTACTAAAACCTGTCAAAATACTGACAGATTCGCGGAACAGTCGCACTAATAATTTCATAACTTTTGCTACCTAGGTCCAAAAATTATGATATAGCACTTCATTGAAAGCTATTGACGTCCTCTACAACTTTCTAGGAGAAGCCGAAGACTGAATCCACACTTACCTACATCAAAACATCCCTCTAACGCATTCTATCCTGAGGAGATAGAACTACCGACAAGAACAATTAAGCGCTAAAACATCTAAACGAGGGGAAAACGAGGTTACCCTTGATGAACCGATTGCCGAGCACGACGAGCACCCACCAGCGAGCCCTCCCCGCGAAAATGGTCTCCTTCCCTCACCTTCTTCTTCCTCCAACAGCCAGCCACCTCCACGCGACTTCCTTCTTCCTCCTAGTCGGCAGGCGTGGAGAACGGACATTCTTCGCCGGCAGCAATGGAGACGTGGTGGGGAGGGTGCAAGGACCCGGAGGGGAGGCCTAGGGATGCGCACAAGGGGGAGGAGGAGGGTGGCGGCTGCCTAGGGAAGAGGGAGGGGCGCAAGGGAGAGGGGGAGGGGGTATGGGCGGCAAGGGTTTGGGGGTGGAGGGCAAAAGGGTGCCTTTCCCCCCCTTGGCCGGCCACCATGTGGCCTTATGGGCCGCAGCCCAGGCCCAGGTTGCCAGGAATTTGCCGCTAACCCCTTCTCTATTTGCTTAATTGGTTATTTTCTATTAGGTCCTTCTCCCGATTCGATTTCCAGCTACTCGTATTCTTTAAATCTTTAAGTTTTCTCCCGAATCCTATTATGGGGTATTACACTCTACCCCCCTTAAACTGAATTCGTCCCCGAATTCTTTCCATCGCTCTACCCGAAGAACAATCACAGCTAGGATTTACGAACAAAACCCCACACCTGCTGTGAACAATTCTGAATATTGCTCGCACAAGCAAGACTCTAATTCCCAAGTCACTTCCCTCTTATACTTATGGGATCACACCACCTAGATGGATACCAACATCTTTCGCCTCAACACTAGCCTCGACCTTTACAAGTACACTCAACACACGGGACTCAAAGGTAAGGTCTTCTTGGCCAATAGCTTTAACAAAATCTCACACTCCGGACCTCTCATGTGCTCTCTCAGCACTGAAAAACACAAGACATTGTGTACTCCGCGCAAGTACTCGAGACGGTCCTAGTGATACGCCAATCTACAAATTCCCGTGACAGGGAATCTATCTGACACACCTTTGGTTAAACTTCCTTTCGGTACCGAAGTACACCGTCTACACAAAACACATAGAACTCTTCTTCCAACTCTCAGTCGATCACTTTACCTATGCAAGCAGCATCTCCTTTACCAAGGGACGCACAAAGAACCCGCCTACCAACTCACTTATCCGAAGAACTCAACTGAGAACAAAGAAGTCAAAAATGCATCCAACTCAAAGCCATCTTCCCGTAGAAGAGCCCAATCCAAAATCAATGGATTTACCACGAAATCTTTTTTTTTTCACTTTCCAAATAGGCAGTTTGCCAATGAACACCACAAAGGCCAAAGCAAAAATCACTCGTATGCCCAATACAACCATTTCCTTTCTTTGTCTTAACCGAAAAGAACCACGCAAACTAGAAAGAAGAAACTACTCCATTTATAACTTGGCAACGGTCATAGAGTCAAGCTCAAATATAAACCAAGAGAATAATTCATCATTCGAGAATACAACCTTTTTCTCAAACTTTCTTTAAGAATTTAACTTTCTCTTAAACCATGAGATTCCAAATCTTCGCATAAACACACCAATTCGTTTCTTGTAATTTGCTCATCTCAAAGCTATGCTCAACCTGTACGCAAATCCACGCCTAGATAGAGATAATCCTCCAATTCATAATAACATACTCTGTTCAACTTCTCTACTAAAGGAATTACTTTGACAAATAATTCCCAACACACCTCAAAATAGATTTCCTCCGCAATCACGTCACTTTCATATGTTATGGATAAACAATGTGAAATTCACCACATCCACACTCATTTAATTCACCCAAAGTATTCTATCAAAGATCACACACTATTCAAAATTTGCTTCTATTCATCCACCTCTACACATAATATGGGGTCTCTAGGGTCCTAGCATAACATGCAAAGCCCCAAAATTAACCTCCAAGTCTCCTACCATGAATTTCTAGCATGATTGATAGGAAATCCTCAAATTCGTTTACTAAAATTCACACAGCTCAATCAATAACCTCAGTTATTAATATCATCATGCCTCACTAATCAGATACCGCCTAAAGCGATTCATTTCACCCAACCTTAGACCTTCTCTAACCCATATCCATCAAATTCAGCTACACAACCACAATATACCCATTCACAATACTTTAACTGATTGATCAAGATTCAATCATACTCAATCACTAACATCAATAAATGATTATGTTCTTGATCAAGCTATCTTTAGAGATAATCTAACTCCAATAGGGTGAATCACTGAGACCAAGTCATACTTGACAATTACTTAACAATCCCTGCTATCCCATCATTAACACGACTAATAGATTTTTCTACACTGCTACTCTCGTTAATTTCACCATCAAAATTCTTCTACACAATATTACTAAGTATCCAATTGCGACACTCAATAAACTGATCCATATTTCTATACTTGCTATTTGTAATGTTCGATCAAAAAGAACACCAAATCTTGAACTACTTCTCGCTATAGGTTCTACTAGTTGCGACAGTGAAATCTATTAGCTCCAAAGACAGAATTTTTTTTAACTCAAATCCTCTCCAAGGATTATTCTAATAAATCGATTTATTACTCCAGGCCTCTCAGACAACCTGACACCTAAAGGTTCACCAAACCACCTACTAGACCACCACTATCTAGATGCCAAATCACAACCGAAGAGACTTTGCAATACAGTTCGGTTAACCCTTTCTTAGAAGAAGAGGCAAAAAGAAATAAATTTCAGCACAAAGGAAAGCGTCACCACTCACAATAGTTACAAGATCGGAGAAGCGATCGAGATAAAGCGTTCTCGAAAACCAACAGATATGATCAAAGTTGAGTGCGCACGTCCACAAGCGAGAATATCAACCTCAAACGAGAATAAAACACTGCTTTTAAAATTTGGGAAAACACCTATGGGCAAGAACAAAAGTTTTAGACAAACTTCTATAATCTGCAAGTTACGAAACTTTACTTCAATCTCAGATACTTCTACTTCCCTCAACTTTCGTTGGTTACAGCATCACCATGCCAAATCCGACAAAGAGTATTTGAAGATCACAACACCTAATCCACTTAGGAACTAATAAAACCTCTCAACACGTCACTTTGCTCTAAACAAATTCAGCTATTAGGAACTAATAAAACCTCTCAACACGTCACTTTGCTCTAAACAAATTCAGCTATCACATCAACATGAGGTCTGAAAGATCACAAACGCGAACTAGAAACATATTCAATTACTCAATATCTGGCGAGCGATCCAGTCCCTTTGTACAAAACATTCAATATTATCAACATAATCCCTTACTGACAATCGCACTAGAAATGTAACAATACACTCTTAGCGAGGCTCATCATAGCCTCTTATCCCATCATAAATTTCTCCAAAAGAAACACAAGCCCCAGGGTTGAAACAAACCTATATTATCTAGTTCATACTATCAAATAATAATTTCGCAAAGCACACTATCAAAGGCCACTTACTCGTTCATCTACTCAACCATTAGTGTTACTCACCCCCGCTCCAACTATCATTAACAATTGTCAATTGTATGTATCATGTATGCAAAAAGGGTCCTACTTCTATTTGTAGTCACATAACCATCTATAAACACAAAGTCAACATTTAATAGTCTCATCTCCTGTACAACAGGGTTTCACAACATGCTACCTCCACATTCGTTTAATCCAATATACATGTTTCAATCTAGCTATTATGTATGACCATCAAATAACTAGTTTATGAAAATTTCCAAATTTGATATCCCCTAAGGCATCGTTCAAACACATTCTTAACATAACCATCACTAAGGGGTAGGCTAATCCATTGAGATACATTACTCCGTGTTATCCAATAAATCTACCTGATTCCACAATCCTAACGATTAGACCAAGTCATCAATATACCACACCTCTTGATAACTCTATTGATTCCAACTAAATATTGTCATACTCATCGTCACAGCTCACCAAGAACTACTAGAGGACAACCTCCACTTGTTCAACTTCCCTTCATAAGGACCTTAATTACAATCGATCATCCACACACTGCGAACTCAACTTGAAACTCATAACACAACCATTAATCTTCAACGCTCAAAATACCCAAGAGAGATACGTGGAGTCAAAGCCTTCATGTGCTAAAGGACTTGCAAAAGGAAACTTTCATTAACCAAAAACATCAAGCGAATAAATAGGTCAAGTTTTCCTATGAGAAAGGTATAACTCCAGTTTAAAGGTCAAACTTGACAATCAACCAAGTTCACCAGCCGCAAGAATAACTCATCGGTTGGGGGAAACAATGATTGCTTTACAGAACAAGTCAAGCCAATGGAAACATATCGACATGAATAAAACTACTAACCGAAGAAAGATTCGTCAAGCCCAACTGGACAAGTGTGACCAAATTAAATTCAAGGAAGAGAACAAACCTTCGAACGATAATCTTTATTATCAAACTACGAACGGGGGTGTAGCCTGGTAAAGCCCAGAGCCACAACACGACCTCAACCTCTCAACATGGGTTATCCCCACACATAATAATCATATAGTCACTTATTGAGCAGTCATACTCAGATCATATCTGTAATATCCCGATGGGTGATTCACTAGAAGTCGGAAGGGAGAATCGGTTCGGGAGAGTATTTAACGGAACGTCGGGAGGGACCAACGGAAAGATGTCGGTGTTGCAGTAGTAGAGGGGAAAGAGCAAATTTGCGGCAACTTTGGGCTAGAGCCCATGGCCCAAGAGGGCCCAAGGGTGGCCACCAAAGCTAGAGGGGCGCCACTCCCTTCCCAAACCCTAGCCGACCCCCGCCTCCCTCCTCCTTTCCTCCCCACTCCCATCCGGCGCCACCTCCCCTCTCCACCTCTCCACCTCCCTCCACCCTCCCTTGCCCCTCTCCACCTCCCCACCACCACCATTGCTGCTGGCCGAAGGAGAGGAGGAGCTCCATTGCGACCGGCCAAGGAGGAAAAAGGAAGGAAAAGGAGAGAAGAAGGAAGAAGAGGGAGAGGAGAAGGAAGAGAGGAGAAGGAGGATCGTCTTCGGGGGCTGATCTCCGTCGTTCCGCGCGTCGTCAAGGGTAACGAGATGTTCTTGTAGGGTAATTAGTCTTGTAAGAGTTTTGGGTTAATCTTTGGTTAGATGGCATTCGGCCTCTTTATCGCAGATTCTGTCCAGCGGCTTGCGAGGTAAATTTCATGTGGTTAGAGGATGAATCTGAGGTTTTGGTCTCCTAGAGAGTTGTAGGTTATTGTCTTAGATTTTAGTGTCCGCCAAGTTCACCCAAATCCGATTAACGGTTAGAGAGTTATGATTTTTCTAAAGCTGTTGTTCCACTGCTCTGTCAGTAATTAGGCAGTTTGTAGAAAACCGACTAGAAGTGATGGTTAAAGTGGAAATCTGAGAACCCCAGTATAACTAAAGTTGTAGATAATTCTTCTAGCTTTCAGGAAAACTAAAGATCTTGGGATTCGGACGAACGTAGAGAAAGTTATGATAATTTCATTATTTCTGTCCAGAAACCCGACGCGAGAATGGGTACTCTGTTGTTTAGTTTGGTAGGGCTAGTAAAGGGTCAAATCAGAGAACCTCACCAACTAGGTTTAGAAGGGGAATTCATTAACCTTTTAAGATTGTCCAAGATCACTCCATTTGGATTTATGTAAATTTAGTTATGATTTTTCGAAGGGGGCTGTTATCTGGAAAAGAAATCTGACAGCCAGCTTTACCGTTGGGGATTGCGTTTAGTGGACGATGTACTCATATTGTGTTTATGATTTTGCTATTAGACCTTTATGGTAGCCTTAGCTTGTCTCAATTGTATGTCCAGGTGTGGGTTTGGCTCCGGGAGCAGTACCTTATTCCCGACATCCACCTTCGCACGGTTGAGGCAAGTGCATTGTTGTTTGAATGATTGGCTAAATTGTGTGTTATTTGTTATATGGATGCATAGCAAGATGGTATACTTGATGAATGCTTAAGTATGGTTATTGCTCAAATGATGCTCATGCTTTACTATGATTAAGTGTTGTTGTCTTTTGGTAATTTGATGATGATTAAATGATGAGCATTTGCATATTGAAATCATATTGAGGCTTGGTCATGTGGTGACCAAGTGTGTTCCCCTTTGAGATTCCCGTCATAATTATGATGGGCCCGAGATCCCCTCACTCGTGAAGTGTGGGCTTGAGGTCCCCGTTACTTGCGAGTGCGGGCAGGTGGTCCTGCGTGCGGCGCGCGAGCATGGAGTATCTTGGCGGCGATCGCATACTACGCATTACAGTGTAATGCACACGGAAAGTTAAAGTTAAAGGTTCCTTGAGCATTTCATTTGCATGTGAGATGTTTGATGTTGATCTTATTTATACGTATGTGGATGTTACAGTTTTGTTATGTACTTGCTGAGTCTGTGGACTCACTCTTGCTTTATTGCTGTTTTAGGTACAGAGCCAAGAACGACATGCATGGGAAGTAGACGCTAGTCACTCACACACATACGAACTAAATAAAGTTGAATGTTCTTGAGCGAAGTTGATTTTAGAATACTACATTATGTCTTATGCAATGGATTTATGTAATAATGATGAGTAGCGGTTCTTCATGATTCTCTAGTTTTGATGGATTCCTAGCATGTCGTTGTCTATCTTTTGATGTCTTTGGATGAAAGTTTTAATTATTATTTGATTAACTCAGGTGTTGGAACCTCAGTGTAATTAACTTTACAAGGAGGTTACACAAATTTATTAGAATTGTCTACTTTAGAGTTACTAGAGTTTGTTAGTAGCATTCCAGGCTCATGACGAGCTGGGGTGTTACAATATCAACAATCAACAATAAGATAAGGCGGAAACGCAAATGCAATGCTTTGCCCAGCCCCATCCTACTGTGCACCAGTGTGTCAAATTTTTAAGTTGATTAGCCATAAGCAATTTTTTTAATCTAGTCACCACGGACCTACAGCCCGCTCTGATACCAACTGTAACACCCCGGCCCGACATGAGCCTGGAATGCTACTAAACAAACTCTAATAATTCTAAACTAGACAATCTTAATAAATTCGGCAGAACCTCCCTTGTAAAGTTAATTACACGAAGGTCCCAACACACAGATAGTTCAAATATTAACTAAAACTTTCATCCAAATACATCAAAAGATAATCAAGGACATGCTAAGTATCTAACATAACTAGAGAGATATGAAGTTCCACTACTCATCATTATTACATTTAATCCATTGCGTGAGACAAAACATAATAAATCTTTGAGCAACTCGCGCAATTACTAAAAACAATTACGTTCTGAAGATCATTCATCTTTATTTAGTTCATGTGGCATGTGTGTGACTAGCAGACTACTCCCCCCCATGCATGTCGTTCTTGGCTCGGGTACCTAAAACAACAATAAAAGCAAGAGTGAGTCCACAGACTCAGCAAGTACATAAAGAAACTATAACATCAGCATCCATGTAAAGGAGATCAACAATAGAACATCTCATATGCAAATGCAATGCTCAAGGGTCCTTTCTCTTTATCTTTCTTTGTGCATTATACGGTAATGCAAAGTATGCAACCGTCGCGCATACCCATGCATGCTTGGCGCGCACGCGAGGACCAATTGCCCAATACTTCGCAAGTATTGGGGACCTCAAGCCCACACTCCACGAGTGTGGGGATCTCGGGCCCGTCACCTTCATGACGGGGATCTCAAAGGAAAACATACTTGGTCACCACGTGGCCAAGCCTCAACATGATCTCAATATGCACATGCTCATCATTTAATCATCATCAATTTACCACAAAACGATAACATCATACCACAACAGAGCATAAACATATTTGGAGCATCCACCAATCTTAAACAAACATCATGCCATCAATCTCACTATGCTATCACATATCGAAAAAGCACACAAACACCAATCAATCACAACCACGAATCAAACAATGCACTTGCCTTAACCGCGTGCGAATGGAGGACGTGAAGACGGTGCTGCCTCCGGTACCAATCCCCCACCTAATACATTAAGAATATAAACTAAGACCATAATAACGAAATACACGAATTAAATAAGCGAACTCATCAAGTAGCAAATTGCAACGCGATCCCGACTCCGCTTTCTTAAGTACTGAAATGCCCTCTGTGAACAGTCAAGTTCTAAAATTCATATCTTTCTTTACAGAGGTCGAAATTAGGTGTTCTTGGACTTCATTGAAAGTTTATCAAATTTCCCAACTAAACCTAGTTGGTGAGCCTCCCTGATTCGGCCATCTCAAATCACTTTTAAACTCATTAACAAAACATCGATTTCACATCACCCTTTCTGGACAGAGCACTAAAACTAACATAACTTTCAGCTCGTTTACCCAAATTTTGCGTTCTTGTTCTTCCCTGAAAGATACGACAATTATCTACAACTTTCGTTATACTGAGATCCTCTAATTCTCCCTTTAACGGATCGAAAAGGTCAGATTACTAAAACATGTCAAAATACTGACAGATTCGCGGAATAGTCGCACTAATAATTTCATAACTTTTGCTAACGAGGTCCAAAAATTATGATCTAGCACTTAATTGAAAGCTATTGACGTCCTCTACAACTTTCTAGGAGAAGCCGAAGACTGAATCCACACTTACCTACATCAAAACGTCCCTCTAACGCAATCTGTCCTGAGGAGACAGAACTATCGACAAGAACAATTAAGCGCTAAAACATCTAAACGAGGGGAAAATGAGGTTACCCTTGATGAACTGATTGCCAAGCACGACGAGCACCCACCAGCGATCCCTCCCCGCGAAGATGGTCTCCTTCCCTCACCTTCTTCTTCCTCCAACAGCCAGCCACCTCCACGCGACTTCCTTCTTCCTCCTAGTTGGCAGGCGTGGAGAACGGACATTCTTCGCCGGCAGCAATGGAGACGTGGTGGGGAGGGTGCAAGGACCCGGAGGGGAGGCCTAGGGATGCGCACAAAGGGGAGGACGAGGGTGGCGGCTGCCTAGGGAAGAGGGAGGTGGCACAAGGGAGAGGGGGAGGGGGTATGGGCGGCTAGGGTTTGGGGGGGAGGGCAAAAGGGTGCCTTTCCCCCCCTTGGCCGGCCACCATGTGGCCTTATGGGCTGCAGCCCAGGCCCAGGTTGCTAGGAATTTGCCGCTAACCCCTTCTCTATTTGCTTAATTGGTTATTTTCTATTAGGTCCTTCTCCCGATTCGATTTTCAGCTACTCGTATCCTTTAAATCTTTAGGTTTTCTCCCGAATCCTATTATGGGGTATTACAGTGGTGGTTGTCCTTTGGACCTAATAATTGATACAAGGCCCTCAGCCCAATATGAGCTGGCGTAGCACCAGATATAAGTGATCTACAACCAGGTAATCGGAACTTCCGACCAGTCCAAGCTCCTTGACCAGGATGTAGTCGAACCTCCACACGCTAAACCATGAGCAGTCGAAGCAATCCTACGACCAGATGTGATGCAGTCGTAGCCTTCTATGACTCCGTCTACGACCACTCCTCGTGTGGCTGATAGCCTCCTTCGACCACTCACCGGGGGCTTCGACCACGCAGTCGAAGTCGTGTAGTGGTCATAAACCTTTTCGATCAATATGAGGCGAAGTAACTTTGTCGGCACATTGGATTAGCGTTTGACGCAGCTGAATCGATGGCAGTAGAGTAGCCCAGTTGGAGGTGGAGTAGCGGCTGTATCCGAAGGATTGATGTCCTCATCATCCTCCCCTTCTTGCATTTGAATCATCCTCGATTCACGCTCATCCTCCTCCAGCGGCAAGAAAAGCTTTAAAACTTGTAGCAATGCATTCTCATCTTTCTACAAAATGTTAGCATTGCAGGTGGCAAAATAGAGAAAACTTTAAAAATTAAAGGTGATTGTGCATGCATCAAATCAGCAAAGGTATATTTTCTCATAGCATTTAGTTTGCAACTCAATTTGCAAGTATAAGTGAAGTATATAGTAGAGTTATTCATTGCTCTGTGAATGGGCAGCACAATAATTGAATTCAAAAAGCACAAGCCATTCATATAATCATATTTCAATTGAGCAAGAGCAAATTCATCTAGTAAGGGTGAAAAGATTTGTAAGTTCTTCCATAATTTAACATCTTTATTCAGATTGCCTCTACTAGGTGGTGCAAGAAAAGGTGAACACATAGGCATGGGAGGAGCACTAAATTTTATTTTACTCTCATTTTGAACAAGATTCAGCACACAAGAATTATTGTCCCAAACAGCAAGCTTCAATTCATCCATGTGATCACAAATTATGCATATTCGATATACAAGAAATTGATTGTCTACACCATAATCTCCAATCAAATTAAACTTATATCAAGGGGTGTAGGCACTAAACAAGGATTTCGAACACGCGATTTCAGAAACTTTTTCCATAGCATGTGACAATTTCATAGGTAGATCCAACATAATGTAACATAAAGAATTAGTAGGAGATATCCTAGTCAGAGCTTCTTTATATCTAACCAATTCCACATGATCATTATATGCTATTAACTCATCACATGAAGTACTCACAACAGCAGGAAAATCAACAATGTTATCACATGGTGCACTCAACCCAATGCAGTCTGAATTCTTTACTTGAAACATGTGCATATCAGAATTGTTTTCCACTATTTTTTGCTCTAAAATATCATGAACAATGGACAATTGTAGTTCGTCACAAGCATACTCACCTGGAGTGATGATAGCACCATGGTCTTTACCTTTTTGGCTCTCCTCAAATGATGTAGGTGCATCTATCTTGTCATCTTCCTTCTCGATCAATGGAGTTGGTGGTGCAATCAACTCATTCTCCTCTTTGGCATGGTTTTCAACTTCCTGCAAATTGTTAGTCATAGAAAAAGACACAAACACAGGTTTGTTCTCATGTTTCCTATCATCAAGTATTCTCAATTTCTCCTCATTCTGATGTTTAAAAGAAAGTGGACCAAATCGGTTACGCATAGCAACTTTTAAAGCATCCCAAGTAGTAGGCGCTAATCCATCGGTGCATACCCTATTCCACAAAAAGATGGCAAAGTTTTTAAATTCACTTGTGGCTTGCCTAACTCTATGCACTTCAGGAACTAAGTGAGCATTAAATTTCTGTTCTACCGTCATCTCCCAATCTAGATATACTTCAGCATCATAAGCACTAGCAAAAGATGGTATAGTGAACTTGACTTTAGCATATAGGTCATCATTATCACATGCATTATGTTTATGAAAGTTATTACCTCTCATACCTTGACGGTTAAAGTTCAACCAGTTCAGTTGTCATGCATCAAAGGCATCGTGGTTACGCATCTCATTATCATTGTCAATCTCATGGTCATGGGCTGCACCTTGAGGATCCACACGCCCATTGTTCGGTGGTTGATTAGCCAAACCATCAATGCGTGCGTTGAGTGTAGTAATACTATCATTGAGCTGTTGTAGTGTAGCATTTGTCTCTGCAAACTTCCTATCAATGTCGTCATTAATAGCATGGCGGTGCTCATCCAACACCCTGGTGAGCTCTTCCCTCACAACACACTCTTGCGCATCCAATTCCTCACCTGCCATGGTTAGTAGGAAACAAAAGACAACACAAATGTATTATCCCTACCAACTACTAGGTGGTGGAAGGTGGAATCACACACTCTCAAGCGTCTTACTAAGTTCTTATGAATTTCTTACCAAATTGCAGTAGGTGGTATGATCGGAGAAGGTGGGATGTATGACCGCGGCGGGGCGAATGCGAGGTTCCAAATCTGAGGGCTGAAAGTATGTGGAGCTCGGACAGACAATGTTTAGTAGCAAGGAATAGCAATAATGAAATTAGATTAGCAAAGCTGAGTCAAAGTCCACGGTACTCGTCACAGTTGCTGGCCCAAACGTGCTCCTAGAACTAGCTCAAGAAAGCCGAAAGATAGGGTAGGTACAAGCACAAAGGAACAAAATTTGGAAAGCAACCGATTTCTCCTGTGGGTGGTCGTGGAGCACCTGTGGGTTGTCGTAGAACAACTTAGGGTGGTCATGAGCCAACTGGGGTAGTCCCTTTTTTTATTCTCTTTTTTTTGACTGACGAAACCCAACCTAGGGTTCCTCTTTTCTTTTTCCACCTTTTTTTGAAAGTGACCTTGGCTCACAACTCTTCAAAACCCTTTTCCCGGTCTGGGGATATATATAGGTCACAAACGTTTTCTAGAAAGCTGGGGTATAAAGGTAATAAAAGATACTCTCTCTCTCTCTCTCTCTGAAATTTGGTTATTTCTGTTTCGGCTATGGAATTCCTTCTCGGCCTTTGTTTGGCGGGGCACGATACGATGATTGCGTGGGGTGTCCGAGATCAACCAAAAACAGGTAGACTCCGAGTAGGATGTCAAGGCAGAAATGAGTAGATAGTCGAACCCGACTAGGTGGTCGAATTCGAGGAGGTGGTCGAATCCGACTAGGTGGTCAAACCCGAGGAGGTGGTCGAGAATACAACCTTTTTATCAAACTTTCTTTAAGAATTTAACTTTCTCTTAAACCATGAGATTCCAAATCTTCGCATAAACACACCAATTCGTTTCTTGTAATTTGGCCATCTCAAAGCTATGCTCAACCTGTACGCAAATCCACGCCTAGATAGAGATACTCCTCCATTTCATAATAACATACTCTGTTCAACTTCTCTACTAAAGGAATTACTTTGACAAATAATTCCCAACACACCTCAAAATAGATTTCCTCCGCAATCACGTCAATTTCATCTGTTATGGATAAACAATGTGAAATTCACCACATCCACACTCATTTACTTCACCCAAAGTATTCTATCAAAGATCACACACTATTCAAAATTTGCTTCTATTCATCCACCTCTACGCATAATATGGGGTCTCTAGGGTCCTAGCATAACATGCAAAGCCCCAAAATTAATCTCCAAGTCTCCTACCATGAATTTCTAGCATGATTGATAGGAAATCCTCAAATTCGTTTACTAAAATTCGCACAGCTCAATCAATAACCTCAGTTATTAATATCATCATGCCTAACTAATCAGCTACCGCCTAAAGCGATTCATTTCACCCAACCTTAGACCTTCTCTAACCCATATCCATCAAATTCAGCTACACAACCACAATATACCCATTCACAATACTTTAACCGATTGATCAAGATTCAATCATACTCAATCACTAACATCAATAAATGATTATGTTCTTGATCAAGCTATCTTTAGAGATAATCTAACTCCCATAGGGTTAATCACTGAGACCAAGTCATACTTGACAATTACTTAACAATCCCTGCTATCCCATCATTAACACGACTAATAGATTTTTCTACACTGCTACTCTCGTTAATTTCACCATCAAAATTCTTCTACACAATATTACTAAGTATCCAATTGCAACACTCAATAAACTGATCCATATTTCTATACTTGCTATTTGTAATGTTCGATAAAAAAGAACACCAAATCTTGAACTACTTCTCGCTATAGGTTCTACTAGTTGCGACAGCGAAATCTATTAGCTCCAAAGACAAAAAATTTTTTAACTCAAATCCTCTCCAAGGATTATTCTAATAAATCGATTTATTACTCCAGGCCTCTCAGACAACCTGACACCTAAAGGTTCACCAAACCACCTACTAGACCACCACTATCTAGATGCCAAATCACAACCGAAGAGACTTTGCAATACAGTTCGGTTAACCCTTTCTTAGAAGAAGAGGCAAAAAGAAATAAATTTCAGCACAAAGGAAAGCGTCACCACTCACAATAGTTACAAGATCAGGAGAAACGATCAGATAAAACTGTTCTCGAAAACCAACAGATATGATCAAAGTTGAGTGCGCACGTCCCACAAGCAGAGAATATCAACCCTCAAACGAGAATAAAACACTGCTTTTAAAATTTGGGAAAACACCTATGGGCAAGAACAAAAGTTTTAGACAAACTTCTATAATCTGCAAGTTACGAAACTTTACTTCAATCTCAGATACTTCTACTTCCCTCAACTTTCGTTGGTTACAGCATCACCATGCCAAATCTGACAAAGAGTATTTGAAGATCACAACACCTAATCCACTTAGGAACTAATAAAACCTCTCAACACGTCACTTTGCTCTAAACAAATTCAGCTATCACATCAACATGAGGTCTGAAAGATCACAAACGCGAACTAGAAACATATTCAATTACTCAATATCTGGCGAGCGATCCAGTCCCTTTATACAAAACATTCAATATTATCAACATAATTCCTTACTGACAATCGCACTAGAAATGTAACAATACACTCTTAGCGAGACTCATCATAGCCTCTTATCCCATCATAAATTTCTCCAAAAGAAACACAAGCCCCAGGGTTGAAACAAACCTATATTATCTAGTTCATACTATCAAATAATAATTTCGCAAAGCACACTATCAAAGGCCACTTACTCGTTCATCCACTCAACTATTAGTGTTACTCACCCCCGCTCCAACTATCATTAACAATTGTCAATTGTATGTATCATGTATGCAAAAAGGGTCCTACTTCTATTTGTAGTCACATAACCATCTGTAAACACAAAGTCAACATTTAATAGTCTCATCTCCTGTACAACAGGGTTTCACAACATGCTACCTCCACATTCGTTTAATCCAACATACATGTTTCAATCTAGCTATTATGTATGACCATCAAATAACCAGTTTATGAAAATTTCCAAATTTGATATCCCCTAAGGCATCGTTCAAACACATTCTTAACATAACCATCACTAAGGGGTAGGCTAATCCATTGAGATACATTACTCCGTGCTATCCAATAAATCTACCTGATTCCACAATCCTAACGATTAGACCAAGTCATCAATATACCACACCTCTTGATAACTCTATTGATTCCAACTAAATATTGTCATACTCATCGTCATAGCTCACCAAGAACTACTAGAGGACAACCTCCACTTATTCAACTTCCCTTGATAAGGACCTTAATTACAATCGATCATCCACACACTGCGAACTCAACTTGAAACTCATAACACAACCATTAATCTTCAACGCTCAAAATACCCAAGAGAGATACGTGGAGTCAAAGCCTTCATGTGCTAAAGGACTTGCAAAAGGAAACTTTCATTAACCAAAAACATCTAGCGAATAAATAGGTCATGTTTTCCAATGAGAAAGGTATAACTCCAGTTTAAAGGTCAAACTTGACAATCAACCAAGTTCACCAGCCGCAAGAATAACTCATCGGTTGGGGGAAACAATGATTGCTTTATAGAACAAGTCAAGCCAATGGAAACATATCGACATGAATAAAACTACTAACCGAAGAAAGATTCGTCAGGCCCAACTGGACAAGTGTGACCAAATTAAATTCAAGGAAGAGAACAACCCTTCGAACGATAATCTTTATTATCAAACTACGAACGGGGGTGTAGCCTGGTAAAGCCCAGAGCCACAACACGACCTCAACCTCTCAACATGGGTTATCCCCACACATAATAATCATATAGTCACTTATTGAGCATTCATACTCAGATCATATCGGCAATCAACAATAAGATAAGGCGGAAACGTAAATGCAATGCTTTGCCTAGCCCCATCCTACTGTGCACCAGTGTATAAAGGTAATAAAAGATACTCTCTCTCTCTCTCTCTCTCTCTCTGAAATTTGGTTATTTCTGTTTCAGCTATGAAATTCCTTCTCGGCCTTTGTTTGGCGGGGCACGATACGATGAGTGCGTGGGGTGTCCGAGATCAACCAAAAACAGGTAGACTCCGAGTAGGATGTCAAGGCAGAAATGAGTAGATAGTCGAACCCGACTAGGTGGTCGAATTCGAGGAGGTGGTCGAATCCGACTAGGTGGTCAAACCCGAGGAGGTGGTCGAAATCGAGTAGGTGGTTGAATCCGACTAGTTAGTCGAACACGATTAGGAGGTCGGATGGAGGTGTTGGCTCGAGTAAGTGGTCGGATGGGGGGTGTCACGATTAAGTGGTCAGATGTGGGGGTGTCACGATGATCAAAACAGCAAAGACTCGACGCTAGAAACTAGATCACGACGACTAGACCAGCAAAAAAGACACCGACGATGGACTCGAACTCAACAACGCGAAAACTGGAAACAAAATTGCGAAAGGCAAAAAGCGGTTTGGACAGCGGAAAAACTAAGATCTAAAACTTTTTGTGGGGCAATTTTCTAGTCTCTAGGTGATGGAACACAACTAAAAAAAGTGGATAAATGAGATTACCTAACGGGCAACCTTTGCTCTGATACCAACTGATGTCACTACAGCGGCCCGATCTTCCGATAGGTTCGATTGATTTCGTCGTGAGGACGTTGACGCTTTGGGGCTTCCGACCAGCAGATCGTCACCTCGCAATTCGCTACACCCGCACGATTGTGTTATCGACCACGCTCGCACGCGATCGACCTTACCACGAGGGTTATGGTTCCTGCAAGCAATCGAAGCAACTCACAAGAACAAGATAGATGCAATCTGAATTGTATTACGAATATGGATGAAGCTCACAATGTGGGGTTCTTCAAACCGATAAACGGCGAAACTGCAAAGTGGCAGAATAATCTAAGAAAAACCCAAGGAACAAAAAGGAGGAATAGAGGGGCGGTGGCACTGTTCTTGTGTGAATAGTGCCACATGAACAGTACCCCCCAAACCCTAGGTGGCCGGCCCAAATACCCTAAAGTGGTGGTTGTCTATTGGACCCAATAATTGATACAAGGCCCTCGGCCCAATGTGAGGTGGCGCAGCACCAGATATAAGTGATCTACAACCAGGTAATCGGAACTTCCGACCAGTCCAAGCTCCTCGACCAGGATGTAGTCAAACCTCCACACGCTAAGACCATGAGCAGTCGAAGCAATTCTACGACCAGATGTGATGTAGTCGTAGCCTTCTACGACCACTCCTCGTGTGGTCAATAGCCTCCTTCGACCACTCACCGGGGGCTTCGACCACGCAGTCGAAGTCATGTAGTGGTCGTAAACCTTCTCGATCAATATGAGGTGAAGTAACTTCGTCGGCACATTGGAGTAGCGTTTGACGCAGCCGAATCGATGGCAGTAGAGTAGCCCAGTTGGAGGTGGAGTAGCGGTCGTATCCAAAGGATTGATGTCCTCATTAGCTAGGCGAGGTGCTATCGCAGGGGTCCTAAAGGCAAGAAGAGGAGCAAAACGGACAGGGTGTTGCACATTCGCTCTAGCTCTCTGCAGATGACTTTGATGAGCACCATGCTGCATCATCTTCCTTTTACGAGATTCTTCAAGCTCACGACGAGACTCTTCTATGAGCATAGCCTTGTTTACAAGATGTTGGAAATCTGCATAGTCATTGCCAACGACTTAAACCTTCAAGCTAGGGTTAAGTCCTCACTTAAAACGCTTTTGACATGCATCATCTGTGGCAACGCCCTCTTGGGCATATCGTGAGAATTGAGTGAACTTATTGAGGTACTCAATCATTGACATGCTTCCTTGTTGCAACTCACGAAACTTGTTCTTCTTCATTTCCACCTTTCCATCTGGAAAATGGGAGTGGTAGAAAGCTTCCAAAAACTCAACCCAAGTGATGTTCTGATGGTTTTCATGGGCGGCGCAATAATACTCCCATCATTTTGTGGCTCTTCCTTCAAGCTGGTGTGCGGCATACAGAACCTTCTCATGGTCATCACATCGGGCGATGGTGAGCTTCTTCTCTATCGACTGCAGCCAGTCATCCACATCCAATGGCTTAGAGGAGCTAGAGAAAGTAGGTGGATGGGTCCTTATGAACTCTGCCAGCCTTGACTGAGGAAAAGCTGGTGGTGGTGGCGGTGGCATGGCAGCTGCTTGATTGTTTTGATTTAACATTGTGACTAAAGCGGCGGCGATCTGGTTCTGTTGATTCATCATCTTATTCATGTTCTACATCATTGCATTCATCAACTGAGTCTGGGCTACCATGAACTGACCCAAACCCTGATCTGCTACTACGACCGGAGGGGGTGGTGGTGTATTGATATCCACGAGATCAACTTGACTTGCGGTGTTGCAGGTCTGAACCATCTGCAACAAATCTTCCCAGGTTTAATAGACGAGAGGGAGAAAGCACGATAGATAAGGGGGGAAAGCACAATAGACGAGATAGAACAAGGGAGAAAGACAAAACAATCTAACTAGGGAAAGGTCTATTAAACTCAAAGAACAAATAGCTGGAAAGCTATCAAGAAGCATCAAAACTTAAGCAGAAAATCCTATTACATGGACTATCGATACTAAAGCTAAGAAGGGTCACTCTACTGAGGCATTTCTAATCTAACTTATATGGATGGTCGATCTGAAACAAGACTTGATCCTATAGAGATTACTGAGGTGAGAAAAGATCATCTTAAATTTGAAAACAAGGTTTCAGAATAGATAAGTCATAAGAACCTAAGATTGATATGAGAAGAGATTAGGATAGGATGATAATAAAATAGAATAAGACAAGAGAAGAATATTTATTCAAGTTAATTGTTTGGCTTGATTTGTAAAATAAATTTTGAATCTTTTGACTAAAACGACCAAGCTAACTATGGTTGCATTCTACGGTCGATATGGCTCTGATACCATCTCTGTTGGGGCCTCGGATCACTAGATCCGAGTCCTCTGTGTATTCTGAACTAGTCCCAGATCAGTAGCTAGCTCACACAGTGACATCATCAATGATAAACATATCCATACAACGAAAAGATGACGAAGCAGACAAATTAATATTAATCAGTAGCAAAAGGACCTTATGGTCAAGTCTTACAAAGTTTGCCACACAGGGCTTAACAACAAAAGGTAACTTGCAGCAGAACCAAAATATCTCATGGTGGCCATCCGACATGCCCATAGGCAATCGAGTGGAGGACGCGACCTAGTTTGCATAGTCTTCGAAGTATTATTCCTTGTAGAACTCAGTGTTCCCTCGTTCTTCTTCGGCGACTCATCAACAAATGGCATAAAGCCGTGAGTACTTTAAAGTACTCAGCAAGTCCTAGAGAAATGTATGCAAATAATATTCATGCAAAGCTTGACAAGGATAACTTTATGGCTATTTTGTAGAGAGCAGAATTGACAGTAATTATAGTAAGTAGATTGAAAAACACAATTTAAAAGATTAATACATAAGTAATCAAGTTTCTTTGAAATAACTAGTGAACACCCCATCCACTTCCCAACCATTCCATCCAAACCATCATTCCAATAGTTTTTATGAAAATCTACCCCTCATGTGAAATCACTAGTCATTGTTCGTAACCGAGGACACGGCTATTCGAATAGTTTTACACTCTGTAGAGGTTGTACAGCTTGACCCACAAGAGATAATCAGTTTATACTGTCCGTTTGATACACTTCCAAAGGTGTGTGGCTAAACGATTATCATAAGACTTTTACAAAGCTCTGTTTTAACTTGGTTCTGCTCGCCAAGGATTCACCTCGATCTAGCCCCCTCTTATGCCAATTCAACAATCCAAACAGACCAATTCCAAACATTGCTAATTATTCAGTCAGGTCCACCCCATCCTGAACATGTGGTTATACGGCTTGGCCCAGATCAATAGCACACAAAGTTAAGTCCTTAGTAACTACTCAAGCGAGGCAACACATCCCAAAATCATTCCCTTTACTGCACGATCACTCGCCCGTGTATAAATCATTTTTGGTTCAACCCGACCAAATCGGAACTCGAACGGAGGAGAACAGGTTCCCGAAAGTTCGAAAACACATGAAATGAAGAAAATCAGGATTTTTGGGATTTTTAGAATTATTTTTCTAAAGGAAAATCGCTTTATTGTGTTAGTTGACGTTAGCAATCGGATTTGATTTTGGCCAAAATATTTTTAAACAGAAAAGGCACATCAACAGCCATGTAGGCGAAAGGGGCTGAGGTGGCGTTGACAGAACGCCATGTGGCGCTACCACGTCGGCACCCGAGCTGACGGCGCTCGGGGCCGAATGGCTCGCTGACGTTTGGCGGGCTTCAGTGGTCGGTGAGGGCACCTAGGGGAGAGGGGCTTACGGTGAATAGGATGTGTGCGGTTTTGGCAACGGGGCACAATGGGAATGCCGACGATGAGGAGGAAGAAGCGGCGGCGACGGCGATGTTTCGGTGGTGGTTCGAAGGCAAGGAGGCGCGCACGGGGTGGGCCGCGGTCTAGCGATGTCATTGGTGAAGATGAAGGCGCCGGGGAAGCTTCAACGAAGGCGCTAGAGGCGGTGGTGTCGCTCGGTGGCCAGTGGCAAAGAGCTTCGATTACGGCCAGGCTACGGCGAGAGAGAGAGGGAGAGGATTGGGGGGAAAGGAGGAGGAGCTCACAGGCTTCCCGGTGCTCGCCTTTACATGGTCGGGGAAGACCGAGGAGCGGTAAGGGCGGAGCGGGATTTGCAGTGGAGCTCCGGGTGCGTAGCATGGGGGAGGAGGTGTAATATCACAAAAGTATTTGAATGTTTATCAGGAGAGAGTTAGTAGAATTAACAGAATGACCAAATAGAAAAGAGTTTAGCAGAAGAAGAAAAAGGGGTTTTATGCAAATCCTCGGCAACCTAGGCCTTCGGCCTTGGCCTAGGAGGCCCATAAGGGGCCGACCACCAATAAAAGGAGGGGGGAACCGTAGCACTACTGTAGCACACGTAGCTACAGTACCCCGACGCCACTACAGTGTCATGCTACAGTACATACCCCTTGCACTCCATTGTTGTTCCCCTCCCTCTTGGTGGTGCTCTCCCATTGCTGTTGGCCAAAGAAGGGAGAAGAAGGAGAGAGGGAATAAGAGAGGGAAGGGGAGAGATCGCGGCCTCAGTACGTGATCTTCAGTGGTTCTTCAAAGGTAAGATCCGATCCCCTTGCGATTAGTCGATTAATTGATTATTTAGCTTCGTGTGTAATTAGATCTGTTAGGGCAGATAGGGTTAGCCGACATTTTTGATGAGTTCCAGAGCAGAATCTGTTGGACGCCTCCTAGAAAGTTGTAGGTGACGTCGATATCTTTCTGTAGAGTATAAGATTACGTCGTTTGGACGGACAGTTCAAAAGTTTTGAATTTATTAGTGTGACTGTTCTGTGAATCTGTCACTACTCTAACAGGTTTTAGTAATCTGACTTGAGCGATTAATTAAAGGAAAAATTAGAGGAGCTTAGTATAACGAAAGATGTATATAATTGTCGTAGCTTTCAAGTAAGCCTAAGAACGTGAAATTTGGACAAACGAGCTGAAAGTTATGGTAGTTTTAGTGTACTGTCCAGAGAACCTGACGTGAAATCGATGTTCTGTTAATTAGCATGATAAAGATATTAGATGGCCGAATCAGGAAGGCCCACCAACTAGATTTAGTTGGGGAAATTGATAACCTTTAAATGAAGTCCAAGTACACCTCATTTGGACTCCTGTACTAAAAGATATGAATTTTAGAACGGGACTGTCCACAGAGGGGATAGAACAACATCTAGGAATTAGAGTTGGTTCGCGTTAAAAGAACTATTGCATGTTCGTGTTTGCTTTTATAGTTTGTGTGGTACATTAATGTTGTCTTAGTATGCTTTTAAATTAATTTAGGTGGGGGACTGGTCCCGGAGGCAGCACCCTCTTCACATCCTCCATTCTCACGCTGTTAAGGCAAGTACTCTGTTTGATAGAGTAATTATGAATTGGTTGACAGTCAGTGCTATGTTTTTATACATATTAACTATGCTTGGTTGATAGTGTGATATGCTGATTAAAGATGGTAATTGCTTATGATATGAATGATAGAAGTATGAATGAGTTAAATTCATAAGTGATGTTGTTGAGGAGGAATGATTATGATGATTCATGATTTGTGCATATGCATCATGTTGACAAAATGAAGACTTGGTCACATGGTGACCAAGCATTTGTTGAGATCCCCATCATGTATATGATGGGCTTGGAGGTCCCCACACTTGTGGAGTGTGGGCTTGAGGTCCCCTTTACTTGCGGAGTATTGGGAAATTGGTCCCTGTGCTTGCGAGCATAGGCATGATATGCGACGACGGTCGCGTATCTCGCATTACCGGTGAAATGCGCAAAAGAGTGGAAGAGAAAAGATACATTGCATATTTGCATTCATACATCATGAACTATGTTTCCGAGTAAAGCTTTGGATTTGAATGTTGTTGCTGTAATTGTGAGGTTAATGATTCTTTTTGGTACTTGCTGAGTCTCTGGGCTCACACTTGCTTTTGTTGTGTTTTTAGGTACCTGTTGCGAGATCGGCATGCATGAGAGGGAGTAGACTTGAGTTGGATTCATACACTGCCACGGACCCTTAAAACTTGATTAAATTTTGGAATGTCTTTTAGTAAATAAGCAAACTGCTTAAGTATTGATTATGGTTATGCCTCATGCATCGGGTTATTTGTAATAGTGAGGAGTAACGTATTTTGGATATCCTTGAATATGTTCTAGCTGATTAGCATGTTTCTAATGCTTAGTGATGATATTGGATGTTGGAATATTTAGTTATGATATTCTTTTATCTGTCGGAACCTCCGTATAGTTACCTATACAAAGGAGGTTCTGCCAAAATTTAACAAATTATCCTAGTTTAGATTTCTTTAATGTTTCTTCAGTAGCATTCTAGGCTCATGTTGGGCTGGGGTGTTACAGTTGGTATCAGAGCGGGCTGTAGGTCCGCGGTACTGAAATTATTAATTCTGACACACTATGCACAGTAGGTGGGTTGGGTTTTTGCATTGCATATACACTTCCGTTATGTTGTATTGATGATCCCTGTTATGAGATGATATGATATATCTATATTATAATACTATGGTTATTAAGTGTGGGGATAACCCATGTTGAGAGGTTGAGGTCGTGGTTGTGGCCCTGGGTTGTACCAGGTTACCCCACCGTTCGCGATATGAGAATAAGGAAGTGGTTACCTCGGGTATCCTAGCACAGGTGTTGATAGTGAGTATCTTTAGAGAAGTTGTTCTCTTCCTTGAATTTGAATTTGGTTAACTCTTGTTCAGTTGGGCTTGATGAATTTCTCTTGGGTTAGTAGTTCTTATTCCAATCAATGTGTTTTCATTGATTTAATTTGACTCTTAAAGCGAACTTTGTTTTTCCAACTGTTGAGCCGCTTGCGGTTGATGAACCTTCTTTGGATAGTG
Source organism: Ampelocalamus luodianensis (assembly GCA_036346255.1). Lineage (NCBI taxonomy): Eukaryota > Viridiplantae > Streptophyta > Magnoliopsida > Poales > Poaceae > Ampelocalamus > Ampelocalamus luodianensis. The sequence continues at coordinate 29,147,874 of CM070637.1, forward strand.
GTTACATTGCAGTCGATGGATTTCAATTGGTTTGTATTTATTTTAAAGAGCAAATATTATCTTTTCTGACTATTGAGCTATTCTTGCTTTTTGTAAACGTTGTCATTGGCAATATTGTTCCTCTTCAGGATAGTTCTACTTTCTTGTTGGCAAGCTTGACCTATTTATTCGCTTGATGTTTTTATGATGGAAGGTATCAATTACCTACTTCATTGAAATATTTCGACTTTACGCGCTTCTTTTGGAGTAGATGGAATGTTAAAGTTTAGTGCATCTTCTTTGAGAAATGAAGATAAATTGATAACTTATGAGTTATAAAGTTGGGTCTATAATGTGGTACGTAATCGATCATAACCAAGATCCTTGGAAGTGAAGCTGATAAATTTGGTGTTGTTGTGGAGTAATTACATGATGAACTTGTTTAATGGTATGACCATTTATACTGGGAATCCAAAATTTATTAAGAGGTGTGGTATATTGATGATTTGGCCTGATCATTAAGATTGTGGAATTCGGTAGATTTATTGGATAATTTGGAGCAGTGTGTCTCAATGGATTTGTCTACCCATTAGCGATGGTTATGTTAGGGATGTGTTTGAACGATGCCTTAGAGGATATCAATCTGGAAATTTTCAAAAACTGGCTACCTGATGATCTTACATAATTGCTAGATTGAAACATGTATATCGTATTAGATGAATGTTGAGGTAGTATCTTGTGAAACCCTGTTTTACCAGAGATGATGTTATTAAATGTTTAATTTTATTTTGCCCAAAATCTGAGCATAAAGTGGAATGTTGACTCGGTGTTTATAGATGGTTGTGTGACTACAAATAGAAGCAGGACCCTATTTGCATACGTAATAAATACAATTGTCAATTGTTAGTGATAGTTGGAGTGGGTGTGAGTAACACTAATGGTCTGAGTGGATGAATGAATAAGTAGTCTCTGATAGAGTGCCTTGTGAAATTATTATTTGATAGTATGATCTGGTTAAAAGAGGTTTGTTTCAACCTTGTGGCTTGTGTTTCTTTTAGAGAGGTTTATGATGGGATAAGAGGCTATGATGAGTCTCGCTAAGAGTGTATTATTTCATTGTTATGGTGATGGTTAGTAAGGGATTATGATCATAATATTGAATGTTTTGTATAAAGAAATTGGATCGCTCGCATGATATTTGATTAAATGAAAATGTTTCTAGTTTCGCATTTGTGATCTTTCAAACCTCATATTGATGTGGTAACTGAAATTGTTTTGAGCAAAGTGAAGTGTTAAGAGGTTTTATTAGTTCCTAAGTGGTTTATGTGTTATGGTCTTCAAATCTCTTTTTGTTGGAGTTGGTATGGTGATGTTGTAACCAACAAAAGTCATTTTCTTTGTTAAAGGAAAGAGTGAAGTAGAAGTATTTGATATTGAAGTCAAGTTCTGTAACTTGCAGGTTATTGAAGTTTGTCTAAAACTGTTGTTCTTGCCCATAAGAGTTTTCCCGAATTTCCAAAGCAATGTTTTATTCTCGTTTGAGGTTTGATATTCTCTACTTGTGGGACGTGTGCCCTCAACTATGATCTCATCTTTTGTTTTTCAAGATCATTGTTATTTGATTGTTTCTCTTGATCTTGTAACTACTAAGTGGTAACGTTTTCTTTTGTGCTGAAATTTACTTCTATTTGCCTCTTCTTCTAAGAAAGGGTTAACCGAACTGTATTGCAAAGTCTCTTCGGATGTGAATTGGCAACTAGATAGTGGTGGTCTAGTAGATGGTTTGGTGAACCTTTAGGTGTCAGGTTGTCTGAGGGGCATTGAGTAATAAATCAATTTATTAGAATAATCCTTAGAGAGGATTTGATTTAAAAAGAATGTTTGTCTCTGGAGCTAATAGGTTTCGTTGTCGCAACTAGTAGAACCTATAGCGAGATGTGGTCCAAGATTTTGTGTTCATTTTGATAGAACATTAGAATTAGCAAGTATGGAAATCTTGATCAGTTTATTAGAGTATCGCATTTGGGTACTCGGTAAGATTGTGTAGAAGAAGTATGATGGTGTAGTTCAATGAGAGTAGCAGTGTAGAGAAATTTAATAGTCGTGTTAATTAATGAGATAGTAGGGATTGTTGAGTTATTGTCAAGTATGACTCGGCCTCAGTGAGTAACCCTATAGGAGTTAGATTATCTCTAAGGATAACTTGATCAGGAATATATTTATTTATTCATATTAGTGATTGAGTATGTTTGAATCTTGGTCAATTAGTTAGGGTATTGTGACAATATGGGTTCATTGTGGTCGAGTAGCTGCATTTGATTGGTGTGGGTTAGAGAAGGTCTAAGATTGATAAAACGAATCGCCTTGGGCGGTTACTTGACTAATGAGGAATGTTGATATTAAGGACTGAGGTTATTGTTGAGCTGTGTGAAATTTTAGTCATCAGACCTAGGGGTTACCTATCAAATTTACCAGAAGTTCATTGTAGGAGTCTTAGAGATTGAATTTGGGCTTGCATTTTTATGCTAGCATCTTGGTTTCCCATGATTAGGTTCCAAGAGTTATGGTGATCTTTGATAGAATCCTTTGGATGCAGTAAATGAGTGTGTATGCGGTGAATTTTAAGTAATTATCCTTAAAAGATTGAGGTGATGTGATTGTGGCTGAAATCTATATTGAGGTGTGTTGGGAATTATTTGTCAAAGTAATTCTTTTGGTGGAGAAGTTGATCAGAGTATGTTATTGTGGATTGGAAGAGTCTCACTACATAGGTGTGGATTTTGTGTTCAGTTTGAGCATAGCTTTGAGGCTGTCAAATTAAAAGAAATGAATTAGTGTGTTATGCGATGGTTTGGGACTTCATGATTTAAGAGGAAGTTGAATTCTTAAAAGAAAGTTTGAGAAAAAGGTGGTATTCTCGGATAATGAAATGTACTCTTGGTTTTTAATTGAGCTTTGTTTTGGGCATTCGAGTGATCTCGCCTTTGGCTTATGTGGTGTTCCTTGGCAATCTGCCTACTTGGAGAGTGGAAGAGTTTATGATGAATCTTTTGGTTTTGGATTTAACTCTTTTGGCGGAAAGTTTGTAATGCGTGTTTGCAATGAGAATCCAGTATTTGCAGTCGATTTCTGTTGTGCGTCCCTGGTTAAAGGAGATGCTCATTGTTAAAGTGGAGAGATCGATTGATACAAGGAACAAGACTTTTGTGTGTTATGTGCAGGTTGTGTGGTTGGGTACCAAAGGGAATGTTGGCCAAGGTACATTGGTTATTTCCGAAAGTTGCGGAGATTTGGGAGATAGCGTATCACTAGGACTGTCTTGAGTCCTGGCATGGGGCACAGATCATTTTGTATGACCTAGTGTCGAGGGAGTACTGGAGAAATCTGGAGTGTGAAGTTTCGTTAGAGCCGTTGACCCACGAGTAAGACCGTGCCTTTGAGTCATATCCGTTGAGTGACCCTTGAAAGGTTGGGACGAGTAATAAGACGTAACATGTCAGTTACGTCAAGGTGCGAATGTCGCAGCAGACCGAGAGAGAGGCCATCCGGGAATTGGAGTCTCGCATGCGCGAGCAATATCCTGAATTATTCACAAGTTTTAAGCTACGATTATTCTTTGGCGTTAAGCGTGATTAGAATTCGGGGTTGAATTCTGTTTATGGGGGGTAGAATGTAATATCCCAAAAGTATTTGAATGTTTATCGGGAGAGAGTTAGTAGAATTAACAGAATGACCAAATAGAAAAGAGTTTAGCAGAAGAAAAAAAGGGGGTTTTATGCAAATCCTCGGCAACCTGGGCCTCGGGCCTTGGCCTAGGAGGCCCATAAGGGGCCAGCCACCAATAAAAGGCGGGGGGAAACCCTAGCACTACTGTAGCATGCGTAGCTACAGTACCCCACCGCCGCTACAGTGCCATGCTACAGTACATGCCCCTTGCACTCCATTGTTGTTCCCCTCCCTCTTGGTGGTGCTCTCCCATTGCGGTCGGCCAAAGAAGGGAGAAGAAGGAGAGAGGGAAGAAGAGAGGGAAGGGGAGAGATCGCAGCCTCAGTACGTGATCTTCAGTGGTTCGTCAAGGGTAAGATCCGATCCCCTTGCGATTAGTCGATTAATTGATTATTTAGCTTCGTCGGTAATTAGATCTGTTAGGGCAGACAAGGTTAGCCGACATTTGTTATGCGTTTAAGAGCAGAATCTATCCTGGACACCTCCTAGAAAGTTGTAGGTGACGTCGATATCTTTCTGTAGAGTATAAGATTACGTCGTTTGGACGGACGGTTCAAAAGTTTGAATTTATTAGTGTGACTGTTCTGTGAATCTGTCACTACTCTAACAGGTTTTAGTAATCTGACTTGAGCGATCTGTTAAAGGAAAAATTAGAGGAGCTTAGTATAACGAAAGATGTATATAATTGTCGTAGCTTTCAAGTAAGCCCAATAACGTGAAATTTGGACAAACGAGCTGAAAGTTATGGTAGTTTTAGTATACTGTCCAGAGAACCTGACGTGAAATCGATGTTATGTTAATTAGCATGATAAGGATATTAGATGGCCGAATCAGGAAGGCCCACCAACTAGATTTAGTTGGCGAAATTGATAACCTTTCAATGAAGTTCAAGTACACCTCATTTGGACTCCTGTACTAAAAGATATGAATTTTAGAACGGGACTGTCCACAGAGGGGATAGAACAACATCTAGGAATTGGAGTTGGTTCGCGTTAAAAGAACTATTACATGTTCGTGTTTGCTTTTATAGTTTGTGTGGTACATTAATGTTGTCTTAGTATGCTTTTAAATTAATTTAGGTGGGGACTGGTCCCGGAGGGAGCACCCTCTTCACATCCTCCATTCTCACGCTGTTAAGGCAAGTATTCTGTTTGATAGAGTAATTATGAATTGGTTGACAGTGAGTGCTATGTTTTTATACATATTAGCTATGCTTGGTTGATAGTGTGATATGTTGATTAAAGATGATAAATGCTTATGATATGAATGATAGAAGTATGAATGAGTTAAATTCATAAGTGATGTTGTTGAGGAGGTATGATTATGATGATTCATTATTTGTGCATTTGCATCATGTTGACAAAATAAAAACTTGGTCACGCGGTGACCAAGCATTTGTTGAGATCCCGATCATGTATATGACGGGCTTGGAGGTCCCCACTCTTGTGGAGTGTGGGCTTGAGGTCCCCTTTACTTGCGGAGTATTGGGCAATTGGTCCGTGTGCTTGCGAGCACAAGCATGGTATGCGGCGACGGTCGCATATCTCGCATTACCGGTGAAATGTGAAAAAGAGTGGAAGAGAAAAGATGCATTGCATATTTGCATTCGTACATCATGAGCTATGTCTCTGAGTAAAGCTTTGGATTTGAATGTTGTTGCTGTAATTGTGAGGTTAATGATTCTTTTTGGTACTTGCTAAGTCTTTGGGATCACTCTTGCTTTTGTTGTGTTTTTAGGTACTTGTTGCGAGATCGACATGCATGGGAGGGAGTAGACTTGAGTTGGTTGGATTCACACACTGCCACGGACCCTTAAAATTTGATTAAATTTTGGAATGTCTTTTAGTAAATAAGCAAACTGCTTAAGTATTGATTATGGTTATGCCTCATGCATCGGGTTATTTGTAATAATGAGGAGTAACGTATTTTGGATATCCTTGAATATGTTCTAGCTGATTAGCCTATTTCTAATGCTTAGTGATGATATTGGATGTTGGAATATTTTGTTATGATATTCTTTTATCTATCAGAACCTTCGTATAGTTACCTATACAAAGGAGGTTCTGCCGAAATTTAACAAATTATCCTAGTTTAAATTTGTTTAATATTTCTTCAGTAGCATTTCAGGCTCATGTTGGGCTGGGGTGTTACAAGAGGCATGGTGGCTAGTAGGGCAGGGGAGGGGCATGGGTGCGCGCGGCGGCGTCAGGGCAGGGCATGGTGCGGTGTGAGAAAAGGGGGCGAATGGCAGGGGTGACCGACGAGAAATGCAGCATGGGCGTTGATGCCGCGCTCGGTATGGGCGAGAGCGGGAAGAGGAAGAAGAACAAGAGAGGGAGCGGCTGATAGGTGGGTTGTAACGTCCCGTTTGTCTTAGAAGTTCTTGTCGGATTTCAAAACCTAAAAAGGAACCATTTAATTTATTGGCTTGCTCAAGCATAACATGGAACTTTGGAAAAATTGAAGGTTTAACTTGAATTAACTAAAACTTCAATTATCGACGGTTTTAGCTCTTTGTCCATTGCTGGAGTTATTTAGTGTTCTTGGTTTCTAACTCTTTTTCTTTGTTCGCTTCGAGTGTTCATCAGCTTAGTTTTTCCTCTCCTAGACCTCCTCTTGATCTTGACCTCCCCTTGGTCAGGACCTCTTTTTGGTTCAGACCACCTTTCTGTGGGTTGGACCTCCTCTGTGTTGTTTTCCTTTGGTTTAAATCTCCTCAGGTTTAGACTTCCTTTGAGTTTGGACCTCCCCCTTTGTAGATTTTGACCGTCAGGACCTCCCCTTTGTAGATCTTGACCGTTAGGACCTCCTTGGACCATTTTCTTTGGATCTCCTCCGTTAGATCCTTCTCGCTTTTGAATCTTATCCGTCGAAACTCCCCCTTGTCTGGACCTCCCTTAAGTCCAAGCCTCAGTGCACGCTTTCCCCTCCTCAGAACCGTTAGATCTTGGTTGGATGGTGCGATATTAAGGAGACGTTCGGATGGTCTGAACGTTCCCTTGCATTATGGTTCGTCCGATTTAGTTTGGGCGACTATGATTTAAGGATGCGTTCGCGTGGTCCGAACGTTCCTATCTCTCAGAACCACCCGATCAAGATCGTGTGCGCCTAATTCGTTGCGCCTTTTCCTTAGTCTTTTGGACCTCCTCCCCTTGGGGTTTCCGTGGTCTTTTTGCAAAGACCACCCTCTTTTGTCACGACCACCCTATATGGTCATGGCCTCTGGTCTTTCTGCAAAGATCATCCTCTTTTGTCACGACCACCCTATGTGGTCATGGCCTCTAGTCTTTCTGCAAAGACCACCCTCTTTTGTCACGGCCAACCTATGTGGTCAAGACTTCTGGTCTTTTTGCAAAGACCACGCTCTTGTGGAACAGGACCCCCCTCCTTCGCAGGACCTCCTCTTAGGACCACCCCTTTGTTGGACCTCCCCTTTGGTCACGACTTTTTCCTGTTGCTTTGACCAACTACTTTGTTTGAACCAGCTCTATGCCCTTTTCCATTTCTGCACGCTTTGCAGCAGAAAGTCTCTGAACATTTAATGTTGTTGCGGCACATTGAATGTAGTCACATCTGAGGTACTTTGTTCCTCCTTTTGATGGCCTGCCTTATCTTATCCTTGTACCTTCTTCTCTCCTACCCTTGACATGTTGCCCTGAGCCTCAGTGCTCTCACCACTGCCTCTCTTGCTATTTGTAGCCGAGAGATCCTATTTTCACCACCTTCTTCCTCATTTCTAACTCCTTAGTTTTCCTCTCTGTACTGTTGTAACACCCCAGTCCGACATGAGCCTGGAATGCTACTGAACAAACCCTAATAATTCTAACCAAGGCAATTTTAGTAAATTTCGGCAGAACCTCCCTTGTAAAGTTAATTACACAGAGGTTCCAACATACATATAATTCATCATTAACTAAACTATCATCCAGAGACATCAATAGATAATCAAAAACATGCTAAGTAACTAGCAACCTCAATGAAGTATAAAGTTCCACTACTCATCATTATTACACTTAAACCACGGCATGAGACAAGACATAATAAACCTTTGAGCAACTCGCACAATTATTAAAAAAAATACAGTCTGTAGTTCATTCAACTTTATTTGGTTCATGGTGGTCTGTGTGTGACTATCATACTACTTCCCCCCATGCATGTCGTTCTTGGATCGGGTACCTAAAACAACAATAAAAGCAAGAGTGAGTCCACAGACTCAGCAAGTACAAAACAAAAGTTATAACATCAGCATCCATAGATAGAAACGCATCAATAAAACATCTCACATGCAAATGCAATGTTCAATGATTCTTTCTCTTTATCTCTTTTTGCATTTTACTGGTAATGCAAAGTATGCAACCGTCGCTGCATACCCATGCCTGTGCTCGCAAGCATAGGGACCAATTGTCCATTACTCCGCAAGTAATGGGGACCTCAAGCCCTCACTCCACGAGTATGGGAATCTCAGGCTCGTCACATTCATGACGGGGATCTCAAAGTAAAGCATGCTTGGTCACCACGGGATCAAGCCTCAACATGATTTCAATATGCATATGCTCATCTTTTATTCTTCATCAATTTACCAAAAGACAACAACATCATGCAATAATAGAGCATAGCCATACTTGGCATAACCTCCAATATTGGAACAATCATCATGCTAGCATTCTTGCTACACTATCATATAACGAAATCACACAAATATGGCCAATCAATCACAACCAAGTAACAACCAATGCACTTACCTCAACCGCGTGAGAACGGAGGACGTGAAGACGGTGCTGCCTTCGGTACCAGTCCCCCACCTAAATCATTAAGAACATAAACTAAGACCATAGTAATGAACTGTGAGGACCCGGAATATTTAACTAGTAACACTTAACCTCCAAATGGTTCTAGCATTACTAATTAACATTCTAAGCCTCGATGGACATATGTTTCCCAGAATTGCAACATATGCACATCATCACAAAATTTCACATCATTTCCATACAACATATATCACTAAGTTCAACAACGACATAAAGTAAAGTTATTACAAAAGAGAGCCGACCGGCCAAATAGATCAATATACAAAAATGACAGCGGAAGCAAAAGCGCCATAAGATGGCTAGAACAAAAGTCGACCGGTTAGCCACACACCCACAAGGCAACCGACCGGGCCGCCAAGCTAGTCGCCCATAGCTACCACAACACACTCACAAAAGTGAGGCCCTCGAGCTCACCTTCTTCCTCTGCAACAAAACAATTAAGCATAGCATCTGAGTACAAAGATTGTCTTTGTACCCGCAAGACTGACGTGTGGAATAGCAGACCTATTCATAAACTACATGCAAGCTTATTTAGGTGGAGGTTGAATGTCTCATTTTGCATAAAGCCAACTTTATTTGCAATAATGTAATACATTTCAAAAGCAAGTTTGCAAATCTGTTTTGTTATCAAAGTAACAGTAAGTAAAGATACATACAAGTAACCACCTGGAAGTGACTATCCCAATAGTCACCACAACATAGCACGAATCCCTGATTCGTACCACCCATCAAGTTTTAATTTAAAAGGTTGTAGTCTAACTCTTGAAAGACCTCCCCAAGCGTGTCCATAACCTAGGACGAGGCTATTCGAATAGTTTTAACCCTGCAGGGGTGTACCAATGTACCCACACTCTGCATCGCCTTTAAGCCAAAGCACACTTCCGTAGGTATGCCGGCACGGCTAAGTCCTACGAGACGCTTTCCAATATTGTGTATGAACTACGAGCCGCTCGTATGGGTAGAAACACCATACGCTTACATTGCAAGCCGAAAGACAACAAATCCCATCCCGGGTGAAGTCTTTCGGACACTACAATGCTCCCAACACCATCCCTCCTGCGACCTCCTGCGACCCGGAGCCAATACACGCCAAAGTACTAAGTCAAGAGAGGTCCCATACCCTCTAGTGTGGTTAGCACGCTAAAATGCTTGGTTTAGTGTAACAAGATGTTCGGTCCTTGGTGACTTAGGCACCAATCCAGTCACACCCGAGAATCACACCAACATACCATTGTGCCCAAGTCTAAATCATTTTGCCTTTAGTTTTAGTTTTCACAAGTAGACATGGCACAAGGTGGAAATCATAAATCATAATAAGTTTTGTGTGATCAAGGTTATCGACAAGTCGATAACCGCCCATTTCTACCGAAGCTAAGCATGGCTAAGCAATTAATTCGCAACTACTAAGTGACAAGAGCCCATCCACGAACTCTAACTCACAGCAAGTAACCTAGGCTCATGGTAGTAGAGGATAATCATTTGCTAAGGAAATGCATCTACTAGGCCAACTATTAAAACAAAGTAGCAATGCATACATAGAATTTGTAATCAACATAAATACTTAAAATACTGGGATTAACATGATCAAACTGCTTGCCTTCTTGCTGCTGCTCAATTGGTTGCGGAGGATCGTTCTCGGGATTACCGCAAATGTCGAATCCTAAGCGAAAGTCAAAAGAACCAAGAACAACCAATAAGACGAACCACAAATAAACAAAAAGCAAGCAAAACTTAACCAAATGCGATGAAATTTACACATAAGGTAGAATACGAATATACCTAGACATAGAAACTGGAAAGACCTAATTTGGATTTGTGGTGCAAAGATTTTGCCTAAACATACAATTTCGCCATAATTAACACTGTAGCAAAAATATTTTATAGAAAGATTTTGAAGCTGAAATTTTATGGTAGCTACCTACTGGTATTGAAATAACCCATATAAAATTTCAGGTCATTTGGAGTTAAAGTGATTTAGTTATGATTTTTCTAAGATGCAAAATTGGCATAATGCACTTTCCAGAGCATAAATATGTTCAAAGCTAATTTTACAGATGAAGTATACCAACAGAGGGTTCTCTAGAATTTATCATATATATTTTGCATTTACAGAGAATTACTGGTGCATTTTATAAGTCTCCTAGAATTTTCTAATTGCTAAAAATAGGTACTAACTCATTAATCAAGGTTTCTGTTACAATCTTGGACCTATCATCATTTCTACATTAACATTGGGTTGATAACAAATTTATCAAAGTTGGAATCATTCATTTTGGATATACACAGAGCAAGATATGCATTTTCTAACGTTTTATCCATTTTCGGAATATTCAAAATGACGAAACCAAGTTATTCCTAGTCATACAATTTTACTCACTCGAACATGCTTAAATCCATTTTTATAATGAGCTAAAGTGATAACATAATTTATTCCAGTTGGAATTAACTAAAAAGCAGTTAAAATGAATTAGTTATGAGTTTCTAAAGTTTTTATATCATTTTCAGCTGTCAAACAAATACTTACCAAATACGAAACAACCTAATAGAAGAAAATGACGTGGGCGCTCGGCAGCCCTTGATCCGACATCCTCGGCTCACGCTGCTGAAAAGCGCGCGCGCGCGAACCCTAACGAAACCCACCGTTGGATCAAGATCCAACGGCTCGCCGAGTGTATGCAACCGGCGGTGCGGTTGCTTGGGCCAATCCCACCGCAGATCGGCGGATGGACGGCCCGAACGCACCAACAACCGGATTGTCCGATTGCACACGATCTCGACCATTGATCGCAAGATCGACGGCCCGAGCGGCGAGGGGAACCGGATGGTCGAATGCATGCAGATCCGGGCGCGGATCACAAAATGGACGGCGCTATAGATCGAAGTTCAAAAAGGGTACTGACGAGTGGGACCGCATGTCAGTGACTACGAGTCACGACCGCAACGATTTAACCCACGCGCACAGTGCACTGGGCCCACAAGTCAGCGACCCAGAGAAGGTTTCCGACAGGATTAAGTGCCGACATTTTTATTAATCAATGATTAAGCATTAATGATGTCGAACGATGCGAGTGAAACAGAGATTGATTTAAGAGATTGGGCCCACCGGTCGCTGGCCCAATAATAATGATTAAGACATAATTAACAGCTAATGATTGGTAATTAATGTGTCCTAATGATCTGACGAAAACGGGAGCTTCTGTGCCGGCAAAACCCGAGTGGCTTTGACGGCTTGTCGCCGGCGACTCCGGTCACGGCGGCGCCCACAAACTATCAAAATGGGTTCGCAATAGTGTTGCGGACCCAACGATGGTGACCTCGCGGCGGTGGAGGTTCAGAACGCCGCGAGCCGGAAAACAAAGATGAAGGCCGACACGGCAAAACACGAAAATAGCAAACTGCTCTGCTGCAGTCCAAGGAAGCGAGTGCCATGACTTCTAGGGACTACATAGGAGCTACCTTAACCGAGAGGAGCTCCAAAGATGGCGGGAAGACTTGAACACGATGAAGTCCACCGAGCCAAGAAGATGAAGTGGAAATGAGGTTCGAGCAAAATGAGTGGAACCACATCATTACCACAGCTTCATTATAGCTCAAAGAGGCTCCAAAAGCAAGTAATTGCAAAAGAATCACTTACCTGAGTCGAGAAGAAAGGGGTGAAACCAACGAAAATCTCCAAACTTAAAATTGAGTGATTCCTGTGAATGCAACCCAAAATCAAGTTAGGGGAAATATAAAGGAGGTTGAGGGGTTCAAAAGGGTGCAAGAAATATTGAGGATGAACCACTGGACACCAAGGCTGCCATTGGAGCTCTACGGCCAACAATGGTGTTTTGAGGTGAGAGGTGTTCTTGAGCTCAAACACAGAGAATAGCTAAGTGTGGTGCAAAAGAACACCAGGAGGACCTAGGGGAGCCAATTTATAGGAAGGGGATTAGGGTTTTCGAGCAAGAACATGAGCCCATGGTGAGCTCGGTTCATGCTCCGGTTGTAGACCACGAAATGATGGGAGCAAGTGAGCATGGTGACAATGGAGGAGAAAAGCCTGAGCGCATTTAATGCTCCACAGAGAGACGTTGACGAAAGCAACTTGAGGTGACACCACAACGCCACCCACTCAACCTCTCTCTTTCTGCCATTGCCGCCCGTGCGCTCGAAGAAGCAGAGGAGGAAGAAGAACAGAAAGACGAACGGTGACCGTCGGATCGAAAATGGACGGTCACGATTAAACAAGTTCGCCGGACAGTCCGATTGCTCTCAAGGATCTGGACGGTTGGATTGAGATCCAACGGTCCCTATTGACCAATGCAACCGGAGGGTCCGAATGCTTACACGAACATGGGCCACGCGATCTGAATCCAACGGCTGATATCGCACGCGCGTTTTAAACCGCGGCTCGGTGCAGTTAGGTGGTTCAACCAAGTCAAGTGGCTCGGACTCGAGCCCGACTCGAACCCAATGAATAGTGAATTTGGTTTTTAGGTTTTAATTAAGTGAGACTTTTGAGGATTTATTTGGGGTAGCAAAATAACTCCAAAAATTCTGAAATTTTTACAGGAGCTTGCTGACTGAGACATTGACCTTGTGTAAAATTTTCAGAGAGTTTTATGCCGCGAATAAATCTCCAAAAATTCTACAAGGCTCTGTTTTAATGTTTGACTGAGAGTCAAACAGGTTTGATCGCTCTAAAAATATTCAAACAATTTCTAAAATTGTGGAATTTTTCAGAGGGTCACATACCACCACAGAGACTTAGGAAAATATATCCAGAGGATGATCATAAGATTTGACAAGATTGTTTTTGAAGGAACAGGATTTGTATCAAAAGACTTGTGACTTTGCATTTCCATAAGTCTTGTACAATACTTGTGCAATACAAACAGGAAACACATGATGTAAGAAAAAGTTTTAATTTCTACTCATTTTCTTACATTTGAAACACAAGCCCAAAATTTGGGATGTTACAACTCTCCCCTTACAAGAATCTCGACCGAGATTCCGCTTACTCGGAGAAGAAAGAAGGAAAATCGCACGAAGGCGATCTTCTCGCTCCCAAGTTGCTTCATCTACGGAATGGTTTGACCACTGAACCTTAAGGAACTTGATGACACGGTTCCTTGTTCTCCGCTCGATTCTCAAGAATACGAACAGGATGCTCGCGGTAGGTCAAATTCTCTGTACATCGAGAACCTCCAATGGAGCTTCCTCGGTTGGGACACGGAGGCACTTCTTCAGTGTGAAACATGGAACACATCATGCACACCTCAAGTGCAGTGGTAGCTCCAATCAGACGCGATCGCTCCAACTTTCTCGATGATACGGTAAGGCCCAACATATCGAGGAGCCAACTTGCCCTTGATGCCAAAACGCCGATGGCCCTTCAAGGGTGAGACTTTGAGATACACAAAGTCATTGGGCTCAAAGCTCAACTCACGGCGACGACGATCGCATAGCTCTTCCGCTCGGGTGGGCGTGCGCAGATGCTCGCGGATCAATCGAACTCGACTTTCGCCTCATTAATCGAATCGGGCCGAAAATCGCCGCCACCGCCTCTCGACCAGTTCAATGGGGTTCGCATCTCCTCCCATACAAAGCCTCAAATGGTGCCATGCCAAGATCGCTCGAAAGCTGTTGTTGTAGGAGAACTCAGCAAAGGTAGGCATTTCTCCCACTTCTTCCCATAGGAAAGAACACAAGCACGAGCATATCTTCCAACACTTGGTTGACTCGCTCCGTCGACCATCACCGAGGATGAAAGGTCAGATCAAGTGAAGGCGGGTCCCCATAGCCTCTGCGCACTATGCCAAAACCGCGAGGTGAAAAGCGCACCACGATCGAAATAATCGTCCTCGGTACACCGTGAAGGCTCACAATCCTCGAGACATAAAGTTCGCCAAAGGCCCCACACGGCCGAGTCTTGACAGAAGGAAATGGGCCACTTTAGTCAACTCGTCGATCACGACCCAAATAGCATCATTCCCTTTTGACGAGCGGGCAATCCGGTGATGAAGTCCATGCCAATCGAATCCCACTTCCATTCTCGCACCGCAAGGGTGAAGAAGACTGGCTGACGCCGATGCTCGGCCTTCACCCGACAAAGACACGCCGCACTCGACAACGAACACGCAATCTCGCGCTTCATTCGGGTCCACTGAACCTCGACGAAGGTCCCGATACATCTTGGTAGCCCGGGATGAATAGACAAGGGAGAATCATGGGCTTCGCGAGAATCAAATTCGCAATTCCATGACCTTAGGAACCACAAGACGCCGTCCAACCACACAACGCCATGCTCGTCCTCCGAAAAGCACTTGGCTATCCCATCCTTGATGTTCGCTGATTTGGCGCACACCAACATCTGTCATGTGCGCGCTTTGATTTGGTCCACCAAGGTTGGTTGCACCACCAATGTAGCAAGAGAACCGTGCTCGGTCAAACCCAAATTAAGGCGCTGAAATTTCGAAATGAGAGCGGTGCCGCTCTTGGAGCATCAACATGTTGCAATACACCTTCCGATCGAGTGCATCCGCAACGACATTGGCCTTGCCCGGATGGTACTGAATACCCATGTCATAGTCCTTGATCAATTCCAACCATCTCCTTTGCCTGAGGTTCAGATCTGGCTGGGTGAACAAGTACTTCAAACTCTTGTGGTCGAATACACCTCACAACGGTTACCAATCGTAATGCCGCCAAATCTTGAGTGCATGGACCACAGCAGCCAACTCAAGTCATGAGTAGGATAGTTGAGTTCATGAGGCCTTAATCGCCGCGATGCATAGGCCACAACCTTGCCCTCCCGCATAAGAACACAACCGAGACCACGACGAGAAGCATCACAATAGATATCGAAACTCTTGTGAATATCGGGAGAACAAGCACTGGGCTGAGGTCAACCGCTTCTTGAGTTCCCGAAAACTCACATTACAAGCAAATGACCACTCAAACTTCTTGTCTTTCTTGAGCGATTCACCATAGGCTTGGCAATCTTGGAGAAATTCTCGATGAAGCGCGATAGTAGCCACCAAACCAAGGAAACTCCGCACATCGGTGACCGACTTGGTGACCCCAAGATAGCACATCACCGACCTTGCTAGGATCCACACCACACCTCCCGCTGAAAGAACATGGCCCAAGAACGCCACTTCCTTCAACGAACTCGCACTTGCTGAATTTGGCATACAACGGTGCTCACGCAGCCTTGCCCAACACAAGCTTAAGATGCTCAAAGATGCTCTTCTTCACTCTTGGAGTAGATAAGGATATCATCGATGAATACCACCACAAACCTATCCAAATACTCCATGAATACCGAGTTCATTAGGTTCATGAATAAAGCAGAGCATTAGTCAAACCAAAAGACATGACGGTGTACTCGTAAAGGCCATAACGAGTAGCAAAAGCCGCCTTAGGAATATCCTCGGCCCTGATCCTGACTTGATGATAGCCCAGTCTCAAGTCAATCTTGGAGAAGACTCGTGCTCCGGTCAATTGATCGAAAAGATCATCAATACGGGCAAAGGATACTTGTTCTTTACCGTCACCTCATTAAGCGGACGGTAATCAACACACATGCGCAAGGTCTTGTCCTTCTTCTTCACAAAGATAATCGACAACCCCAAGGAGATGAGCTAGGACGGATAAAACCCTCTCTTGCAGCTCACCCACCGCTTCTTCACTCCTCCAACTCATTAGGAGGCATGCGATATGGCCTCTTAGAAATAGGGGCGGTACCGGGCAGCAACTCTATCACAAACTCCAGATCGCGAACAGGAGGCATCCCTGGCAAATCTTCAGGAAAGACATCCGCGAAGTCCCACACCGTGGGGACGCCGCGAATCTCCAATCGCCGCTTGGCTTCAAGGACATAAAGATGGGGCTCTACAATCGCGCGAAACCCAACCTGTTCACCAAGGGTGGTGAGATAGACAATCTTCCGCACAATCGATTTGCCCCAAGTGTTGGGACAACCAATCCATGCCAAGAATCACATCCAAGCGCGCGAGTCGAGTAGAATAAGATTCGCCAAGAACCCTACGCCTTCGATGTGGATAGGAACATCCCGATACCGTGTCGGCTCTCATTTCCAACCCGAGAGCGAATCAGCGATGGAATCCCAGAGGAACACAGTGAAGCCCACAATCAACAGCAAAAGACCTCGAAATAAAAGAATGCGAGGCCCCAGAGTCAAATAAAACTGTAGCAGGCCGCAAATTAACAAGGAGCGTACCCAACACAACGTCGGGCGCCTCCTGTGCCTCCTCAGCCGAGATGTGGTTGACTCGGCCGCTCCCCAAGCCCGGGGTCTTCTGGTCAGGTGGGTGACCACTCCCTTGCCCGCGTCCTCCATTAGGACGAGGGGCGCTCAGCTTCTTAGGACAACTACTCGCGTAGTGGCCCTTGTCGTGGCGATGAAGCGGTGACGCCGGCCGGGGTTACGGGAACACCTGCTGGCTGGTCGCAGCGCGTGGCGAGTCACGGCCTGCGGAGGACGTGGAGCTGGTGCCGAAGGCCTCGGCGGTAGGGAAGCCTGAGGACGGGCCACCGGTGCAGGTCCAACACGGGGACGAACGAGGCCGGCCTGTGCAGACCGCTGGGCCTCCCACTTGCGCTTGCGGGACTCGCCCAGCGCTCTCGCCTTGTGCTCGGCGATGATGGCCTTGTCCACCAAGGTCCGGAAGTCGGGAAGTCCACGATAGAGAGCTTGTCCCAAGCTCCTCGCACAAACCCTCCATGAACTTCTCCCGCTGGCCTCATCGGTGGCCACCTCGGCAGAGCGCACCTCGCCAAATGGTTGAACTCATGGAGGTACTCGATCCGCATTTGCGCCTGCTTGAGCGCAAGGAACTCCTTCTTCTTCACTTCATCAGCCGGCGGGGACATGGGCCCGACGGAAAGTCGACCGAACTCCTCCCACGAGACCACGTATCCCGCAGTCGCATGGCGAGGAAATTCTCCCACCATGAGAGTGCCGCACCCTCCAACTGATGGGATGCGAAAAGTGCCCGCTCCTGCTCCTGGCACTGAGCAACGTTGAGCTTCCGCTCAATCAGACGCAGCCAATCGTCTGCGTCCAAGGGATCTCGGACCGGAGAAGGTGGGAGGCTGCGTGCGAAGGAACTCCGCAAGTCCCCACGAGATTGGTGACCACCTCCGCATCCAGAGGCACCGAGGGGAGTGGAGGTGTTCTGGCGATGACCTCCAACACCCTACGGTCCTCCGAACGATTGCGTTCGATTTGCATGAGGACTTCCGCCATGGTCGGAGGAGGAAGCTCCTCATCGGGACTACCCACCGATTCCGCCGCCACGTGTCCCACCACCATCCCGATTCACTAAGATAAGTTAGCTACAAGCCCGAGATAAAAGAAGCAAAGAAATGCAAACTCAATAAAAGGGCTCAGGAATAACCACCAAGAGTACAAGACCAAAAATCACCAAATCGACTTCCCGAAACGACTAACCCGTATGGAAGAACGAGTAATCGTTTGAGAAGACCCAAAATTTCAGAACTAAAACCTGGCTCAAAACAGCCCAAAAATCGGGGTATAACCACCTAATAGAGTATAGGCATTAGCTAGTTTCATATCACTTCTTACCCCTTTCATTCCCACAAGTTTTAGTTGTATTTACTTCTCATTTCCTACCTTATTTACTCACCACTAGCTAGCTGTCCAAATTCCTTCCTCCAAGCTCTCATGTTTCTCCCAAAGCCAAGTTAATCGATAAAGGCTAATTTTTGAAAGGAAGAGAGGAACAACTTTTTCAAAACTTAAGTGAGAGTAAGGTGAGATGAGCAAGCTAAGATAGGTAAGGAGTAAAATCTGAGAACTTACTTAAGTTTTCGTAAACTATTTGAAAGTAAGTTTTCAAAGTATCCTAGAGGCGACCAAGCTAGGGGTTTCTTTGTCAAGATGGCTCGATACCAACTTTGTGAGGACCGAATATTTAACTAGTAACACTTAACCTCCAAATGGTTCTAGCATTACTAATTAACATTCTAAGCCTCGATGGACATATGTTTCCTGCACTGCAACATATGCACATCATCACAAAATTTCACATCATTTCCATACAACATATATCACTAAGTTCAACAACGACATAAAGTAAAGTTATTACAAAAGAGAGCCGACCGCCAAATAGATCAATATACAAAATGACAATGAAGCAAAAGCGCCATAAGATGGCTAGAACAAAAGTCGACCGGTTAGCCACACACCCACAAGGCAACCGACCGGCCGCTAAGCTAGTCTCCCGCAAGCTACCACAACACACTCACAAAAGTGAGGCCCTCGTGCTCACCTTCTTCCTCTGCAACAAAACAATTAAGCATAGCATCCGAGTACAAAGATTGTCTTTGTACCCGCAAGATCGACGTGTGGAATAGCGCACCTATTCATAAACTACATGCAAGCTTATTTAGGTGGAGGTTGAATGTCTCATTTTGCATAAAGCCAACTTTATTTGCAATAATGTAATACATTTCAAAAGCAAGTTTGCAAATCTGTTTTGTTATCAAAGTAACAGTAAGTAAAGATACATACAAGTAACCACCTGGAAGTGACTATCCCAATAGTCACCACAACATAGCACGAATCCCTGATTCGTACCACCCATCAAGTTTTAATTTAAAAGGTTGTAGTCTAACTCTTGAAAGACCTCCCCAAGCGTGTCCATAACCTAGGACGAGGCTATTCGAATAGTTTTAACCCTGCAGGTGTACCAATGTACCCACACCTGCATCGCCTTTAAGCCAAAAGCACACTTCCGTAGGTATGCCGGCACGGCTAAGTCCTACGAGACGCTTTCCAATATTGTGTATGAACTACGAGCCGCTCGTATGGGTAGAAACACCATACGCTTACATTGCAAGCCGAAAGACAACAAATCCCATCCCGGTGAAGTCTTTCGGACACTACAATGCTCCCAACACCATCCCTCCCGCGACCTCCCGCGACCGGAGCCAATACACGCCAAAGTACTAAGTCAAGAGAGGTCCCATACCCTCTAGTGTGGTTAGCACGCTAAAATGCTTGGTTTAGTGTAACAAGATGTTCGGTCCTTGGTGACTTAGGCACCAATCCAGTCCACACCGAGAATCACACCAACATACCATTGTGCCCAAGTCTAAATCATTTTGCCTTTAGTTTTAGTTTTCACAAGTAGACATGGCACAAGGTGGAAATCATAAATCATAATAAGTTTTGTGATCAAGGTTATCGACAAGTCGATAACCGCCCATTTCTACCGGCTAAGCATGGCTAAGCAATTAATTCGCAACTACTAAGTGACAAGAGCCCATCCACGAACTCTAACTCACAGACAAGTAACCTAGGCTCATGGTAGTAGAGGATAATCATTTGCTAAGGAAATGCATCTACTAGGCCAACTATTAAAACAAAGTAGCAATGCATACATAGAATTTGTAATCAACATAAATACTTAAAATACTGGGATTAACATGATCAAACCGCTTGCCTTCTTGCTGCTGCTCAATTGGTTGCGGAGGATCGTTCTGGGATTACCGCAAATGTCGAATCCTAAGCGAAAGTCAAAAGAACCAAGAACAACCAATAAGACGAACCACAAATAAACAAAAGCAAGCAAAACTTAACCAAATGCGACGAAATTTACACATAAGGTAGAATACGAATATACCTAGACATAGAAACTGGAAAGACCTAATTTGGATTTGTGGTGCAAAAGATTTTGCCTAAACATACAATTTCGCCATAATTAACACTGTAGCAAAATATTTTCTAGAAAGATTTTGAAGCTGAAATTTTATGGTAGCTACCTACTGGTATTGAAATAACCCATATAAAATTTCAGGTCATTTGGAGTTAAAGTGATTTAGTTATGATTTTTCTAAGATGCAAAATTGGCATAATGCACTTTCCAGAGCATAAATATGTTCAAAGCTAATTTTACAGTGAAGTATACCAACAGAGGGGTTCTCTAGAATTTATCATATATATTTTGCATTTACAGAGAATTACTGGTGCATTTTATAAGTCTCCTAGAATTTTCTAATTGCTAAAAATAGGTACTAACTCATTAATCAAGGTTTCTGTTACAATCTTGGACCTATCATCATTTCTACATTAACATTGGGTTGATAACAAATTTATCAAAGTTGGAATCATTCATTTTGGATATACACAGAGCAAGATATGCATTTTCTAACGTTTTATCCATTTTCTGGAATATTCAAAATGACAGAAACCAAGTTATTCCTAGTCATACAATTTTCTGCTACTGGAACATGCTTAAATCCATTTTTATAATGAGCTAAAGTGATAACATAATTTATTCCAGTTGGAATTAACTAAAAAGCAGTTAAAATGAATTAGTTATGAGTTTCTAAAGTTTTTATATCATTTTCAGCTGTCAAACAAATACTTACCGAAATACAGAACAACCTAATAGAAGAAAATGACGTGGACGCTCGGCAACCCTTGATCTGACATCCTACGGCTCACGCGCGCTGAAAACAGCGCACGCGCGCGAAACCCTAACGAAACCCACCGTTGGATCAAGATCCAACGGCTCGCACGAGTGTATGCAACCGGACGGTGCGGTTGCTTGGGCCAATCCCAGCCGCAGATCGACAGATGGACGGCCCAGAACGCACCAACAACCGGATTGTCCGATTGCACACACGATCTCAGCCATTGATCGCAAGATCGACGGCCCAGGGCGACGAGGGGAACCGGATGGTCCGAATGCATGCAAGATCTGGGCCGCAGATCACAAAATGGACGGCGGCTATAGATCGAAGTTCAAAAAGGGGTACTGACGAGTGGGACCGCATGTCAGTGACTACGAGTCACGACCGCAACGATTTAACCCACGCGCACAGTGCACTGGGCCCACAAGTCAGCGACCCAGAGAAGGTTTCCGACAGGATTAAGTGCCGACATTTTTATTAATCAATGATTAAGCATTAATGATGTCGAACGAAGGCGAGTGAAACAGAGATTGATTTAAGGAGATTGGGCCCACTGGTCAGTGGCCCAATAATAATGATTAAGACATAATTAACAGCTAATGATTGGTAATTAATGTGTCCTAATGATCTGACGAAAACGGAGCTTCGTGCGGAAAACCCGAGTGGCTTTGACGGCTTGTCGCCGCGACTCCGGCCACGCGCGCGCCACAAACTATCAAAATGGGTTCGCAATAGTGTTGCGGACCCAACGGTGGTGACCTCGCCGGCGGTGGAGGTCTGGAACGCCGGCGAGCCGGAAAACAAAGATGAAGGCCGACACGGCAAAAACACGAAAATAGCAAAATGCTCGCTGCGGTCCCAAGGAAGCGAGTGCCATGACTTCTAGGGACTACATAGGAGCTACCTTAACCAAGAGGAGCTCCAAAGATGGCGGGAAGACTTGAACACGATGAAGTCCACCGGAGCCAAGAAGATGAAGTGGGAAATGAGGTTCGAGCAAAATGAGTGGAACCACATCATTACCACACTTCATTATAGCTCAAAGAGGCTCCAAAAGCAAGTAATTGCAAAAGAATCACTTACCTGAGTTTGGAGAAGAAAGGGGTGAAACCAACAAAAATCTCCAAACTTAAAATTGAGTGATTCTGTGAATGCAACCCAAAATCAAGTTAGGGAAATATAAAGGAGGTTGAGGGGTTCAAAAGGGTGCAAGAAATATTGAGGATGAACCACTCGGACACCAAGGCGCCATTGGAGCTCTACGGCCAACAATGGTGTTTTGAGGTGAGAGGTGTTCTTGAGCTCAAACACAGAGAATAGCTAAGTGTGGTGCAAAAGAACACCGGGAGGACCTAGGGAGCCAATTTATAGGAAGGGATTAGGGTTTCGAGCAAGAACATGAGCCCATGGTGAGCTCGGTTCATGCTCCGGTTGTAGACCACGAAATGATGGGAGCAAGTGAGCATGGTGACAATGGAGGAGAAAAAGCCTGAGCGCATTTAATGCTCTACAGAGAGACGTTGACGAAAGCAACTTGAGGTGACACCACAACGCCACCCACTCAACCTCTCTCTTCCTGCCATTGCCGCCCGTGCGCTCGAAGAAGCAGAGGAGGAAGAAGAACAGAAAGACGAACGGTGACCGTCGGATCGAAAATGGACGGTCACGATTAAACAAGTTCGCCGGACAGTCCGATTGCTCTCAAGGATCGGGCGGTTGGATTGAGATCCAACGGTCCCTATTGACCAATGCAACCGGAGGGTCCGAATGCTTACACGAACATGGGCCACGCGATCTGAATCCAACGGCTGATATCGCAACGCGCGTTTTAAACCGCGCTCGGTGCAGTTAGGTGGTTCAACCAAGTCAAGTGGCTCGGACTCGAGCCCGACTCGAACCCAATGAATAGTGAATTTGGTTTTTAGGTTTTTAATTAAGCTGAGACTTTTGAGGATTTATTTGGGGTAGCAAAATAACTCCAAAAATTCTGAAATTTTTACAGGAGCTTGCTGACTGAGACATTGACCTTGTGTAAAATTTTCAGAGAGTTTTATGCCGCGAATAAATCTCCAAAAATTCTACAAGGCTCTGTTTTAATGTTTGACTGAGAGTCAAACAGGTTTGACTGCCTCTAAAAATATTCAAACAATTTCTAAAAATTGTGGAATTTTTCAGAGGGGTCACATACCACCACAGAGACTTAGGAAAAATATATCCAGAGGATGATCATAAGATTTGACAAGATTGTTTTTGAAGGAACAGGATTTGTATCAAAAGACTTGTGACTTTGCATTTCCATAAGTCTTGTACAATACTTGTGCAATACAAACAGGAAACACATGATGTAAGAAAAAGTTTTAATTTCTACTCATTTTCTTACATTTGAAACACAAGCCCAAAATTTGGGATGTTACATGAACCACATAAATTATAAAAGCAAACACAACCTAGCGGTAGCTTGCAACGCGATCCCGACTACAACTCCCTAAATGCTGATTTGTGCCTTCTGTAAACAGTCATGTTCAAAAATTCATATCTTTTCGTACAGGAGTCCAAATTAGGTGTTCTTGGGATTCATTGAAAGGTTATCAAATTAACCAACTAAACCTAGTTGGTGAGCCTTCCTGATTCGGCCATCTAAAATCCTTTTTAAGCTAATTAACAAAGCATCGATTTCACGTCAGACTTTCTGGACAGAGCACTAAAACTATTGTAACTTTCAGCTCGTTTATCCAAATTTTGCATTCTTGCTCTTCCCTAAAAGATACGACAAATATCTACAACATTTGTTATACTGAGATCCTCTAATTCTCCCTTTAACCGATCGCACAAGTTAGATTAGTAAAACCTATCAAAATACTGACAGATTCGCGGAACAGTCTCACCATTAAATTCATAACTTTTGCTACAGAGGTCCACAAAATACGATCTAGCACTTTATTGAAAGCTATTGATGTGCTCTACAACTTCCTAGGAGACGCCCGAGACTGAATCCGCACTTAACTATATCAAAACGTCCCTCTAATGTGATCTGCCCTGAGGCGACAGAATTACCGACATAGAACAAATAAGCGCTAAAACATCTAAACGAGGGGAAAACGAGGTTACCCTTGATGAACCGATTGCCGGGCACGACGAGCACCCACCAGCGAGCCCTCCCCGCGAAGATGGTCTCCTTCCCTCACCTTCCTCTTCCTCCAACAGCCAGCCACCTCCACGCGACTTCCTTCTTCCTCCTAGTCGGCAGGCGTGGAGAACGAACGTTCTTCGCCGGCAGCAAGGGAGACGTGGTGGGGAGGGTGCACGGACCAGGAGGGGTGGCCTAGGGATGCGCACAAGGGGAAGGAGGAGGGTGGCGGCTGCCTAGGGGAGAGAGAGAGGGGAGGGGGTATGGGCGGCTAGGGTTTGGGGGGCAAAAGGGTGCCTTTCCACCTTGGCCGGCCACCATGTGGCATTATGGGCCGCATCCCAGGCCCAGGTTGCCATGAATTCGCCGCTAACCCCTTCTCTATTTGCTTAATTGGTTATTTTCTATTAGGTCATTCTCCCAATTCGATTTCCAGCTACTCGTACCCTTTAAATCTTTAGGTTTTCTCCCGAATCCTATTATGGGGTATTACACTCTACCCCCCATAAACTGAATTCGTCCCCGAATTCTTTCCATGGCTCTACCCGAAGAACAATAACAGCTAGGATTCACGAACAAAACCACACACCTACTGTGAACAATTCTGAATATTGCTCGCGCAAGCAAGACTCTCATTCCCAAGTCATTTCACTCTTGGACCTATGGGATCACACCACCTAGATGGATACCAACGTCTTTCACCTCAACATTAGTCTCGACCTTTACAAGTACACTCAACAGACGGGACTCAAAGGTAAGGTCTTACTTCTTGGCCAATATCTCTAACAAAATCTCAAGCTCCGGACCTCTCATGTGCTCCCTCAGCACCGAAAAACACAAGACATTACGTACACTGCACAACTACTCGAGATGGTCCTAGTGACAGGGAATCTATCCAACACACCTTTGGTTAAACTTCCTTTCAGTACCGAAGTACACCGTCTACACAAAACACATAGAACTCTTGTTCCAACTCTCAGTCGATCACTTTACCTATGCAAGCAGCATCTCCTTTACCAAGGGACGCACAAAGAACTCGCCTATCAACTCACTTATCCGAAGAACTCAACTGAGAACAAAGGAGTCAAAATGCATCCAACTCAAAGCCATCTTCCCTTAGAAGAGCCCAATCCAAAATCAATGGATTTACCACGAATTTTTTTTTTCCACTTTTCAAATAGGTAGTTTAGAAATAAATGCCACACAAGCCAAAAACGAAACACTCGAAAGAAAGAAAAAGAAAACCCAGATTAACCATTTCTTTTTTTTTTCTTAACTGGAAAGAATCACACATATCGTCAAGAACCAACTCAATCTGTAATTGACATCCGTCATAACAACATAGTTCAAGTAACAACTAAGAGAATATTTCACTATCCAAGATCACACCCTTTTTCCACAATCATTCTTTTAGGAATTTAACTTCCTCTAAACTATGGGATTCCAAATCATTGTATCACACGCTAACTCATTACTCTTGAGTTGACAACCTCAAGCTATGCTCAAACCGCAAACATCGTTCATACCCTTGTAGAGAGACTCTACTGACTCTACAATAACATACTCTAGCTAATTCTCTTATCGATAGACTTACTTTGATAGATAATTTTCAATGCTCCTCAACAAAGATTTCACCAAAAATCGCATCGCTCCAACCTGTAAGGAATAATCAATTTGAAATCCACAGCACACACTCTCATTTACTTCATCAAAAGTGTTCTATTAATGATCGTCATACTATTCGAAATCCATTCTTATTCTTCTAGCTCTATACATAATCATGTTGGAAATATGCCCTAGAGGCAATCATAGAGATGATTGTATTTCATTATGTTCATAACTTTTGATAATATGTTATCTTGTTCCTTGAATGAATCATCAGTTATATAGATCAATGAGTATGTGACTTGTTGGTGAAACTCTTTATCTTATATGATGTCGTTCTAAAAGTATCCCTAGTCGAATGTCACTGGTCGGAACACCAGTGACTCCACGACTAGTACATGTATTGATTGATGACCATGTTTCACCGGTCATGGATATAGAGATATCGAATCAATAATGTGGACACATGTTAGAGAACATAGTGTTGGATAAGACCCACCTTGAGACACTATTGAGATTGTTATGATTCTATGTGTCGTTAGTTGGTCTCAAGCAATGATGATGTATAATCCTTAGACCTGAGATCAGCATGGTTTCCTACATGCGTAATAGCACTCTTAGGGGTTGCCAAACGCTACTCCGTAACTGGGTAGTTATAAAGGTAGCTTTCGGGTATGCTATGAAACATGTGGAGGAATGTGACTGATCGGATATGGGATTTGCCCCTCCTAACATAACGGGAGAGATGTCTCGGCCCTCGTTGTAGTTGAATAAAGAAAGTGCATGGCCATGCCACTAGTGGTCGAAGTGTCGACCACACGAAGTTATTCGACACTTGATCGAGAAAGTATTGAACAGTCCATGGATGACATATTATCTCACCTGGAGTTCAACCAGATGTCGTGAGGCAAAGGGAGAATACATAAGCAGGTCGTTCAGTTGCCGAGGTCGTAGACTGGTCGAAGTCGTATGGAGATACGACCTAGTCGAAGACTACTCGGACATAATCACCAACTGGTCGTAAGGAGTTGCAAACTGGTCGTAGTTAGATACTAACTGGTCGTAAGGAGTTACGAACTGGTTGTAACTGATTATGAACTGGTCGTGACTAAGTACGAGCTGGTCGTAAGTGATAAGGACCTGGTCGTAGATCATATTGCATTAAGGTTCGTCCGATATATTCTGTGTGTGTTCGGGAATCGTTATGTGCTGCTAGGTACCGCTAACGACTCGTGATCGGGAAAGAGTTTCCGAGTCACAACCGATTACACACGAACCTATAGGGTCACACACTTAAAGGGCAAGGATTTGATTTGGATGGAGATCCGAATTCTTATAGGCCACGAGTTCCTAATGGGCCTTCTGTTCGGAACCCATTATGGATGCCTATATTTAGAGAGGTGGTGGCATGGGGTGAAGTGATCGATCGAAAAATCCCGAAACCCTAATAGCCACGCTCTCCTCAACCACGCCGTCGGCGCTAGCACTCCTGCGCGTGGTGTCCCTGCCCCGTACGTGTGGATACCTTGGAGGTGTTGTTGCGAAGCATCAGCACTAAGGACGATCCGCAACTCACGACGACCTCAGGAGCTGGAGGAGAACTTGCGACGTTCGTCGGAGTAGGAGGAGAAGACGCGCAGCAAGTACGACTACGACTGCATCAACTCGCTACATCGACTCTACTTCCGCTACGAGTCGGCGCGTCTAGTGGTAATCTCGTGATCTATTACTTGCGGTGGTTCCTTGGTTGCACCGTAATTTTTTTTTGTTTGTGCTATCGTAGCCTTGCCGCGATCCTTCAGTGGTATCAGAGCCATCCCGCTTAGTTTTAGATTCAGATTAGATGCATATGGTGATATGCGGGGAGTCATAGATGTGATCTATTTCTATTTCTGTTGGTTGTTCTATGTGATAGATCGTTCTTGGCGATGGTCGATATGATCATCCAAGCGCGGTGGTCGTAAGTGTAACACCCCAGCTCAGCATTGAGCCTGGAATGATACTAAAATTAAATTAAACTAAACTAAAACCAATTATAAATTTTTTGGAAAACCTCCTTTGTATAGTCAGCTATACCGAGGTTCCAACAATTAATCATGGCATTTATCTATATCTTCATAATCAGGTTCATTCAAGCATGCAGGATAATCTCATAAACATAACCAAAAATTGCTATTCTCATTATTACAGTTAATCTGAAACTCAAACCATCCATAAGTAATTCTTAAGATTGAGTGGTAGTGCGTGCATCCAAACATCTACTCCCTCCCATGCATGCGGGTCTTGCAGCTTGTACCTAAAACACATCAAAGCAAGAGTGAGCCCAAAGACTCGCAAGTACCAACAAGGCTAAGCAAGTTATCGTTCATAGCATCAACAATCCAAGATAAACAATGCACCAAAGTATAGCCTTCATGCTCATGTGAATGCAACCAATGCAATGTACCTTTTCAACTTTATCTCTTTCGCATTTTACCGTAATGCGGGTACACAACCGTCATTGATACCCTTGCTCGTGCCCTCCGCACAGGGACCAAGAGCCTATACACCACACGTATAGGGACCTTTGCCCATCATCATAATGATGGGGACCTCTTTTCTCATTGCCCACATTCCACGAATGTGGGGACCTCAAGCCCGTCATCTACATGACGAGGACCTCGAACATGCATAGTCACCACGTGACCAATCCACCAACATGATTGCATTGATCATACATATGGATTCACAACAACGACATACATGAATAAACTCATTCATACTTCTAGCATTCATCACCATTGACATTTGTAGCATTCCAGCATCCATGAATATCACATATACTCATTAAACTAGCAAACATGAATATTCCTTCATGAATAACATTTAATCATTTCTCATTATCATGTAAGCAATAGCAACATGCGGTAGAACCATTTAACCATAACTAATAGTCATCAAGATAAAACAAGAACTCATCTCATAAACAGCAAGCATGGCTATACTTGTCAAGATACATCACAATCACATCATGCAAGCATACATATATAATAGCCCGAATACTTGCCTCAACCGTGCGAGTACAGTGGACGCGAAGAGGGCGCTGCCCCTGGAATCACGCTCCCACCTGAACATAAAGACATCCCAATCTAAGACCAACATACTGGACCCAAAAGCATAAAAACAACACAAACGAACTCGCTAAACTCCCAAACATTTTCCAATCTTCCAATTCCTAGCGATCGCTTTGGTGATCACTGCGGACAGTCAACTTATAAAATTCATAACTTTCTGCTCAGGGGTCCAAATAAGGTGTTCTCAGACTTTTTGGAAAGGTAATCCAATTACCTAAATAAACTTAGTTGGGGAGCCCTTTTGATTCTGCCAATTACTACCTCTACCAAGCCAACCTACAGAGCAACAATTATCACGTCGGGTTTTCTGGACAGATCACTAAAACCATCATACCTTTTGCTACGAAAGTCCAAATCTTGCGTTCTTTATCTCTCTGAAAAGGTATGGAAATTACCTACATTTTTCGTTATATTAAGATCCCCTGATTCTCCCTTTAAATACCAGTTTTAACCAGATTCCTACAGACTGCCAGAAACTGACAGATTTGCCGGGCAGCGATACTAAATAAATCATAACTTCCTGACCGTTAATCGGATTTGGGTGATCTTGGTGGCCACTGAAAGCTAAGAACATAACCTACAACTCTCCAGGAGACCAAAACCCCTGATTCGGCCTCTAAAGACAAGAAACTGGCCGCGCAACATTCTGGACAGAATGCAATCTAAAAGAAATCGGTGACCGATCCACAAAACGAATTCATAAACGCTTCTAATACAAAAGATTCAGCGGGGGAAGGGTCTTCATTACCCTAGTTGCCGCTGAAGATCGCGACTCCGGATGGGATCCATCTTCCTTCTCTTCTCCCCTCTTCTTTCCCTCTTCTCTTCCTTCTTGGCCGGCCACAATGGAGGACTAGGGGGTGAAGCCGTGGAGGAGGGGCTGGTGGAGGGGAGGTTGCGCAAGGGGGGGGGAGAATTTCGGCCACCAAAGGGGAGGAGGAGGAGGAGGGAGTGGAGGGGTGGGGTGCGGCTAGGGTTTGGGGGAGGAAGTGGCGCCCCCCTTGGCTGGCCACCCCCCTTTCCCCTCATGGGCCAAGCCCAAGGCCCAGGTTGGGTTAACTCTGCGAAAAACCCCCTCACAACTGTTGAATTTTGAGTATTTACTAGAAGGTCCTTCCCAAATTTCCATTTAATTCTCTCCGAATAAATAATCTTCCGACTACTAGCTTGTCATGCTTATCGGGTATTACATAATTTCTCTCTCGAATAGTGTATAACCCCTCTATTTGATATTCGGTTATTACATTCTACCCCTTAAACAGATTCGACCTCGAATCCCAACACGCTCTATGCGAAAGAACAACCACGATCGAGAACGAAGAACGGTAACCACGCACTGTTGTGAACAACACCAAGAAAAGCTCAAGCAAGCGAAACTCTAATTTCCCAAGTAGCCTCTCCTCGGACTAAAGAAACCACAACACAACGACGTAACACGACGTCTGAGCTAACACTCAACCCGGTACTTCCAGGTACAATCATCGGGCAAGACTAGAAGGTAAGACCTCACTCGATGGTCATCGGCGCAAACGAAACCTCAAACTTTGGATCTCCTAGGTACTCACTCAACACGAGAACAAACAAGACGTTACGTACTCCGCGCACGGACTCGCGACAGTCCTAGCGATACGCCAACTAGCGAAAACAACCCAATGTACCTTGGGGCAACCCCTAGTGGTACCAAACCACGCGACATGCGCATGAAACACCGAACTCTTGTTCCACCTCTCAATCGAACTTTGCACCCAAACAAAGATCTCCTCCTTTAACGAGGACACACAACAAAGACTCGCTTTAAACACACTCTTTACCGATATAGCCCAACTGAAAATGAAGGACTCTCATCGCAACCAAACGTTACCAACTCGGTACTAAAAGAGTCAAATTCGAATCGAAGATTCATCACGAAAATCTTTCCACCTTCAAATTAGAAAATTTGCAATTAAACACCACGTCCACCAAAGGAAAATCACTCGAATAACCAAATCCATCATTTCTTTTATTCTTTCTGAACTGAGAAGAACCACACATACCATCATAAAGCCAAACTCAACTTTGCGAAAGACAATGGTCAACAGCATAGAACTTAAATGAAAATCAGAAAAACGATTCACTTCTTGAGGAAACATCAATTTAACAGTTTCTCTTTTAAGACCAAAATTTCCCTCAAGTTATGCAATCCCAATCATCGCACAACACACTAACTTGTTACTCTTAACTTGGCGATCTCAACGCCAAACCCAAATCAAAACACCTTGTCAACACCTTTGAAAAGGGACTCTGATGATCTCACAAAACATTCTCTAACCGATTTTCTTTACTGACAGAATTACTTTGATAGATAACTTCTGATGCATCCCAAAATGGATCTTCACACGTAATCACGTTACCTCAATCCTCAAGAATGGACAACTCGGAATTCACATCACATATTCTCATGTATTTCATAAAAATATTTCTATCAATGACCATCCCACTGTTCGAAATCCACCCTTATACTACTTTTTCACATTATCAATGGGCGTTTAAAGTTCTAGCACAACAATGCAAAGCCCAAATTTAACCTCCAAGACTCTTGCAACGAAATTCTCATATAAAGTATAGGGAAATCCTCATATTAAATTCCTAAAAAATCCACAATTCCAACATACTCACTCATTAAAATCATCATGAAAATATTTTCTTGACCAGTTAACCATTACAAGGATTATAACTCTCAGAAGGTTACACATTTAGAGCCAAATCACTCTTGACATTACTCAACATTTTCCATTATCCCATTATTTGACATGACGATTCGATTACTTTATAATCCTACTCTCATTAAACCACGTCATCAAGTTTAACTCTCATAGCCTTGCAATACTACCAAATTGTAATACTCTATAAAATTGATCAATATTTCTATACTTTCAGTAATTCTAATGTTCCGCCCGAAGTGAACCGGAAGATCTTGGACCACACTCACTATAGGTTCTACTAGCTGTAACAATGCAATCAGTTTAACCTCATAAGACAAACTTCCATTGAGTTAGACTTCTCTCAAAGAACTATATTACGAAATTATTTCATCCTCCAGCGCTCATCGAATAACTTACAACCCACAGTTTCACCACTACAATTATTCAACACCTCAAAAGACTCAGGTGAAACGAATAGGTTGATTCTTCCTCAAAAGAAAGAGCGAATGGAATCAATTTTTCAACAACTTGGAAAACATGTGCCACTTAGGCCAAGAACTCGAAAGAAAAAACATAAAGGAAAGTCAATAGTCAAGGGCTCAAGCCCTACTGAAAGCGAATACCAAACCACAAAAGAGAAGAACGTAATACCCTTTGAACATTGATAAACCCTTATGGAACAACTGCATAAAGTTTAAGTACTCTCAAATAAACTGCAAGATGCGAAACGACTTAAATCTCAAACACTTAACTTCTCTCCTTCCTTCAACAAGGATAGTTATTTTCGGTGATTATTACATCACCTTGCCAGCTTAAACAAGATAAGCTCTTATGACCAAATCATAGGAACAACTTGAGAACCAATAAAATCTTTCAACATATCACTTTGCTCAAAGCAACTCAATCACCACATAACTCAAGAGGTCCAAATGATCCCCATCGCAAAACTCGAAACACTCTTACAAAATCCAATTTAGGAAAGACGATCAAATTACTTTACTTCTAAAAGAATCATCACCACACACTCAAGTCACCATCTCTTGCAAATAATCTTACTAACATCAGAATAATATACTCTGAACACGAATATTTATCATCAACTATTCCATTAGAAAGGCCCGAGAGTTTCACCAAATTGTTCCATACTACCTTTGCATGCCATCTTCGAAATGAGAGTATACCCAGAACCATACAACCTCACTACATCGACCTGTTATGTTTAGAAGGGGTCTACTACACAATTGAAAAGCTCCTACCAAAACTCTTTCATTAAGGACACATTATCATCCGATTATTTCACAATTATGTGGGCATAAGCCCATATCAGTTCAACTCTTAACGATGCTCATCATCAACTTCAACACACAACATGCTTATTCCACAACCATTGTTGTTATCAATCAAGCTTCATTATGAAATCTAGTTGCTACCTACTTTTATTCCCAAATCACATGGACATTAACAAACACGTATCCAATGTTCCTCCTCATATTTGGATTTCAGCAAAAATACACTAAAACTTCAAAATCGAAATCTTCTATCGATCAAAAGTCTTAACAACGTTACAACCAAATTCATCGCGTCATTCTATACGGAAGAACTACATAGAACTCCTTTCATAAATTCTAGATCCACCGATATTCAATCCAATCAACCGGTTATACAGTTCCAAAGATCTAATCATACTAAGGAATACGTAAATCTGTATTCCCTCTAATTTTCTTTCCACACAATTAAATTAATCCATGGGAACCAAAGAACCCAACAAGTTTAGCAACCTAAACAGTTTTAATGACCAGACTAGTTCATCAAGTTCCATACTTCTTGATATCTCTCAATCACTACTCATATATACCGTTCATCAAGAACTAGGAAAAGACAACATCAACTTAATCAATTTCACTTCCAAGATTACTAATTAATATTAATTTTGCACCATACCACCGTCTCAACTTGATACCCATACCAAATCAAGTTATTTGATTACAATCTCTTATTTAACCATAACGTGGCATCACAAAAAGATTTTAACAATTTCCAACAGAACAGAAATGCCTTAAACTTCAACACTCGGTATAATCCAAAAGGAACACATAGGGCCAAAGCTTCTCATGCTAACAAACTTGCAACTTCAAACTCTCAATACCCAACTATCAAACAAATAAATGAGTCATTCTTTGCTAAAGAGAAAGAAGGAACAACCAAGGAATTATCGATAATTGTCAATTGAGAAAGATCACAAGTAGCAAAAGCGACTCAACAGTCGGAAAAAAACAATACTTGTTTCAGAGAACCATTAGAGACCAATGAAACACAACATCTACCATGAACCACGAACCCAAGAGAAAATCATCATCCACCACAGATCAAGAATTTGCCAAGATTGAGGTCAAGAAAGAAAACAACTTTCTAAAGCAGCTCACGCTCAACTCCTGCAACTATGGTATTCGGGGTAACTACTCTATTCGTCTACCACGAACGGTGGTATAACCTGACAAATTCCAAGGTCACAACCACGGCCTCCACTTCTTAATAACCTTATCGACACACATAAACAATATAATCAAATATGATTATACATGATCATCTCATGGCAATCATAGAATAGATTCATAGATATAGAATATCATAACCTATCATAACATAGATTAACAACAAGAAAGATAGCACAGAGGCAATTCAACAATTGCTCAACAAATAAAACATATCAACAGATAATGCGAAGCAATGTAATTCCCAATCCCACCTACAATTGCACAAAGTGTGTCAATTTAATATTTTCTATTAACCACGGACCTAAAGCCCGCTCGATACCAATCAGAACACCCTCAAAGATTGAGCCCGGAATGATACTAAAATTAAATTAAACTAAACTAAACTAAGACCAATTACAAATTTTTCGGCAAAACCTCCTTTATATAGTCAGCTATACCGAGGTTCCAACAATTAATCATGGCATTTATCAATATCTTCATAATCAGGTTCATTCAAGCGTGCAGGATAATCTCATAAACATAACCAAAAATTGCTATTCTCATTATTACAGTTAATCTGAAACTCAAACCATCCATAAGTAAATCTTAAGATTGAGTGGTAGTGCGTGCATCCAAACATCTACTCCCTCCCATGCATGCGGGTCTTGCCAGTTGTACCTAAAACACATCAAAGCAAGAGTGAGCCCAAAGACTCAGCAAGTACCAACAAGGCTAAGCAAGTTATCGTTCATAGCATCAACAATCCAAGATAAACAATGCACCAAAGTATAGCCTTCATGCTCATGTGAATGCAACCAATGCAATGTACCTTTTCAACTTTATCTCTTTCGCATTTTACCGTAATGCGGGGTATACAACCGTCGCCAGATACCCTTGCACGTGCCCTCCGCACAGGGACCAAGAGCCTATACACCACACGATAGGGACCTTTGCCCATCATCATAATGATGGGGACCTCTTTTCTCATTGCCCACATTCCACGAATGTGGGGACCTCAAGCCCGTCATCTACATGACGGGGACCTCGAACATGCATAGTCACCACGTGACCAATCCACCAACATGATTGCATGATGCACATGAACAAACTTTAAACCATCATACATATGGATTCACAACAACGACATACATGAATAAACTCATTCATACTTCTAGCATTCATCACCATTGACATTTGTAGCATTCCAGCATCCATGAATATCACATATACTCATTAAACTAGCAAACATGAATATTCCTTCATGAATAACATTTAATCATTTCTCATTATCATGTAAGCAATAGCAACATGCGGTAGAACCATTTAACCATAACTAACAGTCATCAAGATAAAACAATAACTCATCTCATAAACAGGCAAGCATGGCTATACCGTCAAGATACATCACAATCACATCATGCAAGCATACATATATAATAGCCCGAATACTTGCCTCAACCGTGCGAGTACAGTGGACGCGAAGAGGGCGCTGCCCCTGGAATCACGCTCCCACCTGAACATAAAGACATCCCAATCTAAGACCAACATACTGGACCCAAAAGCATAAAAACAACACAAACGACCTCGCTAAACTCCCAAACGTTTTCCAATCTTCCAATTCCTAGCGATCGCTTTGGTGATCACTGCGGACAGTCAACTTCTAAAATTCATAACTTTCTGCTCAGGGGTCCAAATAAGGTGTTCTCAGACTTTTTGGAAAGGTAATTCAATTACCTAAATAAACTTAGTTGGGGAGCCCTTTTGATTCTGCCAATTACTACCTCTACCAAGCCAACCTACAGAGCAACAATTATCACATCGGGTTCTCTGGACAGATCACTAAAACCATCATAACTTTTGCTACGAAAGTCCAAATCTTGCGTTCTTTATCTCTCTGAAAAGGTATGGAAATTACCTACATTTTTCGTTATATTAAGATCCTCTGATTCTCCCTTTAAATATCAGTTTTGACCAGATTCCTACAGACTGCCAGAAACTGACAGATTTGCCGGGCAGCGATACTAAATAAATCATAACTTCCTGACCGTTAATCGGATTTGGGTGATCTTGGTGTCCACTGAAAACTAAGAACATAACCTACAACTCTCCAGGAGACCAAAACCCCTGATTCGGCCTCTAAAGACAAGAAACTGGCCGCGCAACATTCTGGACAGAATGCAATCTAAAAGAAATCGGTGACCGATCCACAAAACGAATTCATAAACGCTTCTAATACAAAAGATTCAGCGGGGGAAGGGTCTTCGTTACCCTAGTTGCCGCTGAAGATCGCGACTCCGGATGGGATCCATCTTCCTTCTCTTCTCCCCTCTTCTTTCCCTCTTCTCTTCCTTCTTGGCCGGCCACAATGGAGGACTAGGGGGTGAAGCCGTGGAGGAGGGGCTGGTGGAGGGGAGGTTGCGCAAGGGGGGGGAGGGGGAGAATTTCGGCCACCAAAGGGGGAGGAGGAGGAGGAGGAGTGGGGAGTAGAGGGGGTGGGGTGCGGCTAGGGTTTGGGGGGAGGAAGTGGCGCCCCCCTTGGCCGGCCACCCCCCTTTCCCCTCATGGGCCAGGCCCAAGACCCAGGTTGGGTTAACTCTGCGAAAAACCCCTTCACAACTGTTGAATTTTGAGTATTTACTAGAAGGTCCTTCCCAAATTTCCATTTAATTCTCTCCCGAATAAATAATCTTCCCGACTACTAGCTTGTCATGCTTATCAGGGTATTACATAATTTCTCTCTCGAATAGTGTATAACCCCTCTATTTGATATTCGGATTATTACAGTAAGGTGATTGATGATCGTTATTCTGTGATCGTGCGTTCATGGTCGTATCACGACTTGCCTCTACCGGTCGGGTTTCCGCCATAGGGGCAGACAGTGATCGTAAATCCATGGAGCACGCGAAGATCAATCTGGTTGATCGAATCAGAGTTGCAATCGGAAAGGGTTAATGTGATTGATCCAATGCGATTTACATGGACAGATCAGTAGATTGGATCTACATTGTCCGAAAATTTTCGCATACAGGGGCATTGGCCGAGCAGGACCTTAGAATATAGATAGGGCTTCCGTCCTTTTGGTGCGGGTTGCCACTCCTGTGGATTAGGACCTTAACTTGGTTTTTGGTTTTGCTAATTCATGCCATACGTTAGATAGAATGCGATTCTATGCCTAACTTGTTTTTGCAGGATTTTGTGAATAGTATGACTCGTAATGTATGAGATACATGTATGTGTGTAATGTTCATGACCTGCGTGTCATGCTTATTGCAGCCCAAGGCTGTCTATATTTGTATAACGGCCTGCGTGTCGACTTGTGATGCCTTTTTCACCCTTTGTATTTTATCACTAGTACTATTAGCAGTAATGGTTTAGTGGGAGTACTTGGAGACATGGCGCACAGGAAGCACGGCGATGGAGATCACCTTATGGAAGGGTCATACTATATCACAATACAATATGATTGTCTGTGGATGCTTTTCTTTTGTTTATTTATTTCTATGCATGTTATTTAATTGCTTTGAATGCTCTTAACATGGTAGAAGTAAAATTCCCTTACTTAATATTGAGTTAAAATTGATGCCCTCCCAATTTGCTGCACCATCCAAAGTCTTGTATTTTAATGGTAGGTCTTGCCAAAGCAGAGTGCCATTAACTCTCCTTGACTAGATGGGTTTGTGTCAGACACTTACACGCTTAGCATTGGTCTAACTTGACAAGGTCATCATAACGGTTGTGGACCTTGGGGCATAGGGTTGGGTACTGGAGCATAGAGATGCTGCCCAACAACAAGAGTCATATAGAGATATGATTAGCAAAGGGTTGCTTACCATATTCACTAATCTTCTAGCAGTGATGCCAAAGCTTACTAGGAGATTAATTAATTATGGGCCTTGAATCACTAGAATGTCATAAGAGGGATATGGTATTTAGTGGGACTATCTTTATTAAATTGTTTAATATAAGTTACTTTTGAACATATATCTTAGTTTTGCATATTTTATGTTGTAGATCATGGCACCAATCTTTGTACCTACATCCAGCTTTGCTTTATGCTCGATACTTGATAAGGAAAAACTGAATGGAACAAATTTTATGGATTGGTCCCGCAACCTAAGAATTGTTCTTAGGCAAGATAAAAAGGAATATGTTCTAGAGGAACCAATTCCGGATGTGCTCACTGAAAATGTCTGCTACTCTTAAAAGCGCCTATAAAAGGCATGTGATGAGTCCCTTGATGTTAGCTGCCTCATGCTTGTCGCTATGAACTCAAACCTTGACGTATAGTTTGAGAACATTGAGGCCTATGATATGATCATGGCGCTCAAAGGCATGTTTGAGACACAAGCAAGAACCGAGAGATATGAGATCTCAAAGAACTTGTTTGGGTGTAAGCTAGCCGAGGGTAGTCCGTGAGCCCACATGTGATCAAGATGGTTGGTTACACACGAGCTTGGAAAACTTGGTTTTCCACTTAGTCAAGAGTTGGCTCTGATTTGATTCTTGCTTCGCTTCTCGCAAGCTATGGGCCGTTCATTCGAACTTCCATATGAATAGTTTAGACAAGAATCTCACCAATCGCATATGATGCTCAAGACTGCAGAAGACAGCATTAAGAAAAGCAACAGTCATGTGATGATGGCGCAAAAGAGTACGAGCTTCAAGAAGAAGGCTAAGACTAAGGTCAATGGAAAGGGCAAGGCTAAAACTTCGGATAAGATCCAAACCAACAAGCCTAAGCCCAAGACTAAGTCTGGCCCGACTCAAGAGAATGAATGCTTTTACTGCAAAGAGCTAGGACATTGGAAGAGGAACTGCAAGAAATACCTGGCTGATCTGAAAAAGAATGGTGGGACTAAACCTTCCACTTCAGGTATTAATGTTATAGATGTTTTTCTTGCTGATTCTTCTGTTAACTCATGGGTATTTGATACCGGATCAGTTGCTCATATTTGCAATTCGATGCATAGTCTAACAAGGATTAGGAGAGTTGCAAGAGGCGAAATGGATCTTCGTGTCGGGAATAAAGCAAGGGTTGCTGCATTAGCCGTCGGGACCTTGCCATTACTTTTGCCTTCAGGATTTATTATGGAATTAAATAATTGTTATTACGTTCCAGCCATGAGTAGAAACATTATCTCTGCCTCATGTTTGATGGCAGAGAGTTATAAATTCATTATTGAGAACAATGGTTGTTCTATATTTATGAATGAAGTGTTTTATGGCTATGCACCTGTCTTGAATGGGTTGTTTATTTTAAATCTTAATGTTGCACCCGTCTATAATATTAATGCGAAAAGGCATAGGCCTAATAACATGAATTCCACTTTTATTTGACATTGTCGTTTGGGTCACATAAGTGAGAAACGTATGAAGAAGCTCCATGATGATGGAATTCTAAACTCATTTGATTTGGAATCATTTGAAACGTGCGAATCTTGCCTACTCGGAAAAATGACCAAGACCTCTTTCACCGGTCGAGTTGAGAGGGCGTCCGACCAGTTGGCACTCGTACATACTGATGTGTGTGGACCAATGAGCACGATAGCTAGAGGTGGTTTTCAGTACTTCATTACCTTCACCGATGACTATAGTAGATATGGATATGTCTACTGTAATATCTCGAAAGTGAGATAAGCGAATCGCCGGGAGAGATTTAATTAATCGGGAGAGAATAAATTGAATCGGGAGAGTGTTTCTTTCAACAAATCACCAAATCAGAAAATAAGAGGGGGTTTTCCGCATTTGTATGGCAACTCGGGCCCTGGGCCTTGGCCCATGTGGGCTGGCCGGCCAAAAAGGGGGGAGGCGCCACCCCCTCCCCCAAACCCTAGCCGCCCCTACTCCCTCTCCCTCTCCCCCTCCCCTCCACCCTTTGGCCGCCACCTCCCTCACCCCTCCCCTCCTCTCTTGCACCCTCCTCCCTGGCTGCCTCTTCCCTTGCGCCCCTCCCAAGTTCCCCTCCAAGATCCACTCCTTTGTTGGCCGGCCAAGAGGAAGAGAAAAGAAGGGAAGAAAAGAAGAGAAGGGAAGAAGGAAGAGAAGAAAGGGAGAGGGAAGAAGGATCCGCAACCGGGAACTCGTGGTGATCATCATCACGCAGCGTGCCTTCGCTGCTTCGGCAAGGGTAACCTGTGATTCTTTGTTTTGGGGTCGTTTTCTAGTTGTACATTTTCGGTTGTCAGTTCGTCGGTTTTCTGCAGCAGAGAAGATTGTTGATTTTGATTAGGTTAGACGCAGAATTGGGTCTGGCTGTCTCCTAGAAAGTTGTAGATATCGTAGTTACCTTTCATTGCCGACAAGAATCAAGTCATTCGGACTTCGGTAGCCAAAGTTATGAATTTCTTAGTATTTCTGTGTTTCTGGAGAGAAGCAGAATTGCTAGTGTTGGTTAACCTGATAGAAGCGCTTATTTAGAGGGGTTTCCAGAGGGTCTCACCATAACGACAAACTAGGCTAATCCTCTTAGCTTTCAGGAAAACTAAATATCACTAAATTCGGACGAACGTAGAGAAAGTTATGATAGTTTCTTTGTCGCTGTCCAGAAACCCGACGTGAAATGTTTGCTCTGATTATATAGATTGGTAGGACTGGTAGATGGCCGAATCAGAGGGTCTCCCCAACTAAGTTTATTTAGACATTTTAACTACCTTTCCAGAATGTCCAAGATCATCCTATTTGGACTCTGAGCAGAAAGTTATGAATTTTGAAGTCTGCTGTCTGCAGTGACCGATCGCTAGAAATTAGAAAAGTTAGAAATGATAAGAAGTTAGCGATTTCGATGGTAATGTTATGTATGATTTTGGTCCAGTATGCTAGTCTTAGTTTGGGGTTATCTTCTTGTCCAGTGGCAGCGAGATCCCAAAGGCAGCACCTCTTCGCGCCCACCATTCTCGCACGGTTGAGGCAAGTGCATCGTTTGTATTTTGGTTGTGATTTGCTTGGATATGAATGCGTGTTGATGCATGTTAGTGTCGTATGGCTGTGATCAAGCGTGCATAACAAGAATGGTGAATGTTCAAAGTATGGCTTTGCATTATCCATAAATGTCGCATCGCTTTTGGTACTTTGATGATGAATAGTATTGGTACATGTGCATATTAATATCATGTGGAGACCGGTCTTGTGAGGACCAAGTATGCACAACTTTGAAGAATTTATTTGATGAAATGATTATGAGGAATGATCCGCTTGCAAGTATTCGCTATTTTATATGTAAGCTTGCAAGATGGGATTGTGATGTATCTTGACAAGATAGCCTTGCTTGCTCGTTAATGAGATGAATTCATCGTTTTATCTTGATGATCGTTAGTTATGGTTAAATGGTTCTACCGCATGTTGTTATTGCTTACATGATAGTGAGAATATGATGTATTCTCGCTTATGCATATGTTATCATGGTTCATATGCATGTTGAGAGCATACAGTGCCCTGGTCACGTGGTGACCAAGCATATCTGATTGAGGTCCCCGTCATGTAGATGACGGGCTTGAGGTCCTACATTCGTGGAATGTGGGTTATGAATATAAGAGGTCCCCATCATTAAAGTGATGGGCAAAGGTCCCTATACATGTGGTGTATAGGCTTTTGGTCCCCGTGCTGTAAGGCACGAGCATGGGTATGCAATGACGGTTGCATACTTCATTCACGTAAAATGCAAAAGTTAAAGAGAAAGAGAAAGTGCACCTGAGCATCTTGCATCGCATGAGCATATGACATGTTTTTATTTGAGATGGTATATGAATGTTGATGATTACGGTAGTCTATGTTATTATGGCCATTTAATGTACTTGCTGGGTCTTTGGACTCACTCTTGTTGTTGTTGTGTTTTTAGGTACCCCCTTTACAAGAACGGCATGCATGGGAGGGAATAGAAGTGGTTGCACAATGGCACGAACTACTCACATTTGGACTGATAGATAGATAAATTAGTAGTTGAGTAATTGCATAAAGGATTTCTTATGATTACTCACTATGCATGCTATAATTTGTAATAGAGTTGATTAGAGGATTATGTTTGTCATTCTGTTTATGTTTTAGTTGTTTAGCATGCTATGGAAGTTGTAGTGATGATTAGCATAGTTTTGGCTATCTCTTGTTTATGCTGGAGGTTGGATCAATTAATTATTGTTATATTTAAATGTTGGAACCTCTAGTCTAGTAACTAAACAAAGGAGGTTCTGTCAGATTTTTAGAGATTTGTTTCAGTGTTAAAATTGTTATTGTGTTGGTTTAGTAGCATTCCAGGCTCATGTGGGGTTGGGGTGTTACAGTTGGTATCAGAGCGGGCAGTAGGTCCGTGGTGATTGGATTTACATCTTAGGCAACTTAAAATTGCTAAAAGTTTGTAATGGTGAATGAACTTATAAACCTGACACACTGGTGCGCAGTAGGATGGGATGGGTCAAGCATTGCATTTACGCTTCTGTTGAGCTGTATTAATGATTCCTGTTATGAGATGATCTGATTTATCTATAGTATAATACTATGGTTATTATGTTTGGGGGTAACCCATGTTGAGAGGTGGAGGTAGTGGTTGTGGTCCTGGCTATACTGAGTTACACCACCGATCGTGGTATAGTGTTAGCGAAGTGCCCACACTGGAGATCGTAGTTCATACGTTGATAGTGAGTTTATATAGAAGAGTTGTTCTCTCCCTTAAAATTTGTTTTGGTCAACTCCTATCTTGTGGTGATTGATGAGTTTTTTCTTTGGGCTTTAATTCATTCCGGTTGATGGGTTGCTTTGAATTATGTTTCTATTGGCTTAATTTGTCCCGTAAAGCAATCATTGTTTTCTCAACCGATGAGTTATTCTTGCGGTTGGTGAACTGGGTTGTTTGTCAAGTTTGACCTTTATTCTGGAGTTTTGTCTTTCTCATTGCAGAGCTTGACCCATTTATCCGGTTGATGTTTTTGCCTAATGAAAGTTTCCTTTTGCAAGTCCTTTGGAACGTGGAGGCTTCGACTCAATGTATCTCTTTTGGGTATTTTGAGTGATGAAGATTGATGGTTCTCTTTTATAAAGGAAGATGTTAAACCCGTTAGCGATGTTTTGTCTTGGTTAAGTGAGAGGTTATGTGAGGACCCCAATTTATTTGACTTGTAATGCTTAACCAACCACCTGGTCCTAGCATCACAAATCAAATAAATTGATCCTCGAGATATGTATACTTCCTGCAGCAAGATACACACCTCTTACAAAATTAGACATCAACTCCATTCCAAACATAGAGTCCAAACACCACCCTACCAAACGGAAGATAAACAAATAGTAGAGTTATTACAGACAAAGGCCGACAGGCCACAAGATACAAAAATAAACGAGAACGACAGCGGAAGCAAAAGTGTCATAAGATGGCTATAAACAAAGCCAATCAGCGTGCCTCCAACCCACAAGGCATCTGACCGGACCGCCAAGTCTAGTCGTCTATGAAACGGCAACACAGCTCACAGAAGTGAGGCCCTTGGGGCTCACCTTCTTCCTCTGCAACAAAAACATTGAGCAAAGCAACTGAGTACAAAGATTGTCTTTGTACCCGCAAGACTGACGTGTGAACTAGCAGACCTGTTCATATGCTACATGCAGGCTTATTTGGTGGAGGTCATATGTTTCATTTGCACAAAGCTAGATTTGTTTGCAATAATGTAATACAGTTTAAAGGCAAGTTTGCAATTCATTTTTACTGTTGAAATAACTGCAAAATAAAGATAGATACAAG
This sequence comes from Ampelocalamus luodianensis, assembly GCA_036346255.1. Taxonomy (NCBI): domain Eukaryota; kingdom Viridiplantae; phylum Streptophyta; class Magnoliopsida; order Poales; family Poaceae; genus Ampelocalamus; species Ampelocalamus luodianensis. The sequence goes on from CM070637.1 coordinate 29,191,558, forward strand.
TAACCACCTAGAAGTGACTATCCCAATAGTCACCACAATATAGCACGAATCCCCAGATTCGTACCACCCTGCAAGTTTTAATTTTAAAAGGTTGTAGTCTAACTCTTGAAAAGCTTACCCAAACGTGTCCATCACCTAGGACGAGGCTATTCGAATAGTTTTAAACCCTGCAGGGGTGTACCATCGCACTCCACACTTCGCATCGCCTTTAAGCCAAAGCACACTTCCGAAGGTATGCCGCACACTAAGTCCTACGAGACTTTTTCCAATATTGTGTATTAACTACGAGCCGCTCGTATGGATAGAAATCCATACGCTACATGGTAAAGCCGAAAAGACAACTACCCACTCAGATAAAGCTTTTCGACCACTACCATGCTCCCACCTCCATCCCTCCCGCGACCTCCCGCGACCCGAGCCAATACACGCCAAAGTACTAGGTCAAGAGAGGTCTCATATACTCTAGTGTGGTTAGCACGCCGAAATGCCCGGATAAAAATTCACTCACAAGATGTTCGGTCCTTAATTGACCGGGCACCTTTCCAATACACCCAACAGATCACACCAATCTTACCATTGTGCCCGCCTAAATCGCTTTTGTTTTCAGCTTTAGTTTTGCAATAAACATAGCACAAGATGGATCATAAAACCAATATAATTTGATGTGATCAAAATCATCGACTAAGTCGATGATCGCCCAAATCTACCGGAAACTAGGCATGGCTAAGCAATCGAACTCAGATCTACTAAGTGATAAGAATTCATCCAACGAACTCTAATCACAAAGAAATAACCTAGGCTCGTAGTAGAGATTAAAATTTCATCTACAGGATATGCAACTATGGTTTTAACTAATCGCTTTAACACAAATTAAGCAATGCATACATACCGTTGAAACAAAATATTAGACTTTAAAATACCGGGATAAACATGATCAAATCGCTTGCCTCGGTCGCTGCTCGTAATGCTCAACCTTGCTGCAGAGGATCGCCTCGTGGTTACCGCAAATGTCGAAGCCTAACGATTGAACAAATAACAAATAAGAAGAACGAATAACACCGACAAAAACTCAAAATTTCAAAAGCAACCACAAATCTAATCACGAAGCTAGACCAAAACAAAAGGGATAACAAAATAGTCACTACGTAAGATAATTTAAATTAGACATGGCTTCATGGTTGATCTACTCAAACTTACTTACTTACCAAGCTAATCACGTAATCAATCCTCTTATGTGTTTTAACCTTTCGATGGACTTTGATGGTGATTGTGTGCACATCTATTATTTAATCATCAAGTTAATATATCAAAACAGCTAGCTACTCTAAAACAACCATTATCGATGAGAGCACAGAACCTACAAGAAGCTATTGATAACACTAACTAGTCAAGTATCCAACTATGAGATGCTAAACAAAATTCTAATTAAGCTTGGGCTTTAATAAAATTCAGCTACTAACACATCTAAGTATCACACCAACGTATAGGAAAGTTATCACAATTCAGATGCTACTACTCCAAATCTTACTGCACTGATAAATCAAAAGTACAAAGACAACAACATGATCATCTAACTATCCCTATGATCAAACATGACAACAAGAGCTTTGAAATTTAAAGATACTAACTAAATGATTTCATGCTATCCACTACAACAAAAGGGAGTAATCCAGCACTAAACAAGAATCCAAAGCATAAGTATGAAGCTAAAATTTAGTTACTGACAACAGAAACGACAACAGGGAACAATTACAGAGATCAACACTAAAATACTTTCAAACTTCCAATACCAACTTTGATCATGCAATGAGAGTGAACTAATGAACATTCATAAGCATGATCAGCAGCTAACTACAAAGCTTAAGGGAGGTGGGCCCCATCGTAGCCACAACAAAGAATAGGAGCTCAAGGAAGAACAAGGGAGGCTCGGGCCGATCTGGAGCGGCGGTGGGCGCCGGCGGTGGAGTGGTGGTGCGGCGAAGGTGAGCTAAAAAATGGGTCACCCAGAGTGAATGGAAGCTAGGGGTGGCAGTGGTGTGGCTTGAGCGGCACCGTGGCGGCGCGGCGACATCCCGCGGCGACCGGCCGTGGAGGTGATAAGGTGTGACTGCACCAGAGAGGGAGACGATGAATACTAGTGCGCGCATGGGCATCAGTGAGGCTCCAGGAACTCACCGGTGTGCTTGGCGACGACGGAGAGGCACCGGAGTGGCTCGGCGACGAGCCCGCGACGGCAAGGCGGTCAACGACGACAGGAGCCTGAGGTGAACGAGAGGACGTGTGAGTGAGTGGAGAAGAAAGGTGGAGTCCAGGTGATGCTCACCGAGCAAGGAATCGAGTTGGAGCTCACCGGAGAAGATGCGGTGGCGGAAGAGGCGGTTTCGGCCGCACTTGGAGAAGAAAGCCCACGCGCAGCTCCACAGACGATGAAACCTGAAATTCCTTAAGGGGTTTACCTCCCAGGGATGTGGAACACACGTGACGCGGTCGGCCAGCTCGAGATCACCGGAGCAAAGAACGCCGAGGCGTCACAGCGACGCACTCGGCTCCTGGAGCTCGGTGGTGAAGAAAGGCGATGGAGACGAAAACGAGGTAGGGAAAGCCCTCGATGGCTTTTGTAGGAGCAGGCGGAGGCAATGAGGTGAAACGGTGGGGCGTGAAAAGACCGGTGAGGCGAGGTGGCAGGCGTGCATGCGCGCGGCCGGCGAGCGCTGCGCGAGCGGTGCTACCGAGCCGCTCACGACGTGGCGGAGAAGACCGCAGGGACCGCCACATCGCCGAGTAAAGGGTGCGACTCGAGTCGAGCCAGCGCGGTGCGACGAGTGGGTTTAACTCGATCCATATTGTATCGGCCGTTGGATCCGAGATGGACGGTCGAGATCTCAGATGCATTCGACCGGCCGATTGCGCGACGCGAACGCGGACCGTGGCGATCTCCATCGGACGGCTGATAGCCATCGGGCCTGCGCGGTGCAGCTAGGCGGTGCGACCGAGTCAAGTGATGCGGTCGGATTTGAGTCGGGCTCGGGTTCGAGCCCGACAAACAGTGATTTCTGTTTTTGAGTTTTAAAAAGCTGAGAGAGTTTGGGGAATTTTTAGAGGTAGTTCCCGAGCTCGAAAATTTCCGAAATTTTTATGGTAGCTACAAGGGACAGAGAAAAACATTGCATAAATTTTCCAGAACTTTTTATGCAATGCATTGTTCTGCAGAAAATTCACAAGCTGCTGACCTAGGGTTTGACCAGAAATTCAAACTAGTTTGACTTGGCCATTTGAAATAGCAAATAAAATCTAAAAATTGTGAAATAATTCAGTGAGGTAGATAGGATGATCAAGATGATAGGAAAATTATTTGCAGAGGATGATCACAAGTTTGAAAGCTAAGAATTTTGCTGACAACAATTTCTATTCACAAGAATTCAATTCAAGAAAATGGAAATTGCTAGGGAAAATTTGGAAAACTCCCAAATGATTTGATGAGACAACAAAAGTTTTTATTTCTCCTCAAAATTTTACATATGAAATACAAACCCTAAGTTAGGGTTGTTACAAATCTCCCCCCCTTACAAGAATCTCGCCCCGAGATTCTGATCACTGGGAGAAGAAGGACTGTAATCTGCTCGAGACGATCTTCCCGCTCCCAAGTGGCTTCATCCTCTGAGTGGTTCGACCACCGAACTTTAAGGAACTTGATCACACGGTTCCTTGTTCTGCGCTCAGCTTCTTCGAGGATACGAACGGACGCCACGATAAGACAGATCTTCTTGCACATCGATATTTTCCAATGGCGCTTCTCCACAGAACACGAAGGCACTTCTTCAATTGCGATACATGGAAAACATCATGCACCCTCAAGTGTAGCCGATAATTCTAACTTGTATGCAACAGCCCCACTTTCTTGATGATGCGATACGCCCGACATATCGAGGAGCCGCTTGTTCTTGACATCAAACGACGATGTCCTTCGCAGGTGAGACTTTGAGATACACAAAGTCATTGGGCCGAAACTCACCACGACGACAACGATCCGCATAGCTCTTCTCGCTCGATCGAAGCACGCGCAGTGCTCACGAATCAATCGCACTTGACTTTCCGCCTCATTGATCGACCGGGCCGAAGAACCGTCTTTCACCGCTTCCACCAGTTCAATGGGGTTCAGACGCCTCCCATACAAAGCCTCAAATGGTGCCATACCGAGACTAGCCTCGAAGCTGTTGTTGTAGGAGAACTCGGCAAGCGGTAGGCACTTCTCCCAATTCTTCCCATAGGAAAGAACACAAGCACGAGCATATCCTCAAGAACTTGGTTGACCCGCCCGGCTCGACCATCACCGAGGATGATAGGTCGAAATAAAGAAAGACGGGTCCCCATGGCCTCTCGTAAACCGTGCCATAGCCGAGAAGTGAAAAGAGAGCCACGATCGACACAATCGCTCGTGGCACACCATGCAAGCTCACAATGCGGGAGATATAGAGATCCGCCAATCGATCGACACCGAGAGTGGTGGCATCGGCAGAAGTGCGCTACCTTCGCACCGATCGATAACAACCCGTGATAGCATCCTTCCCCAAGAAGTACGGGCGGACTGATAAAATCCATGCCTGCGTAATCCCACTTCCACTCTGTATAGGCAAGGGCCGGAGGAGACCGCCGACGCCGATGCTCGCCTTCACGCCGACAACATACGTCGATCCGCAACGAACCCGCAATCTCGCGCTTCATGCGAGTCCACCGAATCTCGACGCAGATCTTGGTACATTTTAGTGGCCCCGGATGGATGGACAAAGGCGAATCATGGGCCTCTCAAGAATCAAATCCCGCAACTCGGGACCTTTGGGACCACGAGACGCGCCCAAACCATACAACACCGTGCTCATCTTCTCGTGAAACACTTGGCTGATCCATTCTCGATGTTCTACTTGATTTTACCCACACCATCATTCGATTGTCGTGCCGCTTTGATCTCGATCCACCAAGGTCGGTTGCACAACCAAGGCAAAGAAGGGAACCATGCTCAACCAAACCCAAGTTGAGACGCTGAAATTCGCAAGAAGTGCAGTTTGTCGCTCCCGATCATCAAAGTATTGCAATACACCTTTCACTAAGTGCATCAAAGAATTACATTGGCCTTGCCAGGTGATACTAAATACCCATGTCATAATCTTTGATCAATTCCAACCATCTCCTCGCTCGAGGTTCAGATCCGGTCGGGTGAACAAGTATTTCAAGCTCTTGTGATCGGAATACACCTCGCAACGGTTACCGATCAGATAATGCCGCCAAATCTTGAGTGCATGCACCACAAAGAGCCAACTCTAAATCATGGGTGGGATAATTGAGCTCGTGAGGTCTTAATCGCTCGATGCATAGGCAACCGCTTTGCCTTCCCGCATAAGAACACATCCAAGACCACGACAAGAGGCATCGCAATAAATATCGGCTCTTGTGGATATCGTGAAGAGTTAGGATCAAATGAAGTCAATCGCTGCTTGAGCTTCAAAGCTCTCATCACAAGCAGAGGACCACACAAACTTCTTGTCCTTCTTGAGCAATTCACCATCGGCTTTGCGATTTTGGAGAAGTTCTCGATAAAGCGGCGGTAGTAGCTCGCTAAACCAAGAAAACTCCGCACATCGTTGATCGACTTGGGCTGACCCCAAGATAGAACATCGCGACTTTGTTGGGTCCACAACTCGCCCACCTGAAAGAACATGGCCCAAAAATGCCACTTCCTTCAACCGTAACTCGATTTGTTTGAACTTTGCATATAGTCGGTGTTCCCGCAATTTGCCCAAAACAATCCTTAGATGCTCAGCATGCTCTGCTTCACTCTTGGAATAGATAAGAATATCATCAATAAAGACCACCACAAATTTATCCAAATAATCCATGAATACTGAATTCATAAGGTTCATGAACAAAGTCGAGCATTGCTTAGACCGAAAGACATGACGGTATACTGCATAAAACCATAACGAGTAGTGAAAACCGCCTTCGAATATCCTCGATCTCGATCCTCGACTGATGATACCCCATTCTCAAATCAATCTTTGAGAACATCTGGGCTCCAGTCAACTGATCAAACAGATCATCAATGCGGGCGAGGATATTTGTTCTTCACCGTCACCTCATTGAGAGGACGCTAATCAACACACATGCGCAAAGTCTTGTCCTTCTTCTTCACAAAGATCACCTGACAACCCCAAGGAGATGAATCGACGGATGAAACCTTTGCTTGGAGCTCACCAAGTCGCTTCTTCAATTCTTCTAGCTCATTGGGAGGCATCCGACACGGCGCTTCAAATCGGGCGACGGCAAAGCAACTCGATGACAAACTCGGATCTCGAACCGAGGCATCCTGCAAATCTTCAGAAAGACATCCACAAAGTCGATACTATGGGAACATCCCGAATCTGTAAGGTCGCTTCGCTTCTAATACACATAGATGTGGCCCCCGGCCGCGCGAAAATCCGACTGTTCATCAAGGGTCAGGTGAGATAGACAATCTTCCCGCACAATCGATTTGCCCCAAGTGTTGGGACAACCAATCCATGCCAAGAATCACATCCGCACTACGAATCGAAAGCAGTAATAAGGTTTGCCAAAACCCCACTCCTTTGACTATGATAGGAACATCCCGACATCAGATCGCTCTCATTTCCGACCCGAGAGCGGATGAGCAAAGGAACTCCCAAAGGAACACAAAGAAGACCACTAACAGCAGCAAATGATCTTGAAATAAAAGAATGCGATGCTCCGTAATCAAATAATACCGCAGCAGGACGAGAATTAACAAGAAGTGTACCAATCACGACATCCGCGCCCCGAGCCTCCTCACCGAAAGGTGGTTGACTCGACCGCCACACCCGGGTCTTCGAATAATCTTCTCGCTCGTGTGGTGACCACTCCTCGCCCGCGTCCTCCATTAGGACGAGGCCGCTGCAACACTGAGGCGTGCATTCGCATAATGGCCCTTGTTGTGGCAAAAAACAAGTAACCTCGCCGCGGATTGCGGAGGCCGCTCTGTCTTGGATCGCAGCGCACGTGGTCAAACACGCGGCGCGGTGGACGAGGAGCTGTGCGATGGCCTTGGTGCCGGTGGAGCAAAAGAACGGCCATCGGTGCCGCCCACCCGAGGACGAATGAGGTCGTGTGAGTAGACCGATGCGCCTCCCATTTGCGCTATGGACTCGCCGCTTTGCCTTATGCTCAAGAACAATGGCCTTATCTACCAAGGCACGAAAGTCGAGAAGTCCACAATAGATAGCTTGTCCGCAGCTCCTCGCATAAGCCATCCATAAACTTCTCCCGCTAGCCTCATCCGAGGCCACCTCCCGGAGCATAACGAGCCAAATGATTGAACTCGCATGTACTCCGTCACGCACTTGCGCCTTGCTTGAGCGCGAGGAACTCCTTCTTCTTCGCCTTCATCGTGCCATCGTGATGTGGGCCCGACGAAAAGTCGATTCGAACTCCTCCCACGCGACCACATGGCCCGCGAGCCGCATGGCGAGATAGTTCTCCCACCATGAGAGTGCCGCGCCCTCAGCCGGTGGGACGCGAAGAGTGCCTTATCCCGTGCCGGCATCGAGCTATGTTGAGCTTCGCCAACCATGCGTAGCCAATCATCCGCATCGAGAGGGTCCTCAGAGCGGGAGAAAGTCGGCGGCTGCGTACGGAGGAACTCTGCAAGTCCCCCGCGAGTCTGGTGGCCACCACCACCGGCAGGAGTGGAGGTATTCCTAGCGATAACCTCCAAGATGCGCGTTTGGTCCATGCGGTTTCGCTCGATTTGAGCGAGAACCTCAGCCATGGTCGGAGGAGGGGGAAACTCCTCATCATGACTAGCCTGCTGGCTGCCACGCGTTCTCCCGGCCATCCTGTTTCACTAAGACAAGTTAGCAACAACTCGAAGAGCAAGAAAGCCCAAAATTCATTGAAACAGTCCAGAAACAAACACAAAACAGGATAAAGCCCATCCAGCAAAAATCAGACACATACTACTCACTTTACACCTTACCCTATTATTCCCACAATTTTAGTTAGATTAATCTTCCATGGTTCTCCCAAAACTAATCCAACCGGTAGTAACTATCTTTTGAAAGGAAAGAGAGAAACCAAGTTTTTAAACTGAAATTAGAGTAAGGTGAGAGTAGAAAGCTAAGATAGGTAAGGAATAAAATCTGAGAATCTGCCTAGGTTTTCATAAACCTTTTTACAATTTGAAAATAAGCTTTTCTAAAATATCCTAAGGACGACCATGCTTGGGTTACTACGGTCAGAATGGCTCTGATACCAACTTTGTGAGGACCCCAATTTATTTGACTTGTAATGCTTAACCAACCACCTGGTCCTAGCATCACAAATCAAATAAATTGATCCTCGAGATATGTATACTTCCTGCAAGATACACACCCGCTACAAAATTAGACATCAACTCCATTCCAAACATAGAGTCCAAACACCACCCTACCAAACGGAAGATAAACAAATAGTAGAGTTATTACGACAAAGGCCGATGTGCCACAAGATACAAAAATAAACGAACGATAAATGAAGCAAAAGTGCCATAAGATGGCTATAAACAAAGCCAATCGCGTGCCTCCAACCCACAAGGCATCCGACCGACCGCCAAGTCTAGTCGCCCACGAAACGCAACACGACTCACGTAGTGAGGCCCTTGGGGCTCACCTTCTTCCTCTGCAACAAAACATTGAGCAAAGCAACCGAGTACAAAGATTGTCTTTGTACCCGCAAGACTGACGTGTGAACTAGCGCACTGCTCATATGCTACATGCAAAGCTTATTTGGTGGAGGCCATATGTTTCATTTGCACAAAGCTAGATTTGTTTGCAATAATGTAATACAGTTTAAAGGCAAGTTTGCAATTCATTTTTACTGTTGAAATAACTGCAAAATAAAGATAGATACAAGTAACCACCTAGAAGTGACTATCCCAATAGTCACCACAATATAGCACTAATCCCCGTTCGCACCACCTACAAGTTTTAATTTTAAAAGGTTATAGTCTAACTCTTGAAAAGCTTACCCAAGCGTGTCCATCACCTAGGACGAGGCTATTCGAATAGTTTTAAACCCGCAGGTGTACCATCGCACCACACTTGCATCGCTTTAAGCCAAAGCACACTTCCAAGGTATGTTTGCACACTAAGTCCTACGAGACTTTTTCCAATATTGTGTATTAACTACGAGCCGCTCGTATGGATAGAAATCCATACGCTACATGGTAAAGCCGAAAAGACAACTACCCACTCAGATAAAGCTTTTGGACAACTACCATGCTCCCACCTCTATCCCTCCCGCGACCTCCTGCGACCCTGAGCCAATACACGCCAAAGTACTAGGTCAAGAGAGGTCCCATATACTCTAGTGTGGTTAGCACGAAATGCCCGATAAAAATTCACTCACAAGATGTTCGGTCCTTAATTGACCGGGCACCTTTCCATCACCCAACAGATCACACCAATCTTACCATTGTGCCCGCCTAAATCGTTTTTGTTTTCAGCTTTAGTTTTGCAATAAACATAGCACAAGATGGATCATAAAACCAATATAATTTGATGTGATCAAAATCATCGACTAAGTCGATGATCGCCCAAATCTACGGAAACTAGGCATGGCTAAGCAACCGAACTCAGATCTACTAAGTGATAAGAATTCATCCAACGAACTCTAATCACAAAGAAATAACCTAGGCTCAGTAGTAGAGATTAAAATTTCATCTACAGGATATGCAAATATGGTTTTAACTAATCGCTTTAACACAAATTAAGCAATGCATACATACCGTTGAAACAAAATATTAGACTTTAAAATACCGGGATAAACATGATCAAACCGCTTGCCCGCCTGCTGTTGCTCGTAATGCTCAACTCATTGCAGAGGATCGCTCGTGGTTACCGCAAATGTCGAAGCCTAACGATTGAACAAATAATAATAATAAGAACGAATAACACCGACAAAACTCAAAATTTCAAAAGCAACCACAAATCTAATCACAGAAGCTAGACCAAAACAAAAGGGATAACAAAATAGCTGCTACGAAGATAATTTAAATTAGACATGGCTTCATGATTGATCTACTCAAACTTACTTACTTACCAAGCTAATCACAGAATCAATCCTCTTATGTGTTTTAACCTTTCGACGCACTTTGATGGTGATTGTGTGCAAATCTATTATTTAATCATCAAGTTAATATATCAAAAACAGCTAGCTACTCTAAAACAACCATTATCGATGAGAGCACGTAACCTACAAGAAGCTATTGATAACACTAACTAGTCAAGTATCCAACTATGAGATGCTAAACAAAATTCTAATTAAGCTTGGGCTTTAATAAAATTCAGCTACTAACACATCTAAGTATCACACCAACGATAGGAAAGTTATCACAATTCGGATGCTACTACTCCAAATCTTATCAGACCGATAAATCAAAAGTACAGAGACAACAACATGATCATCTAACTATCCCTATGATCAAACATGACAACAAGAGCTTTGAAATTTAAAGATACTAACTAAATGATTTCATGCTATCCACTACAACAAAAGGGAGTAATCCAGCACTAAACAAGAATCCAAAGCATAAGTATGAAGCTAAAATTTAGTTACTGACAACAGAAACGACAACAGGGAACAATTACAGAGATCAACACTAAAATACTTTCAAACTTCCAATACCAACTTTGATCATGCAATGAGAGTGAACTAATGAACATTCATAAGCATGATCAGCAGCTAACTACAAAGCTTAAGGGAGGTGGGCCCCACTATCAGCCACAACAGCAACAGGGAGCTCAAGGAAGAACAGGGGAGGCTCGGGCCGATCTGGAGCGGCGGTGGGCGCCGGCGGTGGAGTGGTGGCGCGGCGAAGGTGAGCTAAAAAATGGGTCACCCAGAGTGAATGGAAGCTAGGGGTGGCAGTGGTGTGGCTTGAGCGGCACCGTGGCGGCGAGGCGACATCCCGCGGCGACCGGCCGTGGAGGTGATAAGGTGCGACTGCACCAGAGAGGGAGACAATGAATACTAGTGCGCTCATGGGCATCAGTGAGGTTCCAGGAACTCACCGGTGTGCTTGGCGACGACGGAGAGGCACCGGAGTGGCTCGGCGACGAGAGCCCGCGGCGGCGCAAGGCGGTCAACGACGACAGGAGCCTGAGGTGAACGAGAGGACGTGTGAGTGAGTGGAGAAGAAAGGTGGAGTCCAGGTGATGCTCACCGAGCAAGGAATCGAGTTGGAGCTCACCGGAGAAGATGCGGTGGCGGAAGAGGCGGTTTCGGCCGCACTTGGAGAAGAAAGCCCACGCGCAGCTCCACAGACGATGAAACCCAAAATTCCTTAAGGGGTTTACCTCCCAGGGATGTGGAACACACCGTGACGCGGTCGGCCGTGCTCGGAGATCACCGGAGCAGCAGGAACGCTCGGAGGCGTCACAGCGACGCACTCGGCTCCTGGAGCTCGGTGGTGAAGAAAGGCGATGGAGACGAAAACGAGGTAGGGAAAGCCCTCGATGGCTTTTGTAGGAGCAGGCGGAGGCAGCGAGGTGAAACGGTGGGGCGGTGAAAAGACCGGTGAGGCGAGGTGGCAGCGTGCATGCGCGCGGCCGCGCGAGCGCGGCGGCGAAGCGGTGCGCTGGAGCTGGCTCAGCGACGTGGCGGAGAAGACCTGCAGGTGGGACCACCCTGTCAGCGAGAGTAAAGGGTGCGACTCGAGTGGGTTTAACTCGATCCATATTGTATCGGCCGTTGGATCTGAGATGGACGGTCGAGATCTCTGTATGCATTCGGACCGGTCGATTGCGCACGCGAACGTGGACCGTGCGATCTCCATCGGACGGCTGATAGCCATCGGGCCCGCGCGGTGCAGCTAGGCGGTGCGACCGAGTCAAGTGATGCGGTCGGATTTGAGTCGGGCTCGGGTTCGAGCCCGACAAACAGTGATTTCTGATTTTGAGTTTTAAAAAGCTGAGAGAGTTTGGGGAAGTTTTAGAGGTAGTTCCCGAGCTCCAAAATTTCCGAAATTTTTATGGTAGCTACAAGGGAGAGAGAACAACATTGTATAAATTTTCCAGAACTTTTTATGCACTGCATTGTTCTGCAGAAAATTCACAAGCTGCTGACCTAGGGTTTGACCAGAAATTCAAACTAGTTTGACTTGGCCATTTGAAATAGCAAATAAAATCTAAAAATTGTGAAATAATTCAGTGAACATTCATTGTAAGAGTCGTAGAGGTTGTATTGGGCTTTGTATTTTTTTTATGCTAGCATCTTGGTTTCCAAGATTAGGTTCCAAGAGTTATGGTGATCACTGAAAGTAGTAAATGAGAGTGAATGTGGTGAATTTCAAGTTGTTTATCCTTAGAAGGATGAGGGATGTGATGGTAGGTGAAACCTACAATGAGTTGCGTTGGGAATTGTATTGTCAAAGTAATTCATTTGGTAGAAAAGTTAGCTAGAGTGTGATATTGTGAATTGGAAGCGTCTCCCTGTATAGGTGTGGATTTTGTGTTTGGTTGAACATAGCTTTGAGGTTGCCAATTTAAGAGAATTGAGTTAATGTGTCAAGCGATGATTTGGGATCCTATGGTTTAAGATAAAGTTAACTTCTTAAAAGAAAAATTGTGGGAAAAGTGAGATATTCTCTTAGTTCTTGTTTGAACTATGTGTTTATGACTGATGTCAATTTCAATTTGAGTTGGTTTTTATCAGTAAGTGTGAATCTTTCCGGTTAAGAAAAAAAAAGGGGGCATGGTTAATTTGGGAATTCGAGTGTTTCGCTTTTGTCTTTTGTGGCATTTATCTCTATCTGCCTACTTGAAAAGTGGAAAAGTTTTTTTTGTTAAATCCATTGATTTTGGATTAGTCCCTTCTAAGGGAAGATGGTTTTGAGTTGGTTGCATTAAGACTCTTCGTTTCATCCAGAATCACAGCGCCCTCGGTTAAAAGTTGTGCTCATTGTCAAAGTAAAGAGATCGATTGATACAAAGATCAGGAGTTTGTGTGTTTGTGCAGGTTCGTAGCAATGTTAGTAAGATTTTCGCGGTGATTATAGTTCTTGGCGTAAGCGTGGTTAGAATTCGGGTCGAATTCGCTTAAGGGTAGAATGTAATATCCCGAAAGTGAGATAAGCGAATCACGGGAGAGATTTAATTAATCGGAGAGAATAAATTGAATCGGAGAGTGTTTCTTCAAAGAAATCACCAAATCGAGAAAATAAGAGGGGTTTTCCGCGTTTGTATGGCAACTCGGGCCCCGGGCCTTGGCCCATGTGGGTGGCCGGCCAAAAAGGGGGAGGCGCCACCCTCCCCAAACCCTAGCCGCCCTACTCCTCTCCCTCTCCCCTCCTCCACCCTTTGGCCGCCACCTCCCTCACCCCTCCCCTCCTCTCTTGCACCCTCCTCCCTGGCTGCCTCTTCCCTTGCGCCCCTCCCAAGTTCCCCTCCAAGATCCACTCCTTTGTTGGCCGGCCAAGAGGAAGAGAAAAGAAGGGAAGAAAAGAAGAGAAGGGAAGAAGGAAGAGAAGAAAGGGAGAGGGAAGAAGGATCCGCAACCGGGAACTCGTGGTGATCATCATCCGCGCAGCGTGCCTTCGTCGTTTCGGCAAGGGTAACCTGTGATTCTTTGTTTTGGGGTCGTTTTCTAGTTGTACATTTTCGGTTGTCAGTTCGTCGGTTTTCTGCAGCAGAGAAGATTGTTGATTTTGATTAGGTTAGACGCAGAATTGGGTCTGGCTGTCTCCTAGAAAGTTGTAGATATCGTAGTTACCTTTCATTGCCGACAAGAATCAAGTCATTCGGACTTCGGTAGCCAAAGTTATGAATTTCTTAGTATTTCTGTGTTTCTGGAGAGAAGCAGAATTGCTAGTGTTGGTTAACCTGATAGAAGCGCTTATTTAGAGGGGTTTCCAGAGGGTCTCACCATAACGACAAACTAGGCTAATCCTCTTAGCTTTCAGGAAAACTAAATATCACTAAATTCGGACGAACGTAGAGAAAGTTATGATAGTTTCTTTGTCGCTGTCCAGAAACCCGACGTGAAATGTTTGCTCTGATTATATAGATTGGTAGGACTGGTAGATGGCCGAATCAGAGGGTCTCCCCAACTAAGTTTATTTAGACATTTTAACTACCTTTCCAGAATGTCCAAGATCATCCTATTTGGACTCCTGAGCAGAAAGTTATGAATTTTTGAAGTCTGCTGTCTGCAGTGACCGATCGCTAGAAATTAGAAAAGTTAGAAATGATAAGAAGTTAGCGATTTCGATGGTAATGTTATGTATGATTTTGGTCCAGTATGCTAGTCTTAGTTTGGGGTTATCTTCTTGTCCAGGTGGCAGCGAGATCCCAAAGGCAGCACCCTCTTCGCGTCCACCATTCTCGCACGGTTGAGGCAAGTGCATCGTTTGTATTTTGGTTGTGATTTGCTTGGATATGAATGCGTGTTGATGCATGTTAGTGTCGTATGGCTGTGATCAAGCGTGCATAACAAGAATGGTGAATGTTCAAAGTATGGCTTTGCATTATCCATAAATGTCGCATTCGCTTTTGGTACTTTGATGATGAATAGTATTGGTACATGTGCATATTAATATCATGTGGAGACTGGTCTTGTGAGGACCAAGTATGCACAACTTTGAAGAATTTATTTGATGAAATGATTATGAGGAATGATCCGGTTGCAAGTATTCGGGCTATTTTATATGTAAGCTTGCAAGATGGGATTGTGATGTATCTTGACAAGATAGCCTTGCTTGCTCATTAATGAGATGAATTACTGTTTTATCTTGATGACTGTTAGTTATGGTTAAATGGTTCTACCGCATGTTGTTATTGCTTACATGATAGTGAGAATATGATGTATTCCTGCTTATGCATATGTTATCATGGTTCATATGCATGTTGAGAGCATACAGGTGCCCTGGTCACGTGGTGACCAAACATATACAGTTGAGGTCCCCGTCATGTAGATGACGGGCTTGAGGTCCCCACATTCGTGGAATGTGGGCTATGAATATAAGAGGTCCCCATCATTAAAGTGATGGGCAAAGGTCCCTATACATGTGGTGTATAGGCTTTTTGGTCCCCGTGCTGAAGGCACGAGCATGGGTATGCAATGACGGTTGCATACTTCGCACACAGTAAAATGCAAAAGTTAAAGAGAAAGAGAAAGTGCACCTGAGCATCTTGCATCGCATGAGCATATGACATGTTTTTATTTGAGATGGTATATGGATGTTGATGATTACGGTAGTCTATGTTATTATTGCCATTTAATGTACTTGCTGGGTCTTTGGACTCACTCTTGTTGTTGTTGTGTTTTTAGGTACCCCTTTACAAGAACGGCATGCATGGGAGGGAATAGAAGTGGTTGCACAATGGCACGAACTACTCACATTTGGACTGATAGATAGATAAATTAGTAGTTGAGTAATTGCATAAAGGATTTCTTATGATTACTCACTATGCATGCTATAATTTGTAATAGAGTTGATTAGAGGATTATGTTTGTCATTCTGTTTATGTTTTAGTTGTTTAGCATGCTATGGAAGTTGTAGTGATGATTAGCATAGTTTTGGCTATCTCTTGTTTATGCTGGAGGTTGGATCAATTAATTATTGTTATATTTAAATGTTGGAACCTCTAGTCTAGTAACTAAACAAAGGAGGTTCTGTCAGATTTTTAGAGATTTGTTTCAGTGTTAAAATTGTTATTGTGTTGGTTTAGTAGCATTCCAGGCTCATGTGGGGCTGGGGTGTTACAGTTGGTATCAGAGCGGGCAGTAGGTCCGTGGTGATTGGATTTACAACTTAGGCAACTTAAAATTGCTAAAAGTTTGTAATGGTGAATGAACTTATAAACCTGACACACTGGTGCGCAGTAGGATGGGATGGGTCAAGCATTGCATTTACGCTTCTGTTGAGCTGTATTAATGATTCCTGTTATGAGATGATCTGATTTATCTATAGTATAATACTATGGTTATTATGTGTGGGGTAACCCATGTTGAGAGGTGGAGGTAGTGGTTGTGGTCTGGGCTATACTGAGTTACACCACCGATCGTGGTATAGTGTTAGCGAAGTGCCCACACCGAGATCGTAGTTCATACGTTGATAGTGAGTTTATATAGAAGAGTTGTTCTCTCCCTTGAAATTTGTTTTGGTCAACTCCTATCTTGTGGTGATTGATGAGTTTTTTCTTTGGGCTTTAGTTCATTCCGGTTGATGGGTTGCTTTGAATTATGTTTCTATTGGCTTAATTTGTCCCGTAAAGCAATCATTGTTTTCTCAACCAATGAGTTATTCTTGCGGTTGGTGAACTGGGTTGTTTGTCAAGTTTGACCTTTATTCTGGAGTTTTATCTTTCTCATTGCAGAGCTTGACCCATTTATCCGGTTGATGTTTTTGCCTAATGAAAGTTTCCTTTTGCAAGTCCTTTGGAACGTGGAGGCTTCGACTCAATGTATCTCTCTTGGGTATTTTGAGTGATGAAGATTGATGGTTCTCTTTTATAAAGGAAGATGTTAAACCCGTTAGCGATGTTTTGTCTTGGTTAAGTGAGAGGTTATAACCAAAGTAATTAATGGATATGATACGGGTTATCATGTTAAATCTGCAGTGTGTGTATGATCGATCCTAACGAAGATCCTTGAAAGGAAGGTGATTAATTGGAACGTGTCTTGTAGTAGTTCTCGAGGAGCTGTGATTAATAGTATGGTTATACCTAGTTGTAATCAATAGAGTTAATAAGAGGTGTAGAACGTTGTTGAAGTTGAGTCGATGACTAAGAGTGATACATTTGGTGAACCTCTTTGGTAAATTGGATTAACGTGTCTCAACAGTTTAATCCAACCTTTTGGGATGGTTAAGTTCAAAAGAAGTTAGATTATTGTCTTAGTGGGTACTAATTTTGGAGTAACCTTTTTGTGGATACTTAGTGATTATAAGTAATAGCTAGGAGCAAATAATATCTATTAATAAACTGGTGATGAGCATCACTAAGAGATAAATTGATGGGATTTAACGGATGAACAAGGCTTACATGATGGTAGAATTATCAGATAAAAGTATGTCTTTGATGAAAGGATGTTGAATAACCTTTTAATTCGTGCATTAGTTTTTCTCTAATATAACGCGGTTGTTGTAGTAGAATATAAGATTTTGGTATACAGTCAATTGATGATGGGATGATAAAATAGTATGGAACAATTTGGTGAGTTTCTGGAGAGCTTTATAGTGGAAGAGTAGAATATGGTGATTCTTGTTAAGAGTGTGTTATTCTTGAAATTAGTAAGACTGCCTGCAAAGGATTGTGACTTGTGAGGGTGTTGTTGACTCTTATAGAAAGAGAGTAATCTGGATCGTCTTTCGGGGTATCACCCCAAATGAAATATTTTGAGCTTTTGCATTCGTAATCTTTTGGAGTTCACGATTTATGTGGTATCTGAAAAGTTGTGGAGCAAAGCGGTGTGTTAGAAAGTTCTATTGGATCTTAAGTGATTAATGTGATTTGATTTTGAAGGGCATTTCTGGTTTGTGTTGGCAAGTAATGTTGTAATCAAAGAAAATTATTTTCTTTGTTAACTGGAAGTGTGTACCATAAGTATTGGAGGTTGAAAGTTCCTTCTTGTGGGACGTGTGCCCTCGTCAGCAGACTTGTATTTTGTTTTCCGATATCTTTATTATTCGACTGTTTCTCTTGTTCTCTTGCTCACTCCGAGGAGCAACATTGTTCTTGTGCGTTGAGATTAGTTTTTGTTTGTTTCTTCCTTTTGAGAAAGGGGATTAACTAACTTGTGTTGCCAGAGTCTTATAAAATGTAATATGGTGGACAAGTATATGATAGTGGTGAGATTTTGGGAACCAAGCTATTTGAAGAGCAATAGAAAGTGGGTTGGTTTTGATCAATAACCTTTGTCCATGTTGGGATATTGGGATTATCGGAAGTATGGACTCTTGGTAAATTTATTAGAGTATCACAATTGGATACCTAGAAAGATTGTGTAGAAGAGTGTTGATGGTGAAGTCTAATGAGAATAGCAGTGTGGAGAAACCTAAGGATGAACAAATTATTGTTGAAACTGTAGATGAGGCATCAGCCCCACGTAGATCTAAAAGGCCACGTCAATTACCTATAAGGTATGGGCATGATGTATTATTGTTGAATAATGATGAGCCTAAGTCGTATGAGGAAGCGATGATGGACCCAGACTCTGAGAGATGGCTTGAAGCCATGAAGTCCGAGATAGACTCCATGAGTGACAATCAGGTTTGGAACCTGGTCGATCCTCTTGATGGTGTTAAAACCATTGAGTGCAAATGGATCTATAAGAAAAAGATTGATATGGATGGAAATGTTTACATTCATAAAGCTCGACTAGTCGCAAAAGGGTTTCGACAAGTTCAAGGGGTTGACTACGATGAGACTTTCTCACCGGTAGCGATGCTTAAATCTATACGGATCATTCTAGCTATTGCTGCATATTTCGACTATGAGATATGGCAAATGGATGTCAAACGGCTTTCCTTAATGGAAACCTAAGTGAAGATGTGTACATGACACACCAAGGTTTTGTCGATCCAAAGAATGCTAGTAAAGTATGCAAACTTCAAAAGTCCATTTATGGGTTGAAGCAAGCATCTCGGAGTTGGAATATACGTTTTGATGAGGAGATCAAAAGGTTTGGTTTCACAAGAACAAAGAAGAACCTTGTGTTTACATGAAGGTTAGTGGGAGTGCACTCGTTATTCGATCCTATATGTAGATGACATATTATTGATCGGGAATGACATTCCATCTTTGGAATCATTAAGGTATCATTGAAAAATAGTTTTTCTATGAAGGACCTAGGAGAGGCAAGATATATCTTAGGGATAAAGATCTATAGAGATAGGTCAAGAAGGCTAATTGGATTATGCCAAAGTACTTATATTGACAAGATGTTGATTCGGTTCAAGATGCAGGGATGCCAAGAAAGGGTTCTTGCCTATGTCACATGGCATAAGTCTTAGCAAGAGTCGTTGTCCTTCGACAACCGATGAGCGAGACCGTATGAATGGTATTCCATATGCTTCACTATTGGATCCATCATGTACGCCATGATATGTACTCGACCGGATGTATCATATGCTCTAAGTGTTACAGTAGATACCAAGTCGATCCCGTGAAGGTCATCGGACACCGTGTGAAAAACATTCTTAAGTACTTGAGAAGGACTAAGGATGCGTTCTAGTTTATGGCGGTAATGAAGAGCTCGTTGTAAATGGTTACACCGATGCAAGCTTCCAAACCGACAAAGATGATTATCGTTCGCAATCTGGTTATGTGTTCATTTTGAATGGAGGAGCAGTAAGCTGGAAAAGTTCCAAGCAAGGGACGGTTGCTGATTCTACGACGGAGGCCGAGTACATTGCGGCTTCTGAAGCTGCGAAGGAAGGTGTTTGGATAAGGAATTTCATTACTGAATTGGGTATGGTTCCGAGTGCCTTGGGCCCAATGGATCTCTATTGTGACAATAATGGAGCCATTGCGCAGGCTAAGGAGCCTAGATCCCATCAGAAGTCCAAGCATATACTCAGGCGTTACCACCTTATTCGCGAATTGGTGGATAGAGGAGATGTTAAGATATGCAAAATTCATACGGATTTAAATGTTGTCGATCCGCTGACTAAGCCTCTCACACACCAAAGCATGAGGCGCACACAAGAGCTATCGGTATTAGATACTTAAATGATTGACTCTAGTGCAAGTGGGAGACTGTTGGAAATATGCCCTAGAGGCAATCATAGAGATGATTGTATTTCATTATGTTCATAACTTTTGATAATATGTTATCTTGTTCCTTGAATGAATCATCACTTATATAGATCAATGAGTATGTGACTTGTTGGTGAAACTCTTTATCTTATATGATGTCGTTCTAAAAGTATCCCTAGTCGAATGTCACCGGTCGAACACCGGTGACTCACGACTAGTACATGTATTGATTGATGACCATGTTTCACCGGTCATGGATATAGAGATATCGAATCAATAATGTGGACACATGTTAGAGAACATAGTGTTGGATAATACCCACCTTGAGACACTATTGAGATTGTTATGATTCTATGTGTCGTTAGTTGGTCTCAAGCAATGATGATGTATAATCCTTAGACCGAGATCGCATGGTTTCCTACATGCGTAATAGCACTCTTAGGGGTTGCCAAACGCTACTCTGAATCGGTAGTTATAAAGGTAGCTTTCGGGTATGCTATGAAACATGTGGAGGAATGTGACTGATCGGATATGGATTTGCCCCTCCTAACATAACGGAGAGATGTCTCGGCCCTCGTTGTAGTCGAATAAAGAAAGTGCATGGCCATGCCACTAGTGGTCGGCGTATCGACCACACGGTTATTCGACACTTGATCGAGAAAGTATTGAATAGTCCATGGATGACATATTATCTCACCTGGAGTTCAACCAGATGTCGTGAGGCAAAGGGAGAATACATAAGCAGGTCGTTCAGTTGCCGAGGTCGTAGACTGGTCGAAGTCGTATGGAGATACGACCTAGTCGAAGACTACTCGGACATAATCACCAACTGGTCGTAAGGAGTTGCAAACTGGTCGTAGTTAGATACTAACTGGTCGTAAGGAGTTACGAACTGGTTGTAACTGATTATGAACTGGTCGTGACTAAGTACGAGCTGGTCGTAAGTGATAAGGACCTGATCGTAGATCATATTGCATTAAGGTTCGTCTGATATATTCTGTGTGTGTTCGGGAATCGTTATGTGCTGCTAGGTACCGCTAACGACTCGTGATCGGGAAAGAGTTTTTGAGTCACAACCGATTACACACGAACCTATAGGGTCACACACTTAAAGGGCAAGGATTTGATTTGGATGGAGATCCGAATTCTTATAGGCCACGAGTTCCTAAATGGCCTTCTGTTCAGAACCCATTATGGATGCCTATATTTAGAGAGGTGGTGGCATGGGGTGAAGTGATCGATCGGAAAATCCCGAAACCCTAATAGCCACGCTCTCCTCAACCACGCTGTCGGCGCCGCACTCTGCGCGTGGTGTCCCCGCACGCGTGTGGATACCTTGGAGGTGTTGTTGCGGCATCGGCACTAGGGACGATCCGCAACTCACGACGACCTCAGGAGCTGGAGGAGAACTTGCGACGTTCGTCGGAGTAGGAGGAGAAGACGCGCAGCAAGTACGACTACGACTGCATCAACTCGCTACATCGACTCTACTTCCGCTACGAGTCGGCGCGTCTAGTGGTAATCTCGTGATCTATTACTTGCGGTGGTTCCTTGGTTGCGCGGTAATTTTTTTTGTTTGTGCTATCGTAGCCTTGCCGCGATCCTTCAAATCATTGAGCAACTAAGGATCTAGCATAGAACACCAAACCCAATTTCCACCTCCAAGACTCCTATAAGTGTAGTTTGGTGTAACTGTTACAAAAAAATCCTCAGATCTGGTGACTGAAATTCCCACAATCCAAACATACTCAACCATTACTTCAACAAGTAAACATATTATCGACCAAATTATCTTTGTAAAGATTCTAACTCCTAGAGGATTACTCGCTAACGCCAAGACATTCTTGACAATAGCTCAACAATCCCTGCTATCTCATTAATTGCCATAACAATTGGATTAATTTGGTAGTTCCCACTCCATTAAACTACATCGCCATAGATCACCTACATAACCTCGCAAAATTACCCAATCACGATACTCTAACACATGATCAAGTTTCCCATACTTTCGATAATCCCAACATTCTAGCATGAATGAAGGTTCTTGGATTATAATTCGCTATGGGTTCCGCTAGTTGTAACACTAATCAATTTTATTTCAATGACTATCATTCCATTTAAATAAAATTCTCCAGGAATTATAGGTCAAAACCAATTCCCTTTCTGCTGTTCTTCAAATAGCTTGGTCTCCAAAATTCTTACCGCTATCGTTTACTTGACCACCACCAACCAATCACCATACAACTCTTTATAACACTTGACATCACAACTTGGTTAATTCCTTACTCAAAAGGAAGAATTAAACAGATACAAGGTTCGACGCACAAGAAATCGTGGCTCCTCGAAGTGAGCACAAGACCAAGAGAAACGGTTAAATAGAAATGATCTCAGAAAACAAAATAGGAGTCCACAGTCGAGGGCACAAGTCCCACAAGAAGAAATTTTTTCCACCTCCATAAATCATAATAAAACATTGCTATGCAAACCCAAGAAACTCTTAAGCTGTGACAACAGGAAAGTTGCATATTACAATATTTTTTTTTAGCTCCAACCTCAACTACTTATGGTAAATATTTTCTGTTAACACAACGAAAGCAACCTCTTTGATTACAACATTACTTGCCAAACCAAACAAGAAATGCCTTTAATACCAAATCACATTCATCACTTCGGAACCAAACGGAACCTTTCCATATGTCACATCGCTCAACTAATTTCATCTACTACATGATTCATGAACCCCCAAAAGATCACGATTGCAAAACTCCATACATTACATTTATCAGATATTACGAAAATCAATCAACTTACTTTCTCTCTAGAATAATCATCACCGCTCCAACGTGTCACAATCTTTTGTAGAAAATGTTACTAGCATCAAGAATATTTCACTCTTAACAATGTTCGTCATCGTCAACCCTTCCCTAAAAAACAAAGTCCCCAAAAGCTTACCGAACTGTTACATACTAGATTATCATCTCATCCTCAATTGAGGGTATACCAAATTCTTACAACCTCACTACAATAACCACTTTATTTTAGAGGGAACCGACTACATAATTTAAAAGGTTATTCCAAAACCCTTTCATCAAAGACATATTATTATCTGATAGTTCTACCATCACGTAAACATTGTCCATCCATTAAATCTCATCAGTTTATCTCTTAGTGATGCTCAACACCAAACATTAATAGACAATAATTGCACCTAGCAATTACATATAATCACCAAGTTTCCACCAAAGGTTACTCCAAATTAATATCCGCTAGGACAATAATCTAACTCCTTTTAAACTTAACCATCCCAACGGTTAGATTAATCTATTGAGATCCATTAATCCAATTTACCAAAGAAATTTACCAAATGTATCACTCTTAATGATCAACTCAATTCATCAATGTTCCACACTTCTTATTAACTCTGTTGATTACAATTAGGTATAGCCATACTCTTAATCACAGCTCATTAAGAATTACTACAAGACACATTCAAATTTATCAACTTTTCTTTTAAGGATCTTAGTTATGATCGATCATGCACACACTGCTGACCTGATCTGATAACCCATATCATATCTACTAATTTCTTCGATTATAACCTCTCACTTAACCACGGGACGACATCACTAAAGGGTTTAGCATTTTCTTTCATAAAAGAACCTTTCAACTTCAACACTCAAAATGCCCAAAAGAGATACATGGAATCAAAACTTCCACATACTAAAGGACTTGCGAAAGGAAACTTACATTATCCAAATCATCAAGCGAAATAAATGGGTCAATATTGACAACTAACCAAGTCCACCAGCCACAAGAATAACTCAACAATTGGAAGAAAAAAAATAATAATTGCTTTAAGGGACAAGTTAAGCCAATGAAGGCACATCAATCCTTCTCAAAGAAACCCACCAACTGCAATGAACTACTGAACCAAAAGAAATTCATCAACCACTACTAGACAAGAGTTGACCAAATTCGAACTCAAGGAAGAGAACAAATTTCTAAAGATACTCACTATCGACGCCCGTACTAAGACATCTGAGATAACCACTTCCCTGTTCTCATACCACGAAAGATGGTGTGACCTGGTAAAGCCCAGGGCCACAACCACGACCTCAACCTCTCAACAAGCGCTATCAACACTCATACTAATCATAGAATCACATTATAGGTATATAAGGTCACACTACTACAAAACATGCAATAGTAGACACCTCATCACAAACGGTTAAAATGGAACCGTCTGTGTTGGGTCTGTCGGGCCTATCACAGACGGTTTGTAATACAAACCGCTCGTGATACTCATATCATAGACGGTTCTATTAAAGAACCGTCTCGATAGTATCATAAACGGTTCTATTAAAACCGTCTCGATAATCTGCAGATATCACAGACGGTTTTTTAATAGAACCGTCTATGATACTATCAGAGACGGTTCTTTAATAGGACCGTCTATGATACTGCAGATTATCACAGACGGTTTTTTAATAGAACTGTCTGTGATACTATCACAGACGGTTCATATCACGAACCGTCTGTGATAAGTACCTCATCACAGACGGTTGGTGATACGAAACGTCTGTGATATGTGATTCACAACGCGGGAGTTTGAAATTTTTTAATACGTGCGCGGGAATTTTGAATGCGTGAGCGGGAGTAGCAGAAGTCCTTATATATTAATGAGTCCCCCAAATCCAGCGTGACCTCTAGGCTCCCTTCTCCCGCGCCGCCCTCGTCCCTCCCGTTCGTCCCGCGTCGCCGCTGCTCCTCCACCGGGCCTCCTCCTCCCGCCGCTCGTCCTCCCCGACGGTCGGCCGGCGTCTCCCACCACCGCCGCCCCATCCAGCGGCGGCCCTCCTCCTCCGGTCCGCTCCTCCCCCCCGCGCCGGCTTCTCCTAGATCGAGGTATACATGTGTGCTTGGATACAGTTTTGTGATTGAATGTGTGCTTGAATATAGTTTTGTGATTGAATGGACGGGGAACAATGTGGCTTGATGATTTGACAAATGCTTCAGTTTGCAGCGGCGGAGGCAGCGAAGCCCAAGATGGCGATGCGGCCGTGAGGAAGGAGGGCAGGGATGAGGATAAGGATGTGCCTTTCGAGGAGCTCTGCGATGAGGACAAGATCATGACCTTCTTAAGAAGGCTCATGAGCGAGTGGAGCCAGGAGGTGGACGAGGTGCCGGAGGCGGAGAGACGGACGACCAAGGGGAATACATTTAGTATTTTTTTGCAGTTGAAAAAACTATCACAAACGGTTTTTAACAAGAACCGTCTGTGAAAATATACTATCACGCATTTGTTCTACTTTCAACCGCTCGTGATATTCGTATCCTGACGGTTTTGAACCGTCGTGATAATGTCTCATATCACGAGCGAACTTTTTCAGATGGTTCGGAAAACCGTCTGTGATGACGGTTCCGAACCGTCTGTGATGACGTTTTCTGTAGTAGTGTCAACTCATAATAGGAATCATCAATACAATATAACAGAAGCGTAAATGCAATGCTTGACCCATCCCATCCTACTGTGCACCAGTGTGTCAGGTTTTTTAAGTTCATTAACCATTACAAAATTTTAGCAATTTAAGTTGCCTAAGTTGTAAATCAAATCACCACGGACCTACTGCCCGCTCTGATACCAACTGTAACACCCCAGCCCGACATGAGCCTGGAATGCTACTGAACAAACCCTAATAATTCTAACCAAGGCAATTTTAGTAAATTTAGGCAGAACCTCCCTTGTAAAGTTAATTACACAGAGGTTCCAACATACAGATAATTCATCATTAACTAAACTATCATCAGAGACATCAATAGATAATCAAAAATATGCTAAGTAACTAGCAACCTCAATGAAGTATAAAGTTCCACTGCTCATCATTATTACACTTAAACCACGGCATGAGACAAGACATAATAAACCTTTGAGCAACTCGCCCAATTATTAAAAAAAATATAGTATGTAGTTCATTCAACTTTATTTGGTTCATGGTGGTGTGTGTGTGACTATCAGACTACTTCCCCCCATGCATGTCGTTCTTGGATCGGGTACCTAAAACAACAATAAAAGCAAGAGTGAGTCCACAGACTCAGCAAGTACAAAACAAAAGTTATAACATTAGCATCCATAGATAGAAACGCATCAATAAAACATCTGACATGCAAATGCAATGCTCAAGGATCCTTTCTCTTTATCTCTTTTTGCATTTTACCGGTAATGCAAAGTACGCAACTGTCGCTGCATACCCATGCCTGTGCTCGCAAGCACAGGGACCAATTGCCCATTACTCCGCAAGTAATGGGGACCTCAAGCCCTCACTCCACGAGTGTGGGGATCTCAGGCCCGTCACATTCATGATGGAGATCTCAAAGGAAAGCATGCTTGGTCACCACGGGACCAAGCCTCAACATGATTTCAATATGCATATGCTCATCTTTTATTCATCATCAATTTACCAAAAGACAACAACATCATACAATAATAGAGCATAGCCATACTTGGCATAACCTCCAATCTTGGAACAATCATCATGCTAGCATTCTTGCTACACTATCATATAACGAAATCACACAAACATGGCCAATCAATCACAACCAAGTAACAACCAATGCACTTGCCTCAACCGCGTGAGAACGGAGGACGTGAAGACGATGCTGCCTCCGGTACCAGTCCCCCACCTAAATCATTAAGAACATAAACTAAGACCATAGTAATGAACCACATAAATTATAAAAGCAAACACAACCTAGCGGTATCTTGCAACGCGATCCCGACTCCAACTCCCTAAATGCTGATTTGTGCCTTCTGTAAACAGTCATGTTCAAAAATTCATATCGTTTCGTACAGGAGTACAAAGTAGGTGTTCTTGGGCTTCATTGAAAGGTTATCAAATTCCGCAACTAAACCTAGTTGGTGAGTCGCCCTAATTCGGCCATCTAAAATCCTTTTTAAGCTGATTAACAAAGCATCGATTTCACGTCAGACTTTCTGGACAGAGCACTAAAACTATCGTAACTTTCAGCTCGTTTATCCAAATTTTGCGTTCTTGCTCTTCCCTAAAATCTACAACAAATATCTATAACTTTTATTATACTGAGATCCTCTAATTCTCCCTTTAACCGATCGCACAAGTTAGATTAGTAAAACCTGTCAAAATACTGACAGATTCGCGGAACAGTCTCACCATTAAATTCATAACTGTTGCTACAGAGGTCCACAAAATACAGTCTAGCACTTTATTGGAAGCTATTGACGTCCTCTACAACTTCCTAGGAGACGCCCGAGACTGAATCCGCACTTAACTATATCAAAACGTCCCTCTAATGCGATTTGCCCTAAGGCGACAAAATTACCGACATAGAACAAATAAGCGCTAAAACATCTAAACGAGGGGAAAACGAGGTTACCCTTGATGAACCGATTGCCAGGCACGACGAGCACCCACCAGAGAGCCCTCCCCGCGAAGATGGTCTCCTTCCCTCACGTTCCTCTTCCTCCAACAGCCAGCCACCTCCATGCGACTTCCTTCTTCCTCCTAGTCGGCACGCGTGGAGAACGAACGTTCTTCGCCGGCAGCAAGGGAGATGTGGTGGGGAGGGTGCAAGGACCAGGAGGGGTGGCCTAGGGATGCGCACAAGGTGAAGGAGGAGGGTGGCGGCTGCCTAGGGGAGAGAGAGAGGGGAGGGGGTATGGGCGGCTAGGATTTGGGGGGCAAAAGGGTGCCTTTCCCCCCTTGGCCGGCCACCATGTGGACTTATGGGCCGCAGCCCAGGCCCAGGTTGCCAAGAATTCGCCGCTAACCCCTTCGCTATTTGCTTAATTGGTTATTTTCTATTAGGTCCTTCTCCCGATTCGATTTCCAGCTACTCGTACCCTTTAAATCTTTAGGTTTTCTCCCGAATCCTATTATGGGGTATTACAGCTGTGCTTGGAGTTTCACTCCCCTTTGGTTTGGACCTCCTCTCCCGCAAGACCCTGTTCTTCCTAGTTTTTAGTTGGATTTGCTTGAGTTCTTTAAAGTCTTTGGAGTTCTTTTGTTGAGCTTATTTTGTTTATTTAGTTCTTTGCAAACGTGTAGGTCCTGAGTTTGAAGAGAAGTTCTTGGACCAAGCTCTCTCCACCGAAGGCTCCCCACTAAACGAAGGCAAGCCGCAGGGCTTTGATCATCTTGAACCTAACATTTCAAAGTTATCTTGTTTATCTTCATATGCATGGCTACTTTCCTTAAGTAAAAGGTTTTTGGGTAGTAGCTTCTCCTACTTGTTATTATGTCGCCTTGGATGCTTGTACACAGCATGTTTACATGTCACCTTGAACACCTTAGAGTGGGTGGTTTTGTTAGCATTCCTTGTTTTTGCCAACTTGGGATCATAAAATGCTTAGAGTTGCTTTAGTACCACAGGTCTCGAGAACCTTTGCTTTTCTTTTAATAATTTTGACTAATGAATTATGGAATGGTGGTTGGTGCCACTGATGTACAACTGTGGTGTGAGGCCCAGTTGTGTCATTTGCAGTGCGATGCTGCTAACGTCAAAACTTGTGCCTGGACTTGGTGGTCCTATGGCTTGGGTTGAACCCTAAACCATTTTATACTAAGGCGAGTTGGTCGGAAATGAGTAGCGGGTGCTATACGCACACTGGGTTTGTGGTCAGACTCGCCTGATGCAGCCAACTAAGGACTTAACCTTGTGTTCTTTGATCCGGGTTTACCGTGCAACCATAAGATCACTTTATGGGGGTGGTCTGGGCTAAATAATTAGCAATGAGCTAGCTTGGTTCTGTTGTGGTTGAGCGTGAGATTGAGCTTTGAGCCCAATGACTTTGTTTATCTCAAAGTCTCACCGTTAAAAGGCCATCAGTGTTTTGGCATCAAGGGCAAATTAGCTCATCGATATGTTGGGCCTTATCGCATCATCGAGAAGGTGGGAGCTGTTGCATACAGATTGGAGTTGCCAGCTACGCTTGAGGGGGTGCATGATGTGTTCCATGTGTCCCATTTGAGGAAGTGCCTCCGTGTTCCAATTGAGGAGACTCCGTTGGAAAATCTCGATGTGCAGGAGAATTTGACCTACCGCGAGCATCCTGTTCGTATTCTTGAAGAATCTGAACGAAGAACAAGGAACCATGTCATCAAGTTCCTTAAGGTTCAGTGGTCGAATCATTCCGAAGATAAGTGTGAGACCCCGGTTTATTAAACTTGTAATACTTAACCTTCCACTGGTTCTAGTATCACAAATAGAATAATCCGCGTCTCGATGAACATGTGCCTCCCAGAACAAGCAGCACGCATACATCAATTCCAAGCATGCATCAATTCCATACAACAGAATATAACAAGTCTACCAAAAGACATACATAATATAAGTTATTACAACACAGCCGACCGGCCAAATGACATAAGTACCAAATAAGTAACAATGAAGCAAAGTTGCCATAAGATGGCTTAAACCAAAAGACGACCGGTTAGCCACATAACACCACAGTAGCAACCGATCGGGCCGCAAGCTAATCGCCTCAGAAAGCGCCACAAAGACAACTCACAAAAGTGAGGTCCATCTGACTCACTATCATCCTCTGCACAACACAAGCAATGCGGTGAGTACAAAATGTACTCGCAAGACTTACGAGTAGCAAGCCTATACATAGCTATATGAAAACTGTATTCAAAGGAATGAGGTTATATGGTTCTTTGACGCATAAAGCAAGTTTCATTTGCAATATTGTAATAGATTGAACAAAGAGTTTGTAAATTCTGCTTTAAGCATTTAAATAACAATGAGTAAGCATAAGTAATGTGTATCCACCTAGAAGTGACTTTCCCCAAAGCCACCACAACATAGCATGAATCCTCGATTCATACCACCATCAAGTTTTAATTTTAAAATGTTGTAGTCTAACTCTTGAAAAGTTTATCCAAGCGTGTCCATAACCTAGGGCGAGGCTATTCGAATAGTTTTAATCCTGCAGGTGTACCAATGTACCCACACTTGGACCGCCTTTTAGCCAAGCTATTAAGCACACTTCCTTTGGTATGCCGCACGCTAAGTCCTACTGAACCCTTTCCAATGGAACATGTTAATCAAGAGACGCACGTATGGGGTTAATCCTTAGTGATCTGCCGACGAAATATGGATCACAAGGACCCATACGTGGAGCAAGATACACCGCCTCGGCGGTGTTCTCCTCCTACAACGTGTCCATGTTGCATATAATCAAATATGCAACCCACCACGCTGCTCATTAATTAACACAGCCCAAAGTACTCACTAAGAGAGGTCCCATATCCTCTAGTGTGGTTAGCACGCACGAATGCTCTGATAACAGATACTCACAAGTAGTTCGGTCCTTAATTGACCCGCACCATTCCAATCACACCCAAAAGATCACACCATCTTACCATTGTGCCCAAGTCTAAATTGTTTTCATTTTCAGTTTTAGTTTTGCAATTTAGACAAAGCACAAGGCTGAAATATACACATAGTAATAGTTTGTGTGATCAAAGTTATCGACAGTCGATAATCGCCATTTCTACCGATAGCTAAGCATGATGACACGTAAACTACTAAGTGACAAGGGTCCATCCAAATAACCCAAAATCACAGCAAGTAACCTAGGCTTGAGTAGAGGAATAAACATTTCCTACCGATAATGCATCTAGTAGGCCAACTATCGACAATAGTTTAAAACAACATAGCAATGCACACATAGAAGTTGCAAACAATATATTAGAATTTGAAAATAGTAGGAACAATATGATCAAATGAATGCTACATCCGCTTGCTCGGTCAAGTGCAGAGTCCGATGGTCTGTGTGGCTCAATATCAAGATTAATAATATTGTCTTCTAACCCAACGCTAAAAGGCGATAAGCAAATAAGAACGAAGAACACCAAATGAAACTCCAACAAAGAAACACAACCAAATCTAATAAAATTTACACTACAGCTAGGAAAGATTTTCTAAAGTGACAGAACAAGAATTTTGCAATTTTGAACTTAACATGCAAAAGATATGAACAAAATACTCTTTCTTAGCCTATAACAACCTAATTAATAATTAACACTGTTCATGGCGAAATTTTCTAGAATGACCTAGGGTCTGAAATTTTTATAGTAGGTAGATTATGACATCCTAATAACAGCAAAGTTGGATTTACTAAATTTGGAGTTATACATAATTACTTATGATTTTTCTAAGTTGTAAATCTAATGCAAGTCATTTTACTGAATTATGAACATGCTCAAATCCTATTTTATATGAAAGTATACTAACAGATTTAATTTAAAAATTGATTTTGCACAAATTGGATTTATACAGAAAAAGATATGCATTTTTCAAGATTAAAACTATTTCGGAATATTCAAAATGACAAAATCAAGTTATTCCTAGTTATACAATTTTACTCACATCGAACATGCTAAAATCCATTTTTATAATAAACTAAAGTGATAACCAAATTTATTACAGCTTGGAATTATCTAAAAGCGCTTAAAATGAATTAGTTATGAGTTTCTAAAGTTTTTACATCATTTTCAGTTGTCAGATAAATACTTACCGAAATACGTAACAACCCAAATAAAAGAAAACGACGTGGACAACTCTCAACCCTTGATCTAAAATCCTACGGCTCACGCGCGCCGAAAACAGCGCACGCGCGCCAACTCGAAACGGAGCCCACCGTTGGATCACGATCCAACGGCGCACACGAGCGTATACATTCGGACGGTGCGGTTGCATACACGATCTTGGCCGTTGATCAAAAGATCGACGGTCGAGAACGATCAAGGCATCCGGAGGGTCCGAACGCACACAAAGATCAGGGCCGCAGATCTAAAAATGAACGGTAGATAATGATCGCAGTTCAAAGGAAGGTGCTGACATGTGGGACCGCATGTCAGTGACTTCGAGTCACCCACGCGCTGGTTTAACCCACGTGCATAGTGCACTGGGCCCACTTGTTAGTGACTAAGAGTGGCGGTTAGGATAGGATTAATGCTTCTAATGATTAACATTAAATGAACACTAATGACTACTGGAATTTGATTTTAACCCCTCGGGCCCACAAGTCAGCGACCCAGAGGAGATTTCCGACAGGGATTAAATGCCGACACATTAATTAAGCAATGATTAAGCATTAATGATGTCGGAACAGTGCGGGATTGAACCAGAGAGCGATTTAAGGATATTGGGCCCACTGGTCAGTGGCTCAACGACAATGATTAAGACATAATTAATAACTAATGATTGGCAATTAATGTGTCCTAATTAAGTGACGGAAACGGGAGCTCTGTGCCGGCAAAACCCGAGTGACTTGCACGGCTAATCGCCGGCGACACTGGCCACGGCGGCGCCCACCAAGAACTAAAATGGATTCGCAATAGCACTACGAATCTAATGGTAGCATTCTCGCCGGCGGCGAGGGACTAGAACGCCGGCTAGCCGGAAAAACGAAAATGGGAGCTTACTGCTAAACACGAAAATCGCGATGAGCTCCACTGCAAGCCTAGGGTGCGGGTGCCAAAGCTTCTAAGGACTAATAAGAAGCTACCTTAGTGACAAGAAGCTTCAAAGATGGCCGGAGTTGCTTGATCACGGTGAAAGCTCGCCGGACACGAAGAAGAAAGATTGAAAACGACACCCTGAGCCAAATGAGTGAGACCAAAGCATCAATATAGCTTCATACTGATTCACAGAAGCTACATGAGCAAGTAATTGGAAAATGGAGCACTCACCTGAGCTGAGGAAGAAGATGACCAAATTCGGCCGAATTTGAACAAACCCCAAATTGGACAATTCCTGAGAATCACATCCAAAATTAAGTGAGGGGAAATGTTCAAGATAGTAATTAGATAAGGTTAGGGCAAAGAAACATGAAGGAGGACCACTGGAACACCAAGAACACCAATGGAGCTCCACGGGTCAACAATGGCGATTTGCCATTTTTGAGGTGTTAAGCTCCAATATTGAGAATGAAGCTTGATGGTGGTCTAAAGAAACACCAGGAAGCATTGAGAGTGCTTATAAAGCCATGAAAGCATTAGGGTTTGCACCACACATCTTTCGGGTGGCAATACACAGAACACAATGCGCGGCCGACAAGGAAAAGATAAAAGCTGGTGCACTAGGGCATGGCATGGCCGAAAGTGTCTCCCACGACCCTCTCTGTTGACTAGGGCGGCCGTAGGGAGCAAGAAATGACACTGCCATTACTCCCCCTACAGTGCTCGCACGGCCGGAGGTAGAAGACGACCAGCGAAAAAGGCTCGACGATTTTCAGCCGTTGGATGAGACACGGACGGCTGAGATAGAGCCACGCCCCCCAGGTTTAAAACACAACGGGGAGACTGCGAGCCCTCTGATTAGAAATGAACGGCCTTGATTGCTCCACGTCGCAAACTCAATTTACAACGGAGGAACACGCGGGCGTTGGATCTTAATCCAACGGCTCAAATTTAAGAATGCAACCGGAGGGTCCGAAGGTTTCGGCGCACCTCAACGGTTGGATGGAGATCTAACGGTTGACATTCAAACTTGCAACCGGAGAGTCCGAAGGGTTACATGCGTGCGGGCCGTGCGATTTAGATCCAACGGTGGAGATCCAACGCGCGTTTTCAAGGGTGGCTCGGTGCAGCTAGTTGACTGGACCGAATCAATTGGCTCGAGCCCGAGTCTGACTCGAACCCAAGTAACAGTAAAACCACGTTTGACTTTGAAATAGGAGCAGAGACTTTGAATGATTTATTTGAGGTAGCAAATTAACTCCAAAAATTATGAAAATTTTACAGGAGCTTGCTAACTCAGATATTAACCTTGAGTAAAATTTTCAGAGGTTTTTATGCTGTGAATAAATCTCCAAAAATTTTGCAAGGCTCTGTTTTAATGTTTGACTGAGAGTCAAACAGGTTTGACTGCCTCTAAAAATATTCAAACAATTTCTAAAAATTGTGAAATTTTTCAGAGGGGTCACATACTATCACAGAGACTAAGGAAAAATATTTCCAGAGGATGATCATAAGTTTTGACAAGATTGTTTTTGCAATGTCGAGATTTGGATCAACTAGACTTGTGACAATGTATTTCCATAATTCCTTGTACAAGAATTGATTGGCACAAAAAGGAAATACATGATGTAAGAAAAAGTTTTAATTTCTACTGATTTTCTTACATTTGAAACACAAGCCTAAAGTTGGGATGTTACAAAACCTCCCCCCATTACAAGAATCTCGCCCCGAGATTCTGTTTACTCGGAGAAGAAGGATGGGTAATCTGCACGAAGACGATCCTCGCGCTCCCAAGTTGCCTCATCTTCAGAATGGTTGGACCACTGAACCTTAAGGAACTTGATGACACGGTTCCTTGTCCTTCGTTCAAATTCTTCGAGAATACGAACAGGATGCTCATGATTGGTCAAATTTTCTTGCACATCGAGATTTTCCAACGGAGTTTCCTCAACTGGAAAACGGAGGCACTTCTTTAAGTGTGACACATGGAACACGTCGTGCACACCCTCCAGTGAAGCTGGCAACTCCAATCTGTATGCAACAGCTCCAATCCTCTCGATGATGCGATAGGGCCCAACATATCGAGGAGCTAACTTGCCCTTGATGCCAAAACGCTGATGGCCCTTCAAAGGTGAGACCTTGAGATAAACAAAGTCATTGGGCTCAAAGCTCAACTCTCGGCGACGACGATCCGCATAGCTCTTTTGCCTGGACTGGGCCACGCGCAAATGCTCACGAATCAACTGAACTTGGCTTTCGGCCTCATTGATGGAATCGCCCAAGAACGACGCCACCGCTTCGACCAGTTCAGAGGAGTTCTACACCTCCTCCCATACAAAGCCTCAAACGGTGCCATGCCAAGACTAGCTTGGAATCTGTTGTTGTAGGAGAACTCTGCAAACGGCAAGCACTTCTCCCACTTCTTCCCATAGGAAAGAACACAGGCACGGAGCATATCTTCCAACACTTGGTTGACTCTCTCCGTCTGACCATCAGTTTGAGGATGATAAGTCGAATCGAAGAAAGACGTGTACCCATCGCTTTTGCGATTATGCCAAAAGCGAGAGGTGAAAAGAGAACCACGATCTGACACAATCGTTCGTGGCACACCATGCAAACATACAATGCGAGACACATAGAGATCCGCCAGCTGACTAACACTGAGATTGGTACGCACTGGCAGAAAATGTGCCACCTTCGTCAATCGATCAATGACAACCCAGATAGCATCCTTCCCAGAAGAAGTACGGGGCAGACCGGTGATGAAATCCATACCAACGGAATCCCACTTCCATTCCGATCGCAAAGTCAAGAAGGCTCGCCGGGCGTTGATGTTCGCCTTGACACGACAAAGACACGCCGCACTCAAAGAACGAACACGCAATCTCGCGCTTCATGCGAGTCCACCGAATCTCGTCGAAGGTCTTGATACATCTTGGTAGCTCCAGGATGGATAGACAAAGGGGAGTCATGGGCCTCGCGGAGAATCAAATCCGCAATTCCATGACCTTCGAACCACCAAGCGTCGTCCAAACCACACAACACCGTGCTCATCCTCGTAAAAGCACTTAGCTGTCTCATTCTTGATGTTCGCTGATTTGGATCACACCAACATCTGTCATTGGCAGCCTTGATTTGCTCCACCAAAGTCGGTTGCACAACCAAGGTAGCAAGAGAACCATGCTCAATCAATCCCAAATTAAGCCGCTGAAATTCTTCGAGGAGGGTAGGTCGTTGCTTTTGAAGTGACAAGGTATTGCAATACACCTTGCATCGAGTGCATCCGCAACAACATTAGCCTTACCCGGTGATACCAATGCCCATATCATAATCCTTGATCAATTCCAACCATCTCCTCTGCTCGAGGTTCAGATCCGGTGGGTGAACAAATATTTCAAGCTCTTGTGATCGAATACACCTCACGGTTACCAATGAGGTAATGCCGCCAAATCTTGAGTGCATGAACCACTGCAGCTAACTCCAAATCATGGGTAGGATAATTGAGTTCATGAGGCCTCAACTGCCTCGATGCATAGGCCACTACCTTGCCTTCTTGCATAAGAACACAACCGAGTCCCTGCCGAGAGGCATCACAATAAATGTCAAAACTCTTATGCACATCAGGGAGAACAAGCACTGGTGCTGACGTCAATCGCCTTTTGAGTTCTTGAAAACTCAAATCACAAGCAGACGACCACACGAATTTCTTTTCTTTCTTGAGCAATTCGGTCATGGGCTTGGCAATTTTGGAGAAGTTCCCGATAAAGCGGCGGTAATAGCCCGCTACACCAAGGAAACTCCTCACATCGGTGACTGACTTGGGCTGCCCCCAAGATAGAACATCGCTGACCTTGCTAGGATCTACTGCGACACCACCCGCTGAAAGAACATGGCCTAAGAATGCCACTTCCTTCAACCAGAACTCGCACTTGCTGAACTTAGCATACAGCTGATGCTCACGCAGCTTTCCCAACACAATCTGCAGGTGCTCAGCATGCTCTTCTTCACTCTTGGAGTAGATAAGAATGTCATCAATGAACACCACAACAAACTTATCCAAATACTCCATGAACACCGAGTTCATAAGATTCATGAACAAAGCTGGAGCATTGGTCAAACCGAAAGACATGACGGTGTACTCGTAAAGGCCATAACGAGTAGTGAATGCCGTCTTTGGAATATCCACAGCTCTGATCCGGACTTGATGGTACCCCAATCTCAAGTCAATCTTGGAGAACACACAAGCTCCAGACAACTGGTCAAAGAGATCGTCAATACGAGGCAAAGGATATTTGTTTTTCACCGTCACTTCATTCAGCGGACGGTAATCAACACACATACGCAGGGTCTTGTCCTTCTTCTTTACAAAAATAACCGGACAACCCCAAGGAGATGAGCTAGGACGGATGAAGCCTTTTGCTTGAAGCTCACCCAACTGCTTCTTCAGCTCTTCTAACTCATTAGGAGGCATTCGGTACGGCGCCTTAGAAATCGGAGCGGTACCGGGCAACAGCTCAATAACAAACTCCAAGTCTCGAACTGGAGGCATACCAGGCAAATCTTCAGAGAAGACATCCACAAAGCCACAGACTGTGGGCACATCCTGAATCTCCATGGCTGGCTTAGCTTCAAGGGCACAAAGGTGTGGCCCCTGCAGCTGAGGTGAAATCCCAACTTGCTCGCCTGAGGGACTAGTGAGGAAAACCATCTTCCTGGCACAATCGATTTGCCCCAAGTGTTGGGACAACCAATCCATACCAAGAATCACATCCAGGCGCGCCGAATCGAGTAAGATGAGATTCGCCAAGAATTCCACTCCTTCAATATTAATAGGAACGCCCCGACATTCTTGATCAGCTCTCATTTCCGCTCCCGGAGAGCGAATAAGCAAAGGAATCCCCAAAGGAACAAAGTGAAGGTCACAAACAGCAGCAAAAGATCTCGAAATAAAGGAATGTGAAGCTCCAGAGTCAAACAAGACTGCAGCAGGACGATAACTAACAAGGAACGTACCCAACACAACGTCGGGTGCCTCCTGAGCCTCCTCAGCCGAGATGTGGTTGACTCGACCACTCCCGACACCCTGAGTCTTCTGGATCACCTTCTGGTCAGGTGTGTGACCATTCCCGCGTCCTCCATTAGGACGAGGGGCTGCTCCAATCCTCTGAGGGCAACTGCTAGCATAGTGGCCCTTCTTGTTGCGACGGCGGTAACGCCGCAGCTTGGGTTGCGAGTGCAACTCGCCGCTGAGTCGCAGTGCACGTGGCTCAAACACGCCCGCGGGGACGAACAACCGGCGCCGACGGTCTCGGCGATGGTGAAGCAAAGCACGAGCCCTCGGTGTGGGCCCAACACGGGGCGAGTGAGGCCGCCTGCGCGCACCGATGGGCCTCCCACTTGCGCTACGGACTCACCAGCGCCGCTTTGTGCTCGGCGATGATGGCCTTGTCAACCAAGGCACGAAGTCAACAAAGTCCACTATAGATAGCTTGTCCTGCAGCTCCTCTGACAAACCATCCATGAACTTCTCTGCTTAGCCTCATCGAGGCCACCTCTCCCGAGCATAACGAGCCAAGTGGTTAAACTCGTAAAGATACTCCGAGACAGCTTTGCGCCTCGCTAAGCGCAAGAAACTCCTTCTTCTTGAGCTTCATCAGCCATCGGTATGTGGGCCCGACGAAAGCAGATCAAAACTCCTCCCACGAGACAACGTGGCTGCGGGCCGCATGGCGAAAAGTTCTCCCACCAAGAGAGTGCCGCACTCAGCCGATGGGATGCAAAGAGTGCCCGCTCTCGCTCCCGGCATCGAGCGATATTGAGCTTTCGCTCAACAAGACGCAGCCAATCATCCGCGTCGAGTGGATCCTCTGATCGAGAGAAAGTGGGCGGTTGCGTACGGAGAAACTCCGCAAGCCCACCACGAGACTGGTGGCCACCACCTCCAGATCCTGAAGCAGCAGCGGGAGCGGAGGTGTTCCTCGCAATGACCTCCAAAATCCGGGTTTGGTCCATGCGATTCCGCTCGATTTGAGCCAGAACCTCAGCCATGGTCGGAGGAGGGGGAAGCTCCTCATCGGAACCACCACTGATCGTTATTGCGGTGGTTCTTGTCATCCTGTTCCACGAAAATAGGTTAAACACAACTCCGGAACAGGAGACAAAGAAGACAACTAACCTCTAAACAAAACAACCTTTTAAAAGCTCAAGTAACCACATAAAATTACAGCAAGATCATAAAGATAACAACCATCTTCCTATTATGACTAACTCGTATGGAAAAACGAGTAATCAATTTTTCAGGAAGGAAATTTCAGAATAACAACTTCTGTTCGAAACAGCTAGGAAATAGGGTGGAAATCATACTAAAGGAGGGTTAAACACTTAGCTATCTCATATCACTTCTTACCCTTTTATTCCCACGAATTTTAGTGGAATTAAGCTCTCATTTTCAGCACTTTTACTACCTAAATGCTAGCTGTCCAGAAATTGTCTTGCTTGCTGTCCAGATTTTCCCATTCTACTTTTGGCCGAAATTTGTAGCTTCCAAATGCTTCAAATATTCCCAAAACAGCCAACATTTTCATTTTATAACTCTCATGGTGTACCCAAAACCAATCTACTCGATAAACAACTATCTTTTGAAAGAAGATGAGAGGAAAACTCAACTTTCAAATTCAGTTTAGAATGAGGTGAGATGAGCAAACTAAGATAGATGAGGAGTAAAATCTGAGAACTTAAGATTTTCAGGAAAGCACTGACATTTGGAAAGTAAGTTTTCAAAATATACTAGGGACGACCAAGCTAGGGGTTTCTACGGTCAGTATGGCTCTGATACCAAGCTCTGTGAGATCCCGGTTTATTAAACTTGTAATACTTAACCTTCCACTGGTTCTAGTATCACAAATAGAATAATCCGCGTCTCGATGAACATGTGCCTCCCAGAACAAGCAGCACACATACATCAATTCCAAGCATGCATCAATTCCATACAAAAGAATATAACAAGTCTACCAAAAGACATACATAATATAAGTTATTACAACACACCGACCGCCAAATGACATAAGTACCAAATAAGTAACAATGAAGCAAAGTTGCCATAAGGTGGCTTAAACCAAAAGACGACCGGTTAGCCACATAACACCACAGGGCAACCGACCGGCCGCCAAGCTAATCGCCTCAGAACCGCCACAAAGACAACTCACAAAAGTGAGGTCCATCGGACTCATTATCATCCTCTGCACAACACAAGCAATGCAGTGAGTACAAAATGTACTCGCAAGACTTACGAGTAGCAAGCCTATACATAGCTATATGAAAGTCAGATTCAAAGGAATGAGGTTATATGGTTCTTTGGACGCATAAAGCAAGTTTCATTTGCAATATTGTAATAGATTGAACAATAGTTTGTAAATTCTGCTTTTAAGCATTTAAATAACAAATGAGTAAGCATAAGTAACAGTGTATCCACCTAGAAGTGACTTTCCCAAAGCCACGACAACATAGCATGAATCTCGATTCATACCACCATCAAGTTTTAATTTTAAAATGTTGTAGTC
Organism: Ampelocalamus luodianensis; assembly: GCA_036346255.1. Lineage (NCBI taxonomy): Eukaryota > Viridiplantae > Streptophyta > Magnoliopsida > Poales > Poaceae > Ampelocalamus > Ampelocalamus luodianensis. The sequence goes on from CM070637.1 coordinate 29,231,398, forward strand.
TAACTCTTGAAAAGCTTATCCAAGCGTGTCCATAACCTAGGACGAGGCTATTCGAATAGTTTTAATCCCTGCAGGGGTGTACCAATGTACCCACACTTGCATCGCCTTTTCGCCAAGCTATTAAGCACACTTCCTTTGGTATGCCGGCACGGCTAAGTCCTATGAACCCTTTCCAATGGAACATGTTAATCAAGAGACGCACGTATGGGGGTTAATCCTTAGTGATCTGCCGACGAAATATGGATCACAAGGACCCATACGTGGAGCAAGATACACCGCCTCGGCGGTGTTCTCCTCCCTACAACGTGTCCATGTTGCATATAATCAAATATGCAACCCACCACGCTGCTCATTAATTAACACAGCCCAAAGTACTCACTAAGAGAGGTCCCATATCCTCTAGTGTGGTTAGCACGCACGAATGCTCGGATATGAGATACTCACAAGTAGTTCGGTCCTTAATTGACCGGCACCATTCCAATCACACCCAAAAGATCACACCATCTTACCATTGTGCCCAAGTCTAAATTGTTTTCATTTTCAGTTTTAGTTTTGCAATTTAGACAAAGCACAAGGCTGAAATATACACATAGTAATAGTTTGTGTGATCAAAGTTATCGACGAGTCGATAACTGCCCATTTCTACCGATAGCTAAGCATGATGACACGTAAACTACTAAGTGACAAGGGTCCATCCAATAACCCAAAATCACAAAGAAGTAACCTAGGCTTCAGAGTAGAGGAATAAACATTTCCTACTGATAATGCATCTAGTAGGCCAACTATCGACAATAGTTTAAAACAACATAGCAATGCATACATAGAAGTTGCAAACAATATATTAGAATTTGAAAATAGTAGGAACAATATGATCAAATGAATGCTACATCCGCTTGTTCGGTGAAGTGCAGAGTCGATGGTCATGTGGCTCAATATCAAGATTAATAATATTGTCTTCGGAACCTAACGCGAAAAGGCGATAAGCAAATAAGAACGAAGAACACCAAATGAAACTCCAACAGCAAACACAACCAAATCTAATAAAATTTACACTACAGCTAGGGAAAGATTTTCTAAAGTGACAGGAACAAGAATTTTGCAATTTTGAACTTAACATGCAAAAGATATGAACAAAATACTCTTTCTTAGCCTATAACAACCTAATTAATAATTAACACTGTTCATGGCGAAATTTTCTAGAATGACCTAGGGTCTGAAATTTTTATAGTAGGTAGATTATGACATCCTAATAACAGCAAAGTTGGATTTACTAAATTTGGAGTTATACATAATTACTTATGATTTTTCTAAGTTGTAAATCTAATGCAAGTCATTTTACAGAATTATGAACATGCTCAAATCCTATTTTATATGAAAGTATACTAACAGACGAATTTAACAAAATTGATTTTGCACAAATTGGATTTATACAGAAAAAGATATGCATTTTTCAAGATTAAAACTATTTCTGGAATATTCAAAATGACAGAAATCAAGTTATTCCTAGTTATACAATTTTCTGCTACTGGAACATGCTAAAATCCATTTTTATAATAAACTAAAGTGATAACCAAATTTATTACAGTTGGAATTATCTAAAAAGCAGTTAAAATGAATTAGTTATGAGTTTCTAAAGTTTTTACATCATTTTCAGTTGTTAAATAAATACTTACCGAAATACAGAACAACCCAAATAAAAGAAAACGACGTGGACAACTCTCAACCCTTGATCTAAAATCCTACGGCTCACGCGCGCCGAAAACAGCGCACGCGAGCCAACTCGAAACGGAGCCCACCGTTGGATCACGATCCAACGGCGCACACGAGCGTATACATTCGGACGGTGCGGTTGCATACACGATCTTGGCCGTTGATCAAAAGATCGACGGTCGAGAACGATCAAGGCATCCGGAGGGTCCGAACGCACACAAAGATCAGGGCCGCAGATCTAAAAATGAACGGTAGATAATGATCGCAGTTCAAAGGAAGGTGCTGACATGTGGGACCGCATGTCAGTGACTTCGAGTCACCCACGCTACCGTTTAACCCACGCACACGGTGCACCGCCCACTTGTCGCTGACTAAGAGTGGCGGTTAGGACAGATTAATGCTTCTAATGATTAACATTAAATGAACACTAATGACTACTGGAATTTGATTTTAACCCCTCGGGCCCACAAGTCAGCGACCCAGAGGAGATTTCCGACAGGGATTAAATGCCGACACATTAATTAAGCAATGATTAAGCATTAATGATGTCGGAACAGTGCGGGATTGAACCAGAGAGCGATTTAAGGATATTGGGCCCACTGGTCAGTGGCTCAACGACAATGATTAAGACATAATTAATAACTAATGATTGGCAATTAATGTGTCCTAA